>OY829540.1:63193347-64652166 GCA_963691705.1 Viola odorata
GTGACACCCACAAACCCCCAAGAGTGGATATCAACCGAGCAAAACTCCGAGCTTTTCCATGGACCTTAGAGGATAAAGCAAGGAATTGGTTCCTGAGCCTTCCTCACAACTCCATAAATACATGGCAGCAGATGTTGAGTACTTTTCTCAACAAATATTGGTCCTCTGGGAAAGCTGGAAGTGCTAGGAAGGACATTGTGTCCATCAAACAGAACCCTATTGAGAGTTTTGGGGAGTACTACCAAAGGTTCAGAGATCTACAGGAAATCTGCCCAAACTATGGAGTTTCAGATTGGAATGCAGTGCAATATTTCTATGACGGTTTGTGTGTGAGAGACAAGTTAGTAGTGGATGGAGCTGCAGGAGGTGCATTACAAGATTGTACCCTCACAAGAGCTAACAATTTGATTGAAACCTTGGCTGAAAATAGCTTCCACCATGAGTCAAGCGAAAGAGATACGCCAACAGGTAATGTATCCTCAATTCAAACTCAATTGACTGAACTTTCTGATCGTTTGAATGCTTTGTCAGGAAACTCACAGGTACAAGTACAGCAAGTGCAACCTACCAACATGTGTGGTACATGTGGCCAGCCAGGACACCATACAGATGACTGTATATTGAACAATGGAACACCTGAAGAGGTTAACTTAGTAATGCAGTACCGGCAGGAATATGGAAAATACCCACCTCACAAGCCCAGATTCAACCAAAATAACCAAAGTCAGTACCAGAATCAATACCAAAACCAGTTCAACAACAACCCTGGGTGGAAAGAAAACCCAAACTCCAACGTTGTAGTACATCTACCAAACCAATACTCATCCAATAACCAAAACCAAGCTCAAACACCACCAAATCTCCAAAATTTCGTGCCCAGACCTACTGTACCACAGTTACCAGCCCCACAACAGCCCCTAATGCTTACTGGCCCATCAGTGGAAGACATGCTAAAACAATTCATGCATGCTACGCAAGCCAACATGCAAGCTACTCAAGCTAGCATGTCAGCTATGCAGAAAGAAATAGCGGAACTGAAGAACCAGAAGCAAGAGCAAGGGAAGCTGCCATTGAGCACTGTGGACAACCCAAAATATCTCTGTTCGATGACACTTAGGAGTGGAGCGGAAATTTCAGACGAAACAGTCCTTGCCCCAGACCTGGGGAAGAAGCAGTCAGAAATCCTTATCCCAGACCAGTACGAACCTGAAGCACAGGTAACTGAAAAATCAGACCATGTAAGCCCTATTGCAGAACCAGTGATGCCCAAGAAGAATCAGCAGGTAATTCCTCTTCCTTTCCCTAATAGGTCTGAAAAGACAAAGAAGGTAAAGGATGAAAAAGCTATTTTAGAGTTATTTTGTAAAGTAGCAGTTAATATACCTCTTCTTGATGTGATTGCACAAGTACCTAAATATGAAAAAAATTTAAAAGAGTTGTGCACTAACCGAAAAAGGCTTGCAGGAGTGGAAAGAATCAATTTAAACGAAAATGTTTCCGCGTTTTTTCAGAAGAAATTACCGAATAAGTGTAAGGATGGTGGAACGTTTGTAATCCCATGTAAGATAGGGGATAAGGTAATTGAAAAATCACTGTGTGATTTGGGGGCGGGAATAAATGTTTTATCTTTAACCTTGTTCAAAAACTTAAAAATCGGTGAATTGCAGGAAACCAGATTGGTGATTCAGCTAGCTGACAGGTCTATTATTTATCCCATAGGGGTAATTAAAGACGTGTTAGTACAGGTTAATAATCTAGTATTTCATGCTGATTTTTATGTAATTGACATGGAAAATGAACATACCTCCAAATCTACCGAAATATTGTTAGGTAGACCTTTCTTGAGGACTGCACGAGCTAAAATAGATGTTCATGGAGGGTGTTTAACTTTTGAATTTATGGGTGAAGTTATCACTTTCAATATGTATGATGCTATGAGATATCCTGAGGATTCGAATTGTCTAAATTTCATAAATGTTATTGATTTAGATGATGAAGATATTTTTGAACTTGAGTATACTGACCCTTTGGACTATGTACTCACCAGGAGTATAGATTACAACACTTTGGAAGAGCTGGAAAAGAAAGTGGAAGTTAGGGAGGAGATCGAAGCAGTAGTGTTTGAGCTGGATGTAGCCAAATAGGTGGTAATTAATCCGAAAATTATAGATCTTCCGAGAACTAATAATTCCCTTGTCCCCTCTGTTTTACAGGCTCCAAATCTGGAATTAAAGACTCTACCCAGTCACCTAAAGTATTCCTATTTAGGTGTGGGAGAAAGTTTACCAGTGATCATCTCAAACCAGCTGTCCAGAGTGGAAGAAGAATGACTTGTGCGGGTTTTGAAGGAAAATAAACAAGCTATAGGTTGAACAATAGCTGATATTAAAGGGATCAGCCCCGCAATTTGCACGCATAAAATCCATTTGGAAGAAGACTGTAAGACTGTTAGGCAGCCACAAAGAAGACTTGACCCACCTATGATGGATGTGGTTAAAAAGGAGGTATTGAAACTCTTAGATGCTGGAGTAATATACCCTATTTCTGACAGTTCTTGGGTAAGTCCTGTGCAGGTGGTGCCTAAAAAGACCGGATTTACAGTGGTCGAGAACAGCCAAGGACATTTGATACCTACAAGAGTGCAAAATGGCTGGAGGGTGTGCATAGATTACAGAAGACTGAATTCAGCAACTAGGAAGGATCACTTCCCCATCCCTTTTATCGACCAAATGCTAGAGAGACTCTCAGGTAAGTCTCATTACTGTTGTCTCGATGGGTATTCTGGTTTTCACCAAATACCCGTCGCAATTGAGGATCAAGATAAAACCACATTTACATGCCCTTTTGGGACTTTTGCTTACAAGCGTATGCCTTTCGGATTATGTAACGCACCTGCAACTTTTCAAAGATGCATGATGAGTATTTTTTCTGATTTTATTGCTGAAGGAATAGAAGTTTTTATGGATGATTTTACTGTATATGGAAATTCCTTCGATGAATGCCTTGAAAATCTGGAAAAAGTACTTAAGCGTTGTCTAGAAACTAACTTGGTTTTAAACTACGAAAAGTGTCATTTTATGGTCAACTAAGGGATGATTTTAGGACACGTTATATCCCAAAAAGGTATAGAGGTAGATAAGGCGAAAATTGATGTTATTGGTTGTTTACCTTATCCTATTAATGTTCGTGAAGTGCGTTCTTTCTTAGGACATGCAGGGTTTTATCAAAGATTTATAAAGGATTTTTCTAAGATATCAGAACCACTTTGTAAATTATTACAGAAGGAAGTGGAGTTCAAATTCAGTGCTGATTGTGAAGCTGCTTTTGATTTGCTTAAGGAAAAATTAACTACTGCTCCTGTGATTAAAGCACCGAACTGGTCTCTACCTTTTGAAATTATGTGTGATGCATCTAACCACGCTGTAGGTGCTGTTTTAGGACAAAAGGAAGGAAGGGAACCACATGTGATTTATTATGCGTCTCGTATGTTGGATGACGCGCAGAGAAATTATACAACCACTGAGAAGGAGTTATTTGCTATTGTTTTCGCACTTGATAAATTTCGTGCTTATTTACTCCAAACAAAAGTGATTGTTTATTCTGATCATGCAGCGTTGCGCTATTTGTTGATAAAAAAGGAGGCAAAACCAAGGTTGATTAGGTGGATTCTTCTTCTACAAGAATTCAATCTAGAAATTAAAGACAATAGTGGCAAGGAGAATCTGGTTGCTGATCATCTTAGCAGAATTTTAGTGGATCCAGATTCAAATGCCGTCAATGAAGAATTTCCCGACGAAAGTCTGTTCTTTGCTGATGTCCTTGCACTAATAGAAAGACCCTGGTACGCTGATATCGCAAATTACTTGGCATCAGGTGAGTTTGAAAAAAGTATGTCTTACAGAGAGAGAGAAAAGGTAAAAAGAGATTCAAAATATTATGTTTGGGATGAACCGTATATGTGGAATATCGGTAAGGATCAAATATAGAGAAGATGTGTTCTTAGCGATGAATTTGAATATATTTTACGCTTTTGTCATTCTGAAGCGTGTGGAGGCCATTTTAGCCCAAAAAGAACAGCAATCAAAATATTAGAATAAGGTTTTTATTGGCCTACCTTGTTTAAAGACTGTCATTTATTTTGCATGAATTGTCCAAACTGTCAAAAAGTTGGTAATATTTCAGCTAGAAATCAAATGCCATTGAATCCAATTTTTACATGTGAGATATTTGATGTCTGGGGAATAGACTTTATGGGTCCTTTCCCAAAATCAGGAGGAAATCAGTATATTTTACTTGCTGTAGACTATCTGTCAAAATGGGTTGAAGCCAAAGCTACCGCGGCTGATGATGCCAAGACTGTTGTATCGTTTCTAAAATCTCATATTTTGAACAGGTTCGGAGTACCCAAAGTGATTATCAGCGATAGAGGAACACACTTTTGCAATAAAGTGGTCACGACACTACTTAGCACATACCAAGTTAACCACCGAGTGTCAACAGCCTATCACCCCCAGAAAAATGGGCAGGCTGAAGTCTCTAATCGCGAAGTAAAGGCCATCCTTACGAAGACGGTAAATCCAAACAGGAAGGACTGGAGTCAACGATTGGACGACGCTTTGTGGGCATACAGAACGGCGTTCAAGACACCAATTGGCACCACTTCTTACAACCTTATGTATGGTAAAGCCTGCCACCTCCCAGTCGAGTTGGCGCATCGATCATTTTGGGCAATCAAACAGTGTAACATGGAGATGAGTAAGGATGAAGACGCAAGAAAACTCCAACTTCAGGAGTTGGAAGAGTTGCGTAGAGATGCATACGAGAATTCTGAACTGATCAAGGAGAAAAATAAGAAATATCATGACAACTTGATTAAGGAAAAGAATTTTTACGTTGGCCAGAAAGTTTTGTTATTTAACTCTAGATTTCGTATTTTTGCAGGAAAATTGAAATCTAGATGGACTGGTCCGTATACAATAATTAAGGTTTATCCTTATGGTGCTGCAGACATCCAAGACCAGAAGACAGAAGAGATATTCAAGGTTAACGGTCAGTGGTTGAAACCGTTTCATGAAGGTTTCAATAGCTACACGGTGGAAGAATGCAAAGTCCACCGAATTTCAGAGGATTGAAATTAATCCATGTCTAATCCAAAGACAATAAATCAGGACCTTCATGGGAGGAAACCTATGTGTTTTTTTTCAGTTTCACATTTTAACTTTATTTGATTTTATTTTTATTTTTATTTTATTTTTATTTTTATTTTTATTTTTATTTTATGTTTTATTTTTTGCTTCCCTGTCAAGGAACTCTCTGGTTTTTGATGTTGTGTTGAATTTGGTTTTGCAGGAGAATGGATGCAGGAATTGGCCTATTTCTAGGCCTGGGAATAAAGGAATTCGTTTAAATGAAGGTTAATGAGCTAAAAATGGAGTTAGCCCAAGAAGCCAGGTGGGCTTAAGTGACTAAGTCCATATTCTTTATTTCACTCCACTTAGCCGTCCTTCCCCTACCATCAAATTTTACCAAAAATACCAATTTCCCAATTAATCATCTTCTTCCCCTCTTCAAAACCCTAGCCGCCGCACTTATTACAACCAAGCAACCATGGTACTCACTCGCGGCGGCGCTGGCAGTCGAGCCACCAAACCAGCACGCAAACCCGCCCGAAAACACAAGAACCGAGCCAAGAATCAGCCCCCATCTCCTCCGATTCAGATCGAGGATGAAGAAGAAGAGTTTTTTGTTGATGAATTCGGGAATCCTACCAGAGAAAGACCACCCACGCCGCCGCCGTTGGTTTTCCCACCGAGAGATCCGTCGAGAGCGACGACGGCCGACCACCTCGCACGTTTGACAGCAGCCGTGCGTTCAACAGCAGCCCCGCCGCACGTTGCCGCGCCTCAACCACCACCCCAACCTTCTGTCTTGAAAAAGTAGCCGCGAAATCACTCGCCGGAGCCATCTCGACATACCACCGTCAAAGATCAGCCAAGCCGATCATCAGCCACACTTTCTTCTATCTCCGGCCAGAAGACCCACTCTGATTCGTTGGATTTAGATGTGGGAGGAGATGAGACAGGTCTGTACCATGACGAGACCACAGATGCGCCACCTTTCGGTGGAGAATCCGCTAGTTCCGACGAGGAAACGACATCAGACCCGACCTTCAAAGCGGACCAGCCAGACACACGAGCTGAAGATGAATTTACTTTGGCCAGTAGGAGGAAAGGAAAGAGACCCGTGAATAAAAGGAAAAAAATCAGTACGGGTAAGAAGAGGAAATTGCCTCCTTCTCCGAGATCAGATTACGAAGAAGAAGAAGAGTTGCTCGACCTAGAGCATACCAGACTTAAGCGCACCAGAATGATGCCCTCAAAGTCCAAACCAGTAGCTGCAGCGAGACACCAAACAGGACACGTTCGTGTCAGAAGCAGAAGCAGAGGAGCGAAAATTCGAGTCCAGGTACCACCAACCATTGATAACCTCAATGGTTGGTTAAGCTTTGATGAGTCTAGTACTATAGATAAATTGAATGAAAAATTGAAATGTGAGGTTACACCTTGTGCTGAAATGGATTTAAGCATGCTGAATGATCTTGAAGTGTTTGACTCTGTGACTGAATATGTTGATAATATTGGTTGGAAGAATTTGTTTTTCCCTAAGCATGCTTGTTATTTAGAGCTGAACCTGGAGTTTTACTCCTCGTTTTGGCTGGTTCGTTCTAAGAAAATTACAAAAGGTGTTAATGAAGTAAATTTCAGACTTGTCGACCATTATTTTCATATTAGCATGGACGAATTTAATGTTAGGCTTGGATTTGTGAATTCTGATGAGTTGAATGCTGCTTGGTACAAGAACAACTTAACTGATTACCCTGATCATTTTGACACAACTGATGCATATAGACAATTAACACAGGACCCCACTGTCACTTTTGATGACAGCCATGCAAAAGCCCACTCTATTGTTGATTTGTCACTAAGAATCTTGCATAGGTGTCTAGCAATCACTTTATCAGGGAAAATTAAAGTATCAGGTATAATTTCAAAAATGGAACTGTTCATTCTGTGGAGCATGGTTAACAAACGAAAACTTAACTTGGGGCACTGGATTAGTCAGCAAGTAAGGTCATCTAGGTCTTTAATGCCGCTAAGTTCTCTGATTACTGCTCTTGCTGTAGAACATAGGAATCTTGATCTTACTGGTACATCTTTGCATAAATCCTGTGATTTAAAATTGATTGAGATGAGAGCTTTAGACAAAATGGGCTACTTTCACTTGGAAGGTAATGTTTTATGCAGCAATACAAGATTCACTCCAGTACAGGAGCATGTTTTTGGCAAGAAGCATGGCGGTTGATTCATTTTTGCACACCAAAAAGAAACGGTAGATGCTGCTGAAATGTCGAGACCTCCAGTTGACACTGCCCCAGATCAGACATCAGAACCACAACCAGACCATAATTCCAGACAAGAAGCAGAGCTGAGTACAGAGGCAGAACTAAGCCACCTGCGACAGATGGTAATTCGGCAAGAAGAAACTTCAAGATTGATGATGAAGAAACTTGACGAAATCCAAGCAGAGCAGAAAAACTTCGCGGCACTACACTCGAAATTGCTCATCCTGCTCCGTGACCAAGCAAAGAACCCACCACAACCCTGATTGCCCGGGTACATTCTTTCCTTTTCTTTTACTTTTCAGTTGAGTCTTTTCCCTTTCTCACTTTGAGGACAAAGTGTCGTCAAGTGTGGGGGAGGATCTTAATGTGAGCATGCTGATTTTGATTGACTGTGTGATTGAAATCAACTTGCTTGATCGAGTCAGTCTGTTTGAGTCAATTTGTCATGAGTCAGTTGAAATTTCTTTAGATTTTTCAGGTCTGATGTGTGATTTTTGTTCTTAATTTTAGTGAATGTTTGAGTCTGTTTGAATATAGCATCAGATCTTGATTTCGACCTAAGCTGTATATTTCACTGCGGAAACAACACTTTAGACACTTGTTTGATCGAGTCTATGCTTTAGTACCAGGGGAGTGAACGAGCGTAACATGATCAATGCTCAAGATGCATATTTCCTAATGTAATCAGAACATTAATTATCCACATGGTCAAAAGGACAGCTAGCTGGGGCTTAACTTTTGATTAGGGTGACAAGTCTTGCTACGCTATAAATTTGAGAGTGCTTTAAATTCTGTCTGATTGAATGTGTACCATTAAAAATGTGTTGGAATGTCATAAGAGCAGAGATAGCAAAAAGTGGAAGTTCTAGGTGCCCAAAAAGAACAAGCACTGCTATTTAAAAAAATTGCCTGTAAAAATACAAAGGGCAGAGATTTGAAAAAGAAAAAAAAAATTTATTTGCTAATAAGTGATTTAAATGGCACAAGGTCTAGAAGCACATTTAGGTGGAATTGCACTTCGGTAGGACTCAAATTTGTAGTAAGAATTGTCCCTTAATCAACCATAATTTTGAAAACAGAGCTGGCTGTCTTGAAACTATTTGGATGGTTCGTGTTTAGGGTATTGATTGGTTCTTGGTAGTCCAGCATAGACTCGGTAAGGGAAGTGTCTTGGTTGTTTAAGCAGTGAGGTATGCAGCTGAAAGAAGAAATCTGGATCATGATGTCTGTCGTGTTTTGATGTGTTTTGAATTGTTTTAATTTTGTTGCTTGAGGGCAAGCAAGGGTTAGTGTGGGGGATTTGATTGGAGCGTTAAATGTCTATTTATCGTCGTCTTTTATGTCTATTTTAGAACGATGATACTGCTAATTCTTGCGCTTTCCACTCCTTTTTACAGATTATGTTGCTGATAAGCAAAACGATTCGAGAGGAGCTGAAATCGTCAAGTTTAGAGTTGTTTTGGTCTGAAGCATGAAACGCCAGAAATTCCAGAGTGAACCAGCTGTCTTGTTCTTCTAGAAGACCTCGTTCTGCTAGAAGACCTCGTTCTGCTTGTCTTCTATTCCAGCTAGGAGTCCTGCTGCTACTGAATGTCTACCACGCTTCTGTTAGGATTTTGGAACAGATATTATTAGATACTATCCTATTTTGAATTTTGTAATTAGAGAATTAATTAAGTAATTAGTTATTATTTAAAGGAGGTTGCGCCTCTGTAGAAAAACACTTCATCTTTTACAGTAGCAAATTTCTTTCTTCTTGGCAGAGAATAATTCCATTGCAAGCTTGACGTTGCTACAACTCCTTTTCTTCAATTAATTAAATTCCTTTCATATGCTTACATCTTATTTATTTAATTAATTATATGATGATAGGCTAAATTCTATTTATTTCTTGTGAGGATTAACAGCCATGCTTAATTGATTGTGAGATCAAAACGAATTTATTAAATCCCATCTTGCATCTTTAATTGTTTTAATTGATTGTCAAATTATGCATACTTCTTTTGAAGCATGATCAACTACACTAGGATTTGCATAATTACTGTCTTCTCTTGATACCTTGGAGTCTACACTGTAGAAAGTGATACGAAGGCAACCAACTAATCGACGGATTAGCTTGGAAAATAATTAGAGTCTGGTTTACAGGAGTAGACACTTCTCTCTCCTGAACCTGGGAAGGTCTCTTACGGTAGAATTATTTGGTTATTTTATTAGACCTAATAGAATAGCTTCTTTAGGCCATAAGATATATCAAGGACCTTAATAGGTGAGAACCTTTAAGAATCTCGAATAGGTAGAGAGCAGGAGATCTAGGTGAGAACTTGATCTCTATAGCCGCCTGCAAGTCTGGTTTTGAAAATACTTGAATCGATGATCAATTAGTTAAATGCATGAGCTTATCGGAATCCTCACTGGGAATTTGTCACATCTGATTTCACACACCATATCCGTTTATTACTTTCTGTTACTTATATTTTGCAATTATTCACAACAACTCAATATTGGTATTTACCACCTGTCATTTATCTTGTCATTTACGAGGAATTTTAATTGTCCACCGAATCCCTGAGGAACGAACCTTTTACCGCTAGCTACTGTTTTATTTACATGAGCTTTGGTGAATTGTATTTATTTATTTTGACGGTTTCGACGACCATCACCGGTCTCGGACCCAAGGTTTACGGTTGGGTTTGGGATCAATTTTTGATCGGGACCGGGTCTGGTCCCGTCCCAAAAAATCTCGGGACTGCCGGGTCGGGACCGAATCTAGACCCGACTAAATTAAAAAACCCTAACCATCCTTCCCTTCTTCGTTTTTTCCCTTCTCCTCCAGCACGCCCACACCCACACCACAACAAATCAAACCTTTCCTCAAATCTGCAGCACTACAAATCAACAAAAGAAAAAGAAAAATAGAAAGAAAAAATCCGACCAACCATCATCCACTCACCCACCTCCGGCGCCATCGCCATTGCCATCACCGCTGCAACCCATTCATCACGCCATGGCCAGCCACGATCCGACCAGCCATCATCCACTCACCCACCTCCGGCGCACAACCATCACATAAATAAGAAAGAAAAAGAGAGCAGAGGGGAAGAAGGAAGGTGCAGAGGAAGAAGAAAGAAAAGAGGAAAGAAGAGAAGAGGGGTTGGGCTTCGGCCCAATCCAAGAAAAAAAAAAGAATAATAAAAAAAGAATAATAGAAAAGGAAATTTTTTGCCGGGTCTGGTCCCGTGGACTCGGATTCTTATACGGGTCGGGACCGGGACCAGAAATTGGTCCCGTTTTTTTTCGGGACCGGGTCTGGTCCCGACCGTATTTCTTCGGGTCTGCCGGGTCCGGGACGGGACCGGTCCTGCAATCCCGTTTTGACATCCCTAATTACCACCATTAAACTAGCCAAATATATTTAAAAATTATTATCTTAAATATTGTGCAATTCCTCCCAACATAAGACCAGAGGGAGTACTTTCTTTTGTTCCCAACTGGTCTTGGACTTAATTTGGTCTCAAACTCCATCAATCACTCGACTGTTACAGCTGCATTTGGCATATCTAGGTCATAGAGAACCCTAGATTTTTCATGTTTTATGGCACAAGATAAAGTCTTGACTGAGTAGTGAGTACTCTTGAGTTTTGCTGTGAAGATATGAGTGCTTGTGTTGATTTCTTTTGACAGGGGAAATTAGAAACCGCGTAACTAGGGATAGGTGTATGGTTTAAGGATTTTAATTACCTTAATTAGTTATCAGTTGAGTTATACTCCAATGCCCAGTTCAAATCGAGCACTAATGATTACTATTGGCACTTGGCAGGCACTATTTTTCTTTTTTCTAGTGAATGGATTGTGGATAGGAGAAATAGGAAATTAAGGTTGAGTAAGTTCTGTAGATTTAGCTGTTTTCTTCCTTGAATCTTGAATCTTGATGAGTTGAAATGAGCAAAGCTTAATTAGCAGCAAGTCCCATTATTAGTGTTATTCTTGTGTGTTTGTCAATTGAAGTTTCTCATCATTTCGTACAAAGTTCGACACCTAAATGCAACATTCCGTCATTCTGCTTCGTATCAGGCATACACGAGAACGAATCAAGGATCGAAGAGGACAATGGTCAGCATTCTTCTTCATCAGGAAACCAGGGGAGCAATGATGGGGCAGTAAGCTGACCTTTTGAAGCAGTAGAGCAAGTATAGTCAACTAAAAGAAGATTGGGTGAGATGTATTTTTGTTTTGGTTTGTCTATATGAAACTAGTAACAGCAAAAATCTCCATTTATGAAATTATAGTTCATCTGATTATAATTATAATGTACGTTATGAATTATCTCTCGTACTGTAATGAACATATAATTATATATAATTATCTCCTCCCAGTTTGGAACTCCCTATCATCACTGCCACCTATTTCCATTGATATTCCCAAGAAAAGTAAGTTGAAAACAGTACTCACCTCCCCTTAAACAAGACAAAAATGGCCATACCATTCCCACTCAATTCACTTGTTCATACGTCCACTTCATAAAAAAGTAACAATGCAATTAAATCAACCTCTACCATGTAATTCAATTTCAAGTTTCAAACCCATTAATTACTAGCCCATCTTTTTGGAAGCAAAAATTTATACATTAATCACCCCTCAATTTGTTTAAATTTTATTTTATTTTTAATGTACAGGTTGGTCCAAAAGTTACTAGTGACGTTTAAATTTGTTTTGAAAATAAATTTAATTTAAAAACATGTTTGATCCTCAAATAAAAATTTATATATATATATATATATATATATATATATATAATTTAAATACTAATAACTAATGTGAATCTGTAAAAGAACTCACGACTATATAAATAAACGATACTAATTTTTAGCAGATTAAAGTTTCAATTTCGAATTTCTAATTTAAAAATCAGTTTATAATTTTAATTTTAGAGTCAATCTATCAAAAGAAAAAGGCTCAATCTCAATAATATTCTAATATTTTTTTCAAGGAAAAATGACAGATTGGCACCCAGGAGATACTCCGGTGGACAATCGGACCACCAGACTATCGTCGTGACCAATTTGGTACCCAACAAATTTCCGTTAGACAAAATTGCACCCAACGTTACTTCCGTTAGACAATAAAACCACCATGCCACTCACTTTTCAACAACTTTCTTTAACCCCGTTAACTACAACTAATTTCGCTCCATTTTCCTCCGTCTAAATCCCTAAAATCACATTTTCTCCCTATTTCCTCTTTCGACAGAAAACCTTCCTCCTAAAATCACATTTTCTCCCTCGATTTTAGGTTTTGCTCCGTCGTCCTCGCCGCTCGATGCCATCTCTGCAGCTTTCGCCATCTTCGCTGCTCTTCGTCATCCTTGTCGCGCTGGCTGCTTCGTCCTTGCTGCTCGACGTCGCTTCTTCCTTGTCGCGCAACGTCGTCCCCTTTCCAAACTTCACCTACAATGAGTTGGTACAATCTCCTGGCCCTTTGTACTTTGGATAAATGTGTTTGCGTTAAATTCTATAAAGTTTCTTTCTTTGTGAGGTATGTAGAAGTAGAAGTCAAGTGTAGGAAAATGGATAAATACCCATTTGGAATTCGAGAATTTGAACGTTTAGTGCTACTAGATTCTGTGCTTTAAAGTGTTATTAGTTATTAGAATACATAAACGGCCATTGTTAACTAATGAGGCCAATTGTGGGGGTTTCAGTTAATTTACAGGTTGAAATTCTGCTGATATTTTGCATTTATTATGTGCATTAGTTGCATCATAACTTGTAGTTTTAATCTGTTATTGCGTTCAACTTGCTTGTGTGGAATTTGATTTCATTTGTTGAAGTAGTAGTACAAACGATTGTTGCAGTTCATTTTCTCCAGAGGAGATAGAGTGTGAAGAAAATATCGATTCATTTGAAGATTTTCTTGGATTGATTGATTCTTGTCATTGCTTGCTGTCGTTGATTTGAAGATGGAGAGCTCAATGGAGGAGACAAGTGGGCAATCTCGAAGTCGATGTGTGTTGTGCTGGTGTAATATTCCAGCTAGGGTTAGAATGAGCTGGACAAACGCAAACCCAGGGAGGCTCTTCTTTGGTTGCTCTAGGTATGAGAGTATTGCATCGCGAAGAGGAAATGATTGTGGGTACTTTGCGTGGAAGGATCCACCGACATGTGAGAGAGGTCGTGTATTGGTCTCCATGTTATTGCCAAAAATTGAAGCGACTCGATTGGAGGTTGTGAAGCACCAAAAACAAGTTAAAAGGCTAAGGTTTTTTTTGAAATTGTCATGGCTTGTTTTCATCTGTTATGGAGTATTGATCATGTTGTATGCGATGAAGTATTAGGTTAAGGAAAATCTTGTACCAATTAGCGGTCATTCGACTGCAATATTTGTATTAAGTTTGACTTTGAACTTTAATGTTGCCGTAAAAATACATTCTACTGTCTTCTTCTTCTTATAATTATTATTGTCTTCTTCATTAAAAAGACAAGAATTTTATACACAATACCACATAATTTAAGGCAAAATAATCAATAGAGAAAAAAGAAAAAGAAAAAAAGGGAGAATTAATGATATATATACGCCAGCATCTTCTAAAAAGCAAGGTAGCCTCCAAAATTAGTACTAAGTTCTTAGTACCCAGTTAATCCAAAAAAGGTATACAAAACCTTAAACTACCCAAAACGGCATTAGCACTATTTTTTTCATCACTGCTAGGTTTCTTTTTCTTGACAGGAAGCTTAGGAATTGGTGCTTTGGCAGCAGCTTGAACTGGTAATTTACGAGTTATAGGAATCGGTGGCTTACGAGGTTGGTTATATCTGGAGACGACTTGCTTGGCAACTCTACTACTAGGTTGAATGGACTCCAAATTGGCGGATTCCTACATTAAGCAATGAACATCGTCAAACAAATAATTGACAGCAATATAGAGTTCGAAAGCTCAGCAGCATACATACTTGTGTTAAGACATCAGGATTTGCAATGAGGTTCTTAGAACTAGGCTCAACCATTTCTAAACTGTTGCTAGTATAGTCTTCAGTACGTATACTCGACTGTTAGAAAATTATAGAAAATAAGAAAACATATCCACATTGATGTAAACATAAGTAATCAATGGACAGCGCAACAATTAGATAGATAGCATTTAGCATTTAACTACATCACATACCATTGATACTTGCCGGATAGGAACAGTGAAACCCATGTAGTATTCATGTGTGTGGTCCTTTTTAGTAGCTGCAATATAGAGAATAAAACATGTAAAATTAATATGATATGGTTCACCTTCTGCTGGTCAGACATGAAAGCCCAGTTATTTTCCTCAATGCTTCCGATTCCCTCCTCCAACTGATTAAGAAACCAAATCCACGTTTCTTTTGATTCTATCTCCACCACACCATACACAAGTGGGAACATACCATTGTTACCATCAAGTCCCATTGCCACAACCAATTGACCAGGATATTTACCTTTGAGATGGCAAGCATCCACATGAACAATTGGCCTGCAATAGGATTTGAAAGCTTTGCACAGAGGTTCTAGGCACACGAAAACTCTTTGGAATCTCGATGGCATATTGTCAGCATCCGGTGGGCAGCGTGCTTTCAATACAGATCCTGGATATTTTAGCTGAATCTTTGCAAGATACTCCCAAATCTGACCATATTGACCCTCATGGTTTCCATTTATAATTTCAAGAGCCTTAACCTTTGCTCTGTAACACTTCTTGACACTCACGTTAACATTGTGATTTGTGTAAACTTCTTCCTTCAATGCCTTTGGCGTCAAGTTTGGCTGGTTCCTAAATCTATTGAGATACTTTCTTGTAATCCAGTCTTGTGTTGAAAGAGCACTGTTGATGATACTATTACAAGTGTGTAGGGGTTCATAAGACACTATCTTTAGAATCTTTTCGAAATTCTTCTTCGAACCATATAACCTCCAAGGACATTTCCCTATAGAGCAGTTAGCCATTACTCTCAGTTTGTCACTTTTCTGAATTTTAATAGGATAACCAAACTTGATGCCATAGTCCTTAATGACATTACGAAGTTGCTGAGAATCAGTGAAGACCATATCCTCACAAAATGGATCCTCTAAACATGGATTTGACTTGAAAGACATTAAAATTGGAGCAGCTTCATTGTCTAAGTCTTCTGGGCTGGCATAATCCTCATCTGAATCTCCAGGTCCTCTAGTATTCTCATACCCTGACATCCTCGCATAACCAGCTTCAAAATTAGCATCATCATCCTCTCTTCCATTAACCTTCACCCCTTCTTCTTCATCATCATCATTTTCCTCAATGTTTACCTCCTCACCACCCTCCTGAACAACCTCAACTTCCTCTTCAACGGGTACTAAATATGTATGCTCAATATAAACATCAACAAAAGCTTCACTGCCAATGCAATTAATAAAATTGTTGAAATCTTTAGTAGAAGATAACAACTTGTAGCCTGCTGCTAAATCACTATCAGGTAAATGACATACGAAATTTTGTATATTTCTAACCCCAAGCACATGTGCTCTGCCTAATAAGTATCCTAAACCCCATGTCTTTGGATCGCAATCGACAATAACCACCATATCTCCACCAGTGTACTTAGTACAGGGAGCTCCGTGGGTTAATTTCCCATTATAGTACAAGGAGACGTGGAACTTCCAATTATAATCCATTATACCTACATTAAAACATTTATCCTTCAAAATTTAACGTAGAAACATAGAAGAAAATAATGTGCAAACCTAAATCAGAGATGTCAAAACACTAATTTACTAAACAGAGATTTCTACTTCAAACGCGAGGATAACAATGCCATAAATAAATTCATGTTAATTCTATTTGTCAGAGAATGTGCATTTTAAAACATCAGATGCCAACTTCTGAACCTACATTATGAGCTAATTGAAAGCAGAAGCCAAATCATTAAAAAGCTTCATTCTTTTAGCAACTAAAGTAAAAAAAAAAAAACCAAAACCATTATGATTAACATGTTTTTTTCTGGTAAATGACAAGAACAAGAGAATCAATTGATAGCAGTCCAACTAAAGATTTCCTTCACCTCATACTAGCCAAACCAAACACTATGCATAATTCGGCGCATATACTAGCCAAACCAAACCCTAATTATTCAAATGCCATATAGCTAAAACAATTCATACACAAAAATTTAAGATAAGGAGAAGAACAATGATGGCCAGATACTGTATTAACACATAAGACGAAGACAGAAATACAACGAAGATAGGAAAGAGAAGAACCTGCTTCGCCTGCTGCAAACGCGACCGAGCAAACGCTCTCTGCCAAATTGAGTCTGCTTTGCGCCAATGAGCTCTATACGAATGGACATGCAATCGAGGAGGAGTGGGCGAAGTAGAGGTGTCGATGTTTGGTTTTAGGGAGGAAGGTTTTCTGTCGAAAGAGGAAATAGGGAGAAAATGTGATTTTAGGGATTTAGACGGAGGAAAATGGAGCGAAATTAGTTGTAGTTAACGGGGTTAAAGAAACTTGTTGAAAAGTGAGTAGCACTGTGGTTTATTGTCTAACGGAAGTAACGCTGGGTGCAATTTTGTCTAACGAAAATTTGTTGGGTACCAAATTGATCACGACGATAATCTGGTGGTCCGATTGTCTACCGGAGTATCTCCTGGGTGCCAATCTGTCATTTTTCTTTTTTTCAATGATTCTTAAAATTAACGAGCTTTTAGTTTAGCAGTAATATTTTTTTAATCATTTGTTTTTCATTTGTTTATTTTATTTATTTATAAGAAAATAAATAATTTATGATAATTTTCTTATTCAAAAGCACCCTACCTCGGTTAGCGTAATATTTTTGTCTCTTGTTGTGTGACTGAATTTAACTTAGTTGAATTGATCAAATCTTATTATATTAATTAAATCTTTTCTGATTGACTCTTTTTTTGATATTATTATTTTTGAATCGCAAAAGCATTAAAAGAATAAATCACCCAGTTGCATGCATGCTGAAGTTGAAATCATTGATGATTTTAACGAATACATTATTATCCACCGCAAAGAATTTGTGCTCTGCTAAAGTTCTAATATTCTGCTGATTTTCTTGCCATATTCTTTATTGGGGTTAATACACCACCCGATTCTAAATATTTGTCATTTTATTTTAATAAGTGCTAAACGTTTTTTTTTTATTAGTTTCAAATATTTTATCCGTTAATTAAATATAGTTCCAATTATTAAAAAATAGTGACAGAAAAACTCCATTAAATTTGAATATTTTAATATATTTTTTTACAAATTTACCCTCCTTGTCTCTTGTGAAACGATCGCAGAAGAAAAACAAAGTTGCAGATAAGCAAGCATCATAAATGATTCCTCTTTCGTGTTCATATCCTTAGACGCCATTGCCAATTCAGTCCTAGCAAACAACAACAACACCCCAAGGATCCCAATCGGAAACTGACCCAAAATCCTTACAAAAGAATTCCCAAATGCCAATCCAATCATCAACTTCCCCAATCCCAAAAACACCAGTGACATTCCGCTCCTTGCACCGAACCTGTACTGCACAGCTAACCCACCTGCCCAGCTAAGTTTCATTTTTAAGACTTAACAATATTAGTACTGCAGGAACAGAAATGGGAATCCTTAACATATAGCTTATGGAAAAACTTGATTTTGATCCAGCTTAATTTACCATAATTAATTATCTGATGGGTAAAACCTCCTCTAAATTCAAGCATGTCTGCAACTTTTTTCACTTGTTTTTTTCTTTCATTCTTCCGCAACGATTCACAAAAGGAAAGGGCCAAATTTGTAAAAAAATATGTTAAAATATTCAAATCTAAGTGAGTTGTCTCAGTTTTTTACCATCTTAATTCATTTTTTACCATTTTAGTTTATTTTAACTCATTTTTTTACTATTTTGGTTCGTTTTTTACCATTTTAACTCACTTTTACTATTTTGGCTCATTTTCTTACCATTTTTGTTTTTTTTTTACCGTTTTGGTTTATTTTTTACTATTTATGT
This sequence comes from Viola odorata, assembly GCA_963691705.1. Taxonomy (NCBI): domain Eukaryota; kingdom Viridiplantae; phylum Streptophyta; class Magnoliopsida; order Malpighiales; family Violaceae; genus Viola; species Viola odorata. The sequence goes on from OY829540.1 coordinate 63,211,750, forward strand.
TCATTTTTTTTACCATTTTGGTTCATTTTTTAACCATTTCTCAAAATAAATATCCGATAATCTCTAATATCAAACTGGCAGCCTTAATCTCTAATCTTGCAGCAAAGAATTTAATAATTCCATATGCACAAAACGAACACTCTATATTAAAGTATACAAATTATACATACACCTAAACCACTAAACGCAAAAACAAGATAGCACTTAGTAGCAGCAGCACGTAGCTCAACTCATTCTTAAATGTCTGCATTAATTAAAGATATAAATCTCTCTCTCGACTAATTAAAGATTAACTTAATTAACAAATTAATCTGGATAATTGGTGACCATTTTTTGATTTATTGGTAAAATAACAAAAAGTAAACGTACCTTGGAGTTGGGACGAAGGCCGGTGGTCGCGGTCGGTGGTGATAGCGAACGGGTGGTCTGCTTAGAGTTGTTGCTCTGCTGTTGGTTGTGCAAATGAGAGACAAAGATGTCGAGTCGAGGAAAACGTGCTCTAAAATTAGTTGTCGGTGGCAAATCTGGCAAGAGGGAGAGAAGGTGGTGCTGGTGTGGCCGGTGGTGACGGATATGGTGGTGGTAGTGGTGAAGGAGAGGGGAGATGGAGGTTGTGGGTGGAGGAGGAGGTGGTGGTGGGAGGTGAAGTTAGAGATGAAGGTGGTGGTGGCAGCGGTGGTGATGGCAGTGGTGGTGGGAGGTGCAGATAATGGTGGCGGCAATGGAGGTGGGAGGTGGAGGAGGTAGTGATGTCTGGTGGTGATGGTAGTGGCGGCAATGGTGGTGGTAGTGGTGGCTGTTGCTGGATAAATTAGATAAAAATTGATTTCGGGCTAGTTTCGGGCTATTTTTTCATACCCGTTTGGGTATTTTGCGGGTACCATACCCAATTATACCCGCATTTATACCTATACCTAAACCATACCCAGTCAAAGCGGGTATTACCCGATCAAATGAGTATGGTTATATGTGGGTATGCGGGTTGGTTACCTATTGCCACGGACAATTATATTTAAACTTATCTTAAATAATTAAAATTAATTATATATACAATTAATATAAATAAAATTTAAGTTTCCAGTTGGGTCAGCTGACCCTATCTTATTTCTTTATAAGACATGAAAAGGAAGTGCATGCACTAGAAATATTATATTTATAATATTAAATACAACCAAACATAACAAACATGGTCTCAAGAGAAAAAAAAGAAGGCAAAACCAAAATAGTAAAGTAGACCAAGTGGGGTCCACGAGATTTCTTTCTGGTCATTATCTTGACCTGCTGTTTTCTTCTGTTTTCTTTTCTTCCTTGTTTATAGATGAAGTTTTTGGATTTCATTTCCATTTTTAGAGATTTCACACCTACCCTTGGCCTTACCACCACCACCAATAAAATCTAACCACGGTTTCAACCTTATCTAATTATCTGGTTTAACTATGGTTAGCTAGTTGCTACCACCTAAACCCTTTAAAAGGCCCTCCACCCTTCCTATTTTCCTTTCATCAGAACCCAAAGAAAAAAAATCCCTTTATGGTCGTTTTTTCTTGATTACTATCTTCCATTTCACTTTAGCTTTTTTCAATTCCATCTTCTTTCTTTTGCCTGCCACTTCTTTTCAATCTTCAGCTACATCTTCCAATCACCAGGTTAGATAAACAATTTTTTGTAGACTGATCACTTTTGTTTCTTTGTCAAATTAGTATGTTTTATAAGGAGAATGTTAGATTTTGAGTTAGAATCAATTAATTATCGAGTGGAACATATGTATTCAGATAATTGTAGAAATTCCAGTGACTGATAATTCAAATTGTGACAGTTGTATTTTGTTACACTACCATTTATCACGATCATTTTGTTAAATTAATTAAAACTACGATTATATTGTTGATATTTGATTTATTATTTTTGTGCGTGCGTGTGTGTGTGGGACAGAGATTGCAAAATGGCGGCGAACGGCAACGGAGAAGTGGAGGTGAACGGGAATCACGGCGGGACGCCGATGAAGCGTGGGCTGCCGAAGATCACGACCAGCGACAAGCACCGCGAGATCTGCCATGACATGAGCGCTCCGACGGTGAAGGCGCAAACCATTGATGAGCTTCACTCTCTGCAGAGGAAGAAATCCGCGCCGACCACTCCGATAACCAGTTTCCAGGGCGCCTTCGCTACCCTCTCCGAAGATGAACGTCAGAAACAGCAGATGCAGTCCATCAGGTAGCCGTTTCCATACCCGAGACGCACCGTTTTTTAAAGGAAAAAAAATGTGTTTTTCTTTTTGGTACAATAAAAAGATTTGTTTGAAAATAAAGAGAGCATGAAAACATGGGACTGAAATGGAATGGAGCAAGGGTAGGGCCACCGAATGAGGCGATGGTGGGCCCCACTTCGATTTCGTTTTTATTTCTTGTGGAAAATTTTACTACCAGGGAAAAAAGAAAAAAGAAAAAAGAAAAAAGAAAAAAGAAAGGATAAAAATGTAGTTTCGACTCGAGCTCAGAAGAAATGGAAAATCAAACTGTTTCTTTTTTCTTTCTTTCTTTTGTTTTTGGGGTTGTAAAAATGGAAAATATTCAGTATATTTATTTAAGGCTTTTTTAAGCTAATGAGAAGACTGATTTTTTTTTTTGGGTGGTAAAAATGGAGCAGTGCATCATTGGCATCGCTGACAAGAGAAACAGGGCCGAAGGTGGTGAGAGGAGATCCAGCTGACAAGGTGACAACCCCAAAGGTTCACCATCATCATGTTGAAGCTCCAACCATTGGTGCTAGTGACAGCTCTTTGAAGTTCACTCATGTTCTCTACAACCTTTCTCCTGCTGGTAAACACTATTTATCAATCTTGCTAAATTATAAATCTTAGTGACAAAATATCATTTTAAATGTTTTTCTGTGTGAATTTTGGGATCTGGTTGTTATTATTTGTGGGTTTTGAAATATGGGTTTGTTCTCAATTACTCCTGTTAATTTCCGTTTTGGTAAATTAGAAAGATGACCGTGATTAGCAAGATCCTAGAATTTCTGGTACCAAAGATTTCTGATTTTATGGAAGGAAGTATGTGAAATTTTTTGATGGCACTAATTAATTAGGATGTATGTTATTGGTACAGAGCTTTATGAGCAAGCCATTAAGTCTGAGAAAGGATCCTTTATCACATCCACCGGTGCATTGGCCACACTTTCAGGTGCCAAGACCGGCCGGGCTCCAAGAGATAAGCGTGTTGTTAGGGATGATGAGACAGAGGATGTGCTTTGGTGGGGAAAGTGAGTATTTTTTAATGTCTTTTTCCCCGTTACTGATTTTATGCACAGCTAATTTACCATTTGATTGATTTTGTTTGCACCAAAATGATTGTTTTTTGGGTACAGGTGTTCCCCTAACATTGAAATGGACGAACACACATTCATGGTTAACAGAGAAAGAGCTGTTGATTACTTGAATTCTTTGGACAAGGTAAATCCCTCTGCTCTTAAATTTGATTTTGCCATTTGCTAGTTTCTTGTGTGTATTATTATTAAATTAAAGCTTTCTGTTTCGAACTTATGTTATTTTTTACTATCATTTATTGTATTTTTCTTTTAATAATTATTTTCACTTGCTTTTGAGCCCGGTATACTATCATTTATTGTATCTTGGAATATGTTTTCTTTTTGGAGGATAAAATGATCTGTAATGATGGGATCTTTTTTGTCTTTTTTCCCCGAGTGCTTTGCTGATGCTTACCATTCATAGGGAGTAGCAATTTTGTCCTTTAATGTGTAAGTTTTCTGTCCTCATCTCGAGGAAGAATTACTTAGGCCTTCCCTTAAAAAACGGTGACCATTATTCGTTTTGGTCTTATCTAGGATAGCATGTGACTGCATACTCCTCATTATTATTTTAGATGTCTTTTTAACTGCAATCTAAAAAAACTGTAGGGAGTAATTTTTAGTTTGATGTGCAACCCAATGTCAATGATGAATTCTGCAGTTGTGATTTTAGGATTACTACCCTACTATAGATGTAATTAATCCTGTAATTTGAAAGAACTAAGCATTTTGTTCTGAATATTTCCGTCTTCAATTGCACGTAAAACATCCTTTTAGTTAGTTCTCTTGCATCGTTTATACGAAAACGAAAAGCAATTTGATGATACTTTAAACTTTCTAATTTTCAGGTCTTTGTGAATGATCAATTCTTGAATTGGGACCCTGAGAACAGAATCAAAGTCAGGATTGTCTCTGCCAGGGCTTACCATTCATTGTTCATGCACAACATGTAAGTAAAAATTATATCAGAAACATTTAACTGCAATATTTGCCAATTTCACTTGCAGAAAGCCCTAACACCAGCAGATAAGTTTCCTTTATCGCGTAAAGTTAATTGTGATGTCCTATATTAAATCTTAAACCCCCTAGTCGGAAGAAACTGGTAAGAAATATGCATGAGCTAAGTGTGTGCAATTCGGTAACTGGATGGGTGACAGGTGTATCCGACCCACTCCTGAAGAACTGGAGAATTTTGGTACTCCAGACTTCACTATATACAATGCTGGCCAGTTCCCATGTAATCGTTATACACACTACATGACATCCTCTACTAGCATAGATTTGAATCTTTCTAGAAGAGAAATGGTTATCCTTGGCACACAGTACGCCGGGGAAATGAAGAAAGGTCTGTTCAGTGTTATGCATTATCTCATGCCTAAGCGTCAAATACTCTCCTTACATTCTGGATGCAATATGGGAAAGAATGGAGATGTTGCCCTCTTCTTTGGATTGTCAGGTATAGTATCACCATGTCATGGTCGCGATATGGTGCCAAACCTCTTATACGATATGTGCCCTCTAACTTTATCCTTGACATTTTGTGTATACTGTAAATTATTTTTAGAATTTATCATTTTTCGGTGTTATTGATGTGTCTATTTTGATAATTTTTGTAACAGGCACTGGAAAGACAACTTTGTCTACTGATCCGAACAGATACTTAATTGGAGATGATGAACACTGCTGGACCGAGACGGGGGTTTCAAACATTGAAGGTGGATGCTATGCCAAGTGCATTGATCTCGCTAGAGAAAAGGAGCCTGATATCTGGAATGCCATTAAGTTTGGAACTGGTATGTCATGCAGGAAATTTATCATGGCACCATTAAAAATGGAGAGGCCACATTGTTCGGGTTTTAAACTTGAAATATAGTTTTTTGGTTTTGGTTTGTTAAACATTCAAATTGACATGATCTGTTATGATTGGCAGTGTTGGAAAATGTGGTGTTCGACGAACACACACGAGAGGTGGATTATGCTGACAGATCAGTTACAGGTGAATAGGACGAGCATTACTTTAAAATCGAGATCATTTAACATTTGATTACTTCTGAAACTGATGACATTTTCCATCTGCAGAGAACACTCGAGCATCCTATCCAATTGAGTTCATTCCTAATGCCAAGATGCCATGTGTCGGCCCACACCCCAAGAATGTTATCCTTTTGGCATGCGATGCATTTGGTGTGCTTCCACCTGTGAGCAGGCTGAGCCTGCCTCAGACCATGTACCATTTCATCACTGGCTATACTGCTCTGGTAATGATTAATAAGGCCTGTCTGACGATTTTGGTTTAGGCATGCGAACCGAATGATGGTAGTAGCATTTCTGCAACTGAATGCTTGATGATCAATACAGGTCGCTGGCACAGAAGATGGTGTTAAGGAACCACGGGCAACATTCTCGGCATGCTTTGGTGCAGCATTTATAATGCTGCATCCTACTAAGTATGCAGCTATGTTGGCTGAAAAGATGCAGAAGCATGGTGCTACTGGGTGGCTCGTCAACACTGGCTGGTCTGCTGGAAGGTATACCTTTGAAGTTGCTTTTGTTATGATTCAAGTACAAAAAAAGTTCTCAATAAAAGTTCCATTCATCTTCGATATGCCACAGAAAAGATTAATTTACTGTATCTTTCGGTTGGTTGCAGCTATGGTTCAGGAAATCGTATTAAGCTGGCATACACAAGGAAAATCATTGATGCCATTCACTCTGGTAGCCTCCTGAAAGAAGAATACAAGAAAAGTCCAGTTTTCGGGCTGGAGATCCCCACCAAGGTTGAGGGGGTGCCTTCTGAAATTCTGGATCCAGTGAACACCGTTAGTCCTCTATTTCCCTTGAAATTCCTTTCGTCTATAAGTTCTACCATTTAAAAGTACCTCGAGACTCATACTTTTCTCTCTAACCATTTATTGAAATGCAGTGGGTAGATAAGAAGGCTTACAATGATACCCTCTTGAAGTTGGCTGGCCTGTTCAAGAACAACTTCACGACATTTACAGACCACAAGATCGGTAAGGACAATAAGCTCACTGAGGAGATCGTCGCTGCTGGCCCGATTTTTTAACTTTTGTTGACTAGAGAATGAGGAATGAGAGGTTCGATCAAGTTTGGGGAACCAAGAATAAAGATAGGAAGTAATTGGTTGGAACCATGTATGAATTGATATGTAGAAGATTGGCACATTAGCTGCTTTTATGCAGGCATTGATGTGTAAAAATGCAGCGCATTAGCTGCTGTCAAATGGAGTAATTTAATATTCAAATAATAAAAAAGAAAAGGTGGTTTGGTAGATGGATGATTAAAAAAGATTAAGATAATTCTCAGCTTCTGATTAGGACATAGCACAACGTCATTGATCAATAAACAAAGAACGAATGAATGCTAAATAATGCCGCCAAGAAAGTAATTAAAATAAGTGATAGTCAACTGTCGCTGCTGTAATTGCTAGTGGAAGGATACGAATATATGGATTCTTGCTAGTAGTAGATTAAAAAATTGAGCATCTCAGTAGAAATATACTTCTAATTTAATACTATTTACTTATAGAAGTCGAATCCTCACTACGCTTCCGTTGATTGTAGGTTTTAATAAAATTTTCGTCCAAGCTCATTAAAAAAATAATTATTAAAATGTCTGAGACTTAATATAAAGACCCCTCTAACTCAGTACCTAGAATATTTTTTCCTATTTATTTCAACATACACCTCTCTCTTTTTATAGCTTCATCATCATTTCTCGAGTCTTGTTAAGTTATTATTCCATGAAAATGGAGCTCATCGCAGTTGCTCTCACTCTTGTTCTCGTCACCATAGTTACATGGGCATGGCGGATCTTGAATTGGGTTTGGATCAGGCCAAAGAAACTTGAAATTTCTCTTAGAAAACAAGGTTTTGCTGCCAAACCATACAGACTTCTGTTTGGAGACACAAGAGAGAATGTTTTGATGGTAAAAGAAGCAAAGTCTCGGCCATTTAGTCTCCCCGACAACGTCGCCTCACGTATCGTACCCTTCCTCGAGCAGACGATCAAGACATACGGTTTGTGTACAGCAAGAGGATCTTGAGTTCTAGTTCCGCCTATAATTAATTAGTATTAATGAGTGATTTCTAAATGCAGGGAAGGCATCTTTTGTATGGATTGGTCCAGTTGCGAGGGTGAATATCACGAATCCAGAACATATTAGGGATGTGCTTACCAGGATAAATGACTTTGGTAAGGTAAATATTTCAAACCCTTTCTGGAAAATGTTACCATCGGGTGTGGCCGGATATGAGGGTCAAAAATGGGCCAAGCATAGAAAGATCATCAATCCAGCTTTTCACGTGGAGAAGTTGAAGGTGAGTCAAGTTAATGATACATTTAGTATATGTACTTTATCTTTTTTTGTTTCCGATCAATGGTGAGGATCGCCTCAACAGGACCCCTGCAGTTTACCACGAGCTGTAGAGGAGCCCGGTACTACATTACAACTAGTTTTTGTTTGGCACGTTTTACACGCGTCATTTTTATTCGTCCATATATTCGTACAGCTTATGATCCCTGTGTTTCATCAAACTTGTAATGAAATGATTAACAAGTGGGAGGCTTTAGTTTCAATGAATGGAAGAGGGACCTGCGAAGTTGATGTCTGGCCATATCTTCAGAACTTGTCTTGTGATGTTATAGCCCGAACAGCATTTGGAAGCAATTATGAGGAAGGAAAAAAAATATTTCATCTCCTCAAGCTGCAAGGAAACCTTGTACTGCCAGCAATCATGTCTGTTTATATACCAGGATGGAGGCAAGTTATTAAATTCAACCTCAGTAAAATAGTTCATTAATTAGAAAAAAAAAAAAAAAATTGGGACTCCAACTCGATATCTAATGGCTGATTAGACCAAATCCCTACTGGTGTTATCATTCAAACTCTTATGCAGGTTTCTACCAACGAAGGGTAACAGGAGGATGAAAGCGGTTAACAGAGAAATAGAACAGTCACTCAAAGTTATTACTGACAAGAGAGAGAAGGCCATGAATGCAGGAGAAGGTGCAAAGGATGACTTACTAGGGATTCTTATGGAATCCAATCTCATGGAGATGCAAAACAATGGAAACAAGGTGGATAAGGGAATGAGTAATAAAGATGTGCTTGAGGAATGCAAAGTGTTTTACTTTGCTGGCCAAGAGACCACCTCATCCTTGCTTGTCTGGACACTAGTTCTATTGAGTCACTATCCATATTGGCAAGAAACTGCAAGAGAGGAGGTTATTCAAGTGTTTGGCAAGAACAAACCAGATTTCGACGGGCTAAATCGACTTAAAGTTGTAAGCAAATCGTTTTCTCGGACTTAAAAAGAACACTAACTGACCATGTAATCTTATTCTCAATTTTTAATGTCACAGGTGACTATGATTTTGTATGAAGTTCTAAGGTTATACCCAGCAATTATTATGCTCAACAGAAGAGTCAAAGAAGAAACAAAGCTTGGCAATTTGACATTACCTGCTGGATCGATGGTCTCAATACCAGCCGTCCTTGTTCACCAAGATCCGGAGCTCTGGGGTGATGATGCGGCAGAGTTCAATCCGAACAGGTTCTCTGAAGGAGTAGCAAAGGCAACAAAGAACAGAGTTATCTTCTTCCCGTTTGGATGGGGACCTCGAATATGCGTGGGACAAAACTTTGCCCTAGTTGAAGCAAAAATTGCTCGTGACAATATTACAGCACTTTTCCTTTGAGCTTTCCACATCCTATGTTCATGCTCCTTGCCAAGTTGTATCTCTGCAGCCACAGTATGGTGCTCAAATCATTTTGCACAAATGCTAATATGTCACATGGCTATACTGAATTTGAATAAGAACACCTTTATTTTTTCTTCTCATATTGATATGAAATGAAGAAATTAATTCCCATGTTTGTTGATCATAGAATACAAAGAACATCACGCAAAGCTAAAACAGTTGTAAAGAGGCGATCCACTTTCTAGGCTAGAACATCCATCTCTTGCGAATCAACCACACCGAATTCGTTCATAACTGTTGTCAATCTTCCATCCGAAAATCTCTTTCTGATCTCCGCATTTACATTAGCCTGCAAATCAGAACAAGCTTCTCCCCACAACATTTCCTTTGGAACAACCAAATCTAACAAATTCTTAGCACAACCTGAGAATGCAGCGACCAAGACACTGCATATAACCACCGTCGCCACTTCAACTCCGTACAACGCACGCATTGAAACGTTTCTTTTGGCAAATCTTTTCCACCCCATCTTCCGCAGTTGGACAATATGGAATCCCAGTCCCCGCGCTTGGATGTGTTTTATGACCAATGTCTTGGGAAGATTTCGCGCATTGTAGCAAGAGATGTGCTAGTTTGAGTCCAGAAAGCTGGGGGCTTAAAGCGTTGCAGATGTCTAGAGTTGTCGCGCTGATGTTCATATAGACGTCTGTCGAGAAATTCCGTAGGTGATATCCAGTTTTTTGTATGGAGGAAGTTCGAATCAGCATTGAGAGATTTTTTGTCACTGTGAGTCAATTGCTGATGACATCCATGCCAAGCTCACAACATCATCTTTGTTTTTTGGTTAAGTTTCTTTAGTTAACGTTTAGTTCACAGAATGTTTTTTCCCTCTTGAAATCACTTTCTCAGGAGAGTGATACTCATCTTATTTATAAGTTAGCTTTATGAACCTTATTTATCCGAACTTCAGAATATATGTACTCTGTCCTTGTTTTTCTATTTCTTCTGACTAACAAATTTACTTTATGGCTATGATTTTTTGCAAGTTAAGAACATGGCAAATGACAAATGACATAACTTTCATATTAAAGTCTTTGAAAGTTATAACAATGTAATCTTCTTTTCAGAAGGATAATAAATATGTTTGAATTATATCACCAGGGTAAATAATCACACCAGTGGCCAATATACGTAATAATCTTCCTCGAATAATAGAAGATGGACATGACACGTCAGCAACATACCACGTGGCATTCGACGTGTCATGCCACGTAGGATAGTTAACGGCACGTGAGGGAGAGGTACCAAACGTGACATTCTTTTTGAGTGCAGGTACTTTTTAAAAGAAAAAAAAAAGAGGTGTCAATTCAGTTAATCAAATGGAGTGCAGGTGCCAATTTTTGCATTTTTCCAAAATCTCAGGGAAGGTGTAATTTTGAAAACTTTGTTTTGACCGTTAAATAATTAAAACAATGGGGTTTTGGTTTTGGTTTTGAAAAATGATTAAAAGTAAATTAAAATAGTGAAATTTGATCTGGAGCAAATCCAGGATAGATTGTTGGTGAAAAATAGAATAAAAGACTCCTAGCAAATACAACAACAAGGTTATGATTCTATTATGTTGATCATTGATTCATGAATGTTTGTTTCTGATTTATGGACCAAATATAGCAACCAGTTACACTTAGGTTCCCTCCTTTCCTCCTACAACAAGTTATTTAAAGGTATGTTTATTAAACAACCTTAATTCATCTAGCAACCTTAAGGTACACTTATAAGATTTAACTAGACAAATTGATAAAAATAGGGAAAGACTACTCTAAGCCAAGATTAAGGTACGCTTATAGTCTTTAGCAGTGTTTTTGGAACCGGACCGGACCGGTCGGTTTGGTCCGGTTCAACCAGATTTTTTGGGTTTCCGGTCTGATTCGGCCTATCGGACCGAAATGCATGTGACCCGGGTTGGACCCGCCGAACCAGCCGGTTCGATATCAACCCGGCTGGTTCAATGCAAAACGACGCAGTTTTGAACCCAAAATCCAAAACGGCGTCGTTTTGATTTTTTTATTTTTTTTATTATTATTTTTTAAAAAAAAAGGGAAAATTTATGTGCCTAACCAAAACGGCGCCGTTTTGGTTTTGGTTATTTTTTTTAAAAAAATTTGATGGGCCGGCCCATTACAGGCATGAGTCAGCCCATCAGAATTTAAAAACCAACCGGTTCAATCCGGTTAAATTATCTAAGATTGAACGGTTCGATATGTGTCCGGTTCAAAACGGTCTAATGGTTCAATCCGGTTTTTTCCGGTTGAACCCGGTCAAACCATGAAATTTTCATTTCCGGTTCGTTGTTCGGTCCGGTTCCAAAAACACTGGTCTTTAGGCTTAATTATTCATTCATTCTAGTCTCAAAGAGTCTGTGATTGAGATCGAGCTAGTTGTTTGCTATGTTCCTTGGGCTTTGTAAACGGCAACTTTTTGAACCTACATTCACTATTCAGATTGAAACATAAGGTGATCAGTCTTAAATACAACATGAATAATTTGGCATTAAATTAATGAATGAATAAACATAAATACAGAAACTATGAAGAGTGTTTAGATCTCATAAAGATGACGAATCATAACCCTTGTTGCTTTTGTTAGGAATTGAACGTTTAGCTCGACATAGACATAATAATAAAAAATGAGAAATTAAGAAATTGCATAAAAATAAATCCGGTGGCTTCAATGAAGAAGACAACCAGAGTTGGTGTTTACAAAGAGTTTATGCTGAAATTTATTTCTAGAAAATGAGATGGGAAGAAATAGGGAAAATAAGGGAGAGTATATTTATAGTATTATTTCTCCCCTCAAATCCTCTAACAAATCCTAAAAAATCATAGTTTAAAAATTATATTTAAATCTAAATTTAAATTCTAAATCATTGACCAAATCAAATCAAATACCCAATAAATCCCAATCTTAGTGAAAATCAGCTTCCACGATCTTTGAATTGAAATTCAAAGCCGGTTGCATCCTCTTTTGTAGCTGGACAGCAACTTCCTTCAAACTTTTTCTACAAAATAAATAGTATCTCTATCTAAAAATATGTATTTAGACAAATAATTATCAAATTAAACACAATCAATTAGACCAATTAAGTTACTCCAAATTACCTAATATCTAAGAAATTATAACTAAGAATTAACCTATTAAATCGGATCGAATATGGATATTCACTTTCAATAATTCAGTTTCAAATTGAAATTTTAAGAAAAATGATCCGACCCACTACAAAATACCAGATCATTCAAAGATAAATTAACAAGGCCAAAACCAAAAAGAAGAAGATGATCAACAGCTCATGGGTGGGAGATCAGACGATTTAGCAGGTGGTGCCGGAGATTTCTTGAAAGCCCTACTCCCAAAGCACAAGAATCCAAGAAAGTGTCCGGCGACTGCAGCCAAGAACACACCTCCGTTGAAGGACATAACAGCCAACATCACCGGATACAACAACCCGACCCGCACAGCGTCCATGAAGCTCTGATCAGTTGGCAATGAGAAAGCCACACAACAAAAAAACCCAGAAGAAAAACAAACACCAAAGCCAAAGCATACATGCCGGACGTTCGGTCCCAGGCCAGCCATCGAACAGAATCTCTGCATTTTTGCCCCAAAAGAAGGTCACGTGCATCATCATCATCTTTTTGTGATGAAACATTCCCGTGGCGTTTTTCATCGGCGACTGCGCACCCATGTCATCCATAATGATAAATTTCTTTTTCTTTTTTCTAGGTGAAATAAAAGCTGTGGAAAAAAAGAGTGGAATATATTTCTGATATATTTCCTCCGTCCTCAAATAACTGTCATTTTCAGACTGAAAATGTGGTCTAAATTAACTATCATTTTGAGACATAATTACGACTTCTACCCTCTGTTTCAGTTTTTTTACCTAACTAATTAATTTGGTACAATGATATTATTGTAATTATATTATAAAAAATGGGTAAATTGAAAATTACAATAAAAAAAATGTAGTCCACAAATTATTATTTTAAATTTATCTACTATTTCACAAAGTTAATTATTTGAGTACGAGGACAGGGAATATATGAGAGTACAAGGAATCGAGTCGCCGGATTATTAGTAGAAGTAGCCAGTACAAGCAAATTTGAAATCGAATAGTACAATATTTGATGATGCATGTACCCAACAAGAGTCTTCAACGATTATGGCGTGGTGCATGCCACGGACCATAATTTGGCACTTCATACCCTACAATTTAAAAATAATATATCTTATTCATATAACCGGCGGCGACCGCGTCATAGCCTGAAGCTAAACTGGCAAATATCAAATGTACGAGGCCAAAAATGTCAGAGAAAAAGAAGGATCATTCGCGGTGCTACATTGTTTACGCTAACGATTATGGACTATGAAAGTAGAAAGAAATACATACCGCTAACGAATGAGTTTCCACGCATGATGCATGATTTCATCATCGATAAAAGGATGCAAAGACCACATCATGCAGTAACTCCCCAGTTCATCCGAAGACAATTTGAGATCCAACGAAGTAACAATCCGTTCCTGTTGTATGTAAAAACTGTCACTACAAAGAGTAATAATGTACATATGTCAAGGCACGTCAGTAAAGATATTATGGGAAGAGAAGAGCGCTTACCTGCATTACATAGTCTTGTTTCACCATGCTGTAAATGATTCCCATTATGCTGGCATAATCAATCATTCCCACTCCTTCAAGATCAGACTCCTATGGGAAACAAGTTTCAACAATTCAGCTTTAATGAAATGCGGCTCATAGACAGTAGTTTTTAGATACTATTTGTACACAAAAAAATGGCATTAAAGAAAGAGGCTTTGAAATCTCGTAATTACAGTGCCCATAAATCATAAACCTCACAAGTTTGCATGCAAAAGAAAGGAGGCAGGAAGTAAGCAAAAGTATACATGTGGTTATTTTGGAATATGGGAATGTATGTCTAATTAGCGGAGAAAATATTGGAGGAACATTTGAAACAACCTGGCCAATGCTTGCTTGTTGACACATATCATCTCCAAACTTTTCATTCCACAAAGGTGATAAACATCCATTGGCAGTTTGGATGGCTTCAGCTAAGTGCTCCAGCAGTTGTTCAAGTTCATTTATCAAGTTTTTCGCTGCAAAAGTCATCATAATTATTTAAAAATCAATTCCAACAGAGAAGAACATTAGTGCAGAAAGTTGCAAAAAGAATTCTTGAAGGAAAAAAAAGGGGAAAGTTGAACAAGGTAAAGCACACATACATGCAGGTAGTAAGCCAAACACCAAATGCACAAGACATGAAACTGATAAGATAATATGCAGTGATGTGTAATTTTCCCCATAGGTATTATACCAAAGTCCAAGCGAACTTCATCCAAAAAGAAATTACGGGAACCAAAATTTTCAGTTAGATGCATCAAACAAAGTACAATGGGAACAGTTACAGGAAAATAGTACAAAAGAGTTCTCCAAATAAAGGGGAAAAACTTAACAGGGACCAGGCATAACATGGATGTCAGAGACGAAAATTGAATATTGTCATGTAACTAGAGAAAAAGTAAATTACCTTTCTTTAAATGGTCTTCCAGTCCAAGTAGAGACGTATGTACTTCTGTGAGCAAATGCTAATCCAATAAGACTTAAAAAATTGTATGAGACCATAATGCTATTAAGTTCTATAGCACCTACTTTTTACCACATTGAATGCCAACAAATCAACATGAAGAGAAATCAAGAAAACATTAACCTTCAGGAACTTACACTTTCTTGTGCTCTGTCTGCTGTCATAACTGCAGATACAACCAGCTTCAGTGTATGATTTAAATCTCTTTGTTTCATTCGCTTTGACAATGCTTTCTAGTAATTTAGATGTTACATTTATTGGAGGCCGTCGAATGAATTCTACATAAAATAAAAGAACGAGCGCAATTAGACAAAAGCCACAAACTGAAATAGAAAAAAAACGATCACTGATCGAGCAAACGCTATAACCAAAATCACTTGCCAAGCCCTTGCTGAAAGCCAGCAAGTAACCGACTTGCAGCATCCCCAAGTTCCTCAAGCTTTGTGACCCTAAAACAACATGACAATATATCATTACTACGATTGAACTAACGGATCGAACTAATTCCAGATTATGATGACAACATATCAACAATAAGTTGCAGAGAAACAATTCCGAATAGGTACCTGGTCATAAAATCTCTAAAACCCTGTAAAATCTTCTGTTTCAATTCAGCTCTCACTTTACCTTCATCGCTTCCCATCCTCAAAAAAATGTCCAATTAAGCAATGTATCTACAGCCTCTACCACCCTATTTACAAGAATTTCAAAATTTCAAAATTTCAAAATAGAAAATTATCTTCAATGACGCACGAATGGTGAAAAAAGAGAGAAGATAACCCGTTAAAAAGCTACTGTAAATACGCATAACAGAGTGGGGAAATAATAAAGGTATGAAGAGGCGAACCTGAAAGTAGAAAAACGGAGGCGCGCAGTGGCGGAGGAACGTGCGGTGGCGCGATTCAGAGCAGATGCCAAGAAGATGGCGGCTATTTAGAGCTCTGAAAGAAAATAAAACCGGGTTTTTAGATGGGCTTTTAGTCTTGGGCCTGACATTGGGCTTGGAGTTCGGTTCGGGCTCCAGTCTGATGACTTGCAGTCTTGCTGTGGTAAAATAATGTACACCAGTACAAACAAAAAGACCAAAAGATCAACCAAAAAAAAAAACCTAATTAGTGTGGAAAATTAAGTCGAATTGCATGTTTTGGACAAATACATTTTTTACACAAGGACCTTAATTTCACTTTTCAAACAAACAGAAAAAACCTCTTCACCAAAAAAAAAAGAGGAAAAAATTAAATATAAAAATCTATAAAAATTAATGTTAGGTAAATTACCACTTCTCTGCATATAGAAAATCAAAACTGATATAACAAGAAATACTTGAGTTTATCATTTCCAAATTAGATTATATATTTTTTTTATTTAAACAAATAATTATCATGTCATTTTTTTATTTTATTTTAGAATATCCCTAAAATTTTCTCAATAACTAGTAATAATAATAAGGGTATAGTATATCCTACACATAGTATCATGATGTGGGTGATTGCTGAGCTTTCCATGTTTGCATTTTTTTTGCCAATATCATTTAATCCATAGATCAGTGTAACATAGTTTGGAAATAATTATAACAATAATCCTACATTGCTTCGGATAAAAAATAACTCACACTGATCGGGCAAACCATATATACCACCACGTTGATCGATCCCGTTTCTTAATTGTTATAATTATTTGCAGTCAACTCCTTCCACCTCAAATCTTGGAGATTAGGAGCATCAAGTTTCATTCCGGGCGTGTATCCAGGAGATATGGCAGTAAAGTCCAAAGACAACTTTTGTAATCTTTCAGCCGAAATATCAGTACCCAACAAGTTATAAGGTAGGTCAAACAGTGTTAACTCCTCAAGATACAACCAATGCACTTTGAGCTGGTTTATACCCTCCAAATTTGAAAGGGTCAATCCCCTAAGTGATGGACAGGCAGTAGAAATCCAACTCTCAAGAGCGCTTCTGGAAACAAATGACATATTCAAAGATAGACCCTCAAGAGATGTTAAAATTCCTGTAGGTTCATCGAGACAATATTTTGTTGAACTTAACCTAAGCACCCTCAGTGTCTTAGAGCTAAAGATGCAACCGGGTACCTTAAAGACTGGATAATCCAACGAAATTCTGTCAGGTTCATCCAAGTCCGAGTCAGAGGCATCCAAGCCCATGTTAGGTGCATCCAACTCCAAGTCAGATGCATTTGTGTAATTCCTAATGAGATCAAGATCAAGCTTTTGAAGCTGACAATTAACTGCAACATTAATCCACTTATCCATAAGATCATGAATGCAGGTATCATTATGGCATCCCCAGTGAAGACAGAATGAGTGCATCTCTAATCCACTTCTCAGGCTTAACAATCTATCCACTTTGTCATGAAAATATAGTCAAGGTGGGATATGGACAGAATAATTAAACAATGAATAATACCTTTCCTTTTATTTTCATTATTTTTTTTTTTTTGAATACATTGCATAGTATTATTATATATAGGTATCAGTCACAAGAACATGACCCAATTCAAAATCGTGCCAATTTTTACCTTCTGATATTTTTTTTTCTTATTGTCATTTATCTCTAATCATATGATTAGCGTATTATGTGAATTCAAAGTTTCATACTAAAAAAATAAGAGAAATAAAAACTAAATATATGAGTAGTGAAACTCCTAATAAAATTGAATCTTTTGTAAAAATCGAGAGAATTTAGGTCTTAAAATTGAATCTTTTATAAATACCATGAGAATTTAAACCTTATATATATTAAAATGAACCTTAGGGACACGCCAAAAAGAAAATATCCACAATTTCATTTATTTAAAATAAAATAATATTTCAACCCGTCAAACAAATTACATAGCATGTTGTACTTAGCTACCATACACTTAAGTACTTAAAGCATGTCACATTTACCACTTTACATATGGGAAATGGTGCTTAATTATTTGTGCCAAGCAGTAAAATAAATAAATCTGATCACCATATAGCTTTTGCTAAAATGATCATTACGTCCATCTTTTGGTAACCTTGGCCTTCAAACCATGCTTCATATGAAGAATAACAGACGCAGCAGGAGTTACATTCTGCCCATCAACAACCTGAACATTGTAGTTGTAGATAATCGCAGCTGCTACTGCCTTCATTTGAGTGAAAGCCACATCTTTCCCTAGACAAGTTCTTGGCCCTGCATTGAAAGCTAAGAACTTGTAAGATGGCTCGTGTTTCATCTTTCCACGCTCCGAAATCCACCTTTCAGGCTTAAATTCCAAGCAATCGTCCCCCCAAATCGCAGGCATTCTTCCCATCGAATACAAGAACAAAAGGATTTTCATTTTCGGACCAACACGGTGACCGCTGGGGAGGGTTTCAGGCTGAACTGGTGACTTGCTTTCGAATGGAAGTGGGGGGTACAGCCTCAGCGATTCGCACAATGCACCGTGCAGATAAACAATCCCTTTTACCACTTCAATGTCGAAGACTTGCGATTTTTTGGATCCTTCGGTTCTCGGTAGCGTTGCTTTGAGCTCTTCTCTGATCTTTTCCTCCACATGGGGATTCTTGGAAAGTAGCCAGAAAAACCAAGAAAGACCGGAACTCGTGGCGTCACGCCCAGCAATCATGAGATTTAGTATGGTGTCTCTTAGCGACTTGTCATCAGATTTTAGCCCCATCGTGGTCACATCTAATTCCCTCATATAAGATGTTAAGAAATCAGAACAATGTGCTGCTTCTTCCGGTTTTGGTGCTGATTTGATCAATTCTTGTTTCTTTGTGGATATAATATCTGCTGTTACATGATCAAGCGTTTTCCATGCTTCGCTGTGCTTCTTCTCCTGTCCAATGTTCAGCACCTTTTGCAGCTTCCAGACAATTTCAGGCACTAGATGTCTATAAAAAATCGTCTCCTCTGCATAATCCACGGCCTTAGCGAATGCAATTTCAGGGAATTCAGTCGCGAGGCAACCCGGATCGTGGCCTGTAACAATCAAGCAAGTAGCATCAAAAGTGAATCTTTGAAACAAATCTTGCAAATCAACCGCGAACCCCTTTTCGGATACATGGTCGAGGACAGGAACTAGTCCTTTCTGGACCTTATCCTGCGTTGTTTGGACCAAGAATTTGTAAAACTGGCGGTGATTGATCAAGAACTGAGTTGCTTTCCTCTGTACTTTCCACAATTCGGAGTCGGAGTTGAAGATTCCATCACCTAAGACCTCGAAAATCCGCTTGAATTCGGGTCCTTTCGGGTAGTTGGAGAAGTTTGCGCTCATGATGTGGTGTATGTTAGCAGGATCAGCAGTGAGCAGCGTGTCCATATTAGCAAACCAAGGACCCTTGAATAGGAACGTGCACTGACATAACTGTAGAAGTTCAGTGCCCCAATCATGAAGCCGGTGGACGTGAGGGAGAAGGCCAGGCAACATTCCGATGACCGGCCAGTTAATCAGAAAGACATTGTTACTATTGTAAACATGGATAAAATAGAAAACAAGAAAACAAATAATTGCTATCAAGAATTCATGAAAGATTATTGAAGCCATTGGAATTGGTTAGGAATTTAGAAAATTACTATAAATTTATAAACAAGGAGGAGCTAATGTGCAATGTTTAGGCATAGATATTTTGCTAGACATTTAATTGAAATTGAACCTCAGGGACCTACCTACACGCGAAAGGAAATGACGTTATCTACATTCTTGTTCATATATCTGTTTTAGGTTAAAATCCATTTCATCTCTTTATCGTTTTCTTAAACTTAGCATGTGAGTGTCGTGGAGATTTGAATGTTTGTTTAAGAGGAATGGTTCATGGAGTTACACACAACGGTATGATTCATG
Organism: Viola odorata; assembly: GCA_963691705.1. Taxonomy (NCBI): domain Eukaryota; kingdom Viridiplantae; phylum Streptophyta; class Magnoliopsida; order Malpighiales; family Violaceae; genus Viola; species Viola odorata. Next base: position 63,231,264 of record OY829540.1, read on the forward strand.
ACTGAATACGAATATGTTGTCTTATCATCTCCCCACTCCCCACTCCCCACTCCCCACCAGCCAAGTTAGGAACCCAAATTCAGTCATTAAAAAATAATTTATAAATATTTTTTTATATTATAATTATAAACTAAAATTTAATATATCTATGATGTAATTTTATATTTCAATTTGAAATCGTTAAATGATCAACCAATTAATAATGGTACCGAGTACATTTTTTTTCTAATTAAGTAACCAAATAAATAATTGACAATCAAAGAGGAATTTTTTTTATTTGAAATATAGATTAATAGAAAAAAGATAAATTATTTACCTCTTCTTGCCTTCTAAATAATACACTTGACTTATCTATTTAAAATTTAAATATGTAGGAAAGTGACAATTAAAAGTAAACGGAGGGAATAATTTATTAAAAGACCTAATATTTTTCTTTTTCAACTTTGATAGATTGAAAGGTTAGAGTTTTAGGGGTGCATTATAAAATTTGATGGGTTCCTTATGTAGCGCCCAGGCCCACCTACCTGGTATGCTACCTTACGATTCATACCGACCTCAAATCCTGAGATCGCACCTAAATCGCATACAATGAACCAACCAAACACAGCAAGATTGAACGTGATTGCACAAGTTAAATGATCAAGGCTCCTACCTAAAAAAAGCGACAAAACAACTATGTATTTCGATAACACACATATCTCACCCGAAAAGCTTACACATGAATAAATATCACAAGTTTCACTAATCACTACCTAGTTTCATGCGAACCGTACCAAGATAATATACCTTCATCGGTGTAACTTACCAACACCAACCACATCAAGTACCCTACCCAGACAATAAACACATACATGTTCAATATCACATAAACTAACAATAGTACATCACCATGTTACATTAGAGACATGCCATAGGTACACATGTGATATGACACTACTACGACTCATAACGATGGTGACAACAAGTATATAATGATATTGAAATATAGATACCATAAATCTAAATCATAAATATCCATTAACCATTATGCAAATTCATTATTTTAGTTGTCATCTAATTAGTAATTACATTTTTTTATGACAATTGACATCATTCTTTCTTACAACAATATAATTCTCTTTTTATTAAGTAAAATACTGAACAATAAATATATATCCACAATATACCTTAATAATTATGTATTAGAGTAAGGATTAATGATAATATTACTAGTATATGTCGTATCATTAATAATTAATAGTTTTAGTTTATACATATAGTTAACCGATGACATGACTATTACAATTTACAATAATATAGTTTTTTCCTTATAATAATTATTATACATCTTCCTTAATAAAATTTTATAATTAAAATAACAAATAAAAGAAAAAAAATGAGGACTTTTAGTTAAGTTTAAAAGGAAAAAAAGAAAAATTATTAAAATTTTCTATTTCTTGGTTCTTACTAGTTACTACGAAGAAAATATTTTTTCTTCATAATAATTCTTATATAACTTCCTTAATAAAATTTTCTATTTAAAATAACAAATGAAGAAAAAAATGAGGACTTTTAATTAAGTTTAAAAGTAAAAAATGGAAAAGTGAGGAATTTTAATTAAGTTTAGAAAGAAAAGAAAGATGAGGAGTTAAGTTTAGAAGGGAAAAAGAAAGAAAAAAAGAAAGTGGGAGCCAAGGGGATTTGAATCTCCCCCCTTTAATATGATAGTTGAGGAGTTAACCATTAAACCAAATTTAAACTTTAATATCATAGTGCATATATATATGAACCGGTTCTCTCAGTTTTACGATTCGGTTTACGAATTTTAGAATTAGAGAACCAGATCAAACTGGAAATTTCGGTTCGGTCCTACGGTTCCAAAAAAGAAAAATCAACGATTCGGACAGATTCAGTGTGGTTCTAATTCGGTTCCCGGTTTGGGTCAGTTTTTGTACACCCCTAATGATGAGTGTCTTTTTTTAATGAAGAAAAAAATTGTATTTTGTAGGTGACTTGTTTCTTCTCTCTTATTTTTTAATAATTTCTTTTTACCTTAATATTTGAGAAAGCAAATAGTAACAAGAAATTCTTCTAACAAATGTATTAATTTTTTTTATTAAATAAGCTATTTAATTATATCAACAAATTTATAGATCTAAATTAATAAAATTTTCAATAATCAACAACTTTCCTCTATTTATGAAAAATTAATCATTACATAATTTCCTTATATGGGTCCTAAATAAGTAAAAATTTGAATCCATTGCACTATAGAGGAGACCAGACAATGCACATGCTAAAAAAATATTTATTATAAGGAAAAGAAAATCTTTAAGAAAAATATTATCTTAATACAAAGGAGTACAATTTTATCATTCGTACGAGGACATGGTTTTTAATTTTATTTTACTATATTGGGCCGAGGTGGGCTTTTTAGAACATAAGCCGAACCCGATCCTGTAAGAGATCGTGCCAGGCTAAACGGAACTAAGGATTCGGACCTTAGTTCCAAACAAAGTAATCCACTATCCTCCATTTGCGAGAGGAACTACTATTCTTCTTTCTTCGCTTCTTCTGAAGGAGAAGTTATTCCACCAACGCGAAGTTGTCTAACCAGTAGAGTGTAGTTAAGTGCAGACAAGAAGAAGGAATACGATTCGTTTCGGCCAATCTGCACATTGCATTTGCAAGCTACTACTCACTACGCCCAAGGCAGTGGTTACGTTTCTTTCCATCTCCTTTTTTTTTCTTTTCTTTTTCTGATGGTTATCTAATTAGTTTTTGTTTTCATCAATGATAAGATCTGATGAAATGTGCTCGTGCATTTTCCTTAAACAATTTCGCGATGTATGATTTTTCTTGGACCTAATTTTCGAGGAAAGATGATTTTAAGAGTTCATTACATTAATTCATTTGTTGTTATGATGGTTGTATAGGTGTTTGATCTAGCTGTAGCTCCTGGTCAGATTTGGTAACTTTGCTATCGTGGCTCAGTTAATTACACCTGAAGGCCAACATGTGCAATCTGGAATGCGATCGCTTTTTTAATCTGCCAGAGCTAATAATTTATCAAATCTTCTCATTCCTTGAGATGAATGGCATTGCTCGATTTCAAGTGGTATCTGAAAAATGCAAACAGCTTGTCCATTTTGGCCCATATCTGAAGTTCAAAACAAGTTGTCCACATGATGGTCCCTCAAATATTTGCCAACAATTTAGTGACCGCGTGGATAGAGTGTTAAGCCTGCGAAATGGATTGGAGATACGCTCTCTGTCTTCACTGGGCTTGTCTGAATGACACCTGCAATATTCAAGTTGATATTATTGAGAAATGGTTCGATCTTGCAGTTAATTGTCAAATCGAGGAGCTTGATTTTGAGTTTGGCGAAAGCTTCGGTGCACTCATTAACATGGAGTTGGAGGAGAACCCAGTATTTAACATTCCCCACTGCATTTTTAGTTCTAGATCATTGAGGGTGCTTAAGTTAATTTTTCCAAATTACGTTTTGACAAGCCTACAGGGATTTTTGCGTCTCTTGAGGACCTAACTTTGCATACATCATTTGTTTCTGAAAGCTCTCTTGAGAATTGGATTCCTACTGCCTGCCCTTCAATTAAAGAGCTGTCTCTTGGATGTTTTGATGATAAAACACCTGAACATTGTTTGCACTTGTCTTGAAGAGTTAAAAATGTCTGGCCTACCTTATAACTTGTGGGATATTGATGTTTCAGCCAAGAGGTTGCGAAAGTTGGATATGGACCTAAGTACTTTATTTCCCGTATACACAACCAAAATGAAAGTTAACGCCCCTAATCTTTTGAGGTGGAAGGCTGGGACTGCTCATAACATTTTTCTGAGTGATTGCAAATTCTTAAAGAATGCTTCTATAGATGTTGGTATTTCTGACAGCTGTGTGGACGCCGCAACTGTTCATAGTCGTGTAACCGAGATTATGCAAAGAATACGCTACGCTAGAGTGTTACATATAAATATTGATGTCCTTGAGGTATGCGTGAACTCTCTTATGTTTGTGCTCTGCTGTTAATTCTTTTGTTATATTTTAGTGTGGTTTGCATCCAAGATCAAGAATGTTGGAGTTTAATCAATATTTCTGATGCTGCAGGCTGCGTTCCTGGTCAATTCCTTGTTGATAAGGATTGACAATCTTCAGCACTGGGTCCTTACTGTTAATGGTTTAAAGACCTATAATTTCCCTGTAGAAGCCTCTCTTCTCATGGGATAACCAAATTTAGAAACTCTATCCCTGGAATGCAGTGCAAATCAACACGATTCCTTATATACTGAGGTAGATATTCGATAAGTTACTAGTATTATTCGAGAAGTTAATAGTACTGTGTTCCTTTTACTATGCATTTACTACGCTTCTGCTTACCTTTTTCCTTTTGTTTTGTGTATTCCTGTCAGAGATTGCTGCTGAAGGCATCTGAGGTTTGTAAGCTGAGGAATGACTTTGATGATGTAAGTTGCCATCTACTTCATACGGTAAAATTAGAGCTGACAGGAAAAGATAAAAATCTCTAGGTCATTGGCAAAGATCGGGTTGTGGAGAACGAAGATGGCATCTCTGCCTTTTGAATTGGATTTAGTTGAGAAAGAATCCGTTATAAGATCCATTTGGCTCCGTTTACCTACTTCCGATGTAAAAGAAAACGTATTTGCCTCTTCCTCTCATCTTGGAGGGTTCAAGTTTGTTGCAATTTTCTTTACTGTCACGTTTCTTAACATTCCTTTGAGCAACAGTTGAATGATTGTCTTCTGGCATTTATGCTCATAGTACTGCTTTTAATCTGGTACTTTTCAAATGTATGTTTATTTAAATTATTTTAGCATTTATGTGGTATTTTAGTTTTTTTTTTTTTAGTATTTGATCTCTTAGAAAAAAGTTTCAATGAAATTTGGGTATTTTAAATATCTATAAAAAATTTAGATAGAAAGAAGAAAAAAATAGGACTGCATCATTTCACTACACAATAGGAAGTCATGATGCTACAACAGATCAACCTCGTGTGAAAAAAGTTAAATTGGTTAAGGCCACGAGTGTTTATTGCTCGGTACGTTAGTATTTTGATAAAATTTATTCGGTAAATTAAATTAGAAAGATTAGACACCGTACCATATTATTGTAGAGGTACCATTATCAAATTATCGAAGTAATTTTGATCCTCTGTGTAAAACTGAAATCCAGAATCAAGTTGTATGCTAGAACATGTAGAACATGATGGATTCGTGATGGAGAGTTTGCTACACGAAAAACTTGATGGATTCAAACTTCTCCATTTTCTAGATCCAAGAACGAAATTAATTTAGATATATGGACAATTGAAAAAACCCGGTCCAACTTAGATGGATTTTTTTTAGATGACCTGAAAATTTGAACAAATTAATTTAGATAATAAGTGATTTGAGTTTTTTGTTTTGTTTTGAAATGCACCTTTTCATTACTGGTGAATCATAGTACAATCAAGGTTAATCGGACATATGTCCTAAAGTATTTAGATAGTCCTACTAGAAGAGCTTTCCTCGCAAGAGTATAAGCAGCTACATTAGCCGACCTTCTAACATGGACAAATTTACATAAACTGAACAGTTGAGCAAGTTGATTAATGTCATCTGCAATCACTCCCAAACTGGAGTGGGTCTATGATCTGGCTCGGATGGCCCAAACCAACTCCAGACAATCTGACTGGACCTGAATCTGATTGTATCCACGTTGGCGAGCCATATAGAGTGCTCTTCTAACAGCTAATCCTTCCGCCACGGCTACCTCCATTCCATTCTGGATGCATTTAGTAGTTGAAAAATTGCATCTGTCGCTTCCATCCGGGGCAATGATACCCAATCCTGTACGGGTTGGTTCTACCGCCGCGTCTGAGTTTAGGTAGAGTACTCCAGCACCAAGGTGAGTCCAAGTGATCGCTGCATCGGATATGGTAGGGTCATTTTCCTCTAAATTTCGCGCATTAACCACCCTGTAGTCTTTCAGTAGACGAGCTCCACGGAACAAAATCTCTTGTATAGACGACACGACCGAATTGATGACACGGTCATTTCTACAATTCCACATCGCCCATAGGATGGAGACCACATCTTCCATAGTATTGTCGAAATATTGGCCTTTAGTCCATCCAACCATTCACTGATTGTTGTGTTGTGAGTAAACAAACAATGAGATGATACATGACTTGACCTCCAAATGTCGGCCAACACAGCGCAATGTAAGAAAAGCTGATCTGATGTCTCTGCCGCTTTCGTCAACCCTAATACCTAGCCGTATTAGATTCGCCTCGTCGGTAGACCGCTATGAAGCAGCCTGCCGTGATTTGAGGTTCAATTAGCAGTATATTGACCGTTTCATGATTTTCCTTCGTTGCAATTTTCTAAATTTGAAAATTGAAATAATTAAACTTTTTATATTGAGTTATTTTTCGTTGGGCTCAAGGAAATTACAAAAGCCCAAGTTATAAAAAACAGCCTAGGCGAGTTAATATTTTACCATTTAAGAGCGGATACAGGTAAATAAAAAGTTAGTATAATAAACAAAACCGAAGTAGGGAACAAAAAAATGGAGGAGGTGTGCGCACTTCAACCCGCAGCGCACGATAGCACCAACACTTTTCTTTCTTTGTTTCTGGGTCCTTCCGTTTCTACTCCCTTTATCTTCCGAAAACCTACGCCCTCGCACAAGGCTACCATTCGCGCGTTCACTGCCTGTCTTCATTATAAATACCACAGATCGCGTGACTCTCGTGCTCATATCCGCCTTGCCTGGTCTCTGAATCGCTTTCCGCTCCGAACAAGGTTGATTTGGCAAGATTTCACCTCCCATCGCGATAACCTAAGGTAATCGAAGCACTTTCTTGTGATTTCTTAGGTTTTTTTATCGATCTTTCTTTTTGTTTTTTGTTTATTCCATCCCGTCACATCTGGTTTCATCGGTTACATAACTCTGAAATTCATCAGCTTCTCCTCGAAGCAGTTTTATTTCAATTTTTTAGGATTTTCAGATCGATCTCGTTTTTTTCTTACCCCAGCCCGTCAGATCTGGTTTCTTCAGTTATTTGGCTCTAAACTTAATCATATCTTCGAAGGTTTTAAAATTCAATTTTAGGATTGTAATCGATTTTCCTATAAGAGATGATTGATCGTTTTCTCGTTTATTTTTCGGAGCCACAAAATTTACAAAAAAAACTCTTTGTTGATTCACATCTTCAAAAAATTGCGTGATTTCTATCGAATATCATTCCAGCTTTAGAATGGTAAAAAATCTGTTTTTGGGAGGGCAAAGACAGAGCCATGTGCTATAGATATCAACTGTATTTTTTTAGTCATTTTTCTTCTTAATTTGTGTTCATTATAGGTACTTGGTTGTAAATAGCAGTTGCGACTTGATCTGACTCGAAAATTGAAATGCGGGGATACGAGGAAGATGTAAGCCTTAATTTTGTTATCTAATTCATTGGTAGTAAATGTGGTTGAATTGTGATTCTTACAAGTTAATTAGTTTTCTATCTAATGTGTTGTTGTTTTTATGTAGGAATATGAAGGATATGATGACTATGATGAAGAGCAAGAAGAAGGCTATGAGGAGGTGGAGGAATATGAAGAGGAAGAGGAGAGAAAGCCCACTGCTGAGGAGATTAAGTACCTTGAATTAAGGGAGCGGCTTAAAGAACGCATTAGGAAAAAGATGAAGAGTGAAAATAGCTCTGCTAACTCCAAATCCCTGGAGAAAAAGAGGAAGCATCCTTCCGATAAGTGAGTGATGTGATGTTTCCTCCTCACCCTGTCCAATGCTATTCAATTGTGCCTCATCTTAGAGTAATCTCATGTCTCCTCTTTATGCTTGGAAGTGCATGGTTTAGCGCTCTTCTAAGTTGTCAATGTAGTATTTTTGTCTGTGTAGAATCATCAAATTGCTGTTGTATTTATTTAGAAGGCCTTGATTACATTCAAATGGTTTGTTTCACGCTTTTATATGCAGTTATGGATCCTTCTTTGGTCCTTCGAAACCTGTCATTGCCCAAAGAGTGATTCAAGAAAGCAAGTCATTAGTCGAAAACCAGCATCTGGCAGAGAAAGTTTTAAGCTCCCATAAAAATGTACTCATCGTAAGCCTTTTTTTCTGATCTGAAGCTGTTATTACTTGCATATGCAGCATTGTGATTTCCCCCTTTGTACTAGAACTAGCTCCAATTTTCTATTTTTTGAATTGGGGAAGGTAGACCTTGCTAGCTTTTCCAGTTGTAGTAACACATTAAAATCTACTATAGATGTTTTTACTTATGGTAAGATTATTTTTGCATTCAAATGGAGGCATAAAATTGTAAGAAATTAGCAATATAGGACACTGTTCCATTGCAGATTTGAAATTAGGACAGTCTGCTATGATTTTCTAAAGTTTTAAGGATTTCATATAAAAAAATTGTAATTATGAATCAAAAGGGTCGTTAGCAACCTGGGATGTTCATTTAGCTTATGGGGCACAGTAGAAGCGTTCCTGAACTAAAGTGTTGTGAATGTGATTTTCTGTTCATACTTGTATGGTGTGATTTGCTTTTGTTCCTCTGTTAGTTTGTGATGTGACTAAGATGTTATAGTTGAGATTCCTTTTTTTCCCTCCTCTTATTCTTTTTTTTTTTTGCATAGCAGAACAAAAAGAGCTCTTCTTCTGCTGGAGCAGTTTCAAAGAATGGAGTGTGTCAGCAGCTTCCAAAAGCAACCAGTGCGGTATTATGATAATCCTGTTTTTTTATTTTAATAACAAAATAGTGCTACAGAGATCCCAGATCCATGGTACAGGTTCTGTACCCTGGAGGACCTGGATGTGAAATAACAACTGACCTGGGTTGTATCATTTGTGCAGTTACATAAAAAAATCCAAAACCTTAAAGCCACGAGAGATTACTCCTTTTTGTTATCTGATGATGCAGAGATCCCGGCTCCTTCTAAAGTGCCTGCATCACGAAATGTTTCCGCTCGAAAATCTGGTACGTTTTATGTTTTAGTACTTAATCTGATTGTTTGGGTTGAATTCATGTTCTTTTTATTGAGAAGACTTATACAGGTTTTTTGCTGATGTTCAAGAGGCGCGATCCTCACCAGTTCCACAAAACAGCAAACAACTTCTGAGCAATAAACATATTCATGGTGGTCATGAAGAAAGGAAGACGGTTGTTCGTAATGGCCAAATGCATTCTAAAGAAGGGTCTCGAAATGGCCTAATGCATTCTAAAGAAGGGTCTCGTAATGGCCAAATTCATTCTAAAGAAGGGTCTCGTAATGGCCAAATGCAGTCTAAAGAAGGGTCTTACAGGCCTATGTCTGCCAGTAAACCTAATTCCTCGTCGACGGATTTGAGAAGGCAGCTTGGTAGCAACAATGGGATTGGGCCTGGGCGGCCGTCAGGGTCAAAAGGCTTGCTTCCAAAGGCACCTGTTGCATCTGTGGAGAGAAAAGCATCTACCTCAGGAACGAAAAGTATACTCCCTGCTTCACAGAGACCCTCGTCAAAGCTGCAACCACCTGTTCTGAGGAGATACACAGAACAGAGCAAAGGATCGCCAGAACCTTACAAGCCTAAAATGATGCCGAAACAGCAGTTGACATCTTCAAAACCTCAGGTCAGGCTAGTTTTTGATATTGCAAAGTTGTGGAACTGTAACTCTTTGCTGTATGTTTTCCTCATCTTCCTCTTTCCTCCTGAAATGTGACAGATAAGTAAGCCAGGCAAGCACGTCCCGTCACATGCATCATTGCAAGATCGTAGGCCCAAGAAAAAGCCCATCAGACAGTACTCTGATGATGAAGGTGAAAATGCTCTTAATATGATCAGACAAATGTTTGGGTAAGCTTTTCTTTCTTACTTTGGTTCCTCACATGGTTGTCACATACCTCTTTGCCTTTTTTAAACAGTTGCCTAAGAAGTGATAAGTTTTGAGAGGATAATGTTATCCTGGACAACCTATTTAAGGAACGACGGACTTGATTGCAACCGTTATTATTATTTTTCTTCGGACATAAGATATGGTTTTGTGTGTACTAGTCTAGGTTTGGCCTTTTTCTTTTTGTGTGCAAGCTACTCCAGTTATAAAATTACTAGGCATAATTCTATACAGCAGTTTTGTTTTGTTTTTCTAGTGCACTGCATAATGTTTTATCCTATCAGATGGGTATTTTACTCTTAGCACACCAAGTGTACACTATTGGATGCTGGCTACTTCTTTTAAGTAATGTGGATGTGCTTAGTTTGAAGTAAATTTTTTGAGTTTATTACTAAACTAATTTATTTTATTTTCAAGTTGCTTTTTTGTTTCTCTTGATAATTTTGTTTGTGTGGTAGTTAGATTCTGTTCTGATGCGAGATTGCTACTCTTCTGCAGTACTGATAGGTGGAGAAATCGCGATGTCCCTGACTATGACAGTGATGACATGGAGGTAGGCTTTGAAGATATAATGAGGGAGGAGAGAAGAAGGTAGGTGTTCATAGTCTAGCATCTTGGTTCTATAGCTTGATTCCATTTAGACAAAACCAGTAAACTTTTTTCAACAATTTCATAATGATTTACATATTTCTTCAAATTTGATCCATAGTTTTTGATTATTTTGATTTGTTTCCCTTTATGTGTATATCCTGCCATTCATTTTTGTGTGACTTTCTTGCAAGTTCATATATCCTGGCTGAAATTATATAGGCGATCTATTTTGTTGGTTGGAATCATATAGCCAATTCATTAACCAGTATTTGAATAAGAAACCCGTTTTCCTTGTTGTTGCCCATTCCCCCTATGCTGTCTTTTCAGGTTCTGGTTTCTAGGTGTAGTTTCTTTTTACTTATAAATTGATTTGTGCATATTTTCCCAGCTAAAACTAGATGTATTAATTGACGACACTACAGTGACAGCTGACATTATAACATGGAATTGAATTTGTTCAAGCGAAGGATTTTCATGGCCTGTGTTCTCCAACCTTGGAAATATTTTGATTTTCTGAAGCTTTTTTTTTTCTTCACGTTTTTTTACTTTGACCTTCATCGGTACTTGCTTTGGACTGTTTTTCCTTTTTTCCCTCTCCTAGTTATATATATTGTACCCTGGTTAAAATTTGTATTTGGTGATGCAGTGCACAAATTGCAAGGAGGGAAGATGAAGAACAACTCCGGCTAATAGAAGAAGAAGAGCGGCGAGAACGGGAAAGAAAATTTAAGAAGCGAAAGATGTAGTGGTAACAGGGATTTGATTGGGTACCAGTTTCATTCTTCATCTCTTCTCTTGGTAGTTGGAGCCAAATCCTGTGTAATTTCTCTCTGGAATTGAGCCTTAAATCAATCATTTTCGAATGTAGAGATCTGCTGCCGATTTTTTAGATGCAAGTTTACCAAATAATAATGCGAAAGGCATTTTTTTTATCGGTGCCCAGCAGCAAGTTTTTTCCTCAGATAATAAAGTTTTAGTTCATTTAAATTCATTTTTTCAGATTATTATGTTTGACATATTAATTTTATTGGGGTTTAAGTGAGAACTTTATGTAAAAGAAGTAAAAAGCCAACAATAGTAAAATGCTGAAATTCTGATTGATGATTACTATTTACTAGTGCTCGATCTCTTTTTTCGACTTGCCGGAGCGTTAATGGCGTCTGTGATTAACGCCACATTCGTTTCACCTCCTCGTTCCACAAGCTCCTTAAACCTCGATCACTTCGTTGCTTCATGTTAAGAAAAGCAGAAAAAACAATGGACATTTGGTTCTCTATTTTTCACTTCTTTTATTTACTTTCTGGGCAGAAAGAATGGAGACGGTAACGGTATTCTACTCTGTTACAATTATTCTAGTATTGGGCCTTGGACTCCGCAGATCAAGGAAGCCCAATGTAATTTTCAAAGCCTTTTCCTTTATAATCCTTTGTTGTCCGATTTACTTGTTAATTTATTCCTGTTTTGCTTTTGGCACTTCGAATCAAGTAAAAAAACAATTATATCATATATATAAATAATTTGATTTTTAAAGTCCTCCGTATGGGCAAGACCATGCTTGCGAAAGCCATCGCAAAAGAGTCGGGAGTTGTATTCATTAATGTCAGGATCTCTACTCTCATGAGCAAGTGGTTTGGTGATGCCCAAAGCTTGGTGGGTAAATACTTGTTTGGTTAGTTTAGTTTAGTTCCTTCAATGTGATGATTCAACTCGATGCTAATTTTGCGTCCAGTGTCTGCTGTTTTTAGTTTGGCTCATAAACTCCAGCCTGCTATTATATTTATTGATGAGGTTGTACAGTTCTGGGCCAACGGCGTGCCACGGATCATGACGCATTGGCAAACATGAAGACTGAGTTCATGGCTTAGTGGGATGGTTTTATGACTGACCGTGAGTTATTCATAGCTGCTTTCCCCTCAAGCGTTTGAGATTGGATTGCCTGATCTGAGAGAGAGTGGGTTGAAGACAACATCGACTTTGACCACATAGCAAGTTTATGTGAGGGCTACACAGGTTCAGATATTCTTGAACTCTGCAAAAAAGCAGCTTACTTTCCCATCATGGACTTGCTCGATAGGAGACTGGAGAAGGAGAAGGGGAAATTATTTGGAGTAAGTAGCTAGACTGACCATTGTATGCTTTCTTTCATTCTATTCCCGTAATACATTGTTACTTACTTCTGTAATTTGTACTGCAAATACATGCTGCTGCTGCTGCCATTATGATGTTTCATAGCTAGTTTCCTATATGTTTCTCATTAGAAGATGATTTTGTGAAAGTTCTTGCGACATCTACAAAGACGAGGGTTGCTGCAAATGAGTACAGTACTAGGAAGAAGTCAGATGATGATGATTATGATCAGGTTCAAGCCACAATTAATAATGCCGTCTCTAAACTTGTAGTTTCCAAAATCTTGATCCTTCAATCAGATATACAAGAAGACCCTTGAATTTTTGTCTTCCCTTTCCAACTCTGTTGATCGAAGAGCAATATTCTTATACCGAAAAGACAAGAAGTGCAATATTATGACTTTATTGAACTCATGCATGTTCAGGATACTCTTAGTTTTATTTATGTATTCAGTTTATCTATGAATATCCTATCCTATACCTAATACTCTATATTATCGTGGCTACTGACCACATCAAGGTATTAAATCGCATTGCCTTTCTACTCGCTTCACCTCTCTTTTATAAAAACGGTACTAAACGAGTCCTATTCAAAATAAATTTGTTAATCGTAAAATTTAAAATATGCTCAAATTGTTTAAGTCATGCATTATCTAAAATACTTAAAGGATGGTAATTTGTTAGCTATCCTTGTTGGAATTGATTTGACCATCTGAGTTATAATGTTTGAAGTGTCACGGAATACTAAACCAACCAAACCAATTAAAAGATGAGCAGAGTTAGTAATTAGTATCAATGTTTCTCAACAATTTTATATTAATTAAATAAATTTAAGTTTTTTTTATTGAAACTATCCGATTTAGTGCCAATTATTTCATATTTGAATCGAATAGAAAAAAACGATAGAGTTCTTCTCAAAAGTTAACTCTTGTAATTTTAATTAATACTGTATCATAAATACTAAATAAATATAGATAGATATAGAGAGAGAAAATTAAAAAGTGTCGGACGAGACAAGACCTTGTCCGAAATATCGCCGATTTCAGTGTGATTAATTAATTTATACGAAGGGAGAAATAATGAGAGCCTTATCTTAAAGCCGTTACTGCCTTTTCAACTGCATCTGTTCATTTGTCGTTATACTCGGAGTATATAATAAAAATAAATAAAATAAAATAAAATTCCGATTGATGATTGCTCGATCTGTTTTTGAATTTTGATCACCCAATTGTTCGGGCTTGCTCGATCGTTAATGGTAAATGGGGACTGTGATCAACGCCACATACCTTTTACCTGCTCGTTTCGCTCAACTCAACGCCTCCAACCACAAACCCCTTAAATCTCCATCACTTCGTTGCTTCAGGTAAAGAAAAGAGAAGGAAAAAATGGAGACGCTAACGGCATCTTTAGAGTTTCTCATTCACCAATGAAGTAAGTGCGTCTTAACTTTGGTTAATTGTGTTGTGTTCCCTGTTGAGTATTCAACAATTTCTGAGGTTGTAGGTGTATGATTATTTGATTTGTACTTTTAGGGAAGAAGAAGAAGAAGCGGGTATATCTCAGGTATGCTATTCTATTTAATTTGTTGCTCGACTCTTTCAAATTGTTACTATTTTCTTTTTGTTGGAGGCAACTGCCTAGAGTTTGTTTTCTCTTTTAGCCGTCTGATTTTGAAGCAGAGGTGAGAAATAATGATATATGGCAGTTGTTCAAAGAAGCTCAGCAGAGTGAGTTTTATTAATGTTCTAATAATTTACTGAATCTGTTTGCATCAATTATGGATGCTCATTTTTCTCGCCGTGATATTCTTTTTCCAGATATTCTGCATTTTAATAAGCAACGTGTTCTGGCTGTTAAGGAACTCAATAAAGCAAGTAGGGAGAAAAGGTTGTTGCTTGATAGAATAGAGAAGTTGGAGAAGGAAAAGCAACCTGGTGTGGGAAAAGGTGATTGATATTACCTGGTGGATAATTTACATTACATTGTTTACGAGATGAAATATGACTGTTGTTTTATTTGGTTGTTCTTTATGCCTGTTATATGTGATCATGAGATGTATTGTTGCCGTTGGCATTGGGATTATAACTCTTTGTTGCATTTGAAACCGAATTTGAGATAATTGATTGCCGAAGTTTTTGGAAAGAATAAATATAAACTGTGATGAAGAAATGATAATTGTGTTTTCAGGAACTTCTGGACTATAATCAGTCCTTGCTTTTTGTGGAAGCTTGTGGGTGTATAAATCGTTTTCAATTTTGGTATATAAACTTGAACGTTTTACTCAGAGTCTAATGCAGCATTAACATTAAGCGATTTCTTTACTGGGTGTCTTCTAAACCAGATAAGCAATCATTGTGCTGGGAATTGCTGCTGCGGATAGATTCAATGGTTCTCAGTGGCATGATTAACTCTGCTGAGGCATCTGGTTTGAGGAAGGCAGTCGTGGGTTACAAATTTATTGTAGCTGATACTTTCCTAGACTTCATTGGGAAAAGTGATGCTGAGCTCTTGGCACAACTTCGTGTCTTCTCAGATGAAAGAAAAAAGTAAAGTTTTTAATGGCAGTTTAAGCGGATTTTGTCTTAAAAGTTAAGGAATGTTACTATTTGTTGTCCCTCAATTGCCCTGCCTTTATATATTTTCATTAGCCTGTGCGTGCATCATGTTTATCTATCTAGAAATCATGCTCATTATCATCTAAATGCAGGTGTGGCTTTCACATTGTTCACATCTGTACTGAAATGGAACCGATGGTAGTTGTTGGGTCCTTGGCATCGTGCGTGAGAGGCCTAACACATGCACTACAGAAAAAGGGCCACTTGGTGGAGGTTATTTTGCCCAAGTATATGCTGCATCTTCAAGTTTGCGGAGAACTTCATCTATTGTTCATATTAGGCTTTGAATCCAAAATTAGTTATTCATCTTCCTAAAGGAGTCTATTTTGTAAACAGGTATGCAGGCCTGGACCTTACTGAAATTCAAAGTCTGCGAGAAATTAAAGTTGAGTCTTATTCATATTTTAATGGTCAATTACATGGAAACAAAATTTGGACTGGGTGAGTTAAGTTCTTTTCTGACACAGCAAGTCTATACCACCTTATTCTTCACAATTGGCTTCTCTTATAGTTGTTAGATACTAAAATGTTGACTAGTTATGATATAGAGTTTAGATTGCATGCATTCTTGGTGTTTTTTACATTTCAATTATTTTCATTTGTTGTCCAGGGTAGTCCATGGCATTGGAGTTAATCTTATAGAACCACTGTACTACTCATCATTTTTCAACCGTGAAAGGGTTTACGGCTACTCAGATGACTTTGAACGGTTAGTAGAATCATTTTATAACTTCATGTTTTTCTTTCCTTCAGATGATTACAATGCATTTCAAAATCTTTGCGCTTGAGCCAATGAGTAATCCCACAAGATGGCGGACTGACACAGACACTCCCTAAGTTGAAAACTCCAGCACACTTTTCAAATTTCGAAAATGATAGGATCAAAGGAGAACTCTTACTGTGCTTGCTGATGTAGATGACCATAAAGAGAGGTCCTTTATGTTAATTGAGATGTAGATGACCATAAACAAATTACTGTGCTTGCCTCCTTTCTTTGTAATTTAGAGACAACTGGATTGGACCTTTTTGTTAATTGCAGGTTGTTAAAGATTGTGATAAGGAGGCAACATAAAACAAATTGTTGGGGATAATTTTCAAATAATTTGTTGTCCAGGGTTGTTATATATATCAGTAAGATTTTCAGGTAGACACTAAATGATTGACTTCTGTATTGCGATGAGAAAACCCAGCTTTTATTGCAGATAACTAGTTAAGCATGAAATATAGTAATGGGAAATGGACTAGAATAATACTTTTGAATGTAATTTTATTTTGCCAATTCTTTCAACTCATTTTCTTCTAACTTATGTTACTATTTGTGCATTTGTTTTGTATGCATGGGCGTGTATGTAATTTCCTTTCTTCTGTCAGGTTTACCTATTTTTCTCATGCTTCATTGGATTATATAGCAAAATCTGGAAAGCAGCCTGATGTGATACACATACACAATTGGCAGACTGCTATCGTTGGACCACTGTTTTGGGATATTTTTGCTAAACAGGTGCATTTGGTAAGATGTGTCTCAGTTGACCACTGCACACTCTTAATCCCTGTATCCCTCTCCCACTCTCTGTATGGTGCATGACTTAATAACCATGCTGTATTGATAAAGCTCCAAAGGAATCTGAGCCATATGGATTATTAGGGTGGTCAATTATGATGAATCATCATGGAAGTTGGATTGTGACTTGAGGGAAAGATGAGCTGCAGCTGCAGTCAAAGACATTCTTTGCATTATACCTTTTATTGAAGACCAACGGTTTTAGCTCATATAGGAGTTTAACTATGGGATGAATATGAGGATTTGGATCTTGCAACACAATACAGGGCTTCAGTCAATAAGTGGATTTCCTTGCTAATGGACCACATTATTTTCTATCACTTTGAGCAGAGCAACATCCCACTTTTCTTTCTTTATTTTATTTTGTTTAAAATTTCTTATGGTAACTGAGTTGAAGGAAAATCAACATGGTGTACTTGCCTCATGCGCAGGGACTTGGACAGACCAGAATTTTGTTGACATGTCACACCTTTGATTCACAGGTAGTTCAAAGTCTATTACTGTTCTGGCCACAGTTTAGTCTGACTGAAGTTTGATCCAATCACAGTATAATGCTCTATCCTATGGTATTTTAGTGCCTTGTGGAACCTGATAAGCTAGGTCTTTGTGGACTTGACCCCGCTAGACTTCATCGTCTTGATCGTCTTCAAGATAGTTCCAAGATGCATCTTGTCAATGTTTTGAAGGTAAGACATTTTATCTGTCATTCATTTCCTCATAATGCATTCTCTCTCCTTTTAGCTTCTCCTTTTGGGTCTCAGTCTTGGTGTATGCGAGCTGATGTTTTGAATCCATATTTTTACAGTATGGTGTGCGTTGCTTACGTAGACAGCCTTGGTTTGCATGAAATAGGTCTTTTATTAGATTCTGTAATCAGGTCAAAATTGATACCCAATGCTGCGAGAGCAAAGAAACAACTTTAGTTGATTCCTCCATTTATTGGTTTTAGCTTTCACTTGTTCATCTTTCTAGCTCCCCTAGAGTGATACTTTCGTGATATGTTTGTTGGAAACCATCTATTCATGAAAGTCAGGTTACAAGAGTTAATGGCTATATCTCTAAATGCACAACAAAATGAGCCCTCTTATTTTCACCTTATCTTTGCGCTCTTTGACCTTTGCTTGGATCATCTATATTGAGATGTCCACATTAAAATAATTCTAATCTATTATTATAAACAACCCTAATTTGGTTTGCCACCAGCCATCACTTTAGTAGTTAATTGCTACAAATTCACAGGGTGGAGTTGTGTACTCTAATAGGGTTGTGATAATGTCATCGGTGCACTCGAAAGGCAGGATTATTCATAGTCTGAGTCATGGATTGGAACCTACCTTATCCATTCACAAGTAAGTCGTACAGGTTTCCTGCTTTAATGTCCCATGTGTTTCTTGCCCTCCTTTATGGAAACCAAAATGAAACAAAAATATCTAACTAGAAGTAGGTTGGTTTCTCTTCATGGTACCTCTGTGGATTTAGTTTTGGGGCACATTCCTATTCAGAGCTCATTCGTGTTTTGGATTAGAAATGATCTGGTCTGCTGTTGGTTGTAGGGACAAGTTGCTTCTTAGCCCTTATGGATTTGACAAAGCCTGCTGGGATCCTTCTAGGGATAAATTTCTTCCAGGAAATTATACCGCAGAGGACATGAAGGGAAAATCTGTTTGTAAAGTTGCATGACGACGGCAGCTGAGATTATCTGAAAATTTGTCCATTGTTCTTGTAAGTGTTGTATATATGTGACTATGACATTACAAACTTCTTATATTATTTACAGCTTAATGATATCTGAACTTCAAAAAATGAGTCTCTCAGGTAGGTTGCATCTTCTCAGAACTAGCAGAGCTTGATCTGGAAAACCTGCAGGAAGCTGTATCGATTGCTAGCAGAAAGGGTGCACAGGTTCTTTCTACTTCTAGAATCATTTCTATTCACTAGATGCAGGCCTTAGCTAACATTTGAGCAACTCGACCATTGCTGTTCTGATGAGGGAACTTCAGAAAGTATTAAGAATGCTTAGGGATACCTGTGGTTCGGACCAAAAAAAGAGAGAGCAGTGAGAACATTAATCTGCTTTATTAAAGTTTTGCAGCAAGTCTATCTTTTATTTCAGTGTTGCAGAGCCTTCTGGATGAATATGATTTCTGTAGTGATTCCCTGCAGGTTATCTTCATGGAAAACAAAGTGTCAAGCATCCCTGGGCTGCTGGAATCTCTCCAGAAAGACCTCCAGGTAACACAGCTACTGGCTCCCCAATGTTTTGTTTTCGCTCTTATTTTTTATATTTTTCGCGGAGCAATCGGACTCCGTCAAGGAAACAGAACTCGGTTATAATTCACTTACATGGTTACACTTGGGAGTGTCTTGAGGGATCGTTGTAATATACCATGCTTGCATCTTTCATTCCTAACAATTCTGCCATTTAGAGGTATAGACACGTTCAGCCTGCTAATTGCTTCAGTCTGCTTGCTTTATTCTTGCATGCAATGATACTCCTCCCATTTTATGCCGAGCTCTATTCTTGTGTTTCTGGTTTTGGTGCTCCTCTGTGTTCATAGGGTGGAAGCGTGAGATTCATAAACAAATATGACGAAGCTTTATCACATCTGATTTTGGGGGGATCAGACATCATCTTATGCAAATCATTTCATGAACCTTTGCTCAATGTGCCGGTAAGTTGAGCATAGTGTTCTTCAAAAGAAAATCTGTACTAATCTACTGACTTTTGTTTACTCTTTGTGTTAATGCTTGTTTCAATGTATTTGGATGGTCACTGGTGAAGCCATCACCCATGGTAAACAAATTTTGAAAACCCTAAAGAGACCCACCTTCTGCTCACTCATGCAAGTGAACAGAAAAGCACTTGCTGTTGTCTATGAAGCATCTAAATAACTACATGCAAAAAATGGTTCAAGAATCAAAACCCATACAACTTCTTGGATTGGCCAGCTCATCTGTTGTTTTTTGGGCTTTACAGCTCTAAGTTGCCTTTTTCTTTAAAAAAAGTTCTGCAACATACATCCTTTTTCCTCTCACTCCCAATTGTCTTCTTCCATTGATCTATTTCTTCTGTTGGAGTTGGTGCTCCTAACTCGTATAATGAAGCTATCTCTTACCCTAGATGCAACCATTGTTCTATTGTTATTTGTTTTTATTGCAATTTCACCATCATTGAACCTATACCACCACTGAATTCTCTGCCTTTGCCTTTTTCATGTCTTTGGTAAAAGATGCTTCTCTGAGTAAACTGATTGTCAATGGTGTGCAAAATGTAGCTCAAAGCTTTGAAATATGGAGCGGCACCAGTTTCAGTGACATCAAATGAGAATGTATTCAGGTAAAAAGCTGAATTCCCCTAAGTATTATGATTATTCTCTTCAACTCTCATTCAAAAGCAGTCACTCATGCCGTTCTGTTTAATGTCTCCAAGTAGACACTTTGCTGATCACGACCAGGAGACCTCTACATTTTCACAATTATCAGCTCAAGTTTTGGAAATATTTCCCTGAGCGAGGCCATTGACGAAATTGTGAGTATTTTTTCTAGGTTATGGCACAAATCTATCTCTTTTCATTTGAGCACTCTTCATTTTCCTGATAATATTCCCTAATCGGCAGAGGAGCCATCCATTAAGATGCCATGAGAAAGGACTTCTCCTGGGATGGGGAGTGCTCTGACATTCATGTTTCAGCCTACACAGGAGTATTAAGGATTTATGAACCAGATCCGACTTCACAACCACATGTGGTTTTTGTACATTTATCGGTAACTAAATTCAGCTATAGTGAGTTTGAAGATACCGATGGGCTTAGCGAATAAGAGTGTTCGATATTCGCTCGTAAAGGGTCAGTTTACTGTAGCTAGTAGCCATAACAAGACCACTTATTGACCACAGTTCACTCTAACTGCTAGAGTTCCAAAATGTATGACTTTTGTTTAAAGGAATTAAGATGTAAATCATGTAATGTAATGTTTAGAGAGGCGTGAGAGTACTTGTAAACATCAAAGATGAAAGTATCGACGACTCGCAGGCAATTTGGGTTCGGTGTTTCTGGCAATGTCGAATGTTGTATTGGTGAGGATCTTAATTCTTGTTGCATGAACATCAAAGAAACAAGATTGATTATGATTTGTTTTCTTTTTTTGTCTTACGAACCACTGATTTAGGGTAAAAAGCTTTTCGATCGCTGCGTTTAGGAGTAAGGGTTTGAGAATGAAGGAAATGGAAAGGCTTCTCCTCAAAAGAGTTAGGTGGTTTGATTGAAAGAAGAAAGAAAGTTAGGTGTGGTAAGAAGAAAACGTGTTTGGAACTAAATTCTTATTATGAATAAATTTATTTCAACTCTAATAGTAATAAAAATGAAATTATTTGAAATATTTTTACAGTGTAATTTATTACCTTCTTCGATTTTTAATAAATAATTTTTTTTATTGAATATTACTGTACACTTTAGTTAATTTTTTTTGTATTTATTTTACTGTATGTTACTATTTCAGAAAATTATTTATTAAAAATGGGAGGGAAAAAAAACATATAAGAAAAAGACAAGATATTAATTGGGTGAAAAATCAAAATGCTCTTCACAACACCGAAGCAGAGTGGACTTTCGGATGATGCTGATATTTACACAATAAGATTAAATTAAAGGATTAAATTTAATTTGAATCTTAAATTCATGGAGTCATCATCTTCCTTAAAATTCTGAAGATCACCGCCACCTCCTCCTCCCTCCTCCGGCAACTAAAATGGCTTCTGCCTCCTCAAATGCTTCATCTCCTACTCCTTCATGGTTCACTCCCAAGAGGTACCTCAGTTAATAGTTAGTTTTTTTTTTGTGCAATACTAATTGTTTACTTGTTTGATTCATCGCTTTCTTCTATCTCTTCCGCTTTGTAGGTTGCTTATAATCTTTTGCCTTATTAATTTGTTAAATTACGTGGACCGTGGAGCAATAGCAAGCAATGGAGTCAATGGAAGTCTTAGCAGTTGCGATGATAAAGGAATATGCACTGCTGGTAGTGGAATTCAGTTACGTGTCTGCTGATTTTACGTGTTTAGAAACTTCTTTTGTGCACAATCTATCTTATGGTTTCATTGCGGTTTTTCAGTGTCGTTTTTCGTGTTATTGTTTGTTGCAGAGGTGATTTTAAGTTGAGTAATTTCCAGGATGGAGTGTTGTCGTCTGCGTTCATGGTTGGCCTTCTTGTAGCTTCTCCTATTTTCGCTTCCCTGGCAAAGAGGTGAGCATTTGAATGGCCCGAGTTTTCAATTTTCTGCAGGTTCTATTGTAGACATTTTGGTTGAGAAGCCTTGTATGATTTTTTGGTTGCTTTCAGCCACAATCCTTTTAGGCTTATTGGAGTTGGATTATCTGTTTGGACGTTCGCTACGGCTGGTTGTGGGTGTTCAGTTGATTTTTGGTCTATTGCAATTTTCCGTATGTAAGTGAGAATTCTGGGTGCGTTTAAGGGAGGTTACCCTCATTCAAGTTATTGGCGCTTTCTTTAACTGTTGGTTTCTGTGTGAATCTTCTCCTTTTAGGCTGGTTGGTGTTGGTGAGGCTTCTTTCATAAGTCTTGCTGCTCCATTTATAGATGATAATGCTCCTGTTTCTCAGGTATGTTTCGTAAAGTAAAGTTCGTTCTCGTTTTCTAAGCGCTTCAGAATGACCAAGCTAGTTTTACTGTCTAATGATTTAATTATTGGCTGTGGTTCCAGAAAACAGCCTGGCTTGCTATGTTTTACATGTGCATACCATCTGGGGTTGCTTTGGGCTATGTTTATGGTGGCATTGTAAGTATAAATACCTGTCTAACTGTTTCCACGTTCTTTGTGTAGCTGTAGTCTTGTTTTTATTAAAATGCACAACATTTGTTGCCTTCAAGGTGATCACTTTCCCTTGTGTCACTTTGTGGAAATACTAGTCAGTTTTTTTTTTTTATTGTTCTGGTGGAATTTATGAGGAAACTTGCATGTTTTTTCGCATGTGCAGGTTGGAAGCTATTTTCACTGGCGTTATGCATTTTGGGGAGAGGCAATTTTGATGCTTCCGTTTGCAGTTTTGGGATTTGTAATGAAGCCATTGCAGCTGAAAGGTGCTTTCCCTGTGATATGTCATCTACATTATCGTGTATCTGATTTTTCCTGTTCCTAAGTGTTTTGACCTGAACAAGAACTTGTTACCTCTAATCACAGGCTTCGCTTCAACTGAATCAAAAAAGGCACTGACATCAGTTGACACAGCTACTTCTGTGACTGAAGGTACTACTTGTTCCTAGATATTGTTATTCATGTAATTGTTGGGTTTAGCTATTGCCAGTAGGAATTTTTCCAGTTGTCTTTCAGTATGTTAGAATACAATACATGAATGGCCTTCACAGTTCTCTGGGAAATTCTGCCTTTGTACAGTTCGGGATGAAAGACATTCATATCCTAAATGCAGTAACATGGGTTAGAATGCAGATTTCAGATGATTCCAATGTATCTCTAGCTTAGCATTGTCATTGAAACTTAAAGTATACTGGAAGAGATGCTTGGAAACTATCTACCCTGCTGGAACCCTCAGTTTTGAATTGTTTTCCTTCCCTCCACACCTCACTTTCCTGTTCAGTCTGGTTCTGTTTGGATCTCAAAGGAGGTTCAACAATTCTCATTTTTCTTGACAACTTATACCTGATAACAGTGGAATGAAATTGTTGGTACATAGCATTTACACAAGGTTATAAATGCTGCTGTGACGGTTTCACTGGATTGTCTTCTCACTTCATCATTGTAAGCCATGACTACTAGATATATTGGCTTGAGTTGCTTTGTAGTTCTATTGGAAGTTTGCAATCTTTTGTTGTAGATCATTTCATCTTTCTTGAGAGTATGGCATGGGTATTTACTTCCACCCTGTAGTGCCGTAATTGATTCCATTGATATCGAACAGAACTCTTCTTCCATTTTGCATAGTAATAATTACTTTTCTTACTGCAGACTCTGAGCCTCCAAATGTGGATTTTAATGTAGGCATGACCAGCGGAGCAACTGCTGAAGTTTCCACGTGAGTGGCCCTTGTTTGTGCTTTAGTGTGTTTTTAATTTTTGATAATGGGCCAAATGGTAGTTCCTTATATATTTTTCCTTTCCTTCTGTAATTAGAAAACTGTAGTTAGCTGGAAAACAATAAAATAGTCATCGATTACAATAGCAAACAAATAAGGAAAAATGTGTTGTAAACTACGACACCTTTTCATCCCAAAGCATTTAGACAGAGCTATTTGTTCTGTTCCTATTCTTTGCTGTATGCAGAATATGAATATGAGACCCAGTTATGGCTCATAGAAAGCAAATCAAGGACATAAAGATTAAAATAGCAAACAAATAAGGAAAAATGTGTTGTAAGCTACAGTACCTTTTTATCCCAAAGCATTTGGACAGCTATTTGTTTCCTGTTCCTATTCTTTGCCATATGCAGAACATGAGACCCAGTTATGGCTCATAGAAAGCAAATCAAGGAGATTATGAATCTCAGGTTCCAGGAGTCTATACTGCTGAACCAACTTCCTCCCTTGTATGATGTCCAAAATGAATGAGATCGTGAATTTCCAACAGAATTTTCTTAAGAGATCGAAACTTAAGCTGGTGTGGTAGATGAAACAGGGATGCTGTTTAAGTGCTGGGCATGTTGGACTTCGTATTTCGTAGTCCAAAATTTATGGCTCCTTTTCTATTGATATTCGCATTTGAAAGTTTCTTATAAACCCCCAATCTTGTTTAGTTGAGTCAAAGCAACGCCAATACAGCTGATGGCTGCTTGCTTCACACCTTAAACCTATCTTGTTGAACATCACTCTTTTTACTGGACTTCTTGTTATATTTGTAATATATTTGAAGACTGTGAACCCCATCGGGTGTCCCCACATGCACAGAATTATAGAATGCACAATTTGATCTTGATTGTTGGTTCCCTTTTATATTGCAGGTCTAAGGGTGTGGCATCAATACTGCATCAAGTATCACTATTTTCAAAAGACATGAAAGTGCTTTTACTTGACAAAGTTTATGTGGTGAATGTTCTAGGTACTGTTTTCCATGTCTCCACCTGGTTGTGCATTAAAACCTAAACATTTATTCATGACACATGTTCCAGTGTTGTTGTTCTTCTTTCCAAAGCATACATATATAGGTTGTGTTTTTCCTTCTCCTATCTTTAGTGGCTGTTTAGTTTCATGGTAATAAGCAGTGATTATCTTCAGCGTACTTATTGGTTAGGTGGTTGTTAATTTTAGGCTACATATCATACAACTTTGTCATTGGGGCCTACTCGTACTGGGGACCAAAAGCTGGTTATAATATTTATCATATGGTATTGTTGCTCTTCTTTGCTATATTTTCATTTATTACTTATTTTGCATTTAATATATTTTTTTCCGGTACGATAATGGTGTTACATGGACTAAAGTTGAGGCTTTTGATACTTGATAGAGTGATGCAGACTTGATGTTTGGTGGAGTAACAATTGTTTGTGGTATTTTTGGGACGCTAGCTGGTGGCTTCATACTTGATCACATGAATGCTACAATCTCTAATGCTTTTAAGGTAAGTGGTGTTTTACTGTCTTTCACTATTGAACGTACAGGTCTATTTTACACGGATATTTTATTTCATGTTATTGTTTTGTAGGTTAGAACCAAATGACTAAAACTCC
Organism: Viola odorata; assembly: GCA_963691705.1. Lineage (NCBI taxonomy): Eukaryota > Viridiplantae > Streptophyta > Magnoliopsida > Malpighiales > Violaceae > Viola > Viola odorata. The sequence continues at coordinate 63,256,731 of OY829540.1, forward strand.
TGTATTTCATAACCTATGAATCTAAAATTCCTTATATTCATCTGGGAACATTTTCTTAATTGATTGTTGATTAGACAAGTCTATTTTTTCAAGATAAATGCGCAATCTGTTATCACCATTGTATAGTATATACACAGGAAGAGTAGAAAGTTAGGAGCAGTAATGGTTTTGGTTAACCATTATATTATATTTGTTTGTTTCACCAAATGCATTAAAGAGGTAATTTTTGCTTTGAGGTCTTGCTACTAAGAGTTTCATTAAAATACTCCTTTTTTTTATTAAGAGTTGGGTCAACATTTTCTTTCTTTTGTTGTACTTCTATTGTGCCTCCAAAGTTGTATCCTACTACAGTTTCAATGTTGTACCTTAGAAGTTGACACCACTTACCATGATAAAATGCAAAATTGTCTTGCAGAATTTAATGTTTTGAAACTGAAAAACCAATGAAAATTCACAAAAATATAGACATCCTATCTTTATGAAAAACATAGATTATCAGGAATTCAGGATAGTTATCAAGCTTGTATTATGAGTATTTTTGTTACTTCTATGGAATTTATCTTTGTTGGCTGACAATTTTTTTGTTGTGTTTTTTCCTGCAAAATTGTTGGAGAAGTTTTAATTTGAGTTTGCATGGCACCTATTGTTTTCTGTTTGTTGTGTTATAAAGTCTTCTAACTGCTTCTGTTGCAGCTTCTTGGAGGAGCAACATTTCTAGGTGCGATTTTTTGCTTCAGTGCCTTCTGTCTAAGGAACTTGTATGGTTTCTTAGCTCTTTTTTGTGTGGGCGAACTGTTAGTATTTGCAACTCAGGTAATCTTGCAACTCAATGATTTGTATAAAAAATCAGCTGTTTCAAGTCATGTCATGTTTGTAAAGTTGATTGTATTTGTTGTTTTGCTTTAAAATAATTATTTGGTGCTGCAGCTGGTAGGCAAAAGTTTTATTTTTTAACCTGTAGAGAATTTGAGATTTGCAAGAACTGCAAGGCAAAAGTTATATTATTTGCTAATCATATACACATAAAATGTCTGTAAGTTGATTTGATGACAAATTACAGATGCGGCCTATGTGAGAGTAATCTGACTGGAAAATGATTTTAGCACAGAATGATAAGTGGCAGTAGTCAGTACTTTGAGTGTCATAACTCACAACTTGTCTGCATTTGAGCGCTTCTGATGGATGCTAGCATCAGTGCTCTTACATCTTTCTATTGTTAGTTTACTTGGTATTGATTTTATATTGCAGTTATCAGCCTGTGATGTTATAAAACATCATTGCTTAATATATTTCTTTATTGCTCATGCTTTTTGGTTTGACTGTTTCACTTCAAATTTACCTTTATTGCAGGGTCTGAGTTATGGTCTTAGGTTTTTTTTCCCCTTTCAGTCTTCCTGTATGATGGACAAAACAGAAGTTGTCTGTCGTTCTTGATTTCTTTCATTATTTTTACTTGCTTTTGCCTCTTTATTTGCTATAAATATTCAAATTGCTGAGTGAATGTTGGAAGTCATAGGCTATCATCCACTTTCTTGCTTTTACTGCTCAATTGATAAAAATCTTGATGTTGTTTTTGCAGGCTCCAGTGAATTATATCTGCCTGCATTGTGTGAAACCTAGTTTGAGACCATTAGCTATGGCTATCTCAACTGTCTCAATCCACATCTTCGGCGATGTGCCTTCATCGCCACTTGTTGGTGTCCTTCAGGTGTGCTTCTAATCCATCCAATTTATCTGAAATCCAGGAGCACCCTTGATTCATCTGTTCACATGCATAAATGATGTGAAGTTGATAGCAATGTAGATTTTTGAATAATTGATCGATTTTTATATTATTGATTAACAAACCTTTTCATGCAATAATGACATAGACTAAAGATATTCATCCTGCTCTGTTTTTTCGTTTAAACATATGCCCCTTTCATTCATTTGACAAGCTTATTAGCAGTTACGGTAATCAGGCTCTTGATGATTTATTCTTTTTGCCTTTGCTTATCAGAAACAAAATTGATTCTTATTTCCGCTTTAGGATGCTCTGACTTCAATTTGATAGCCTGACTAATATCTGTAGCATGTTTATCTTTTTTGGCTTGGAGGTTAAATTTTGGACAGTAATCATCTTTGATGGATATTTTGTACAGGACTACATTAACGATTGGAGGGAGACTGCTCTTATTCTTACAGCTGTTCTGTTTATTGCTGCTGGGACATGGTTTTTAGGTATGTAACAGACAATTAGTTCCTATCCTTAATTACATTTTAACCAACTCTCCTTTCTGCCTTGCCCCGCCTGCGAAAGCCTTTAAGATTTTGTTCTACAAAGCCTTTTCTTTATCACAAAAAATATGCATATGTAGATGCACTTGAATGGTTAACGAAAACTTCCCTCCTAGAAATTATGTGGATATGCTTAACGGGTTTCGGCAAAGTCACTGCGTCTTGACCTGGGGTTGTGCTTTTCGTGGATGAGTTCTGGAGTTATGAATTTTATTGTGTACGTACATTTCTGGTCACAGATGTGACTGTCCTCCTTGTCTAATATATTCTATCTTCTTGGAGAGGAGTCTGTCCACACTTAGAGGTCCGATACGATGGCTTTCCACATGTCCCTTGTATTTTATATTACTCACCATTCACCATCAATGAGTGTGCACTAGGGCATGGAACCTGGCTCTTACATGTCCGTTTACATTATTTAAGGAATTTTCCCATAGATGTTACTTCCACTACCTTAGTTGTGTACTACGGAAATTGGGAATATCATTCATTCATCGAGCTACCCCAGGAAATTTCTATATTTCAACCTTCCATGAAGACAACTGATTTGAGTCAAAAATTCTTATTTAAGTTCGAGAGATGAATCCTGATTCTAGATATGCAAGGTCGAATGTGGCATAAGTCGCATTGTGGAACTGAAATTTTTTGCCTGGTCATAGCAAGGTTGAATGTTAGCATATTTGCTGTCTAGTTTGCGCGGTGTTTCCTGTTGATCAAAACTCAACATATTGCATTACTTGTATATTTGGCAGGTTCTTTCATGGAGAGCGTGGACAGGTACAATGATGACAGTGAAAGTCAACTCTTAATCGATGCGAAAGAAAACTCGGAACCATTGCTTGATAGAAACGGGGATGAAATGGCAGGCAATTTTAGTGAAGTATAATTGTTCAGAATCACTTACCTCCACACTTGCAAGTTCTAGGTCATCCTTAATGTAATTTATGTAAATTCGTTCCTTTCTTTTTGTCCCAGTATAGGTTCAAACGACGATTATGTATATACTTATTTCCTTGTGAATTGACCTTGAGAACTCTTGAGAAGAACATTAGTAACACAAGAATACTTTCGCACCCTTGCTCATGCTCGTGTCGCTGTCTGTTTTCTTTGGAACTAGTCGCTGAGCAGAGGAAGACAGTGGGCAAAAAGCTAGAAATGCAAAGTGTCCCACTTCAATATTTCTGTTCTCCTATGGTTTTGAATGCCAGATTGATAGATGGTCGTATTATAGGTAATTTGACAGTTTGTTCCGTTGGGACTTGAGTAATTAATTTTCATGAATTTATTGTTCCAATGTGGATCCTTGGATTAAAATCTCATAAAAAGGTAATTTGCCCTGCACACTATTGAAAGCTAAGCTAGGGAGTAATATCTTAAATTAAAGTTTTGAATACGAATTTTTCTTTTTAAATAATAAAATTATTAGATTAATCTTAATTGACAGGACATAAATAATAGATGTTGTTGTGAAAAAAATGAGAAATAAGAATATTTGGTTCACTGGATATATAAATTATACTAAATTAAATAGAAAGAAGTATTGGCCCATCCGTCGTACTGTGTAGCAATGAATAATAGTCATAAAAAAGTCTGTACATGATCACGATAATATCATAAATTTTTCATTTATTTCTGCTAACTACCCATCTATTTTCTTCCTTTCTTTTCTTAAGGATGGTAGTAATATTTTAATAAATATTTGTATTTTATTCATGTATTCCTATAGTTTTCAGGGAATATACTATATAGTATTCTTCAGTTATCTTATCTATCCATAAATCTAATTTCGTGAAAACTAAACTATTTATCTCCATATAGAAATTCACAAAGAAATAATGTCTTTTTCTTACCATTAAATTTAAAAACATTGATCAATAAGATTAGAAATGTGCACACTTATCAACTAAGCAAAACTTTTTCAAGGCATTCAGAAGATCAATTCTCTACCTCCTTAGTTTAAATATAGTTGTCGTAAAAAATAAAAAAAACGACGTAATTAATTTACATTTTTTGTCAATTGTGTAGTGGATTTTACATTGGAAAGTGTATTTTTTACGATGGATATTGAAATTCAACAACTAAACAGGAAAAGGAAAAAAATTATCTTTTATGATAATTATAAATGAGCTCGAATTTTGAGAATGAAGAAAATTATACCGAAAGAGTCATCGTTCCTTTAGGACCCGACAGAAGTTAAACGAGAATAATCCCAATTAAGAGGGCATCTAGAGAAAACAAAACAAACAAATTATTTTTAATTTTTTATAAAGACCGACCCAGTTGCATATTCATTTATTTACTAATTTAGTTATTTAATTTTTTTATATAGGTCGACAATGATATCCGAAGGAGTATATACTTTTATGAAAGAAAAAGAGAGAGTTTAGATGGTGGATTCAGTTCTTTTCCCATGAAATAAACCGATTTCAAAATGAACTTAAGCTTTTGTAATTCAACTTCAAAATTCATTGGAGTTCAGCAGAGCAGATTCAACTTATTAAAAAAAGGAGTACTATAGTAACGAAGAAAAGCTTTTTCTTTTTTGTCAATAAATAAAAATATATCCAAATAAAACTCGAACTCAAAATCTAGCTGACTAACTTTCCGTATTACTAAATTACATCTTTTAACTAATCATATAAAATTAATAAGCCATATTTATTGCGCTTAGAAATATATATTAAAAAAAAAACCATACGTCTTGCCCTAATGATCATTAGGATAAGATTTGTGATTTATTCATTAGTACAAGACATATGGTTTATTACATTTATATAATTGGTTCAAAGATAGTGTTGTTTTACTCTAAACTAATATCTACTAAATCTATTAAAAATGAATACCAACTATGCATGCTATCAAAAATTATTCCAACCAAACTAAATTCGAGTAGTTTTTTAATATTTCTTTCAAGTTTTATTAAATATCGATTTTTCAGTTTTTACAATAACCAAAATAATCATTAAATTATAATTATTATATAATTATTTACTAAACCATCTTTATTGATTATCAATCGACCCTCCTTAATTTTTCTCAAAAAAATGATTAATTTAAAATTATTTAAAATAAATTCTACATTGAAAATTAAATACCAAATACCATCTTAAAATACCCACGCCTAATAAAACTATTCCATCAATTCTACCAAAATTTGTTTCTAACAATTCCAGAAGTAGCCTCTCTCTTCTCCAACCAAATTCATAACATTAAGTTTTACTAATTAATAACCTCCCCAAATCTAACCAAACAAACAAGTCCTTAACCTACCAAACTTTCACCACCATCACACAAGGGAAAAAAAGATCCATCCAACGGTCGAGATCACCCCACACATCCCTTCCAGCTCACACCCTCCACAAACAGATAAACAAGAAAAAAAAATTAAATAATTTCGACCTTCCCTCCTTCCTCCTTGCCCGCCTTCCATGGCATGGCACTCCTCCTACACCCACGAAACACCCAATCTTTCCCATCTCCTACTTCTTAAACTCTCTTCATTTTTTTTGACTTCTTTCATTTTTTGCGATTTTTCTTCCATAACATTTCTTCAAAACGCGTCGCCGATTTTTATACTCTCTCGGCATTCTAGTGTAGCGGTTTTGAAACATTCTCTACTGGGCAATGCGCCTTCTTCAATCTGTCAAGCTCCTCACGTTCTTTTCTTCTTCTTGAATTGTTTCCTTCTCCTATAAGGATTATATAATTCGTCGACATCTTCGAATTTCGAATTTCAAGTGTTTCTTCTTCAGTTAGTAGCTGGTTGTTTAATTAGGTTTCTTCTTCTTTTCTTGGAAATTAATGTGGATAAATCATAAATCATGCCTAGCATTCGAGCTCCAGCTACAAAGAAAAGCACCACTCTCACGGTATATTCCATTTTTTATCAGCTATACTCCTAATTTTGATGATGATGATCAATTTATTTAATGCTTTTGGCAATTACAGGTTTTGGTGAAATGTAGGCCATTAACTGAGAAAGAGCGCGGCCGAGATATTGTTCGTGTTAATGATGGCAAGGTATGCTTGTTTGTTTGTTTATTTGTTTGTTTGATATTTGTGATTCTGATTTTAATAACGGGAAAGAATAAGTTAAGAGTGTGGTTTTCTTTTTCTTTTTTGGTAGGAGGTGGTTGTACTGGATCCTGACTTGTTGAAGGACTATCTTGATAGAATACAGAACAGAACTAAAGAGAAGAAGTATTTTTTTGATTATGCGTTTGGTCCGGAATCTAGTAATTCGGTATGGCTGTGGAAAAAGTAGTATGTATGTATGTATTAGGTATTTATTTGTGCTTTTGTGATTATTTGTTTTGCTTGTGAGTATGATTTTTCTTTTCTTTGTGTTTTGTTCAGGATGTTTATAGGAAGAGTATATGTTCTGTAATTTCCGGAGTTGTTCACGGTTTAAATGCAACTATCTTTGCTTATGGCTCAACTGGAAGGTACTAAAGAGGCATTTGACTATGGCTTAAGCGTTTGGAAAGTTTCAGTGGATGAACTATATATGGTCACTGTTTGGTGTTGGAAATGATGAAAGAGATTAACTTCTTCAGTCCTTCTACTGACTAGAGTAACTTTTTTCTAATCATTATTTTCTTCCTCGGGAACATTTTCAGTGGAAAAACGTACACAATGGTTGGGAGTCGAGGTGACCCTGGACTTATGGTGCTCAGTTTGCACACAATTTTTGATCTTATCAAGAAGGATAAAAGCTCCGATGATTTTGAAGTTACTTGTTCCTATCTTGAAGTCTACAATGAAGTAGGCCCTCGTCTGTTTATCACAAAATTCTTATCATGTTTCCTTGTTTTAAGCTTATTGACCTCCAATCTCTCTAATATCGAATTCAGGTTATCTATGATTTGCTTGAGAAATCATCTGGTCATTTGGAACTGAGAGAGGATCCAGAGCAAGGAATAATTGTTGCTGGACTGAGATGTATTAAGGTCCATCTTCTTCGTTGTATATTACTTGGAACTGTTAAACAATTCAGTAGGATTTTCATGGTCTATCCCTGAATATTTTTTAAATGCATTCTTCCTGTGTACCAGTTATTGACAGTTCTTTCTTGATTTTCCTGCATTTCAGGTTCATTCAGCTGACAAGATTCTTGAACTTTTGAACTTGGGAAATAGTAGACGGAAAACTGAAAGCACAGAGGCTAATGCAACATCATCTCGGTTCGTAATCATTCTCCTGCAACCTGAGTTTTATCATCATCCACCAACTTGCCAAACCTATGCAGAATTTCCAGAACTATGATTTCACTGTACTTAGTGATAAATTCTTCCCTAAATTTGGAGATCTATTGTCAAGTTTTTATTTTATATTTTGTTTTCTTCTGAACTGTAAATTTAAGAAATCATATCATAATTTAAATTGCAGAAAGCATATAGAAAGTCAACCTGGTGTCTATTTCTGCTGCTGCTACATTGCTTCTAGTACTTTCATTTCATCATTGGAAAAAATCACGTTAGAACCCTTTTTGTGCTGTGTAACATTTCTGTTATATCTGAGATATAATGTCCTGTGTTTCCAGATCCCATGCTGTTTTAGAGATTACTGTGGAAAGAAGACAAAGAAACAAGTATCGGAATCAAGTGATGCGAGGAAAACTTGCACTTGTTGATCTTGCTGGTAGTGAACGGGCCTCTGAAACTAACAGTGGAGGCCAAAAGCTAAGGGATGGAGCTAATATTAATCGCTCACTTCTTGCTTTAGCAAACTGCATTAATGCCCTTGGAAAACAGCAAAAAAAGGGCCTTGCCTATGTCCCTTACCGCAACAGGTATCTTTTTTAGAATTTTAGTTGTTCTTTTTACTGAACCTGATTTAGTTTGAGGCCTTTCTACTAATGTAGCTATGGCCACTTTTGCAGCAAACTGACAAGGATACTTAAAGATGGTCTGAGTGGTAATTCTCAAACTTTCATGGTTGCCACTATATCCCCTGCTGATGGTCAATATCATCATACTGTAAATACCTTGAAATATGCTGATCGAGCAAAGGAAATAAAGACGCACATCCAGGTGAGATTAGATTTTTCTGGAAAGTAGTTTATCATAATTCCTTGGTATGTGCGGGTGGACCATGGAAAGCCATTTTTGGCTTTATATGATCAACATGTGCTTCAGTTTGCTTGAGCATAATTCCTTTCAAGGAGAAACTCGCCCTATTTTCTTTTGTTCTTCATTGTGGATCATCTTTAATGTTTCAATCATATCTTGTGCTCTGAAATTAAGTTTAAGATGGTTGGCTAAGCCCCTATGTGGTATAACAACCTGTTTTGGCAATTTTCTTGTTCAATTCAAATGCAAAAGTTTATCTTGTTATTATCTTCCACTCTAACTTTCTTGGCAAGCAACATTCGTAAGTAGCAAGTCTTATTTACCTATTTTTTAGTCTGCCAACTTGACTCTTCTTGTTTTCTTCAGAAAAACATTGGCACAATCGATACTCACGTGTCAGATTACCAAAGGATGATTGATAGTCTTCAGGTAAGCAGCTGTCTGCAATTTATTTTAGTTGATTAGGTAGCAAGTTATTTGAATCTGAATGTACCATACAGATTGAGGTTTGCCGGTTGAAAAAGGAACTGGCTGATAAGGAATCACAGCTGAGTGTCAAACCTACTGAAAAGGCAGCTGGTGATGAGCTGTCTGGGCTGGATGTTTTAAGTCGTGAAACCAGTGAAAATGTTCAGGAACGCATAAACTTGCAGAAGGCATTATATGAACTTGAGGAAACTAACCTTCGTAACCGCATTGAACTCCAACATCTTGATGATGCAATTGCAAAACAACAGGTCAGATGTTGCAGCACTTTTTCAGTTTCATGACAATTTGTCTGGTGAATTTTTACTATTTTGCTTTGGATGGAATTGATGGATGGAGTTTCTTAAGGAAAGGAATACAGCAATGGAAATTGTGAATATTGGGATGCATGGAAACATTTTATAGACTTTAAGGAATTGCAGCCATTTCATGGGAAAACAAATTACAACTTAATTTCATAATATAAACAGTTTTCCTGTTACAGGTTATTGAAAAGGAAGGCGCTGTTGTTGAAGCTTTAAGAGCAAGACGGCAAGTCATTCTTGATAATATACGTGACAATGATGAGGCTGGCGTCAATTACCAAAAGGTGAAGTCTATACTTCTAATGGGCTAAGGATTGGGAACATTGTTGGTTATTTGACCACATTTCTAACTTTACTCTTTTCAGGAAATTGAAGAGAATGAAAAGCATCGGTGCCAACTCCAAGATATGATTGAGGAAGGCATCAGTAATGATGGCAATAAAACATACCTGCGCATTCTTAGCCAATACAGGCTTCTGGTGAGTAAACAATGAGCATGAATCAATCAATTTTAACCTTATGAACAGAAGGTGGATCTAGAGATATTTGCTATTAACTTGAGGCGTAAGCAAGATCTTTTTTAATTCATCACAGTTACACTTGCTAAGACAGATGCCTTTCTTGTGCTAGTGCTGTATTTCCATGAAAGGATGGTTTCAAGCTATCATGCTTGCCACTTTTCAGCTGCTCAACATTTTAAAAAATTGAAGCTTCTGGATTAACGAAAATGTCTTGTATAGTTTACGTTTGGCACTGCATAAACTCTATTAGATTGAGTTGCTGCACTGCAATCATGCAGGGAATGGCTAATGCTGAACTTCAGTTTGAGATGGCAATGAGGGATCAAATCATCCACAAGCAACGAGAAGCGCAAAAAAACCTGTGGAACTTGATTATGGGCTTAGGTGTTGATGAGAAGCATTTGCTGGACCTTGCAGCAAAGCAAGGAATAACAATCGAAGATTGGGCAATGAGTCCACATCTGGGTTTTTCAGACAGGAAACAGTCGCCAAATGTTGCTTGTGTTAAATTTCCTCCGCTGGGTTACAGTCCTTACATCAGTCAATCATTTTCTAGATCGTGCATCGTTCAACAATGTGAAGACTTTGGTTCTAGGTCATCTTCTAAGGAATCTGGTGAAGCAGGCCATACTTTTTGTCAGGAGGTACACCATAGTTCCTACTTTATGCTGTCACATGATCAGCCCAGTCCTGCACATTTCAGGATGAGAAGGAGTAGTGACCATTTGGTTGGTGGCAGGCCAAGTTCCTATTTTAGCACTCCTGGAAGGCATCCTCAAGATTTGCGCAGTTCATGCCCTGAAATGAGAGCTGTTCCCCCTCGTCCTGAAAACTGCACACCAGCATCATGTCTTGATATCGGTTTTAGCACGCAATATGAGGTATGGATAGATCTACAGTTGTTTTTGTGTGTCATGCAGCAGAGACCTCCTGTTTTTGTCTGTTATGCCCTTTTGTTGTTTGCTCACTTGCTTGAAATTGTTTTGGTTGTTTTCTATTGTGTAATAGCATGATCATCGGGAGTACTAGCAATTGTTTCAATCAATGTTTCGCAATGCTAATTGCCAGGTCAGTTGCATGATTTTAGTATGGGTTAACCTTCTTGTACAGGATGCGTGGAACAATAATCCAAGGCAGCGTCCACATGAAGGTCCTCCTTTCCAAATGAGTGGCAACCAAGACTTGTACAAAGGAGGAATGGTGGGTCGTCATGGTTGAACAACTCAAGGCTTATTGGGTACAACACATCGGAACACGGCTTCGGCTTACACAGTTCAACCCGTGATTCTCAGCTCACCAATCCCTCTAACAACCCGATTACATCACACGTTCCTTCATTTGCTGGTGCAGGGAAGATATCTTTCGTCACCCCTACATCTGACACCAACCCCCCCCCCCCCCCCCCCCCCCCCCCCCACAAAAACTTTACACTATAGCCCCCTCTCGTACGTTAGCATCCTTATATGCTGTTTCTGTAGCGATTGTTTTCTTCTTAACTCGAACTGTTCATATCTAGTGTAGCGTAGAATCGTCTCATGGTAGGTGGAGTAGGCGTGCAATTCTTTTGTTTCCAGCCCTTGAAAAGAGTTGGAGGATGGAAACCGGTTTTGTCTGTAGTAATTAGTTTCATAAATTCTCTGGCCAGCAATGTGGATTGTTTATATATCATCTGATCATAGATAAAGTTGAATGAATAGTGAAGCTAAACATGCGAATCGATGTTCTTAATTCTTATTCTTCCCAGGCAAGTTAGTTTTCATGAATATTTCTTTACTTGCACGGAGCAAGAACAGTTAAATGGAACCACAAGGATTTCGTTGAGAACATTTATTTCTCGTCTAAGGTTTTATAGTTATACTAGTGGTTTAGTTTGTATGTTAAGTTTTTTTTTTTTTTTATAAGCTGAATTTGAATTCGAGTATTTATTGCTATTTTTACTACCAATAAAAATAACCTACGAGTGTTAGTTACGTGATCTTGTTGACTTGTGAGTGTTCTCTTTTGTTTTTGTCTCAGAAAAAAGAGAGCACAATTGAGATTTTATTAGATGCACTAGTTACTAGTTAGTAGTTACATAGAGTACGGTTAATACATATCGGTAAAAAATGTATTCATTTTTTATTTAAATTTCACGTTGGAGTTTAAAAAATTAACCTTAACCCAGATCTCACATATGAGTCACTTTCCCCTACAAAATGCTACTCCTAATGACCAAAGAAAGATTTGAGTTAATTAGCAGAAAATTTTGAAAAGAAATCCTCGATGATAATTAATCGACGAGGGGCTATAAGATTCCCCGCCTTCCTCGCTACCAGTTAAAAGTTTATTAAACAAACTCCGCACTATCATCATTACTCCCCTTCCTTTCTCCTCCGCTTTAACCAAACAATGTCCACCGTAGACACCGCCGAGACCTACAAACCATACTCCCTAACCCAAACCCTAACTGGCCACAAAGGCCCTATCGCCGCCATTAAGTTCTCCTCCGACGGCCGTTTCCTCTGCTCTTCCTCCGCCGACAAAACCCTCAAAACCTACTCCCTCTCCCCTTCCAACCCTCCCTCCTCCCCTCTCACCCCTCTCCACGACTTTCACGGCCACGAACAAGGCGTTTCCGACCTCGCCTTCTCCTCCGACTCCCGCTTCATCGTCTCCGCCTCCGACGACAAGACCCTCCGCCTCTGGGACGTCACCACTGGCTCCCTCGTCAAAACGCTCCATGGACACACCAACTATGTGTTCTGCGTCAACTTTAACCCGCAATCCAACATGATCGTCTCGGGTGGGTTCGATGAGACTGTTAGGATATGGGATGTCAAGAGCGGCAAGTGCTTGAAGGTTCTGCCGGCGCATTCGGATCCTGTCACTGCTGTGGATTTTAATAGGGATGGGTCGCTGATTGTTTCAAGCAGTTATGATGGATTGTGTAGAATTTGGGATGCGGGAACGGGCCATTGCATGAAAACTTTGATTGACGATGAGAATCCTCCAGTTTCTTTCGTCAAGTTCTCGCCTAATGGGAAGTTTATTCTTGTTGGGACTTTGGATAATACTCTGGTAATAATGCTACACTTCACCTTTCCTCTTTTTTTTGTCTGTGCATTTTATTATTGAATGTTTATTTGCATCACTAGTTAGCTCAACCTGACCTGAGTATTGCCATGACTGAAACTCTAAACTGAGGAAGTCTTGGTAATGAATTAGAATGGTGATAATTGATTGGTAACTTATTGAGTTGGAACTTATCAAATTTTGATTTCTTTAAGTATACTTTAATTCATCTGGAATTGGGAAGATGTTCTTCAGTTTGTGTCACTGTTGTTGGAACAGGGTGGTAAAATTAGTTCTGTTTAGCTGGAAAAAGTCAAGTAGTTTCTTAACTTTGAGATTAAAATTATTTGTGAACGGGAAGTTCAAAGATGGACGTTTGTAGGGAAATCAAAAGATAGTGCAGTTTAACAAAGAATTATATACTCGAAATTTGGCTTGTTGCCGATTAGCATCACTAGTCTGCCTTAGATCTGTTCTGGTGAAAGGGATTCCTAAACTTTGCGTTATGGATGCTGCACTTAGACTGAGCCAATAACTTGTATTATCCTTTGAGATGGCGTTCATAAAATTCACTAATTGGAATTGGGGGTATTTCAAGTTGCTAATGCATTAGTTCTTTCTGCTGCACTTTGCTGGAACTAAGCATATTCCTGGTTTTCTTATTGGTGAGCAATTGCTTGAATATCTTTTGGCTCACAATTATCTAGTATCAAACAAGAGCTGTGGGCAAATAGAACTCCTATTAGGAGCATCAGTACCATCTCATGAATCGTAAATGCATGAAAGTTATGTAACAAAACATCTGCAGTTCCTAATGGAATAGGTAATAAAGCAATAGTATAATATGCATACATTATCTGACCTTTTTAGAAAGTCAGAAGGGCCTTATAAAAGTAGAACATTCTTTTAAATGTAATTTGTTTGATTATCTATGTGTGATTTTGCTAATTTTTATGTTATATAATGTTACTTTTTGTATTATATTTGACAATATTTCACATCTTTGTAAACATATCTATGTCTGGGTGAATTTCTGTGGGTACACCTAAAATAACTTGTTTCAAAATATTGCTGTGAAAAATATCAGTTCTTTTGTAGTGATTAGTGAGCTTTTTCTAGTGGACTACACACTTTAAACTAAGGTCTAGGTGCTATGAAGTTATAGCTGGGAGTTCTATCAAGTCTATCCTCTATCAGTCCGCTGGTGTCCTTCTTTGCCCTGCAGTCTGCACTCTTGATATGTAACATGGGATTAACACTCATGTATTAGCTATCCAATTGTTGGATTCTCATATCATTTGTAAGGTTTGCTATGCACATCATTCCTAACAAAAACACACATAGAGGGTTCATTTATTTTCTCATTTTCTTGAGAGTTTGTATGGGCGTACTGTGTTCTTTGATATTACATATGAAAGAGAGGACTTGCAATGGATGCAAAGGTTTTAATCTGTTTACGGTTTATAGAAATTGTTAATTAAAGTTTATGTTTGAGCATGTCATTTCCTTTTGTATAGTGGTTTCTTTTGCATTGCCATTTGATGATTTGGTATGTTTGTGCAGAGGCTGTGGAATTTTTCTACAGGGAAGTGTCTTAAGACGTATACCGGGCATACCAATGCGAAGTACTGCATCTCTTCAACCTTTTCCATTACAAATGGGAAGTACATTGTTAGTGGTTCCGAGGATCATTGCGTATACTTGTGGGAACTCCAAAGCAGGAAAGTAGTTCAGAAACTAGAGGGCCACACAGACACTGTGATATCAGTTGCGTGTCATCCTACCCAGAACTTAATCGCATCTGGTGCACTTGGTAATGACAAGACCATACGGATATGGACCCAAGAGAAATAGTACTAACTTATCTGTCCGGTTGCAGTTCTTTAACTTGATTGAAGCCTGTGAATAGTTCCCCAACTTTAGAACAAAGAGCAAATTGTTTTCTTTGGCTGAAGCTTTCATTGTATTAGAGTTTTATCTTTTTATTCAATGACCATGTTTCAGCCAATGTGTGTTAGAACTTAGAACTTTTTAGTGAATTAGATGCAAAAGTTGTTTAGATAAAGCTCACTGGCAGTTATCCTTCGGTCCTTCCTTGCTGCATTTGTTTGGAGACAAGTCTACTACATTTCTAATTTTGTCATTTTCCTTTCTGATTGTAACTATATATATCTAAGTCATCATAATATTATTAGTCTAGTTTATCTTTGTAAGATTTTTTTGAGGAAAATATAATTTTCCTCTCATTTGTTTTAAGAGCCAAGACTTAATAAAAATGATTACAAATAATTCAAAGGGTTTGTTTGGGATTGGGTGAAAAACAGGACCTAATCCTAAGCAAACCAAAGTAATGTTAAAATTCAAATCAAACAGCCGTTTAGTTAAAAAGCAAGAAAACATAAACGCAAGGAAGAGCAATCTCCCGCATCGCCGTTTAGTCCAAAGGCCATAAGAAATACAGTGAATTTAGTAGTAAGTTTTAGATAGTTGAGTGTTTCCTCTATCTCATGCTTGTAGATTCTCTGTTGCCGCCGTTTGTAAGAAATTTTTCGCGTAGCAGTAGACATCCTTACTTCTCAGGTTTGGCACACCAAGTGTTCAACGAAATTCCACAAAGAAAAGTGGTCGTTCAGCATTCTACCGACTGGGTCCGAAAAGTCCATAGTGATGCTCTTGAGGCAATAGATTCATTCTATGTAGTAAATGCATCTGGAAGGAAGCCTACCCGGTTCGCGCTCTGTACAGCTCTTAATTCTTGCTCAAAAACACTCAATTTGCACTTGGGATTGCAGATTCATGCATGCTTGTTTCGTAGCGGGTACCAAGACAGCTTGTTTTTAAATAGCGCACTTGTCGATTTCTACGCAAAATGTGGTGCAGTTCTGGATGCAAGAAGGGTCTTTGATGGGATGGAAAGACACGATCAAGTATCATGGACTTCAATTATAACTGGGTTTTCACAGAATGGGTGTGGAAGAGACTCCCTTTTAATGTTTAAAGAGATGTTAGGTACCCAAATTAAGCCCAATTGTTTCACCTATGTGAGTGTTATTAGTGCTTGTGGAGGACTGGAAGAGACATATGAAGGATGTGTTTTGCTGCATACCCATGTCATCAAACTTGGGCTAGATTCTAACACTTTTGTGCTCAGCTCTTTGATCGATTGCTATTCAAAACACGGGAAGATAGATTATGCTGCATTGCTGTTTAATGTCACTGCAGGGAAGGATGTTGTGCTATTTAATTCCATGATTTCTGGGTACTTTCAGAATTTATGCAATGAGGAGGCAATAAAATTATTTACCGAAATGAGGTATTGCAATCTGAATCCGACTGATCATACTCTGTCCAGTATCTTGAATGCTTGTGGAAGCTTAACAGTCTTACAACTGGGAAAACAAGTGCATTCTTGGATCATGAAAATGGGTTCAGAGAGCAATAAATTTTTGGCCACTGCTTTAATTGATATGTACTCGAAGTGTGGCAACGTCAATGAAGCTAGGTGGACTTTTGATGAGACTATTGTCAAGAATAAGGTGTTGTGGACTTCAATGATCACAGGTTATGCTCAGAGTGGTAAGGGTACGTATGCAATTGAACTATTTGATCGTTTCGTTAACGAAGAAGGCTATATTCCGGATCATATTTGCTTTACAGCTGTTTTGACTGCCTGCAATCATGCTGGACTTTTGGGTAGAGGAATTGAATATTTCAACAAAATGGTGAGGGAATACGGGTTAGTTCCGCAACTAGATCAATATGCTTGCTTGGTTGACCTCTATGCGAGAAATGGGCACCTAAGTAAGGCAATGAATTTGATACGAGAAATGCCTTATAGTCCTAATTCTGTTATTTGGAGTTCCATCTTGAGTTCCTGCAAAGTGTATGGTGACATAGAGCTGGCGAGGGAGGCTGCGGCGCAGCTTTTTAAGTTGGAACCTCACAATGCTGCGTCATACGTAACAATGGCCAGTATCTACGCGAAAGCCGGGTTATGGGGAGAAGTTAGTGAAGTTAGGAGTTTGATGCAGCAAAGAAGAATGAGGAAAGGTGCAGGATGGAGTTGGGTTGAGGCAGACAAAAGGGTTCATGTCTTTTCGGTTGGCGATGCTAACCACCCCCAAGCTCAAGAAATATATGCAGAGCTAGAAAGGTTGAATTTAGAAATGAGAGTGGCTGGTTATATGCAAAAGCAGAAATTTGATTTGGATGGCATTATTTAGGTTGATTCTTGGAGTATTTGATTCATTAATTATAAGCGCAAGAGCATACAGTTCTGCAGACATATTTAAGAAGTGGTGCAAACTGTCAGACGCTGATATGATATTTGAGAAGCTAAGATTTTCTTTGCCCCATCAATAATTTTAATCACATTTTTTCCTCTTTTTTATCCATTAATCCAAGTTGTTCGAGAAATAAAAATCAACTTCTTTTTAAATGAAATGATATTGTCCGCTCACACACTCTAATACTAAATCACGCAGAGAGATAAAGAATTGCATTTAGCTAGAAAATCTGTAACAAATAGCCACTAACTAACTAACTCAGAAAAAAATAGGAATTAAACCTGAATTGGTGGTGTATTTTAACACTTCCTCTCAACACCAGTCATCATATTTAACGGTTGATGAAACTTCTCAAACTTAATAAATTGTGAAGTTTCGTCAACAACTGAACATGAGAATTGGTGTTGTGGGAAGTGTTAAAGTTCACTGTAGTCACCACCAACTCAGGTTATTAAAGCTTGAAAAGGTTTTTCACAGGCAAGGTTGTTTTTGCATTCTCCTTACGCTGCATAATGGAGATGGAGATGGGCCTTGAGTTGGAATACTCTGAGCCAGTTTGAAGTGGGCTTGGCTTACTCCTTATTAATGGGCCTCTTTTTCTAAATAGAATATGGTCATCAATCCATGGTTTGCTTAGTTTACCATATGCTAAATAAATGGCCTCTTTTATCTATATGTATACTTTAAGAAAGGGAAAAAAGGAAATGCCCCAAATTCTCTCAAACCTTGCAATAGTTGATAATTTCTCTAATTAATAACAGATTGTTTTATTATTCCTTAAAAAGAAAAATAAAAGACAAAGGAAGCCTAAAATGAAAGGAGTGGTTAAATGGTGGTAATAGCTCAAAAAATAAAAAGACAGCCAGTAAAGATTGCT
The DNA here is from genome assembly GCA_963691705.1 of Viola odorata. Lineage (NCBI taxonomy): Eukaryota > Viridiplantae > Streptophyta > Magnoliopsida > Malpighiales > Violaceae > Viola > Viola odorata. Next base: position 63,274,605 of record OY829540.1, read on the forward strand.
CTGAGATTTACTGAACTTATAAATTAGATTGATCTCGCTGGCAAATATAGGCACTTGACATTCATTGCATTACAACATATTGAAGCCCATCATCCCATCAGCCCGTTGTTCTTGGACAGAGAGGAGCGGAGAGTAGAGATCATAAGATTATCTTGCTGGACCCAGAGCAAGTAGGCCGGGTTTGGAGATGCAGGTCCGGAATTAGTAACTGGAAGAGTGGAGGCGGGACATGGATTTGTGCCATCAACAAATCCAAGAAGACCGGTTAGGTAGAGATCTCTCCAGAAGAGAGTTTTTGTTGGTAAGTTTAAGATAGATGAAGTGGGTAGATTAGTTACGGGTATGATGGATGGTTTCGTTTGTGAGGAAGAAGCAGTATCGGAGGTAAGAGATGACATGAGGGGGATGTTTAGGCTCGTTAGAGGAGGAGCTCCCCTAACATATAGAAACAGAGGATTCTCTAATGAAAAATACTAAAAGCCCAACCACATTTAAAGGGTGTTTTGGGAATAATACTTCAGGACCAGGGTTCAGATTAATTAGCCCGTTACAAAATTGACTATCTGGCCCCCATATCAATCAAATAAGTACTGAACATACGATCTGTAAATACTAAATGTGGGCCTAGGCCTGGGCCTTGTTATAATAAATGTGGGCTTGGGCCATGTAGAAGAAATACCAATACGTAAGTTTTGCGATCATATGGAGATCCATTTAACTCGCTCCTTTCCTCCAAGAATAGCGGTTCTTCTGTTTATTCACCAATGCAGCATAGCAAGTGAGGAAAATGATGTAGATCAGTTGAGGGGAAAAAGAATTACTGAAACTTTTTTGAAACGAAGGACAGAGATGAGAAAAGAAGTGGTGGTGTTTGCGGCGGTGGCAGTGGCGGCGACCATGGCATTGGTGGTGGTTACATTAGCGACGAAGAGCAAGAGAAAAAAGGAGAGAGAGTGGAAGAAAACGCAGCAAATTCTACGCCAATTTGCGAGGGAATGTGCAACTCCGATCCCGACACTATGGGATGTCGCCAATTCTCTTGTCGCTGAGATGCAAACCTCACTTTCTTGTCCAGAAAAAAGCACCGTAGACATGCTCGTCTCCTACATTAATTCTCTGCCTAATGGGTATGCACCAAACTTATCAAAAAGGTCTTGTCTCAACCGGTATGAGCGGTATACTTCATTTTACTAATGATATTAAAAATGAAATAAAAATCTTTCATTTCATCTCAATTTTTATCTTATATGATATCGGTCATACCGGTCAAATATCAATCGGTATATACAAAGTATGGTTTCATTTGGGAGGTATTTTTGAAATTTTGTAAATAAACAACTACTTGTTTTTCCTTAGAATAACTTTGTCCGAAAAATAGTGGGCATTGCAACTCAAAAAATTTAAAAATCGAGTAAGAAGTAAAGGAAAATGGTAACCTTTTAGATATTTTGAGAAAGTTATTGTTGGTGTTAATTCTTGTTTTGGTGTACAATTTGGTGGGATTTTTAGGGATGAGAAGGGACTATATTATGGTGTGAATTTGCGAGCTACAAGTTTCTTGATTTTGTGTGCACGACTTGGAGGAAAGAATGAGCCAATTTCTGATCTACGAAGGGAGGAGATTTCTATACCCACCAACTTGTTGCTTGCTGCATCTCAGGTAGCTTCTTTTGCATCTCAGATTTCTATATTTAGATTTGAAATTCAATCAAAAGCCAAGAACCATGTTAGCCAATCAGAATTGTTTTCTTGTATCTAACATTATGTCCTGAAACACTGTTGTTGCTTCTTCTCAGGAGTTATTTGATTATGTTGCTGTAGAGCTGGTAAAATTTGTTTCGGAACATCCTCCAAACGATGATGATCTGAAAGATGGGGAAAGAAAACTGGGTTTTACTGTTTCATATCCTGTCGACCAAGCTGCATCAACCTCTGGCTCTGCTATTAAATGGAAGCGCTTCTCAGCTGATGACGCAGTTGGGTTTTCTTACAATGACTCGGTCCCAGGAATAGTTTCATTTTTTTCATGTTACAGAAACAATTTTTTCTTAACTGTCTGAAGTTAAGCATATACCGCAATGATTTCAGGTAGGGAAAGCATTCGTGAATGGCATCAATTTAACATTGAAGAAACATGGTCTAAACATGCGAGTTTTCGCGCTGGTAATAAGTTGAATGTATTGCATTCAGACCTGAAAAAACAAGGGAGGAAAAGAAATTTTACTCATTAATCAACCTCTCGTTTTTCAGGTTGATAATACTACAGGAAATTTAGCTGGAGGTAGATACTACAACAAGGACGCGGTGGCTGCAGTTACGCTAGCAATGAGTTCAAATGCTGCATATGTTGAAAACTCAGATGCAGTTCCTGTAAAGCCATCTGCTTTTCCCATAGCAGACGAGAAGGTAAGTAAGCTTGCGAATCGCGTGTTAATTTTCCGTAATGAGAAACAAGAGATATTGTTCTTATTTTTGGTTATTTTTTCAGGTTATCAGTGTGGAATGGGGTAACTTCAATTGCTCAAGCCTTCCTCTAACTGAATTTGATGCTACCTTGGATGCAGAAAGCTCAAATCCTGGTATCCATGTATGGAAATTTGCATAATTTGATTCCAGTTTATGTAAATTACAACACTTTTTTTGTAATTGATTCTTGTTTTGTTTCAGATATTTGAGAAGCTAATTTCAGCAATGTACATGGGAGAGATAGTGAGAAGAGTGTTGCTGAAGATGGCCCAAGAAACATCACTCTTTGGAGCTTATGTCCCTTCAAAGCTTGCTATTCCATACATACTAAGGTAAAATGAACCCAAAAACTGTAGACTATGCTCGAACGGGATTAGTCTCCTGCAGGAAAAGCTGAGAGAACACTCTGAAAGACCGGAAAATGTAGTTAGACTGGTTTACTTTGTGTATAGATATCTAATTTGACTTGGTAAACAGCTCACCAGATATGGCTGCAATGCATCAAGATATATCAAAGGATCATGAAGTGGTTAGGGGAAAGTTGAAGGACATTTTTGAGGTAAAGTTCCTATAAGTTTCAACATAATTCTTGCAATGGGTTTGATTCAAACTCATGACACTACAAATGTGTGCATTTTTCAATTGAATTCCTAGATCTTTGACTCTACTCCAATGGTGAGGGAGGTTGTGGCAGAGGTTTGTGACATTGTTGCGGAACGAGGCGCCCGTCTGGCTGGAGCTGCCGTTGTTGGGATGCTAAAAAAGCTTGGCAGGATTGAGAATAGGAAGAACGTAGTGACAGTTGAAGGAGGGCTTTATGAGCATTACAGAGTTTATAGAAACTATCTACACAGCAGTGTTTGGGAAATGCTAGGCAACGACGTGTCAGACAATGTATCAATTGAGCATTCTCATGGTGGTTCTGGATCTGGAGCTCTCTTTCTAGCAGCTTGTCAAAACACAAAATCCTGATTTCGTAATACTAGCTAGATTACTTCTGTTTACAAATTACATCTTCAATAAAAAAATTTAATCAATGTCATTTTTGGTCCTTCTATTTTTGAAAATTATTTAATCTCGTCTATCTACTGAATAAATGTGCATTTTTCATCCTTCTACTCCTTAGAATTTGTTTAATTTCATCCCTACTGTCACTTTTTTTATTAAATGTTCTGATGTGGTATAAGGTTGGTTGACATGACATGACACTATGTATGCCTGTGTGGCATAGTTGATGTGAAAAATATGGATGTTTTAACACATTTAATTTAACGAATAAATTTAAACTTAAAAGAATAAAAAATAAATGTCAAAAACAATTCTTCAATATTGAAAAATTGATATTAATTTTGAAGTAGAAAGCCATGAAGTGACCCATGGGCATTGATCAACCAAAGGCTAGCATTTAAATGTCAACATGTATTTTTTGTTACACTAAAAGCTCATCAACGGAACAAATCGCTGAACAAAGGAATGTACATTATTTACAAAATGTATCATGAAAAATATGCTGTCACGACATGGAACTGGATTTCAAGCTCATGGGCGACAACTGCAATGGGCCAGTTCTCAAGCTAAGACAGCTTGAAAATGACTTGAGCTAGAGGAGAAAGACAACATTGTCCAGAAAGACAACATTGTCTACTCCCTCCGAAGGCCATTAAATATGACTTTTATGAATTTTCTGCCAATGAAGTTGAAGAAGAGAGTTATTATTATTATTTTTTGGTTAAACTGCATATATTATTTAAAGCTTTTGCTGTCGAAACACGATTCTCTTTCACCTTTCACTGATCAGGCAATCTATACTTGGAGGTTTGTCTTGTCATGGGCCTCTTGTGTCACCGGACCCCTCCTATGTGTTAATGGGCTAGGCCTAACTTATTGCACTTAGTTATTTTACACCCAATGTTAATAAAAACTATGAAATAAGCTAGTTGAAGTGAGAAAAAACGGTAAGAGAATTGCCGTCTCTTAATTTAGGTTTTGAATTAAGATAAAAAATGATAGAAAAAATTTATACTTAGAAGCGAGTAGAAATTACACCCGAACTTGATAAGATTTAAATGAGATTATATTTTTTAACAACCGAAAAGGATTTTTTCCGCTATATATTGTTATGTATCGATTTTTTGTTGAAAAAAATTTATGGGAAATAATTTAAAAACTGTATATGGTTTTTTTAAAGAAAAAAATAAGATACATATATCAATTCGAATCAAAAGAATAAAACAAGTAAACTGAAAAACGAGTATTTTGTCCGTTGGTTTTGTGACTTTATGGAATTTTGGTGTCATATCATTTTCATACGGTTTCCATAATTCAATAATTCATGGTACTCAACATAACAAAGCTACCTGGCATGTAAAAGAAGATAGCAAGTAACTATCATTTGCGAGTGAATATTTCAAAGTTATATGTATTTTTAGCCTAGATACACCTTTCAACTTTTGTTCAACAATAATAAAAATAAAAAAACCTTTCAACTTTCACTTAATTAATATTTAATTTTTAATTTATTGAGTGTCATTTCAATTCCTGTCGAATAGAATACTAATTTTGATTGAACATTGTCAAATTTCAAAAGATCCATACGAATTCACTCGAAATCGGAAGTTTGATTACGGGAAAAAAATTCTTACCACTTGATAAAGACCAATGTAGTTGTCGATGTTATAGAGTTTTTTGTGGAGCTCTTTCCATCTTGCTTGACTTTATATACTTGAAAACAAGAAAAAAACAGAGAGAACGTGAAAGAAAAAGTTGACTGTTAAAAACAATCCTTTTTTACTTTTACATAAAAACAACCTTTCTAAAGCATCAATTTCCACCTTTGTTGAGCATAACTTTATCCTCATTAATGCTTTAACCTTAATTAATCAAAGATCATCTCGTTCTAAATCTTACTTTAGGGTGCTATTAAAAGAATGGTGTGTAGGGTAATTAAAAATGTCTAATTAAACTTAAATTCTCGGTACGAGAGTATTAAACCATTCGCACATATTTTATGTATTAAATAACTATCGAGTTAATGATATTTACATAAATTAATCCAAAAATGATGTTTTACACAGCTAAAACAAAAAATAGACGGTAAAAAGGAAAGAAAAAGTAGAAAACTAACGAGTGACTGCTATATTTATATATGTTAGAAAAAGAAATCATCAAATGAAAGGCACTCCTATTTTTCTTCTTTTTATACATATGAAATCATAGTATGTTGGAGTGGATGCCATGATGATGCATGAGTGGGTGAGTATTAACTGAAAGGTACGTAGTAGAGTCTGGTCGATGGTGTTGGCAATGGCGATGGATATATATATATATATATATTTGCAGACTGTGGTGTTTAGTAGTGCTTGTTGTAAGCGTCCAAGTTTTCAAGTAATTATCCTTTTCCTCACGCTATTTCTCTTCTAGATTGCATGGAGGTCCCCCATGCACTCCCCTATGAAATCACATCTAAATTTGCATTGGTTCAAAGGTTAAGAACATGCATAATATTTTTTTGAAACCAAAGATTTGGGTTTTGCACTAAATCATGCACATGACCCAAGTTGCATCATCATCATCATCAATATTATTGATTATTATTTTTTGCAAAGTTGAAATCAAACTGGGAACGTAGAAGTGAGACCATTATAATAAGATTGATGAGAATAAAGAGGAGTATGCTTCCAATTTTCGAAGGGTGAGGGGAAATGTAGGGGTGGAGTCCAAAAATGAGGGGACAAAATGGAACATCATCCAAGAACATTATAATACAGATTCATTGATACAACAACGTGTTTTCTGGGATGGAAAATGCTTTGGGCTTAGGGCCCAAAGTAAGTTTTTCTTGTTGTAAGCAAAACTTTGGTTTGAAAAAAATGCAGAAAAGACCAAAGAATCTCTCTCTATTCACTCCCTACTCCCTCCTTTAATTGCATTCCCAATAAACAAAAAACAAGAACTTCCCTTTCTTTTTCTTTTTTCATTTCACTTGATTGCCTTTCATTTGAGTTCTTGTATATTCTCAAATGATACACTAATGAATGTAATTTAGGTACTCTTTTAGAATCTGTTTAGAATTATTTTCTGCTTTCCTTCGGTATAAATTTAGTGATCAAAACTACTTCTAGTATATGTATATATTACTATCGGAAGTAGTTAGTTTTGTCATTAGAAACATAAAATAATCACAACTATACTCTTACTGCTCTTTTTATATTATTTTTTCTAAAATTTTACAAAATTAATTATACTCGTATCAGGTTTATTGCCCTAGTTAAAGATGCATTTAAAACTCAATGAAAGGTTTCATTAATTTGCTTCAGTTCATTGTAATGAAAAATCAATGGCCTTTATAAGTATAGCGTCGGTTTCACATCTTCTGAAAACTTGATCATGATAATTAAATTTTGCCACCATCTATTTCAAGTCAAGTTGAATCCATCTTGGGAAAATGCAAAACATTATACTATCTGTTTATATTAAATTTTAAAAATTAATCTCAATCGAATATTGTTGGGTTTTAAAAAATCTGATATGAATTACTCTTCGGCCGCATGAAATATGAGAGTTAATTATGGGTAAATTTTATATCACTCAGACCATAATTAATGCAACTTAATAATAACTTTCAGGATTAATTAGGTGGATGAAATGGCTTTTTATTTTAGGAAGAAGTAATTATCAAACAAAAGAAAGAAGGTTCTATTTCCTGCAAAGGACAGTACAGAGGTGTCACTACACCAAACCAGGTTACATATTTAGATTAGATGATGTTAATGTTGATGTTAATGTTAATGTTTTGTAGTTAATTACTGCTAACTGAATCATTTATTTTGGAATCTTTAATCAGCGCAGATAAATAAAACAGGGCAGATGAGTCTTGGTAGCTGAGACGTTTGACTGGTGCATTTACGACAATGCCCTTTGAATCACATGTTCTGTTTGTTACCATGAAAAAGATGGTTTGGTTTGGTTGGCCTACAAAAATCATGATGCAGTATAGTATATCCACTATCCACGAGGCTTCTCAAAAGGATAAAATTGTAATCCAATTACCAGCCAGCATCGTTATCGTGTCGCTTTCTTTGGCGTGGGAGGGGCTGTTTAGTCATTTTCTCAAACAGAAGTGCCCTTGTTTGGGACCATTCGCCTCGCTGTCTTCCCTTTTGTGGGGTCATCTGACTCACTGTCACTTTTGTTTTAGCTGGTACTGTGTAGCCAGAGGAGAGAAGAATGTGACTCTGACTGCCCTTAGCGGGGTAAATCGGTCATTTCAAGCTAAGCTGTACTGGTTAATTACGATATTCTGTTTCTGGTAGAGATAAATAAGGTGACGGGTTTCCATGAAAAACAAATGTTTGACCAGTTTTTTTTACCGCACCAACAAAATTATTACAATTTCATAATTGTAAATCATTTGATTCCCTTTCTTTTCTCCACTAATTATACTAGTAACTAGTAAGGGATGGAACAAGCTTATCCAAAAAAAGAAATGAAACAGAGCATCTAGATATCGATTAAGGAACTTAGGATGGTCTCAGTGAAATAATAAAAACTTCGATTTCATCCCTCAGGTATTAAAGTTTTCATCATCATGTCCCTAAAGTATTAAAAGTATTAATGAAACTATAAATAATATAAATAATTAAGAAAAATAGGGTGTGATTTTTTTCATATCATCTTATATGATTTTTCTAAAATAAAAAATAAGTGACAATTGTCTTAATGAAGTGTGGGTCATGTATTTATTTTTTCTGGAATTTTTATTACTTTTATAAAAAAAAATCTAATTTTTTAATTTATCTTTTTTATAATTTTTACTTTATGTTTATGATAATTTTACAATCTTTATTTTTTATATATAAATTATTTTTGAAAAGGTTAAAGTAAAAACTAATTGTAGGACCAAATTAAAAATTAAAGAAAAGTAGAAAAATGTATAAAACTACATGCGTTGGGATAGTTATCGTTTTCAAAACTCGACAATGTTACTGGTAAAAATCATTGAGTAACCCAAGTAAAAAAAAAAGAGAGAGAAAAGTTTTACTATACAATAGGATGAAAATATTGCTACTAAGAATAAGAATATATACAAGAAAATTCTGCTGAGGTAAAGGTGAGAACTTACTTGTCCAAGGCAAAACAACTTGGAGAGAATTTTGGGGTATGATGATCTTTGATTCTTTCCAGTTTTGTTACAATAGTCGTAAACATACAGAGACTGTAGGACCCCACCCCTACACGCCCATCCTTTCTGGTGTGTCCCATTTCTTGCTACGTTTTGCTATGCATGATCCACAGGACACGTGTTGGCCGGAGCAGTAGTATGTCTCCCTTGATTAAGATCATCCGGTTGAGAATTCTTGTAATTCAAATAGAGGTTTTAGATTCGACATTTAGATATACAGTTATGTTAAGACTTACCATTTTTCAGGGTCTTAATCGGCTCGATTTTGAAATAATCAGCATCCAATATAATGAACGAATTATCGAATTATTTTGAAGAAAAAAAATAGGTTTAATTAATTATTACTTAAACTCTATTAAAGTTAAAACCAAAATGATACCTCTAATAAAACTTGTCCTATTGTTTGGGTGAGTGACTTATTATGGCCAAACAGTCCCTGGCCCGTCACCGCTACCAACACCAACCCTACCGACCCTTTTAAATTTTGGTTTTAAATAAATAACCGAAAAATATAAAAATAGAAACTTTTCCAAACGCAAGAAAGTTTCCTTTCTTTTAGAGGATCCAAAGCAGCGTCTTGGTTAAAAACTTATTCATATCTAATTTAAATTCTTTTTTCTTTATTTGATTCTGCTAGAATCTTAATTGTATAGAGCTAATTTATATATCTTATTGCGGAGGTAAAGCTTTATATGTTACTCCCTCTAAACAAAAATTAGTTATTATTTTTCTAGTTTTTCCAAAACTCAAAACAATTATTAGTTACTAATTATGGAGTGATAATCAAAAGCATGCAGCAGTATATTTTAAATTTTCGACCAATTAAATTGCAACGTTTTTTCTTCCAAAAAATAATTGTTATTTTCACAAATTTCAGCCAACTAAATTGTAATGTTTTTTTTGCCATTATAGAGTAATTAAAAATATTTACGAATAATTAAAAAATTATTCTTAATCATCTTAAAAACTGGAAATGGACAACTAATTCGTTCGCCAATTTAAGGTAAAGTTGTTATCATGAAGAAGAAAAAAACAAGGATAAAAACAAAGAAGTCATTAGTCTTTTCGTGGGTCACATACATTTTAGAATCAAGAAAAGGAAGAGGACAATAAAATCCTAGAAAAATTGAAAGCAAAATCAGGGAAAGGGAAAATGTTTTCTCTGTGATATTTTCCATCTCTTTCTGTCTTTTCTCAAAATTAATGGCTTAAAGCACAGAACAATAATTCCCGGCCCGTAGCTAAAGGGATCAGGAATTTGATTTGTAATGTTCCAATTGTTCGAATTGTTCGAATTCTTCATCAATGCTTCAATTGAGTTTAATCATTGTTTATTTTTCCTTTTTTTTAAAGGAAAATCTTCCTAGACCATTTAAAGTGGCTAATTACCATTTATTGTTTAATTTTGATCGTTAATAATGCTAAATTATACCTAAATTTTAACCGTCAAAAATAGTGTCATTTTTAACACTTTGGCCAAAAACGACAATGACTATAAGGGCTAAATTATCAGCCAAATAATCCACTTTAGGAAAATAAGAAACACACATTTACGAAGTGTTTTGTAGTATCATTTAGGCATAGAATCATGAGGAACCCTACCTAGTTAGAGGCTCGTAATAATTAATGAGGTATCATCCAAGAAATATAAAAGAGAAACCTTACCGTTAGGTTAATTCAATCAACAATGTGTAACAAAACAATCTTACTCCAAAGATTAACAACTCTTATCTATGAAATGAATTAAAAACAATCAAGAAAAGAATACTTTAACGTGGAAAATCTCAATGGGTAAAAACCACGGACCAACTAATCAAAACCCCTATCTCAACTATAGAAATCATCTGACATACACTACTATCACTAGTCGTAACAATCAAACAATACAATCAATCGAATCAGAAAAGAACAAGAGAATAAGCATCTAAAAAAATAGCCTCAATCACAATCTAGTGACTCATCAACACCGTTCAACTTGAAGAACTCGAAGTAAGGTTAGACCCGTCAAGAATCCACCAAAATCGAACCACACTGTCCGAATGTATGTCTGAAATTTAGAACAACTTTTGCTTCTTGCTCGACGTCAATCACGATCAGGAAGCATTGAATCAACATCACACTTTGATCTCAATCTCAATCTCAATCTTTGCTTCTCTTATCTTGTCTTTGATCTCTCTTGGTTACACAAATAAGTTAAACCGTACTTGCCCTAATTAATTTAGTCACACCCTAATCCTAATAAATTCATGATCAAAATGTAAATACCATATTCATATATTTTAGTAGATATTTACTTACATAACTCTGACTGACCAAATTTGAATCATATACACTCTTATTCTTCATCCACGATTTTTTAAACATCGAATGATGTTTAAAAAAATAGATAAAGTTATATCGAAATGTCATTCGTCCTTTAGAATGCACGTTTACATAAAAAAACATTGTGCAAAATTAACTCATTAATTAAAACAAAAACAACAATAATCAAATGAACCAATTATGTTTAAAGCTCTAATAAGTTATTGATGTAAGTGATTTGAAATTTTTATCTTTAATTGCTCGTTTAATTTTTTTTGTTCTGCCAAAGATTGTGTATAAATGGATATGAGGAAGAGCTTATTTCTAAACGCGGCATTGCTCCCAAGCCAACTTTCTAGGGAGTTGTTACAAGAACAAATTGAATCATCAAAAAGGACTCTCTAGCTACATTATGAGCCACCCAATTACTAAATCTGTGAATGTTGAACACAAGGTGAGGGAGGTAAAAGATGACATACTTGACGTAAAATACCAATTGTGTGGAATTCAAGCTCAAACGTATGAAATCTTTGTTTATTGGTAGTAAAAAAATGCATAATTAGATGCACCTACCAACACCAAACCTCCTCTTTTCTTTTTTTATCCTTCAACTCTTACGAACTCTCAAATATTTTGATTCTGTTTACCTTTACATTAACCAACACCAAGCTACTGTAAGAATTCAAGATCACATGAATTGGTGCATGGGTAAAAAAGCAGTGATAATCATACAATAATAATAATAAAAATGAGTGTTTCTTTCATGCCTTCCTTATTAAAATAAACTAAAATTTATTTAAATCTATCATGAAATATATATAACTACACAATTCTTAACTCAATAGATAAAGTAAAAAAAAAAGTAAAATTGATATAGTCATTTGTTTGTTTGAAATTAACATTAGTTATTATTGAGTGGTAATAAAATCTCGCGTTTTGAGTTTTGAAAGCTCGATCATACTTGACCAAAAAAAATTTGGTGCTTTAAAAACAAAAGAAGTGTAATTAACGTATAGACAAAAGCTCATCGTAACAAAGGAGTACTAATTAACGAGCAATAAGAGTCCAGGATTCAAAATTAAGAGAAATTTTTTGGCAATTTATACTTGAAAATGAAATGAAATTAAAAGTACCCTTTCTTCCTCCTCTCACTCCCTCACTCACTTCGGTTATAAACAAACAAACAAACACCACGTTACACCCCTGATTTAAAATCCACACCTTCCCTTCTCCTACTCCTTCTCCTTCACCTTCACCATACTCCTCACTCCTTGAACACTTTCCTCTTCAAAAATTTAATAGAAATAAAAAAAAAAAAATGAGGCTTCTTCTTTTGCTCCTGCTTCTTCTTCTTCTCCAACTCCAAATCCTCACTTCCTCAGGACGCACCGTTTCAGAATACCAGGCCTTACTCTCCATTAAATCTTCCATCAGCGACGACCCACAAGCCGCCCTCTCCTCCTGGAACTCCACCACTCCTCTCTGTTCATGGGCCGGCGTCACGTGCGACTTCACCGGCCGTCACGTGACCTCCCTTGACCTCACCGGACTCAATCTCTCCGGCACCCTCTCCTCCGACATCGCCCACTTGCGTTACCTTCAAAATCTCTCCCTCTCCGCCAACTCCTTCTCCGGCCCCATCCCACCCACCCTCTCCGCCGCCTCCGGCCTCCGCCTCCTCAACCTATCTAACAACATCTTCAATGAATCTTTCCCTCCCCAGCTTGCGGCCCTCAAAAACCTCCAAATCTTGGACCTTTACAACAACAACATGTCAAGCGACTTGCCGTTGGCTGTTACCGAAATGCCGAAACTCGTCCACTTGCATCTCGGCGGTAACTTCTTCTCCGGCCAAATCCCGCCAGAATACGGCCGGTGGGAGTTTCTGGAGTATCTCGCTGTCTCCGGTAATGAGCTGGCGGGACCCATCCCGAACGAGATCGGGAACTTGACCAGGCTTCGAGAGCTTTACATTGGGTACTACAATGTCTATACCGGCGGCATACCGCCCGAAATCGGGAACTTATCGGAGTTAATCCGGTTTGACGCGGCGAACTGCGGGTTAACAGGGGAGATACCTCCTCAGATTGGGAATCTGCAGACGCTCGACACTTTGTTTCTCCAAGTTAACGCTCTCTCCGGTCCGTTAACTGAGGAAATCGGGAACTTGAAGTCGTTGAAGTCACTGGATTTATCCAACAACATGTTTACCGGCGAGATTCCTCCGAGTTTCGCCCAGCTGAACAACTTAACTCTGATGAATCTTTTTCGAAACAAGCTTCACGGCGCTATTCCGGAATTTATCGCCGACTTGCCGGAGTTGGAGGTGCTCCAGTTGTGGGAAAACAACTTCACCGGAAGCATTCCTCAGGGTCTTGGTAAAAATGGAAATCTTGCAATTTTAGATCTTTCTTCTAATAAGCTTACTGGAACTTTGCCTCCTAATATGTGTAATGGTAAAAAGTTGCAAACTTTGATTACTTTAACGAACTTCTTGTTCGGTCCGATCCCAGATTCTTTAGGGGAGTGTGAATCCTTGAGTAGGATCCGAATGGGGGAGAATTATTTAAACGGGTCGATACCAAAAGGGCTTTTCGGGTTACCCAAATTGGCCCAAGTGGAGTTGCAGGATAATCTGTTGAATGGGGAGTTGCCGGTGAGTAATGGGGATAGGATTTCTGTGAATCTTGGGCAGATTAGTTTATCGAACAATCAGCTATCTGGGTCATTGCCTGCCAGTATCGGGAATTTTTCTGGTGTTCAGAAGTTGCTCCTGGATGGAAACAAGTTTACTGGGCCAATCCCGCCGCAGATTGGGAACTTGCAGCAGCTTTCGAAAATGGATTTTAGTCACAACAAGTTTTCAGGCCCCATCGCGCCAGAGATTAGCCAATGCAAGCTGTTGACATTTGTTGATCTTAGTAGAAATGAGCTTGCAGGTGACATCCCTCCTGAGATTACAGGTATGAGGATCTTGAATTACCTCAACCTGTCAAGAAATCATCTTATTGGTGCCATTCCTTCATCTATATCTACTATGCAGAGCTTGACTTCTGTCGATTTTTCTTATAATAATCTTTCTGGCCTAGTTCCTGGTACTGGTCAGTTTAGTTACTTTAATTACACTTCGTTTTTGGGAAATCCTGATCTTTGTGGACCTTATCTGGGTCCTTGCAAAGATGGGGATGCTAATGGATCCCACCAACCTCGAGCTAAAGGACCACTCTCTGCTTCAATGAAGCTCTTGCTTGTTATAGGTTTGCTTGTTTGTTCAATTGCATTTGCTGTGGCTGCAATTATTAAGGCTCGATCATTGAAAAAGGCTAGCGACTCTCGTGCGTGGAAATTGACTGCATTTCAGCGCCTGGACTTCACTGTTGATGATGTTCTGGATTGCTTGAAAGAAGATAATATCATTGGTAAAGGAGGGGCAGGGATTGTTTATAAGTGCTCTATGCCGAATGGTGATCAAGTTGCTGTCAAAAGGCTACCAGTAATGAGCCGGGGCTCTTCTCACGATCACGGATTCAATGCTGAGATACAGACTTTGGGGAGGATTAGGCACAGACACATTGTGAGGTTGTTGGGATTCTGTTCAAACCATGAGACTAATCTTTTGGTCTACGAGTACATGCCTAATGGGAGCTTAGGTGAGGTTCTCCACGGCAAGAAAGGCGGTCATCTGCACTGGGACACTAGGTATAAAATCGCTGTTGAGTCTGCAAAGGGTCTTTGCTACCTTCATCACGATTGCTCCCCGCTGATTGTTCACCGCGATGTGAAATCGAACAATATCCTTCTCGACTCCAGTTTGGAAGCTCATGTTGCTGACTTTGGTCTTGCCAAGTTCTTGCAAGATTCAGGCACATCAGAATGCATGTCCGCAATTGCAGGTTCATATGGTTACATAGCTCCAGGTACTATTCCACTTTGAATTTATTGTCTTTCTTTTTGTGATTGTCTAGCTTGGTAACCTTTGATTTTTTTTCCTTTTCTACTCTTATTTTGTCAAAACAACATGAATTCGGCTTTGAATTTTCCTTTGTACTTGGGTTTAAGTTCAAATTTGACATGTGACATTAAATCCTCTCCTGTCATTGAAATTAAGTGGTTGCTAGCTGTGAAAAGTACTAGAATCTAATGACTTGTGACTTTTTACTGTTAACCAGTGAATAATAGTTCTCTGATCTTTGTCGTCTTGAGTATTCACTATCACAACTAATTTTTCGTAAAGTTGACCTGTAATTTGTTTGATACTGTATGATGTATGGTGGATATTTGCTTGATCAATCCATTATTTGTTTTGTTCTTCTTGTTGCAGAATACGCCTATACACTGAAAGTTGATGAGAAGAGTGATGTGTACAGCTTCGGTGTTGTGCTCTTAGAACTCATTACCGGCAGAAAACCAGTCGGAGAGTTTGGTGATGGCGTGGACATTGTTCAATGGGTTCGAAAAATGACAGACTCCAACAAGGAAGGAGTTCTTAAAGTGATGGATTCAAGACTCCCATCAGTTCCCCTCCACGAAGTGATGCATGTGTTCTATGTCGCGATGCTGTGCGTGGAAGAACAAGCAGTGGAGCGCCCGACGATGCGAGAAGTTGTGCAAATCCTAACCGAACTTCCTCAGCCACCAAACTCAAAACAAGCAGACTCCACAGTCACAGCAGAGTCTTTACCACAACAATCAGGTGCTGCTGCTGCTTTAGACTCTCCAACTAAAGAACCAAAAGACCAACAACAACAACAGCTACCACCGCCACAATCGCCACCAACGGATCTTCTTAGCATATGAAGTGTATTGAGTAGGAAGTGTTGATTTGGTATCCTAGCATTGGAACAAATTGGTTATGATGTTAGCTTTCATTTTGTGTTCTCTTTCTTTTTTAATTTTTTTTCCTTTTGGGGTGGGGTTGGTTGGGGAAAGGGTGCTTTGCTCTGACTTTAAGGTATTAATTATGGTTTGAACAAGTTTTTCTGTGTATAGTAGAATCAATGGTGGAAGGGGAAAATTGGGTATTTTAAGTTCTTTCTTTTTTAATCTATCTTATAATATTGTCTTTTTTATGATCATGTAATGCCTGCAGGACTGGCTAAATTGCTCATGACACAGCTGTTATCAATTGCAGTAGCAGGAGTGAAAATCCTGGGAGGAGAGTCAGGCTTTTTACTAAGTGGAGTGTGTTATGGCTTTTTGTGAGATGGAAAGATTGAAAGAGACATGTATGTTACTGTTGGGTATACAAATATGTGTTTTCCTGTGATCTCTCTACACTGTTGTTACTATCTTCTTTTTTACCATGTATCGAAACAGTATTAGGATATTCGAATTCGAGATTGGTCTTTCTTGTCTCCATATTGAATCGAACTTGTCTTCAACAAGATTCTAAAAATATTGAACCGAGCTGATTTTGATGGATATATTATTTGATCTTATTGAAAGGTTAACACATCTGAACCAAATTAGGAGAATAACCGAATCTAAATCGCGAATAATTAGAGTATCCAAGCCGTGAACAACCCTAGTTATTACTAATTACTAGAAGATCAAATCAAGACGTAGCATTTGATCTGTGAGACTCTTCATTGTGTTTGTGTTGTTATTACTGCTCTGCAATGTTATTATTATCACTATTTACTGATCCAGCGGTGGCATT
Source organism: Viola odorata (assembly GCA_963691705.1). NCBI lineage: Eukaryota > Viridiplantae > Streptophyta > Magnoliopsida > Malpighiales > Violaceae > Viola > Viola odorata. The sequence goes on from OY829540.1 coordinate 63,291,212, forward strand.
CAATTACCGAGATTGTGTTGTGTGGTTGTTTGTTGTTGCACTGCACTACTCTCTAAAACTGACAGTGAAAACTCCTCCTAGCCTTCTGCCCCATTTTTCAGGTTTTTTCTTTTTTCCCAAAAATAAATTGATCTAAAGAAGAAAAATAAGTTTTATTTACCATTAATTAAAATCTTTGTTCGAGTTTTAAAAATGAAAAAAATTATATTGGAAGAATGATAATTTTTTAAAATTTAATAGAACTCGAATGAGATTAGTTTCTAGAGAGAAAAAAGATGACTTCCAAATGTTTTCGTAACCTCTAATCTGTAGTCTACGGTTTACTACCCCAGCCATGACTGATGATCCCTACTAGAGGGTATAGGTTCAATCAATGGACCCTCACTGTGCCCTAATTGAGGACCATGACCTTATGCATTGCACACAAGCTCCTCAAATGTCCAAAATGCCCTTCTTGGAATTACCCAATCATGTGGCTTTTTGGTCAATGTCAGGGTAGCATTGTGTTGTATTCTTTCTTATAAACTATGGGTTTGGTGAAAATTAGCTTTAACTTTTATGAATAGGACTCCCACATGCTTCCTAGTTCATGGTTGGGCCAAGTCATCTCTTTTCTTCCAATCCCAAAACTAACTGCAGTCACTAGTGAGGCTAGTGGCTAAGCTTTTTCTATCATTCTTATAAAAGGTTATTTTTATTTAACTCCTTAAAAATTAAGTTTCATGTCGAATAAAAAATTAAATATAAAATTGAAAGAGGATAATTTTTCGTGAGGCTTAAACATATTTAGTTTAATATGACAGTAAAGTCATGGTGACCCATGAGTTTTAAGTTTTGTGATTGGCCCATCAACCTCCACCTATCTTGGTATTTTTATACATCTCTTAGCACTTAGCTACAACGATTCAAAAAACTCGAATCTTTTACAAGATCGGATGTGACACCAACTTGATATTTTTCTCTCTTTAAACAAATAGTAGTAAGAAACTAAGAATGTTACCTTACCTCAGCTTTGGCCCTTATGGTTTTAAAAGCTTAAAGTAGCTTGGTACTGTATTGTGTGTGTGAGTAGTGACAAGAAAACCTCACGTCTGTGTGATGGAAGTTTGTTTTGTTTGTTGAAATTTTGAATGTTTGATTCCGACCTGGCAAGCCAAAATGTTGCATGAGACATTACAGTGATGTGCCATTGTCTCGTCACACTTTTTCCGAGCATTTCTCTTTGTTTACTGTTTCTTGACTGGTAATTAAAAGCTGAATGATTGATAGATTTACTCTGATGATCCACCACTAGCAATTCAGATTGCAAGTTGCAACATTACAAATTTAATTGTGATTTCAATGCTGAATATTGCATCATCTGACAAAAAATAAATGAATGGTATTATTTTGGTTAAAGTTGAGGCAGCATTTTTAGTGTTATGATTTTGTGTTTATAACATTTTATTCATTGTGTTAAATTTTGGCTAAAAATAAATAGTTAGTCTATATATTGCGAGAGGTCAGTGCTTGATAATTTTGGATCTACAATGAAGGTGATTCTGTAATATGGTGTGATGACGTGGATTGTCTCACTGTTCCTACGCCACATGTAAAGCGTTGGAGAGGGATTTCCGGCGTAAAAGTTCCGACGATCAAGTCAGTATGCAACTATGAATGATGAACATAGATAGTAAGGGAAAACTATCGGGTGGAGATAGGTAGTTGGGTAGTTATGCAGGCAGGGTTTTAGTACGCGTGCGCGTGTCAATGTCTATCCCTAACAAAAGGGAGATGGAGGGTATTTATAGTTTCGCTCTATGAGTCATCCCGGACACGTGTCGCTTGGGTTTGATCAGCCATTATTTATACTTGTCTCTTTACCCGATAATTTTCCTAATATGTCGGATAAATAATATATTTACCTGGTAGAACCAATATATACAGGCTTAGCTACTGACAATGATATATAGCGAGAAGTATATATATTTAGACTTTTTCGATGTAAAAAATACCTCTAACGTAGAGGTATTTTTGAGATGCCTATTCGTATTACCATTACTTGTGTAAGTGGAGGCGCGTCCAAAATTTGATTAGTTTCACTCTGGTTGAGTCGCTAATTTCACCTATAAATTGCCCTATAAAGAATTTCAAAACAATTTGTTAGAATTATTAGACTCAGCAGTCAGTATACTGATCAATAATTTAAAAGCAAAATGATTTTTTTCTGTCAGTAGTCAGTATAAACTCAGTGAGTTGATTTGTACTTAGTACTCACATGTAACGTTAACCTCCTCTTCTGTTTCCCTTTCTTTTCGTCTTTTTCCATTTCACCCCAACCACTGTTTAAAATTATTAAATGCTTCTTACTTTTTATTACTTTCGAACTCTTATAATTAACGTTTTAAAATTAGATACGAAAATTAAAGTAATAATTGATAAGATAATTTAAATGTTGCATGGTATGATAGCGGCATTAGCTCCATTAATGTAGGTAACTATTACTCCCTCTATTTTTTTAGTTGTAGTTTTTTTAGTTTTCATGATGACTAAAATAATCATTAGATTATAATTATTGTACATTTTTTACTAAACTACCCTTATTAATTATGAACCAACCCTCTTTAATTTTTTTCTAAAAAATAGTTAATTTAAAATTATTTATGGTTAATTCTGTCATTGACTATAAAAATTGATCTTAAAAATTACTCCCTCCGGTCCTCAAAGTATGTCGTTTTAGTTTTTGCTTTTACTGTTTCGGCACGTATCTTAAAACGACCGGCAGACACACTATTTGAGACAATTTTGCCCCTAATTTTTTCTGGGAAGTACGTTAAGGATTAACGTACGTTAGAAAAAAAGTACGGATTTTGTTGGGGTCAAATAATGAGTCATCCGGCCTCCTCAATATGCGTTCCCTACTGAATATTGGGATGCGAGAAAGACATACTTTGGAAACCGGAGGGAGTAGAATATAACAGCTAAATAGACAACATTATTTTTAAAAAAAAACGACAATTAAAAAAACAGAAAGAATAGTAAATATTAGTAATGGAGACCTTAATCAACATGAAGACAAACATGATAAGAAAGCTAATCTACCTAACCCACTTTAATTTTTCAAATGTGATATAACATCCCAATTCCAAACTTTAATTAACTACTCCATATGTTATAATGAAGTAAAATAATGCTACACTAGCACTAGTGTGTGTCACATCCTATACTATGGTACATTCGAATTATTGTTCTAATAAGTGATGGAGAAGAACTGGAAATTGAATCATCTATTAGTATTACCAAAGGAGGTTGAATGTCTATAGGGTTTTTTTTGGTAATTGACAAGAAAAAGACAACCTATATTGTATTATTTGATTTATGATGTTGGATATTTTTGTTTGAAAAAACATTGGAAAATGACAAACAACTTTAAAAAAGAAAGAAAATGCATCGAACATATAGCAGAGTAATAGACAGGAGCTAGCTAGCTATCTGTTTTTGTCGAGGCAAATCATCTATCCTTTTGCTAAATATCTATCAACTGTGGCGTCAATCACTCTGTCATAGTTTTCATGAGATGAGATGAAGTTAATCTCGAACAAATTATTTAACACTATAGTACGATTTAATATCACTATAGTATTGCAATCAATTTCATTAATGCATTGGAAGTCTTAGTCATAAATAAGTCAATCAAGCTATTAATTGTCTTTTATAGGCTCGAAATATGTTTTTCTGGGCTTAATATTAAAGCACGCATCTACGGAAGTCTTGGATTTAATTGTTGTTTGGGGGAGAAAAGAAGCTAGAATCTTGAAGCTGAAAGAGTTGGTATTTCCAAGGACTACTAATACCTTGATTTTAAAAAAGAGGAACTGTCAATCCTCAATCTTGCAAAGTCCATGTAAACAACTCTCATTAACCTTTTTTTTGAGAAGAAAAATAGAATGGTACTCAGGGAATTGAAGGTCAAATACATGTTTTACACTGTTCATTACGTGCATTCTGGGCATCGACATGTCTGATTTATACATCTCTCATTCTGAAGAATCTTTAAAGATACACACGTATAAAAAAATAAGATAATGTTCAACAACTCCCAGTATCTTTCGAGTACGAAAATCGCAATTAAGAATATCTGGAGGGGACAAGTGAGGTTGATGCAAGAATAGCGAAAAGAGAGAGAGATGACTTTATAAAAATAACTTTTGAAAATAAGACACAAAAAAGGCAAATATAAAGTTGGACTTTGGTCGTAACATGTGCAATGAGAGAAAAAATTAGTAGGGTGGACCAAATAAAAAGGCAAGTAACTTTGAAATTGATGGATCGGAGGTTTCCGTCGGTTCGGTTCAGATTTGAGAAATATTTACGGATTTACCTGAGCTTCTTTAATCATTTTAATGGCTTCACGGGCTCTGCTTCTCAATCATTGTTTCCTCTGCCGATATATATTAAATAAATCAGAAGTACATACCCATTAATCCATTAAAATGCAATCTCATCTCATGCACACATGCAATCAGGGAATTGAATGATTGCTCTCCTTTTTTTACAAAATAAAACCCAGCAATGATTCCTTATCCTCTATCAAGCACAGACACCGACACCAACACCAAACACCACAAGAAGACCGACATTGCGATGCGGAAAATTTAGAAATGTCAGGACACCAACACAGCATATATATTTATTAAATAACTGCATTTGCATTCTAGTGCATTCTAGGATTCTACTGTATATCAACAGCAGTACACAATGAACACCATAATATTTCAGGGATATGGAATTTTGAGCAAGGCACCTGGGATTACAATAATACAACACCATAAGCAGCGAAAAATGGCATCCGAATCTTTCCAACTAACGAACGTACTCAATTCTTGACAAAAGAAACCCCCTTGTGGATGCTTGTCGCTAACTCTTTCTTCGCTTTCTCCAAACCAACCCTATCGATAAACATGAAAGATAAGAACTTGCTTTCACATTCAAATGGATCACAAGAACATAAACAGTTAAGAATTACAGACCTTTCGTACGCATTGAGGGGGCCGAGTGAGCAAATTTCCTCAACTCCATTACGACCAAGCCGTACCTTGGATGCGAAGAAAGGAAGCTCAGTCACCTGTAAAATTCAACAGGAAAAGTTATAATCCAAACCAGTTGACACGGAGAAAGTTTATATGGAAAAGAATACAACTCCAATAACACACCTCTGAGGCCACGTAAGCACATTCGACAATACTAGCATCTCCTCGCAAGGCCCGGAGGCATGCGTCTGCAAATTTAACAGCAGCATATGCCTGCAATTACCATGTATAATATTTGGGCCAACTTCACATCAGGAAATATCATGGATAAAAGATGAAAGGGAAAAGTAAAAAGTCACCAACCATTGACAATGTTGCAGAGCCAGTTCCTGCCTTTGCCTGCAAAATGCGAAAAAATACAACTCAAACAAGGAAATGGCATCATGGAAACACAATAATACAGTCAATGCAAGCATGAGGAAATGGAAATCAAAAGCCCAAATAATTTCTTAGAATAATGCAGTGGCAGTTCAACAATAATTCAGGGGACGCCTTCCCTCATCAAGAACATGCCATAAAGCAACAACTCAACAACTAAGTTACTAGATTAATCCCTTAAACTAATGCTTCACAAGAAGACATGTCTACAAACAGCATGTCATAAAGCAATAGTGTTCCGTATGCAATTGGCCTTTGGTAGATCGAGACTTAAGACTAACTATTCTGCAATCTCCCCTAGTAACAAATCCAGCAAACATTACAGATGTAATTATCACTTCAACAAGGGAAAAAACAAAATCAAACAAAGTGACACTGTCAATGACCTAGCAATGAAAGCTTAGGCCCTCATCAATCCAGAGAGAAGATTCTCCACACCTTACACCCGGTTTGCAGTTTAAAAGTTCCATTGTCTTAAAAGCACAGGGTTGGCAATCTTATCTTCACTAAGAATATGCCATCCCTCAAAACCAAAAATCATTCTTTTGCCCATATCAACCAAAAGCCTTTAAAAGAAATTAGGACTTCAATTTTCTTGTTTTAACCACAAGTCCTATTTACAAGTTGTGCTCACCTGCCTTCAAGAGAAAAGTTGACACTAAAAGTAGGCCAAATGAAGCTCTCTCGTTCTTTCTCCCTAAAAATATTAAAAGAAGGACTTCAACAGCTAATTGCTGAGCCCACATGTAGAGGATGAATGGTGTATGCAAGAAAGGCTCCAATTCAACAAAACAAAGGACAAACATTTTACCTCGACAACTTCTGTTCCACCATTTTGAATACGATCTGTCAGGTACTCGATTTCTTTTCGAGTGAAGGAGCATGGAGGTTTAACCTACAATATGGGCAACAGATTAATAGAAGAAAACGTATGCAACAAGCATTTAGATACTGGAAAGAAAGAACTCTTAAAGGTGAGTTAAGTATAAATGTAAGTTCTTTTAAACCTGTGAAAGAAGAGGTAAGATTGTAACCCCTGCATGACCCCCAACAACAGGAACATTAACTTCTCTAGGATCAAGACCCAAAACTTCTGCCTGAAAGAAAAGCCAGAAAATAAGTCCTAGAACAGAGTACAGGAAGTATTCAGAGTTAATACGTGAATATCATATAGAATCGGTCGAACTGGAGTGGGAAGCTAGTCGAAGTAACTTGAGGTTAATAATAGCTCAGAAGCAGCTTATGAAATGATCTTTTAATATTTGCATTAGCATAGGGATTAAATATCCAAACAATAACTACCTTAATAATCAAGAAAACTGTCAATATCCTCCTTCAAGGTATTAGTATAGCAGTGTTCAGGCTCTGTCTCTGGCAAAAAAAGAAGAAGAGGCACTACCCTGAGACAATATAGGTTGATTATGAGTTGGGGTGTCACCAAGTTCCGCCCAATTAACTCAACCTTACTAATTAGAAGTTGAACCCTAACAGGAAGTTTATACCACTGCTTTCAGCTTGATACAATAAGACCTTTACTAATCCATCATTAAGACTTCCAAAAAAAAAATAACAGACGACAAGCTTGGTCATTTACCATCAGATATGCCAGGCCATAAAAACGGAAATAAAAAAAGGTCAATTCCATATCAATAACAAGGAGATAAAAATGTTGGCAGTTCTCACCACAAAAGTATTAGCCCTGACAACATCAAGCATTGTGACTCCCAAAACTCTCCTTGGATCAAAGGTACCAGCTTTCTTGAAAACTTCTACTGCAATTGGAACAGTGGAGTTAACAGGATTACTAATTATGTTGACAATAGCCTTCGGGCAGCACTTTGCAATCCCTTCGCAAAGAGTCTTGACAATTCCAGCATTAATGTTGAATAGATCATCTCTCGTCATCCCAGGCTTTCTTGGAACACCAGCAGGTATGATCACAAGATCCATTCCTGTGAGCGCACCCTCCAGCTGCTGCTGCCCCAAGAAACCACGTACCTAGAAATCCAAAAAAATAAATATTACTCACATAGACAGTTGCATTGAAAATTCCATATATATCTCTAGCCAGAACCATTATTCTATTTATATTTGGCCAATTGAAATCAGAACATTCCAACCCCAATTCTGACTTAGGTAGACTTTGTGTACCCAGTAACTTTTCTTTCTTGCATTCATAAATACTAAGATTGAAATGTAAATCTCAACATAGTAATTTAGCAATTCATGACTCTCAATGGCATAAATCATTTTATATAAGTCCCAAATTTCAGGGCTAACATGCAAACCTCAATATAGAATCTTAGCAATTCATAATACTCAATGCCAAATTTCAGGACCGAAAGACAAAACAAAATCCGGTTCAGCTAATTCAAAGCAAAACCCTTCAGTCCAAATGAACAGAATTACAAATCCCAGAAGATCTTCAATAACAATAGCAGCAATAAACCCTTTAAAAATACAGAAACTACAGTAAGCTTATGTTACATTACCACGGCGCCAGTGTCCATGTGACTAATATCAGCAGTGACGCCAGGAGTGTTAACCACATCATACAAATGAAGAACAGAAACCAATGGGTTCATCTTCATCAGCATCGCCAGTGGCTGCCCTATCCCACCAGCAGCTCCCAAGATTACAACTTTGAACCCACCCGACCCACCTTTCGCCCGGCAACCCACTCGCTCCAAACCCAAGCCAACACCCTCCTGCAGATCACTGCAAGGAGGGTTAAGGTGGTCAGCAAGCCTCGCAATTCGTTGACTGGCGTCCTGCATCATTTACTTCGCTTTGAAACTTTTTTTCGCAGCAAGAATTAAGTTTTCGTGAAATGTAAAATGTGAGCGAGTGCAAGATTGTAGAAGACGATGAGTGATGAGGTGTTTGGTTTTGATGGGTATGCATTTTATAGCCAGCTTTTGGAATTGGGAAGCGTGGAACTTATCGAAAATTGAATCGGATGAGATGGCGTCTAAAAATGACGGTGGTTGCGTCATATTTAGTCATAAATCCGTTATAAACGGGCGGCGCCAAGAAGTAGGAGTGTTTTTGCAGGATAAGATGAAAGCCCAAAACTCTTTTGGGCCCAATCTATCCAAGAAACAACACAGCCCAGATGATTCAACAATACGTGAGCGTGAGCCGTGTGGCGACCGGCCCAAAATTCAATTTTTTTTTGACACTTAAATTATAAAAATGTTTATGACTAGGACAATCGTCACAAATATAATTGTTTCAAAATTTTCATGGGTTAATATCTAGTAGGATCAATTTAATATTGAGAAGATTACTTAATTAAATATGTTTTATTTTTATACTGACAAGTGATAACTATAAGCTTTAAAAGAAAAAATAAAAAAAATCACAAAATACTTATAAAACCTATAAGAATCTTTTTCATTAACTAATGTCGTATAAAAAATAGTACTTCTTTCGGTCTCCGGTCTGTTTTATTTGACGTTTTGAAATAGTATGAAAAATTAAGTCAATAATTGATTTGCTAATTCTGCCATTTATTCTTTTTCGAATTTACGAACATGTCATTCTTTCTTTTTCTGTACAATACCGATCTCCATCACCACCAGCACCAGATTCATCGCCACCATGAATGATTCACTCACCATATTCTACCACCATCACTAACTAACCACCATAATGAGTTTGAATCAGTCTGTTCAAAGAAAATAAAATAAAATTCCAAGAAAATCCAATTTGGTAGTACTAATAAATTCAAGAAATCGTTGAATTTCTTTTTCTCACTCTGGGTGTACATCGGCGGAGGAAGTAGCGACCGAAGCGGCGGTGCGATGTAAATATTCTTGGTGTTTTCCAACACCACCTCTTCACTCCCACTTCTTCTGTGTCCAAGATCTTCATGTGTTCTCTTCACCTTTCTTCTCACAGCCTTGGATGGTTGCGGCGGAGGCGATGGTGGTCGAGGTAGAGAAGGAGGATGGTGAATGGTGAATGGCGAATGGAGGAAGGAGGCGGTAGTTGTGAGTGTGAAAGGAAAGGAGGAAGATGGGATGATGGCAGGTAGGAGTAAAATTGTCAAATGGATGCAATTTTTACTGCGAAAAAGTCAATTAATTTGGACTGCATTTTTCAATAGAAAAATAATATTTAATTCGAACTGGAAGTACTAAATTAGTGTGGCCTTATATAGGCTAGCCCACTTGTACACTCATCATCCCTCCCTTTTTACTCCCCAAATCCCTTTTCTTCCTCTTCAATCTCAAAACAAAACCCTAATGCTTAGTATGAGATGAGAAAAACGAAAGAAAATGAATGAAAATTTGTTAAAATTACTCTGTATGGAAATAAAAGTAAGTGGTGGAAAAAGAGAGATAGGAGTGGAAAAGAAGGAAAATTCTAGAGATTAAAATTTTAACTCATATGTTCCTATTTTAACTTTTTATATTTCATCTTTTTAATGTTAATCAATTAGATTTAAAAGTAAATTCACTATCATTTTTCCTCTCATTTTCTCTCTTCCTAAGATGACACCCATACAAAGGAAATAAAAAAATTATTTACATTCCTTTTTTTTCCTATTAATTTTTTCTTACTTTCCCTTATTTCGTTAGGTTCCCATACTAAGCATAAAATCCTAATCTTAAAGAAACAAAACAGCAGCTCCTTTTTCTCTCTCCCTCTTCCGCATCTCTCAGTTATTACCGTCGTCAAGTCAGTCCCTCCCTAATATCCTTCCCTCTAGCCTCATCCCCCAGTTCGAGCCACTGCCAGCACCGCTGTGACTCCTCACTGGCCGCCACTTTCCTTTCCCTCCTCTGATCTTCTCTTTCTAGTCGGGCTTTATATTACTACACACATGCAACGATCAAAGTGCTACTATGATTTGTTTTTCTTGCACCTAAAAAGAGATTTGTTTTCGGAGAGCAGTCGAGAAGATGGGATTAAGAGTTGGGGTGGTGGTGGTGGTGGTTGCAACAGCAGTGAGAGATCTAAGTATTGTTGTTTGGTGTGAGGGATAACAGTAGTGTTGGTGGTGTCAGCACCAGAACTGGTGATTGTGGCTATGGTGAAGACCCGACTTTAAAAAATTCGGGTATTCCAAAATTGAATTTTTTTCCCGACCCCGAACTTTTAAAATGCAGTCTCGATCTCGACTTCCCAAAATCACAATTAAAAATTTCAAAATTAAACCAATTTATAGCAATTTAAACCAATTTTCTAGCAATTTTTCAACGAATTTTTCAACAAATTATGCAAAGAACACAACAACCATCTCAAGTCTCAGTCAATGATCAATCAACAACAGCAACTAGGGGTGTTCAAAATTATCGAAAATCGAATTTCAGAATTTTCGAACTGAAATTTTTGCAATTTCGGTATCGGTAGACGATTACCGAACTTTAAGTTCGGTTCGGTACGGTATCAAAATTGGGAAGTTCGGTAAACCGAACTTATTGAACTTACCAAAATTTTGACCCAAGGGATTTATGGCCATTAGGCCTTGGCCCATGTCTTGGCCCATGCCCAGCCCAGTTCTCCATTCTTATTTCTTACACACACACACACACACACACAATGACTCACACACGCACACACTCACCCCTCTCTCTCTCTCTCTCTCTCTCTCTCTCTCTCTCTCTCTCTCTCTCTCTCTCTCTCTCTCTCTCTCTCTCTCTCTCTCTCTCTCTCTCTCTCTCTCTCCTCTCCTCTCCTCTTCTCTTCTCTTCTCTCTCAAATCCCTTGATTTTGATCGGGTTAGTGAGGGGAGTTTTATTTTTTTTGTCAGATTCGGGCTTGAAAAGGTATTGGGTTGATTCTGGCCGGAGATTTAGAGTTGGGTTGGTGAGGAAGTTTGGGTGTGTTTGTTGATGATGGTTGCCGGCGGTGAGATGATGTGTTTGTTGATGTTGGGTGAAGGAGAAAAATGGTGGGCAGATCGGGAATGAGAGATGTGGGTGTGTTTGTTGATGGTGGCTGCCGGCGATGAGAGGAGGGTGAGGGTGAGGGTGAATTTTGGTTCTGACTTGAGATAATGTCAAAAATTTCGATAAATTTCGGTAAACCGCAATTTACCGAAATTTCAATTCGGTAATTCGGGTTCGGTAGGAGTAATTTAGAATTCGGTTCGGTATGCCTTTTAAAAGGTTCGGTATTACCGAACTTCGAAAGTTTGGTACTTCGGAAGTTCGGTAATACCGATGAGCACCCCTAACAGTAACCAATCATTTTGAAGGCAACAACAACAATAACAACAACATATCATCACAGTGGAGTAAGTCGCGGCGGTGATGTTGGTGGTGGGGGTCGCGAATCTGCTTTTGGTGTCGTGGTGGTGATGTGCTGGCGGTGGTCCTCTGTCGTGGTGGGTGATTTTGATAGTGTGGTGGTGGCGAATCAGCTGTTTGTCGCGGTGGGTAGTGATGCCGCAATGGATGGTGGTGTTTGACAATGTGGTGTGTTGTGGCTGGTTTTTTTTAGGAATGAGATCGAGATAAAGAGAGAGGAGAATGTCTAGGGTTGGCTGAGTTATTACATATTTACCCTTGTAAGTTCGAAATTTAGGGTCCCGCCCTGATCCGAAGTAAACTTCCGATATTCAAACTTCCCGACCCGAAATTCAAAAAAATTCAGGTCGGAATTTTGGGTCTCGGAAGTTCTGGCCACCCCTAATTGTGGCAATGGTGTTTGGACTTTGGATTGCATAAGAGGGATGAATTAATTAAATGTTTACGATGATGTTTAATTTACTATGGTACATACTACTCCCTCCGGTGTGAATTAAACGTCGTTTTAGGATTTTCTTTTACTGTAGTTTTTACTTGTATTTTTAGTGTTAAATCTACTGAATATTGGGATGCGAGAAAAATATTTAATTTGCACCAGAGGGAGTATTTCTAAAGGTTTCAAATTTATCATTATTTCTTGTTGCCTCGGGAAGATGAGAATTGAGATGTGTTAAGTTTGGTAAAGGTAAGGAGGAGGAGGAGGAGGAGGAGGAGGAGGAGGAGGAGGAGGAGGAGGAGGAGGAGGAGGAGGAGGAGGAGGAGGAGGATTGGAGGGAGGGATGATGGTGATGGATTAATTTAATGGAAAGGAAAAGGATAAAAATAGATTAGGCATGACGTTAAGACCATCAGCAGCAGGGTGTTAAATGGGGACCAAATCCTTTTTTTTTGGTGCAGCATGGTGTTAAATGGGTGTTAAATGATGCATAGGATGATCCCGGTACCAAAATTTGGTATCGGGTTAAACTGACAGTGGGAACCCCATTGTCAGTTCTTTTATAAAAAAATAAATAAATTAATCGGACAGCCAATGGCAGCGCGCCCCTGCAGCGCACGCGTGGCGCGCTGCCATTAGCTGTCCGATTATTTACTTTTTCCCCCCTCATTTTTTAAATGAGTTTTTTAATAATAAATACTGAAAATAATTTTATAAAAAATATACCATTATTTTTAATTTTTTGAGATCTATAAATTGAGACTAGGTTTGTATTATTTGGACACTAAAAAAAATTAGAGTTTTTTACATTTTTTTCTTTTTAAATGCTTTTTTTCATAATAATTACTCAAAATAATTTTATAAAAAGTATACTATTATTTTTAATTTTTTGAGATCTATAAATTGAGACTAGGTTTGTATTATTTATTATTTATTATATTATAAAAAGTAATTATTATAGTAATTATAAATTTAATAAGAAAAAGAAATGAAAAATATTGTGGGGTATATGATTAAATGATGTGGAAAGGAGAGAGTATTTAACACCCTGCTGTGAGAAGTGGGTGTTAGACCATCCACAGCAGGGGAGCAAATGAAGGAGCAAGCCACCTTGGATTGTCCGGGGACCAAATTTTGGTCCCGGACTAAACTGACAGTGGGAGCCCCACTGTCAATTGTTTTATTAAAAAAAAAAAAAAGAGTCATCCAATGGCAGCGTGCCACGCGCGCGCTGCCATTGGATGACTCTTTTTCTTTCTTTTCCCCCTCATTTTTTAAATCGATTTTTTTATAATAAATACTGAAAATAATTTTATAAAAAATATACCATTATTTTTAATTTTTTGAGATCTATAAATTGAGACTAGGTTTGTATTATTTGGACACTAAAAAAAATTCAATTTTTTTACATTTTTTTACATTTTTAAATGCTTATTTTCATAATAATTACTCAAAATAATTTTATACCATTATTTTTACACTTATTTTTAATTTTTTGAGATCTATAAATTTGGACACTAAAAAAATCAGAGTTTTTTACACTTATTATTTATTATATTATAAAAAGTAATTATTATAGTAATTATAAATTTAATAAGAAAAAGAAATGAAAAATATGGTGGGGTATATGATAAATGATGTGGAAGGGAGAGAAAGTTTTTAACACCCTGAATAATCCCCTGCTGTGAGCGCGTGGGTGTTAAATGCTTTTTGGTTGGGTGCTAAGCTGATGTGGCAGTGAGAGAACGTGAATAACACCCTAGAATTTGCTCCCCTGCTGTGGATGATCTTAAATGTTTTTTGGTTGGGTGTTAAAGCTGATGTGGCAGTGAGAGAAAGTGAATAACACCCAAATTTAACACCCGCTGTTGTGGATGGTCTAATCATCAGCAGCAGGGTGTTAAATGGGGTGCAAATGAAGAGATGATGGTGCAGCAGGGGAGCAAAAGCCACGAGGGATAGTCCGGGGACCAAAATTTGGTCCCGGACTAAACTGACAATCGGACCCCCACTGTCAGTTGTTTTATTAAAAAAAAAAAAAAAAGTCATCCAATGGCAGCGCGTGTGTGGCGCGCTGCCATTGGATGACTCTTTTTGTTTTTTTTCCCCCCTCATTTTTTAAATCAAATTTTTTATAATAAATACTAAAAATAATTTTATAAAAAATATACCATTATTTTTAATTTTTTGAGATCTATAAATTGAGACTAGGTTTGTATTATTTGGACATTAAAAAAAATCGAGTTTTTTACATTTTTTTCCTTTTTAAAATGCTTTTTTTCATAATTATTACTCAAAATAATTTTATACCATTATTTTTACACTTATTTTTAATTTTTTGAGATCTATAAATTTGGACACTAAAAAAATCAGAGTTTTTTACACTTTTTTTTCATTTTCTTCTTTTTTAAATGATTTTTTTCATTATAATTACTCAAAATATTTTAAAAGTAAAACATATTTGAAAATAAAAACACAATTTGAAAATAAAACACACAATTCGAAATTAAAACACACAATTTGAAAGTAAAACATACAATAACAAACTAGTTCTCAAACAACTCCTTCAGTAGCATCTTATACATATTTTCATCTACAACATCACGATCTTCTTTGTTCTTCAAGGACAAGAACATCTCCATCTTCCTAACACGTGCATACTCCAACATAGCTGATGCAGTACTAGCCCTGGATTGGTCAAGGTTTTCACGAGCATGGGCTAAATTAGATAACTCCTCCTCAATAGCAACCTTTAATTTTCTAGAAGTCGATGATTTGCTCGATGAAGCTCTAGCTTTCTTCTTTGTTGCATCCCTACCTTCTGGACGTACAATGGAAGGAGCTGAGGAATCAACGTCATCGCCACCATTTTTTCTCTTCGATCCGCTACTTGCAGATTCATTTGCTCCTGGCATATATCTGGGTTGCTCGCGAACCAACTTCCACTCTTCTAGCAAGGAAAACCTTTTACCTTCGCACTCTTGATACAACTCTAGACCCTTGGCTATGTAGTCATCATCGGACCAACCACTACACCTCACTCTACATGCTCTACTGTAATAACCAATAAAACTACATATTTTTTTATTGATTGTACGAAAATGACTTTTGCACTGTACCCTTGACCTCTTTTTTCCACCTTGGAAGTTTTCATTCACATAGTCTGCAATTTTTCCCCAGAAAGTATCACCCTTTTGATTCATCCCCAATTCACTATCATTACTAACGTGGAAATAACCAGTTAATAAAGATTTGTTCTCTTCCATGCTCCAAGCGTCGTAACCTGATCTCTGGGCTGATTGTTGGGTTGGAGCAAGAAAACTGAGAGGGGTATCCCTATCAATATTTCCCATAGATATTTGTGTGGAAAATTCTGGGAAATC
This sequence comes from Viola odorata, assembly GCA_963691705.1. NCBI lineage: Eukaryota > Viridiplantae > Streptophyta > Magnoliopsida > Malpighiales > Violaceae > Viola > Viola odorata. Next base: position 63,306,738 of record OY829540.1, read on the forward strand.
ACTTGATCCACTACTGAAATGGGGTGTGTTTGGCTCATTAGTTTGTTCACTATTTGGATAACGCACAGGAGCGGGAACATAGTTGTTTCCAGGAATAGGTTGATAGCCATAAGGCATATAAGGATGATTATACGGGTATTGCATGCCAAAATTTGGGGGCATCATATACTGCGATCCAAAATTAGGCTGCATCCCCATATTCTGAGGATTTTCTGGGCATTGAATGTTTGGGTTCGGAGGTCGCATATTTGGATTTTGAGCTTGGTTAGGGAAGTTATAATTTGGAAAAATATTATAATTTTGTGAAGGATCCATGAAAGAGCTTGAAGATTGTAAAAGATTCAGAATTTTTTTGGTGTCCAAAAGACACAAACACAAGCTCTATTTATAGATCTCAAAAAATGAAAATAATGGTATATTATTTTTTGGTGTCCAAATGACCTCCACTACCTTCTGATTTTATCATGACAAAACAATACACGTGATGACTCATCTTTCTATATCTTATCTTCAGATTGAATTATTGAGAAAACACAACACTCTAGATTCTGAAGAGATTAGAACGTCCCCACCTCTACTACTTTCTGATTTTATCATGACAAAACACCACATGTGATGGCTCATCTTTCTATATCTTATCTTCAGATTGAATTATTGAGAAAACACAACACCCCAGATTCTGAATAGATAAGAATGTCCCCACCTCCACTACCTTCCGATTTTATCATGACAAAACATCACATGTGATGGCTCATCTTTCTATATCTTATCTTCAGATTGAATTATTGACAAAACACAACACCCCAGATTCTGAAGAGATAAGAACATCCCCACCTCCACTACCTTCTGATTTTATCATGACAAAACACCATATGTGATGGCTCATCTTTCTATATCTTATCTTCAGATTGAATTATGGACAAAATGAATTGATTAGAGTTCGAATACCATTCATTATAAAAATGGTATTGCACATCATATGAATACCACTTAAAACTTTTCAGTTCAAATCTTTTTCTTCATATCATCCAATGGATCTACCCACGTATACCTTCAGTCTCGAAGAGATCCAACGACAATGGGAGTTGGAAGAATCAATACTCGATAGGCAATAAGAACTTCTTGAAGAGCTGCAGAGGCGAAACAATCGATCATATAAGAGAAAATCTATAAGCAGGGATCATGCAGCTGCCCATCAAAGGCTCATGGCTGACTATTTCGACGACCCATGCACTTACACTGAAATGCAATTTAGAAGAAGATTTCGAATGAGAAGGTCACTATTTCTTCGAATTGTAGAAGCTTTATCAAACTATGACAACTACTTCACTCAAAGGCTTAATAATGCGGGCAAGCTTGGTTTGACGCCTATCCAGAAGTGTATAACTGTCATGCGTATGCTCGCATATGGAGTCGCCGGGGATGCTTGTGATGAGTATGTGAAGATTGGAGAAACCACTGCACTTGAGTGCACTCGTAATTTTTGCGAAGGAATAATTGCCTTGTTTCAAGATGAATACTTAAGACGGCCAAATGTGGAAGACGTGCAAAGGTTACTCTGAGTTGGTCAAGAGCGTAGTTTCCCCGGAATGATTGGAAGTATCGATTGCATGCACTGGCAGTGGAAGAATTGTCCTAAGGCTTGGCAAGGGCAGTTTACTAGTGGACACAAGGGCACGACAACAGTTATCCTCGAGGCAGTGGCGTCCTATGATTTGTGGATATGGCATGCTTTTTTTGGCTTGCCCGGAACATTGAACGACATCAATATACTAGATAGGTCACCAATTTTTGACGACATTGAGTCTGGTGAAGCTCCAAGGGTGGACTACACTGTGAATGGCCGACAGTACAATCTTGCATACTATCTTGCCGACGGAATATACCCTAAATGGCCTGTGTTCGTCCAGTCGATTCAGTTGCCCCAAGGAAACAAAGCGCAATTGTTTGCCAAACAACAAGAATCATGTAGGAAGGATGTGGAACGTGCATTCGGGGTACTCCAAGTGATAGCATGTTTTTATGCATGATTTTCCCTCCATTTTCTCACTTATTTAGAGCTTGATCTTGCTAAATTACCCTCGATTTCATTACTATTGCAGATCCAGGCCTAAAAAGGGAATTTATGCTAAAACAAACATTTTTGGTGCATTTTGAGCGAATTCGAGCTTCAAGACCAAAAGTCGAGGTCCCGAGTCCAAAGCAGCGTTCAAGGTCCCGAATCGGATTCCCAGTTCGGGACTCCCGAAAGGTAAAGGATGACGTTTCCACGTGTCACCCCACCTAACGCCCATGTGATCCCTCTGACACTGTTCTGACGCTCTGCACTGATTACCAAACACCTGCGGATTTCAGTCTTGAGCCCACTCCAGACCTGCCAAAGCTGGAAAAACCAGACAGCTTTATGCTTTTCCAGCTTTGTGTTTTTGGGAGCATAGATCCACTTCTTTAGGCTTTCAATTAATGCATTTTGTCCCTAGTTTTTGGGCTGTAGATATTTTGTGCTTGGAGCTCTACTATATAAAGGGCATCCATGAATAGTTTCAGGTTTTTTTAAAAGGGATCTCTCCTAGTAATTAATTAATTAGCATAATTTAGAAGTAGCTTAGACTTCTCTCTAGCTTCTCTTTCTAGCCATTGTTAGCTCCTCCAACACTGCTGCCGAGCTATAAACGGAATTTTATTAACGAGTTTTCTTCTCTTACATTATTTAATTACTTGCTATGCTTTCTTTAATCGTTATTTGTTTATCTTTAAGTATGAGTAGCTAAATTCCTAGTTCTTGGCAAGGCTGATTCAAGGGTTGCAGGGGCAGATTCGAGGCCTTAATGTGCTTAATATATTCTTGATGCTATATTCAACTATTCATCGTTTTAATTACATCTTTGCATGATTTGATTTGAGGTCTGATCAACTGATTATTATCTTGTGTAAATGCTGCCATTTATGTGATGAATACGGAAGGAAAGTTGCATGAGCAAGTAGGCATCTGTTTAGTCTTGACTGTGTCAAAGTGGTCTCGAATAGATAGGTTGGGTAGTTGATTAGAGCTGGGTTACGAGTCTGACAAACTGAGGGACTTTAGCTCTAGATCTGTCTTTTCTTAACTTCATGGGCAGTTTGAGTATGGCCCTTCCGCATTCGTGCCTGGAGGGATGGCAAACTGTCAAGACTACCTCATATGTGGAAACGGGGGGTAGTTTCTCTTAAGAGAAAAGTAGGGGGCATCCGAGGAATCTGGTCCCCATGTCATTTCTATGACGTCTTGAATGGAATACCCTTGAGCTGATGACGATCTGGTCCCGAATGCAACCCAGAATGCCTTTGCTAAGAACCCTTTCTCCATCTGATTATTTGCGTTTATTTCACCCTTGTTTTATTTCACGCCTACGCTGATATTTCTGCATCTATTTCTGATTTATTTTATTTCCGGAATTATTCGCTGATTTACTTATTTTACCATTCGGGACCTCGAACGTGACATTCGAGACCCCGAATATTGCTTTCTTAGATAAAATTGTTAGCTCCCGAAATCTGCCTTGGCTGACTTGTTCAGCCAAGTAAACCCCCCCCTAGTTGTTACTCTTTGTGCACTTCTCCCCCGAATAGATTCAAGACTATAGATCAGTTTCTCACAATCCCTGTGTTCGACCCTGACTGCCACTGTACACTTTATCTCTTGTGCACACACGTTTTCAGGCACTATAAATTCTGTATTTGATTGACGATCAAATTGGCGCCGTTGCCGGGGATTGTTTCAAGACTGATTTATTTTTCTTGTTTGTATGACCAGGAGATCCGCACCCGAATTACTACCCCTTGATCACGAGCTAGGACGGACCGAAAGGGGACTTCGACGACTGGCACGAGGAAATTCTAACCCTTGCGTTCGGGACCTCGAACGCCTTTTTGACTTAGAAGACAATCCAGACCCCGAGGATTTTCCCCTTAATCACCCAGAAGGACCCGAAATGGATAACCACGGTCCCGTAGGAGATCGCGTTCCACCACTTCCCCCACCAATCCAGACCATCGACGATTTCAATGCTGCTCCAGAAGCCCCAACCAGTTGCATTGTCTGGCCAACAGTCCCGAATGACTGGGAACTCAAGTCTGCAACCATGCATCATCTGCCGCTCTTTCGAGGGTTGGCCAAAGAGAATCCACACTGCCACCTACAGCAGCTACACTCCATTTGCGACGCCATGAAGCCTCACAACGTTTCTGTTGAGCATGCCAAGCTACGTGCCTTTATGTGGTCCCTCAAGGACGACGCCCTTGACTGGTTTTATGACTTGCAACCGCAATCTATCAATTCGTGGGCCGAGATGTCTAAAGCCTTCACGGACAAATACTACCCCGTGTCCATAGCAATGGTGACCCGAAAGCAGCTAGTATCCATCCTCCAAAAGGAGTCGGAAGATCTCGAGCAATACTATGAGCGGTTTAAAAAGATGCAAGCCCTATGCCCCTCGCATAATCTGTCCGAACATGCCCTCATGCAATACTTTTGTGAAGGACTCAACGGTCGGGACAAGGCCTTGTTGAATGCTGCTGCTAATGGATCCATCACTAGACTCACTCCGGCTGCTGCCAAGGCCACTATCGAACTCATGGCCAAGAACAACCTCCAGCTCAACAACTCCACTAGCGTGCAAGATGCACGCTCAGTCGCTATGGAGAATCAACTTGCAGCCATCACGGGCATGTTGCAAAACATGGCTTCGGGACAGCCAGTCCAGGTCAAGGCCTGCCAGATTTGTCAGTTTTCAGACCACCCAACGGATGCCTGCCCATTCATCCCCGATGAGATTCCAGTCAATGCAGCCGGCGGATTCAATGCCCCATATGGCCAACACCACAATCAAGGTTGGAAGCAACCTAATTATGGATGGAACAACAACCAGCAGGCCGGACCCAGCCATCAGTATGGCCAAAATCCATACGGCAATCACCCCCCTCCTTTCAACATGCAGGCCTTCAAGCCTAGGCCCAATTTTCAGAATTACCAGTACCAGAGGCCGCCTCCCCCAGACCAGAATTTCACCATGCCACCACCCCCGAATGAGGACCCCTCCCCCGATAAAAAGAAAATCGCAGAACTGGAAAAACAGATTCGGACCCTCATGGCCGAAATGAAGGAAGTAAAAAATGGAGGAAGATTTCCAGGGCAAACGGAACCTAACCCGAAGCACGAAGCGTGTGCCATGAACCTCCGCAGTGGTCTCGAGATCCCTTCTCGTGTCCACCCAGACCCCGAAGCCAACATTGTTGTTCCTGGTCCAGAGGCCAACAACACTGCGCCACCACCTCCCGAACAACCTACTGACCAACCTAAGAAGTCCCGATTTGGCGACGCGGCACTGGATCACTTCTTCTCCAGCAAGAAGTCCCGCTGCAAGAAGAAGCAGCCCGTCGAGGAGGAAGAATTCTCTCAAGAATTCATAAACAAAGTATTTGAGCCTCCATTCCCTCAGCGGTTGGTCAAGAAAAAGAAAGAGGAAGAGGATCGGGACATCTTTGAGATGTTTAGCAAAGTCGTTATCAATATTCCACTCCTCAAGGCCATCAAGAACATGCCCCGATATGCTAAGTTTCTGAAACAGCTGTGCACCAACAAGAACAAATTCACTGAGGTAAATAGAATCATCGTGGGGGCTAATTTATCCGCCCATATCCAGCGACAAATTCCTCCCAAATGCAAAGACCAGGGCATGTTTACGGTCCCGTGTAAGATCGGGACTGTCGATATTGGAAAAGCGATGTGCGATTTGGGAGCTGGGATCAATGTTATGCCCTTGACCATCTACAATGGCCTCGGACTCGGGCCCTTGAAAGAAACCACACTGGTAATCCAGCTTGCAGACCGTTCGGTGGTATACCCCAAAGGAATCATCACGGATGTTCTTGTCCAGATTGGTGAATTCTTATTCCCGGCAGATTTCTATGTTCTCTCCATGGAAAATCCCACGAACACCAAGTCTTCGGATCTGCTCTTGGGACGTCCTTTCTTGGCTACTGCCCGCGCAAAGATTGATTGTTATGAGGCCTCGATATCCCTCGAGTTCGACGGGGAAATCATTCGTTTCAACATGCTAGACTCCATGAAGTACCCTCCCGAATTTTCCAGTGTCAATTTTGTTGATATAATAGATCCACTTGTGGAGGAGATTGCTGAACTGAATTCTGTCGAGCCCTTGAAGCTGATTCTTGACCGAAGTCTCACCCTCGAATCTCTGCACGAGATGACAGCTTCTGTTACAGTCCCCTCTGAACTGAGCACCGTTGCAGCGGCCCTTGAAGAAAATGCTGCCCTGGTGGTTGAACCCCCGAGCGAGTCTCCCGAATGCGCAGATCATGTACGACTCCCCTCGTCTCTGGAACAGGCTCCAGACCTGGAACTAAAGACGCTGCCCTCACACTTGAAGTATGCATACCTTGGGGAGGCAGAAACGCTTCCGGTCATAATTTCCAACAAATTAGAAGCAGAGCAAGAAACTGAGCTAGTGAATCTTCTCCAGAGTTTTAAGAAGGCCATCGGTTGGACAATTGCCGACATCAAGGGTTTGTCACCATCCTTGTGTACTCACCGCATACATCTCGAAGAAGACTCCAAGACGGTGAGGCAGCCCCAAAGGCGTTTGAACCCTCCCATGATGGAAGTAGTTAAGAAGGAGGTCATGAAGCTACTCGATGCCGGAGTCATTTATCCCATTTCTGATTCCCCATGGGTCAGCCCAGTTCAGGTAGTCCCGAAGAAAACTGGCATCACAATCAATCCGGGTCCCGAGGGTCAGCCAATTCCCTCACGAATCCAGAATGGCTGGCGTGTGTGCATTGACTATCGACGCCTGAATGAAGCCACCCGAAAAGACCATTTCCCACTTCCCTTCATAGATCAGATGTTGGAGCGCCTCGCGGGCAAGACGCATTACTGCTGCCTAGATGGGTATTCGGGATTCCACCAGATTCCAGTAGCCCTTGAAGATCAGGAGAAAACCACCTTCACGTGCCCCTTCGGGACCTTTGCTTACAGGCGCATGCCCTTTGGGTTATGCAATGCCCCGGCCACATTCCAGAGGTGCATGGTCAGCATCTTCTCAGAATTTGTAGAAGAATGCATCGAGGTATTCATGGATGACTTCACGGTCTATGGTAACTCTTTCTCCGAATGCCTCTTGAATTTAAAGAAAATTCTGCAAAAGTGTATTGAAACTGACCTTGTTCTTAATTTTGAAAAATGTCATTTCATGGTTGACCAAGGACTGATCTTAGGCCACATCGTGTCCCGAAAGGGTATCGAAGTGGACAAGGCCAAAATCCAAGCTATCGAGACCTTATCTTACCCCTCGAATATTCGAGATGTGCGTTCTTTTCTTGGACATGCAGGTTTTTATAGGAGGTTCATCAAGGATTTCTCCAAGATTGCCCAGCCAATGTGCCAATTACTACACAAGGATGTAGAGTTTGTCTTTGATGACAAGTGCAAGAAGGCATTCGAGACCCTGAAAGCCAAGCTCATTTCTGCTCCCATCATTCGAGCTCCCGACTGGACGCTCCCATTCGAGATCATGTGTGACGCGAGCAACCAAGCCTTGGGAGCTGTTCTGGGCCAGAAGAAGGACAGGGAGACTTATGTCATTTATTATGCCTCCAAGTTGTTAGATCCCGCCCAGCAAAACTACACCACAACGGAAAAAGAACTCTTGGCCATTGTCTATGCCCTTGATAAGTTTCGGCAGTACCTCCTGGGCACAGAAGTGATAGTGTACTCTGACCACTCCGCTCTTCGATGCCTGCTCAAGAAGACAGACGCGAAGCCTAGGCTTATCCGCTGGATTCTCCTGCTTCAAGAGTTCAACCTAGCCATCAAGGATAAAAAGGGGACCGAGAACTGTGTAGCGGATCATTTGAGTCGACTCCCGCATCAAGAAGACGACTCCCAAGTAACCATTCGGGAGTCTTTCCCCGATGAGCATCTGTGCTTAGTTGACACGGCAAAGTACCCCTGGTTCACGGACATAGCTAATTATTGTGCCACTGGTGCGCTTCCAGTCGAGGCCTCGAGTGCAGAACACAACCGAATCCGCAAACAAGCCAAGTACTATGTCTGGGACAGCCCTTACCTATGGAAACATTGTTCAGATCAGATCGTTAGGCGTTATGTCTCCACGGACGAGGTCCCATCCATCCTCAAGTTCTGCCATTCAACAACAGAAGGGGGACATTTTGCTGCAAAGAAAACCGCACTCAAAGTCCTAGAAGCGGGTCTTTACTGGCCTTCCATCTTCAAGGACAGTCATTTATTTTGCGCAACATGCCCTCGATGCCAAGCCATAGGAAACATCGGAGCCCGAAACCAAATGCCCTTGACCAGTATCATTGCGTGCGATATCTTCGATATTTGGGGCATTGACTTCATGGGACCGTTCCCGAATTCATTCGGGCATACGTATATTCTGCTTGCAGTAGATTATGTCTCCAAATGGATCGAAGCCAAGGCCACCAAAACTGACGATTCAAGGGTGGTTGCCGATTTCCTCAGAACACACATCTTTAACCGATTCGGGACCCCTCGAGCTCTCATTAGCGATCGGGGGACTCATTTCTGCAATCGAACAGTCGCTTCGCTACTTAACAAGTATGGAGTGACTCATCGAGTATCCACGGCTTACCACCCCCAAACCAATGGGCAAGCTGAGGTCTCGAATCGGGAGATCAAGGCTATCCTCGAAAAAATAGTGAATCAGTCGAGAAAAGATTGGAGTCTCAAGCTAGGAGACGCGCTTTGGGCCTACCGCACCGCATTCAAGACCCCGATTGGCATGACGCCATATCGGTTGGTCTATGGCAAGCCATGTCACCTCCCGGTCGAGATAGAACACAAGGCCTTCTGGGCACTCAAGAAAGTCAACATGGACTTGGACCTGGCAGGAAAGGAACGCTGTTTGCAACTCCAGGAGCTTGAAGAACTACGGGGGAATGCCTATGAAAATTCCATGATCTACAAGGACAAGACCAAAGCCCAGCACGACAAGCACCTCGTAGTAAAAAACTTCACCATTGGGCAGAAAGTGTTGCTCTACAACTCCAGACTACGGATTTTTTCGGGGAAGCTCAAGTCCAAATGGACGGGACCATACCGAATCACTGCGGTGTTCGATCATGGTGCTGTTGAGATCCAGAATTTGGACAATGGGGAGCCATTCAAGGTGAACGGTCATAGGTTGAAACCCTTCTATGAAGGATTCAAGCCATCGACTACAGAGGAAGCAAGGGTCGAGGACCCAACACTCGGAACTCCCGAATGAGGACACGACGTCCAGGCCTGGACGATAATCATGGCCAAGTGTGGGGACCAACCCCGAGTTTCTAACCCTCTGCCTTTAATTTTCTTGTCTCTAACTTCTGCGTCCAACATCCTTTTTTCTCTTTTCCCAAAACCCATCTCTTATCTTCCCTAGGTGATTTTAATTAGTTTTGTCCATTCTTATTCCTTTTGTCCGTCGGTCTCTTCAGTTTCTTCTACTTTATTATTTTTCATTTTATTATTTTGGTGAACTCTAGCTTTTCAAATTTTCTATGTGCACTTTTTATGTTACCTAGGTAAAAATTTCAATTTTTTTTGTCCTCTTTCCCCTTTCATTTAATTCCTCTGTCTCCTATTTAATGTCTTGTCTCCTCCTTTATTCACCCCATTTAATTACCCCTGATTTTATTCTTATCCCTCCTCTTTTGAAAATCCAAAAAGCTGATTTGCTTTTTCTGATTCCCGCGCAGGTGTAAGAGCACGCTGCCCATGGCACTGAGCGCCCTCTCCCATCGCGCCACGTGGACAGCGGAGACCGAAACATCAGCTCCCGCCTCTCTCTCCACGTTCCCACGCCTGCCAAAACCTACTCACCCACGCCACCTAAACCGTCACTCTCTCCACGTTACCCAACCGTTACCCAACCAAAACCCCTCATCACTCCCCATCAAATCACAACACTCCCTTTTCTCTTCTTTCCGAAAACAAAAACCATCTCTTCTCCCTTATGGCACGCACAAGTCTAAACCTAAACAGAGACCCCACTTCTCACTCTTCCACTCCAACTCCTACTCCTCTCCCTCACCAAAACCAGCCGAACACCACCACCTCCAACCACTCTCCAGCGGCTACTGAACGGCTTAGATCTCCATCTTCCGAAACCACCATCAACCTAGATGAAATCCCCTCCCCTACCCCTCTCACAGACATGACCAGATCTGGCAAGGTACGCCGTGTACCTCCAACCACCACCGCTGGCAGCAAGAAGAGAACGCCGCCCAGCCCTGTCAACTCTGTCCCCCTCGACGTTAAGCCCATCGGCTACATGATTCCTTCTGACACCGAGGAGGACGAACAACCCCAGACCAGTTCCAGCCTCAGGGAAGCCCGACGGGTGGAGCACGAGAATGAGGAGCAATTCCCGTGGGATTCCGACGACCAGCGAGAGGAGGAGGACGACAGCGGACGTGCGGGTGAGGAGGAGGTCGAGCTGACTGAGCGACCAGAAGAGCACGACCCTCAGGACCCCGAGCACACAGCTCCAGGTCCTGAGGACGTTCCAGAAGGCCCAGCAGAGGAGATAGCCAATGAAGGAGAAGGGGAGATCGACCCGCCCCAGCCTCCCAGCCCACCCCCGAAACCGGCCAGGGGTAAGACTCGAGCCGCGAAAAACACCCCAAAGCCCCCTGCTCCTAAGGTTCCAGCCCCCAAACATCCGGCCAGTAAGAAAAGGAAGATCCCGGCCTCTTCCAAGGGTAAAGCTCCTGCTACTGAGACTCCCCGCAAATCCCAGCGCATCGAGGAGGACGATGAAGAGTTTGATTCTGCTCCTGGGTCCCGACCCAGTTACCTGGTAACGGCTAACCTTGAAACTTTCAATGAGCTTTTTATCTTTAATGATAAGCCTTCCTTGGATAAGGTGACTTTGATGAATCTCAAGGGAGTAGCCCCCTGCCCTAAGTTAGATCTGGAGTTTTGTGATAAGATGGGTGTTGGGTCCCGGATTCGGGAGTATATCAGTGGTATCGGGTGGGAACGTTTCTTTTACATGGATCAACCTACCTATTTGGAACTCAGTCTGGAGTTCTTTGCTAGTTTTTGGTATAAGATTGATTTGTTTAAACCCAAGGGTGGGGTCGGCCCCGATCTGTCTGCCAAGGGATGTGTGAATTTCAGGTTAGCCAACAAGTGGCACCCGATGTCTCTCAACGATTTCAACGTCTATCTGGGCTTTGTCAGCCGTGAGGGCATTCAAGAGGCCGCATATCAGAACGCTCTCACCATTATCCCCCCCGAGTTCAACAGTCACAAAGCTCTTCGGGAGCTCTCTGGACGAGACGCGATACTGTTTGACTCTCGCCATGCCAAGGCCCACTGCATTCAAGACCCAGCCCTCCGTATCCTGCAACGCTTCCTGTCCATTGCCCTCGCGGGTAAATTCGGGACCTCTGGGCAGCTAGCCCAAACGGAGCTGTTTTTCCTGTGGGCCATGTACCACAAGAAGCGCGTCAATCTTGGCTACTGGATCGCCACCGCTGCCCACAATGTTGCCAATGCCCCCCAGGGTCGCTCCCCTGTTCTTGGATCACTCGTCACCAGCCTGGCCTCCCAACTTTACACCTCAACACTGCGGGAACTCAACCTGTATCGACACCCGAATTCCTTCAAGATCCTTGGTTTCAAATCCTTGGACGCGATGGAATTTCTTTGCGTTATTGACGGTATCTTGAGCTTCCATGCAGGTAACAAGGGCAGGATCGAAGGCAAGTATGAGTACCCAGACCTCTCCAAGCCGTCTGCTGCTCCCGAACCTCCTCCCAGCAAAGCAACCACTTCGAATGCCCCGAAGCCCACAGTTGACTCCCGAGTGCCCGAACCCACTCCAGATGAATCCACTACGAACCAGCTCCTCCGCCTGATCCTGGACACCAATCTCGCGATCCTTCGAGAGATCCAAACCCAGGCTGACATGCTGATTGCAATGCGCCGTCCTCGTCCTCCCCCATGATCCCGAACACTTTCCACCCCTTTGCCCCTGCGTGGGCTATTTATCTCCGAACAATTTACTTTCCTGCACTTTCTTTAAAACTGCCTTTATCTCCTTCCCGCATTGAGGACAATGCGCTGCCTAAGTGTGGGGGGAGTTTCAACTGCCAGTATTTAAGTAGTTATTAAACTTATGTTCTAGTTTAATTTTCCTAAGCTTATGCATGATTTCTTTTGCAATTCTTTTTTTCGGATTTTAGCTCAAGGCCTATTTTTGAAAACACCTCAATGATGGACACACACCTGACTTATGCACATAGAAGGAAAATGCTTTATTAGATAGGGTCCCGAATGATTCATGCTTTGCCTGTTATGCCTTATATCTGCTTCAAGACCTAGACACCAGTAGTCACGAATTAGCACCCTCTGAGCATTCGAGCCTTCATGCCGACATTTATTGTTTGAGCGAATGCATGACTAGGTACTGGTTGAGCTTGCATGATATCCATGCGTATAGACACACATAGACATAGGAAAGCAGCAAAAAGATTAAGTCTCGCATCACATTGTTTCCTCTCATTTCTTTTCTTCTGTGCTGTTCTTACCCCCGAACCCTTTCTTGACCTTCCATTCTGACCATTTGAATTTTTTCTTGATCTTTCTCTTGGCAGGTGAGCGATGTTGTTGGGAGCAGCATCGAGGGCTAGACTAGACCAGAAGAAGCAGCGAGGGTAAAGTGTGGGGGTCACGCATCCATTCAAGACGCCGAATGCTGGCGCAAATTCGAGACCCCAAGGCTGAATTTAAGGGGCAGACCAGAACGAAAAATCACTTCCCACCCACAGCAAAACACAAGTGTGGGAAAGTGAAACCAGAATATCTAGCCCCCGAAGAACAAGGTCTCAATCCTCAATTCAGATCTCTCTCTCTCTCTCGAAAAAAAAAAAAAAGAAAAAAAAAATAGAAAAACACAAATATAAATAAAAGAGAGAGAGAAGAGACCAAATTTCATAGAGAAGAGGAAAATCAGCAGCCAGCATCCATTCAAGGTCCCGAGCCTAGGTCCCGAATGAAGAAAGTAAGGATCCCCCTCGAAGAAGAAAAGCCTAGTCTAGCTTTCGCTCCAGCAACATTGTCTCACCATCTCGATTCTTTCCTGCCGAGGGAGCATTCCAGGTTTGAGTGGATTTAACCACCTTCTCATTTCACTTCCTTCCTCTCCCTCTTCTCAACTTTTTCCTCTCATAATGCTTCTTCTTATTTCCCCTTATCATTTATTTTCCTTGCTTCCCCTTCTTGCCCCGATGCGAAGTCTTTTGATTGCTAGATTGCTTATGCACGTGTCTAATGTACTCGGATTGATATGCAAGCTTGATTCTTTGTGCCACGTTATAGCATACTTGAGTGTTTAAACACCTAACCTTGTTCACGAGCGTGAGTGCAAACACCAATCCATGTGAGGACTGCTGGTTCATAGGCTGAAGCGGAAAAGTTCTTTCTCAAGGGTCGTTACCCTTCTCATTTGACGCAGGTGTATCTAGGCGGAGTCTATTTTCATTATAGGTCCCGAATCTTGTCAAGCATGCTTATTCTCTGTGCTATGGTTTGGTGTGTCTGTTCTGTTTTGGGACTGTTTTAAATTTTGTGAATGCTCGAGGGCGAGCATTGGGCAGTGTGGGGGCTATTTGATAGCATGTTTTTATGCATGATTTTCCCTCCATTTTCTCACTTATTTAGAGCTTGATCTTGCTAAATTACCCTCGATTTCATTACTATTGCAGATCCAGGCCTAAAAAGGGAATTTATGCTAAAACAAACATTTTTGGTGCATTTTGAGCGAATTCGAGCTTCAAGACCAAAAGTCGAGGTCCCGAGTCCAAAGCAGCGTTCAAGGTCCCGAATCGGATTCCCAGTTCGGGACTCCCGAAAGGTAAAGGATGACGTTTCCACGTGTCACCCCACCTAATGCCCATGTGATCCCTCTGACACTGTTCTGACGCTCTGCACTGATTACCAAACACCTGCGGATTTCAGTCTTGAGCCCACTCCAGACCTGCCAAAGCTGGAAAAACCAGACAGCTTTATGCTTTTCCAGCTTTGTGTTTTTGGGAGCATAGATCCACTTCTTTAGGCTTTCAATTAATGCATTTTGTCCCTAGTTTTTGGGCTGTAGATATTTTGTGCTTGGAGCTCTACTATATAAAGGGCATCCATGAATAGTTTCAGGTTTTTTTAAAAGGGATCTCTCCTAGTAATTAATTAATTAGCATAATTTAGAAGTAGCTTAGACTTCTCTCTAGCTTCTCTTTCTAGCCATTGTTAGCTCCTCCAACACTGCTGCCGAGCTATAAACGGAATTTTATTAACGAGTTTTCTTCTCTTACATTATTTAATTACTTGCTATGCTTTCTTTAATCGTTATTTGTTTATCTTTAAGTATGAGTAGCTAAATTCCTAGTTCTTGGCAAGGCTGATTCAAGGGTTGCAGGGGCAGATTCGAGGCCTTAATGTGCTTAATATATTCTTGATGCTATATTCAACTATTCATCGTTTTAATTACATCTTTGCATGATTTGATTTGAGGTCTGATCAACTGATTATTATCTTGTGTAAATGCTGCCATTTATGTGATGAATACGGAAGGAAAGTTGCATGAGCAAGTAGGCATCTGTTTAGTCTTGACTGTGTCAAAGTGGTCTCGAATAGATAGGTTGGGTAGTTGATTAGAGCTGGGTTACGAGTCTGACAAACTGAGGGACTTTAGCTCTAGATCTGTCTTTTCTTAACTTCATGGGCAGTTTGAGTATGGCCCTTCCGCATTCGTGCCTGGAGGGATGGCAAACTGTCAAGACTACCTCATATGTGGAAACGGGGGGTAGTTTCTCTTAAGAGAAAAGTAGGGGGCATCCGAGGAATCTGGTCCCCATGTCATTTCTATGACGTCTTGAATGGAATACCCTTGAGCTGATGACGATCTGGTCCCGAATGCAACCCAGAATGCCTTTGCTAAGAACCCTTTCTCCATCTGATTATTTGCGTTTATTTCACCCTTGTTTTATTTCACGCCTACGCTGATATTTCTGCATCTGTTTCTGATTTATTTTATTTCCGGAATTATTCGCTGATTTACTTATTTTACCATTCGGGACCTCGAACGTGACATTCGAGACCCCGAATATTGTTTTCTTAGATAAAATTGTTAGCTCCCGAAATCTGCCTTGGCTGACTTGTTCAGCCAAGTAAACCCCCCCCCCCCCCCCCCTAGTTGTTACTCTTTGTGCACTTCTCCCCCGAATAGATTCAAGACTATAGATCAGTTTCTCACAATCCCTGTGTTCGACCCTGACTGCCACTATACACTTTATCTCTTGTGCACACACGTTTTCAGGCACTATAAATTCTGTATTTGATTGACGATCACCAAGCACGCTTCTCCATTATTTGTCAACCAGCCAGGATGTGGGATATCGATGTCTTAGGTAAAATAATGAGGGCGTGCATTATTTTACATAACATGATTGTGGAGGATGAACGAGATACATATTCACGAAATTGGGAAAATATCGACTTCGATCAGTCAGATAGTCCCAGGTCTAGCTCTTTATTCAATGTCCAAACGCAAGTGCTGCCTCAATATGAAGTGCATGTCCAAGGGCGATCCGAATCATATATTCATACTATAGCCGAGCTACGTGATAGAGCACAATATATTCAGTTGAAAAAGGATCTCGTCGAGCACATCTGGAATAAATTTGGAACAACGCTCGATTAGATTTTAAAAAATTATTTCTCACGTTTACCAGTTTATTTTGTGTGTTTCTCAAGTTTACGAGTTTATTTTGTGTGTATTTTCTTGTTCGTTTGCAATAATCTAAGTCAATGTTTGATTTACTGAGTGATAAATAATATCGTGTGTTACTCTTAAAAAATATTATATTATTTATTTTATTAAAAAAGTATAGATTTTTTGAAATCTGAAAAAAAATTATGAAATTTAATTAATTTATATTAAAAAAATATTATTTATTATTTATTATATTATAAAAAGTAATTATTATAGTAATTATAAATTTAATAAGAAAAAGAAATGAAAAATATAGTGGGGTATTTGATAAATGATGTGGAAGGGAGAAAGTTTTTAACACCCTGAATAATCCCCTGCTGTGAGCGCGTGGGTGTTAAATGTTTTTTGGTTGGGTGCTAAACTGATGTGGTAGTGAGAGAAAGTGAATAACACCCTAAATTTAACACCCGCGGCTGTGGATGGTAACTAGTATAGGCACGTGGCATGTTGTAACCGGATGAACCTTCTAGCTCAGCAAAATGACTTGGCACTCCGGATCTGTAATGAAAATAATCCAAAAATAAAAACCTCTCAAGAATAAAGATCTCTCCCATTTCTAAACACGCTTTCTGTAGCACCATCACCACACCACACGCACATCTTTCACACTCTTCTCTCTCTATAAATCTCAAATTTCTCTCTAAAATCTTTGACCTCCACACCTCCTTCATCGTTCCAGGTATCTTCTCCGCTCTAATTATACGCAATTTTCATTTCCAATTTCGTGTTTCCTTTTTTCGGTTATTTAAAGTGCTTGAGTTTGATTCGGACCTAGATCTAGCGAATTTGAAAGAATCGGAAATTAATTGTAGGTTTAGTTGTAGCTGTGATCTTTTAGATTATGTCAGCAATGGAGGAGGGTAACAAGCAAGAGGTTGAGGATAATAAAGCTTCCATGCCATCATCGGAAGAGGAGGTTGGTGATATTGTGCTGATTTGTTGAAGTTGTGTCCTTTTTGTTTGATCATCGTGCGTAGGAACTTATTCAATTTGTTTTTGTTTTTGTTTTTGTTCTTGGAAGGTGGTAACTCTAAAGAAGAAGTATGGAGGAATTATGCCTAAGAAACCACCACTTATTTCTAAGGTGATCATTCTTTTTGTGGAAAATTTACTTGATATATTATTCATTTGGTGTGCTGTGTATTGGAATGAATGCGAATTGTTGATTTCTTGATGTTAGGATCATGAACGTGCATACTTTGATTCTGCTGACTGGGCTCTTGGAAAGGTAATGTTTTGAATGTGTTTCATCTGCTGCTTAGCTTGAAGTATATATACTCAGGATAATGTTATTGACTTGATTAGAAATAATAACAGCAAGGTGCTGACAAACCAAAAGGACCACTTGAAGCCCTTCGGCCCAAATTGCAGGTATTAAGCTAATGAGCTAGTTAATTTCCCCTATGCTTTTCTTAAAGAATTTTGGTGAATTGATCTGTATAGATTTGCCCCCTTTGTTTTGCCCTGCTTCTTGTTGTTTCATGAAGGTGATACTTAGTGGATAGTCATAAGTATTTACTAGATTGAATTTTTCAAAAAAATTTAAAAAGAAAAAATAGATTGATGGTGAGCTTATAAACCAATAGTTTGCAAGATCAGTTTTTGTTCTGAAGTTTTTCTCTGGTGTCTGTTTGGTCACATCACATGATATTTTAAGAGATCAGTTTTCAATTTTTTCAGCTTATTTAGTCTTATTTTAGATCCAATGAAGACGAAAGTGATTGCTTATTTATCAAGTGTGGGGTAACAGTAGATGGCCAAGCATTCATAATAATTTCTGCAATGATTGCTTCTAACTTTGGAACTCTATAAAGGACAACTTCATTAATGAGTTACCTGTGTCGTCCTTCTGTATCATGCTTGTAACATGAAGCAGCACACTCTTCTATGGAAAATGCCTCAACAATCTCTTTCAAACTTCATATTTGACAAACTGATCCTAATTTGAAATAGATGGCAAATTTGTAGTTTCAAACTGATCCTAATTTCCACATTCACTTTCAAACTTCATATCTGCGCCATTTTAATTGCTTTACACATTTCAACCCTCTCATTTTGAGAGAGATTAAAATGCTTGGTGTGTGTTTGTGATCTCCAGCCTTCTTTTTTTCATATAGAAGTTGTGATGACCATCTGTTAGTCTACCTTATCACTATCTGCATTGCGCGTGTGCTCTTAGATTTCTCTTTCTAAGTGTTTGCCTCCAAATCTCCAGTTCAAAAAAAGAAAAAGTGATTTTATTTTTGTCAATGTCCCTTTTTCAGCGCATGCCTTGTTTGCAAACAGTTCTTATGGCATACATAAAATAGTTCTTCTAGGCTGCTATTGTCAGCAAGGTCAAACTTAGGTCACCAAATAAATAAAGCACTTTCCAGTTTCTCCCTGGTGAATGAGACAATCTACCTTATATCCCACACTATCAAGGAGTTAAGCCCCCTCTTAAGACCTCCGAAATCTAGCAGCGATTAGTGATTAGGACTGCTCATAAATTGGATAAGGGTTTGTAGTCTGCAGTGTTCATGTAATTCTTGATTTCCAAACTTTAACGACTCCTAATTCATAAAAATCTTGAATGATTCCAAACTTTGCTCGGTGGAATTTGTTATGTGTGTGAGATTTGGTGTGGTTAACTTATTCAAATGTTTTTGTAAATAGCACTGGATTGTCTGTCATAGTTCCAAGTGACTATTCTAGTTGATGAATAGCTACTAGTGCAAGCATTGTCTGCTAATCTTCTTCTAAAGCTTTTACTTTTCTTCCAAGAGTATAGAAGTATTTGTCGTCTCGATTTTTCTTTTCTTTTTCCTTTCTCTGAAGCTGTTTCTCTTCAACACTTATGTTAGATATAATATAATTCAAGCGAACCTGAAAGGTTACTGATGAAATGACTCTTGATAAGCCTTCTTTGTGTTTGAACTGTATCCTGATCTACTAGTTGCTTACACGGTTTTATATTTTTGTTTTTTTCCCGTATTTCAGCCCACTCAACAGCAAACACGATACCGAAAGTCCCCCTACGCCCCGTCAGACGGTGAAGGTATACCTGCTTTGTCACTGCACAGATCCATAAAGTTAGTTATCTCCCTATTGTTAGAGTTTAATTTTTCCGTTTATGCAGACGGAGGAAGTGCTTCATCAGAGGAGACAGCTGCCAATGTATAAGAATCACCACTTGTGTTTAGATATAGCAAGCAATTCCTGAGGAAACAACTGGTAGTGGATGAGAATTTACTATCGGTGTTTTGATCTAACTGAGGACTCCTCATTGTTATTCGAATTCCCACATGGGTGGTGAGTTAATTTTTCTGTCTTTTATGAATAAAACTGAGATGTTTGGATATAGCCGAAAAGAAACATAAGACAGCGGTTTGTGTTTTATTGTAGTTTACAGTACATAATTCATATAGCTTCATCACTTAATTTTCATATTTTTTAATATGGAGTGATGAAGCATTGTGAAGCTAGTTTTAAGTAAAAAATACCTAATCTTGACTTTTTGCCATTTTTGCTTCTCAATTTCACTTAAAACTGTTCATTTTCCATCACAATGCTAACAAAATAGTCTATTTATTTTGACTTACCAAAAAAGAGTAATTATTTTATAATTAATATAATTTAAAAAATCTATTTATTTCCTACATCAAACAACCCTATTTTCATGAAAAAAATTAACTCAACTATTTTTCTAATTAAACTATAAAATTATAAAAAATTGTGCCTATACATACTAACCATGAATTGAATCTGTGATTTACCTAATAAAAAACATTACTTAGCAGCTAACTTATATAACTTCATTGTTTTAACAAAATATCCATTATTTACGAAGTTAATGCCTAGTTGTAATCTTACGGTTACGTGAGGGCGAAGGTATCCAAAGTTGACAGGCCAAAATACCCAGTTCCCGTCCGTTGATATGGCTAGTTGGTGGGTTCACAAGAGAGAGCTCATCCAAGGGTAAAATAATTCTAGCATATAATTCTTTCCTATATAAAAGGATCAGGTTAAAAAAAGAGTATCAGATCACTTAAATTAATTATTGTCCGATTCGACACTAAAAATTCAAGTTTGTGATAATATATACACAAATTTATGGTGATCCGATACTAGAAAAATTGGGAATAAATGTCAGTTTTGGTGTGACAGGAATTGGGATTGAGAGAGGAGATAAGATGCGTTTCTTGGAATGTAGAGAATCATTGACGTTTAAGGCACAACATCGATCTTTGCCTTCATTGTCAAAGAGGGTGGCTGGTATCCCCGTTTTTTTGCACATCAGAATCAGACAACCAAATAAAACCATTAAACAAAAAAAATAGTGTTCCTCTCTTTTATCCACCTTTGCGATTGAAATCCAAAAGCTAGCTACAAATACCCATATACTCTCTTTTAATTTTCTAATATTTCTTTCCAGGATAATGCTTATTTATTATTATAACACTGCAATTACAATAAGTGTGCAATTATACTATCCTATTAATTGTCTGATTTTGTGACAAATGTAAAGATAGGTTTAAAAATATTGTACAATCACACATATATAAGTGAAATAACCAAAAATGAAGAAGAAAAATACAAGTATTTACATGGTTCGATAATGAATACATGCATCTATATGGGTAAAATAATCGGAGTCTTTTACATTGTAGTTTTCCGCTACAACGGAAATTACAATTGGTCCATACCAGTCAAGAACTTCGCTGTAAAAACAAACCTCAATAAGCATTATATTTTAATCGCACCGTGTGTTTGTCAAGTCATATATACAGATCTTAATCATAACTGTCTTTCATAATTAGTTCTGATTGTATATATAAAGATCAAAGTAACGAGTTCTTACGCAAAGAATAAAAACGTCGAATCATTGACAATAAACCCTCGTAAATATAATAATTAAACATCGACCGATCTCTCTGTAACAATTAGAGCCTGCATGTAACATTTTGTAATTTGAGTTCTCTTCAATGTGAAACCATGAGATACAAGACACCGTCAAAGCGGTTGCTCCAATCTGGTTGCCCCGAAAACGTACAGAGGATGCGATATATCGCCGGCCCATTTTAGCAATTCTTCCAAGAGGTTAAATCAGTTAAACTATAAATAATTAAATTAATTGTTAAATGGTTGAGAGTTGAAAATGTAAAAGATTAAAAATTTCAAACATCTAATTAATTTGAGACTAATCATCATACTCTAGACTCTAGAGACCTTTAGCCACAAGCAGTTAAAAAAATCTACCTTTATTTCAATGCATCAATACAAAATTCCTTTTAAGGTGATTTTCTTTTTTCTGTTTTGAAAGAATTCTAATTAAGGTGATTAATGATTATGATGGAATACTATGATCACTTGTTGTCGGCAACAAATCATGCACTGAATTGCATTAGGTACTTTCTGGAAAACAGCAAGACAAAAATAGATACTAATATTATATAATAAAGCAATTAGTCACTTAACTTGTAGAATTATGAATCTTAGGCATTAATGGCATTTTTAGTTCTACATTTTTATTTGACTAAATTTCTTCAAAATTTTATTTAGTCATTTTTTTTATAGGTGGAGCTAAATAAGAGTCGTAAGATTTGAACTAATGTACGTTTTAAGGTTAATGTGACATGATTTTAAAACTCGAATAGTGTTTAATTACATACTATATTAACATTAAAATATGAACGAATTTTTCCAATGTCATTTGTGTTACTTAAAATGCTCTGGGTAAGTGGCAAAAATGGTGCAAAACACAAAGTGAACCCATTATTAATAATTAAAAAAGAAAGTGGAGAATATTAATAATGAAGAGGTAAAATAGATAGGAGGGGAGGGGGCAAAGAAAGTGGGAGGATGCTCTACTAATGTGGTCTAATGATTGTCAATCGGTCGCAAATTACCTGTAAAAACTCTTCAAGTCTCACATCCGTCTTCTATATAATATGCTTCTTCCCATCTCCTTAATTTCATTGGCCCCTTCTTTATTTATAACTCCTTTGTTCCCTCTCTCTTTCTCTTCTCTTAAGAAGAAAGAGATGGAAATGGGAGAAAAGGAATTACTTACTGGTGGGGTTGGGTTTAAGACAACGATCAGAAATGGCTCAAGAGGACAATCACTTCCCATCTTTCTCAACCACCCACCCATTTGGGCCATTTCTTTGTGTGCAGATCTGCAATTACCAAACTACCCTTTTCAAGAAAGTGATCCCAACAAGGCTCCCTTTTGTCAAATCAAAGGCTAGTTTGGTCCTAGCATTTAGCACCATACCAATACCACGTTTACCTCTTTTCTTTCTTTTTCCTTTCTCTGTATAACAAGAACGTTCCTCTTCTTAGAATAGGGAAAAACAATGGCAGACAGAATGGAGCCAGGCATTTGTAGCTACAGTACTTTCACTATTCTCATCAATGATTTTAATTTCTTCTTGTTTTGCATCTTCTTGGTCATGAAATTGTAGCTAGACCATTAACCAAAGATCATAGTACAGGGTCATGAGGTTCTTCTACATGCAGCAAGCAAGCAAGCGGCGGAGATTAGTTTCTGACAAATCATGTATGTTTCTTGGAAAATTTTCAGTAATTTTCTTGTTATTTTAATTTATCAATATACAGGTTATTGGTGATGATATGATGCATCTTCTTTCAATTCCCAAACTTTTCAATATACACATAGACTGACTCATTAATTGTTGGTTTTTGTTTATTCAATTTCTTCCATAACTCCTTCTCTGTTGTTAACGATAGAAAAGGAAGATGAAACTTTTGAAATTAGCATCTTGTTCTTCATGCTGGATTCATGTCCACTAGTAAAAATGTCATATATATCACGTTAGTTTCTTTTTCTTTCTATTTTTCTCTAAGATGATCGGGTGTCGGATCACCATATTAAATGTTGACTAATTAGACTCGAGTCGGATATAACCCTAACCCTAACTCTAGGCTCCGATTTAAAATATTCAGTCAAGCTAGAACACCCTGATCTGTACATCTTGTGAGTTTTTTCTCCTATTTCTAATGGGTACTAATTTTTATTGGCAATAATTTTGGTGCACATCAAGAAAAGATAATTAACTAATTACCTACTGACATCACCTTAAATCACTTCTAGATCTCTATGTACGTATTCGGCGTACCTTTTCTTTCTCTTTTTCTTTCTTTCTCCGTCCCTTAGCCGGCAACTCATGACTACATTACTCTAATTTTAAACTCTAAACTTAATTAATTAAATCCTCAACATGTTATTTAGATATTTACTCTATAATAAATCCATGCAAAATTACTATAATTACGTGGGCTATATATATAAAGCTCGCTCATCAAGTTCCTAAGTACATGATCTAATATTGCATGGATTCTCCTAACTTAATTATTGATTTTGCAACTTATTTAATTCATTAGTTGTCAATTTGCACGAGTAAATTATGATAATAAAAATACCACTAAGTTTTAAAATGAGCTTTATTAAATCACAATTCCATAGAGTTAAAGGTTTTAAAATAAATTTATATAATATAATATAATATTAGTAATTACTAACACTAAGGCTGCCGGCCCAATTCGGTTTTTTGCCAGCCGTATCTGTTTGTATGATCAATTTTGTTAGAAATGTAAAGAACATGCGAACGAAGAAGTGGCATTTTCCAGACAACACAGGAGGTATGGGCCCCTACTCCAAGCCCACGGGCTGGTTTTTCCTAAGATTGAGCTTCATAATTAGTTCATGTGTTGAAGGTTGAAAGTTGAAGCTTAATTTAAGAGTGCACCCCTTGATGCGGTCCTGGATAACTTCGGTATTTGACTTGCTCATAAGTCTCATCTTATAGCGTTGCCATCCTTTTGTACCACAAAATAAATAATTTAAGAGTGCAACTTCTTTTGTTTAAGCAAGCAACGAACCTCATGCGCTGGGCAATTTATAAGGTTGAATCGATCACGTTGGTTTAAATCTTGGTTCGGGTTTGTTCTTTTCATTTTTCAGCTGAACAAAAACTGAAACAGTCTGGCATGTTCTGTTCTTCCATTTGATCCTAAATCGACAATTTCGGTTTAGATCCGATTGGTTTCATTTTCTATTTTGTTTTTACTATTTAACTTTTATATGTTTCAAACATCTGGTTTGGTTTATAAATGAAAGTGAGGTAATTTATCTAAATTTCATGTTAATTATTTAATTTAATTGATTTAGATTAGGTTCTAGCCAAATAATAGTCAAATTATTTCAATCCAGTTTTGTTCCGTTAAAAAATACAATGCAGGAACTCCACTAATCACAAGTTGTTTTTTTCTTGGGTAAGACAAAGGTGAATTAAATTATGATCGTTTCAGCCCAAGAGACAAAGCTCTTCGTAGACTTGCAAGTTGCAACTTTCAAGAAAAGCCTCCTTGGTTTGGTTTTTGGTTTGGTGATCTAATTTTCTTGGGTATGTAATATTCAAGTAATTAAGCATTTTTACGGGACCCGAAATCCCAAAATAGATTAAAGATTTCGGCCGGTTCTTATTTAACCCAACCAACAACTCATTCGTCACGGCGACGGAGCCACCTTTTCTTGCACCCGCACTCTGCTCTAAATTTCTATTACCGGTGCCAAAGCAAACACCCATCATTTAATTTGTTAAAATTAAAATTTGAAGCTCACAAGTCAGAATGAGTTAATTGACAATAAAACTTGGATAATTGCTGCGTTTTGAATCCACTTTCTGTCACTTTCTAGGGAAAAGACAATAGAATCGCGTTTTCTTACTTGGAATTGGATAAAAAAGTCTTAATAATCACTGATCAAAAGATAAAACGTCATTAACACCACCCACCAACCAACTGACAAACAACACACCACTCTTTCCATGTGAACCCAGAAACGAATACGTTTGTATTTTCCTCTCCTTTCCTCGTACATGTCACCATCTCCTCCCATGAAACAACCTTGAACAGTTAAACCCCAAATCTCCCCATCTCCCCATCTTACTTCACACTCAAAGATGGCAAAGACTTTCCTACTCCTGTTCTGTTCTTTTCTTTCTTGCTTCTCACTTGTCATTTCTCTTAGAGGAGACGCTGAGGTACTCATTCGGGTAAAGAATGTCCAATTGGAAGACCCAAATGGAAAACTCAGCAACTGGGTCGAATCCACCACCGACCCCAATCCATGTAATTGGACAGGCATTGCCTGTGAAACGCAGAACCACTCTGTCGTTTCAATTGATTTCACCAGTTTCAACTTATCGGGCGAGTTCCCTTCCGGGTTTTGTCGGATCCGGACCCTTCAGAACCTCTCATTAGGGGACAATAATTTCAACAGCACTCTCACTACTCGTCTCCTCTCCCCGTGCACTCATCTCCGCTCTCTCAACCTTAGCAGCAACTATTTCAACGGCGAGTTACCCGATTTGTCGCTGAATTTTTCCGAATTAGGGGTACTTGATCTCTCCTTCAATGATTTCACCGGCGACATTCCTCAAAGTTTCGGCTCGCTCTCATCACTTCGAGTACTCTCCCTCAGTGCAAACTCTCTCACCGGCCCAATTCCAGAGTTCTTAGCCAACCTCACCCAGTTGACTCGGTTGGAACTCGCGCATAATCCTTTCAAGCCAAGCTCCTTGCCTAAAGATATCGGAAACTTGTCAAAGCTGGAAAACTTGTTCCTCACAGAATCACAACTTATGGGCGAAATACCGGCCTCTATCGGAGATCTCGTGTCTTTAATAAACCTCGACTTGTCGTCAAATTCTCTAACCGGCGATATTCCCCCTACCATTTCTCGTTTGAAGAAAATCGTGCAAATTGAATTATATGAGAATCAACTCTCCGGCCAATTACCTGAAAATCTCTCCAATTTGACATCACTCCTCTTCTTCGACGCCTCAGAAAATAATCTCACCGGAAAACTACCAGCGACAGTCGCCGCAATGCAGCTCGAGTCCCTGAACTTGAATGACAACTTTTTCACTGGAGAGGTTCCCGAGGCTCTATCCCTTAACCGGAAACTCACTGAGCTGAAGCTCTTCAACAACAACTTCACCGGAAAGTTACCCGAAAATCTCGGTAAATTCTCCAATTTAAAAGAATTTGACATCTCCACTAACCGATTCATCGGCGAGTTTCCACCTCATCTTTGTTACAACAACAAACTTCAACGGATCATCACTTTTGAAAACAGTTTTTCAGGTAACTTTCCGGAATCGTACAGCGCTTGCAGGAGTTTAAGCTACGTGAGGATTGCTAACAATGAATTTTCCGGATCTGTCCCTGTAAATTTTTGGGGATTGTCTCTGCTTGAAATGCTGGAAATGTCAAATAACAGATTTGACGGTTCAATTTCCCCGACAATTTCGCAAGCAAAAGGGCTCACTAAAATTCTGTTATCCGGCAACAACTTTTCAGGTACTTTACCAGTAGAAATTTGCAAGTTGGGTGAATTGATTGAAATTAATTTGAGCAGAAATAAGTTTGTTGGTGATTTGCCAAAATGCTTGACGGATCTGAAGCTGTTACAGAAACTTGATTTTGCGGGCAATCTATTTTCTGGTGAGATTCCTAATTCGTTGAGTTCCTGGGTTTATCTGATGGAGTTGAATTTATCTAGAAACCATTTCTCTGGCAAGATTCCGGCCCAACTTGGTAGTTTGTCGGTGTTAACGTATCTTGATCTTTCTACCAACTTGCTTATCGGTGAAATTCCTGTAGAGTTGACGCAGTTGAAGCTTAACTTGTTCAATTTATCTGATAACAAGCTCTCCGGTTTAGTACCATTTGGTTTTAGAAACCAGATATATGTTTCAAGTTTATTGGGTAACCCGGGTTTATGTGGGCCGGATTTTAAGCCTTTCCCGTCATGCTACAAGCCCAAACACATTACCACTTACGTTGTTGCGGTTTTAGCCTTTTGTTTATTGCTCCTACTCGGATCACTCATTTGGATACTAAAATCCAAGTTAGCGGTTTTTAGGAAATCCAAAAAGAGCATGTATAAGGCGACAGTGTTTCAGCGAGCCGGGTTTAACGAGGAAGAAATTGTGGCAAATCTAACCCAGGAAAACCTAATTGGCTCAGGTGGGTCAGGTCATGTTTACAAGGTGGATCTCAAAAGTGGTGAGACGGTTGCGGTGAAAAGGATCCGAAAGAATGCGCATGATTCGGAGACGGAATCTGTATTCAGATCTGAAGTTGAGACGCTAGGTCGGATTCGGCATGGTAATATTGTAAAATTATTGATGAGTTGCAGCGGAGTGGAGTTAAGGGTGTTGGTGTATGAGTACCTGGAGAATGGGAGCTTGGGTGACGTGTTACATGGAGAGAAGAGTGTTAGAGGCTTAGCGGATTGGCGCATACGATTTACGATAGCAATGGGTGCGGCACAAGGGCTAGCTTATTTGCATCATGACTGTGCGCCGGCTATTGTGCACCGGGATGTAAAGAGTAACAACATTTTATTGGACGGTGAAATGAAGGCACACATGGCAGATTTTGGGTTGGCCAAGACTTTGCAATGCAAGAAGGGTGAGAGTGATTGTGCCATGTCTCGTGTGGCAGGATCTTACGGTTACATTGCACCAGGTAATAGCTTGTGCTTTTTATTCGAATTTTTTTAATTAAATTTATATATTTAGAAAATTTAAAATCCACTACTATATTTGCTTAATCACTTTGAATTAGATACTTTGATGGTATCTTAATTAATTACTTTTTATGAGTTATTGCATGGATGACAGAATATGGTTATACGATGAAGGTGACTGAGAAGAGTGACGTATATAGTTTCGGAGTTGTGCTGATGGAGTTGATTACGGGTAAAAGGCCTAATGAAATTTGCTTTGGCGAGGACAAGGATTTGGTGAAGTGGGTGAAAGAGATTGCTTTATCAACTCCCGAAACAAGACCTACTGATCTAGGAAAGCTAATAGATCCAAGGATAGACCTATCTACCTATAATCATGAGCAAATTGGGAGAGTTTTGAACGTAGCTCTTGCTTGTACTTCAGATTTACCGATGAATAGGCCCTCCATGAGAAGGGTTGTTGAATTATTGAAGGACTCAAAGTTGGTTCTCCCCACCAATTGACTCAATGAGTAAGTATATTAGTTGTGTGCAGGACTTGTGGCATTAATTATTTTATTTTGGTAATTTCATTGCACAAACTTGGGCTAGGCTTCATTTTATTTTGGTAATTTTGGTTTTAGAAAATGAAAATTTTGAATCATGTCTCATCAAGTGGGACTCATTTAGGTGTAAATGCTCACTTAGTTGCTGTTAGCAAATCACTTACTTGTTGAGTTTATTGTTTGGGTTTCTAAGTTTCGGCAGCGAAAACATGTGAGCAATGAAACTAAAAGCTTGGGTTTACTAATTTCTATGAGGAAGAATTGATGGGATTGTCCACCTATTTACAAAATTGTCCACTTATTTTAAAATTTAGAATTTTGATCTTTTTATTTTTTTCAAAAGTTCAAAAAAGGGTAAAAAATTGCATATTATTATGAAAACTAAAGGAAAAATATAACAAAAATGATCAAAATGAAAAAAATGATTCTATTTTTTTCTCAATTCCTTTTGATCAAAAATATAAACTGAATCACCTCCGTTCCTTCCTATACGGCGTCGTAGGTTGGTAGATAGTAGGACAAACAAACAAGAGTTATTTCCAATTTTTTTT
The DNA here is from genome assembly GCA_963691705.1 of Viola odorata. Classification (NCBI taxonomy): domain Eukaryota; kingdom Viridiplantae; phylum Streptophyta; class Magnoliopsida; order Malpighiales; family Violaceae; genus Viola; species Viola odorata. The sequence goes on from OY829540.1 coordinate 63,335,236, forward strand.
TTAATTGGTTTAATTTCATTTTATGCGGAAACCGGACGACAAACCACACGACAAAAGGTTTAAAATTAGTAAAACGTAAAACATTATTTTTGACGGTCACCGTTACACTTCCCACCGACATCCCATCTACCCGTGGTAAAAAAGAAAAAAGTCTTTTTAAGAAAAAAACAGCCCCACCTCCACCGCCACCGGGACCACCACGTTCTCCGATCTTTTTCTTCCCCTCTTGTAGAAACAAAAATTTATAAACCACCCAAACAACAATCCACCCACCGCACAGCACTCACCCCCTCCATCAAAACCGCCATTTCCTTTCCTTGAAGAAGAAGCGTCTTAATAAACGCTATTTCGCCGATCATAATAAAATGAGAGAATGCATTTCCATCCACATCGGCCAGGCCGGTATCCAGGTCGGCAATGCCTGCTGGGAACTCTACTGTCTCGAGCACGGCATACAGGTAAAACCACACACACCTCCCTCCATCTCCAATTTCCTCTGCATCTGGTGTACATTTTTCTTTGATTGGATGAGCTCTGCGTGAGATTTGTAATGGATGATTTTTTTTTTTTTTTTGGTAGCCTGATGGGCAAATGCCAAGTGATAAGACAATTGGGGGAGGTGACGATGCGTTCAACACCTTCTTCAGCGAGACTGGTGCTGGGAAGCATGTTCCTCGTGCGATCTTTGTTGATCTGGAGCCTACTGTTATTGATGAAGTTAGGACTGGTACTTACCGCCAGCTCTTTCACCCGGAGCAGCTCATTAGCGGCAAGGAAGATGCCGCTAATAACTTCGCTCGTGGTCACTATACTAGTAAGTAATTCACCAATTCAACTTGTCCTAATCCTTTGAATTCTTAATTTCTTGTCTTGTCATTTGGTTGTGTGTTTGATTGTAATTGGTTGTGATGTGATCTGTAAACTGTAGTTGGGAAAGAGATTGTTGATGTTTGCTTGGATCGAATCCGAAAGCTTACCGACAACTGCACTGGGCTCCAGGGGTTCTTGGTGTTCAATGCGGTTGGTGGAGGCACTGGTTCTGGCCTTGGTTCTTTGTTGTTGGAGCGGCTTTCAGTGGATTATGGCAAGAAGTCCAAGCTTGGGTTTACTGTTTACCCCTCACCGCAGGTTTCAACCTCTGTTGTTGAGCCTTATAACAGTGTGCTCTCCACTCATTCCCTTTTGGAACACACTGATGTTGCTGTTTTGCTTGATAATGAGGCCATCTATGACATCTGCAGACGGTCCCTTGACATTGAGCGCCCCACCTATACCAATCTGAATCGCTTGGTTTCTCAAGTATTTTACTGATGAGACCCGATATGCTTTCCATTCGAATTGAGTTTATTTTTTTTGATTTAGCTAAAACTCTTGTGATTTTTGTGATTGATTCAGGTGATATCGTCACTGACTACCTCTTTGAGGTTTGATGGAGCGTTAAATGTTGACATGACTGAATTCCAAACCAATTTGGTTCCATACCCCAGGATTCACTTCATGCTTTCATCTTATGCTCCTGTTATATCCGCTGAAAAGGCCCACCATGAGCAGCTTACAGTTTCAGAGATCACCAACAGCGCTTTTGAGCCTTCATCCATGATGGCCAAGTGTGATCCTCGCCATGGTAAGTACATGGCCTGCTGCCTGATGTACAGAGGTGATGTGGTGCCCAAGGATGTGAATGCAGCAGTGGGAACCATCAAGACAAAGCGCACAATTCAATTCGTCGACTGGTGCCCTACCGGCTTCAAATGCGGCATCAACTACCAGCCACCAACTGTTGTTCCAGGCGGTGATCTTGCCAAGGTGCAGAGAGCTGTGTGCATGATTTCAAACTCCACTGCCGTGGCAGAGGTGTTCTCTAGAATAGACCACAAATTTGACCTAATGTATGCGAAGAGGGCCTTCGTGCACTGGTATGTAGGTGAAGGAATGGAGGAAGGCGAGTTCTCAGAAGCCCGCGAGGATCTTGCTGCCCTCGAGAAAGACTATGAAGAGGTTGGATTGGAGTCTCATGAAGGTGATGAGTATGAGGATGATGGGTAAAGGAAAATAACAAGTTTCCAACTGCTTCAGTTACCTTTGTTTCTTGTCCTTTTAGTATGTGATGTTCTCATGTTTTTCTATTATGTTTTACTTCAGCGGAGCAAAATGTATGAATTCATGGGGTGTGTCATGAATTATGCTTAATGTACCTAATAATTCTTCAATATAATGTTGCGATGGTGGAATTGGTATGAAATTGAATGCATGCGGTGACAGAAATTGATACACCTTAGGTTCCCCAATTATTGCATTGATCTTGTAAACGAAGTCATCGGTATATAGTTTGGTATAAATGCAAGGCTCGTAGTTTGGATCTGTTGGTTGTATTAAGCAGTTTCAAGCCTTAGATCTGTGGGAGATTTAGTTCAAGCATGTCCTTCTTGAGGCGAATTTAGTGGTGGACAGGTTAGCTAATTTGGCTTTATTGTGTTAAGATCATTTTTTACGGCATCAAGAGTTGCCAAGCAGCATCTCTTGTTTAGTGTTGTTGGGTGATAGAATTGGTTCTTTTCTAGCAAGGTGTTAATTTTTTTCCTTCAAGAAAAAATAAAAATAAGGCAAGACTTATATATAGTTTTTTATTTAAAAATAAATAAATAAATAACAAATATAACATTAAAACGTTTAAGCACGCCATTAAAAAACCAAAAAAAAAAAACTTTTATGGGTTTTTCTTTCCTTCTTCCTGAAACGAAATGGCACGAGTCCAAGACTCCAAGTTTTAGTTTGGTTTGCAACAAACAGAAAGACAAAGTGGACAAACAATTCCCTCATTTCGGGTCTTCTTTTATTCTTCTAGTGTCGTCACAGTCAAACCACTGCGACTCTCACTCTCACTCTCTCTATATTAATTTCCTGTTCTTTATTCTCTGCACTGTTATTATGGAAAGTGAGAAATCTCAGAAAATTGCATCAACTACTGGTGAAGAACATGAACCAAATCATCTCCTGGTACAGCACCTTCTTCCTTTTTCCCTCAAAAGCGGTCGTCTTATTTTTGTCTTTGATTTTCACTTATGGGTGGATTTGTATACCTTTGATTTTATTATAGATTCTTCCTTCAAATCTTGTCTTATTTGTATACCTTTGGCGCCATTGTGAACAGGAGCAACTGAATTAGTACACATTGCAGATGCTAGGGTTCCATCTTTTTTGTTGTTTGAAATTTGTTGTCATTTTAATTCTTTGAACTGAAAATTTAATTTAGAGTGGTTATAATGAGAATTAGTTGTTTCAGTCTTTTCATGAATGTGGTTGTGAACAGGAAGAGCAAATTCAACATGGTGTAGCTGATGAATGTGGAAGAAATACATTTGCAACTTCACAAGATCAACAAAATCTACCAATTCTTATGGACCAACGCGTTCCCATCCAGTCACCACCATCCATTGCTGCCACCCAATGGCTACCAAATATGCAATTTGTTCAGCAGGGCCTTTTGCAACCTCAATTAGCTCAACCCACAACACCCGTTTGGCCTCCACAGTTCGTTGGTTACCAATTGCCTGGAATGAATCCACCTACAATGTTTCAGCTTGGAACGGTTGATACTAGCTGGCACGTTCCTACTGTCATGGCAGGTGGAACTTCATCAAATGACCATGGTCAAGTCCCCAATCTCTGTTTTGGTTACCCATATCCAGGCTTTCCAGGTAATTTAGCGAACTTTCGTCATCAATTTGGATTCATTTTCTTTGGAATTTTAATATATCTCAATATTGATTGCGTATTTTGGGGTGCATTGTTATTTAGTATCAAAAGAATGTTGAGATGCTTCTGCAACATAACTGACAGTATTTTCAATCATAGTTGCCAGGATATGCTAGTTAATGAACTCAAGTGACTTCACATTCTTTGTTCATTTTAAACATAATACTGAGATTATCTGTAATGTAAGTGACAATATTTTTGATCATAGTTGCCAGAATATATTACTAGTATATGAACTTGATGTTGACAGTGAACTCCAAATTGAATCTGAGCCAAGTGCAGGGCCTTGGGATCCCTCATCTGGCTGGGCCCATGTTCAACAACCATTGCCCTTTTCTGCTTATACTTTCCTGGGAGGATCTAACCAGTTCCACTTACAACCTGTTAAAGTTCCCAGTTCCTCAGAGTCAAATGAAAAATCCTCTCCAAGAGGGATCATTACGGTACCAGAAAAACTTTCCCAAAAGCACAAACAAGTCTGGGAAGCTCAAGTATGAGTTCTTTCCCTTCACTCTTCTATTATTTGCGTTGTGGCATGATTCTTTTTTAACGTAACCATCCTCGAGTGTACATTTTTGTGCGAGATTACAGTCAGCAGAGAATGTTCAGCTATGGGGTGTAGTTGGGCAGTTGCAATCAGAAATAGCTGATTACAAGAGCCAAGTCATGAAACTTGAGGTGAAAGTTTCATCACTGAAACAAGTAGTGGAAAAGCCCACTGATCATGCCATTGGTGCTGCTGTATCTGGGCAAGCACGAAGGAGAGAGAGACCACCAAAGCGAGCAACTGCTTCAGCTGATGCCTTACCTTCACATGAAGAGTCTCAACCTCGAGCTCGTGGTAGGAAACCAGTGCAATACAAGGCTCAAATTGATGACAAAGCACACATTTTTGAGAAAGTTATCCTAAACAAGGAAGAAAATAAAGAAAAGTCATGCAATCCCACTGCCATTAACCAGCAACAGAGTGAAAACAACATTGAAGCTATTGATCGAAATCTGATGTTGCATTCATTCAACAGCCAAGATTCCCGAGAAACACCGCAAAAACAAATGTTTGGTGGCAATAAGACGGAAAGTTCATGCATTAACTTTTCTGTTTTATCTCAACTAGCGAATGGAATCAATGATAGTAGTGCTTTTGGTGCTATGTTAGGCACAAGAAACAATGGGAGCCTTGGATGGCCTTCCGGCAGTACTACTCAAGATGGTGGATGTAATATGAGCTCTCATGTATCATGATGGCAGTGTTATTAGAGAAAACGGAAAGGTCATTCCTGGATGGAGTTTTGTGAAGCAAGAGGATGTCTCGGAAGAGCTGGAAGCCAATGTAGCGGCATATGTCAGTGGCGAAAATGAGTTGGAAATGGTAGATAATTTTAGCTCTGATGATGCAAACATCATGCGTACGGCTTCAGTTCAATAACTGATGGTATTTTCAGCAGGTGAACTCCTGTTACTCAGGTTTACGTCTTTTGGGTTTTTGAAAAATTGGCGATAGTAAAGCTGATATTGCAGAAATCTGTTCATTTGGCCATAACTTTTTCTGTGCATTGTAAGACGTCTGGCCAAAATTTTGTAGAGAGCTGTACTTTACACATTCTGGTTTTCGATACGAATCGTCAATGTAGGTATATTAGGAATTCTGTATGCCAATTTCTGTTTGGTTGTGTATTATCTTCTTCCTTTAGCCCTTTTCATGATGTGCATATATGCATTGTGATGCAGTTTACTATTGTGGTTAGTTAGCAGTTTACTACGGTTCAAACTCAAAAAGGATTCTAAAGTACTTGGGCCGCTTACTGGAGAAAGAAGGCCCACTGGACCGGCCTACTTTGTAATCATGGCCTGGGGAGTTAGGACTTTATCAGCATAGTCATTCATTTGTCTCTTGGAACGAGGAGGAAGTAGATTTTAATTTTACTTTGTTTGGTTTTTCTTGGAAAGTTATATTTTTAAGAATGTTATATTCTCAACGCCCTGAAATTGGGTAATAAATAAAATAAAGTGATTCCTAGTAAAAAGCTAAGGAAAAGGGAATTTGTACTCCCTCCGTCGAAAAAATGACTCTCTAACATACTTCGTAAAGATTAAGAAAGATATTAAGTGTTGAAAATAAGTCAATAAATATCTCTCTTTATAATTCTATTAATTAGCTTCTTAAATAAACCAATAAATACAAATGCGACATTTTATATGTGATGGTTGAATGTAAACCAAAAAGCATACTAAAAGTTGGGGATTGGGTCTCAGATGGGCTATAAACCCATCAAAAGGAAGTTTGTAAGCAAAGGAGTGCCAAATATAACAGGAGTATATAACAATATGGACTTCTACTCTTTCTTAATTATATAATGGAAACTTGGACAAACGCCGTATTTATTAATTTAATGACTTGGTTACGTAATTAAGAATAGTTAGAGATGTGAGCATTATCATTATGTGTTACGGACCAAATGAAGCAATAAGGAAAAACTACTCTAAAGTCTAATTACTCAGAAATGCCCGTGACATTATGGCATCAAGTGCCGCTTTTGCTAATGCAATCATAGCTTCAGCGACAAACAAGGTAGGGAAAGGGATAGTAAGAGATGAACGTGTAAAAGCAACTGGATACAAATGCAGCCGCTATCATCATTATCAGTAAGATAGATAAGTTCATGTACTAATTATGCAAATTAGGAATAATCAATGATCATCCTTATTTCTTTCGGAGCTTACATGAAAAAGCTTAATTAGGCAATGAGCCATCATCTTTTGATTTTCTTTTTTAATGTTTTGGTTTAAATTAATAAAATTAGCTTTTAGTATATGTAGTATCTCTAACCTCATTCGATTAGTGTTATTCATTTTTACCTACGGTCATTCTCTTAAGTAAATTCTTTCATATACACATTAAATTAGGGGGAAAAATCATAAAATTATCATATCACTTACATCAACTACGGGTACTATAGGTTTCATGATCGGTAGCGAGGTGCAGAATAAAAGTGCAACCCCATTTTTGTTGTTGTTGATGATTTCATGTCAATAAATTTGTTATCATCTCAAACTATATTCAAAATGCAGATCATAGTTATGTCACCCTTTCTTGTGGGGAATACACGTACGTTTTAATTTTAGTGTCCTCATACATTGTAATCCCACAGTCTAACATAAGATTGTCGCAAAAACTTGGGTAGAACTGATGTACCCACTACTCAGTAGCTCTCCCATTTAAAATCTGACACATGTATATTTTGACATGTCATACTTAACAGTTAACACGTCACACTTAACCCCATTGTCCTTTCTTCTCTCTCTCTTTCTTCTCTCTCTCTTTCTTCTTTCCCTTCCTTCCTTCTTTCTCTGCAGCTGTATACAACTTGCCTCTCCCTTGGCATCCCTGTAAGCATTCACTGCTATATTCCTCATCTGGGTTTTAATTTTTTTCTGCTTCTGATTTCGTTTCTTATGTGTATGTTTAATTGATATGTTCAATCCGAAGAAGTATAGGAAAATTTTGAAAACTTATGTTTGTTAATTGGATTACGGTGGGTGACTGTTTATGTGGTTGAATATCCCTTGTGTGTATGTTTATAAATTGGGACGACACACCGACGTGTGCTGGTTTCCCAGTCTCGCTAGTCGCTACCTTCTAATTTAATTTGCAATTTCCATCTTCCTTTCCGCTTGTTCCACTTCTATTGTCGAAATTTTTAGCTTCGGTATGCCCACTTCCTTGATCTCTTCTTGTATCAGCGATTATGCTTTCGAAATTCTCTAGGTACTGATAACTGGGTGTTCTCTCTCGTATATGGAAAATTTGGTTTCAGGTTTTGGAGTTGTGTATTGGTTTGGCGTCGGATGGGGCTTTGGAGTCCTTCGTTATTTCCCTAATTCTAGATCTTTGATCTCCTTGCTTTTAGGTTAGAGCCATATTTGAAGTCTGCCCATGGTTAAATGCAGCAAATAATACAATAGCAGATGATAAAATTGCCACCCTGCCCCATTCTTGCTTGGTCTAGGATTGTAGTTTTTGGTATTGATGTTAGATTATTACATTCTTATCCAGCTACTAAATTATTACATTTCCTCTTGGGTTTTCTCAAACTTCCCACACCTTTTTGTCATCTTAACGTGTTTGGATCTTCTTTTTCTTGTCTTATTAAACTCATTTGTTATATTGCTTTCTTATTCAGTACCTTCCATAGATTTAGATTTTGTGCTTAATCTTGTCATTTGTCTTAGGAATTTGCATTGTGAATTGATTGGTTGACGGGAAATTTTTTTTATGTCAAGCACTCAATATAATGATGCCTCAGGTGAGATAAACTACCAACCTATAGTATGTGTCAAAAAAGAAAATGATTTAACAGATGGGATAGGAATCTCCATAATATTTTTGACACCAATTAGTTAGCATGAAGAACAATGGGCTGAAACTTTGTGTATCTTACTAATCATAATAGATGCTCAAATGTTCATATTTTTTTTATCATTTTTCTGTAGTTTTACTGTTGTAGCTGATTGATAGGCTTCACAAACCTTACTCGTGATTTTTGTCCTTGTGGGATTTAACATGTTGCCTCGGTAGACAATGAATCTACTTGTTGCCTTAGAGACCATGAATTTGTTAATGATGGGAGGTTCAGATGCTGATGCTGGAAGAGATTCAAATAAGCTGACAAATAAAACAGTCCTGGTTCAGGTTTGTCGCAACTTCATTTTTTTTGCATATGCAAAAAGCTTCTTTACATGCTTGTGTGTCTGTTGGTCTTGTCTTTCCCTGTGCATATTTTAATACCTGTTGTTTTTTAATTGCTCCTGGGAAGTGTGAACAGTAACAATAAATATAATGTTTGGTGTCATTTGCAATTTTAAACTACATCTACAGTATCCAAATCACTGCACCATACTTTTAATATTGATTCTGCTGTATAAGAATCTGAAGAATCTGAAAAAATGGATGAGGACAGCAAGATAATTGAAGAACTACGTGAAAGAAATGAATGTCAAAAGGCTCAGAGTGCACATTTGGAGAAAGCTTTTAACCAGGCAATTGCAAGCCAGGAGGAAGTCAGAATGAGTGGCTACAATGAGCTCCAAAATACAAGGATATTGTTGAAAATTTGAATAAGAAACTTGCAAATTGTATGAACGTAATAGATTCAAAGAATGTTGAACTTCTGAATCTTCAAACTGCTCTTGGCCAATACTTCGCTGAAATTTAAGTATTAAGATGAACTCCAGTGAGGTGCTGATTGTACTTATCATTGTACTTTTGTGATTTTTTCTCAAAAATTGTAACATCTGTAGTAGATAAGATCTACAATTATTGTTGGCAGAGAATGATTCCAAGTAGAAATAAAATTGAGCTAGATTTATTCATTCACTTTGTCTTATTGATTAAAGCAGATATATATGCTGCAATATTTCCAATCATCTAATTATTTCTAGCTCACCAAAAATAAAGACACATCTAAAAGTTCCCTCATCAGGAAATACAGAAAGAAAACAGAAAATTTGCATCACTTGTTCACGCTGGACTCATGTGCGTCAATAACTTGCATATCAGTTCTTTGTTCAACCTGCATTAAAGTGAACTTTTGTTAACTCGAATCACAGTCATGAATATAAGATATAAAAAGATAACAACAAAAGTTAGAAGCATACCTGGCTCAAAAGCAATCTCTGATAACTCATACCATTCGGTTGCTCACAATTGGCATAACTCATACCATTCGGCTGCTCACAATTGGCATATGATGTATTTGAAGAACTGTATGGCCATATAGGCATCTGCTGAAGTATACTTATGTTAGTTTAATATATAAATACTCTTAAAAAGTTAATTTACATACATACACTTCAAGAGATACCTGACTGGCATGAGATGATGGCATGAAATAGTTACTTCCAGTTGCTATAGTTGAAGTATTCCTATCTTGTATATGAGATGAAAAGAGAAGTTACACCAAAAGAAAGGAAAATTCACCGAAGTACTTAAATAAAAATAACTCAATAGTTTTCTATAATAATTTATCAGAATCTGAGTTGTAAAGACAGAAACATCATCCAAGCAATTAAAGTTTGTTTCATGATTTGAAACAACATGTCTAGAACTATCCCCATCGGTCGACTTCTTTCCTGTAATAATAAAATAAATAAAGTTACAGTTGATAAAATTAGAATCTTGAATGAAATAAAAAAACAATATTTACTACACTAACCTTTAAATTTGGTTGTTCCAATTCGTGTTTTCCCCTTCTTTGTTATGTTCTTCTCAAGCATGCTCTTGTATCTAATATTTTTTTGCCCTTTCTTTTTCCTTCGAAGAGGATCTAAAATGCGGTCTGATCCACCCATAGTGACCATGTCATCTTCCAGCTCACTTTCTATTTCTTTATCGGCAACATTAATCTGCACTTTCTCTGTCTTGAGAAAATTTTCAATTTTTTTTAGTCCATGCTCTAAAATATCTTCAGCCATTGATGTGCTTTCATCTGTCAGAGAACCTTTCGTTGCTAAGATAATAGCTTTCTGCATAATTTGACTCATACGCAAACTAATTGAGCTTTTACCACTTTCAGTACACATTTTACCTTGATTAGCCCCTGTTACGCTCGATTTTGCACTCTTTGTCCATCTCTTCATTATGTATTGAGGAGGTATATGAAAAATATTTCGAGCATTTAACACTTTCAATGCATGAAGACACAAAATCCCAACCGACTCAAACTTTTTGCAGCTACAGTCTATGGAAAAATCAGAAACTTGAAACTTGACAATGTATGCCTTATCATCCCCGTCTTTTATCAACCTATAAACATGACCATTTCCATCACTTCCACCATCCTCAATTGCCACGAAAAGAGATTCTTGCAATTCTTCATTAAACCATTGGAAAATAACATGGGTGTATTCATTGGCAGCTTGTCGGACCATACCTCCAATTTTTTCAACACCCGGAATCATACCTTGATTACACTTAAAATCATTCAAAAGTTCAGAATGGCGTATACGCTCACACACTTTCTCATAACGAAGAACAAATTGAGTCAAAGTTGTTGTCTTACTTGTCACCTTGTGAAATACACTGTTCATGCACTCGCTTCGTTGTGTTGATAGTATGCCAGCTGAAAAGTAATTCTTACTAAAAGCTGGGCACCACTTTTGCCTCAAATTGTACAAAGTTTTGAGCCACGTATTCTCGGACATATCAAACTTCTCTTGTATTTGTTGCCACACCTCTTGAAACTCTCTCTCTGTTTGACAGTTATAAAGACACTTGCTGAATAATTTTTTGAATAAGGGAATCCTCAGGTAATAAGAAAGATGTTTTGGGGCATTCTGTCCAATATGCCACAAGCAAAGTCTGTGTTGTGTCTCTGGAAACACGTGGTTGATTGCATTAGCCATTGCAGCGCATTGATCTGTGAAAATAGACTGAGGTTGTTTTCCACCCATAGCTTTTAAAAATGTCTTGAATAACCAAATAAACGATCCAACTGTTTCATATAGCAGAAATGCACAACCAAGAAGGATATTTTGTTTATGATGATTGACTCCTATAAATGGAGCACAAATCATATCATACTTATTTGTACGATATGTTGTGTCAAAAATGACAACATCACCAAAGTAACTATAATCTACATTTGATCTCCCATCACTCCAAAAAAAGCTTCTTAAACGATTTTCATCATCTAAATCCACCGCATAGAAAAAAGAAGGATCATCAAATTGCATGCTTCTAAAATGATCCAAGACATTTTGTGCATCACCAAGTTCAAAAATCTTTTGTCTCTTATTATGCAAATAATTTTCGCAATCCTTTCTTAAAAATCCAACATTTTCTACACCACCAGCTTGTTCTTTTAAAAACCCAAATATATGAGTTGGTTTAATACCTGCACCATCCATTTCATTGATGACATTAGCTTGGGCTGCACTAATGTTCCGGTGAGATGTCAACATATCCTGTTGTTGGGGTAGAACAAGTTCATGGTTGTGCTCACGAACAAATTTTGAAATGATCCATGCACCATTCTCAACCGTAAATATAATTTGAGCCAAGCAATTGGTTCTTGTTTCCAATCTGTTAATCTTTGGCACAAAAGTTGAATCCTTTGGTCTGCGTTGTCCTTGCTTAGAGCATAAAAAAATCCTTTGTCTTACCATACTATCTGTTAATCTACGATACATACCTTTTCGCACACTAAACCCCGTCATTTTGGCATATGCATTGTAGAATTTATATGTTGTTTCTTCATCTGAAAACATCATGCCAACTTCCGGAATGTTATCGACTTGAGTTAAGTCAATGTTGGATTTAGTAACATTGTCACCATTTGTACCTATTACGATCAAAATAATTAATTAGAATGTACAATTAGAAGAATATAAAATTTGACGAATAAAATATGAAAAGGGAAAGGTACACACCAGAAACTCCACAATCTTTTCCTGGACTTGGAACCATCGTTGCTAAGATTGAAAAATATGTTCTTTTTTACGTTTAATTGATTTTTTAATAAACCTGAGTTGTAAAGACAGGAACCTCAATTATAAACATACACACAAGGGATATCCAACCATTTAAAATGCCTAGATTACTAGCGAACTAACTGCATACTTTAGAGTTCAAGAAATAAATAAATAAAAACAAAGATTGAGGCTTTATGCTACGAACTAAGAATAAATGCGACAGATTGCAAAGAGTAAGGAAGTAACCTCAAGAATGGAGAGCTTATGCTGATGAGAGGGTTTCTAGAACCCGATTCCCCCAAATCGGGTCACTGCCTCGTTCACTGACTGAGATTAATGACAGCATGTATAAAAGACAAACGATTTCTTATGCTGATGAGAGGGTTTCTAGAACAGCGAAACTGTCAATCTCTGCCCTGAAGCCTAATCCCGAAACTATGAGAGGGTTTGTAAACAGATCAACGACCGTATCAAAGGACAAATGTAATTTTTTGTTTTTTCCAAATTGTGCTTATTTTTAGTGCAATAATCGTGGTTATTTATTTGTAACCCTAAAAAGAAATAAATTTCTAACTGCAAAAAAAAAAAATCAATTAAGTTAACGGTGTTAATTAGATCTATTTCTGTTAAGTATGAGGTGTATCACTTATCCACATGTCAGATTTTAAATGGGAGAGCTACTGAGTAGTGGGTACATCAGTTCTACCCAAGTTTTTGCCTAAGATTGTGCCTCTAGAAAAATGGCATTACTAAATAATAAACACTGGACGATAAGGTAATTAAGAGTGCAAAGACTGACGATATCAAAAATTTGCACTTTGCTGTATGTGATTTAGTTACGTATGTGGGTTGGTAATTAAACATAATTACAATGTTGACGTAATTAAGAAAAATGAGCTCCCAAGCCTTATTACGTTGTAATTACTTAGCGTTTTACTTTCTTCGCAAAAAAGAATAAAAAAATGAGCGGAAAAGAGAGAAGTTAATGAATAAGAAAGAATGTTTCATGTTCTATACTTCCATTTTGATAAATCAATAATCCCGACCTAGAATGGGGTGAATAGGTAATAAAAATTCACACACAAAATGTAAGGAAAAATAACAAAGATATAAAGAATTATAATGGTTCTAATTCCTAAACCGAATTGTACTCCACTATCTAAGAGCTTCACCCTTAGGATTTTCTAACAACGAACACTTCGCTATTAACTTGAGCTTTTATCGGTTCAGCTCACAACCTTACACTTTGGTTTTTCCAGGCTCAACCACAACTGTTACACAATCCTATTTCAACGGAAGGAATGCACAACCTAGTTCTTTTGCGGGACAAGAACTCTACTCAATAACCCAAAAGTGTTAGGTACACTTTTCAAACCTTCACAATTATAAATTGTAATTTGCAACAAAAAAATTGGTGTACAAATGAATAAATGTATGATTAACAATCAACACCAATAAATGATCAATGTTACCTCAAGAAGAAAGCTTATTCAAACTCGATTGAATGACGCAAGAATGATTGAAAACGGATATGAGAAGCTTGCGTTGTAAAATCTTGATTTCGTGAGTTTGTAAATGTAAATTTGTGTATGGAACTTTGTAAGAGCTTTCTTCGATAGTTATAACTCATCTTAGATGAGTATTTATAGTGTCAAAAGGTTTGGTGTCCGTTTATGGCTGTTGGAGCAAAAAATTAGCCGTTTGAAATTCGAAAAAACTTACCATTATTCTTGTCTGTAGTGTCTGGCGGTATACCTCTAGGCATTTGGCGGTATGCTGCTAGCTTCAACAAGACGATGGCATAAAATTTATTTTCTGGCGGTATACCTCTATCTAGCGGTATACCTCCAGGCACGTTTTTGCCTATAATTTGTTTTTCAAAACTCATTTTCGGGTAAAATTTTTTGACACGTTTTCTTGAGATTATATTGACCATAAATCAAGTGCTAATTAGAATCATACTTACAAGTACATGCTCAATATACACTTGATCTTGAAGCTTGCGATAATTAATTCGTTGCTCTTTTTGTTGTCACGATCGCAAACTACATAAACACTTTAACTTAAAATTGCATTAGTATTCTAATTAATTTATATCTATAATTCATCAAAACAAGATTTATGCTTCTTAGGCCAACACATTTAAGATTGTTTTATCATTGTCCAACGATTGTTGGTGTATGATTAGTTTTTTTTTTATAAACGGAGGTGAAATTCAATCATATACTGTTCCAGTCTTTTAGCAACGTGTAAATTAATTAACATACATTGTTTAAACAAAGGCATGCACGAATGGTAATCTTTAAGGGATCCAAATGGTATATACTCCATTATGAGTGTCAACTGAAATACCATACCGAAATTACCGAATTTTCATACCGACCGAACTCGTGTTCGGTCGGTATTTTTTTACTTATTTCAGTAATTCGGTATTACCGTACCGTACCGAAATTTATTTCGGTACGGTACGGTAAGTTTTTTGGTAGGTTCGGTGCCGAACCTACCGTACCGAACTTCCTATAGGATGGCAGCATGGGCTTGGGCCCTTGGCAGGCATGGGTTGGGTTGGCCAAACCCATCATTCTTCAATCTTCCTTAATCCTTAGTAAGGATTAGGAAGCAAAACTCATCGACGATCCACCTCTGACCTCTCCTCTCCCTCACCACTCCAATTTCCAATTTCCATCCTCCATCGGCGAATCCAGTTTCCATCCTCCATCCTCCGCCCTTTCCATTCTCCATCCTCCATCGACGATTTCATCCTCTCCTCTCCCCTCTCCCTCCAATCCTCGATATACCGATTCCATCCTCCTCGGCCGCTTCCATCCTCCATCCGACGATCCATCCTCCATCGACGCTGCTGGTGGGTGTGCTTCCTGCCCTAATTTCATATTATTCAATTTCAATGCATAAACCCTAATTTCAGTAAACATGTATAATTATTTGATGTATGGATTAGTGTTCAATATTGTTGGATGTCTAATTTCATTGGATGTCAAAATTTGGAAAATTTGGAAATTTTGACATCATTGTTACTGAAACTGAAATTGTTGAAGATGTGTCTGTGTTTGTTTGAGTTGATTTGAGGGTTACATTTGTTTGTAATTTTTGTTTTGACCTGCACCAATTTCTTATTGAAACTGGAATTTTTGAAGATCTGTTTGTGATAATTGGTTTGGCAGGAGATGGCTTAGGATTGAAATTTCGGTATTTTGGTGAATGAAATTCGATATTTTAGTACGGTACCGAAATTCAGTTCGGTACTGTACGGTAATTTGTTTTGAAAGTTCGGTATACCGAATACCGAAATATTTCGAACCCTATACTCCATACTAAATTACCAATGATTGGTTGATCTCTTGACAATGAGGCATAAATTTAGCGCAGCTGGCTTCCATCTGTGTCGACATCAATACTGCTTTCTCTACCTCGCCATTGACGTATTCTTAAATATAGATGTTGCAATGTATTTCCATAATACAATTAGGATATACACAACCAATAAAAGTTTATTAAGTACCAATCTTTTTTTCCTTAAGATATTACTATTTTTCTTAATTTCATGGATTAATTTTAGTTGTCATATCGAATTGCAAGAAAACTTATTTAGAAGTTGAGTTTGAATTTTTGAAAAATGGAGCAAACCACACCAAAAAAATTCATTATATTTAAAACCGAACAACGAGAATATATTATAGGCGTTTAATACGTATATATGATCTATATTCACAAGTGTTTGTATAATTAATGTTATTTTTCATGTTCGATAAATTATGCAAAAGAAAATACATGAATCCAAATAGTCAAACTCTCTGAGAAGAATGTTCCATATATATACAATTTACCATATTAATTCATTCTTCACCTAATATAATAAGTTACCTAATTTGAAAAACAAAACATCTATATATAGCAATTAATTCAACTCTCTATATTATGAAAAAATACGCATAAATATTTACTTTCCAAATAATTGACATTAACAGTTATATAAGATATAAGGAAAAAAAAATAATGCTAGTGATAATATTTTTCTAATGTTAACATTTTTACTAACACTTAATAATATAGCTTATCGAGAGAAAAACACACTTGATAATATATAATTGAGATTTATCCTTTTTTTTCATTAGAGTTTATCTCTTATTTATTTAAATAAAAGCTAAATAAATACTCCCTCTGTCCTTTAATAACTGACGTTTTTCTACGTTTTTCTACGTTTTGGAGTACTTGTCATTTTATATTTTCCGAAGCATATATTTTGTGCAAATGACAAATTTTTTTTTTAATCAACCCAATTTAATGATGGTATGGTAATTTGAGTGAAAATTAGAGGTAAAAATAAAATAAGATCAAAGATCATTGTCTTGCGTTTTTTTACTATCCTAAAACGTCTGTTATTAAAGGACGGAGAGAGTATAAATTAATATATATGTATTTAAAAAAAAGTTAATAAAAATATTAATATCTCGAGCCAACTTGTTTCTTACTTAAGCTAAAACGCCCCCCATGCCACCGCCAGTCATGAGACGTAGTCAAAAAAGACCTCATTTCACCACCTAACCCCATTTTCCCTCATTTTGAGCTTAATAAAATTTAAATAAATAATATCATATATACCAATATCTTTAACTCCTTTCAGATTCCTTCGCCCACCTTTCTCTCCCGCGCCATCGCCATGCCCCTCCTCATCCCCCTCATCTCATTTCCAATTGAAAAAGAGTAGACGACAGATTCAACAAAAATTGAAATCCCAAAACAGTGTCATCAACTACTACAACAACAGAACAACAACAACACATACCAAATCAGTGGCAAAAATGGTGTGTTTCTCTTTCGCTGCATATTCAAAAACACTAATCGACCATCTAAAATCACTCAACATTCCAATCCTTCCTGGCCTCACCGACTCCGAATTCTCCTTCATCGAATCCATCTTCCACTTTTCTTTCCCTCCCGATCTCCGCTCCATCCTTGAAGCCGGCCTCCCCATTGGGCCCCACTTCCCCAATTGGCGTTCTTCGTCACTCCAACAACTCCACCTCCTCTTATCCCTCCCTTCTTTAAACCTCACCAAAAACATTTCTCAAAACAATTTCTGGGTTTCTTCAAGCTGGGGCCCAAAACCTCGAGACTCTAAAGAATCAGTGGTTTTAGCAAAGCAATTCTTGGAGAAAGCCCCGATTCTTGTGCCGATTTATCGGAACTGTTACATTCCGTGCACACCCAATTTGGCTGGGAACCCGGTTTTTTACATCGATGATCGAGATGTGCGTGTTTTGAGCTTCGACGTCAGTAGATTTTTTCAACAGGTTGAGTTCTTGAAAATGGGTACTGTTATCTGTCATTTCCCCGCGGGAGGAAAGGAAGGAATCGGTAATGGGTCGATGAATGCGCCTGCGTGGGCGGCGACCAGCGCGAGAAATATCGATTTCTGGACGGGGGTGGCGGAGGGTGGGCGGAGGATGGTGGCGCGTCAGGAGACGCGCGGTTGGTGGAGCGGCGGCGATTTTGACCGGTGTTTGGAGGAAGTTTTCTGGAGGCTGAGGGATGGAGGGTGGGGAGAGGAGGAGGTGAGAGAGATGATGATGATGGACGGTTGCGATCATCGTCATCGTCAACAGCACGAAAGAATCAAGGAGGAAGAGGAGGAAAAGGGATGTTGTGGGGCCCAGTTTGACGCGGAGGAGGAGGATGGTGTGACGTGGCACCACACGAGGAATGTGCTATCACTTGTGCTGTTGCGTGCGGGATGGTGCAGGGAAGATGTGGTGTACTCGCTTGGTCTGCAAGACTCTGATGATGTTCACGATCATCTGGACGGTACAGATAATTTAGAAGGGAAAAATAATAATTCTGCTCTGGACTTTCCAATTAATCTCCACCACCACAGCTGTTCCAGAGAGGATGATGATCGTCAAAATAACCACATCCAGCGGTTCATGAAAGTTCCGTCTCTTGAGGTTTAAAGACTCAACGCAATTTTTAGTCTTTACGCTCTTAAGAATTGACTTCATTCGAGTATTATGAAATTCAAACATTTTTAAAATTTATTTTTTCAGATAAATTAATAAGTTATCCATGTTGTAATTAGACATTAGACACCTTGTTAGGAACATTTTGCTCAAATTAGGTAACCTTAGACAGGTTTATGTTTTTATTTTTTTTCAATTGTTGGAATATAGATACTTAGAAGGACCAAATTGTCCGCTTAAATGCTAGCTATCTATGACTTGAATTGATTTATGGACTTTGAATGCATAGGGGACCAAATTGGTTCAACGATTTGCATTGGTGGACCCATGATTTTGCCTAATTTATTGGTGTAGTTTTCAATATCTAAATCTTTTATCGGAAATAATTACTTTAAAATAAAACGATATATTTATTATATTAATTATTTCATTTTAAATTGATCAATTTAAAGTTAACATACTTTAAATTGATTAGATTGAATTTTATAACTTACGAGAAAGATAAAAACTATAATTAAATTTTTTTAATGATTTCTGAAATTCTATTGGAGAAGAAACCAATGTTTCAATTATCATCTATAAGTCTCATGTGTCGACCATCATAATTTTAATGATTTCTTATTGCTAAAGTTAAGTACTTTGGAAATGTTCATAGGTAACGTTAATTAAACATTGTAATAGCATATAGTAGTACTTAATTTGGAGCAATATTATATTTCATTATCTACTTTTCTTCTATTATCTTTATTGCTAGCTCTTGAAGCTATACGACAAACCGTTCCGACTTCGGAGAAAACAATCTCTACGCGATTTTACTCTCTTGTCTTATATTCATGATATTTCTCCCTTTTTTAATTTCGTATCCTCTTAAAAAATCTTAAACTCCTAATTAATAATTAGTGATAACGAGATAAGTTCGTTTAATCTTATCATAATTTTGAAACTAACATTTTTTATTAAAATAAAAATACGGAAGTTGCTAATTAATTACGTAGCTTATTGATTATTGGATAGTAATAAAATATCAACATGAGTTTGAGTTCGAGTTCGCATACTTCTCTACCGATAAAAGAAGAAGAAAAATGGAAATTTTAAATTTGAACTGAATTTCTCTTTAATTTAATTTTACATGTCAATCCCACCATTGATTTGGTGGTGGTGTGGTGGATTTAACCAAGATGACTTGTAGGTATCATCAACACGAGATGATTTCTTTCCTTTTCTTGCTGGATTAGGCTAGGCTAGGCTAGCTCATCTTCTTTTGGATAGCAAGACTAATCCGATGGGTAAAATCTTATCTAATAATTTTGAATAATGATTATATTTAAATTGAAATTAAATAAGTAGATATGACTCATAAAAAAAGGTCATATCTTTTTTGTGTTTTTTCTGGAGAAGTAGAAGAAAGAATTATAAAGATTTGTCTCCAAGTTTAGGCCGTCTAGGGCCCAAATGCGCTATTGTCCACTTGACTAACAAGCCCGTCTAGGAAGCAGTCGGCCTATTTTAAGGTCAGGATAGTGATTTTGTGGGCCATGGTTTGGTTTTTCTTTATAGACCGGCGTCGGCCTCAGGTCATTGTCAACACTCCATACAAAATTTGAGGGTGAAGATAACAAGTCGCACACCACACAATTTTTTTCTCCTTTTTCTTTTTGGTATGATTTGTTTACAAATCTCTATAACTCGATTCGTTAAGAGATAAATGGAAAAAAAATACCGTGTAAATATATAACCTCTTCACTTTTCATATTTCTTCTTTAAACTACTCTTTCAGATATCATCTGATTTATATTCAGCGAGAATTCTACCAATATGAAGAAAAAAACGAGTAGGTGATAATCGGTGATGGATTTCAAGGGGGCACGAAGCTACAATTTTTTTCAAAACTTCCATTTAGTCTTTATATTGTACTATTCTTTAAAACTTTCATATATGGTTACTGCAAAATTAAATTTTTTTTTATTCATTTTATACAATTTTGTCTCCCCAAGATTTTCTTGTGGCGTCAGTAATGAGAAAAACGAAATAGCACTGCTGTAAGTGAGGTATGAGACACCTTTATAGGATAATAACACCGCTATAAGTGTGGTGTGAGACACCTTTATAGGAATTTTTCTTGCTTTTAAATTTCGTTGTGACTTTTGGGTTTATCATGGATGGTATGTCTTTTATGTGAAATTGTATTATGTGCAAATTTAATGGATTAGACTTGGGATTAATTCTAAAATCATTATTTGAAGTGTATAGTATTAGCTAAAGAAGAAATATTAACAATTTCTATAATTTTATCTACTTACTTTGGATTGGTTGTGTGTTTTTTACCGGGTCGGTTCCTGTACATTGTCAGAACTGCTAAGCATGACATGAGCAACGATGCTCCTAGGGTTTTACTCAACATTACGTCCTCATCTTCTAGTTAAAGTATTTCTCCACATTTTTCCTTCCCTTTCACCACGACTACGATTTACCGTTGATGGTCTAGCTTTTCTCTCCTTCACTCTTGATTGTTGTTTGTTCCTTGCTTGCTTGCTAACTCCTTTCTTCTCCTTTGATTTTTGATTTTGTATCAGTTATGGCGGCAAGTTGTGGTCTAGGTGGTGTTTTCGTCGATTTCTTGCCATTTCGGTTGGTGTTGCACACTTTTTGAAAAGTTAAGGTTAACAATTATTTCAGCAAACAATTTCTCTAATAGTTTTTTCCCGCTCTTGCTTTGCCCTTGCTGCAATTGGGTGAGCTTTTTTGATTATTTTCCTCTTTTGCTCCTATAGTTCAGCGCTTTCATTGTCAGTTCTTAGTCAGATGTCTTTATAGTTTCCATCTTGTTTTCATCCTTTTGCATTGTTGCTAGGAGTTTTTTACCATTGTTGTTCCTTCCCTTTAACCGTGACTACAATTTACTTTGATGGTCTAATTTCTCTCTCCTTCATTCTCGATTGTTGTTCGTTTCTTGTGATCGCCCGCCGAAGGTGTAAAAAATAGTTGTATAATTGAGTGTAAAAATGGGGTAGAGTTGCAACTTATCACTATCCACAATGGACTTGTAGATAATGGTAAGAGGATCGTCCACAAATACCTCTAAGGGATTATAGTTCTTAGTTGACTTTCTCGTCACTGGATTTGTTTGGTTCGGTCTGAAACTAAGCAGTAAAAATAATCTTAGTCAATAGCTTGGCCAAGACAAAATTTCTAGGTCTAAAAATTCAAATGGAGATAATTCCTAGTAAGGGCATTTCTGAGAGCTGCGTTCTTATGCTTCAATCATGGATTCAATGATATTCATCTTTATTTCTATAACACTGCTATAGAATGGAAGGACTCCTGTCCACTCCTGCTTCCCTCCTCTTCTAACTACTTAGCGGGTGCTCCCATTCTTGGTAATCCTAACCAAAGAGCACCTTGCTGGCCAAAAGGTTTACTCTTTTGACTGTTGTCTTGATTGGTTGTTCGCTTCCTCAATGGCTTAGGGGAAAAAAGTGCCTAACTCAAGCTACCCCTCATTCGGGGCCCTAGGTTATCAACCTGGTCTGAGTCATATTTCTTATTTTCTCTAGCATGGCGCGAGACTAGTTGTCTACTTGGCCTATCCAGTTTCGCTTGTCCCCTTCAAGGTTGACTGCAACTTTCAAGCTATAACTGAGAGTGATCAATTATGAATTCTAACAAGAAAACGATGTGCTAAACCAGAAAATAAGTAATTACAAAGATAAAGACTATTAGGAATAATTAGACCTCAAGATGCATAAAAATTTAACTCAATCAGCCTTACCAAGAATGATGATCTAGCCGGACATAGTCATGGAGAAAAATAGAATTTTATTTAACATAAAGAGGAAATAAATTTGTAAATTCTGAATTGGAAAATTACAGAGCAATTGAAATTGTCTAAGTCAAAGAGAAGAAGAGAGTCGATAGTTCCCTCCAATGAAGGCTTCTAACAGCTTTTAACATCAGTCGTCTCCTAGTTCTCTTCGAACTCTATCTCTTTTCAAGTTTAAAAGATAAACAAAACTACTTATTACAAATTCAAATAGATTATTTTCATCGGGAAAAAAAATATTGTTCAAACGAGGGAGATCCCCTTAAGGATTCTTGTTAAAAATCTTCAACGCTGCAGATCCCTCGAATCCAGCATTCGGTTGCAACCGTCAGCCCAAATCTGCAAGCTCAATCCCGCGTCTCCTAATGCAGTCCGTCTCCATTTGGACTGTCTTGGCCAAGCCTTCGGCCAAGACAACTTAAATGTCTGATTCGTGCTCCAAGAGTGACTCTTTCACCTTTTTCCCAACCTTCAAATATTTCTTGCAAAAGTATGGAGAATTCGTAGAAATCAACAGCTTTACTGTCTAAATTAAAGATATTTAGACAGTAAAAATATGCGAAATTAATGGTCAATCACCTTGCTTGCTTGCTAACTCCTTTCTTCTCTTTTGACTTTGTATCAGTTATGGCGGCAAGTTGTGATCTAGGTGTTTCCGTCGATTTCTTATCATTTCAGTTGGTATTGCACACCTTTTGAAAAGTTAAGGTTAAGAATTATTTCAGCAAATATTTTCTCTATAGTTTTCCTGCTCTTGCTTTGCGCTTGCTACAATTGGGTGAGCTTTTTCTATTATTTTCCTCTTTTGCTTCTGTAGTTTAGCGCTTTCATTGTCAGTTCTTAGTCTGATGTCTTTATCATTTCCATCTTGTATTCATCCTTTTGCATTGTTGCTAGGACGTTTCTACCATTGTTGTTCCTTCCCTTTCACAGCGACTACAATTTACCATTGATGGTCTAGCTTTTCTCTTCTTCATTCTCGATTGTTGTTCGTTCCTTGCTTGCTTGCCACTCCTTTCTTCTCCTTTGATTTTGTATTGGTTATGGCGGCAAGTTGTGGTCTTGTTGATGTTTTTGTCAATTTTTTGCCATTTCGATTGGTGTTGCACACCTTTTGAAAAGTTAAAGTTAACAATTATTTCAGCAAATATTTTCTCTATAGTTTTCCTGCTCTTACTTTGCGTTTGCTGCAATTGGGTGAGCTTTTTCTATTATTTTCCTCTTTTATTTCTGTAGTTTAGTGCTTTCATTGTCAGTTCTTAGTCTAATGTCTTTATCGTTTCCGTCTTGTATTCATCCTTTTGCATTGTTGCTAGGACATTTTTTATCAACGCTTCCTCTACCAGCAATTGTTAATTTTTTTATACAATCATTTCAATTTTTCTTAAACCTACAATCTAATCGAAAGAGAGGATAAACACTCATATACCACAATATGAGTATATCACAATATAGCTCAAAATTATAATTTTTAGTGATACAAGTTGGAAAGTTGTTCTATTCTTATCCTTGTTTCAAATAACTTTTTATTTTTTTAGGTTCATTTTAACAAAGACAACAAAGAATGCGTTGTATTTATAATATAAAATACATATCAAGTATATGAGATCTTCCATGGTCAAAGTGTATATGGAAAGAAATAATCTTTCCATTCTAGAAATAATTTTTAAACGAGCTTCTAGTAGTAGTTGGTCTCTCATTACCTGTATATAAACATGGTGCTTCTTGGTTATCTCTCATTCACAATTACCATAAGGCAATCACAATGAAGAAAAATAATAATTCTTTGAAATACAGATCTGGTGTTTTGAAGAAGGTATGCGAAATTTGCACCTTATGTGCCATAGAGACAACAATTCTCGTTGTTTCGACAGGCAATGCTTGTGTTGATTCAATTGTTCACAAGATTTTTTACCATGGAGAATCTGAATCTGAAGCTATCAAGAATCATCGAGCTGAACATGAGGCCAAGACGTGTGATCTTTCCAAACAAAACTTTGATATGCTTCAACAAATCAAAAAAGAGAAAAAAAGAGGTAAGGAATTGGATGAATCGATTAAAAATATTTGCGGAGATGGTTTATTGGGTAAACCACTTAAAGATCTTAATTCAGAAGAGTTGGATACGTTGAAAATATTGCTGGTAGAACTTAAAGGGGATGTACTCAAGCGACGTGAGGAACTCTTGTCTCAGAATTCTAATCCAATGGCATCCTCTTCATCTGATGTTAAAGCTATTGATCATTTGAAAAATGTTAACCCTTTCGGGAATTAGATATTATAAATTCCTAAAAACTCAATGTAATAAATGTTGAACATCTATAAAAGTTCATTATAAATGAAATTATCATTAAATAAACTAGTATTTTTTGTTTTCGAGATGAAATGCTTTTGTTATTTACTCTCGAAATTATGTATTGATGATTTTTCTCCACACACTAATAAAGTACGGTAGTTGCACCTTGTTGGTTGGTTACGGACATTTTACATTTAAATGTCCCAAGATGGAATACTTATGCTTTCTATGGGAACTAAAGTGTAGGAAGGAAAAGAGGGGAAATTTAACAAGGGAAATGAAAGGAAAGGAGAGGGAGGAAAGTTTTAGAGAAATTCCTTTGTGTTGCTACATTTTTTAGATACAAGGGAAAAGGAAGGAAATTATAATATTTGTGTATGACAACATAAATGGGAAGAATTTTTTTTATAGTTATTTTACCACTTTATCTTTATGGTCATTTTCATACTTTCCAAATCTCATTGCTGAATTTCATCGAACGCATTTTGTTCAAGGCTAAGCTCACCAGACCTTGCATACATAGTAATCAAACAAAGGTTGATCCCACTTGCCAATGAATAACTCCATTGACAAAAGCTTGATCCCACTTGCCATAATGCATCCGACATGGAGGGACAAAAACATCAAGGTTCCTCCAAAAACCTGCATTGGTCGAATAAACCTCAACCTTGGCAGGGCGTTTGAGGTTCCTCTCTAGTGGTTTCTTCTTTGTTTTCCAAACATTCACGAGCCTGACAACCTTGTAATCATTCAATCGTCAATCAAAGCCAAACCCAACAACCGCAAGATAAGGGTCGTGGATGTGACAGGAGAAGGCAGAAGGGGGAAGCTTCAAAGCCTTCCGAATCGACGGGTTCCACAAAATTAGGTTATGGGTGTAGCACCCGAAATCATCCAGAAAGCAAACGACGCCGTTGCAGGACCCGACCCGACGACATTGAAACACTTGTTGAGGCTCTCGTAAGGGAGTTCCAGTTCCAGAAGAAGAGAGAAGCGTAGGTGTAGTCCTTGAGGAGAATGATTTTGGATAGAAGGTAGTTTGGTTGGTGTATGGGGTTGATGAGCATTTGGACATGGATTTGCTGAAGGAGAAGCTTCTTGGGTGGGCAATTTTGCAAGAGGAATAAGAGATTTTGGGTCATTAGATGGTGGTGCTGGGGCAGGAGGTTGTTGTGGCTTGAGGGGGTCAGTAATGGAATAATTTTTTTTCCCTTCAATTTCTTCCTTTTCCTCCCACTTTTGGGAGGAAATATTTTGTGGGCCTGAAAGAAAATTTTTATAATTTATTTCCTTTGTATTTTTTTGCTTTCTCTTTGATTCCCTTGCATTTTTTTTCCTGTATAAGGAAAAATTTAAAAATTTCCTTCCCCTTCCTTTTCTTTCCACTCTAATCCTTCTTCCCATACATAGGATTAGTAAATTTCTTGTTTCATCCCCGAATAGTTCAATTTCTTAAAAAGAATTTACAAGTATAACAAGCATGGTTACTCAGCCCATTAGTTTGGGGCTTTAAGCCCACCGCAACTTCTCTTCAACGAACTGTGTCGTTTTAATCATATTAAAATACAATTATGGGGTAGGTCTCACAGAAAAAGAAGGATCAGTCAGAGGACTTCCATTTCTAACTGATTGAAGCGCAGAGAGGTTGAGATAGAGAGTAAAATTGAAAATGGCGATGCCGATGATGCGATCTGGTCTTCTTCGAAACGCTCTTCGCAGTGGCCCAAAAGCCCCTGCGACCGCCGCTCCCCGCCGCAGATTCTCTTCCTCCTCCGGTCACCACGACGATGCTGGTAAATCCATCTCTTTTATCAAATATGATTTTCTCTCTATCGCATCTGATTTCGATTCATTCAGCTTCGATTTTATCTTATTGATCGGATATGCGGGTTATGGTGAATCTAAGGTTTTTGATGGGATATAGATTTAGGAGAAATATACTTGTGATTTTAGATTTTGTTGCTGAATGTTGCATCTATTGCCATAATTATGATTTTAGAGTGTTTGTTGATTTTCTTTTTTTTATCAACTAATTTATCAGCTGAAGCCGCCAAGTGGGAGAAGATAACTTATGTTGGGATTGCTACATGCACTGTCTTGGCTATATGGAATCTCTCAAAGGGTCATCCACACCATGAAGATCCTCCCGTGTGTTTTATATTCTGTTGTTCTTAACTTGTCTCCTGCTGCTGCCTCTGCTCTTGTTGTTTCCTATGTGCTCCGTTCCATTTTTACATCAACAGCTTGTGAACAAACCACTTGCTGTATAATTCACCTGCTGATTGTTTGATTCTATACTATATTACTTGCACTTGTGTCCAAGTATTTGCACAGTCGGTGTTATTTTCATAGAATTACTTGGAACTTTTTTTCAGAGCTTTGAAGTTTTTAAGTGTTATTGCTTATATTTGAGAATACTTGCCTGGTAGTAGGTTATTTGGCTAAATTGGAGAGTACAAACAGGATTTAGATTTTTTTCTTAATTTTTTTTCCTGATAATGAAAAAATCATGCTTTCTACTTAATCTTTGCTCTGAACCTTGCCGTGTTTGACTGGATGGATTAACTTGAATCTGGTTGTTTCTTTTCCTGTGCAGGCATACCCATATTTGCACATCCGCAACAAGGAGTTTCCGTGGGGTATGTTTTCGTTTCTTTGTTGTCCTCTTTCTGTCTCTATGCATAATTATTTCCCCTTCAACATAAAATGTTCTATTTTTGGTTAAACTCATCTGAATTGACTTTTTTTTGTTTCTTGGCATCCATTTCTGGTTGTTTGTTGACTCTGGAAATATGCTATCCTGTTTTTAGTTTCGTGTAGTTTTGATCAATTGGGATGTTTTCTAAATAAATCTGTGCTGTTGTCTGTTTGATTTACTCTGTTCAACTCTTTAAACCATATAGAAGGGGGGCATCACTTTTCTAGCGGACTATGGTATTGGGAAACATCATTAAACAACCGAATGACTTAAAAGGCATTTTGATTATGCAGAGAGGAGCTTGTTTGATTTCCGGTTGATTTTTACACCATGATTGCAATTTGCAATTGTTGGCACATGGCTTGTATTTGTTCTTTTATCTGCAAGTGAAGATGTTGTTAGAAATACTTGTAATTGTCTGTGCTGCGTGCAACACTCAATATGCAACATTGTTTTGGTCCCTTTTTCTGGCTGTCTAACTGAAGATACTCTAACCCGTGTTCATTGATGGTTAAGTTTAATTTAGCATACTAATCACAAAGACAGTTTAGCCTGAACTGTAGCCTAGCTAGTCTAGTCTTCATCAAGTCCACCTAATGCATTTTTTACTCGTATACAGGTCATTTCTGTCTCATCTAATGTGCTTTCCAATGATATGCAGGACCTGATGGACTTTTTGAGACAAAGAAGCATCATTAAGTGATTGCTTACTCCAATGTCTGGAGATTTCAGGGAGATTCCTTGTTAGCAGTTGTCTTCTGTCTTGTCAGGATCGTCGATTGGAACCCTTAGTATTCTTGAATTTGTTGTTATCGCTTCCCCTGTACTTTTCAAATGTGGATTCTACATCTTTGCATGCGGCAAATTCTCTCGCTGTATTGTGTTGCTAAATAAATCAAAATGAATTGGATTCCCTTTCAATCTCTTGACTTTTTGGGTTGATAATACAAATTTTCTGGAATGGAATAGGTGGTGTTTCCGAGAGTCGCATTCTTATGGAAACTATACTGGACTTTGTAGGCAATCTCAGCATTAGCGAGACATGGTGACAAATAAGAAGAAAAAAAAAAAAAAAGTAAGAAAGAACAAGCGAGTAGTGGATCAATTTTCTTTACTTTCGAAATAAAATAAATGACAGGAGAAAAGGATAAAAATAAGAAAATCTAACTTCATAGTTACGAATGCAGTTCACAGTTTTTGATAGAGACGTCAAGTCTCGAATCCTCTTTTATACTTGAATGTTTTCCGGAAGATGAGAAAACTGATCTAACCGTGAATGAAATGTCCTTATTGTAAAGGTTACTTGCAATTTTCAGGGTTTACGAATGCTTGCAAGGAAAGAGCAGGCAATCTATTAAACGTGCTACCACCTACATGTCTTTCAAGCTCTGCTTTACCAATTAAAAGAAGGCAATATAACTGAACACACCCTTTTATCAGCAACAACTACAATTTATTAATTCAATTTACTGTGTGTAAACGACAGAATCACAGGAATGGTTTCGAGTACAAAAAATGAGTCGTCTTACTTGTTTCAATACAGTGAAGATAATAATATTTGCCCAACACTATAAGTGGAAGAAAGACATCAATAAGCAAATGACCTTACATATAGGAAGAGAACAAAAACTTGACATTAACAGTGGTATAATTTATAACACTAAAAAATAACAGACTCTTCTTCACTCAGCTGCAGTGTTCCCCGAGTTCGCTTCAGTTCCTGATTCTGACAAAGTACCTGATTTCGAAGAATTGTCTGAACCGTTCTGGGAAGGATCAACAGAATCGTGCTGCGTTGTGTTAGTATTGCCATCAGTGTTTGAAGATGACTCCTTCTCTTCTGGGGTTGTTGAAGCATCTGAGGATTCAACTTGTTTCTTTTGGTATCCTTCAGTGTTGCCATTTGTGTCACTGTGAACAACATTCTGGTCTTCGCTCTGGCCAGCTTCAGTATCCTTAGACTCAACATGTTCTTTAACATTTTCATCTGTTTTGTCAATCATGTCAATATTGTTGTTTTTGTCCTCAAACACAACATCATTCTGATTCTGACCATCAACAGTATCCTTAGAATCAACTTGTTCGTGTTGGCTTGCATCTGTGTCGTCATTTGCATTGTTATTGTTTGTGTTGCCTTCAACAGCATCCCCATTCTGATTCTGGCCATCACCATTGTTATTCGTGTTGGAGGCGGACATCTCGTTCTCTTGAGAGTTTGAAGAATCAATCTGTTGCTGTTGGTCAACATTGACATTATTATTGGTGTCTAAGAATGTATGTTTCCCTTCAGACTTGGAAGAAACATCTTGCTCCGTTTGCCCAGCATCTGCCTTTTCATTCATGTTAGATTGTGCGTTGGAATCAACAGTTTCCCCATTTGTCACAACAGATTCAGAATTATTCGATGAATCTGTAGATTCAGTTGAATCTCCATTTCTGCCAGATTCAGGCTCAGTTTGCTCGGTTTTTTCTAGTACAACATTGTTATCATTCGAGTCCTCTCCTTTGACTACACTGTCACCTGATGTTTCATGTCCTGTCTCAGACATATCCTGGGAAGATGCATCAACATTTTCTGTAGTAACTGGAAGGGAGCTAGACTCACCTTGCTGCTCTTGGTTCTCGGACACATTCTGGGAGGATCCATCAACATTTTCTGTAGTAACTGGAACTGAGCTAGACTCACCTTGCTGCTCTTGGTTCGTTTCTGTTGCTACTGTAGAAGTGTCATGGGAACCATTGTCAGACTCCTGCTTATTATTCTCATTACCACTGTCATTCTTTTCTACAGTTTCTTTCACATTTTGAACATCATCTTGATTGACATCTGATACTTCACTGCTTTTTACTTTATTCTCCTGGTCAACTTCATTCTTCTCTTTGGCTTCTGCCGTCCCTGCATCAGTAGTTCCTGAGAAATTAGTTTTCTCCTCTTCAGGTGTTCTGTTCTCAGTTTCATGGACTACTGCACTGGAAGCATCATCTCCCTTGTAGTTCTCCTCTCTCGCCTCCTTACTATGCGAGTCACTTCCATCATTAACCTGGTCTTCAGTTGAAACTGTATTCTGAATCTTTTCTTCCGTATCTTCTCCTTTGTTTTCATTCACACTGCTTTCTTCTATGACCTCTTTAATCTCCTCATCTTTCCCTGTATTTTCATTAGTCTCTTCATTTTCAGTATTTTCACCTTCCTTCTCTTTACTGTCCTCACTTTCTGTACTTTTGCTACCTACATTCTCCTTATCTTCACCATCATTATCTTTGCTTTCCCCATTCTCCGTGGTCTCGTCCTTCTCCGTTTCTTCATTAGCATTATCCCCATTACCATCCTTCCCTGTTTCTTGGTTGACGTTCTCGTTGCTGTCTTCCCTCTCTTTCTCTCCACCTGTAGTATCTTCTCTGCGCTCCACTCCTTCTTCAGTCTTATCTTCCAGGTCCTTCTCGCCATCTGTAGAATCTTCCCTGTGATCGGATCCCTCTTCTGTCTTGTCATGAAAATGATCATGAACCTCATTATCCCCAGCCCCGACTCCCAAGTTATCAACGGCCTTGCCTTCTTCATCAGTCTTGTTTTCTTGTTCATCCTCTGCCTCCTTACGCTCCTCATCCTTCTGAACTCTTTCCTCAACCTCAGGCCGCAGATCCTTCCTCCCTAGCTTAATCTCACTCCCAGTCCTCACATTCTCATTATACGCCGCCTTCTTCTCATGAGACTGCTTGACCTGGTAAAGCAGCCAAACACACACACCGACCAGCAAGCATATCTGCAAAGCATGCTTCACCTTGAAACCTTTCGATCTCAGGTTCCTCCGTGGGGAAAACCGCGACATGATGGATTTGTTGCAACCTCAAACAAGTACACTTACTCCAATTCCCCTGCTAAAACATCCGACTTAAGATCAAGTCCACCCATCTCCTAGAATGACAACAAACTAGTAAATCTAAACCATATCTACTACGGAAACTTATCCATGCCATGAATTTCTTTAAACTAAACAGCTACTTTGTAACTAAACTAGTCCTTAATCAACTCAATCTTGTGAACAGGAATCCTGCTAGTAAAAGTAATCACATTCAAGACAAAATACAACAAATGATATAACTGTAAACACTAAGATCCGAAAGAGCAGGCATTGATGATCAGCCGACCTAGGATAGAACAAAGCTTCCGATACCAAATCAAACATTTGCAACTAACAGAAGAAAGCAAATGCATACATTCAGAAGACAGTAATCCAACATAATCATGTTCTAAAACCAACCCAGTTTATAGAAAAGAAGCACACCATCTTAGATAATGCAGATACAAATTTACTCGGATCCACTGTTAGGACAAGGAATCTAACACCAAATCAATTCCAAAAAAACTTGAAAAAGAAATGAAAACATACTCAAAATGCACTTACCCACCAGAACAAAAAGTCTGCAGATTCTTCACTGATTATCACCAACAAAAGTTGCTATTTCCAGAAACCCTTTACGACGAAAGTGTCTGCTGTTGGATTCCGTTGTCCAAATAACAAGATTTTTTTTTCTGGTTCTATATATAGATTGGATCTGGTAAAACGAAAAACCGACACCTAGACAGGTTCTTTTTCATTGCCTTAAATTAGCATTTATACTTGATCATGATTATAAATTTATAATTTAATATTAAGTATGAAGAACGACGCCGTATTGTCCACCTCACTGAACCAAACGGCGCCGGTTAGGATTTAGTTAGTCCCACCTCACTGCGTAAGTCATTAGTCAACTTCAACACTCGATCTGTGCGGCTATGAATCCGCCACGTGTTTTTAGCGTCCACTCCACTTGGTGACCTATTAACCATATGAGAAAAAATAGAAATATTTCTGATCTTCTGTCGCCTCACCAGAAAACGAAAATTACCTTCAGTCATGGTCTCGAAGCTTCTTGCCTCCGCTCTCCTCCGCCAAACCCTAGCCAAAACCACCAAAACATCCTCGCTCCGCCGCCTCTCCACTGCCGCGGCGGCGGCAACTGCGGAACCGTATGAAGATCCGGATGGTGGTTCGATAAGGATGAAAGGCGTGAAGATTTCATCTCGCCCGCTTTACCTAGATATGCAAGCCACGTCGCCTGTGGATCCTAGGGTTCTCGACGCGATGCTTCCTTATTACCTCGGGCGATACGGTAACCCTCACTCCCGCACTCACCTTTACGGTTGGGAATCTGACGAGGCTGTTGAAACCGCACGCGCTCAAGTCGCGGATTTAGTCGGCGCATCCCCGAAAGAGATTGTTTTCACTTCCGGTGCCACCGAGAGTAACAACATCTCTGTCAAAGGTGTCATGAAGTTCTATAAAGAGAAGAAGCGGCACGTCATCACCACGCAGACGGAGCACAAGTGCGTTTTGGATTCCTGTCGTCATCTCCAGCAGGAAGGTTTTGATGTTACCTATTTGCCAGTTATGTCTGATGGTATTATTGATTTAGAGGAACTGAGAGCTTCTATTAGTCCCGATACAGGGCTCGTTTCTGTTATGGCGGTTAATAATGAGATTGGTGTGATACAGCCAGTTGAGGAAATTGGACAAATATGTAAGGAGTTTAATGTTCCGTTTCATACAGATGCGGCCCAAGCTTTGGGGAAGATTCCTATTGATGTGAATAAGTGGAATGTGAGTTTGATGTCGTTGAGTGGGCATAAGGTTTATGGGCCAAAGGGAGTTGGGGCTCTGTATATGCGCAGGCGGCCGAGGATTCGTGTGGAGGCGCAAATGAATGGTGGTGGACAAGAGAGAGGGATACGGAGTGGGACTGTCCCTACACCGTTGGTGGTGGGGATGGGGGCTGCGTGTGAGCTAGCTAAGAAGGAGATGGAGTATGATGAAGTGAGAATTAAGGGTTTGCAAGAGAGGTTGTTAAATGGGGTGAAGGCGAAGCTTGATGGGGTAGTTGTGAATGGAAGCATGGAGAGGAGATATGCTGGTAATTTGAATATTTCTTTTGCATATGTGGAAGGGGAGAGTTTGTTGATGGGATTGAAAGATGTTGCAGTTTCAAGCGGAAGTGCATGTACCAGTGCAAGTTTGGAGCCTTCATATGTGTTGAGAGCATTGGGAGTGGACGAGGATATGGCGCATACTTCTATTAGGTTTGGGATGGGGAGGTTTACTACTGAGGCTGAGATTGATAGGGCTGTTGAGCTTACTGTGCAACAGGTTGAGAAATTAAGAGAAATGAGCCCTCTCTACGAGATGGTGAAGGAAGGGATTGATATCAAGCAGATTCAATGGTCACAGCACTGATTAGATCGTTGGGTTGGTAGTTCTGGGTATCAATACACCGGAGGCAAGGCAGTTTGAGATATGGATCAAATGCCGAATAGGATAACTTGTGAAGTTGTTGTAGGCGAAATTGTGTCAGAAATCAATGGGGCATATCCAGGTTTTGCTTCCTTGTACATGCCATGACAAGTTTCATAGATCATCTAGGACAGAAATTTTGGAATTGGCTGTTCTTTGTGTTTTGTGGATGCATAGCCTACCATGTTTTTATTATAGGAATAATGATGTGGCTGTTAGCAATTGTAGGTTATTAGTTTTCATTATGGAGTCTGCAGAATTTTACTAGCTATTTGGTATTTCACAGTAGTTATCCTCTAGCTAAATTACTGAGCTGAATGAAAAATGTTAAACTGGAAATGTCATGTTCTCTTCATGTACATGCACATGAACAAATAAAGTTTGGATAATCACAGTTTTTGTTTCTTCTTATGATTTGAAGTGTGCTAGTTGCTGTTTTGCTCCAAGGATGTGGGTATGTTGTGTGAATTCTGAATAAATGTGGGTTTAGAATATTGGACGTGGAAGCACATAATGTGATTGCAAGAGAGTTGCCAAAACATGCAGCTATTTGTATTTTGAAGAATTCCTTATTCTAGGATAAGGTTCTTTACATAGTTTTGTAAATAGCATATAGATTGTAGTTATTGCCATATCCTATCCTCTATGATATGAAGGTTACTTGCGTTGAGTTGTAGGGACTAACTTGGCCACGTTTGGATTTTCCCTTGACGGGTGATTCAATCAGACAGACATGGATTTTTTTGGATTGCAATTATATCACTTGGTTTACTATTGATTGAAGCTTTTTACACCAAAGAACTTGCATTGTCGAATGCTTTACCACCAAGTGCTGAATTTTCTAGTGTTGGCCATTTTTAGCTTTAAGTTGTGGAAATCAAGTCCAAGTTTTGTGAGTTTGCTTGAACAAGTATTTTCCCTGAAACTCGCCACGAGTAGGAAATGTACAAGTTTTCTGATTTTGTTTTCTCCTTTGACATGCTCTCACCTTTTTGTTTCCTGAGTGGTTGGATCTCCACCATTGGCATACCTGATATCGATTGAAACCTTATTTCCATATTTCCCTTGTCATCCCTGAGCAGCTTTGCTTCGCTCGATGAATTAGTTGCTAGGTGCATCTCCTGATTAGCTCTGTAAAAGTTTTCTGCTTCTAGGGTTGGTGATATGACTCAGTCATATTACCTGATTTCGATTGAAACCTCCGTAACTTTGACGTTGTTCACATTCCATATTTGTTCTTTTCACTGCAGAAAATAGGGAATCAATCTGTTTTAGTTTTGACAAGTTTACATTTAGAAAGCCTTTCATGCTTGATGATGCATGTTAGGCTTAAAGGCTTGCTTTTACAGTTCCTATAAAATCCATGTCTCGTAGCATAAATGATGCACTTAGTTAACTGGACCTTCAAAGGAGATACTAGCTAGCCGGCATGGTGCCATGAACAAAGCACTCTTAATCCAGGTTGCTTAGAGAACCACCTCCTTTGACGCTAGTCTACTCTCGAATGAGACTAGTCTCCAATCTGAAACAAGTAAATTGAGAAGAGAGAATGCTGAAGGAGACAACAGAATAGGACACCATGGAACTGACCCCAGCTTTGACAAGGACTAAGCTATAGCTCAAATCCATCATCTTCTCACATTAGAACGTAGTAGCTAGCATGAAAATGTTTGTACAAATTTGTCTGGAAAAAAACAATAAAGATATCGGTAAGCTTGTGTGTGACAACGCATTGCTGTATAGCTAATTTGTTTGTATTCCTCATCGGCTGAGTTGTCCAGTTCATTTCTAACTATTCATCTCTTCAACTATTTCTGTGTTTTTTTCTCAATTTTTGTGAATCATTTCTTGATCCTGAATAATAACAGTGAACAGAAAAACAAAGTTCAGGCCATCCAAAACGACAAGAACCCAATTGATAGAAAATAGGGGAGGAACTTTATAAGCAACGTCAGTCTCAAGACTCAAAACAACATGGCAGCTTTCGTTTTTAGGCTAATTGCCACGTCATTTGTACCTCGTTAACCATTTTATGTATTTGTAGGCTATTGAAGGGGACAAGTTATACATGCTATGAAAGAGAGATTTTCGAATTTCTGTTATACTTTTATTATACTGTAGCAAAGCTTATGGTTGTTAAAATTGCTAATTAATTCATAAAATGTACGCTTTTACGAGTTTAGGTTATAAAAACGAGTCAAAATGCCCACAATTATTCTTTGGTTGTCAAATGAGTTGTTCTGTTTTCTCTAAGTTTTTACGAGAATCATTTCTTGATCCTCAACAACTTTCATTTCTTCAACAGTAGTTCTTTCAAGTTTCAACGGATTTGCTCAGGTTCGGACTTAGATGGGCTTTCGGTGTTTGCATGTCAGTCGGACCATGCATTACTTCTGCCGGCATGTGGAGAGGGTCCATACTCCACACTGCTTCAAGGGCCACCATATATGGTTCATAGCTTGTGGCTTCTGGAACAGAGATAATAATAATAATAATGTCATAACCTTAAAGAAATAAAAGTTTAAATATCTTCAAATTCAAAAACAATAAAAAATCTCGAAATTAATTTCGATGTCCGTTTTATGGTCTTTGGGGCCTTGGCAATCCACGCCTCGAAATTAAACTCTGGTGATGTTCAATTGTCCCTTTCTCAACGAGTTACGTGTAGCTGACTGAAAGATTAAATTAAAAATTATACTTATTTTATGTTTGGACCTCGTTCCGGGTTTGTTTCATTCTTTTCCAAGCGGTCCAAAAAATTCTTAGTGTTATTTGTTTCACACTGGTTACAAAGAAATAAATAGTTAAGTTTCGGGTTGAAGTCTCTTTCCTTATAATTGTTGGAGAAATAAAAACTTGATCGATTTTTTTTAATGGAATAATATTATCTGTTTTGGGTTTGTACATGCACGATGTTCTTAAAATAGTTCATTCCATTAGAAGATCATCCTAGTATTTGTAGCCTCCGAACACATGCACTAGGAAGTTGCAAATTATTTTTTCTTTCTTTTTATCGACTGTTTGTATGGAGTAAACGATAAAATTAAAATCTCATATCGAATAAAAAAGAGTTAAATATAAGAGTGGTGGAATCGGGGCATAATTTAATGTAAAATATATTACATAAAGTTGTTTTTTATATATTAATACCATGCATCAAGTATCTGATCACTGTATTTAATTAGTCCGGATTATTTTAAATTCGAGCTAAATACGACTCGAAAAAAACTACAAAATTTTCTCTCATAATTTTTAACACAATTGTATACTAAAAGCTTCTAGTTAAGTTATAATAATCTATTATTAGTTGATCTAGAAGCCCATGATTTGTTACACGAACTTTTTGATATTTTAAACAAGCAAATTAATTCTCCAACATAGGCGGAATCTCGTGGAAATCGGTCTTTAAAATCCTTCATATTTTCACCCTCAAAATTTCTATTCTTAATTATTAAAGCTTTATTTTTTTTATTAATCATTTACATTTATCCAATATAAATTTTGAATTCTCATAAAATAGTCCTCAATTTTTTTTCCCATTAATTTTCCATATTTTCTTATCTAATTTCCTATCTCGAATTTTTTTTATTCAGGCTTGGCACCGTTTTCCGATTACCTTCTATTCTATTCTATTTTTATTTGTTATCAAGAACAAGGATTATCCGCTTACTTGAAAAAAGGCCCAACAGAGGTTCTGGTTTTATTTTATTTTATTTCTTGTGTTGTACAATGCAACAGACTTATTGGTGATTCCATTCTTGATGGGTATTGGGTACCCTGCCAATTCTTCAGCAGATGGATACAAGGACTGTATGCTAAACTAGTGGCTGTGCTGCGCTTCGCTACTAAAAAAATAATTTATTCTATTTTTGCTAATTCCATCTCTCTTTTTTACGAATCAGATTAATTGTTTCAGTTTGTCTGTTTTTTGACAATTGCTCCTAATTAATCAAACAAACATTCTCCCTTTTACGACTTAGAGGGTTTTCTTAAGAAAAGAGAATACTACTAGGGTTGTCTAAAAATAACCGAAACCGAACCTTGAGCCAAATTGGCACTGAACCGAACCAGACATGCTCACACTCGAACCCTGCAATTACCCTTTAATTAAATTGACCTGAAATAGATATACACTTATACGTGACCCGAAATGACCCACATATGCGAATTTACTCTATTTAATTAGTTAACCACATTTATTCGTCATAAAATAATTTGATATCCCTAAATCGAATCCTAAAACTTAATTTTTTTTTACTCTCAAAATTTCACTTATAGAAGCTTTTCTATTATTCTTAATTTTTAATAAAGTTTATATCTGATCGTTTGTCGGGAGCGTAAAAAATAGATATAAATTACAACTTAAAACTATTCACAAAGGACTTGTAGATAGTGGTAAGAGGATCGTCCGCAGAGACTCTATTGGTGAGATGTGAATTCTTTTGATAACCGGTTGTGATGACTTTAAGTCACAGTTTTGGGGTTTGGTTGTTGGGAAATAAAACTAGCAAGTGTCTTGGCCGTAGTCTTGGCCAAGAGAGGTGGTCAAGAATAAAACAGTTAAAAGAGGATTCCCAGTAAGAGCATGAGTGAGTTATGTTCTTATGATTCGATCACTAATTCAATGATATTTATCTTCACCTCTGCAAGGACTCTTGTACACTCCTATTTCCCTCCTTTATCAAATTTCATAGCGAGTACTCCTTACTAGACAATCCCAACCAAATAGCACCTTGCTGGTTAAAGGGTTTACTACCTTGGTTGATGGCTTGATTTGATTGAAAGGTAGCACAATGGTCATTAATGACATAGGGAAAAACAACGTCTAACTCAAGTTTACCTCGCACTTAAAGCCCGCGGTTGTCAATCGAGCCTGAGTTATATTATTCATTTTCTCTAACCTATCTCGAGGTTTAGTTGTCCACTTGGCTTATTCAGTTTCGCCCATCCCCTTCTAGGTTGACCGCAACTTTCAAGCTAGAATTTAAGAGTGATCAGTTCTAAACTTTAACAAGAAAGTGATTTGTTAAACCAAAAGATAAATAATTACAAAGGTAAAAATTATTAAAAATAATTAGATCTCACGAATATATATAAGAAACATAGCCCTTAAGCTCTTACCAAGAATGAAGGATTTAATCAGATAAAGAAAATTATTTTATTAATTGAATAAAACTAAAACAGAGAGAAGATGATAATTTTTAAGAAGTCCTTGTAGCTTAAATAGCTACACTCCTAGTCCTACTAAACACAACACCAATTTGCATAATTTTTTTAAATACAAATGCAGTATCATGCAACAAAGCACCAATTTTAGCAATGCTAAAATATCGTTGCCAATTTAAAAAGAGAAAAAAAATGTCAAAATGCACTTATGGACAAACTCACAAAATAAAGATTTCATTCTTGCTTTTTTTTCTAATTCATCAACAAATATTTGTTTTTGTCTTCTTTTATCTAAGCTTTGTATCTACAACTTTTTATAAACACCATATCTCTCTCTAAACTCTAAACCCTCCTATAATTATACTTGCATTATATTATTCATTCTTTCGATTTAATTTTACAATAAAAAAAATTTAATTTCAATAACCGATCATAATTTTTTATTTTATAAATCGAAAAAGATCAATTTTATGACCTATGAAATTCGATTTCATTAAACTGAAAAAAATTAGAGACCCAAACTGAAATGCAATCGGGCCGAGTATCCGACCCATCCACAGCCCACCACGTACAGTAAGCACCATCTCGAAAAATACAGAGCATTAAGTGCATAGATTCACGTTACAAAATTTAATAATTATTGTTTTTTTCTTTCCTTTTGTTTTGTAATCTTCTTGTACCAAAAAAAAGAGAGTTTACATGCTATTTTGATATTCTTCATATAAGACAAAAAAGAAAGAAAGAGGAAACTGGTCAGTCTCTTGTCCATTCAGTCTGGTCATTCAAATCCAAAATGACTGTGTTAGAAGAAAAAAATCACTGTTCGGATTGATTGGGTTGGTTTGGATGTCCTCTTTGGTCAGCTCAATCGACCAGAGAAGACGCATTAGTAATTAGTTTGTTGCGTTTGATCCAAAAAGGAAAAAATACCCAGACAATACTATGTGACATCCCATCAACCTTCTTCTACTCCCCCTCTGTACCCAAAAGAATATTATTTTCTCTCCAATTTACCAACATATCATTATCTCTTTCGATGCAAAACTGTTTTAATTTTAAGAAAAATTGGCGCAAAAACGGAAGAGTTGACATCGAAACGTGCACTCTCGATAGTGTTGGACCAAGTGCGTGTTGTATACCCTGAGCGCATTCCATTGAAACTCTCAATTAAATTCATTTATTTTTTCGCTGGTTAATTAGAGGCCTGGGTATATAGCTGTGTATCGTCGATATTGTTACGGCCGTCGATACTTACATGGAGTATCTTTTTTGTTCTTCTCTCTCTCTTGCTATTTGCTAAAACCTTTGTATAAGAATAACCCAGCGCCTCCAGCCCATTCATATAATATTTGGAAAAGATAGAAACCGGGTAGTTAGTGATTTCTTGCACGTAAAGGAAAAAAATGCTAAGATCTCAACGGAAAACCTGGCAAGTTGGCAACGATTTGGTAACTTCTGCAGTGAAAGATTTCTTTGACGGCGAACTGTTAAATTAAATTCTTTTCTGTTCGTTCCATTAACTATTAATTTTATTACTACTTCTTCAGTTTTCTTGGGAATATGAAACGGTGGCGTCTGGAAGAGGGTAAGGTAGCCCATATCCCCCTCTCCTCTGCCTGCTTTTTACCAAATCTTTGTCCTTTCTTTACTTCAGATTCAGATTTGTTCTTACTTTTTTTTTTTCAATTAAATAAATAAAACACCCCATTAACTCCTTCACGCCTCTTTATTTTCCAGTAAAACATATTGACTCCTTGACAAACTACTACGTAGTTTGTTAATTGTTTACAGTAGAATTTAGATTTGAATTCCTTCTTTTTTTTCTTATTAGAATTATATTAAATATTTGACTTCATATTTCGCGTTTTGCTTAAAAGATCGATCATTATTTACTAACTATATAGTATTGTCTAACGAGATCCAATTCTCTGTCGATATGTTTGATTAATTCATCTAATATTTTGATTATTGGAGCACATTTGGAGAGAGTTGTAAGCAAATGAAAGATTCCTAAGACAAAAAAAGGAATCATTTCCTTCCCAAGAACATGTGAGAGGATAGTAAAAAGAACACAAGAAAAGTGAGAGAAAAAAAAGAAAAAATCTTGGATGATAGCCAGAAATTCACCACGAAAGAAATTAAGAAAAAGAAAATTGCATTTAGAAGCTCAATTCTTGTTGGATAAATATATGCACTTAACTTAACAATGGTCCATCACCAACAAAATAATTAACCAAAAAAAAAGTATTTAATGACTATTACCGGACGACATGTATACATATATAATTTCTCCATCATCAAGAAAATAATTAATTAATCTGATGATCATCTCATAGAAGAAACTAATTAGATTCAAGGGTTGAAGATGAAATTGCCACATTTGCACTTCCAACTCATGGGCTTGTAGTTGGTGTTGTCATCTCCTCTAGAGTAGAAATCCGCATTGATTTTGGACACATTCTTGGATTTGGAGTTGCCATTATGTGCTTGAGGATTTGTAGGCACCTGTATCGCCTCACAACGACCGCAGGAGCTGCATCTCCTCTCGCACCGCGGCGGCCTTGATCCTATCTGTGGCCTCATCATCACCTTCTCATCTTCATCTTCTCCAACAAAACTTCCTATCTACAAAAAACAGAAGCAAAACCCAAAATTTTGAAATTTGAAATTCCATTCAGCACTTCTCAACACTCGACCAGCAAGATTCGAGTTCGAGTTTTACATCTTTCTATCCGAAAGAGAAAAGAAACCCACTTTACCTTTGAAGAAGCAGCAGTAGTAGTACTTTTGGGGTTTGGTCTTCCTGAAATCAACACAGCACAACAAAAAAGAAACAGTAAGTCCTAAGATAAATGTACCTTCTGAAAAAGAAAATGGGACATAGCCCAGTACTTATAGTTAAATAACCTTCTGCCTGGAATTTGATCACTTGGGTGGAGCTTGAAATCAAGACTAGAAGGAGAAAAGAGAGGGCAACCCAGCTGTTAATTAGTCTTTTACACAACATAGAGAGATTTTTGTTGACAACACAGTTATGATTACTGATGAATGATTAATTCTGGGAATGATCAGTGAAAAAGATGGAGGAGAGGAGCTTCTAGCTATAGCTAGTGAGATGAGAGCTTTGTTTGACAGAGGAAAAGAAGAATAATTAGCAGTAATAAATACAGAAATATGAATACTAGAGAGAGAGAGTGAGAGAGACAAATAATATATATATATATAATCTGTGTAGAAGAGAGAAGGGGAATGATGGTCTCTACTGCAAAATTTAAAAATGCATGTGTGTTGGTAACAGAAACAAGAAAGAAAGAAAGAAAGATCAGTAATTGAATGACATATTATTGGAAGTAAGTCCTTTTCCAATCTTTGATCTCTATTTTTCACTTTCATCTATACTGAGGTGATGGAACGTACCAGACAAATGAGAAAATGGATCAACTTTTATATATATGGATAGTACAAATTAAGAACTTTACAACATATGGATATTCGAGCCCCAATAAAAAACTAATTAATTGAAATTATATGGTAAATTTTAAATCTAGAGCGTAAGACATGAGTTAGTATGTAAAAGAGAATCGTTCCAAAAATTACAATGTTATAAGATTCGTGCACCCAAATAAATCATCAGTAACTAACAAGGTGGCATATAGGTAACATTACAAAAGATGATCACGTACAATCTAGTGAAAGACAACAAGGGCCAAAAACAGACCCAGAAACAGCAAAACAACAGCACTAATTCCACTTACAGGTGAGTAGCAAGTTCCCGCAAATTGACATATTTGTATACAGCTGGAGATGTTTTATTGGGTTTTCGCTTTCAATCTCATTTCATATCGAAGAACCATTTCACTTATTTTGGGTTAGTTTCACAGGTGATTTTCCTTGGTGTGTAGCTTCTTCAACATTAATTGCTTTCTGTGATTTCTTGCTGCTTCTGCCACCTTGTATATTATATGCCAACCTGAATCATTATCAC
This sequence comes from Viola odorata, assembly GCA_963691705.1. Taxonomy (NCBI): domain Eukaryota; kingdom Viridiplantae; phylum Streptophyta; class Magnoliopsida; order Malpighiales; family Violaceae; genus Viola; species Viola odorata. The sequence goes on from OY829540.1 coordinate 63,377,730, forward strand.
ATGCAATTCGTACAAAAGGAAAGAAACTTCAGGAAATTATAAAAAGTTTAATATACTTCTTCCTTTCTCAAATTTAATATATCTCAATTATTTATACCCTTCTTCTATTTTTCTCATAATTAAATCTTTTTGGAAATATAAAAAATATTTTATTTTCCTCTTTTTCTTTTCCCTTCCATTGTTTTTTTCTTTCCATTTTTTCAACAATTGTCATTATTTAATTTTAAAAAATAGGGTGCAAATTGGGACGGAATTGATAAACATATTGTGTAATTTGAAATATTAGCGATACAAAGTATTATTTGAGACATGAGTTGAAATAGATAAAAAGGAATATTAAGTCTTAAAAAAAAGGAATGTACTGAAAAAAAAAGAAAAAAAAAGTTAAAGGAGAACGTAAGCTCTGTACGCAGACGCAGTACACTACACGCCTAGTCCAAAAAGATAAAAGGAAAGAAAAGAGTGTGCAGTACACTTGTAAATCAGGATAGTAAGAAGGCCAAATCCTTCGCAAAGAAATCTTAAACACAAAACTTTAACAACTTTTTTTGTTTGGTGAAAAAAGAATGTAGATTCACACGAGACAGTACATACCTTTTAAACACATGCGAACGAAAGTGGGCTCAACGTTATGGATGACGTTGCCCTGTCCGTATGTAGAAGCCACGGTAAGAATAAATGGGCCTGGGCCCAACTATTCCTAAGCTAAAAAATTTAAGTAATTTAAAATTAGATTCTCTTCCTTTCTGAAGTCTAGTTATTAGAAGAATATATCATTTTATAAAATAATTATTTTAAAAAAAAAAGTTATATTATTAATTATTATTATAATATTAGAGATCGAACTTATAACTTACATAAATAAAATTGAGATTGAAAATACACACTTCACTTAAGCCGAGGTTAGAAGTTAGAACACCAACATACAACATAACTAATGTCTTTCCAAACAAATATATAGTACTTGTCCATCTAGCAAAGTGTGACATCTACTTGTCGCGACTCACAATTAGTTTAAGACATAGCACATGTATTTAGGTGTCGTTTAGGTCTTGATACAATAGAGCTTAAAATTGAAATACGTAAGGCGCCACAATATCAATCGGTGGACAAATAATATGAATAATATCTCTCTCGTACCAAATTAGTATAAGAGGAAATATATGTTATTTTGTCTAAAAACCTCTATACAACAAGTTAGGTTAGAGACGGGTATGCAATTTGTAGATACAAATAATTGTGCATTGCTTATATTGTAGAACCACACGCATGCTTTTATTTATTTATTTATTTTTATTATTATTATTACTGGGATAATTGAAATCAAACAATCCTTCAATTTTGCACAATGTAATACTCCCTCCGTTTATTTTTATAGGTAATTTTTAAATTAACTTTACTTATTTATCCTAAAATATACTCCCTCCGGTTTCAAACAAACGTCGTTTTAGGATTTGCTTTTACTGTAGCTTTTACTTATATTTTTAATGTTAAACCTACTGAATATTAGAATGCGATGAAGTTATTTGTTTGGAATCAGAGGGAGTAGGATATAGAAGTAAGATAAAAAAATTCCTTATAAACGGGGATTAAACATTTCCTAAAATCCTGTACTTTTAACTAAAACGTGGGACCGAAGGGTACTGTTTATGAATAGATTGACGTTCACTTATTCTGTTTGGTTTGGTACTGTGGTGGATCCCTCTCCGATTGGAGAATGGAAAGTGGAAACTGATAAGTGATTCATTTGAACTGTACATGAGAAGAGATGAAAGGGAAGTAAAATTACCAAAAACTCTGTTCATCCTCCAGTTTCATCAATGAGAGCGAACCTACACTCCCTAGAGTCTGTACAATGCAAATCCAACCTAAACTCTAGTTTTCAGCACCAATTAATCTGCCTCCATAAATGGATGTTGACGCCGTACCAAATCTCGAATTTATCTACGTATCAGCATTCTTTTTCATATATAAGCGAGTTGAGACTCAACCAATCCGATTGAATCTCTACTGATAGCGAGATAATTAATAAGTAACATTGTTCATTCGGTCCATCTTTCTTTCTTCTTTTCGTTTTCCGATTGTCATAGTCCAAGCTGTCCCAAAACGGGACTGCGGGTCCAGACCCGACCCGAACCCGGCAGACCTGAAGAAATACGGTCGGGACCAGACCCGGTCCCGAAAAAAAAGGGACCAATTTCTATTCCCGGTCCCGGCCCGTATAAGAAGTCGGGTCCACGGGTCCAGACCCGGGAAATTATTATTTATTTTTTTAAAAGAATTAACCTGGAAAAAAGTTTCCTTCTGCAAAAATGATAATCAACCACATACAATAATTTTATTACCTCCCACAATCAACCACATACACATAATTTGGAGCTAATACTGCCACTGCTGTGGATTTCATGAAGAAAAAAAATCACAGTTGATACCTACCCTATCCATGTTGTGGATTTCATGTAAATTCCAAGAAAAATCCAAGAAATGACAAAATACTGTAATCTTTTCAGTATTTAGAACTGAAAAATCTAATAAATATTTTCCAGCAAGTATCAATTCGGCAGCAGATCACAAAGAGATGGCTATTATTCGGGGGGGAAATTAGTAATCTAAGTTTTTATTTACATACGGTTAGTTGGATCACACGTCGGATTGGCGATGAGAGTGTGCGGCGGCGTGGTGGAAGGGAAACCAGCATCAGATTGGCGATGAGAGGCGGCGGCGGCGGCGTGGTGGAAGAGAAACCAGCGTCGGGGAGATGAGAGTGTGCGGCGGCGTGGTGGAAGGGAAACTAGCGTCGGATTGGCGATGAGAAGCGGCAGCGGAGTGGTGGAAGGGAAACCAACGTCGGATTGGCGATGAGAGGCGATGAGAGTGTGAGTGCGGCGTGGTGGAAGGGAAACGATGAGATGAGATTGAGAGGCGATGAGTGGAAATGAAATCTTAGTGTTTTTTTTATTTATTTAGCCGGGTCCAGACCCGAGACCCGTCGGGTCCGACCCGGCAGACCCGAGAATTTTAGGGTCGGGACCAGACCCGGTCCCGACCCAAAACGGGACCAAAAATTGGTCCCAGACCCTTCCCGAGACCTCGAGTCCGGGACGGGTCTACGGGACCGGTCCCGTTTTGACACCCCTTCATGATGTAAAAGACTTATCGTAGTTGATCATGTTTTACTCCAATGTGGTTGGCTCTTTCGTTGCAATTAATAATTACGTTTTTACTCTCTGTTCGTATTTAATTGACGTTTTTTTGTCATTTTTGGAGTTTCCAAATAATTGACGCAGTATAAATTTTCGTGTATAAAACAGTTTGTTGTTTGCTGCTCTGTTGTGTTATGAGCCACACATAGTACTGCTCTGTTGCTGCCTCATTTAATTCTTTATTAATTTTTTTAAGATTTTGGGCACAGACAACATCAATTAATTTTAACAAGAGGGAGTAATAAGTTTTAACTTAAAATATTAATATCAATGAGCTCGTAGTTTAGTAAAAAAAATTTGAATTCCGATCATCTTATCTATAATTTTTATATATGTAAAAAAAGAAGAAAAAAACTTAAAACATTCATTAAGAATGAACAAATTGTCTTACTGCTGTCCAGCCACAACTACTCCCTCTGTCCGCGATTGTTTGTCGTTCTAGCAGTGGGCACGGAGTTTAAGGCGGCACCGTGCGCGTGTGTGAGAAGACCTTGCTGCCCCTCCTCTTCCCTCACCTCTGTATTCCTGCTTCCTCTGTACTCCGTTCCCTCTGTGGCCGCGCGAATTTTCCCAAAATTTTCGCGGCCTCCCTCCAATTTTCGAGTTGAATTGAAACCAAAAATTCAAACTATGGCCGTCCAAATTCGAATATATTTGGGCACAATGGTCTCACTGAAAACATTTTCAGCTCCCCATCCATTTTTTCTTCACTCCAGAAGTCTCAAATCTCACCCTCTACTCGCTTCACCAAGTCTTGCGGCCAAACAATGGATGCCAACCAAATTGACCCTCTCACTCTGTTTGCAAACAACCCATTACCATCCTCAGGTGTCAGGATTGTTTTAGAAGATGAAGAACAGACCCCAAATTCGCCGATCTTGAACGCAATCCATGAAGATGCTCCGGACCCAGAACATGGCGCAGGTGTTGAAGGTCAAATCATTCCATTCCTCTCGTGATTATGGTTTAATTTATTAATGGTTGATGTTAATTTATTAATGGTTTTCTCTCCTCATCTTGATTGCATTTGTTTGCTGTTGATGGTAGGTCAAAATGGAGTAAGAAGAGAGCTTTGTAACGAGGACAGACACGCTGCTTACCAAATGCTCCTAACAAAAAGTGTCAATGGAAAGCTCAAGAGGAAAACGACAACCGAAGTTGCCCAATTCTTCAATGTGCATATTCGTTCAATCCAACGGCTTTGGAAGAGGGGAAGGGAGTCTGAAAATAACGAGGTTTCACAGTCCAGAGTTAGAAATTGTGGCAGAAAGCGTATCCAATTTGATCTCCAGAAGATTAGAGATGTTTCATTACGAGATAGGACAATTCTGAGGTCTCTCGCTGGAATCCTCGGTGTATCCAAGTCATTTTTACAAACAAAATTGAGAAGTGGAGAATTGAAGCGGCACAGTAATGCGGTGAAACCAACATTGACAGAGGGGAACCGTGTGCAAAGGGTGCGTCATTGTCTGTCCTCCATTGATCCAACCTCCAACCAGTTTTACGACATGGAAAATGTGGTGCACATAGATGAAAAATGGTTCCAAATGACAAGGAAGGTGCAGACTTACTATCTTCTTGCCGACGAAGATGATCCTGTAAGGAACATTAAAAGTACTAATTTTATACCTAAAATTATGTTTCTTGTAGCTGTTGCTAGACCTAGGTTTGATTCTAATGGAGAATGTACATTTGATGGTAAGATAGGGGTGTTCCCATTGGTAACAGAGGTGGCTGCGGTGAGGTCAAGTGCAAATAGGATAGCTGGGACTCTAGAACTTAAGCCAATTACCAAGGTAGATAGGGCTGTTATTAGACAATTCATGATTGAGAAAATACTACCAGCCATTAAGGACAAATGGCCGGGGGATAGTGTCATGGATGAAATTATCATCCAACAGGACAATGCAAAAACACATATACATTGTCATGATGTAGATTTTTTGGTAGCAGTGGACAATGTGGGTTTGAAGATTACACTTTTGAGTCAACCCCCTAATTCGCCTGATTTGAATGTGCTTGATCTAGGGTTTTTTAGAGCAATTCAATCACTGCAATCAAAGAGGTGTGCAAGAAATATGAATCAGTTGGTGGAAGCAGTTAACAAAGCTTTCTTTGAGTTTCCTGCTTTTAAGGCTAATAGCATTTTCCTAACTCTCCAATCATGCATGATTGAGATCTTGAAAATTAGAGGCTCAAATGTGTACAAAATTCCTCACATGAAGAAGGAACAATTAGCTAGGCAAAGGTTGCTACCTTCCATGCTGTCGTGTGATCCACTTCTCATTGCCACTGCTCTTGCTCATCTTCCTGCCGCTCAATGTAAGGCTTCATGTTGGGTGTATATGTCATATTTTAACTGTGTTTTCATTCACTAATATGTAGATTAATTGTACTTGTGTCTGTTTTCTAGGATGCAGATGTGAAGATCCAACTGGAGTTTGATGGGCCATTTTTTGTTAAAAGTTCCAGTTTATTAATGGATTTTTTTGGTAGAAGATGTGCAACTACTGGAGTACTTTCTGTACATATAGCATATAGTGCAAATATGTTGGATATTATAGTCATTAGGTTGTACCTTTTGGGTGGAGTTCTGGTTAGGATTAGCACTGTCAAAGGGAGAAGATCATTCTCTGTTTGCTACTGTTAATTTTTGTATGTGGAGCAAACATAGTGTGCTCTTGTTCTGTGGATTTGTACAAGATATGTGAACACTAATTTGATGCAGCAATATAAGTACAAGTGGATTGTGTTTGGAAGCAACTCCTATGTTCAATTTGTGTATGCATAAATTGCTATGGTTATATTGATTTGAATGAGATGTTGAATTTTTGGTTTGGATGACATGTTTACATAGACAGAGATGTTTGGTTGCTGGTTTGGATGAGATGTTTGGTTAGAATGAGATGTTTGGTTGCTGGTTTGGCTTAGATGTTTGGTTAGAATGAGATGTTTGGTTGCTGGTTTGGATGAGATTATTGATTTGAATGAGATGTTTGGTTGCTGGTTTGGATGAGATGTTTGGTTAGAATTAGATGTTTGGTTGCTGGTTTGGTTTAGATGTTTGGTTAGAATGAGATGTTTGGTTGCTGGTTTGGATGAGATTATTGATTTGAATGAGATGTTTGGTTGCTGGTTTGGATGAGATGTTTGGTTAGAATTAGATGTTTGGTTGCTGGTTTGGATGACATGTTTGGTTTGAATGACAGCTTTAGTAGCTGGTTTGGATGACATGTTTGGTTTACATGAGAGAATGGGTTGTTGTTTGGATACAATGATCTGTTGTATTGTTTTGCCTTGATCGATGAAGATGGATTTACATTAAGTAGCCCTGTGCCTGTCCTATTTTAGTCCTAAGTTGTCATGTGATGAATCTACTGTGTGCTAGGATGGAAGTAGGTTGCATGCTTTTATCAGGTATCTAAGCAGAAAAGGAGTGTAATGCAGGAAATAGATTCCTGATTTTTAGGCAGCCTTTTACCTTCCCAAACAGCACACCATTTGACCACTTGGTTTACACCTCTTCAAACAGGCGTTTGTAACCCTAGCCAGCCACTATAAATGCTGGAGTTTCCCTTGTTTCACCGCAACCCAAAACGGCCACAATTTCGCATCTACTAATCCTCCTTCTCATCTTCCACCTCTTTGAATCTTTGTGCAGGTCATTCACCACGGAACGCCAAGCGAAAATGGAAATGCTGAATGAGGTCCAAGAGCTGAGCAGGCAGCTCCAAGAGGAGATCGTGCAGATAGACCACTTGGTGCTTCGTACCAATCTTCACGTCGGGCTGCTGAACCAAAGGGTGGAGGAGCTGACCCAGCGGAAGGCGGATATATTTGAAGACGACTTTGGAGAGCTGACCATTCCTGCTGTTGATATGCTGGCTAAGTGTATCACACATCTCTCAACTGGGATTGCTCATCTGGAGCATAAGAGACGTGTGCTGCATCTAGGAGCCAACAATGCGAGGGATGTTGATGTTGAGCTGAACAGGTTTGCGAATGCCATTCTAGGCATTCCAACCACTGATTAGTGATACATCTATGTATCTTGGTTTCCTTTACCTAATCTCCATCACATGTGTGTTGTGATGGAGTTTGAATGTTCATATTGTGTTTCCCTTTCCCTAATCTCTCTGTCACATGTCTTTTGTGATGGAGTATGAATAAAAGAAATTGTGTTTTTCTTCCTCTTATCTCTGTCTCAGTTTCAATATGATTGGCACAGCAGTTCCATTACGGTTTGAATTTTAGGGAGAAATATAGACCAAAACCTTGAAAGAAAATACTCCATTTCCGTTGCATGTTTTCTACGAAAACTTGCAACCAACCACAAAGGAAACCACCTAGGAATCTAAAATGACATTGAAAACAGTTATCAACACAATGCATAGTTTTAAACACAACCTATGTTCCATGTTCTCCCACTCTAGTAATTCAGCCAAGCAGATGTACATTAACCACAATGCAAATGTACATTAAGCACATACCAAGACCAATCCAACCCACGACGTAAAACTGATATTGAAATCATTGCTCAAACAAACCTCAAATCGGAAGCAAAGATGCATTTTTACAATAGTATAGATCATTTGGTGTAAAAACACAGATATTCCAAACTGTTTGGACAGTAATGACTGATCAATTGTGGACAAAACCACAAACCATACATCCAATTCCTAAGATTAACAAATTGAAGTCATTGCGAAAAACAATCCACAAACCATTAATCCAAATTCATGTATGTAAGGATCAAGATGCCAACCACAAACCACAATGCAGAGTAGATTAATTGCTTTGCCAAAAGACAGATGAATTAAACTGAAAACAGAGATGAATCTCGAAGGGGCAGACTTCAAACACAAGCAAACAATCCACAAACCACAATGCTCCGAAGTAGATTAATTGGTGAACAAAAAGGCTACAAACAAACTGAAAACTGAGAGTAATCTGGAAATAAACAAAAAACAACGAGCAATATGGAATAAACTTGAAACAATACATTGATATTTTGGTTTGATTTTTACACCATACAGCTTTTCTTCGTTTTTACAGCTTGCAAATTGCCTAATAATACAAAAAACTTGTTCCTTACATACAAATAACAACCAATTCCACATACATCAACAACACCATTCTGTTGATCAACCAAAAACTAGAAGAAATACATTTTGGTCATCAGTAGTAGGATGGAAACAAGAGACGCAACATCTCAATAAAGTCTGGTTCATAACTTGGGTCCTCGAATTCAAACATACCTGCAATTGGGAGTTTGTTGAGGTCGAAATCTCTCTCTCCCTTGTACTTGGCGGCCAACAGTCTCTCCTCAGACGAGGGTTCGTTCAAGTCGAAATCGTGGATAACTTTCGGCCGTGAATCGCCTACCCTGGTCTTCACTTTCCTGAAATTCACAAGTGGCTCCAATTTCCTCTTGCGACCCGAACCCATATCCCCATCATCGCAGAAGGTATCCTCCACAGTCAACGCCATTTCGTCGCCGGAATCCTCCACGGTTACCTCGATGACACCCGCGCTGGAATCCTCAATGATAGCCTCGAAGGGGTCGCCTGACGCCTCATTCCCCGCATCCGCGGCCTTTGCCACGATTCCGATTGAATCTCGGACCACCATGTTCATTGAATCGTCAAATTCAATCATGGAATCGTACTGCGAATCTTCCCTGTACTCCACGGTTTCCATAATCGAATTCAAAAACCCAATTTCGCATAACTTTTCTCTGGAATGAAGGAGGAAGCAGTGGACGGAGTAGAGGAGACCAAAATTTATTCATTTGCGAGAATACATATTGAACACAGTGAATAGAGCCCAAATTTCCCATTTCCCACCCACTTTGATTTTCAATTTCCCTCTCAAATTTTGGTGAATTTTGAGAAGCAAAATCAGCTTCAGCAGCGAAGGGAGCAGATGAGAGAAATTGGGTTTGCAAAGGGAGCGAGGGTGTTTTGGTCAGAATGAGGTGAAAAAGCTCTCGAAAGCCGAGAACGACAATTAAAAACCGACGCAGTCGTTTTTGGTACAACGACAAACAATCGCAGACAGAGGGAGTATTTGTTAACCCTACCTATCATATATACATAACGCGAAAGATTAATTAGGCTTTGTTTCAAGAAAAAAAATGATCCCTATTTTTTCCAATTCAATCATTCAAGTGCGATACAGCTGGAACTAGATATCTATATTAGAATAATATTTGAGATATTAATTTTTTTTTTAATAAAATTATACTAATTGATGTGTCAATATATTATTTAAATTTATTTTTTTCTAATTAGATTAGATTATTATATTTATTTAAATAAATAACTCTCAAATAAACGTAAATATAATATGTGTATTTTAATATAAAAATTTATAAAAGTGTTACCCTCTCTAAGGCTTCTTTTTATATTACGTCTTCTTATGCTCATGTATATGTGGTTTAGTAAATGCACGGCAGTTAATACCGGGAGATTCCAAAATAAAAGTTTTTGGGAGAAATTTCACTGTGTTCTTTAAGCTTCATTAGGACTCTATTTTTATAATTTTTATAATTTTTACTATTTTTTAAATATTAAATTGTATTAGATAGTCTTGTCATCGATCGTTAATTTGTCAAATCTAGTCACCCAAATTACCAACACTATCGAAAACAAATTAGCACGCTATCTCCAGTTTAATTAATTAAGCTTGGATTATATAAGACGTCCAAAGATGGTTTTACAAAGTAATTATTTTTAGGGGTGTACAAAAAGCGGCCCAAATTGGAAACTGAATTGGAACTGCACCGAATCGGTCTAAACTGTCAATATTTTTTTTTGAACGGTAGGATCAAACCGGACCAAACCGAAATTTCCGGTTTGGTTCGATTCTTTAAATCTAAAATCCGTAAACGGAACCTTAAAACCGGAAGAACCGGTTCATATATACGTATGCATTATGATATTAAAGTTTAGATTTGGTTTAATGGATAACTCTTCACCTATCATTTTAAAGGGGAGAAGTTCAAATCCTCTCGACTAATACTTTCTTTTTTTCTTCTAAACTTAACTCCCATCTTTCTTTTTTCTTTTTAAACTTAATTAAAATTCCTTATTATTTTTATTTTTTTTCTTTTAAACTTAATTAAAATTCCTCATTTTTTCCCTTTTATTTGTTATTTTAAATAGAAAATTTCAATCATTTTTCCTTTTTTTCTTTTAAACTTAACTAAAATTCCTCATTTTTTTCTTTTATTTGTTATTTTAAATATAAAATTTTATTAAGAAAGTTATATAAGAAAGTTATATAAGAATTATTATGAGAAAAAACTATATTATTGTAAATTGTAATAGTCATGTCATTAGTTATATATATAAACTAAAACCATTAATTATTAATGATATGGCATATACTAGTAATATTACCATTAACTCTTGCTTTAATACATAATTATTAAGGTATATCGTGGATATATGTTTATTATTCAGTAATGTACTTAATAAAAAGATAATTGTGTTGTTATAAGAAAGAATCATGTCAATTGTCATAAAAAATATAATTACTAATTAGATGACAACTAAAATAATAAATTTTTATAATGGTTAATGGACATTTATGATTTAGATTTAGGGTATCTATATTTCAATATCATTATTTACTTGAATTAATTGTTTAGAGGTTTAGGATTTTAATTTAAATTGTATTAATGTGTTACACAGTGCATGAGTATAACTAATTAACTATTGTATTGTTCAATGATATTTTTAAAACTCTAAATGTAAGTGATTCAATTTTATCATCATATGAAACATGATTATACTTGAAAAAATTTCATGTGTATATATTAGGCTCGATATGAAGCACGATATTTCTTGACGTGTACTAAATATTTGTGAAACATATTCATTACATTTCAATATATTAATACTTATTATTTATTAATATTTAGTCACTTTAAATTTTTATATGTTTTGTGTCATAAAATTTAAATATTTATCATACTAAAATATCATTATAATATTAGGCTATCATTTATAAATTGGTAAATAAAAGCATTACTTAAAATAAAAAAAATAAAAAAACCAAAAGTGTGTTTAACAACCAAACGGTGTTGTTTTGCCAATGGATGTGTTATATTTATATAGATAAAATTTTCACACATTGACCACAACATTTGTGGTAGCGTAGTGACAACTGACAAGTTGTGCCAACCTTTGCCAAAGCAAACGGGTTCGATTTCCATCACCTTCTCCTTTGCCTTTTATTTTCAAAGGCTGAAGGATCATGAGTGATGTGGCGAAATCTTAACATACCACGTTGACGAGATTAAAAAAAAAATGGCAGAACCGGAACCAACCCGAATTGAACCGCAAAAAATAGAACCAAATCAAACCGAACCGTTACCTTAAATAGAACCGTTAAATTTCGATTTGGTCCGATTCCAGCCCATAAACCAGACCGAACCGGCCTGTTTACACCCCTATTATTTTAGTATATGCGTCTAAAACTAGTTGAAGAATTAATGTTTAGATTCATTAATATTGCTAGCGGTACCAAACTTGTATTAATGTATATTAGTAAGTTTCTCCTCCCTATTTTTCTTGTTATTTTTCACGAATGAAATTAATAAATAAACTTGTAAACTTTAAGTACAAAGAAAACAGCTTTTTCGCCGCAATTTTGGAGATTAATTTCTTAGTAGCCATAATACATCAATAATAGAATTGTCCATCTTTAATTATAGTTTAGAGGTCGAATTTTAAGAATGAAGCAAAACTATATTAATAGTCATTTCTCTTTGAAAACTTAATAATGCTCAATCAAACTGGATTAGTTCAATTGAGAGGATAGATTCTCGATGAAACCAATGTATTTTGGTGGACAAATGACCTTTCCTTTTAAATAAACTAGCTTTATAATTGTTATTAAATCTCTTATGAATTTAAGTTTATAGTAAATACAATATTCTAAATAGAACTCTAAATAATGAGATAAAAACCTTATATTTAAATCTCTTATGAATTTAAGTTTATAGTAAATACAATATTCTAAATAGAACTCTAAATAATGAGATAAAAAACTTATATTTAAAGTAATCTACCGGTCGAATTATGAGTAACCACTTAATTATAAACCTATAGTCTTCAATTTGTTAAGAAACTTTTATATAAAAATAAAAAACTATGCGGAAAGAATTACAAATTTATTTTATATTCGAAAGTGATAGAAAGGAGTCAAGGACAACGGAAAACAGTGAAGAAAAAATGGAGAAAAAACAGAAACTAATCAATCATCATGCAAAAATATAAAACCCAATAATTTTTCCGCTTGGCGGTAGGACTCGGCGAGAAATCGGACCCACTATTTCCGTGACTGACAAGAGACCATGCAATCCTTACACCCAATGAAAGAGTGCCAAGTGTATCTGGGAATGATCAACGACCAGAATAAGAATAAAACTGCTGCTTTCATTAACTACGTGGCAAGTTTGCATTGCACGTCATAAGATTCTTTCGTGTCACTCATGCCAATAAAAAAAGAGAAATGCTATACGGGTTCATGAAACAACCTGATGAAGAAGCTAATCTCAGTAATGGTATTTTTGTAATTTTCGACACTAGGATTGCTTTATCATCAGACTGCTTCATCAACCTGTGGAGTATTACTTATATAAAAGTGATATTTTTGTCTTTTACCTTATTTTTCCTTTTTTCTTTTTGTTTTTTCAGACATGTTTCCGTGTGATCCACAATTACACAATCCATAATTATTATTATGGGTACCCTAAAAAACGATACTTACATATTAAAATATGATAGGATAACATAAATGCTAGTTCATTAGTTATGGTCTCATGTAGTTTTCACTTTACCTGTAATTTTTGTTTTCAATCGACAGTTGTGAGGTCATGTACCCTACCATTATGAGTCCAAATTATCCAAAACTCTTTTTTTTCTTTTTCTTGGATGTGTTGGAAATTAATTAGGACTATATATTATATGTGGTGCACATCGATGGGTTGGGTCTCACATTAGAGTAGGGTTGTTCATCAATCAATAGCTATATTTCAATGCACACGTCTCTTGGCTGTCTATGGGGAGGAGAAGAAAATGACATATAATTTAATGAGAACGACAACTTTCAAGTCTATTTGATATTCCTACGTGTATAATTTAATCATTTAGGAATTTGATTGGAATTCTTTTATTAATATAAAAATTAAATTAATCATTTAAAAATATGATTGGAGAATTTCTAAAAATTATTAAGTAATTATTTCAAAGAAGAAGGAAAAAAAACAGTGCTTGTCAATGTAGAAATGGGCCATTTTACTGTAGAAGTATTAGAAATTAATCACTGGTCAAGAGTCAAGCTAGACAGTATTTTTTGAGACAAATATTATTGAAATTTATGGCTTAATAATAGTAGGTTAGCAAAGCCCATATATATTGGACATAGAATACCCCCATATTAGTGGTACACTTTAAAGAAGTTTAGAGGTTATAAATGTAACTTTATAAAAAAAGATATATTTAATTAGTTTTTTTTTCTCTCCTTTCTTTAAATTTGCATTTTCCCTCTTTTTTCGGCACAATTAATCGAAAATCTTTTGAACTTGAAATTTGCACATATCCACTCGTGTTTAGGGGTGAACAAGAACCGAGCCGGACCGTGGACCGAACCGGAACCGCCGGTTCGGTCCGGTTTGGTCCGGTTTTTTTATTTTTGTTTTGAAAAAATGGTCCGGACTGAACCGGACCGAACAGTAACGGTCCGGACCGGTTCTCCGAAGCAAAAATACCCGAACCGGTCCGTATATATTTTAATATATATATATATATACGCATATTTATATCAATGTAAAGATTTGATCTAATGGTTAAACTTTTACCATCTTAAAGGGGAGAGGTTCAAATCCTCAAACTTGCATTTTCTTTTTTTCTTTCTAAACTTAACTTCTTATCTTTGTTTTTTCCTCTAATAATTAACTAAAATTTCTCATTTCTTTCTTTTAAACTTTAATTAAAAGTTTTCATTTATTTAATACTATTTACTAGTAATATTTATCAATAACCATTTATTAATGTATGACATTATCTAAAGATTTGGTCTTATGTTATGAATATAAGACATTGTTATTATGAATTATTATGAGTATAAGACATTGTTATGTATTACTAGTAATACTTATCAATAACCATTTATTAATGTTAATATATTTATTAATACTTATTATCTAGAAGACATTGTCTCCATAAGTATTGTTCTAAAATATGTTATTGTAAATTATAATAGCTATTTATCTAAACTAAACTTAATATGACACATAGTCACATACTAGTAATACTTATCAATAACCATTTATTATTGTTAATATATATCTAGAAGACACTATAATCATATTGTTAGTATTGTTCTAAAATATATTATTGTAAATTGTAATAGCTATTCATAATGTTAATTAATAATTTTAAATAAGAAGAATAAGGAAAAAATATACTACCAATTAAAGTTAAAATTAAACACATTGTTCTAACGGAGCTTGCGATAACTAATTTCTCATTTCTTTCATCATATTGTTAGTATTTGTTCAAAAATATATTATTGTAAATAAAAATAACTATTTATATAGTTAATTGCTAGTATGTATTATTAATACATATAAATAGCTATTTATATAGTTAATATATATTATTAATACTTATTATCTAAAAGACATTGTCTCCATAATAACTAATATTTTTTCCTTTGAACCTCTAAATATATGTTATCATCATAATGTATATACATCAATCTTATCATCACATTGTTAGTATTGTTAAAAAATGTATTATTATAAATTATAATATTTTTTATCTAAACTAAACTTAATATGACACATAGTCACATACTAGTAATACTTATTAATATACTTATTAAGCTCTAAAAATTAATATTTTTTCCTTTTAAGCTCTAAATATATTATGTAAAAGACATTATCATCATATTGTTAGTATTGTTAAAAAATATATTATTGTAATTTTAATAGCTATTCATAATATTAATTGTTAATATGTATTATTAATATTATTTATTAATAGCCATTTTATGATTTAATTGTTAATATGTATTATTAATACTAATTATTAATAGACATTATCTCAATAATAACTATTAAGAACCAAAAAAATAGAAACAATTATTAATTTCTTTCTTTTTAACCTCAAAATTCTTTATTATGATAATGTATAAAAAATAAAAAAATACACATGGAGTCAAAACGACTCCATTTCACCTACTAGTACACCCCTAATTAAGCAAACAACACAACACTACAATCCATTTCTCCATTTTCCTTCGTAAAAACCCTAGAACCACGACAACACCGCCGCTCCAACACTGCAACTATCAACCCTCGACGCTGCCGCTCCTCTCCTCGCTCTGATCGCCACGACGACGCCGCCTCCGCTCTCACCGCTCGTCATCTCTCTCGTCGCAGCTCCAATCGCCACGACGACGCCGCTGCTCCTCTCCTCGCTCCGGTCGCTGTCGGCCGCTCCTCTCCTCGATCCCGTCGGTGTCGGCCGCTCCTCTCCTCGATCCCGTCGCTGTCGGCCGCTCCTCTCCTCTCCCGTCGCCGTCTCCTCACTCCTGTCACCACCGCGAATATGGATGCAATCGGTGAATCCATTGATGTAAGGATTCACTCATTAATTGCAAGGCTTATGTTTAGGTTTTGAATTTCCATTCCTATGCTTAAATCAATCCGAGATATGTTTGAATTGGATTTGATGGGATTAATTGTTTGATAAGCTACTGTATTGTTTAGCATGTTTGAATCGGAAATTTAATGGAATTGCTGCCCAGCCCAGCTCTAAATATTTTTTATTTATTTAACAAAAAACCTTAACGGGCCGGAACCGGAACCGGCCCGTTAAGAACCGGAATTTTTGGAACCGATCCGGACTGGACCGAACAGTAACGGTCCGGATCGGTTCTACCTTGATCAGAACCGTGAATTCCCGGTTTGGTTCGGTTCTAGCCCAAAACCGGACCAAACCGGCCCGTGTACACCCCTACTCGTGTTGTTAAATTAAATTAATTAAATAAATATATAGTTGGTAAGATTCGAACTCCTAACTGTTTGGTTATGAAAATACCACCGTATCAAGAAATCATCGTATTTAAAAATCATAAATTTATGAATGAAGCCTTAAATTTATTATTATTTATCTCAGTGTAGAAAGAAATAGAAAAATATATGATCAAAAGTTACTAGAAGTCTTTTTCGTGTTTGGAGTTTCGTATTTCTGGAAAAGGAGTCAATGACAAGTTTCGTTAAGGAACACACGACGACAAATATTTCCTACGTGCACATTACTATTTATATATATATATATATATCAGCACACACCAATTAAAATGTTACCAATTAAAGAAAAACATAAATAAATCATGAGGATGGAGCTTTAAACTTTCAAGACTGGAAAAAGAATAAAATCATAAGGTTGACTGCTAAGTGCATGACGAGAATGATGAAATCAATTTTCTTTTGCTTCTGATTTTTTTGTCTATAAAAACCGCAATTATTTTGCACATACTAAACGTGACAGTATACTTTCCAATTTTCACCTAATTATTAACAAGTGAAAAAATAAGTCTGACCGGTGATGAAGTTGGACCAGGTTCGAATACCAACCATATCACAATTTGATGATTCGGTTATCATATTAAGTGTCAACTACTCCAGACTCAAATAGGATAGTAGGGTTTAATCCTATGGTTATGTGAATTAAGTTTTGAAAGCAAAATGACGGGGATCAGGGTTTGGGGGTTGGGTAGTAGGGTCTAAGGACGGCTTGCGATTAGCTGGAATTGAAAGCAAAATAACAAATGTAGCTTTCCACTTGAATGCAGCAATCAGCATTTCACATCCAATCAATATATATATCCATCAATATACTCTTCTTCTCCTCTTACTTCTATATATACCATACCCCAATTTAACTAATTCTCTAAATCCTGCTCTCTCCTCATGTTTGTTTAATTAATTATAATTTGCATGCAAAGCATGGGGATTAATATGTATCATCATCATCACCTCCCTCTTTTATTTTTGTTTCTTGCAATATTACTATCTGATTTCTGTGTTTGGGCTCGACCAGCAACTTTTGCCCAAGACTTTAAAATCACATGGGCTGATTCCCATATCAACCAAATCGATGGAGGCAAAACTATCCGACTCTCTCTTGACCGAAATTCGGGTACGCACCGCACTTGTACTACGTATTTTTTGAATATTCTCTCTTATCTTTTTTAAATATCTCCTGCTCAATTTTTTAGATTATAACTCAAAATTTGAGTTCTTTAAAAATTATCTATATATACTATTGATAAAAAAAATATTGTAGCTTGTTATTATTATTTTTATATTAATTTGATTAGTAGCTAAATAAAGTGCTATGTTACATTCCAAGGATGCGGTTTTGCTTCAAAGTCCAAATACTTGTTTGGTAGTGTGAGCATGAAGATCAAGCTCATCCCTGGAGACTCCGCCGGAACTGTTGCTGCCTTTTATGTATGTTGGCTTCGATATATATTTTTAAAAATATATATAAATTTACTGTTCTATATATATTGGCAATTTAATTGACTTGTATTATTATATTATTTTTCTACATTTAATTTAATTTAATTTAATTATTGGCAGATGAATTCGGACACTGACTCGGTACGAGATGAGCTAGACTTTGAATTCTTGGGGAATAGGTCCGGTCAGCCGGTCACTGTCCAAACCAACATTTATGCACATGGTAAGGGTGATAGAGAGCAGAGAATTAATTTATGGTTTGATCCTTCTCAAGCCTTCCACCAATACACCATCCGATGGAATCATCGTCAAATTGTGTAAGTAATATTTCTCATCTTATACCGTAAAGTAAGAAAAGTTAAATTTCGAGTTTAAATTGATAATTTTGTTGTCATATATGTGAGAGAAAAAAACTTTTTTTTAGTTAATATAACGTTGACGTAAGATTTTAACTCAAAACTTAATCCCTTTACAAAAAAAAATTAATTGGTGGTTTTTGGGGGTGCAGATTCTTTGTAGATGACGTGCCAATTAGGGTTTACAAGAACAATGAAGCAAAAGGGATTCCATACCCAAAAATTCAGCCGATGGGTGTGTTCTCAACTTTATGGGAGGCAGATAATTGGGCAACAAGGGGTGGATTAGAAAAAATTGATTGGAGCAAAGCTCCTTTCTATGCATACTACTCCGATTTCGACATCGAAGGATGTGCAGTCCCCGGACCGGCTAACTGTCTATCAAACCCTAGGAACTGGTGGGAAGGTGCCACTTACCAAGCTCTAAGTGCCCTTGAAGCTAGAAAATACAGATGGGTTCGTATGAACCACATGATCTACGATTACTGTTCCGACAAATCGCGCTACCCGGTTCCCCCACCGGAGTGCGTCGCCGGAATCTAAAAGAGGAAAAGGATCGAATCGGCCGTATGCCATGTACATATGATACCGTATATATAGTGTACACTTCCATTTCATTTTCATTCTATACGGTACCACGTCTCGCGTTGTAAACTACATGAATAAACGATTAATTTGTTGTGTGCAAATATTGAGGACCAAAGTGTAAAGTGTGGACCAAAGAAAGGTCAATATTAATTTATTTGTAAGCATGTGTGTTTGGTGCATGCGCACTATTTTGTGCCGCAAAATAAAAAAAATAAAATCTCTTTTTTTTGTGCTTGATGTGATAAAAAAAGAGGATGGACAATCTTGTACATTATGAATTTTTTTTTCTTCTTTATTTTGTTTTTTGGGTTAAATTTTTTATTATTATTTTATTTTAGGATCATCCGATAAACCGGTTATTAAATTAGGTGCCGACTATTTTAGATTCAGGATGAGTAGGATTTGAAAAGACCGAAAAAATTCCTCCTCACTAGTTTTAATAAAACTGAGGGAGAAATTGAGTTTTAATTGTTACACTAATTCGGCGACTTGATTATTAGGTAAACTAATTAATCTTGTTTTGCTTGAAAAGGCAACCAAGTTGTTTTGTTTTGAAGGTCAATGGTAACTCTTTAGTCGTTAATCGTTAAGCAAGCCAATTCCATGAGCTTGATGGTCCATTTATTGGTGCACAAAGCGACAGAGGAATAGTAATACAAGGACAATTGTGTAATTCTCGAGCATTCTCGTAACTGAGTAATTCTTGAGAATATAATTCAATAATTTGTCACCGCATATTTTACATAAAACCCGAGTCCACCGCATCATTATGGGATTGTGATGAATGCACTACTCACGTGGGAGTGTGAATTGATGCTGCAAACGTACTGGATAACTTCTCAAGGAATTAATATTCAATTTTGATTTTGGTCCCCTCTGGGATATATTTCTCTTTGTACAAGTTTTGATTTACAAGAAACGATTTTACATGGTCCCTGAAATGAACAGGCTGTCGCACTTCACTTCGCATATAGCACCAAATCAAAGGTGGTTACTGCCCAGAAGATTTTTCCACAAGAATTAGAGCAAAAACCAAGGATTTTAAGACCTCAAATTCTTGCTGCGTAGGAGAATGAAACTTGCGCTTAATTGAAAGCTTCATTTTTTTTCCATAGGCGAGACTTGTAATCCAGATTCAAGTCACTGCCAATACAGTCACCAACAGAAAACTAATCAAATCAACTACACGCCCATTGGTGAAAGCTAGATTTGATATGAACGACGAGACCAACATAATAATAATAATAATATATTTTTTATAAAAAAAGGAAAAAAAAAAGAATCATAAAAGAAAAAAGGTTTTGATTCTTTAGGGCATCTTAGTTTGTGTACCACATATGCCTATTTCTGAACCCAGCACTCTCTCCTGATAGCTGTACTTAAAGTATATAAATGGAAGGAAGCCAACCACCATTGTTAATATGATGCAAAGGAAAGAAAATGGACCTGTCATCAGTAAATGTATCAGACCCAGCTTGGGGCCATCACAATGACACGACTTGAACCAACCGATGATGAACTGGCTTCGGGTTGGGGTGTGACATCTCCTACCTGGAATGATTGCAATGCCAATTTTGTTCTAAGAAAAAACAATTGTTCGTCAGCTTCACACGCTCAATCGTTGGCCAAGCAACCCACCTATCAATGTCAAATGAAGTGCTGCAAGAAACACGTATATCCAAAGACATGAGATCAATCAGTTAAAACGAAATGAACAGAACAGTGTGTGAAGATATACTAGTCCACCTTGGCAGGTTTCAATAAAATGTGAAAAATTGTAAGCAAGTTAGCAAAGAAAAAGATAGGACTAGTACAAGAAATAATGAACTGAAAGCTCCATGTCCTTGTTGCAAGCTGCATTACAAGTCATTATTACTAAAACGCTAGAGAATAGTAGGAGTAATAAAAGTGGGTGGTGTGAGGCTACATCCAATACAACTTCTCATTTATGTCCATCTATTAACAACATTGACAAACGAACCCGGTTTAACTGAAGACAGCGTAGGTGGAGATCTTGTTAAGGAAAGCTTACCTCATCACCCGAACACACGTTGGGAGATGAGCGGTTAAATATAAAACTTTTATCTGAAGAGTTCTAGTCAGAAAAGCCTATAGTTTGGGGGCGCATGTATACAGTATGCTTAACGAGACATAATAGAGACCTAGCCTTGCTTCTTTCCAGTGCTGATTTTGACTGCAACTGGTTCTGAACAATACGGACAGTTCCCGAACAGGATATCAAACGATCTGCAATATAATGATGCACGGAAAGCATAAATTAATTAACAAGTACCATCTGATAAAAAAAAAATAACAAGTATTAGAGAAGATGGGTAAAAATCTAAGACAACCCTTTGTGTATGTGTCCACCTGAAAGCAACCTAAGGAGAAAACATTTCTGATGGACACTTCTAAATATAATCTGACAAAGGCATAAAGAGTGACTTGATGCATACGTGCATACAGTAATCAACAAGGTATTAAAATTGAAACCCATTATCAAATGAAGATTCCATAGATGAGGGCCATTGTCACTGGTGTCGACAACATGGAATATTTCACAGTCTAGACACTGAATCCATGTACTGTGGTGACAGGTTCAATTACGCTTATGCTACACAAAGGAATACTAATAGTACAGTACAAGAAAACAAATGGACTCTACTGCAGCAAAGCCATCGACATTTACCATCTACCAGACCTCCTTTTAAGCATATAAAATGGACATCTAAACACCTCACAGGGAAGGGTGGTGGCAGCATGGAACTTTTTTGAATTGTTTCGAATGAGTAACTGAAAGAGGATGCTACTCAGGATTCTGCAAATGCAAAGTGCTGGATAAGGATTAAGGCCCACAGAAGGGCAGACAAACAATCCAAGGTAAAGGAACTTGTGATAATGAAGTTGGACAAGGTTCAACTACGGCAGAACAACTGATGTTAAATCAAACCTTTGTGGCAAGAAATAGAAAAAGGAAAAAGAAAAAAGAGCATACTCATGTGGACAAAGGAATCGGCTCATTGATGCTAGAAAGTCAACTTACTGCCTAGTTGTTGTGATAGCGCGCAACCAGTCCCCCAAACAAACACTATGGAATGCCCTACCACAACTGGTATTATCACAAAGGCAATCAGGTGCTGTGCCGCTTTTAGATCCAAGCTCTTCGTCTGCAAACATCTTTTAAGTAAGCAACAAACAAGGGCTGGCACTTCATAAAAATTGAATAGTTACTCTCCTTCGTGTTCAAAATAAATAAAATCTTCTCTTTGTAGCACGACCAATGGGAAGACTCTGGGAATAACAAATTCCACATTCAATTTGCTGTTCGTTCTTCTGCACATTGTACGGCTGTGGTAGTTGGGTCTTAAAAATGGATGAAAGATTCTCGGAAAATGTTTTGTCCTGGATCCTACAGAATGAATGACAGCGCACACTCATAGATATTATGAAGTTGTGAAGAAACATTGTTTTCAAATTAAGGGATGCAGATTATAATTCAAAGAATAGAGACGAAAAAATCAGGAGAAAAATAATCAACAGTTCATCTCTTTCCCTTCTACTCCTTGCAGAAAATAAAAATTATAAGAAATTCCCACTACCTTAGTGTCATATAGGTAACCCGAAAGTAGTTATAACTTGTTTCATGTTACGAAACAAGGCAAAAAAAAGAAAAATTCAATGATAACTGGATCGTTGATGTCCAATTTTTTTGCACCAAAGGAAATCGAAGCAAACCCCAGGATGGCAATCTACAAGGGAGTCAAGACTTTACCACTGTTTACTGTTTTGATGCCATAACTTCATCATCGAGTTCACAACTGGACCTGAGCCCATAAAGCGACACCTAACAAAATTAAAATTTAATTACTAAATGAAAAGCAAAAAGGCACCAATCACTGTAAGCTTAACTTGAGATGAAAATTACTCTGGTATTGATCTTGGATCTCTGGCATTGATGCACAACAATATAAAAGAACCATTTCCTGACAAAAGACCATCAATGAAAAGGATGGTCTATTAACAAGAAAACTTTAACATCACAAGATTCACAACAGCCAACAAAGACTAAGGGGGGAAATAGGATCCATACAGCCAATCACAACAGGTCAAGATTAAGGCTCAACTAAGTTGAGTTTTACAGAAGCCGATAGAGAAGATTTATAAACATCCAAGACGCATAATTAACAACTGGTTGCCAATGACCTGTATGCCTCAACCAGCACACTGTCATATCCCAACTTCTTATGACCTTGACTCGACTCTCCTGTAAATCCAGCAAGGGAGAAAAAAAACCTATATCAATTTGGCGATACGAATTTGCACGATGTAGTTGCTTCATATCAACAACACAAAGACATCTATCAATTTCATCCAAGGCTGACCAACATTCTTCAAGCTTCTCCAAATGCTGGTATATTCACATACAAGCAAACAAATTACATGAGCAATTTTATAAATGTATACATTAGTTACACAACCAACTAATGCACAGACGGTGTTCCCAGGAAGTATATAATTCGTACAGATGAAAACAAACAAGCACATATCCACTTAACCATCTGCCACAACAAATATAGGCAAGAAATCTGCAATGACTTACCTCTTGGAATTGTTGAACCAAATCTTTCAATCTTGATTTCAGTGACCATTCTACATTGAACATGTACGGTACATCCTGGAAAAAGTAGCAAGAACATATATACTAGTTTTCCTTTACAAACAAGAACAAGAAAATACATAATAAAGAGAACAAAAATGGAACCAACCGCAGAAACTGAAGGTGGAAAGTTTGGGTATGTTTCATCCAATAGAATTTCCATTACATGCATTCTTCCCTCCTTATCTCTAATAGTCACAAGATATAGATCGTTAGTATCACATCATATGAAATCATAATGGCACACGGCCGAGTAATGGGCAGCAATGTACATTCTAGATTTTAAATTGTCATAGGGCTCATGAGTAAACACAATGTATAAAACAATAGCATTGCAGATTCTTACCTGATGCGGAAGCTAAGAAAATTTAAATCCGGAGCTAAGTTAACAAGATATTCCCATCCAACCTCTTCTATCTGTATATGCATAGACAGTGATGAAAAAGTAGTAATGGTATAAGAGGATGCATAAAAAACGAACAATGACCTGTGAGTAAACTAAACGGGAAAAGGAGGATGAGTTTGCAAAATCTTTGGGTCTGGTAATTCCCTGCATAAGAGAAAGAAACGATATATTGAAGTGCATATGGAAAAAACCGTGGTCATTGGGAAATTTTATCGAACAGAGGGTGAGCCTTCACGGCTGAATGATAGAGTTGGATCGACCGCCCACCATTTTTGTTTCAGTTGCGACGTTTGTGAGTTTTGATTGTGGCGGGACTACGAACAGCTACTGACCGGAAATAAATCATCACAGGATCACCGGATTTGATTGCAAAGAGCAAAGTTTATGGTTGTTGTTTGCTGGACAGATACTCCTAAAGCGGGAACGCCATTGCCCGTCCAGTCCACCTACTACCAGAAACCATTACAGTGGGGTATTTTTTTTCTTTTTTCTTTTTCAACAGACGACAAATAGTGAAGTAGGTGGATTTCTGTGCACGCACAGTCGCCTTCTTAACATTCCGTTTGGTAAATGAATTCAACCAAAAACCTTAGAGTTTATACAATCTTACGCTCTGGTCCCTATACGCTTCAAACATTCAATACAATCTCTATTCTTTCAAGAAAATTACAATTTTCCACATTTCTAATAGTTAGAAAAATTAGAAAAAAAGAAGGAAATATTTAAAAATTGGAGAAAAAATATTTAACCAAAAATTAAGGAAGGAAAAAACGATGTTGAAAATAGGTGTGTTTTCGTGAAAGAATTTGATATCAAATGATTAAATATTAAAATAATCTAAATAGATCATGTTTAGGGTATACTAATTTCAATTAATTTGAGTTCATTTAATTATAAGGATTTTTTTTTCACTATCTAAGTTGTTGGGGTGCAACTCAAAGTCTCGTACCAAAAAAAAAACTAAATATAAAAGTAGTGGTATTTTTAATAAATTGAGGACTTAAAATCTCATACCGAATAATAAATAAATAAAATCTAAATATAAGAGCAGTGATATTTTTAATAAAATGAGATATTTTGTAAAAACCGTGAGACTTAGGCACAAGGTAAGCAATATCATTCCCATCAACAGACATGCACTTCATTTTTCTAATAAATTAGTACTGAAGCTGATAGTTCTGCGGGTTTGTGAAATGAGCTTTGATGTGGGTGGCACACGGTAAATCTGTAGGCTGAACTGAAAAAGTGTGAGAAATTTATGATCTGAACATAAAGAAGTTCGGTGAATCTCCAGGTCAAGTAAGAAGCCGATGGACCATAATGGTAGGCTATATGTACCTAGTGGGCCTTACCTTCAATTAATTTGAGTTTTTTTAATTATAAGGGTTATCACATTCATTCATTCAAGTAATTTTCTTTCTCTCTTTTAGTTTGGAAATTTTGCTATTAACTTGGATTTTCTATAGAAATTTTAGTATTACTTTAGATTTTTTTTCCCTTGATTTGCTAGAGAAAATTAGTTTGCTGGGAAAGGTAGGGTTGCACTCTTATGTAAGGATTAGTGTTCTTTTAAGGTTAAATACACACATCAAGGAAAGGAAACGATTGATTATATTTCTCACTAATACTCTCAGATTTTTTTATTAAATCACTTTTAAATTGACCAAGTTAACGAAAAAATGTAATATAAATTGGGTTAAACTTTAAAATTAATACATGAGTTTTTTTAAGATAAGATAAAGCCATACTATACCTTGGAAATAATAAAACGAATAATAAATTGGAACCTCAATATCTCCAAAGTTGAACTGTAAACTTGACCGGAGGGAGTATCCTATAAAATTTATGGAATTTTTTTTTTCACTATCTAAGTTGTTGGGGGTGCAACTCAAAGTCTCATACAAAAAAAATTAAATATAAAAGTGGTGGTATTTTTAATAAAATGAGGTCTTAAAGTCTCATACCGAATAAATAAATAAATAAAATCTAAATATAAGAGTAGTGGTATTATTAATAAAATGAGGTATTTTGTGAAAACCGTGAAGTTTAGACCCAAGGTAGGCAATATTATTCCCATCAAAGAGACATGTGAGCTTTTATTTCTTTAACAAATTAGTACTAAAGCCGATAGTTTTGCGGGTTTGTGAAATGAGCTTTGATGTGGGTGGCACACAGTAAATCTCTAGGTTGAACTGAAAAAGTGTGAGAAATTTATGACGTGAACAGGAAGAGTTCGGTGAATCTCCAAGTCAAGTAAGAAGCCGATGGACTATAATGGTGGGCTATATGTACCTAGTGGGCCTTACCTTCAAGCTCAATGTGGTACATATATAGCTCGATGGAGAGATTGTTGTGCCCTAGCGGTAGGCCTGATGATACTTAATTCAATGAGAAATTGATGGACTTAGTTTGTGGACTCTAAAATACTTAATTTGAGGGAGAAATTATTGAGACATCGAGCCAAAATTTCACATCGAAAAGAAAAGAGAAATAAAATCTAAATATAAGTAATATTATATTTTAAATTTTGCTTACATTTTGAAGAACAAACCCAAGACTTATCCCTAATTAAATAGACAAAATAATATTATTACCATTATTTTATTAGGCATGGGCTGGGCCGTTCCCTCTTGATTGAGCCTAAATATTTATTTTCAAAGCCCAAATCCAGCTAAGTCAAAAGAATGTAGGTCGAACTTGGCCTTTATGGGTTGCGGATTTTTGAGCCGCTCGCAGGCTTAGTCCCGAATACTATCAGTACAAATAACTTTTTACCTCTCTCATTTTTCTCTCAGAGCGTTTTTATTATTCCTTCGGATAAGAAACTAATTTCGTATGAATATTATTAAATTCAAAATATAGCTTTCATAATATAATTTTTTTTTATTTCTCAAACTCAAATAGTAACACATACTGAAAAATTCTCCCTAATCAGATAATGTTTTGTGATTAGAACAACTTTACATGAATTATAAACAAAGTTATCGCTTATCCATGGAATATTTTACTTGAAAACAGTCTTCTACAAGAAGACAATAATAATGGCCCATAACATAACCTGACAATCTAATGAGATGAGCAGTATGACCCAACAACATAGGCATATATGCGTAGAAGGATCCAATCCACGCCAACTTCATCCCTCTCGCGCCTACCTATGTGCACACGTCTTCGTGAATTGTTAGAAAACCTTATCTTATGCTAATTAATTTAAGAAACTCAATGCATCACGCTTTCAACAACTACTAATAATTCTTAAATCACAATAAAATTGATTTATGTCCATCCTGTAATAATACCCTAATCACTATCTACCATAATTCAGTAGAACAACATATCACATGATTGCTTAAAGAAACAGATAATCGAAATAAACAATAAAGGAGGAAGAAGACAAGTTTTTACTTAGTTCCGCGACGAAAAAGAGATCAGTATATAATCATAGGATTAACCCCAACAAACTTTCATAAGTATCTAGTTTTATTCGCACCGTGAGCTTTTCAAATCATATCAACATTTGAGAACACTCGAATTGAGGAGACTTATTCAAAACCTCACCATCAACAAGTTCTAAATGGTAAAGTGCTCCAACATAATTTCTTTGTACATATTGAATGAATGTGCTACCTCTTACTTAAAAGATGAGAATGTTGAACAATTTACACTATAGAGAATTTTGGTGGACAACATGTCGTGTGATTGTCCCCACGGAAACATAATCACATTTCATATAAACTACTTTATGAGCGGGATAAAAGACATTTTGGCATCAAATATACGAAGGTTAGGACACTTTGATATCCAACTTTTACATTCGTTTGAATAAGTACCCGATATTTATTTCATTAGACACTTTAGTACGCAACATTATTTCCATTAAACACTTTGATACCCAGACCCCAACATATCATATAACTCGGTTATTTTTAAATTTTTAAATTTTTTTAAAATAAGTAATTACAAAAGTTATAAAAAATCACAAAAAAATATAAAGTTATAAAATAGTAATGTTAGATATGTAATAAAAAAATTATTTTAAATGATATAATATAAATAAAAATGAAAAACGTGATAAAAAAGAAAATTGTGGCAAAATTAAAAATTCATGACAAGGTAATGCAACTCAATCATGATATTTTAGCTTTTTTCCAAATTTTGAAATTGTCATTTTTTTCTATTTTTAGAATTTTATATTACATTTATTCAAAAAAATATTACATATTAGCAATAAACCTTAGGGGTGTCAAAATGGGACTGGTCCTGTAGTCCCATCCCGGACCCGAGGTTTACGGTCGGATCTGGGACTAATTTTTGGTCCTATTTTCGGTCGTGACCGGGACTGGTCCCGTCCCGAAAAACATCGAGACTGCCGGGTCGGGACCGGGACTACACCCGGCTAAATTAAAAAAAAAACCCTAAGATTTTATACACTCATCGCCTCTCAATCTTCATCATCGTTTCGTTTCCACTTTCCCTTCCACCACGCCGCACGCATCTCCTCTCATCGCCTCTCATCAATGAGGACCCGATTAGCCATGAAAAAAAGTTACTGGAGATGAGGAAGAATGCTAAGATGGAGAAGGCTTCAAAATCCATCTCTGAAATCAGCTTGGAAGTCGATCGCCTCGCCGGCCAGGTATTCTTTTAAGATCAATTACCTCTTGTTTGTAACTTGATAATTAAGATGAGTTCTTGTTGTGTCCTTGGTTGTAGTAATTCATTTCTTGATTCGAAATTGGGTATAGGTTTCAGCTTTTGAGTCTGTCATTACCAAAGGTGGGAAAGTGGCAGAGAAGGATGTGCTTACTTGTATTGAGCTATTGATGAATCAATTGCTTAAATTGGATGGAATTATGGGCGATGGGGATGTGAAGTTACAGAGGAAAATGCAGGTAATTAGCTTTGATTTTTCATATAAATCTCAGTATGATTGATTCCAAGCCTCATGAATTTCTTATGTATGTTGACAATTTTAAGGTTAGAAGAGTGCAAAAGTATGTCGAGACTCTTGATATGTTGAAGGTCAAGAACTCCTTGCCTCGTACTAATGGAACTGACCCAAATCGCCAAAAACAAGCCCCAATCAAAGCGCGGCAATCCCGGTATACCAATAATGGCATACACTACTAGTACCAATTGAGGAAGAGCAACCCAGGGACACCAGTGGTCATTCGTTGATGCATCAACAGCAGCAGCAGCCATTGAGGAATTCGTCATCAGGGGCAGTTGTTTTACCCGGGACCATTTTTCCCGGGTCTGGTCCCGTGGACCCGTATTCTTATACGGGCCGGGACCGGGACCAATTTCTGGTCCCGTTTTTATTCGGGACCGGGACCGGTCCCAACCGTATTTCTTCGGGACTGTCGGGTCCGGGACGGGACCGGTCCCGCAGTCCCGTTTTGACACCCCTAATAAACCTCTATAGGTATTCATTGATTATTTTTACCATTTTATAAATTTTTTTCAATTTTTTGTTCTCACGCTTTTTTCCTTTTTATATATATTATACTATTTAAA
The DNA here is from genome assembly GCA_963691705.1 of Viola odorata. NCBI lineage: Eukaryota > Viridiplantae > Streptophyta > Magnoliopsida > Malpighiales > Violaceae > Viola > Viola odorata. The sequence continues at coordinate 63,407,005 of OY829540.1, forward strand.
ATATTTTTTATTACATATTTAACACTACTATTTCATAATTATTTTTTTGATTTTTTAACTCGCATAATTTTTTCGTTATTTTTTTTTCTATAAAAACTAATGGAAAATGAAACAAAAATATAATGGTGTTAGTTGAAACGGGAGCGGTCTGCCTACCACAGTGTCTAATATTTATAATGTTGAGTGCTAAAAATCTAACGAAATAAATATTATGTACTAAAATGTCTAACGAAATAAATGTTAGGTGCTTAATTTTCGAAAAGTTAAAATTGGGGCCAAAATATTTGAACCCCAAATACTGGGCGACAAAACGTCTGGACAAGGGCACATGATGATTTGATCATTTACTATATTAAATGGTTAAATTAGGTAATGCCAAGACACACATATCATGTATATGCATGCCATACATAGAAAATTCCAAACCAGGAGACAACTCATGCATCAAAATGTCAGACTTTAGACCACCCCCCCCCCCCCCCCCCCAAAAAAAAACAAAAAAACAATCACTTTTGCTTTGCTACTACTCATGGCATGAAAAATCAGAACTCCCTGGCCTCTTTTGGGCAAGATCAATTCTAAAGAACAACTCAATCCCTTCAAAAGGAAAAAAAAAACAAGAAGCAGAGGATATATATCCACCTCTCTTATAGCTAAAGAGAAATAAATAATGTAATATAATTAGATGATAGCTAACTATGATCCTCTACAGATTGTGCAGACGATTGAATCCAGATGGAACAGCTCTCTTGTCTTCAGAGGTGAGATTGGATGGTGAAGAAGAGTTCTTGATGATGAAATTGGAAACCTCTTGATGATGCAATTGATCAGCAGCAGTACCCACCACAAGAAATACTCCAAGAATTGTAAAGATCAGCAACATCACCATCACTTTAGCTACTACTGCACCCATCTTCTCTTCCTTCACCTGCGTATGTATACTTGTCCGATACAGATACGAATTCGAATTCGCTCGTTAGTTGAGTATATTCAAAAACAGAGGCAGAACGGGGAAGAGAGAATTGATCATCCATAAAAGAAGCTGGCTGGCCCTTATCGTGGAATATTAAAAAAAATTATGTTAGGAGAGTGATTTTGTTTTATTAGGACCCGATAATAGGAAATTGCTAACATTCGAAAATCCCACATTAGAGATTGAACAGGCCCCCATCAGGTGTCTGAAGCCCATATCATGGGATTTATGGGCTAGTATTGTTGTCGAGTGTGAGCTTGGGCCCATCAGGAGTAGTTTGTTTCTTTAAAAAGTGTATACATTTTTATTTATTTATTATTATTATTATTTTGTTACAGTTCATTTCACTTTAATTAGAAGCTGCGAAAGAAATCGTTACTGCCCGCATTTAAGAGTAAAATATACTTTAACATCCTCATTTTTTTTTTAAACTTAATTTACAATTTATTTAATTAGAAAAAATCAAGTAGGTGTGAGATTTTTGTAAACGTTCACGGTTGAGTTCATGCGTCTATGAACCAAATTATGAAAAATAAGGACTTACTCAAACATAATTATAAAGAGATGGTTCATTCGGTCTATAGAATTTTTGACCCATTAATTCCCTGTTTGGTTTGGTCTGGTCTTTCTACCAAAACCAGACCAAATTGAATAGTGTACATGGCATGACTACATTGGAGGAGGAAAAAAAACTCTCACTTAAATTCTCCAAAATTAGATTAACGTTTCGTTTGGTTCTCCGAATGTGAGGGAAAAAATAGACCAGGTATATTAGATTTTTAAATTTACTCTTAATTTGTAATAAAAAATAAAAAGTGATTCCCATAAAAGAACTCAGAATTCAACTTTACCGAATTTTAGAAGGAAATTTATATATTTTAACAACTATGACACTGTTTTTTAAATATATTTGTGATTTTAAAAATCATTTATTCATTAATTTTCTATTGAACATTCCTTAGGATTCATAATCATCAAACAAATAAAAGAATATAAATTTTCTAAAAATCACCCTCCTAAAAGTCAGTTTTTAGAAAAAGTTACATGGTCGCAAAAGTTTCGTCCCGAAAACTAAATATTATGTAAATGTGTGTTTTGATATGTGCTATGATAAAAATAAAACAAATAAACGTTACCAATGTTTGTTTTATTTGTTTAGATACAATATTGCACGATATATCTATATAATAATGGTAACAAGATTTTGTGCCTTTTTGTGTCGATTTGTGTCCAGGAAAGATGGCACCATTGTTGGGCCAGAAATATGCACATGTTTGGGCCTGATTTGGTCTTCACTCTTCAGGCCCCACAAGCATGGGCCGTCATGTGAAGAGATGGGAAAACTCATCTAAACTGTTAAAAGCCCTAAGGCCCACATGTTGCTTAGTTGATTTGAATTCTTCTGAATTTCTGATCATATATATCAAGTACAGTGCAATACATTTCCATAGAAAGAGACGTTTCAATACTACTCATGTTCTTCAGGTACTATTTCTCTGTGTTTGTTCTATCAATTTGTGTCATAAACCTCTGTTACATAATTGTATTCTGCTGTTCCACCGACAATGATGACTACTCAATTTATTACAAGATCCGGCATATGGGTCTGCCATAATTTTTAAATTCAATTTACTGTTCCCCAATCTAATTGAAGCTACTCCCTCCGGTACGTTTTATATGACGTTTTAGCATTTGCTTTTACTGTTCCGGAACGTATCTTAAGACGGCCGGAACAGTCACTATTTGAGACAATTTTGCCCCGAATTTTTTCTCGGAAGTACGTTAAGGATTAACGTAAGTTCAAAAAAAAGTACGGAATTTTTTGGGGTTAAATAGTGCCTCATCTGACCTCCTCGATATGTGTTCCCTACTGAATATTAGGATGCGAGGAAGTCATATAATTCATGCCAGAGGGAGTATTTGTCTATCCGTAACTCAAGCTCTCAAGTTTGCATCTATAAAATGGGTTGCCGACAGATTCATTTGTTGCATTATGTAATGTAGCTAGATGGGGTCTTTCGAGATGTCCCCCAAGAAAGGATACAAAAGCACATGTGTTTGCTTATATCTTTTGCCTGCCATAATTTCTCTACACCTCAAAAAAGAGGTGGCGGTATTAACGTTTTTTTATACTATGTCTGAACTACAAATTTTTATAAATTTATTGTGTCAAAATTTATTCGATTCATATATATTTAACCTTTTTAAAGATCAAGTATTGCAAGCAAATAATTTCTGCATTAACTAAGATTGAATTAGTTTTTTTCACAACACACTTCTTGTATAGCTGCAGTAATATTATCGGCTTACCTACAAAACATTTATTGGTGGTAGGTGGCTAGGAAACATTATTAATGTTGAAGCAGCATGGACCTTATAGTCATTGATTTTGACTTTTGGTGCAATGTTGTTTGTATAGTCACCAACTTTAGTCCGGCATTTGGATCATTTTGGTATCAATTATTGCGTGCAATGTGTAACATTTGATCATTATATATATATATATATACACATTCTGGGCCACCCTCTACCTATTTTGGAGAGTCTAGTCTATTCTTTTGTGCTAATAAATAAATAAAATTGTCAAGTAATTATTCATGATTAGAACCATCCCTATCGATCCTTAGTCACACCTAAAAAATCAATAAGGGCCGTTTACAGTTATGTGTCCGACGACTAAGTCCACTCTTACCCATAACCAAGAAATATAACTCATCCTTGTATTATGTGTAATAACGTGGCAAACTGCCAGTGGTCGTTTCACGCAAACGTGAAATAGGGTAATAGGCTACCTTCCTGGAAATACAGGAAAGTACACCCAGGGCATTCCTGACATTTTATAAAACCGGTAATCTAGATTCTAGTAAATGGCAACACCACGTGAACTAGTTCAACGAGGTGATCTCCGACGCTTTGTAGGTGGTGTAGGAGCAACGAGATAGTCCATATCAATACGCCAGATTATAAAATAGTCCTCACCACAGATTCATGCCTATCACTTTGACCTTCTTGTAATCATGTAAGCGCTCATCCTATAATTGATAGTTTTTGTAACTTGGCGTAGTGAAATGCCCATGCTCGAGATTTTAGTTTTAAAAAATACACATTAATTTGATATATTTAATGAAAATTGATATTTCGTACCTCTCGTCAATCAATTCACTGATAAAAGGTTACGTTAGTAGGTTAATCAAAGGAGGGATATGAATTGGAATCATAAGCTAGCTTCGAGCTTCCTCTAATTGCGTGGCCACATTAAAGGGTCACCCTATAATTGGGTGTCACGGCATTGAATGCGCCATTGTATTCTTGTCTCAATACTGTAGTAATTTATTATAGTTTTAGTCAATATTGTAGTATTCTTTATCTCCTTTGAGTTTTAAAAGAATATAAAGAGTAGCGGAGGGAAATTAAGTATAATGAGATGAAAAATCAAACGTCAAATTGATTAAAACATCATTAACCAAATTAGTTTCGCAATAAATAAACATTACATGAACAGTTCAAGAAAAGCTGATAAGAAGATAGCGAATCAAATCAATTAGTAACTTGTACACCGATTGAATCATAATTAATGGAAACGTACCACATGTATTGGAGTAGGTTTCTGGTAGTTAGCTAGCGAGACTGCAATTTCGAGCTTTCTTTGGTGCATTGGTTGTATTGAGAGCGTACGTTGTACTGTTGTTTTCTTGTACTGCTTCTGTCATGTTTTTCATGACAGCATAATTCAATAAATTAAAAAAATAATTAATGGAAAATTTTAATTAATTCTAATATGCAAAATCTCTCCCCATAAAAATAAATAAATAACACTAATTAAATGAGTTGGTAAGCTGGGATTTTGAATAGATTTGAACATATTAGAGGAAGCCTCGTGTGGGCTTTCTCGATTTATCGTAACTGTATTTTGGATCATATGATATGGAGTTTTGTCTAATTAATTACTACTAGTAGTAGTTGCTATCGGAGTTTAAATGATTAAATAGATGCCCATGACCTAATATATATCTCTCTGTTTAAGGTATTAAAACTGGAGACAGACCGACAATTTCTCCTACAGGAGACACGTACGTCTTGCTATTTTAAAACGGTTACGTGTGTGATCACACGTATTAAACCGAATCTAATCATCTAATCATTAATCAAGGAATTAATTGCGGGTTGTCTCTTGTGTGTGACCAGTGACCACATTCGCAATCCAACCCATTTTGTCTTTTCCCACAAATCAAGTTTAACTACGGATAATTACAGGAGAGATTTAAACCAAATTGAAGATAAAAATAAAGTTAAATCAAATTATACGATAATTTATCTCAAATAATAAATTTCTCTTAAACGATTTTCTTTTTTCAGAATTCAATTCAACAATCGTTGTTAATTGAAAATTCAATGGTGTATTTTGAAGAATTCGTACAAAATCCAAGTATGGTTGAAATCAAAGGCTGAAAAAGGAATAAAAAGAAAAAGAAAAAGAAAAAGAAAATGATAGGGTATGGTGAAATTTTTAAAAAGAAGAGAAGAACAAAGAAAGCGGTGATGGAAGTGATTAGGAGAAGAGTGGGTAGACTTCTTTCACACGAAACTGATCACACTTCATTGGTCCACACCATAATTTCAGGACTCGGGCTAATGTATTAAATTATTAATATGTTCACTTTTATACATCACGCTTGTATTTAATGCCCGATTACACCTCTAATTTATAATTTGTTCAACTTAAATTAAAAGTTAATCAATTTTATCAAATCATAATTTAATTTTAAAATTGCATCTAAAATTATAAAGAAATCTTAGCTTTTACTAATATGAAAAATTAATAAAATAAAAAATGACATGAAAGATTAAAAATATATTTTTCATGTCATTTTTTAATTAAAAAAATCTGTGTAATGGAGATTGTTTTCATCTATTTATAGTTAATAATCCCATTCTTTTAGTTTCCTTGGAAAAAAATCAAAGTTAAATTAATTAACAAAACTTACATAAAGATGGGTGATTCATACCACAATGTTTATAAGCTTGCTATCATCCTTCTCATCATTCGAACGGACAATGTCGTCCCGGCACCAATCATATATGGTAACGTGGGTGTTACTGTTGTCAATTCGCATATCGGGCGTTGGTATCAGCCTATCAATCAATCTTATACCGTCCAATGTCCATTAGGTAAGCCCTAACCTAAGGTATGTTCCATTGTTGTAAAGTGGAGTATCTAACTTTTTAGATGGGATTTGGATTTCTTTTAATAACATCTATCAATTATTTCAGATTCAAGATAACTATTCCCCTCAAATTTATTAATTGACTTTTTAAAATAGTAGATAAAATTTAAAAAATATTTTTTTGACCACGTTTTCAATTTGACCCAAATTAATTAGTTGGGCTCCAAAATTAAGACAGAAAATAAAAATCATAATTATGATTCAAAACGATAATTAATTTAGACCACAATTCAGTAGGAAAACGACAAATATTAAAATACAAAGGGAGTATATATCCAAAAAGTTAAACTTAAATTTTTTATTTAAGTTAGAACGACTTTTTAATAATTGATCTACATCATTGTGGGTGAGATTTAGAATTTTATTTATCCATCAAAATAAAGAAAAGAAATACTAAGAGGAGAAGAAGGTGGGGTCCATATAATAGAATACAAAATCTGACTAATTAACATATTCATGGCAAGTAGCCAAATAGACATCATCAAGATCGTAGATAACAATGAATGCATTTGTGTGAAAGTGAAATGGCCAAATAGGCCATTGGCAGCACATCACGTGGCACATGACCCACGAGCACCCTTAAAGCCACACCACCTCACGAGAGGAGACTCCAAATGCACTTCTGCCTTTTCCTTTTTAATTATTCCCAAAGCTTGATTCGAATGATCATAGACGGAGACGGAAAATATGTTTGGGGTGGTCCAAGATGGAGACGGAGTTAGTCTCAATTTCTTTCCCAGATCGTACTTTAATTTAATAATATAAAATATGACATACATTTTACTATAAAATTAATTTTTATTTAAAAAATAAGAGTGTCAAATAATTCGCAACCGATTCTTCTCGAGTTGACAAGTCCTTTTTTTTTCACACTTCCGAGTTACTAAGGCGCAACTCAAAAATACAGTAGGGACCGGACAGGTACACGTGAGCTAACCGTCCACAACCCCACAGCTCTTTATCTCTCTCACTTAATCATCACTTCCAACTGATTTATCATTATCCTTAATTATTACTAGTATTTCACATCATCACACCCTTTCCTTTCTTTTCCGTTCCTTTCCTTTCCTCTCTGTTACAGACACAACAAATACTTGTGCAAACTACCAAACCCCTGAAACTGAAAAAAAGTTTGGTACCAAACAAACAAGCATGACTGTTTTGGCATGACTCAACCCCCTCATGCCTCATGCCTCATGCCTCATGACTCGTGTATGAGTGCCCTCCACGACTCCTGTATTTCCATAAACATTAAATTATAACCAGTTCTTGGGCTAATTAATTTTATACATTAAATTTCGTAATTTAGTGGTACTTCTACCTATAAAAATTATAAACCTAATAAATTTGTTATATTTCTTAGTGCTCACATAGATGAACTTATAGCAAGTAATACATACTTTCTATAAAGCAGGAAGCGATGGATCGAGATTTCAAGTCATTTAATTTTCATGGAAATTGATCACCTAATTAATTAGGTTAGTTAAGTTGGCACTGTGATTGACATGGGATGTGTGCGTAAACACATAGAAAATGTTTGTCAATCTAGTAATTAACGAAGTTCAGCAAAACTTTTTTTTTATACATACAACTGTTAAAATTTGTGAGGGAGAATTTTATTGCCTTTTAATATTTTATTCAGTTCGAGTATGAAATAATCGGTACTCAATATAATAATCGAATGATTCAGACAAAAAAAAAATATTTTTTAACAATATGTAAAAGTGCGCCCGGACTGTATATCTATGTTGATCAATTTATTCAATCAAATATTTTTTAAATGGATATTAATTATATTGAACTTGAATATTTGAATGGCTCCCATATCCAAGAAAGATCGATCGTTCAATTATCTGAATATATTGCTTCACCATAAGATGGAAGAATAATTAAAAAGATCAACCCAGAGATACGCATAAAGGTTAATTATAGAATCAACAAATCAATAAGACATATCTCATCACTTTATATATCATATTTTGCTTAACAATATACAAACACATGTAAAAAAGAAAAAGGGAAAAAAGGTCTGATCAGTAATTAACCAACTACTAATGATCACTAGTACTATTTTTTTTTTTGTTTCTACAAAATAATTAATTACACTAATCTTTCACTACAAGCCCTTAACCAAAAAAAGGGATTGTTTGAGGCAGGGGAATGATATACATACTATTCATTTCTCCTTCTTTTTGGGTGTTTTTTTTAATCCTGGTATAGGGATTATGGATCTTAATCAACAGGCTGCAGAAGGATTAGGGAATGGATTATAGAAATGGTGAGTTTTTGGAGCCAGAGAGAAAGGATTCTTGGTAGCACCAGCACCCAGATGATCAGCTGCTCCAACACCAACAGTACCAGTTCCAATTCTTTCACAAGATGGGCACATAGTAAGAGTTGCAGCTGGCATCTGCATGTAAAATGGTTGTGCTAATTTCAGTGCCTTCAGCTCCTGTACCTCTTTCTGTAACCTCCTATTCTCATCTGTCAGTGTTTCGCAACATTTCTTCAAGAATTCGCAGTCCACTTCTGTTTGCTTCAGCTTCGTCCTAAAAAGAGGAGGAAAAATCATTTGCTTTGGTAATTAGCACATCGCTGATCGATCAGCTAGCAGTTTAGTGATACATCTTCTAAAGCGGAAAGATGTTATTTCTCTTTAGGTCCTTTTGGTGAGATTAGAATTCCTATACCCATCTTAAAAACAGAGGAAAAAACTTATAATTTACCTGGCTCTCCTGTTTTGGAACCACACTTCAACTTGCCTAGGTCTTAGATTTAACTGCCTTGCTAGAGCCTGCTTTTGCTTCTGTTAACAGAAAACAGAAAACAGAATAAGATTAACAACAAAGAAAAACAGAGGAAATTGAAAAAAAGAAAGAAAAAGGGTAAAATTTGAAGTAATTAATGACAATAAAATAAATACTTACTGGATTGAGAGTGCTGTGTAGCTTGAAGCTTTCTTCTAAAAGGGCAGATTGTTGTTTATTGAGCCTAAGTTTTTTTCTTGCATTAGACCCATCTTCATCTTCATCACTAATCACTCGACCTGAAATTACTCTTTCATCTGCTGCATCTATCTCATCACCACAGCTGACAAGGTCTCTTTCCCTCTTGATAATTACCCTATTGCCACCACTGGAAATCAATGAAGAAACAGTACCACTACTCTGCTCATGAGGAGAATTAGAAGAAGACCCCTGCTGCCTATACAAACCAGGAAATTGCTGATCATCACTACTTTTCTGATCATCGATATTACCAGAAATTAGACCCAAGCTAAGAGAAGGCAGCTCAAAACCAATAATCTTGGGCTTAATTATTTGATTATTGGAGACTGGTGGGGTTGTTTCTGATGAGAAACCAAGACCGAGAACAAGACCATCATCAAGAAAACCCATAGAAAAATTGGGAATTTGGGTTCCTGAAACAAAAGCAAGAGGAAAAAAATCAAGAAAAGAGAGGAAATTGGAGTTGGGTTCTTGAGGGGGAATGGAAGATGTGGAAGAGTTTTTATTTTGGGAGGAAGGGATGGGAGGAGTTGGGTGGGTAGGTGGGTGTGATTTATTAGTAATAAGCAAAGGAATGAATTGAATTTTGAGTAGATGAAGGAAGAATCTTGGGGCAGGGGAGAAATTGTGGATGACCCTCAATCTTCATATATACAAAGGTTGACCATGTTATTTGAATAGAATTGAACCCCACTTTTTCTTTAGTACGAGTATACTTTTCTTTTTTCTTTTTCTTATAACTTTTTTTATGGCAGAGCGAAAATAAAATAAAACTCTAATTATAACATTCTAATTGATCAAATTGGCCTGTGTTAGTTGTGGTTCAATTCAAATATCCAATTAGAGTTAGGAAGTTGAATCAATGTCCAAAGAGTTTTCTCTTTCTCTATTCTAAAATTTAACAATACCCGAAAATAAATATACGAGTATTAAATTGGTTCGAAACCAATTTATATAGTGTTGTCAATTCATACTCATATCAACTAATATTTTTATCTCGTTTTTTATATTGAGATGCGATATACCGGGAATACACGGTATACTTTATAATAGAAGTATACAGTTCACGTGGCAGTGGGCAACACACCAAGAGAATGATTCGCCTAGCCTCTTGGCCACCCATTAACATGCCAAGACTAACTATTACTACCACTTACTTTTCCGATGCTTCTTGTCATTTATAGATTTGCATTAAATGTCTCAAAATTATTAGCCAACCTCTACTTTCCTCCACCTGTCTTTGTGTCCCCTCACTCTCTGTTTATTTTAATTTCATTTTCTTAATTAATTGATTTCCTTTCTTTTCATTTTTCACAATTATTTTTGTGACAAAATTAAATTAATTGATCATGCAAAGATGGGTTCAAATCAATGCTTGGTTTTAATGCAATTCTTAATTACTCCATCGGCCCTTTTTTAGTTATCGTTTTCTTATGTTTCATAATAATTAAAATAATCATTAAATTTCAATTATTATATAATTTTTAACTAAATTACTCTTATTAATTATAAACCATTTCTTTTTTAATTTTTTTCAAAAAGTAATTAATTTAAAATTATTTAAGATTAATTTTATTATTGACTAAAAAAATAATTTTAAAAATACAAAAAGTAATCTTGAAAACTGAAAAACGACAACTAAATAAAGACAACAATTTCTTTAAAAAAACAACAACTAAAAAGGGATAGAAAGAATAAATAGGAACACTAACTAATTAGAGCTTATTGGATGATTAATTATTAATGAGTCTCCCTTAAAGCATACCACATGAACTGTCTCCCACCCCATGCTTGGTTGAACCAGTTAGAGATGATGGGTATCATGTCACGTTTGCTTACCAAAGTAGCATTCTCTTTGTATTAATTTTTTTGATTGGTGCCTAGCTAGCTAAGCCTCCTTTGTTTTATTTTTTCTTGTTTATCATCAATGTAGAAGATTAGAAAGGGATGGGCACCACCATCTCTTAGAGTTCCATTATCTATCATGGAGTGGGCCAATTTTAGCTTCTCTATTGTTCCTCTTTCCTTCTTCTTTTTTAAAAATACATTAATCTAATTTTTTTTATCCGGATGTATCTAATTAGACTGTTAAATTAATCAAGCGGTTATACATGAAGGTTTATGGTACTTATAATTTGTATTAGTGGCCCAAATTCAAATTTAAAAGTACTATCCACTTATAATTAGTGGTGGAATAAACAACAAGAGGACTAGGCCACATATAATTGTGTACTTCATTCGTTAGACGATCCAACTAGACACGCTTAGATGGAAAACCTAATTACTTTAGATTTTTTTTTCTCTTTTTACATGCGTTGATTAGTTGAGAAATTATATATTACTATCGGCTTTCCATCTCAGCGCATCTACAGGAATCGTCCATCTAATAAAATTATGTCACGTTATTAGTGGGTGACTATATGTAAGCGGGTCCTCTAAGAGTTCATGCACCATTAACTAGGTTGATAATATTTTCAAAATTGACATTTATTTTTTATTTTATCATGTGTAGCAACCAACTATTTACATATAACTACTTTATTGGTTGACAATTCTTATGAATGCGTTGACATGAAAAATCAGGAATAATGTATAACTTCTTGGATCAGTTAGACAACTCCATTTGTATTTCTAAAATTTACTATTTAGAAGTAATCCTATTTGTATCAGCTCGATAGCTTTAAAAGAAAAAGGTTTATTCAACAAAATATTGCTATAATTTGTAAGTATCCTAGTGTGTGTGAAAAGAGAAAAAAGTTTAGCCAACAAAATTAAAAAGGAAATTAAGTAGGTGGCTAAGCTAGCTAGGTAGAGGATAAACAATAATGGTTGAGTTTGAAGAGAATTATAATGGGTGCCCGAATTCGATTCATCAACAACAAGAGTCCGGATATTTGCTTAACTAGAAAGTTGATGTGGAGGAGTTTTTGGGACCTACCTGTTATGTGCATACATGGACAAGCACTTTCAATAATGCTTTTGTCGGCTATATATGCTGATGAATTATGATAAGTTAGGTCACCCATAAAAAACATGATAAACCTAATTAAAATATAACTCAACTCCCAATTGCATATAGCAAGCTACCCGTTACTATATTAATTACTGCCTAATTCTACTAATAATTAATACATAATTGTAAGCATAAGAATATTGTAGTGTGTTAAAAAAAAAAAAAATTGCACTTGAGCGGTAGCTCAGCCGGTAAACAATGGTAAAATGCTTATAAAAAAAGAGAGTGATGGTGAAGTAACAAATACTTTGTGTGAGCAATTTGAGGCTATCACCATTGAGGTAAATTTTTTTGATTCAATCATCGTGTATAAGATAAATATGTTGGGAGTGATTGGTAGCTAGTTTAGGTTTCTTGGCACCTTATTTTAGCTTAGAGCAAAAGTCATTTTAGGTATTTCAATCTTGCTACCAATTTTTGCTTAATCCAAAAAAAATATTCAAGTCTTATTTAATCCTAAAATGTTATCAGAAAAATGTTAACAATAAAAGTTAAGAGTTAAATGTAGCAGTAACATTAGGAATTCGGGTGCTAAATTAAATAACAGCTAAATAATTAGAGACACGTACTTAAGGATGAAAAAAATTGGGTGCTAATTTAGGATTAGATAAAAATAAGGGACAAGATTAAGATACCCGAATAAAATAGGAGGCCAAAATTATTTTGCTCTTTATTTTATTTTGTTTAGTGGGCGTGTGCGATGACGCACTGGGATTTTAGTTGTGGGTTATTCAAGAGTTTCTAACTTTTTTCCGCCCTTTTTCCTTTTTGTTGGATATCATATCACTCATTTTCTTGCAAATGGTCACACGAAGATAGATCAAATGATGAGACTACTGCTTGAGATTTCCCTTTTTGTAATTTAATGGAAAAGAAAGGGAAAAGGGACGAATAGTACTTCGCTGAGAGTTTTAAAACCTTACGCTTGTCGTTCGTTGGTTCATTAAAATGCAACTTTTTTCAGTTCGGCCCTTTTATTTCTAAAATTTATAATTTAAACCTTGTAGATTTTTAAATATTACAACTTTCATCCTTTTGTGTTTAAAAAAACAAAAAAAACGTAATATATATTTTAAAAAAATTACAATTTTTAGAAAATTATAGATCGTGTTCAAAGTTTCACTTTATAAGAACTCGAACTCATTCTCTTGAAGCTTACATGGATTTTTTTTCAATTTTCCAAAATTAAATAGAAGAAAGGAAAATTGGATCCACGGGAAAATACGTTTGAACCCACAATTGCAAGGGGACGGAAATTAAGGTTTGGACCCTTTAGTTTGAAATGAATAAGAAACTACAAAAAAGGACCCAAAAAAAAGACCACATAATTTGAGGCATTTTAGAATAAAATTTAATTTGACCGATCCAAGCACATATATAGCTTCATCAGGTAAACTCATACTGCCACCAATAATAAAATCCCTAAAAAATTGCTTAAAATTAGAGTCGGGTTCAAGATCGAATAAAAAAATATGCTCGTTTAAATATCGTATGAGAATCCTATCGAATTAGTTTGAATACTATCAAGCAGGCACTTTTATTTTACGAAATGTTGAAAAATATATATGTGCTAGCGAAAAGTTTTTTTTTTAATAAAAACGATAATTGACTTATGAAAAAAAAATTATTTATTTTTAATTAAATAAAGAAGTCCTTAGTGATTTCGCTATAGGAATACAAATGCACACAGCTGGATCTATTAGTGGCAATACAATTAAGGATTTTTTTTGGATAAAGAAAATGATTGGTTACAGGCTCTACCTCACTCTTTTTCTCCTTAAATTAAACATGACAATAATAATATTATAAAGTATTACTCCCTCTGTTTTTATATAACTGTCGTTTTTTCAAAAAATATTTTTTTCTATTTAATTATCACTTTTTGATTTTTAAAATATTTTTTTTATATTTTGTAGTCAATAACAAAATTAACCCTAAATAATTCATAATTAATAAGGGTACTTTAGTTAAAATTATAAATAATTATTATTTAATCATTTTTTTAGTTATTATAAATTTTTTTAAAAAAACAGTTATATAAAATCGGAGCGAATAAAAAAATTATCCAAAAGATTGTTGTCACTTGTCTGCAAGTGGATGTATATTAGATAAAGTATATACGACTTTGAAACAGTCAAGAAATTAAAAGGTATCAACAAAAATTATATATTATCACGTGATGCAATAAAATTTGCAAATGATGTACTTTTTTTGAACAGGTTAAAATGTTAAAAATTTCATTCCTGTTATCGTAACGAATCCAATTTGTTACAGCTCGACAAGCGTGAAAAACAACTCAATAATAACGTACATGTATCAGTTGTACTATAACTTCATACGTATATTGTAAATACGTATTTTATCGTATCATTGGAAAAGGGGGCACGTGTGACGAAGGGAGAGTGTGAGGGGGAGACAAGGGAGGCCCACCAATGATTTAGGATGATGGGGCATTTGATTCCGTGGGGGTTTGATGATTGTGGAGCGTAGAAGTTGGCAATGATAGAAGGAAAGATTTTTGGATAACCTCATCTCTCATCTCATCTCTCATCTCATCTCATCTCATCTCATCTCATCCTACTATATATATATATATATAAACTAAAGTTTTAAATCGAAAATCTCTTGACGTGAGTACCACACACTGAGGTACATACCTAAAAATTTCCCGCTTACATTTTTTATTATAATTTTTTTTTAAATTACAATTTTTAATTTTTAATAATTAAAATTTTAAAAATAAATAGGTAAAAAGTTACAGAAATTATGAAAATTAGAGAGGAAATGTAATAAATGTTGTAGGATTTATTTCACTGAAAAACTGAAGAAATTAATGAAAGAATTGAAAACATATTTTAAAAGGCAAATATTAAAAATAAATTGTAAAATAAAATTAGTTTTTTTATTAAATCGTGGCATATTTTTAAAGCTTTTTTGTCCAAATTTTATAATGTTTTGTAAGTTTTTACTATTTTATTTGATTTTTTTAACGATTTAAAATGTTCAAGTTGTAATATTTAGAAAACAATAATATTTATATTACAAGTTTTTAAAATTGATGTGGTGATTTTTTTTTGTAAATTTAAGAGTTTTTCTTTTTAATGTAATTTTCTCAAATTAATAAAAAAGAAAAACCATCTGGAAGGTGGTATATTGTTTGTTGGAATAAGTACGTCTACATATACTACCAAATAGTAGTTGTTTCTAGTAGACAGAGTACTAAACACTTGTCCAGCCAACTCCAAAAAAGAACACGAAATCGACTTTGATTCAATCTGTGCCAGAAAATCCATTTGCCAACGTGTCATGTCCGCCATTGTCGAAACTTGTCCATCGTGTCCCACAGCACACGCAAGGAAACTAATACATTTATTAATTAACTTTTCATCTAAATGTATAGATATTAATTATTATTATATTCACTTGATATAACCTAATGAAGATGTGATAATGCGCATGCATGAAGTTGTAGAACAACTGATTACACATACGATTCCTAATATTGTAACGATAATATTGTAACTAATTTAAAAATAAATAAATAAATGCGATAACCTCAATTATCTATTACATCCTTTATTACTAAAAAAGAAAAGAAAAGATCCTCGCGGTGGATATTTAGCCCCGGAATGCAGCCTCGTTCACAATATTCAGGAAAAACTTGCCTTATTCTTTTGTGCTACGTACTCTCACGCATATTTTACAGTAATTTTGCAGCCGGTCATTATTTATCTCATGTAGCCTACGGGTATCCTTTTAACATGCACGTCCTCGACCTAGTGGATGCTTCGTATTTGCGTTAGGCATTGCCAGTGCCACTCTTTTTTATTCCAAAAAATATTACGTACAGCACCATGAGGCCGAAGCTGCCGACAAGTTGCTCATACAAAAAAGAATCGAACCTACCGAGTCCAAAAGATCATGATTCGATCATACGGCCGAAGCCCGTGCACATTAGGACTTGGCATCTACTTTTCTTTTTTTCTCTGACTTTTTTTGTTGGCATATACGGCAATAAATTAAATTAAGTGGGAGGAAGATACCGTTTAATTAATTAGGTAGAACTAATGGTTCGGATGCATCCGAATTAGTTCATGACTCACTAGCACTACTAAGATTTTATGTTCGAGTTTTGAAATAACAGCTGTTATAAATTAAAGTATCATTTAGGTCGATTATTAGACTTTAACACATTGAGTATGAATTAGTCTGATTCGAAAATAGATTTGAAAATAACATATTATATAAAAAAGTTAATTGGATATATAGAAAATCACAAAGTCTAATTTTGAGGCGTTGCTGTGTCAGCTGTGTCAGGAAAAAATGTATAATGCGCCGATTATCTTAAAAAGTGCACACAGAATATTACCCTCAAAACTAGGGAAAGTGTAAAACCAAGTGGCATTGTTGATAAGAAAGAGGCCCATCATTAAAGTTCAATTCTCTCGAAGGAGAAATAGTTGAATTTTGTTGAAGGAGGAGAAGTGGGGAATCATTTTGGCATTTGGACAACAAGAGTCTACTCAGAAAGTAATTAATACATATATCATATATGCATGATTGGTGGAGTATATATTATGGCTACATTAATATTCGGAGTAAAAAAGAGAAGAGAGAGTAAAAAAGAGAGGTAAAAAAAAAAACCTTATAATTTTTAAAATCTTTTACTTCAACTCTTAAAATTTTTAAAAAAAATTAAAATACAAAAACGATTAAATTAGGACAAAAAGTGTAGCAAATATGGTAAGACCCATGACACTTAAAAAAATGAAGATCACTAGGAAAATTCGAAACAGTTATAATTAATAAACAAAATAATTATTTCATTATCATAGAATCTATCATATTTGTTAATTTTTTTTCAACTTTGTATTTTTTTTAAGTAGTAAAAATATCAAAATTGCATTATTTAGGAAACTATTAGATTAAAATTATAAGTTTTAAAAGTATAGGCTTTGAAATAGAAGATTTTGAAACTATCGCTTTTGTTGTGTACCTTACTAAAATAAATATTAGCATCTTTTATTTTTAAAAATAATTTGCATTTATTAATATATTTTTTAATTAAAAAATTGATTATATTATTAATTATTCCCCCGTACTTCAATAATTATTGTTTTCCTACTGAAAAAATGGTCCAAATTAACTGTTGTTTTGAGTCATAATTACGACTCTTGTCCTTTATTTTGGTTTTGGCGCCTAACCAATTAATTTAGTACAATGGTATTATTATAATTATACTATAAAAAATAGGCAAATTGAAAACTATAGCTAAGAAAACGTGGTCAGAAAATCAATTTTTTTAAAATTTATCTATTATTTCAAAAAGTCAATTATTGAAGCACAGAATGAGTATTATTACAAATGTATTTTTTTTCAGTATCACTTAATATTTTTTTCAAAAGTTATTTTTAATAAATCAAAAGCTTATTGAAAGAGAGAAAGCAGCCAAGGATAAATATTTTTTTTCCAAGTGGGACTTCATATCGAGAAAAGTTGGGCTAAGGAGCATGACGGTTGAAGGTTGTTGCTGACTTGTGCCTTTGTTTGTTTGTGGCACGAAGTTAGGGCAGTAGGACCCATGTGGTGCGTATATGGCATGCCTTGTTCCTCTTATTATTATTACTTTTTCTTTTGGGTTGGCTAACTCACTAGAAAGCACAAACTAGCGAAGGTATCATGCAAAAATGATCAGGTTTTAAGGTCCTTAATAATACAATCCAAAGATATGGCTAGACTTCGGAATTGTATGAATTATCGGAAAAGTTTACCACGTGGTGAATATGAATATATTATGAATAATAATCAACTTACATAATAAAAATTGCGCAATTGAAAGTAAAAGAGAATAGAAGGAAGGATACACAATATTCCACTGTAATGACAAATCGGAAACGACGTATAGTTCCAGAAAAAATAATTGCACGAAAAATCCTAACTTTGAGTTTAAATTAAATACTTATTCTATACGGCGCACCCACAGCCCATTACTTCGTAGCATGTAGCCAACCTTGACCCTGCGTTCCCCAAGCCTTAAGGACTCGGATGCGCCTCCAGTAACACAACCTTGACCCCTTATAATAGTTGGGCTAGCTATTATTGCTAGCCAAAACTCAACAAATTGGGTAATGAGAGCATGGGATGGGGAAAGGAGCACACAAATAATTAGCTCCCCATAAAAGACATTCCTATACTTTATGAGCAGAACGATGGTATGAGACAACTTATAGCTTAGGCACGTAAGGCTTTGTTTGGTTGTGAATGAACATACTTGTACACTGTGTGTGCACGCCTTCGCCACATGGTCATGAGTCTCATGAATCACTGCCTAACTTAATGCGTTCATCGGCGCGTTGAATCACTGCTAACCATCGATTAATTCCCTATTGTCCAGAATGTTAATTCCCTTCAAGATAATGAAAATGAGAAAATAATTATTTTTTTAAGTATTAGTGTTCGCTACTAGCTCAATATTCAAGCGCCTAGATGCCCTAAAAATGCATTGTATGCACATAAACATTTCATCATCCAAATTCGGATAAGAAAAGAGAAAATTCTTTCCATCGACAAAGTTATTTATATTTTATATCAAAAGACGAGTATATATTCACCCGCATATTAGATTAATCATGTCTATGTGGTCAAACAGCTGCAATCATGCAGTGGATTTAGCACATAATAATTTATAATTAAGATTTAGATTATGATTATTTTTTTCTCCTACAAAGATCGAGATCATTCAAATTTAGCTTAACTCGATCCGGACTTCAGTTCAAGGGAATAGATAATAAGATTTTATTCTTTTTTCGTGCGTGTCAAAGGGGGAAGAATAATGTTCCTTGATAATTATTTTTTATTACTTTTAATTATCAACTCATAATTTCATAGTTCATGCATGTATATTTAAGTGTTATGACAAAATTGCTGAGATCAGCTTCTTTGTTTTTGTTTTTTTGCTGAATATTTATTTATTTATTCATCGTAAAATAATTTCAATCAAACCATGTATGATTAATTTAGTCCTTGTATTCATAAAAAAAATTCAATCAAACCTGTAAATGATTAATGTAGTCACCATATTCGTAAAAGAATTTCAATCAAATTCGTAAAAAAATTACAATTAAACACAAGTTGCTTGGATATTATAATTAAGAATGAAAATGGAGTATATACTATTTTTTTCTTCCACACTTAACCACCCATTTCAATAGGTTGCCTCCTTTTCTCGTTTCTCTTTTGTTTTATTTTCTTGGGCTTGCATCTCAATTTTCTGTTTGTGTTTTGGTTTTGGGCTTTGTAGTACCATAAACGGAATTTTGTTTGTTTCTGAACTGCCCAGGTTGGTTTGGCGACGGTCATTATCCTTCCAGCTTCCTGATAAAAACCCGACCCACGCTTCCTATATAGCAACCCATTGTTTATAGGCCCATCCAATTGATAGGACAAGGCCCTCTCCATCTTTCATAGTGTAGTTTCATATTTCTTCTTTTCTTTTCTTTTTCTTTTCTTTTTCAAAAGTCATAAAATCTCCCACGTTTCTACCAAATGTTTAAAATACTCTACATTTGTAATTAAATTAAATAGAACTCACATTTCTCAAATTTAAAAGATCACACCCTAAGTTAAAAAATGTCTTAAAACTTACTTAACTCTTCCAAAAAATGACCTTTCGATTTAGCTTACATGGAAATTAATTTATTATAAAAATGACATGAAAATTAATTCATCTCTCTCCTTACACTAGATAGATGCTGACGTGATATAATCTAAAAAAAAAAAATTTAAACATAAAATCAACCCCAACATATGTAAAAATACAAATCCTATTAACCTAAACCAAAAGTGATGTAAATTTTAAAATTTCATCAAAAGTAAAAAAAATGGACGAAAGTTAATTAATTGTCTGAATTATATTAAAAGGAAGTATCAACCATATTTTAGAATTTTCAAATAACATCCAAAAATTGCTGGAAAATGCTAATGTAATTGTTTTTAGGTTATGCCACATTAGCGTCTATTTAGTATAAGGAAAGAGATGAAAAAAAATTCATGTCTTTTTTTTAATAAATTAATTTCCACGCCAGCTAAATCTAATGTATTTTTTGGAAGAGCCAAATATATTTTAAAACAATTTTGAAAATAGGTCGTGATCTGTTAAAATTAACAAATGTAAGGTTTTATTTGACTCAATTGTAAATGTGGGGTGTTTTTCGAATATTTAGTACAAACGCGGGGTTGATAACTTGATATCATGGCTTTTTCCTTTTTTCTTTTGGTAAAGAGTTTTATTTCCTATTGAAAAATTTAGCTGCCTTCTAAATTTATTTTCATATGTTGTAGGACTTGGAGAGAAAAACAAAAAACTTCTATCTTTTTGTTTGGAGTAATCTTATACACCACTAATAAATTCTACAAAATTTACGTACTAAGTAATATTGCATAGTTTAAATTGTATATTTTAATTCACTTTTATACTCTATTAGCTATCAGTATTAAAAGTTTAAAACCATTAAAATCTTACCGCTTTTGTATTAGTATTAGTATTAGTATAAAAATGTATAAATTTATTTGTACGTAAAGCCATATTCTTTTGTTTAGTGTACTGTTTTTCCACACGGCTAAAAACATCAACAAAACAAAACACATACATTAATACAAATCAAAGGAGAAATAGAAAGTGCTTTGTTTCGGATAATTCTCCCATTTTAAACATTTTTTAAATCGAGAATTAAAACTAATTAATCTGTCCATATCTCGCGCGATGCTAGTAGATATATCATGTCAGTGGGAAATGGGAGCTCCCAGAAGACAGAGCCATGACATTGGAGAGACAGACTCAATAATGATCCTTTCCAGTTTCCACCCCGATTTCAATTGAGTAGTGCACTACATAGTTGATGAATTGATCCAAAAGAATAATTCAGTTGGCAAATGCAGGACGAAAGACACGTCATTCACTACCCACCAGGTACCACGACTCTTTTTCTTTCCACTACATCTATCAATCCTTCTGCAGCACCTAAAAAAGTAAAAACCCCGCTTAAAATGGCAATCCTCCTCCTCTTCGTCGCCACCATCTTCACTTCACCTTTCCCGTCACTCGCATCACAACCGTCCGATTTCCTCTACTCTAATCGCGCCCCACGCTTCCCCCGCAACCAGTCGCACCAAATCAAACCCCACCTCCTCCAGCAAGAGTACCGCTACGAGACTCGCTACTTCTACCAGCAGCTCGACCATTTCAGCTTCTCCAATCTCCCCAGTTTCCCCCAACGCTACCTCATCAACGCCGATCATTGGGCGGGCCCCACCCAACCGGGACCCATCTTCCTCTACTGCGGCAACGAAGGCGACATCGAATGGTTCGCCGTTAATTCTGGCTTCATCTGGGACATCGCTCCTCGTTTCGGCGCCCTCCTCCTTTTCCCGGAGGTAAAAGACGCAACCCTCATTGAAATCGCATTCGTTGTTGATGATTCTGATGTTGTTAATTGACACATGGGCTTGTTCTTTTGCAGCATCGTTACTATGGAGAATCAATGCCGTACGGAAGTATGGAGGAGGCGTATAAGAATGCTACTACGTTGTCATACTTAACGACTGAACAAGCACTGGCGGATTTCGCAGTGTTGGTCACTGACTTGAAAAGGAATTTATCTGCTACGGACTGTCCTGTTGTTCTGTTTGGTGGATCCTACGGTGGAAGTAAGAAAATTACTGTACTATTTTTCTTCTCATCGCATAAAGCTCTTTATTTTTTTTTAATAGTATAACCTATACAATTTTGTTATGGTTTTTTTTTCAAAATTAACTAATATGACAGGAGGGACAAGTTTCATTTTAGGTAGGATATATGGTGTGGTATTCGGAACATGATTGTTAAGATAACTAATATCGTTGGGCTCACTCATAAATTATGACCTGATTCTCAGGAGTTCGAATCCTATCACCCCCATATTTAATTGCTCTGATTAAATCAGCACAAGGTATGCCCACTGATGGGCCTGTGCAAGTTTCAAACCCAATTCGTTTTCACTTGAGGGGGTGTTAAGATAACTAATATCATTGGGTATCATTGAGCCTCACTCATAAGTCATGGTTATCTTAACAATGATGGAGGTAAGGAAAACGTATCCCTACGTTGTCTTGTGCTGGTTTGGTCTTATCGAAACCTTTCCGAGTACTTGTGTGAGAAAATCTATCATGACAACCCATTATTACAAATTTGTTCTGTTTATTCTGTGCGGCAAGATATATAAGACCATCTTTTGGATGGGTAAATAATTGAATGGACTCAATATATGCAAGTTCTGACAACTGTCATGCATTTATTTTATGTTTGCAAATGAATCAGTGTTAGCATCATGGATGCGGTTGAAATATCCTCATATATCAATTGGCGCGCTGGCTTCGTCTGCGCCGATTCTTCAGTTTGAAGATATTGTGCCATTGGACACGTTTTATAACATTGTTTCTAATGATTTCAAGGTGTAGTAATTGATGCTCCTTGGCCATTCTATTTGCCTTATCATCGCTACTTACTAATGATGTGGCAATTTTATCTGTAGCGTGAAAGTTTGAGCTGCTATAACACTATAAAAGAATCATGGGACGTCTTGAAATCTGAGGGTCAGAATGAGAATGGTCTTGCAAAATTAACCAAAGCTTTCCATTTTTGTCGGTGAGGAAAAAAAGAAAGTCATTATATGTGCTCAAAATTTTATCTATTGGAGCTGGCCTGATTGCTATGGTTGGCAGGGAATTGCAAAGTACAGATGATCTTGCGAACTGGTTGGATAGTGCTTATAGCTATTTGGGAATGGTGGACTATCCTTATCCTGCATCGTTTATGATGCCTCTACCTGGACATCCAATAAGAGAGGTTAGTTTGGATACACTGTACTTCTGAATATATCTTGTGCTGTTAGCTCATTCAGGTATGATTAGTGGTAAGTCTTCTACCTAGTGTGTATATAACAGGACATTGTATGTCTTAGCAGTTATCACATAATTTCACTTAGCTTTTCTACTTTTAATCGAGCTCTCTGCTTTACTGTAGTGTACTGTTCTCTTGCATAATTCTTCTTTTTGTTTGTAATTACTACAAGACACATCACTTACAATTCTTTCTGAAATTAGCATTTGATTGTTCTTTTCTTTTATTCTAGAGTGTTTTTAGATTCTTAAGCATGGATACGTTATGATTAATACTTAGATATGCATCTTCTTGTACGTTTACCTGTTTATGATGAACTCATAATTTCACACGTCTCCAGGTTTGCAGAAAAATAGATGGTTGTCCTAATGGGACTAGCATTCTGGATCGCATTTTTGAAGGTGTGAGTGTTTATTACAATTATACTGGGGAAGTTGACTGCTTTGAACTGGATGATGATCCCCATGGCTTGGATGGTTGGAACTGGCAGGTATAGAAATGTTATGGAAGTACCTTTTTTACCCATTTTAATCCATTTGAAATGATTACAGGATGTGTTTTTCTCCATATTAATTATTTAATGTGTGTACTATCTTGTATGATTTCCATCCTGCAGGCATGCACTGAAATGGTTATGCCAATGTCGAGCAACCAGGATACAAGCATGTTCTCACCATATGATTTCAATTACTCTTCTTTCCAAGAGGAGTGCTGGAAAGAATTTGGGGTTATACCGAGGCCTGAATGGATAACAACTGAATTTGGTGGACATGTAAGAGATATAAATTGTTTTGTGCATATGATTATGATTATTCATGTTAAATTTACTAAGCCTGATGTTCTTCATATCATTTTAAAAAAAATAATTAAAGTTAATGACATGCGTTTCCATTGGTTTGAATTGAGAGATCTGAGAACCTTCTTGAAATACTTGTGAATACCCATGTCACTCAGGATCATTTTATTTGTATTGCTGCTCCTATCTGCAGATTGGTTCTGGTTGTTTGGATGGGGAATTTGCATTTGAATGACGAAGTTGAATGAATATATAAAAGAAGCAAACCTAATTACTTAGGCAGAGAAGACTGGAATGATGTCAGTGACTGAGAAAAAAAGAAAAAGAAAAAGAAAAATGTCAGTGACAAAAAGTATCGTATATTAATTCTCAAGAAAGAAACTAAGTTTTTAATTGACTGTAATTGAGAGTCAAAATTACTGAAGAATTTTGAGGGAATGGCAAGAAAATGTAACACCTTGCACTTTGTGTCCTTGTTCCTGCTGGAACAGACTCTTGGCTGCATCTTGAACCAGCAAACTTTGTGAAATTGTTGGCAAAGAACTGCCACAGAAATATATGAAGTCATTGCATATAGATGTCATGTTAAATTGGAGGAGTTTGAACTTGAAGAAGGCACATGGATGCATGACGTGATCCTAACACATTGACCTCTGTCATAACTCAAGCAATGGGTTGTTATCGTATGACATGAGCGCACGGGTTGTTAACTTGCTGTTTGTTATGCATTAGATGGTCTGCTGGTGTAATTTATTGATAGATTATCAAATGTTATGATGCATTCCTTTGTGGGTGCCTAGTTATGATTTGATCCTCGTACATTTTCTTTGACTGTGTAGGATATCAAGACTGCCCTGGAAACATTTGGAAGCAACATAATCTTCTCCAATGGTCTACTGGATCCCTGGAGTGGTGGCAGGTACATAGTGGATGTATTACTGCTCTCACCACATGGTATATGACAACATTCTAATGATTGCTGTCAATTTTGCAGTGTTCTGCAGAATATATCTGAGACTATTATTGCCCTTGTTACTCAAGAAGGTAATCATCCTTTTCATGGATTTTTCTTTCCCTTAATTGACGGTGTGTATTGGAAAATTTTCTTTGGTCTTCAAATGTACGTGATAAGAAGCTTTAGGGGTCCTTATTTTCTCCAATGCCCTACTCTGTATAAAGATAATTAAGTTGGTACACACACTTCTGTGACTAGGATATTTTTGTTAATTCTGAAAGCGTATTCATGACTTCAACAAAGAACATGCTCTCTGTAAATCTAAGGTGGTAAACTTACTGTACTTTGTGTCAGAATTCAGTTGGTTTTTTTTCATTTTCATGCTCACGGAGTTAGAAAAACTCCAATCTCTCATTGACGCTGCTACTGTTTCGCGATGTTCAGCCTTCCTCTGTTACTTATGCTAAGTAATTCGCTATTCTGTGATGGAACTAGTGTGAGGCTTAGGTTGTCCTAAGCGTTGGTTTGTGTGCAGCTTTCTAGCTCAATTCTTGTTTCTTGAAAGCATGCAGCAGTGTTACGAACTTCTTCCAGAGTTTTATATAGATTTTGAAAAAGTTAGAAGCTAATATCATACACTTTGTCATATGCCAGGTGCACACCACATAGATTTGCGAGCTTCAAGACCAGACGATCCTGAGTGGTTGGTAGAACAGAGAGAAACGGAGATCAAGCTGATTGCAGGATGGATAGATGAATACAAACGGAAAAAGAGAAGTACTTTCTTTGCGTAGATTTTCTTGTTTATAGAGTTTCAAATGAACACCATGAACCTGAATAGTAAATACAATTATAGGTTTCTCTAATAACGAAGATTTTGTTGGCATATTAAAGCTTTGTTTGGCGTTTCGGTTCTAGTTGGGAAGAGTTTGTGCAAAAGTGCTGTGTGAAAATTACTTTTGGGAAAAGTAGTATGCTGATTGGTAAATATTTTTAAAAGTGCTTTGAGATACCTGAGTTGTTTGGTAAAACAATTTTTCAAAACTATAGTTTGGATGTAAAATGACCATAAAGGATATAATTTATTTCAAGTGTTATAATTAATTTTTTTTAATATTTTTATATATATTTTTAAATAAATAATTGAAAAAAAGTAATTAAATGGTATAAAATCCATTTTTAAAAAATTAATAAAAATAGGAAAAGTGGATCTAGAATTACTTATCTTGAGATGGATATTTTATTGTGGTAGTTTTTAATTTATTTTGATCTATTATATAAAGTAAAAAAATAAAATTAAAATAAAAAATAAAAAAAAGGAGAGAGAGCTCTAGCTTTTGCTGGAAGCTTCAGTTTGGAGCTTCTCTAAAAGTGGCCAAATTGAAGGTTCTGAGGAGTGGGCTTTTCAAGAAGCCCACTTTGTCAACAATTGCCAAACGCTCACTTTGACTTTTGGGTTTTGGAAACTAGCTTCTTGAGCTAGAACCAGAACCCCAAAGGGCACCTAAGTGGATTGCATTGTGATTAGCAAGTGGCCAAATTCGAGATGAGAGGCCAAATTAAAAAAGATTATTTGGACGCAAATGGCAAAAAAAACAAGAAAAATCACTCGAAAAAGACGAGAGTATTTCTTTTATATGAAAAAAATGACATTATACCTTTTAATAATTACTCCCTCCTGCTTTTAATAGTTGTTGTTTTGGGCCATTTTTTATGGGCTGGTATTAGTTGTCGTTTTAGATAAACGTGTCCACTTAGTTTGTGATTTTACACTTTTGTCCCTCAAACGATAAATCGTTGGGCTATAAACGACGTCACACATGAGCTTTTTTTGAAATGCAAAAAGTTGGTGGACCATACTCACTTCATCTTCATCCTCTCACTCCAACGTCCTTGACACATTTACAAAAGCTGCTCACTCTCTCCTCCTCACTCCAGCTCCTCCATTTCCTTTCTTATTTCCTTGTTGAGTGAATCAAAAATCAAATAAAAAATAGAGGATTGTTATCACAAGTTTTAGGATTCAAATGATATGAATATTGACATATTTTGTGATGAAATTGAGGTTTTTTAAATTGAAAAAACGAAGCAGCGAAGAGAGAGAGAAGCCTTGGCTGTCAGTTTGGAACTGTAGCGGCCTTAATCCGCGAGATTCAGCCCACAACGATAAGTATTGAATGCAGGAGGGAGTATTATTTAGAGAAGCCTCAAATTGGTATATGATGTTGAAAGTTGACTCACCATCACAGTCACATCACAACCATCCATTATTCTATATAGACCTGTCAAAAAGACCCGAAGACCCGCGACCCGTCCCGAGACCCAGGAATTCGGGTCGGGTCGGGTCTAAAAAACAGTCCCGAAAATTTTCCGGCTCGGGTCTGACCCGGGACCCGACCATGACCCATCCTAAAAAAACCCTAAGTTCTATTCTAACCGGCTAACCCAACCTCACTTCATCTTCTACCTCCAGCCACCAAACAGCCACACCCAAACAAACCCAGCTGCAACAATTCAAAACCAAATTATTTGGAAAAACCGTGGGAGGGAGAGTGAGAATCGGGGATGGTTTTTCCAATAGACCCATTCAAAACCAAATTTTCTCTCCTTTTCCAATTTTCCCAAACCTACTCAATCTCTCCCTCACTCTCATTTTCTCTGCATTCTAAACCAAATTTTCTCTCCTTTTCCAATTTTTCCAAACTTACTAAACCTCCTCCTTCAACCCGAACCAACCTTTCTTTTGTGCTTGCGTGGCTTTCATGGGAGGGAGAGAGTGAGAATCGGGGATGGTGCGGCGGTGATGGTGAGGATGAAGGGCGGTGATGGTGGTTTGGGCAGGAGAGGGTGAGAAATGAAGAGGGCAAAAGTGGAGAGGTATTCATAGAT
Organism: Viola odorata; assembly: GCA_963691705.1. NCBI lineage: Eukaryota > Viridiplantae > Streptophyta > Magnoliopsida > Malpighiales > Violaceae > Viola > Viola odorata. The sequence goes on from OY829540.1 coordinate 63,434,800, forward strand.
TAGAGATTGAGGATGATGGTGAGTTGGTGACTGATGGCAGTGAGGGAGAGATTGAGTAGGTTTAGAAAAATTGGAAAATGAGAGAATTGAATTTAAAATAAAAAATAAAAAAAATGGGTCGGGCCGGGTCTAGTCTCGGACCCGAGCCATTTTTTCGAGCTGGGACTAGGACCCAAAATTGGTCCCGTATTTTTCTCGGGTTGGGACCAGTCCCGGCCCGAATTTTCAGGGTCTGTCGGGTCCCGGGTCGGGTCCGACCCGCAGACCCGAATTGACAGGTCTAATTCTATATTTAGTGAGATTGTATTTGGCCAAAAATGTATCAATTATCTCATTAAGAAATAATTTCAAAAAATATAAATCATCCATAAAAAATGATTATGAAAAACTAGAAAAAAATTGTAAAATTAGCAAAATATTATGAAAATAAAAAAAATAAAAAATGATATAAAAATATTTCAAAATTTCAAAAAATATAAATCATCCATAAACATAAAAAATAATGAAAAATTCCAAAAAAAATAAAATAAAAGTGAATTTAGTGTACCATTCTAATGCCATACTTTTTAGTTAGCGAACAAATTACTTCACCATCAGATATTTATAGGTTCCTGTATTGTAGCATGTTTCTATGAAGTAAGTTGTTAAGAAAAATCAAATAATATTTTAAAAATTATGAAAAATATGAAAAAATAATAAAACTTAAAAGTAAAGGAAAATTTTCCAAAAAAATATTTAAAATTTTCAATATTTTTCTTAAAACATATTAAATAATGCATAAAAACAAAAAAAGTTTGGAATGTTGGTGCATGTTGTAAACTTAATATTAGAAAAAAATAAGTAAAATTTTCCTTATTTCTTTTTTTTTTCTCATTCTTAAAAAAAAAAAATTCCTTGTCAATCTCGACTCTCTTATTAATGCATACAATATGTAGTTAATGTTAGTTTTTTTTAGTTAAGTTAAAAAAAACAAGTACTACAATATCTTTAGTTTAATGTTTTATATTTTAAAATTTCTGATTGTTTCTAACTTTTATTTTTATGAACTATCTAATATTTTTAGAAAATTTTTAAAATTTCCATTTATTTTTAAATTATATAATTTTAATTTTTTTATTCTATTTTCTGCTATTTTTTAAATTTTCTTAAAAGCTCCTAATTGTTTATTAATTTTTCTTAATTTTATATTTTTAAACAATTTTTTTAAATTTTAAATTTTAAATTTTATAGTTGTTATATGATTAAAACTGACAAAAATAAAGACGAAATTTATTAAATGAATCCATATAAAACACTGATTTGTTCACTTTTTATAAATCGGATGACCGATTAGTGCAAATTAAAAATCTGGTGACTAAATGGGTAATTTTTTGAAGTTGGTGGAGTATGTTGTTTTTTTCCTTTAAAAAAAAAGACGGTGGCCTAGAAAATTCAAAAACAATCCCACGATGTCGTTTGTACTCTTTCTTTCTTTTATTAAACGTCGTTTACTATTTGGGCACACATATTAAGAGGGCCGGATGATTCACTATTTGAGATAATTTTGCTCCTTATTTTTTCTTGGACGCACGTACATTCGAAATTTTTTTTTTTTTTTTTAAAGTCAAATAATGATACGGGCTCTTTAATATGCGTGCCTAAAGAGTAAACCACGTTTAATTCCAAGGATTACCTTTCAATATATATTTTCCACACGAACCAGATTCGGTAACTCAGTCCTTCTCCTCACTCAGGCGAGAAAAGATAAAATGCAATAAAATAAGGGAAAAAAAATAAAAACAAAAAGAAAGCGACCTGACCAGTTCTAGAGCTCGCCTAACTGTAGTTGATCGGTGGTCACCAAGGGTTTTTGTTTCCGGCGAGATGGCGAGCCCCATGACGCCGACTGCCAGTAGGGCTTTGTCACTGACACCTGGCGCTAGGGTTTTGCAGAGCCCGCTCTGTGATGAGACAATCTGGAAACGGCTTAAAGACGCTGGTTTCGATGAGGAATCAATCAAACAACGTGACAAAGCCGCGGTCATCGGTTATATTGCAAAGCTTGAAGCGGAGGTTCGGTCTTGTTCTTTCTTACTTTTCCTTTTTATGTTAGAGTTAACTTCTTTTTTTAGCTGCTTGTGTTGGAAACGGGTAGAGAAACAAACATATTTGGATCTTGAAATCCTTAATTTGGTATGATTGCGTAATAGGAAAACTGTGAAATTGATTGTTTGATGAGTAATAAGATGTGTTTATATTTCTTCCTTTCATATTTAGGATGAGAGAAGCAATTTCCCATTATACTCTTAGGTTGTACTTGGTTTAGTAAAGGAGTTGCGTTAGCGAGTGGCTCACAATTTGATTGTCAAGAAAGTAAGTTTTGAGCAATTATTGTAATGTGATATATGGATAGAATTGAGTGTAGGAGTTGAATTTGTTGTAATTGTGTTGATTCTTGGTTTAAGCCAGCTACTAATAATGTAATAACGGATACTGTATTAAATGGTTCTCGTAGTTAGGATCTGGTCTTTATTGATTTTGAATAGGTTTATGTTCTTATGTTTTATTGTAAAATGCGTGCTTTGTTTTGACTGATCTATTATTTTCTATTGTGATTTCATGAAGATCTTTGATGTTCAACACCACATGGGTCTTCTCTTACTGGAAAGGAAAGAGTTGGCTTCAAAGTATGAGCAGATGAAAACTTCTGCTGAGACAGCTGCGTTAATGCATAAACGTGATCAAGCTGCACATGCTTCTGCTTTAGCTGAGGCAAAGAAATGGGAGGACAGTTTGAAGAGGGCTTTAGGAGTTGAAAAAGAGTGTATAGCTAGTGTAAGGTTTTACTTAAGGTTTTTCTCCTTCCCCTTTTCTCATCAATATTGATAGTATGATTTTTATGGTTTTTGTGGATGGACTTTGTAGATGGAGAAAGCATTGCATGAGATGCGTACGGAATCTGCTGAAACCAAGGTCACAGCTGAGTGTCAGTTGGCTGAAGCACGCAAAATGATGGAAGAAGCGCAGAAAAAATTCACGGACGCTGAGGAAAAACTGCGTGGTGATGAAGCTTTGCAAGCAGAAGCTACCAGGTATCGTCGTGCTGCAGAAAGAATGCTCCAAGAAGTTGAAGCACGTGAAGATGATCTTAGCAGGCGTATCAGTGCTTTCCAAGCTGAGTATGTATTCAGTTCATCCTTTTATTTTCTTGACCTACAGTTCCCAGTGAATGCTGAATGAAGTATGCATGAACTAATGTTATAGCTTCTAGCTTTATTTATATTTATTTGTTTTGAATTTATCTGTCTAATAGTAGATCCTATAACTGTTGTGATTGTCATTTCTTTAATGGTTGACTTCCTCTTGCCATATAACTGATTGGTGGTTAGGTATCTGTGGCATTGTGGACTCAAACTGATGGTAAAATAGTTCAGCTCCTTGTGATAATCTACATGACTTAGCATTTTCAAAAAATAATACCATCCTTAGTGACTCAATGTGCATGTCGTGCTTCTCCATAACCTTATTGAAGGCCACTTTAGTTGCATGAAGTTTGATCGCCCTTCTATTTTGTGTTTTCTTCTTGTTTTAGCTGTGATGCTAAAGAAAAGGAGTTGACACTTGAGAGACAATCTTTGAGTGAGAGGCGGAAAACTCTGCAACAAGAACATGAAAGATTACTTGATGGCCAAGCCTTGCTGAACCAAAGGGAGGATTACATCGCTAATAAATCTGTAGAGATAAACCAGGTGGAGAAGCTGTTGGAAGCTTCAAAAGAGGAGATCAAGAAGGAACGTAGAGCACTAAATGATGAGAAATCCAACATGGAGTTGAGAGCGTGTTCCTTGTCTCAAAGAGAGGAGGTTAATATTTGTATTTTTTCTTTTTTTGAAGCCAATAAAAAAAATCGCTGTTTTTCAATCACTCCTGCACTTATATCTTTGCCTAGTTGTTTTTCTTAACCCCTCGTTAAGCTGACAGTCCTTTCATTTGAATGAGTCAGGCTCTTATCAAAAGGGAAGCTATGCTAGATAAGAAAGAGCAAGAGCTACTTGTTTCACAGGAAAAGCTTGCAAGCAAGGAATGTGTGAGTTTTCTGATTATTCTTTAATTTTCATGGCCATTTTACTTACTTAATGCCCTCTTTTACTCCTAGCTGTAAGATCTATGTGTTAACAATGCAGGCTGAAATTCAAAAAGTTATTGCCAACCATGAGAGTGTTCTGCGAACCAGGAATTCTGAGTTTGAAGCTCAGTTGGAGGTGAAGCGGAAGTTGGTGGAAGATGAAATTGAGGCTAAGAGACGAGCTTGGGAGTTGAGGGAGGTTGATCTCAATCAACGTGAGGACCTTCTATTGGAAAAGGAACATGATTTGGAGGTTCAGTCAAGGACCTTATTGGAGAAGGAGAAAGATTCAGCAGAGAAGATGAACCTTCTTGATGATAAAGAAAGTAGGCTAAATGGTGCTGAGAAGGATGTGGAGTTGAGGATCTCAGTTATCCTAAAAGATAGAGAGGAGATCAACAAAATGAAGTTAGACGTTCAGAAGTCTTGGGAGTCATTAGAAGACAAAAAGAAACAAGTTGATTGTGCAAAGGAGAAATTAGAAACAATGAAAAGCGAAACAAACGAGTTATCAGTTTTAGAGATGAAACTCACAGAAGAGGTTGATATTGTCAGATCCCAGAACCTGGAACTTGTGGCCGAGGAAGACAGATTGAAAGTAGAAAAGGAAAAGTTTGAAGCTGAGTGGGAGTTAATTGAGGAAAAAAGAGAGGAGCTTAGGAGAGAGGCTCAACGTGTAGCTCAGGAGAGAACTAATATTTTAATGTTGCTCAAGGAAGAGCGGAACAGCTTAAAACTAGAGAAGGAGGCAGTGCTTGATCAACATAAGCGTAAGGTTGAATCATTTAATCAGGAGAGGGAGGAGTTCATGACTAAGATGGAGCAGGAACGTTCTGAGTGGTTCAATAAGATTCAGCAAGAACATGCAGATTTTTTGCTGGGTATTGAGATGCAGAAAAGAGAGCTAGAGAGCAGTATTGAGAAGAGGCGTGAGGAGGTGGAAAGCTATCTAAGAGATAAAGAGAATGCTTTTGAGCTTGAAAAGATGAATACACTTCAGTTTATTAGCTCTCTCAAGGAAAAAGCAAAGAAAGAGCTAGAACAAGTTGCTTTAGAAATGAAGAAGCTTGATGATGACAGAGTGGCATTAAATTCAGACCGCGAGCGAAGGGACAGTGAGTGGACACTGCTCAACACGTCAATTGAGGAGCTTAAGGGCCAGACTCAGAAACTAGAAAAACAAAGGGAGTTGTTACATGCAGAGAAGGAGGAGGTTTGTGCTCAGATTGAAGAGTTGAAGAAATTAGAAGATTTAAAACTCGTCTTAGATAACATGGAAGTGGCTGATATGCAGAAGTCAATTATGGAGTCTAGTCGACGCAAAAAGCCAGCAGCATTGCATTATGTCGAGACTCATAAAAAGGCTGATGCAACTAACAACAGACATGTACTCGATTCTCCCACGCAGGACTCCAATGTTGCGTCTCCCAACTCTGATCGTTTCTCTTGGCTCAAAAGGTGCACTGAATTGATATTCAAGAATTCTCCTCAGAAGCTCCAGACGAAGAGTGATGAAAATTCTTTGATATCTTACCATGAAGCTGCTGGTCTGAAGTTATCTGGCAACTTGGGCTCTAACAACGGACATCAGGATGCAACTTTCAAGTCAATAGAAATTCTTAGGAGGAAGCAGCCTATAAGACATGCTTCTGATGAACCAAAAGTTATATTCGAAGTGTCTCATGGACGTGAAATTATCCAAGGTACCTGTGCTTTAGGATCTGAAACTAATGAAGTACCCAATGAAAGGATTACACAATCTGGAAGGAAAAGGCAAGTTGAGAACTCTCTTTTGGATGATCCCATTGGTGGGCCCGAGCAAAGTCAGAACAAGAAAATGAGGCATCAGGAAGTTGCAGCTGTCAGTGCATCCCCAGATGTGGTTAATGACTGGTATAATTTTTACACTGTCGAGTCAGTTATTTTTTGTCTGGTTGCTTACTTGTTAGTATCATTGTGCATTGGTTTACTGCTTGTTTTAATCAATTTAATTCTCTCTATTGTCAGTGTGATTTCAACCCAGTCAAGTGTTCCAGAGGATCAGCATGCAACTGAAGCAGTTGTTGAGGATACTAATGTCCTAATTATAGACCAAGTTGTTAAAATTTCAGAAGTAACCTGTGAAGTTGTTGATACGGGCTTTACCAATCAAGAAAAGCTACCATGTCAGCAGAATTCTGAAGCGTCATTGAGTATTATTGTTCAAGAAGGAGAAACAAACAGTCATCCAACTACAAAAGGGGTAGAGAGTCATATTGAACTTGGCACTGAACAACTTCTGGTGAGTGTTGCATTCTCAATCACCTCTTTTAACATGCCCTCGCATTTAGATACCCAGTGGTAAGATGCGGCTCTAGCTCATGTCTTAAGAATTTTTATGGTCATATATTTATATATTCATTCTAAGTTTCAGTGTTAACTTGCCTCTGGGTGAAGCATATGTTATACTAAGGTCAAATTAGTTGCACCGTATCTATAGCTGTCTTTCAATTTTGTAAATAAATATCTTCTGGTATCTGAGTCCGAGATGGTTCATTCTGGAACATTTATTACTGTCAGTATATTTTCTGGCATGTTTAAATGTTATTTACACTCAATTTTTGGTTTGTCTGTTTTGGGAGCTCAAATATATGGTGTGTTCCTATTTTGCAGTCTCAAGAAGATTCATCTGAAAAGGGTGATATGAGGTTACAAAATCCTATTGAATCCAATAACAATGAGGTGGTCACTGAGAATGTTCGAAGAAGGACTAGGTCCAAGAAGGCACTATAGAATTCTAGCTTTTACTTGCAGCTGTAGCTTTTTTCGTGTATTTTATGATGAGGTATGCGCGTTACTTTGTTTCGTCTCTTAGGCTCGGTGGTTACTATTTCCAATGTGATCAGCTTCAACTCTCTGACATATTTCCCCCATCTGCAGACTACTCAACTGGTGCTGGATGTTTTAACCATACTTGACGGCGTTCAGTTGTTATAACTAAGTTTTTGTGTTGGATTTGATGCATACTGGTGTAGCTAACTGGTGCAAGGAGTGTGTATATGTTTGCCTGTCTTCTTGGTGTGGCTTGGTGCGTGTTGGTGTTTGTAGTTTAACGCGTGAATAGGTGTGGAAATGTATGTACAGATGGGGATGTGGGGTTATCCATTTACGGCCCTTCATTGTTCGTCGACTTAGGCTGTGTTTGGGGTTCAAGGTTGGCCACCAATCCAACCTTTTCCCCACCCAAAATGGTTGTTTGGTGTTTGGTAACACCACTCCAATTTATCAATGCCCAAATGGGCTCGCATCCCACCGCAGGAAAAGCAAGGAAATGCAAGGATTTGGGGCTGGAGCAAATTGCTCCAGCAGGAGGTTGAACCTCCATTTGCCTCTCTCTCTCTCCTTTTTTTCCTTCTTTTAATTTTGTTTTGATTTTTTTACATTATATATTCAACAAAATAAATTAAAAATTATCACAATAAAATCTCTACCTCAAGATAATTAATTCTAGATCTATTTTTCCTATTTTTATTAATTTTTTAAAAATGGGTTTTATACCCTTTATGGTCATTTTACATCCAAACCATAGTTTTGAAAAACTGTTTACCAAACACCTCAAGTATCTTACAACACTTTTAATTTTTTTTCCCAAAAGTCATTTTCCCACTGAATTTTTTCCCACCTATCATTTTCAGGTTGAACTGGAACGCCAAACAGTATAAGAGATTTTTTTTTTCTGAATTTGTGTTGCGAGGTGTTATGAGATCATAGCCGCAATGCGAAGATATGGGGAAAAGGCACCACGAGGTCCCCTCTTATTATTTTCATTTTTGTCAGTCCTTAGTTTTGAATTTGTTCAATTAGCTCCCCTCCGTTATAGACGTTAGCACTACCAAGTCTCTGCCGTTAAAAAATGGACGGATTGCGACTAACGGACGTTAATTGTAATTATTTTAATATATTTTTTAAAAAATTCACAAAAAATAATAAAAAAATGTAAAAATTCACAAAAAAATGTAAAAATTTTAAAAAAATTGCTAAACCTAAAAATCCAGAAATTTTTTTAAAAATTTGAAAAAAATGTAAAAATTCAAAACAAATGTAAAAATACCAAAAAAATCTTAAACTTTCCAAAAAAATCTATAAAATCCAAAAATATCAATTAACCTAAAAATCCAAAAATAATTAAAAAAAAATTCTAAAGAAATTTAAAAAATAAAAAAATCATAAAAAAATTTAAAAATCCAAAAAAATGTAATCATTCCCAAGAAAAATGGAATTTTTAGATTTTTTTAATTTTTACATTATTTCTTGAAATTTTTACATTTTATCTGAATTTTTACATTTTTTTACATTTTTTTTAGTTTTTACATTTTTTCTGGATTTTTACATGTTTTTATGAATTTTTACATTTTTAATTTTTTTTAAATTTTTTAGATTTTTTATGGATTTTAACATTTATTTGAGAATTTTTACATTTTTTTCAAAAAATGGAAATTTTTCCTGGATTTTTAGGTTTTTAAATTTTTTACATATTTTTGTGAATTTTTACATTTTTCTTGGGAATGTTTACATTTTTTTGGATTTTAAATTTTTTTAATGATTTTTTAAAATTATTTTTGGATTTTTAGGTTAATTGATTTTTTTTGAAAGTTTAAGATTTTTTTGGTATTTTTACATTTGTTTTGGGATTTTTTACATTTTTTTTAAATTTTTAAATTTTTTCTAGATTTTTAGGTTTAGCAATTTTTTTAAATTTTTTTCATTTTTTTTGTGAATTTTTACATTTTTTTTGTGATTTTTTGTGAATTTTTTTAAAAAAATTATTAAAAAATATTTAAATAATCACAACTAACGTTCGTTAGTTGCAATCCATTCATTTTTTAACTGTAGGGATTTGGTAGTGCTAACGTCTATAACGGAGGGGAGCTAATTGAACAAATTCAAAACCTAAGGACTGATAAAAATGAAAATAATAAGAGGAGGACCTCGTGGTGCTTTTTTCCCGAAGATATGTATATGCCTTTTCTTATCAATAGGGCATCATCTCCTTTGTATCGTGATTTGTGGCTACTAGAGCATATTTTTAGTTCATTGCTTACATTTTCCTTCAGCGATTGTAGGCCAAGTCGATAGAGGTAATAATAATTGCACCTACTACGCCTGCGTTCTGTTTAGAATGGAACTTTTAAGTTGCTCAAACTTCGGCGATATTGTATTGTTGTAGTAGTAACTAGCTGAAATTGACCTCGCCAGTTACTACTGCAGCCCTACTCGGTGAAATTGTGATCGTTGGACTTTACGTAGGTACTATAAAGAACAGGAGAGTAGTAGTAAGCACTGTGGCCCCGCTACCTACCATTTGTTTGTCAGTCTCCCATTCTGACTTGGACTACTGTAAATTAAATGACTTTTTTCTTTCTTTCTCCAACAGTGAGTATTAAAAAAGAAAAAGAAAAAGGGAGTTCGTTACCGAACTTTAAAAGAGAAACACATGATTAATATAATGTATTTAAGTTTAAGTCAGGTTTGAATATGGAAAAAAATATGCAAATCCATCTACATCCCCACCCACCACAAGTTTAAATTTATTGAATTTTAAGGAGACCGAAATACCTTTTACTAACTTTTTAGGTCTAAAGAGCGAAAGCAGGTCCCCTCCTCCTCCACCTCCGTCTCCTGTCTGCCGGCCTCACCCTCTCCCTCCGCAGTTCGTCCTTTCTCCTCTGCTTATTTCACTCTCAACCCATCGGAAATGGAGAGCAGCGCCGCCTTAGCAGCTTTTCACCCTAATTACCTTCTCCACCCTTCGCGCAACGCCACTTCTCTTCTCCTCCCTCTCTCTAATCGCTCCACTCATCATTTCGCTCTCTCTTCTCCTCCTCCCCCTCCTCCTCCTTCTCTTTCTCTCAAGGTAATCCCATCATAATCCTTCCTCCTTCCTTCTTCCTTCTTCCTCTCCATTCCCTCTCATCATCTTTTGTGTTCCTTCATTTGCTCGTTTTATTTACTTATGACAGTTGCAAAAGAAGGCTCTGTCTTACAACGCTGCACAAGCTGTTCCTCCTCTCAGTCGCGACACCGTTTTATCTGATTACAGGTCTCGTATTTTGTTTAATTTTTTTCGTATTGCTTACATTTGGCCGAAGCTTAATGTATATTAGCTCAATTATACTTATGTGGGTAGGATAAGGAATCAAAAGCCAGCTAGTAGAGGGGGCACCCTTTTGGTACTGATGAATATGAAGTATGCATATGGTTTGTGTGGTGGGATGCTGAGTGGATTGTATAAGTTGGTGTAAATGAAGTTCAGCTTGTGTTTGATGAGAAATTTCTAAACTTGTGCTTTCGGAAGTTGGAAGTTCATAGTAATGTGAGTCTTCCTGGCTGAAGGTGATCCTTGTTCTTCCTATCCAAGCTAATTATGCATGATAATGGACAACTGGTGTTCAAGAAATTTCCCTCCATAAATTTTTTTGAACCTTTATGTCTGGAGATTATTAATGAGGGAGAATAAATTTGTCTTGGAAGGAAATAGAGAATATTTTTTCACTTGACATATTGACATGCTTATACTGCAACCACTTTTAATTCAGATTTGTTGCACACAAGGTGCGTTCCTCACTTTCCCTATGGCACGATTATCCTCTCCTTTTGTATTCATGCCAACTAACGCATGCTCTCTATTTTCATGCGGGCTGTTTTGACTCTCATCTCTTATCTCATGCTCGCTATTTTCATGGGTGCTGTTTTTTATTTCATCTCTTTTCCCATGCTCACTCTTTTCATGGGAGCTGATGTTGGGATGTGTTTCTGGAATGTAGCAGTGCACCATCTGAATTAGCCGACTTGGATTGGGACAACCTTGGGTTTGCATACATTCCCACCGATTATATGTATATTATGAAATGCGTTCAGGGTGTAAACTTTTCTAAAGGGGAATTACAGAGATTCAGGAACATCGAAATGAGCCCCTCAGCGGGAGTACTGAATTATGGCCAGGTTAGATGAATGTATCATTGTGTATTTGTTCTTTCTATTGCCTAATGAGCGTAGTTATCTTTGTGATCTGTGTGCTCTTTTGGGTCCACTTTGCAATGTGGATTTGTAGTTCCCTATGATGATGAAATTTTCTCCTGCTTCTCCTATTTGTGTAGGGATTATTTGAAGGCTTGAAAGCTTACAGGAGAGAAGATGGAAAAATTGTCCTGTTTCGTCCTGAGGAAAATGCGATGCGAATGAGAATTGGTGCAGAGAGGATGTGCATGCCATCACCAACAGTTGAGCAGTTTGTTGAAGCTGTGAAGGCAACTGCTTTAGCAAACCAACGTTGGGTAAATCATAAGTTCTGACTTTGCTTTTATGGATTCTTTTTATGTTATCGACTGTTTATGCTAGATTATTAAATTGCTAATACCACATTTCAGGTACCCCCGCATGGGAAAGGTGCCCTATATCTTAGGCCATTGCTAATGGGGAGTGGAGCTGTTCTTGGTCTTTCACCTGCTCCTGAGTACACATTCTTGGTTTATGCTTCACCTGTGGGAAACTATTTTAAGGTCTGTTCTCCTTCTATTATTTCATGTAGTGATCAAGTCTAGGTCAAAATGCCTTATTTTAAAACAAGCACTATGTTTAAGGGACCATATCCATTCCAGAACGTGTCTTGATTCTAATATTTGGCTGTTGATATCTTGAACTAAGTTGCCATGTCTTGCCAATTAATTCCGTGGCAAAAAAAGTTTGTCAAATGGTGTAGTTTCTCCTACATGTTCTTACAGTGCTTGAGCCATAGCCATATTTGATTATTGAAATTCTTTTGTACTCAAACGGGTTTAGCAGATCAATTGGTTTCCATTTGAACTTTGGCCAGGGAGTCGACTTGTCGCTACTTGAATTACCAGAAAAAGCAGTGACTTTAGTCCAATCTGACATCACTTAATGAAGCATGATATTTTGGTCCAGCAAATTGAGGATTATCAAGCCATCACCTTTTCTTATAGAGCCTCTAAAAGAGGCACTTACCACTGTTTCTTTTTTGTCCTTGTGCTTGTTTCTGTGCATGTGAAATGAATTTATTTTGTTGCTCAATCTAGGCATTGATTGTGCTTGCTCTTTTCCCCGTCATCTAATTTTAACTTCTAGTTAGTAGGTTCTCCAGCAATTTGTTTCCTGTTAGTTAGTTCTTGCAGGGAATTTTGACACAGCTTTTGTATATTTGATCCCAGGAAGGTTTGGCACCAATTAATTTGGTTGTTGAGAATGAACTGCATCGAGCAACCCCTGGTGGTACGGGAGGTGTAAAAACTATAGGGAACTATGCTGCGGTAAGTTTCCTGGCAAATCCACCTGTATGTACATATTTTTTTTGACTTTCTCTATCTTTGTTTCTTCCTTTAACATTGTAAAACGAAATGTCTTTATCTGTTTAAATATTTCTTGTTTTACCCAATATGGTGATGTGATTTCTTCATAATGCAACAACAGTGGGACTTTGTAAATTTGGCTGTGTTGTTTGTACATTTGCTTTATATTTTGTTCATTGACAGTCACAAGGTGTTTAGATTTGATTTGAAGTTATTGTTTTCCACAAGATATTTTGAAGTTAATCACAGAATGAGCTAGCTAACATATCTCTTTTTATGCATTGATCAACTCATAGGTTCTCAAAGCGCAAAGCGCTGCGATAGCCAAAGGATATACTGATGTTCTGTATGTCGATTGTGTCCATAAAAAGTATTTGGAGGAGGTTTCTTCTTGCAACATCTTCGTTGTTAAGGTAATTTGAGAAATGAAATAGCTCATGTTTATTATACTTGATGTATGAAAAAAAGAAGAGCAATAGACATTAATGCCTGTATATCTTATGCATCCACCCAGTCATGTTTTTTTTAAAGATTATATTTGTGCACCATATTTATTCAGTAACAGTTGCCTAGCTAATAGTAGTGCATTTTGTCATGCATCTTTATTTGGAATCTGGATTTATGAATATGCATAAACTTTTTGTGGTTAATAAATGCTACGTTGTGCCATTTTATGTTGGGCAAACATGTGACGACCACTATGCTGTTTTCAGTGGGACAAACCACTACTGCCACCTTCAAGTTTATCTTTCATGCCAATGGGCATGCAACTCATTGGTTGTCCTTCTGGTTGCAAAGGTACCAATAGGGGCTCGGACCCAGGATTGAATCCCACCTCCGCCTATCAAAGAAAAAGTTGATCTTTCATAATATCTCTGTTTATCATGACCTATTAATACAATATAAAATCATTGTCTGTACCAGTATTAAGAACCTATTTGATAATTAAAAAATGGTGTTCTGAGGAACCTACACTTTCGCCCTTAGCCTCCAATCAAAATTGTTACAACTGTTCCCATTTTTCAAACCTGAACTTTTGATGTGCGCATCTATCCATGAGAATCACGTGTGCGGCGCACACAATTACATGGAGTAGGCAATTATTTTCTTCTTTTCATTTGCCTGTTAATAAAGTTATCCTTCCTGCAGAAATGTTTTCTCCCCCTCCTCTCTGGAAATTATATTTGTTAATTAAATGCCTCGGGATTTTTTCTTTCTTTGTTTTGCCAATCTTTTTGCTGATGGATGATTTATCGTTTTATGCTTTCATGACATTTCTCCGAACATGTGGTAAATTGAAAGGGAAGCTTTGTTTTATTTGCATCCCAAGTTAAGAGGCTTTCTTGGCTTTACGTGAGGTTTATTTGTAGCCTGTTCATCAGCCATGGTTTAATTTCTCTTGGTTATAGTTTTTATTGCTTATGTTGCAGAAGCTGTTATGCGGTAGTTTCAAATATGTAGACATTTCTTTGTTATTTGTTGACATTTATATTTGTTTTATTTATAGTTGATGTTCTCTTACTTGTAAGCGTAGCTGATATGTGCTCATCCATTCTGCTTTTAGGGTAACAGTATCTTTACTCCTTCAATAAAAGGAACGATCCTGCCTGGCATTACAAGGAAGAGTATAATTGATGTTGCTCGAAACCAAGGATTTCAGGTACTAGTATTTTTTGGCTGGCTAGGAAGACCATCGTTTTTCGTCATACTAGAATTGACATTTTCTGTGTCTGTTACACAGTGATACCCTGGATGAGATCATGATAAGAATTCTTTGGTATGGTGATTTGATAAAAAGAATGAGATACATATTTATGATAGATGATTGATGAAATGTCTTAAAGTTTGGTTTTTGTTAATAGTACAGTTAGGCTCCACTTAGATTTGTGGACTTCCAAATTGGAATCTTTAGATACTGAGAGTCTGTTGCGTGGGTCCATAGGGTACTTCTCGTAAAGATTAAATGAGAAAGGTCATTTGTTGTATTCACTCTGTTTAGTATGGCATAATGTGTCCTTTTCTGCTAAGCTCCCTGAAGCCTAAAGGTGTTTTTCACGGCTTTGTGGATGTGTTTGGTGTCTGCCAGTCATCACATGCAATGCTACTTGCTTCTTTTGTGGCTGACAGTACTCCTAGATGTATCCGAGCGGCTGTTTTCTCTTGCTACTTTGCTTTTTTTATTTATTTCAAATATCTATCATTTCTATGTATACTATTGCATTAAACTTCATGCTAACAGAAGGACTTGATGACTTCATCGAAGCAGAATACTATGTTTTCTTATTGCTTGTCTCTATTGGTCTTGTACCCTAAGTGTCACAATGAATTATCTAAGTGCACTGATCCCACTTCAATCCTCCAACACGTAGTTTTGCATTTCGCAATAGCTAGTACATTGAAGTAAGTGGCTGAATCACTTCACTCCACAATGCCTTTTCCATAACCTTCAGGTTGAGGAACGACTTGTAGCCGTGGATGAGTTGCTTGATGCCGATGAAGTCTTTTGTACTGGAACAGCTGTGGTTGTTTCACCTGTGGGCAGCATCACTTACAAGGATAGAAGGTTAGTGACAAAGGATGCTAAAGCCAAATGTATTTCCAAAATTGTCACTAAAAGTACCACGTACCTAACAAGTAACAAGACTGTAGTAGAATGCTTGGTTTTTGGCTTTACCAAATATTTGGGTTTTGATCTGTCGACTATTGACGTGGCCTTTTCTTTTAATGCAGGGTAACTTACAACGAAGGTAGTGTTGGCGCTGTCTCGCAACAACTCTATGATGCGCTTACCAGACTACAGATGGGGCTTTTAGAGGACAAGATGAACTGGACCCTTGAGCTGAATTAGCCATTACTGAAGTGACCATGTCCTAGACGGTGCGCACTAGTCGATATATAAGTTTTTGGTGTTTTGTACCTATAGGACTTTTTTTAATGCTTTTTTTGATATGTTTGCTCAATGACATGAGAATTAGGGACGTAATAAAAGCAATGCTAAAATCTGTTTGTGTGAATCCTTGAACTACTGCTTTTCCTGCTCTCCCTTCTTTTTGGTACAAGTCGGACATAGCCTAGTAGCAACAAAGTCCGCCGCCCTTTGGATGATTCGAACCCTCGCGCTAGCCCTCCAATCTTGTTCTCCTCCCATGTTATCACTTGATTCCCAATTCTGCAATTGGCTACGCAGATAGGTATTACAATTTAAAAGTTATTCGATTCAAATTTGAGACTTCTAAGTTCTAGCATCTATCCATTTCGCATAAAGTACCGTTGAGTTATAACTTTATTGATTTTCTAGCCTCGAGACCTAACACATTAGACGGTATCCATGGGTACAAACTTGTGATGCCGATTAGGGGAGCAGAATAGTATGAAAAGATAAGTGTGCGCCACATATAATTAGTGCTAGTAGCAGGTGTGGTAGAAACGGTCTGACAACGAAACTAACTGGTGCAAATTGTCTTCATCTTCTTATTAGTCATTTAGACTTAAAAAATAAAGAAAATGATATTTTGTAGAAAAATTTAGGCAGAAAAAATAGACGGATGGTAATTCCGTAAATATGTGATGGTAATTTTGTAAATAAAACAATCATTTTATTTACGGAATTACCATTCACCTATTTTTTTTTCCAAATTTTTTTCACAAAATATCATTACTCTTACACTTAGCAATGAGACTTTCTTCCACTCTCACCTTTTTATATCTACAATATCATTTGAATCAATTTTTTTTTTCTTTTCATTGTTTCTTTTGACCTTTATCCTTTTTCCATTAACTTCTACTCCCTCTGGCTTTTAATAATTGTCGTTTACTGTTCATGCACGCCTTCCTAGGAGGTCCGGATGACTCACTATTTGACCTCAAAAAATTTCGTACTTTTTTGTGAACGTACGTAAATCATTAACGTACGTTCGAAAAAAAGTACGAAATTTTTTGGGGTCAAATAGTGGTCATTCAGCCTCATCGAAATGCGTGCATAAACAGTAAAACGATATCTAATTTATACCGGAGGGAGTACTAGCAATTATTAATTAAAATCAAAATGAAAAAGAAAAAAAAAAGAAAAGGAAAAAGAAAGGGTAAACCCTAAAAAGTGGTATGAAAAGGGAAAACGCGTCTGAGTTGTCTCTTGTAGAGCATTAAAATCATCCCATCCATAAAGTTCTTAGTGATTTTGTCTTTAAATATAATCAGTGTAACCTTTGTTTCAGTTCGAACAATAAAAATTAAATAAAATATATTAAAAGAGTCATCTTTTTTTAAATTTATTTATACTCGAATAAAATTAATTTTTTATAAATAAAAGTGAAAATAATTATCTTGGAGAGATGGAGAAAGGATACCCATATACTAAAAAGAACAAATACTGCGAACCATTAGCAGTGAAATGACCCTTTGGTCTTCCTTTTGGCTTGGTCATAATTAGATACATTAGGACGTCACTAAGTTGATATGTTCCTCGGTTGGCCTATATGAATCCGATTTACGTGTTAATTTAAAGTATCATAAAGCATGTAGTTCAGTGATACAAGTACGAAACAGAAATGATTGAGTGTTGATTTCGAATCTCGGAGCTTTTATTGCTACTCATAACAAAAAATAATTATATACTTTTGCAGACAATTTTTGGTACTTAATGAGTGATGAGCTCGAAATATATTTTTTTTTTCCGGTTTTTCATTCAGATGACACCCTTTTAGAAACCCTGAGGCCATTTCAAAGAAAAGCCTCAGGCCTCTGTTTTACGCTAAGTTTCTACCAAACTTCTAGATTTTGTCATTTGTCAAACTCGACGTACATGTTTTACGTTTAATTTGTTTACTAATTTTAATTTAGTGTTATATTAATTACCTTCTTTATTTTATAAACCATAATTTACCTGGTATGCATGCATACACTAATCAACTATACTACAACTTTCACGCGGATTCACAATATTTGTAAAGAAATTTTGTCTTGAAATATATCTATCATTTTAAAAAATCAAAGATATATTATATATTAATAGAAAAAAAGTAATTAATGGACACTAATATTGTCGAGACATTATATGCGCGGACACTCCCCTACCATTAGATGAGAGGATCACATGAGAAAATATTCACACATATAGTGACTTTAAGCTATCATTGTCTCATAATAATATAACTCTAGCTTCCTCTCTTTTTTCTTTTTCCTTAAACCTTTTATACTCTTTTAATTACTTCGTTTTTATCTGGATCCCAACACAATATGTGGCGGCTTGAGCTAATTGTTATTTTGAGTGAAAGCAATGTATGTTTTCTTCAACGAATGAAAGAAACACTAGGGCAGATAAATTGATCGACATAGGCTGCCGTCAAACCATACAAAACTAATCTTACATTAATTTTCGTAAACTACAATTATCTCTAAATTCATTCGATCATATTTATATATTATAAAAATCTTAAATTATTATTTAAAAAGATAAGAGATTGAATCTGTCCCACCAATCACTTCTCGATAAATCTCAAAGAGTGAAGGGTGATATTACAATTATTTCTGGTCTCCACTAAGTACGTACACTTTGCTCACTATAAGATAAGAACATAGACATCCTGTAAAAATTAGTCAATCTAAGCAACGTACGGCAAACGTCCACTTTCTTTTAAAGGTCTATTTCATACTTATATTTTATTTATTTCATTAATGATTTATGTGTAGTAAGTAGGTCAATTGGGGGATCTTATAAAAATTGCCTTGAGAAGATTAATGCACATATTGTAACTTAATTGAGCTGTTGAGGCTCAACTTAGACAGTCAGACACGTATTATATGAGTGTCCGTCATATATTGAAATCGAAAACAGTTCAACATAAAACAAGTTGTAAAAATAAAATGTCCGTAGGACTTAACAGTCAATATAACAAACGAATAAAACTAAATCTAACATCGATCACTCGAATAAATTTAAAATTGAAATAGAGAATATATATACACACATATGGTGGCCTACCAATCGACGACCATTCCTTCATTTCGTGTTGACAAAAGTTTCTTTTCTAATTAATTCAATTCTATTTTAGACCATTATATTCAACTATAGTCATGACTTCCATGTTAAAACCAATAATTTAAGAACTGAGATTATCTTAAAATTAATTCACTTACATCTCATGGAATTGAAGATTATACTAACTATTGGATTCATTTTGACTCATAAAAACACAAAATTCAAAATTCAAAAAGTTAAAAAGTAAGAGAATAAATAATGACCATTAATCGTCTACAAGATCAATGTTCTTTTCCTCTCTTTTTTCCCCAATTCATCAGAACAATCTAAAGTCTAAACGCTACGAAAAATCAAATCAAAATCAACAACTATATAATTTTTTTAAAATACCGTTTTTGACATTTGCTCTTTCCAGCTCAAGTCAATTCGACTTTAATAATTTTCTCCCGCCACAGTCTCTGCCAATTTACACTAATCATCTAGATTATTATAGCTGTAGTGGAAAGCATTAAGTTAAAAATATTTAAAACTAATATTATATTGAATAATAAAAGCTTCCGATTTCTTTATATGGAATGATAAAGTTCGTTTTGGATCTAAACTCATACAATTTTCCAAAAAAATCTCATTCTATTAAGAGATCAACTCCTCTTATATTTTTTTTTTCTTTTTCGATGTGAGACTTTAATTTACGTACCAACGTATTAGTTTTAAAAAATTGTGTTTTAACGCCATAGCAGACGAGTGACAAAAGTCTAGTGAGTGACGCAAATGGATGTGACACTGGACTTTCTTTTCTTGTTGGCCCAGCCCAGTCATAATTGCAAAGTACCATTGCGGTCATGTATAGTGCTCGGTCAAAGGCATAACAAGTTTAACAGTTAAAACTTTCTTCACAAATTACTCAATCAGAAGTATTTTATTTTTTAGTAAATTAATACAATACGAATTTAATTAATTCTAATTCAATAAATTTAAAAATACAATTTGGATTAAAAAATAAATTAAAGATAGATTTTACAAAAATAGTCGCATTAAGTCACTTAAAGAATAAACCTTAATAAAAAGGAGAAAAAATTCCTTGTAGCATGTAGGTATTGTATACTCAGTTTTATGATTTACTTTCGCTGATTTCTCATTGGGTGACTCTCTATGGTGGTGATCGGTTGGATTTGGATGGAGGTGTGTGCTGCTTTGCAACCTTTCTTTGAGGGTAGCAAATGGTATTGGCCTCTCTTAAGCTCCACTTTGATGTAGCGGTCATGAATTCATATTTCGAACATTTGAGATTTCTTGGGAGTATCAGACGGAAAGATAGAATCTAGTGATGGATTCGGTGCTATTTAGTTTTAAGAGAGATTAATGGCCCCCAATTACGGGTTTTACCTAATTGGGTTTTGTAAATTTGGTTTGAGGGGAGATTGGTGGATTTAAAATGTGAATTTTGGTGTACTTTATATAAGGGAGAAATTACTGGGGTGTGTGCGAACTTAAGTCATATTTTTAAAAAAAAAAAATTAAATTAAATATAAGAGAAGTGATGTTCTAATAAAATATGAGTCTTTTCGTGAAAAACTATAAGAGTTTCGTCCAAAACGGAGAATATCATTTCATTAATAGAAACATGTGAGGTAAATCATTTTGATAGAAATAACGTCTTACAATTAAAAACTATTTTTAGTGTTTGATTGTATCTTTTTGTTGATTCTTTTATGTTAACTCTAATTTAATGAGAAAGTTCAATTTAGAGCTCTTTGCCGATT
Organism: Viola odorata; assembly: GCA_963691705.1. Lineage (NCBI taxonomy): Eukaryota > Viridiplantae > Streptophyta > Magnoliopsida > Malpighiales > Violaceae > Viola > Viola odorata. The sequence goes on from OY829540.1 coordinate 63,454,990, forward strand.
GAAGAGAGAAGAAACTATTTTTTTTCATATTGTATTTTCCATTCGTAGTTTTTATAAAATATAATTATTTATGTATTTATTTCCGTAACTAATAATTAAAATTAAGAAAAAAATTTGGATACATTATAATGTGCGTACTTATTTCATTAAAATGTTGACACGTATCTATTAATCCCATTAAAATACACGCGTGTCAATATTTCAATACCTCAACCACAAACTAAGGTACGAGTGAGAATAAATTGTGTAATATGATATCTCCACGCTGCATAAATAGAAGGGAAAAAAAACCATTAGTGAGTATACATCTGTTACAGATTTTTTATTAAATATTAAATAAAATATAATATAATAAAAATAAATATATCTGTTGCAGATTCTGATCTAATAAGAAGGACAAGTAAGAAAAAACCTTAGTCTGCAGTTCTGGCATGGCATTTCCAATTCATTTCATTATTCTATCCATAAAGTTTGCTTCTTTTTCTCCACTCTACTTTTTGAATTAATTATAATGAAAATGAAAGGAGAACACCCAGAAATCAACCTCCTCCATCTTTCTCCTTCTCCAGCTATTATATTACAAGTCTCCTCCTCTTCCTCTTATATATAACACCATCATCATCACCATTCTTTTTTAAACTTTTCCAAACCTTCATAAACAAACAAACAAAGAAATGGGGAGAGCTCCTTGTTGTGATAAAGCCAATGTTAAAAAAGGGCCATGGTCACCTGAAGAAGATGCAAAACTCAAGTCTTATATTGAACAACATGGCACTGGTGGAAACTGGATTGCCCTCCCACAAAAAATAGGTAATTGATATATATACATTTTAATAAATAACTTAATTATATAAAGTTTGCTTCTTTTTCAAATTTTAATCATGTTCCTGACACTAAAAGATGGTTTAATTAATTTTAGGCCTGAAGAGATGTGGCAAGAGTTGTAGACTGAGATGGTTGAATTATCTGCGGCCAAACATCAAGCATGGAGGATTCTCAGAGGAAGAAGACAACATTATTTGCAGTCTCTACATAAGTATTGGAAGCAGGTAAAATTTTAATTTTGTTTTCCGATCTCCACTGCTGTCCGCTCAGCCCCGTCCGGCGATGAGACTAATCTCGTAGGGATGTCTCTCAGCATGCAAACCATTTTGATTTGGGTGTATATTTTGTTCTTGAAATGGGTTTTAAATTAAAAAGATCTTGTTCTTTTTTGATGTGTAGGTGGTCTATAATTGCTGCTCAGTTGCCTGGAAGAACAGATAATGACATCAAGAATTACTGGAACACAAGGCTGAAGAAGAAGCTGTTAGGGAAACAGAGAAAAGAGCAATTAGCTGCAAGAAGAGCTAGCTTGAAGCAGCAAGATCAGATCATAAAGAGAGAAATTGGAGAGAGTTTTGCTATGAATCAATTACAAGCAGCTCCTTACTGGCCAGAGCTCCCTGCAGTTATGATGAACAATAACTACCCAGTGATTACCCAAGATTCTCCTACTTCTGATCACATCAATTTCTTGGATCAAGAATCCATCAAGAGCTTGCTCATCAAATTGGGTGGTAGATTTTCAGACAATAATAACTTTCAAGAATCAATCATCACAAATACTACTCCTACTACTACCACAAATTATGCTCCTCAAGATCAAGTTTTTGGCAACATAAATTTCAACTATGGTTCTTCAAATTTGTTCCAAGGGATTGATGACAGTTTCGCGGTCGAGCTAGATGATCATGTGTTGCTGTCTGCCAATTCCCAACAAAAGATTGATGGGCTGGAGAATTTTGTGTATGGAAATATGGATCAGCAGTTGATGACTAATTGCAGCAGCAGCAGCAATGGGGTTAGTTCAAGTTCTGTTGAAAGTAGCAGCAATTGGGAAAACAATATTATAAGTTCTCTGCAGAATTATCCTGATCAGCTTCTTGTTTCTTCTGACTACGAAAATTGCCAGCTCCTACAGGATTCAAGGTACTACAGGGCATAACATGGATCGATGTTGTACACAAAGGGGAGGTGTAAATGAAATTTGTTGTGTTAATTATTAGTAGGAAACTTTGGTATGTCAGGAAAAAAGAGAGAATTCTAGTTAACATTTATGTAGAGAGATTTGTTTGTTTTGCCACTATCACTTTCATTTTGACCACCATTTATTAGAAAAGTTCGTTCTTTTATGAATTTGTGTTGACTACAATGTTTGGATCAGATTGCTACAGTTCTGTTTGATGTGCAATGACAGTAGATGTTCAAAACTGTCACTTGTTCTGATTGATAAAGCACGGTGACTGTCTGCCGATAACAAAGTATCATCAACCATTCAGGTTGGAAACATCATCTGATTATGCAAGCTTAATAAAATGTGTAATCATGTTCGAGGTTTTTTTGTCTACATATATATCCATGTTAAATTAATTAATTAATTATGCATTGAAATTTTAAGAATTAATGTTCAAAAATCAAGTTTTATTTTTCTTTCTAATTACATCAATGGGTAGAAATAGAATCCCAACCATTCAAAAAGTATTTTGATCTCCAAATCTTACATGAAAAAAAGGAAGAGAATTTTAAAGTTGGAAAGTTGGTTTGACGTTTTGGCCATGAGTTGATGTGTTGTAGCAAAGTAGGGTATCCAGAAATGGCTGCATTCTTTTATTTTTATCTCCATGTCTGCAATGGAAATAAGAGTTGTGAGGGAACATGCATGTACTACATGTTATCCCCTCCATTTCATGTAATTCCAATAACACCAATAATTAACAACACCCAAATAGTTTCCAAGCACCGTACAGATTAATTTCTGTGTTAATTACTACTAGCATACATTAATGTCGGGTGGATCTGCTTAATTTCTTGATCAAGAATCGAATAGCATTTATCCCGTATCAATTTTTATCGTTATCATAATCGAACCGAACGCAGGACCATTCGAGTGTGATTTTGGATGAATCATGAATAAGCCCTCACCCACAATCTATATTTTATACTACAGGATTATGAATGAATTTGAACGTGCGTATAATTAAAGAGAATATCATGCAAATTAGGACCACGAAGATGTTAATTAACCTTTTCAAGATTCTAATGATGCCATTGTCCAGTTCCAAACACAGTGCAGTGCAAAAGCACATGCGCACAAAGGACTAGTGCCTGAAAGTTTGTGTAATTTTGGTGTAAGTTTAATATTCCATGTACTACCAAAAATCGTAGGATAAGTATATGGTCACTGATTAGTGTGATTACGGTGGACGGACATAATCTCTAATTAACTTTCATTAATTATATATTGATCCGGAGATTACAAGCAATGAGGTAATTATTTTATACCCTAATGAAGTTATCAACTTATAATGGAACTGAACGGCTAATAATATGGTTTATACGATAGCCATGTGTCGCTAGTTGTGCAGCCTGAGTGAAGGTTTTAGGGGCGTCAAATAATTAGAAAGTTTTTTAGGCTTCGGGATCCTGTATGTTTCACTAATTATTTTTTATTTTTTTTTGCCGATAAGTTGAAAATATATTATCAAAGCAACATAAGGATTGCGATTTTGAGAAGACAAATTTTACGGGGCTACATTTACTTAGTAGTTATTTATTTAAAAATAATATTAATAATATAACTCAATTAGGAATTATTACAATTATATAAAAATTAATTAATTTATAGGAGTTTGTATTATACCCATGACTTCTTAAAGATTTCATGACGCTTTATACTAGCTAATTTTTGCAGTGAAACTAATCTTGTGTTACTAAATTGTAGATGACCAAAATCAAAGAGGCAAGTGGATGGATATATATATTTGTATGTTTCATTAATGAAATCCAGGTTTAATCTCCTCCGGATTTGCTGCAAGTAAACTAGCTATAGCTAGAAATTATTGGGCACCATATCTACAAATTAATAAAGGTTATTTTTTTAAGCCAAAATATATATTAAAAACAACACCACTAGCGGTGGGTTGAGAAAACAAATCTAACTTAGACTTTTAAAAAGGTAAAAGTTAGAGAATGTAACAGCCGCTTCCATAACGATTAAGTCCGATCTTGAAAGGCAAGACTTAGGGACATGTCACCCCTCTAAGGGATAAAAAGAAACAATAATTATAGTTAATTAATGAATTAATTGTCATCATTGGATGCCCTGGTAAACAAAAGTCATTATATATGACTACCTTGAATTAAGTAGATAGGGACTTAGGAGTCAAGTGTAAAAAAATATTAGTAAAGTTGTTGGTAGGGCATATAATTCTTGAATTAGGGTTATAGATAATGCACTAATTAAATAGCCAATTGCACAATTAGGATACCAATAATGCAATGAGAGGGGAAAAAACGTTTGAATTTGCAGGACACAAAATTGTCTACGCTCTAAGTCAAAAAGTAAAGCACTAACTAAACCAAAATTGACCCGGTCGTTTCCTGCCTTAAATCATACACCAAGAGCAAGTCAATCATGCACCTATACTTCCAATGAAGAGGCATGGTTAGAAGTAATTAGGTGCAATTTTCTGTTGATCGTGTGCGAACTAAAATTTCGCATCCGAATAAACAAGAAAAATAAAAACCAATATCTTTTTATAAAAGAATGAAAAGGTTTGAGCCTAAAGCGGATAATATTAACAAAGATTAGTGAAATTTTATTTTTTTAATAAATAATCTTAAAGTCGAAGGTTCAGCGAGACGAGTATTGAAACGGTGGCCTGGGTCTAGTGCATGGATCTTGTGGCTACAAATACTCAAGTGATGTGAGTGGTACACGGTCTTTGGGTCGAACAGAAAAAGTGCAGGAAATCAAACTATTTTTTTCTCCTTTTTTTGGGTAATTTTCAAGATAAAATTTAATTGAGAAATATTTGATCAAGTACCAGTATTCTTGTTGATATATGTAAGACACTGGTTCAATTAATTCTTAGTTTCTATATGTTCATGAGCACATATATATAATGATCAAGTTACATTTTTGTTTTCCTAGTTCTTGTTGTTCTGAATTGTCAAATTTGTAGTGATTTGAGTTTCGTCAGCAGTGATCCCATGACAATAACATGCACATAAACAGTGATGTCATGAAAATTCCTTTCTGATTAGTCACGTCAAGGCTGCTTCGTAGCAGGTAACATAATATATACAGTCGGTAAGGACTTGTCCATCCTTAATTAAAATTTTGGATTCGAATTTTGGGAATGAAGAAAACTATACTGGGTAAATTATTTCCTTGCGAAACTCAACAAAAGTCAAATGGAATTAATCTCAATTGAGAGAATACCCGAACGAATCAAAAATAAATAAAGAATTAGTTAAGTATATTAATATTTAATCTAATCCATCCGATTACTAACTTTAGATCAACGTATAATTTCACTCAGTTTCACTCTACACCCACTAACTATATTACGCCGATAATACATCCTATTTCGGAATAGAGAACTAATAAAGCGGTTGTGAATGATTCGGCAATTTTGCAAGCTTAATTTAGGAAGTTAACTTGAAATTGTTCTGATTTAACGGACATCTGATTAAATTCGAACCATAAATACAACCGCTTATAAATTTTATACTATTTAAATCTTTCTAAATGGTGGAACACGATGAGATTTGGATACATCAATCAATCCGATATAATGCACTCTAGTTTTTAATAGACCCGACGAGTAAATGGCTCCATAATAATTGAGATGAAGTCCTTTTCATGGTGGATAACTTAAGGTCAAAACCTGAGCAGGCCAAATTAGCTGCGAATGAATTAATTAATCAGTACATGTAGTTGTTGCGACACTAATTGCTATTTTTCATATCTCCTGACTTTCATCTCAATTTTTCTGTGGTAGGCTATGAATATGATAAAAGAAAACTAGACATTTTGTTAATAAAATGGATTTGGTTGACATTATTTCGAAATCTCAAAAGTCCATTATAGCAAACCCAATTTTCAAATCAGTCCCTCAAATAAATTAATATTAAAGTTTGGAGCTATTCTTTGTTATACGATATTTGAATATATCTTGAGTTTTTAACAAACGCAGGGATAAAAATGTATTTTAAGACACGCTAAAATGATTGGGAATAAAGAAAATAGCTTAGCAAACAACTAAAGACGAGTTAAGCTTGGGTCTATATTGGCAAATGGTAATAAAATATACAACAATTATTATTTATGACCCATAAGTATATCTAATTCTTGAATTACAATCAATTAGCAGCCTTGAGTCTTTTGTCACAGCAGAAATGGACAAGGATGAAAATTATTTATTATGCACGTGTAAAAATTATATGAAATGTCGGATATTATTCTATTATATGGAAGTTGGAAAATAGGAAATTACGGGAAATTTGAATCAACATTATATGTCACCTGATAATCGCATTTGACACATAGTATATTGTGTATGTCATCATTTAAAGGTAATATGAAAATATATAAACGTAGCACGTAATTAGATTAAGATTGTTTTTCATCCAAGTGAGAGCACATACACAAACTGTTACCATAACTCCAAGAACCCTGCAGGTTGGTGAACACTGAATTTCTTGAAAGGCTGCTATAAAAAGCTTTCGATCAACAAAATGCATATAAATAAATTGGCGGTTAAGGAAAAATAACTTTATATATATATAAAAAAATTAGATTAAGATTGTTTTTCTTAAATTCAATTTCAAGATTAATTAAGGGCACCTTCCGTCAACGACATGACGGTAAGCAACAGCCAACAATACCAAAAGTATCATGACCTTTGATTGTACAATTACACGCGCCGACGACCTAGCTACCACCTTTTTGGTTTTTTAAATTGCAAGTGTGTAATCAAACTATTTATATTTATCTTAATTTATATATTTACTGATATGGACACTCACTAACATTTTAAAGTTAGGAAACTTGTTTGTATTAGATTAAACAATTCCAATATTGTTGGGTTGTCCCAAAATTCTATTTCCAGGAAGATGAGGTTTGTGTATGGAACAAGAATGATAAAGGGATGGAGAAATTCATGAGATGTTTTCGTTTGCCTTTGTTTGGACCAATTTAATTGGGTTTATTCTAGGAGTGGAAGTGCTTTACTTCCCTTTTCCTTCCGTATTTATTTAGATCAGTAAATCTCAAGTCTTTAAAAACGCTAGTGGTTCAAAACATCCCTGTAAGAAGGTCTTTCCACTAACATCAATTGTTGTATCCTTAATTCATGTTCTAGATTTGAGTTCGGAGAATGTAAAAAATCATATTAAAAGATTACTATATTCAAACGAGATTAATCTCTTATCGAAAAAACAAAAATAACACTGGAGCAAAGAAAGGAAGAAAAAATAGAGAGATTTACTGTTTTGTTATTTAATGTCGTGGGGGAAGATATGGCAAATCAGTTACAGCTACTAAGCTCCTTATTTTTACTTTTTTACTTTGGTAAGTTTTGATTAATTTTTCATAAAAAATACGGAAACTAACTCCAAAACTTTCAGGGATTTTGTTAACTCTCTATTTATTTTGAAGGAGAAATAAATGAAAATAGAATTTTCTCAAGGAAAATATAAATGCTATTAATATAAAACAAAAAACTTGAAGGACTATGGTAAAAATGTTGTGAAATCTGAGATTTCTGAATCTTCAGGACCACGAGTGTAGATCCAGAACACCCACACTTCCGCCTACTGAGCCCGTTGCTGATTTTCGCTTCCAATAGAAGCCCACTAACAACCGGCCCATCAGAACTTCTACATTCCATGAAAGGTTCAGGCTTCCGTAGTGGGGTAGTCTATTTACGTAATAGTTTAGGATTTTTTTTATAAAGAAAAGTGTTTCTAAGCCATTGAGTTATGATAACTTTTTTTCGCACCTTATTGGCCTAAGATAATTATTTTAAACACCAATACTGAGCCAGCAATTTATTGTTTGAAAAATTATATAGTAACATTTAGGTTTTCTAACTAGTTACGTCTAGTTAGATCGTCCAATTAATAGAGTAGTTACACGTATCCTGATTTCTTGAGATTTATCTCACTCATACTTAGATAGTATTTTTAAAATTTAAAATTTAAAAATTCTGTCATTTATAATTACCAACTCTAACATTAAATCTTTTTATTGGTTGAGCGATCCAACTAAACGTGTCTAAATGAAACACTTAGACCATGATATAATTATTTGAGAATAACAAACCACTAACACCAAATTATTTGCAATAACGAGTGTGATCATGTATTGGTTTGCGTAGGCTTAAAAAGAAGTCATGAACATCAATTTTATAAATAGAACACTAAACCTAAAATTACGCAAAAGGAATTTCCCTCCGCATCAACTTTAGGGCACATTTGTGTCCTCTGAGAGTCATTGGGACCTCAAGATTGCCCTTATGGCCTACTTAGATGCCAAGATATGCTTTGTTAGTCGAGGTGTAAAAAGCAAACATGATATTTGAAGCAGGGTATTAGGAATATATTAAGACTCCACTTTAACAGGTAAGACTAGAAAGGAAGAGAGGTACGTGCATCCTTATAAAGAAAGTGAGTGTTAGAAATGTTATATTATTTTTATGATACAAGTTATAAGTTCGATTTCTGATAATTAATAATATAATTAATATTTTTATTAAAAAAATAAATAAAAGAAAGAGGGTGGTGACAAAATTATAGATGCAAATGCAAGGCAAAGATCCAGCGAATATTAGCGTAATAGAGAGAGAATTTTTATTTTTGAAACACTTATATTTATTAATTATTATTATAATATAAAAGATCGAACTCATAAATTAATTTATAAAAAAAGCATGTATTAAGGAGGTGAGCTACAACTTCACGTTAGCTTGAAAAACGGCAAACTATTTCTTGGGCTTCTTGATCTGTTTTAGGTTTAGTTTAAGAGGTTTTTTTTGGGTTTCTTAATGGACTTGTTCGTTACAACTTTTTGTCATTGATACCAAAATATTTCATAGTAATTTCAACGTAGTTTTGTTCTACTTTTTTCCGATTAGAATTCAAGGTATGAGTTAAGCATTAAAAATCAGTAAAAAGTTTCAAAATTATAGTGTCGTTGCCACCCGATCTATTATAAAAAAAATTCTTGCAATTTTAACTAATGGATAACGTTTCCTTTGTATTCTCATTCGAATAGGAAAGACTACTGGGTTCGCACTTGGATCCGATTGGTTTTTGTTTTATAGTGCGAGCCCATAATGTCCAATTGGCCCAACGACAACAATAGAGAACTGTTGAAGGGCCTACAGTCTAAGACAGAGACAAGGGTGACAGTTTTTGTCCCCCCAAATCAAATTTTACAGTCCACAGTGTTTTAGATTTGTAATAAAGCACAAGACATGCACATCCTCCTCTCCACGTGTGTCTCTCCACTATATTATATATTAAATATAAATCTCACATTTTAATAGTAGGGTTATACCCGCCACGTAATATTTATCATCCGAGTAGAAGGTGAAATAAAACATGACAATTCATAAGCAAAACCCAAAAAAATTCCGACCATTGGATTCCAATTATGTGAAAAAATTGATTTCTCACGTTTAAGTGGTTCGAACGATCCAACCGTCAGATTTTGATTTATTCAATTATTTCAATTCAACCGTTTTTCTAATCCGATGTATATATTAAAGTGGATTGGTTTGAAATTTTGATCACTGTTTGGTTCAGTCCGGTTTTAACAAAATAATAATAATAAAATATTATAGATGATTGTTCCATGGGGAATTATCTTTGTTTATTTGGCACTAAAAAAACTAATTAATATAACTATTGGTTAATTAATTTAATTATTTCTTTGTCGTATTTTCATCCACCTCAACAACAATACCTTTTTTGATTTTAAAAAGGAAAAAATATATCAATTTTTTTATTATTATTCTAAAGATTTTCTGTAGAAATCATAAGAGTGTTTGGACGTATGGATTATGGTTTAGGTGAGGATCATGATTCTGTTTTTAATTATTTTTTATTTGTTTCTTAAATAATTAAGAAAGATATATACAAGATCCCAATTCTAGTCTCTAGTCTACTATAGCTATTTTATATATATACATTTTAGTTCTTTTAGTTAAGTTAAGGTACGTGAGTTGACAGTTCTGAATACAAACCACAAAACTTTGAATTCATATGCTAGAAAAATAGAAAACACACAAAACTTTCTTCTTTCCCAATCATAGCCCCCAAATGAAGACAAAAACAACAAGAAAACATTTCCTTGTCCAATCATTCAAGTAAGCAATTAAGACAAAACGCCAATCTATGTATGGGCTCCAATCCAAGGAATTATTGGATACTCTTAAAGTATTAGTATTATTAACTCATACTTTATACATTACACATTTATTTAGCGAGGTTGAAGACGACTACAATATGACGGTTATTATGGACTTTGTCGTTAATGCGAATAAAATATTAAAATATTAAATGTGAATTGGTATTTCAAATCATCCTAAAAAAATTCCCAAGTCTGCTTCAAATGGGCCTATTTTAAAAATTATAGATAAGCAAATGGGTCCAAAGTGAAGAAATACTAAAATTCTTTGTATGGGAGAAGTGGGTGAGGAGGGGCATGGCTGTATGGAGGCAATATTGACCCATGTTCGAATGGCCCCTTTGTCCTCATCAATGGAAGCATCACGAAAGGGAAGTCATACAAGGTTGCTCCTTCAATTTGCCAAGAGCAGGAAAACCCTAATTTCCCCCTACTACGTTCTCTTCTTGATTGATTAATTCATTTTCACCCTCTTTTTTCCCCTAAAAAATAAAATAAAAACAAAAATTAAAAGCTATGCAGGTGTTCTATGTTCCCCGGCATGTGCTAGCCTGGGCTTGCTCATGTGAAACCCACATGACACCCATACTTACTGGGTCAGCCCACAACAAAAATAGCCGTTTTTTCTCTATCTTTTAGTTCGATAGATATAAATCTTTCAACTTCGGTTTATTGGTCATATATATTAGCAGGAAATTATTGTATGTGAATCTTTTTTAGTTTCCATATAATTGGTCAATTTAATCAAACTCTAAGCTAAGATTTGATCCATTACACGCACCTCTTAAATAGGATCCGATTGTAAAAAATTAACCAATGAATATATAGTTTATGGATGATATGTTGGATTTGAATTTGAGTTTCTCCTCTACTTATAAGAAAACGATTCATAAAAGATCAGTCTCACGAACCATAGATATATAAATATTTATGAGTTTGGACAAATATTTAAAGTTAACTTTAATTTGTTGAAATAGAAATGGAGTTTAATTAATTTCGATGTCGATCTATTCGATGAATTCTTGCCACCCGACTATAAAGTAGGAGAGAATATTAGGTTTTGAATTCGAATTCTCCGATAAAATAAAAATAGTGATAAATTAATTAGGGATGCAAAATTAATTACCATCATTTTGAAGATATAAGGAATTGTTTGGAGTAAGACACATTATGGCAAAAGGCTTTCTTGTCATTGTCCCTACATTATTTGCAACGTAGACATTTGGTGTTTGGCTAATGTCTAGTTGGTGTCCAAGTGAGTGTAGACACGGACTTTCTTAATCAATTCTTTTCATGTCTGATTTTCTTTTTCCAGCATTTTCATGAAAAGAAAACACTAATTAATTATATATATTAATTACTGAACTGTCAGGCTCATGCCTAATTAGGTGCTCATTAATTATGTTCTTAATTAATCGTATATTTGTGAAACATGCACCAAAGTCAATCATGAAATGAAATTGGCTTAAAAAATAAATATTAGTGAAATAGCATTATCTATTGAATAGACCCAACTCAATCATTTTCTAAATATAGTAATATATATAACCCAGTGTTTACGAACCATAGAATAATTAGGAATTAATAATATTTCATTAACTATAAACTTTAAATATCTTCTAAAGATTATCTGATCATATCTACTTAATTTATTCTGATAATTAGACCAAATCACAGAATAAAATTATTGTTCATTTTTTCTTTTGGAATTGAATTAATGGGCACTTGCATCAATTTTAATGTGATTTGAATTATTGTGGTTAATTATACCAATAATATAAGATTAAGGGCTCTAAAAACATAACATAAAATATTAAGGGATATATATAATTAGAGAATTTTATTTAAAGAGAAACAACACGCGCGAGCTTGTAAACAACAATACGGCCTAAGATACAAAGAGGAGAAAAAAATTAGAACCAAACCACATTTTCTCTATCCCTATTCTTTTCTTTCTTACCGAAACTATATACACCTTCGGTGTAAAATAAACGACGTTCTGAGATAGTAAAAATTTGTGAAACAATGACTAAAATAACAAGTAAGATGAACAGTAAGAATTGATAGGAAAACGTCATTTATTGTACATTAGAGGGAGTATCTGCTAGACAGTTTAAAACTCTTGGTGTGAATCTAAAATTCAGTCACACCGCGGCCTCAATTAGAGCTCCAACCTCAATTAATTTTGACCATACATTTAATTATAATTATGAAACTAAGTTCCCTACTTTAATCGGTACTCATGAGCCTATAATACTTAATATATGAACGTTAATTTTTTTTTCCGGTCCTTTCGAAGGTCCTCTTAATTCTTTTTAGGTAGAAAATTAATCTTATTCGATCACTGTCAAATTTAAAAGAAGATGATTCTTTCAATGTTGTTTACTCAACTCTCAAACTCATCAGCTTAATTTAAGGATATTTCTTACTATATATATTACTACTAATTAGCAACAACAAGCGATTTAAAACCCCGGTCACATGTACGTAGTCAACAAGCAGAACATGGGATCATCAATCGACCAAAATCCTCTATTTCTATAAACCTAAAATAAAAACTAAAAAAAAATCTATTTATAATTTTCTTAATACTCAAACTAACAAGAGCTACCAAACTCTTTACTCACATGCAAGGATCATGGGTAGTTTTGACAGGTATTCGCCGCATATCATGCAAAAACTGAAAACGAAACCTTATATATATATAATTGATATTGGTGGGCATATTTAAAATATATAAATAAATATTTTTTTCGCATTACACATGACGGGAGATTGTTGAACTCCTAAACAAGCAACCGAGTAATTATAAATTAATTAACAAAATTAATCCAAAGTTTTGCAGTACTATTAGAGATAATCCTTTTTATTTATTATTTTTAAGTCAGTTAGTCAATCTTAATTTTTTACTGTCTCTTACCAATTTAACCACAACCCAGATTGGTTCAAAATATCCATTTTGATCCCTATATTTTTATTTTTAATATAGCAAAATTAGTAACATGTTTTTCTATGAATTCGAATACTTCTTTTTAGCCCCTTACTGCATGATATCTTTTCATGGTTGGAATGATTTATTGAAAAGTTGAGAAGCTTGATTCTGTTTATTTCAGGCACGTTTTGCTTCCTATAATTTTATCATGCTTGTAGAGCCCACTTTTGATTGCCCCAAATTAGCAAGCAAAACGACATCACCTTCAATCAACAATCATTCCACTGAAATATTTATATGTACACACAAAAAAGAGTGTTAATTCATCAAACAATATTAGTTGAGGGACCAAATCAATAAAAAATTAGTTCACAAGTACCTTTGCATTACGGGTTTAATTCAAGGGTGGGGATAATTTTTTTTTTAAAGTAAATAAAATAATAAAATAAAAAAAGCTGGTTAGGATAAAAATCAAACATATATATTATTTTCTTTTATTTTTCTTTGTAGAAGATAGAGGAGTGAAAGAGTTTTGTTTTGGGCCTTTGACTCACTAACTACTCCTTAAAGTTGCGAGGCACGCATTCTAAGCTACGACCACCCGCATTGATTTTAATTAATTAGTCTTCCTACTCACACGGCTTAAACAACGTAAGTATTAATTAAGGAAAAAAAAGTGTAACCAATTATTATCAATCCATTGATGAAAGATACATGATCAAGGTCGTCGACGCCGCAATTAATGTCCCCCAACCCAAAAGTATATACACGCCGGCAACACAAATATTTCACCGTCTTCTTTTCTTTATTCTCTTTTTTCCTTAATTCTCTCTTAACACTTAATTACCTTCTACACTGGCTTAGTTACCAAGGATCTATAACTCATTATATACCGAATTTGAATTTCATTTTTTGTGTATAAAGTTAAATATATGGTTTTCATTATATATAAAATGATTATAATTAAGGATTCACACAAGTGTGACAAAGTACACATATGATTGAGCTGAGAGACACTACTAGTCCATGATAATAATGGACAGAGTGCACCTTCCTACTTACAAATGAACATGGGTTTTTTTTATAAAAAAATTACCAACCAAAATAATTTTGGTAAAAATATGTAAAATTAATGGTGACTGCATGTATCTTTTGTTCCCCTCCCCTTTCATTTTCCTTATGTTCACACGTACCGCCCTGACTACCGGTCTTCACTCTCACGATCAGAAGACGATAGCCGGAAAACCCACTTCGTGACTGACTTCTTTCTTGAACTTTTCAACATTTGGTGGCTGCAACTTTGGTTGTTGGTTGCGTTTAAAGATCCCACGAACAATTTCAACCGTTTCATCGCAACGCTGAGTGTTGCCTCGGACATGTTCGCGAAACACACCCGAAACCACCCGGGTTCGATGCAATGACACGAGGAGCCGGGCGAGATGTTGAGTTTAACATCATAAACAATCTTCTTCCACAGCTTCATTTCGGCTTCGAATGTATTCGAACTCAATAGATGCTTCATGTTAACCCAACAGAACAGGCCGGCGTTGCTAGTCTTCAGCGTACTGATCCCTGCTTTTTCGAGTCCCTTAACTAGCAATCTTTGTCTCTCCTTGAGCCGCTTCTGGTTCTTGGCAATGTAGTTCTTTGTGAACTTCTTGTCCGAGAGGAGAGAGGAGAGGAGGTATTGTGTTTGGGAAGAGACTAAACCGAAGCTAGACATCTTCGTCGCGGCGGAGACAACCATGTCGTCGTTAGAATAAATTGCACCGACTCGGAAACCAGGGAGTCCGAGATCCTTGGAGAGGCTATAAACAATGTGAACTCTTTCCCAGACTTCATGGTTCGTTTCGTAGCATTTCATGTCGTTTAAAACTTCCATGATACTGACGAAGCCTGGGGAGCTAAAAACGGTGCCGGAGTATATCTCGTCGCTGATGAGGTGAATATTCTTTTCCGAGATGAAATTTAGGAGGAGAATTAATTCGTCTCTGGTCATTGTTGTTCCTAAAGGATTTGATGGGTTGGTGACTAAAACGCCCTTAACTCTTAGGTTCCGGTCTTGGGCATCGAGATAAGCGGCTTCAAGAGCTTGTGCAGTGATTTGGAAGGAATTTTCGCTTGTACAATGAATTGGTACAATCTCAACTCCTGTTCTCCATTTGAGATCTCTATCAAATCTGTAGGGAAAAGATATAAAATTAGATATTTGTACATTTCTTGAAGATATCGTAAGTAACTTAGCATTCAAGAAACAAATTAAGAAAATAGAATAAAATAAATGTTGACTTACCCAGGATAGTATGGTGTAGGAAGAAGGAATGCCTCGCCTGGTTCGGCTAGGCAAAACATGAGTGTCTCATTTGCAGAAGTTGCACCAGCTGTAAGAACTATCTTGTTTTGATCAAAAGTCACTTTGTTCCCTCTTATTTCTCCCATAAATTCTACTAATGCCTGAAGAAAACAAAATAAAAAATCATGGTTAGACATATAATGACGAATTTAAGTTGTGCTTGGTGAAAGAAGCTGAGAGGATACCCGAAAAAATAATAATGGATTGTATAATGAACTTACTTTCTTGAAATCGGGTAGACCATGATAGTCTTGAAAGAGAGCAAGCTCTCTAAAAGTGGATTGACCATTCTTCTTGAACCCAGCTGCGTCTGGGTTAGCAGCAAGCCACGATTCAAGAAGATCAAAGGAGAGTTGATTTTCTGCAAGACCCATTTGGATGATTCCGGTTGGATTCTTAATCTCATCGTATGGATTCTTCTCGTATTCTTGCCATCCAAGAAAGTAAGAAGAATCTTGTCCATGAGTATTACACATGGCTTTTGTTGACAACATCCTCATTGTTTCGTAAAAAAAAAGTTATTTCTCAGGGAAAATGTTGGAATTAAGAATCTTGACGAATAAGAAGAAGAAGAATGGTGGAAAGAAGAATAAGATGTGGGTTGGTTTTGATGGATGTTCGAAAAATGGAGTGAGTTGTGCATGTATATATAGTTGCTTAGGCCATACAAGAGAAATGGTGGAGAAAGACAATTATGGGCATGAAAGAACAAGAATTCAATCTCCTAATTATCAAAGTTAATTAAACCATACTGTAGTTTACATTATCAAAAAACAACACAAAAAAAATGTTTTCAAGTTTTCGTACGCGCTTTCTGCACCGTCCCACGGACATTACACACTTCTATGCTCAAATTCGGCTACAACATTAAAATTCATGGGTTGACGTTTATTCCATACCATTTTAGGAAGAAGGGTATTAGCCAACAACTCCAAAATCGCGTGGGGCTCCGTGGTCATAACGCTTAATAATAATAGCACACTAGAATAATAGTTAGTGTATCTTTTTTAAGCTTAAGAAAAAATAATAATAATTATGAAGTACAATTAATAAGGTATTTACCCAGAAGTGACGTAGATATACAGATATGAGATTGTTCTACTTTAATTAAAAGTTCAAGTTCGAAACTTATAATTATGCAACTGAGTTAAACTATTTGTGATCTTGTCCTGCTCAAATCTGAAATATAATCGTCACCCAACAACCGGATACCGGATAATAATAATAATAATAATAATAATATACTACCACTTAATTATGAAAGAGATTGTTAGTAATCATAGAGTCAAATGCCATATATAACCGACAGCATATCTTATAGAAAATTGAGAAAAAAAGAAATAAATACCACAAGTGACGACCCACTTAATTAATTTAATTATAAGCTTGGAAACTCTAGAGTGTGGCCATGGACCTTAAGGGTCCATATGTTCCTGGCTCTATTTACAACCCATATCACACCAATGTCGGCCACATTCTCCCTCTTAAACCATCCAGTGGTCCATTGTCCTCCCCTTTTGCTCCTCTACTTGCTTACTTAGTCTTTTTTTCTACCTAAAACAATCTTTTCATTAAAATTATAAAGTCAAATTAACATCTTATTCATCACTACCTAGCGGAACCAAGATTAAGCTATTAATTAATTATAAATTGACAAAAATCAGTTTACTCTAACTAGTGTATAGAAACATTTTATAGCCCATTGGATTGGATTTTAAACTAGTGTAGGTAAACCCATTAGTCAAAAAAGTCTTTATAATTGTTTCATGCTCAACAAACAATTACCTGACATGACTTTGACTGAAAATAACAAAAAGCAAAAAAAGATTTTAGATTTTTACATTTTCAAGTTCTGGGTCAGAAATAATTATGTTTGAATTGTGTACCTACTAAATAATAGAGTCCTGCTTTCACTTCTAATAAGTAAAAAGTAAATTATAATTACGTTCATACATAATGATTAAATTAGTGACCTCTTAATTAATATAAAAACGCTAAATTACCCGCATGGATTATATATTCTTGAACTCTTGACTTCCAAGGAAGTTTTACTATAGTTAGCCGTAAATAGGAGATGGAAATTAATGTAACTTGGCGTAAAGCTAATTAAAGGGGAAACGCAACGCCGGTTGGTTTAATTGAATAGCAGGAAAAGATTGATGTTTGATGGAATTATATTTGCCTCCCCGTCCCCGTGACGGTGAGTGATCTTGATAACTACATAATCCTAACGCACGAGAAAGAGTAAAAAGTGATATCATTGATTATTCTTTTCCATTTTGGTGTAAATTGACCTGTATTAGGAGGAGTAGAGAAATACTGGTTTCCAAAAATATAAATCGATCATTTCATAGTATTAATTGATCAAGCACCAGTTTGTAGTAAAATGCATGCCAGCAAATCTTGTTTGACCATAGCAAGCACACCATGCATGGACGGTAGAGATCGTGGTAACTGGAAATTTGGTAGTGTTTGTTACAATAATTAAATCCTCCTTCAGCATGGTTCAGATGGATTTGGTTCAATTTAGGTCGGTTTTAAATCAGATCGGATCTCCCTTACCTCCAATCGAACCTATAATCGAAATACTTCGGTTGGATTAGGATACTTCGGTTGACAAGTTTGAAGCAGAGGCGGATGTGAGGGAGTTGTCCCTTGATGAGCGGATTGCCAAGAAGGAGGCTGAGACGACGCTGTGGGAGAAACAGGGGCAAGCATGTAGGTTGTGGCAACGGAAGGCTAGAATCCACTGGGATTCATTAGGAGATCGCAATACTAAGTTTTTCCATCAGGTAGCGAAGGCTACACAGCGGAGGAACAACATTACGGAGATGATCGATAGGGATAGAAGATTGACTGAGCCTCAGGAAATAAAAGAAGCAGCGGTCATGTACTATAAAGATTTCTTTTTAGCCAGGACATGGGACAGACCGCAGCTCACGGATTTGCGGTTCAAAAGGTTGAGATCAGATGAGGTTGAATTGCTTGATAGTGAAGTTACCAATGCAGAGATATGGGAGGCGGACAAAAGTTATGGGAGGGACAAGTCTTCAGGTCCGGATGGGCTCTCGATGCTGTTTATCCAAAATGCGTTGGACATTATAGGGGAGGATGTTAGCAGTAGGGCTGTTCAAATTTCCCGTTTACCGAAATTCCAAAATTTTCGACCCGAAATTTTGGAATTTCGGTTCGGTAAATTCGGATACCGGAATTTCGGTAAACGGGTATCAATACCAGAACTTTTGTTCGGGTCGGAAACGGGAAGCGGACTTGTAAGTTCGGGTACCCGAACTCCCGAACTTACAAGGGTAAGTAAGTAAAATCCAAATCACCTAGGCTAGGTCTCACTCATTCTCCTCTCTCGATCGATCTGGATCTCTCTCTCATTCATTCCCCAAACCAGCCAGACCACACCACACAGACCAGACCAGAGATCACACCACCGCGGCATCACCAACCACCACGACATCGCCACCGCGGTATCACCAACCACCCACCGCTTCGCCTTCTCTCCTCTCTCAACTTAAGGCAACAATCATCTTCTGCCTCACACGGTCACATCGTCTTCCTCACCTCCAAGGCTCCATCGACCGAACCTGGTTTGGCTACCCAGAAGTCACCATCCTCCTACTTCCGCCGCCCACAGCTGGATAAGGAGATCCACTTCTTCAATTCCTTCTCTGGTACATCTTTAATTATTCCCCATTTTCTTCCAACTCATTTCTGTTCTCTATTCTTCACCGCTTCTTCCTTTTCTTTCTCTTCTGCTTGGTATAGTAATTGTAATTGATAAGAAAATGGTGAATGCAATTATGGGGAAAGAACCATTTCTTGATTAGCTATGATTTTTTGTTTTCTCCTGTTCTTTGATGTTATTGGTCGAGCTGGTGCTGGGCTTTCGCTGGCTTCAGAGTAGAAACCATGATTCCAATTTTGATTTGTGATCAAATATTGAGATGGTGGCTTCCTTTAAGCATCATCACGCACAGTAGGTGTTTGTCAAAATGCCCCAACCAATAAATATAATTTGTATGTTTAATTTGAATTTTTTTAACAGTAATTAAAAAAATCTCGGAAATTTCGGGTACCCGATATTTCCCGAAATTTCGAGTTCGGAATTTCGGGTTCGGGACAGGAATTTAAAACTTCGGGATCGGGAACCAAAAACAAAATTTCAGAATATCCGAAATTATCAAAGTCGGACCTCGGAAATTCCGAAGATCCGACTGCACACCCCTAGTTAGCAGACTGGTGAGTAGTTTCTTCAACCGGGGGCGCTTCCCCCTTGGCGCCAACACCTCATTTATCACGCTCATTCCTAAGGTTGTGCAGGCTAAGCGGTTCTCGGAGTATCGTCCGATTAGTCCGGTTAGTAGTTTCTATAAAATTATTTTTAAAATCCTAGCGCAACGACTAAGCAGGGTCATTGCCTCGGTGGTTAGCGATGAGCAACATGGCTTTATTAAGGGGAGGCAGACTCTTGATTGTGTAATGATTGCCAATGAGATAATTTACTTACTTAAAGTTAACAGGCGACAAGGGTTTCTATTTAAGCTGGATTTTGAGAAAGCGTACGACTCTGTAGAGTGGGGATACTTAGATGACGTGTTGGGATTCATGGGCTTCAGTATGAAGTGGCATGGGTAGGTGAGGGAGTGCCTTGCTACGGCGAGGGTCTCGGTTCTTATCAATGGGTCACCTTCCGGTCAATTCGGGGTGGGTAGGGGTCTGCGCCAGGGGTGCTCGTTGTCTCCCTTCCTGTTTAATATTGCTGCTGTCGGGCTGCACTTGCTGTTCAGTAGGGCGATTGGCCAAGGCTTGTTGAGGGGTATCAGAAACAGCTTGACAGGTTGGAATATCTCTCATCTGCAGTTTGCAGATGATACTCTAGTGTTTGTGAACAACGATGAACAAGAAGTCCAATGCGTTAAGGGGATTCTCAGGTGGTTCGACGCATTCTCAAGGCTGAAGGTTAACTACCACAAAAGCACCCTTGTGGGAGTTAATGTCTGCAGGCAATCTGGGGAAATTGTTGCTCAGAGAGCGGGGTGTAAGTACGAGGTTCCCCATTTTAAATACTTGGGATCCTATGCAGGGCTGAACCCGCGGA
This sequence comes from Viola odorata, assembly GCA_963691705.1. NCBI lineage: Eukaryota > Viridiplantae > Streptophyta > Magnoliopsida > Malpighiales > Violaceae > Viola > Viola odorata. Next base: position 63,475,625 of record OY829540.1, read on the forward strand.
GGATTTCTAGCTGGAATTTCCTCCTTCAAGCCCTGCGCAAGAGGCTTGCTACTTGGAAGGGAGCTTTACTTTCGGTCGGTGGAAGAATGACGCTCATCAAATCTGTGTTGAATAGCATTCCCGTGTATAATATGTCCATTTATCTTATACCAAAAGGAATTGTTAGACGCTGTGAAAGTGTCATGCGCCACTTCTTATGGAGTGGAGGAGATCACTCAAAGGGCCTGGCGAAGGTTAGATGGGAGCTTGTCACCCGCTCGATAGAGGCTGGTGGCTTGGGGCTAGGCTGTCTCCATGACCGTAACATTGCTTTTCTATTTAAGTGGATTTGGGGAGTGCTTAAGGGCGACAAGAAGTTGTGGGTAGAGCTGGTCTAGAAGGAATACAATTTCACAGCTACGGGAGACCTCTGGCTGAGGGATGCGTCGCTTATGTCTCCTATTTGGGGCGACATCATGCGCTCCTGTGGGAGGACCTCGTCGACCTTTGGGTTATAGCAGAGCCATACGAATTTCATTATAGGGAGCGGTGAGGATGTGAGGCTCTGGTGGGATACTTGGGCTGGTGGGGTGCCGCTAGCAATTAAGTATCCGCGGATGTATGCCTTATCCTATAATCCCATGGGGCTGGTGTCGGAATGTGGGCATTGGGAGGGGGCTGTTTGGATTTGGGATTGGAGTTGGCGTCGGGGTCTCTTTGAATGGGAGGTAGAGGCCTTGAGGAACCTCCAAGATAGCATTCCTGAGCCTAGATACACTAGCAGCAAGACTGACATGAAGTGGGACTTAGATAAGTCGGGGGAGTTTACTATTAGGTCCTGGAGAGAGGGTCTTGAGACCTTGTGCTTGGGAGGGGCTATCAATGCTACTCTACAGTCGTGTTGAAAGGCCTGGACACCCCACCGCGTTAGCTTCTTTCTGTGGCTATCCATGCAAGGTCGCCTTGCCACTAGAGACTATTCATGGTGTTGCAACATCATACCGCATGAGGATAACAGATGCCCAATGTGCATGAGGCAAGGTGAAGACATCCACCACTTGTTTCTTCACTGTGGGGCTGCTGCCACGCTTTGGGAGCAGCTGTCCAGCTGGGCTGGTTGCTACTGGGCACGTCCTAGGAGAATAGAAGATGTGTGGGTTTCTTGGTCGACCCTCATAACTGTGCAATCGAAGGAGGTTGTGGGGATGTGGCAGACCCTTCTCGCTGCTGCTATGTGGTCCTTATGGCTTCAGCGTAATGCGGCTGTCTTTAATCATGTGGTGTCGTGCCCCCGTCGTGTCTTCATAGCTGCGTTTGGCCACTGGCAACGTTGGCTTACTAGCACTGATCGTAGCTTCCCCTACACGGTGGAGCAGATGACGCAGTCCCCGGATTGGCTGTTCAGGTGGGGTTGATGCATGCTGGGCATGTCTGTGTAGTTGCGTTGTGTAGGCTGCTTGTTCTTTCTTAGTTTGGGTAGCTTGGGCGCTGGTTGACAGCTGCCCCTTGCTGCTTTGTATATTCTTCTCCCTTGCTTCTTTAGCCATTTGCCTAATGGCATGATTAATAAAATCTCTCCTGCTTATTAAAAAAAAATTAGGATAAATTCATTTAGTAACTGACCAAATTTGACTATTTTAGTTCAGATCGGTTCGGATTTCGAATATATATTTCAAGACTTCGGTTCGAATTGTTGTAAAATTGAGGAGAGCACTTACTCTTTTGCATAACTTCCAAGTAATTCTCTCATCTTCAACCACCCACTCCACCAATACACGTCTCCTTTAAAATAACTCCACTAACACACGTCCATCTCCTGTAACCTCCACATCCCTTTCTTGTTTTCCCATCTCTCATGCTTATTAAAAAAAATTAGGATAAATTCATTTAGTAACTGACAAAATTTGACTATTTTAGTTCGGATCGGTTCGGATTTCGAATATATATTTCAAGACTTCGGTTCGAATTGTTGTAAAATTGAGGAGAACACTTACTCCTCTGCATAACGTAATTCTCTCATCTTCAACCACCCACTCCACCAATACACGTCTCCTTTAAAATAGCTCCACTAACACACGTTCATCTCCTGTAACCTCCACATCCCTTTCTTGTTTTCCCATAACAACAAACTGTTATAAAAGAGGGAGCATTTTCTTTCCTGAAAGATGATTTGATGATTTTGACCTCTTTGTTGTGTTTGTTACAATAATTAAATCTTTGTACTAGGATAAATAACACCCCCTCATATCGATTTGGTTCAATCTAGGTCGGTTTTAAATCATATCGGATCTTCCTCACTCCAATCGAACCACAATCGAAATACTTCGGTTGGATTAGGATAAATTCATTTAGTAATTGACCATATTTGACTATTTTAGTTCGGATTGGTTCGAATTTCGAATATATATTTCAAAATTTCGGTTCGAATTATACATAAAAATGGAAGCATTTTGTCTAAAATTCAGATTGTTCGGTTTTTTAGATTGAATCGGTTCAGTTTCGGATCTCACTAGCTCTAATTGAACAGTAACAATTTGTGTTCAGTTCAGATTGAATCGAATAAATTAAACAATCGGATTCAGATCAGATTAGTCGAATATAGATAATTTTGCTTAATCCTACTCCCTCCTTTTTAAAAAGAGAGGAAAATGCTTCATATTCCACAATTTTTTATACTATAGCGAAATTTAAATTGTTTATTTTTAGTAAGTAGGTGAATTAAAAATTAAAATATACCACTTAAATCTCGCCACATCAATTATTATGAAAATTTTGTAGAATTCTTTTAGTATTACTCTTGAAAAAAATTGTTTAAAATTTTACCCCACAAATCAATAAATTATTTAATAGTTGTCTGTTTAAGTAAATTTATAATTCTATTTTTTTTTAAAAAAATTTTTTATAAATCATTAAGGAAATATTTTAGAAAGTTTAATAAATAATTCATTATTTTTTAAAAATAAACCTTAATAACTCTTTGAAATTTTCAAAACAGACTTATATAGACTAAATTAAAATCACGGCTAAAACGATCTATATATGATTTTATTTTTTACGAGAATGAGGAAATATGGGGCAAAAAACAGACATGCAACAAACGGTGCAATTTATTATGAGCTAGGTGATATATAAATAAATCAAAAGACGTAAGACCGTGCGAGTAGTAATTGCTAGTGATCACTCCAACTAAGTTGACTAACCCAATAGATTTTAGCCGCCCTTGGTTTTCGGCGACCATGCCCATGCCCCGTTGTAAAAACCAAGGTTGTAATATAAATTTGGTCGGGAAGAGAGTTAATCAATCGGAGCCGAATTAGATTGATCCTAACTTTAATAATTTAGTAAATAAAATTTAATATTCGTGTAGAATTATAGGTTTTTTTTTAAAATAAATAAAAAGTTTATGTTATTTTTATAATATGGATTCCAACTTAACTAGTATCACTAATATAGTATTGACAGTGGTTAATGTTTTGTTGGCAACCACACCAAACTTTATTTTAAAATTTATTTTCTTAATAACTAACTCGATTAAACTCGGATTAGGTCAATCGATTTATCATCCAATTCGATCGATTATTTCAAAATATAATAGATTTATCATCCTGTGACCGATTTGCAAGTTTCTTGGTCAAACCGGCTGAGCCAGGTCGAGTTTAACCATATTTGTAAATATTACTATCATTCATGTTTAATTATGTCATTGAAGTCTACCCTCGTTTTCATTCTAGTCACCGAATAAATTATTTATACGTTCTCATCGCTAAACTATATATATCCATCGTTTGTTATTCATGTCATTGTCGTTTCGTCAAAATAATTTGACGAGCGCTCTTAATTAGCTTTCCAATTTTTTTTTATATTATATCAAAACAGTCCTTAAAGTTTCTTCTTTTTTACATAATTTATTAAATTTATGCAAAATTGTTGACATATTATTTTCATTTAAGGACCAATTATAATAAAATATCTAAAAATATAAACTTTAAGGATTATGACAATAAAAATTAGGAGCTAAAGGGTTAGTTTATTTTGTTGAAAAATGCAACAACATTGACATTTAAAAAAGAAGTTATTTAGTGAATAATTAATTAATGACAATCTTGAAAAAAGTTAATTTCCTGCCCCCTTTTAAGTATAGATGTATAATCCTGCTTCACTTTATTACGCTTTGATTCTAACTAGCTAATCAAGTGAGGGACAGCTTCATCATCTTCTAACTTTCTTTCATTGTTTTAAGTGTGTTTGAAAAAGTGAGTGTCGCACGTCTGAAACTACGGGATTTTCATGCCAACCTCTTTCGCCTTCTTTCTTTTCTTCTCTTTAACATGTCGTTGAACCCACTAGCCTCCTAATTTTAATAATTACTAGGTGGAAATTACTTAATCTTAGTTTCATTTTAACTATATATATATATATATATACGCACTAGCTTTGCGTTTTTTTTTACGGTAGAGTGAGATTCAAATCTGGGTCTATATTTTGGATAATAAGTATGGAAATGAATGAATGTCAATTGAGTAGTTAAGTTTAATTTAGCAATGTGTAAATTTATTTATTACTGTAAGGGTAAATTAAGAAAAGTCAGCAGATCATATCTCCTTGTACCAAAATATCAATTATTTAGAAACAACTTTTCCTTTTGATAAAATGACTAATAAAATAATACAGAGGAAGTATATACTAGAAAATCAATTTATTCCAGTGTTTCTTATATCATATATGGTCCTACATGTACTTAAAGATTAGAGCATAATATATATCAATATCAGAAGCACTATAAATTACTATCCTTTGGGGATCGATGTTGCTAGACCAACATTTTATTTTATTTTTCATAAAAAAAGAAACACTTAAGCGATGACATATAAATATATCTGGTTACTCAATGGACATGTAGTTTATTGATTGACATACTGTTTGTAAAGTTACTAATTAAGATTCGAATCCCACCTCTAACTAGTTGATGTTGTGAAATGAACTTTTTTTAATGAAAAATATCTTGTGTCAAAGGAGACATATATAATAATCTTTAAGAAAATTACACCTAGAAATTAATTTAGTCTTACATTACAATATAATGTGAAAGGGTTAACTTATGTACTAATATGCCTAATTATAGGGCCGGGTCCCCTTAATTATATATGAACATTTAGTTGTACTTTTAAATTGAAAACATCTATATATATAATTTAAGTAGTTTAATCATATCCTCACCAATATTTAGTGTATTTCAGTTATGTAATAATGTAATAAATCAGCAAATAATAATTATTAGTGCTTAATTAAATTAATTAGCGAAAAGGGAACTTGAAAAAATATAATTAAAGTGGGCACATGGTTTGTATAGTAGAAAAGGTGTTATTATCCATGGCATGTGAAATCCCTCGTTTAGTTGCCCCCACAAGAGGCCACTTAAGCACAAGAAATAGGCATATTGTAGGGCTATAGGACCATTTTTATGATCTTAAGTCCGATATATATATTTTTGGTGACATGTAACATGACGATCACGTTCGTCCATTCCTCACACAATTCCTAGCTTGGGGTAGGAGACATTGTCAAGGACCATTTGCTTCCTTCATTTAAACATCGTAGGGTCACTCTCCTGATCCCTCCAAATGCTTTTTTTTTTTTGGTTGTGTCCCTATCGTTCGATTGAATTTGTGTTTTAGTTGCGTTTTCTAAGTGTTCGATACCGAGTAAGCGGTCAACGAAAACTACACTTACCAACTTGATTAAAAAGCTACTCTCTCCGTATTTTATTAAATGTCGTTTTGGGTGTTGGCACATTTCTTAAGATAGTGATTGATTTGGAAAAATTAAGATTTTTTTTTACTCTTTTATCCCTTGCATTGTCCATTATTTACGAGAAGTCACCACACCCATACAATTTGCATTAAGGGTAGAATGGTAAATTCTTTTCAAATTTGCATTAGAAGATGGAAAATGATATACAAATTAGACCAATTTTCAACACCCAAAATGACATTTAATAAAATACGGAGGGAGTAGCTAGCTAGCATATATCAAATTATATATATGTAAATAAAACATGAAAATCTTCTCGATGGGAAAATGAGATTGTTTCACTCCGAAAAAATTAGTGATCAAGTAGGGATTTCCAATTCTAAAATCTCGTTCAATATATTTTTATTAGTGAACTAATGATTTAGTTCGTCAATTTTAGTTGTGGTCGATTGGTAAAAAATTCATCTATTTTAACTCAATTCACAAGTTCAGTGAAGTGAAGTAAACTCTAATGGGAGAGTCATCATCTGCTTCACGACGCAACAATGCTCAAAGAAGAACTATTAGTATCCAACTCATAATGTCACGTCATTATTTGGAGGTAACTTAATGATGTGATATGTGTCACGTGACAACAACCAATGACATAGCACATCATGCAGTTCAAGGAGGTTATGATTAAAATGAATAATTAATACAAGAGTGGTCAAATAAAATATTTTAATACAAGGAGAAAAATATCATTAACTTTATTGATATATATTTTGGATATATATACTAAGCTACCCGGTAACAATTTTGTAATGAGTCATTTGATTTTGAATTTTATACACTTTGGATTGACTCTATGTATTGATAAAAAGGAATTTATTTACAGCATTAATTATACATTTATGTAAATTTTTCATGAAGCAAGATACAATGTAACGTCCAATTTTGATAGTAATATTGGATGAAATTGCAAAGTATATAATCTAAATTTTCACGATTCTAGTAATTCAACCGATAAGTTTAGTTAAATATACCTTGATAGAAAACCGAGTCATTTCATATAGCAGCATATATAGATGATAGATCAGATACTTTGACTGTTCGAAATTCAACGGTTATGGTCGTGAATATGACATATTGACTTTTCGAAATTCAACGATTTCGAATTAATGTAAACTTATAGAGGAAGTAAAGTAGTGGAAGGTTGAATTCTTGTAAGTAAATGAGGAAAAATGACCCAAGGTTTGGTCAAACTATATGGTTTTTGTAAAGTACTGCATGAAAATACGACGCTGGATATATATGAACCCACCCAACCTTACGTACGTAGTGGATCTAAAAATTAAATGTAAGAGTAATTAAATTAATCCTTCCAATTTTTTAAAATCAAATATTTAGGGATTAAATTGACCTTTGATTATCATGCGCCGTGCAGATTATGATTAATAAGTTAGGTAGTCGATAAAGATAGGAGCCAATTAATTGTATAACAGGAATAATGAAAGAAATGTTTGGGACATTTATAGAGTAATTTTGTGGTCCAAATCCAATCTCATACTGCCTTTTAAGCCCATTCACATCTCAAATGTTAAACAAAACCTCTACCAACATCAATTGGTTACGGTGCAGTGATTCATCCTTAACATAATTCTCAGTTTCAAGTTTGGAGAATTAAAAATCTTAAATGTAGAGAGAGCTGTTTTATTTAACGCCCGATCGTGTTTAAACGTGAGATCAATCTTTTGCCAAAAAGGTAAAAAAAACACCCAGAGAAACTGAAAAAGAGAGAACCTCTAGCGCCGGCCCTTCAATGTTCCAAATTGGCAAAGGATAGAATGTCCATTCAAAAGTAAACATCTCAATTATTCTACACTTAATATGGCATGTGAACACTGGTCCTTCTTTATGGGCTGGCAGTTTATATTTAGAAGTAAAAATTAGTACAACATTTAATATCCTGATTTAGTGAGCGACGACACTGCTTTCTCCTTTCAAGTTTGAACTCCTGATTTCTTTCCATAAAAAGAAAACGAAAACTTGGCAGAGAAAGACTCTAAGAACCTACAATATCCACTTAAAAACACGTTGAAGTAGTGTTGGTGTTGGTGTTAGTTTCGTGTTTGACAAGAAAACCGAAATTGTTTTGGTCCAATTGATCATGCTGCGAATTCCATGGGAAAAGAAGAAATTATATAAATGGTTAAAAGTTAAAACAAAACTTTGTTAGGGTTTTCTTCATTTGCTTATTAATTAAAAGAAAATGATGAATTTAACCGATTTAACAAAATGGGCTAAGTGATATGAGGTTGTGTTGATGCATGCAATAATTTTACGGGTTAATTCGGTGACAACAAAATTAATTTTTGTATAAGAAGTAAAAATAAATGACAATTAATTTTTTCTTCTATTTTTTGTCTTATTACCATTAGAAACTTAAATCCTAGGACCCATATGGTCTAGTCTTCCATGTCCAAATTTCAAACCATGCAGTGTTACGTTTTTGTCAAGTTGTATATACATAATCCAAGTGGGTCAATTTGTGTGTAACAATCAAGCATTGAGTACATCATACTCACACATCAAATGGGTCTTGGCTTAAATAACCCAATTTCCAATTATTTGTAGCAATTTCTTTTTCTCTCTAAGAAAACCAATCCTTATATATTTAAAACTTTGCAGATACTGAACTATAAGAGAACATTTTGCACTTCTAATCTTTACAAAAGAAAAATAATCAGATGTAGGGAGTTTAAGAAAAGAATTCGGTTCTTACGTGCAACTAATTTCTTTTCTTTTAAACTGACTAAAAGTGTGAATGATCTCTTCTATCTCAGTCCCTTGGTTTTAGTAAATGGGGACCGACTGACCCTCTCCACCAGCCTAGCTTGAGAGTGATTGCAAGTCCAGCTGCCGGCCTACAAGTGCCACTCTAAGTCATTGTTGTATGTCTTCGCCATCAATTTCATGTTGTGTTATGGCCTTCACTCTCGGTACTCTTTGCTTAATTTCAATTTCATGACCTCTTCCTGGCCAGCGTTATTATCCGAAAAATGTAGAGAAGATATTCAAAAGACTTAAAAAAAAGAGAGAAGCTTATCTTACTTTTTTTCCCCGTTACATGGTAATGACACGAATTGAACTTGAACTAATTGGGTCATAAGTTATGAAATGAAATGTGACACAAAATATGTCATAACTTATTCGAAATTTTTAATTGCTTTCCCATATCTATATAGATTTTATAGATATGATGACAGACTGCATTGACATATACCCAATTGTTATCGTCAGATTTTTGGCTGGAAACGTGAAATTGTGTGTAGACATGGGACACATTTAGAGCTGTTAAGGCGACCCAAGTCATTCTATTGGGTTCGTTTTGGCCCATTGCGACAAATCAAATGGACCCTAAGCCAGTTCCAATAATAGATTAGTGTCCTTTTTTTTCTTGCTTGTTCCTTATGGGTCTCCTCTCAAGTACCCATTCATTTTATACCATTCACCTCTCATACACTCAGTATTCTCCAATTATGATATTGACGGTTGAGTAGTATAAAATTTGTTTAATATTAACTTATGTTTCTTATTTGAATGCATTCATATTATAAAAATCATTTTTTTGTGTCTAATTATATTTTAATGAGATTAATGAGATCCAAATTGGATTTATGTGACTAATCTTTCCTACAAAATTCTTCTGCCAACAAGCGCACCTTGTTGGGGGTATCTTGTCCAACTAGTTTAGCTGCGCAGATTTCAATATTCTTTGTCCCATATATGAGGCCTTGAATTGATGAGGGGGGTTTTCCACATTTACTTACAAAACGCCAAATGCGATGGGCCAGAGATGCATATCGCAATTTTCCTGGCGCTTAGACCCAATAATAAATGGGCCCATTTGCTTAATGCTACAGTTTGCCAACAAGTTCAGACCCAAGTTACTCTCTCGTGTTTTCCGCTGTTCTCACAATTGGAATTGTATGAACCCCACCGAGAAATGCACCACTGAAAAATGAGTTTATCAATAGTTACTCGAACCCTACTTGATGCTATAGTTTTTCCAACTATAAATGCATTGTTGAGCATCCTAATAATATTTTTAATTTTAGATCTGTAAAAACTGAGAGCTCTCCTCTCCCCTTGAATTTTCTTCTATTTCCCTTTTTTTCTAGTTTTCTTTTTCTATCCTTTTCTTATTGAAGTGTAAATTAGACTCTGAATATGTAGTAGTATGGGAGTTGACCCAGCTTATTTAAGAGATCTCCTCGGATAGGTGAACCTGTCCCACTGTCGTCTGTTTTTGTTGTTTAAATAATCCATTTGAATGCTATGGGCTATTGGCATTGGGTCACTATAAAATAGGTTACATTGCATGGATGGTCTTGATGAAGCATATCATTTCAGTTCAAGTCCACGGACACCAGGTTGGGCCTATGGATCAAATTTGAAAACAAAAGTCTAACGCCTGAAAATATTGATGGCTAAGGTCTATGTTGAGCTGACTCTGCCAACCAATATTTTATATGTTTATCAAACATTGCCACTAACATGATTTTCTTCATTTTTTTAATAATATTTTCTACTTAAATTTTTTCTTTAATATCAACTATTTTTGTCACAATTATTTTACTTATCATTAATACACGTTACTGTATTTTAATTCTTTTATTTTTTCGCTTGTACTTTTATCAATAACTCCGCATGTAAAAGATCTAGTTGTGCATAAAATTTGCTACCAGGAAAACTGAACCAATTTGTAAAATTGGATACATACTGACAAAAAGGAAAAAAAAAATAGATTAATTATTTTTTTATCAAACTAATTAGTGCATGGGCTTGGAGCCTAGTGTCACGGGATGAATATTTTGCGCAACGATTAACCCGTGCGGCACCTAACTAGCTCCCATGCTGCTTGCTAAGTCAGCCTAACCACTAAAGCCATACTGCTTAAAACAAAGTTAGCACAAAAAAAACTTAGAAAGGAAAGCACACAAGATGCTTGGAGAAGAATGCTTGGTATTAACAATTGCACCAATGCTTGAATACAAATGCTTGATTGAATGTACAAGTGGGACTCCACTCTATTTATACACAATCACCTCCTCAATGGACAACTAGGATCATTTTGATCCAATGGTGGAGATTAAGTATCTAGAACTATTCTAGAATTCTCTACACATCTACCATATTCTAGAAAGCTTCTAGAAGGCTCCACACATATCTCCCTTTCTAGAATGTTTCTAGAATCTTCCCGAAAGATTTCACACATATCTCCATAATGTGCTAGGTTCTTCTGGAAGCTTCCGAATCCTTCAAGCCTTTTCAAGTTTGCTTGATAAACCTCTCTCGGCGTCCACGTTTTACGCCACGTGTCTTCCGTGGGTGCCTTGGCCCATTTCACCGAGCCACATGCGTAGGCCCTATGCACACTAACGCGCCCCACTTGTGCGGGGCGTGACATCCTTCCCCACCTATTCCGGCGACGTCCTCGTCGTCGTGGCACGCTCCTAATGTCCCTCCGTAATCGCTCACCTTGCCACAACTTGTCGCCTCGCTGGGGCACCATGCCCTTATAATAGTGCCGCCCCTTAGCACTTTGTAGCATAGCGTCCCTCGATCCTGGCTCATTCTTGTCTCGTCGCACAAGACAAGTGTTGTCTTTACCTAGTGGCTCCCGCACTAAGTCCCTCATTTTGGTGATCCCCACTAGGGGTGTTATTCGGTTTTCCGAAACCGAAACCGGAAAACCAAATTTCACTATTCGGTTTTCCGAACACCTCTAAATGGAAAACCGAACCGAAACCGAAATTATTTCGGTTTCGGTTCGGTTTTTCGTTAGAACCGAATTTTAAAAAAAAATAACCTTATGATTGCTTTAGTGTCGATCGCCGATGGCGACTAAGGGTGAGTTGAGAGAGAAGGAAATGAGGATTGAGGAAGAGGACCCGTTTGTGACTTAGGGTTGAAAGAGAGAAGGAAATGAGGAAATGAGGAAGCGTCGGTCGAAGGCTGAAGGCTTGAAGCAATTTCTTAGGGTTGGGTAAAACGACGTCGTTTTTATATATGATGAAACGACGTCGTTTTAGTAAACGAGGAATTCGGTTATTTCGGTTAACCGAAATTCTCGAAATCAATATCCGAAACCGAACCGAAATTTATTTCCGTTTTTGGAAAACCGAAACCGAAATTTCCGAAACCGAAATTCCGAAACAGAATAGGCGAAATTCCAGTTTCAGAATTTCAGAAATCGGTTTTCCAAAAATCGATTAACAGCCCTAATCCCCACACCCGTTGGCTCCTTTAGCTCGTCCACCATTGGAGTCGTTGAATTATTACGTGGCCTCATCTCGGATTTGAGCTTCACCTACCCCGTCAGCGTTTTCTCATTTGAGTGCCCCCTTTGATGCGATCATGTGCCCATCGTACATGCCCAATGCACAGGTGGGCCCAATCGGGCCAAGACACCGAGACCAGGACGGACAAGGATCACGCCAAGGATGACCAAGTGAGGCTGTCCCTAGGGAAACTCTTTTACAAAGAGGTTCTGGAGCTGAAGATAGTACTCGAGACAACCACTCAACGCTTACGGAGCCCAAACTCATTGCACACACACAATGCGCAACCACAAGGGCCCGTCGAGCCAAGACACCGAGCCAAGGAGATGGAGCACTAAGAAAGGTTGTCTCAACAGTGGTACATGGAGCCAAACCTGAAAAAGTTTCTTGCGAGAGCCAAGCAACTCAATCCAAGTTCCGGCCCAAGACTCGCACCACAGGCCCCGCCAGCCGCACAAGGCGACTGTGCCGAGCCCATTAGGTATAGGAAGGTTCACAACGGAGGGATAACATCATTACATGCCCATTCTATGTCTTATCTAGTCCAGGTCTAATTTTAAAGACGTTTGAACGATCCAAACGATAGAAGGCCCAGTTGGAAATTTTCGCTGACTAGAATCCTACGCCGCCAAGGATTCACAAACGAGCCATGGGACAGAGTCTGCGCCATTTTTGACTTGCGAAAGCCAAACAATGGAGTTTGATTTGGGTTCCTAAACTACTCCTTGATAGCGATAGTGAGACCAAGATTGGACCAAAAGGCACGATCCAAACTCAAGGAAGCCCAAGGCGACATTGTCACATGCCGGGTGCGTACCAGGCGTCGTACGACTCAAGGCAGTCGGCCCAACTTGCAGCCGCTCGGGCGAAGACTGATTAAAACCCTAGAATATTATTTATTTATGTTTTATTTACTTTCCTTTTGTTAAGTAAGGTAGTTACTTGCTGAGGAATCCAAACCCTAGTACGTATGTGTATAGGGTTTTAGTTATTTATAGAGCCTCTCGAATCCATTATTTTGGCAGCTTTGATATTGATAAAAATATTGAGACTTTGTCTTGTTCAAGAGTGGACTCTCTTGTGTTGAAGGTGGATTCCTTCGTGTCTTGTTTCTTCCTCGAGTCTGCAAGCTCAGGTCGTTAGCAAGTAATACCCGAAATTGTGCCCTCTCTTGCTTGTCTCCTTAGGTCGGTTTTCCCGTGTGCGAGTTCACGTATAGTAAATTCCAGTAAGAACCTCACTAGACATTGGCTGGCCAGCTACCAAGCTCTGCCCAAGCTCACCCCTAGTGATTTCTATCTTCCGCATCAAGTAAAAACCTGTTGAACTAGATCCAAAACGTCGACATACGCATCCTTGGCTAATAGGATCGTATCACCCCTGGCCTCTCTTCCGCGAGTCCCTTTAGCATGCCTAGGTCTCCCCTCGCCTCGACATGCTCGGTTATGGACGTCCCCTTGTCCATTTTCAGTTTGGCTTCCTTTGGCTTAGGCCCCCGCCATATCCGTAATGAAGAGATTGCTTTGACCTCTCCGTCTTCTCGCAAGATTGGTGCAGAATACTCATTGCCCATATGTCTCATGATCAAGATTTTCCTAGACGGATTGAGATAGGCCTCAAAATGGTCAAAGAAGTCCATACCCAACACAATTTGATAGTCGTCCATCGACATTACCAATATCGTCATTTTGCCCTCCTAATCTCCAACGCGCACCTTTTGGTTATAGGCCACGCCTTAGATCCTAATCGGCTCTGAGTTCACCGTCTTAAACCATCCTTCTTTGCGCGTGAACTTGATGCCTAAATGCCTCGCCTCGTTTGCTTCAACACAAATATCAGAAGCCCCCGTGTCAAGAAGTGCCCTCACTTCTTGTCTATTAATCCCACCATCACATACATTCGACCCTTCTTTAGGCTTTTCCTATAGCCTTGGTTAGAGTTGTCCACCAACTCTTTGCGTCTCATCGACCCAATCAGTTGTATGGCCCCAATTGTCGCCTCCCCATGACAACTCGGCTCGGGCTCCTCATCCCCCATGAGAAGTGCTGAAGTCTTGGAGCGTCTCAGGCAATCCTTCACCATGTGCAGACCTTCGCACAAGAAGCACTCTAACTTCTTGTCATTGCCACCCTAGTGCCCACCATGACCCTTCTTATTGTGCTTGTCGTGTCGATAATGTCTCGACGGTCTGTCCCTCCTTTAGTCACTGTCACTATCTGAATCTCCCCCACCTTTGCCCTTGTCAAACCTTGACGGTTTGGGTCGAGGTGAATCATCCCGCTTATACTCCATGAGAGACTCCACGACTGCGATCGCGGTGGCTAAGTCCTACACACCTCGCCGCTGCAGCTCCATCTTCGCCCATGATTGCAACCCGTCCATGAACACAAATAGTGACTCCGCGTCACTTAAGTCGGGGATTTCCAACGTTATCCCCAAGAACTCCTTGACATAGTTGCGCACACTCCCCTGATGCATCAACCTATGAAGCTTAACCCTCGCTTCGTGCTCCACATTTTGTGGGTAAAAAATGACCTTCAACTCCCTTTTGAAGTCCGCCCACGTATTGATAGCGCATGTCTCATGCTCAATGTCAATGTACCTCTGTCTCCACCAAAGCATCTCTATATCCGCTAGGTAGAGCGTCGTGGACTTGATTTTCTCCGCATCGTCCCTGATACGACAAGTATCCAAGTAGCGCTCCATGCTTCACAAGAAGTTGTCTAGCTTCTTGGCATCGTGCTGCCCATCGTAACACTTTGGCCTTGGCACCTCGGCCTGTGCCGTTATGGCCCTACCCCCTTAGGCTAAGGCCCTCTTGCAATGAGACCAGTCCTCTTCGATCTCTTGCATACTTTCCCACATTGTGGCTATCTTAGCAAGGTCGTCCCTATATGCCGCCAATGCCACCAACTCGCCCATCTGGGCCTTTAGAGCGTTGAGCTCTCCCTTTAGGTCCTCGTAACACTGCTCCCCTGAGACCGTCATGGCATTGAGGGCACTTTGCACCTCTTCTTGGAACTCCTTATTCTTTGCATAGAACTCGTCACATCTTGACACGAGATCGTCTATGCGTTGGTCTAGCTCCAAGATCTTGTCGTGATGGTCGATCACTCCTAGTTGCGCCTTGGCTAGCGTGGCCTCCATGGCTCGCATAGCGTCAACGGACCTTCCCCGCTTGGATTGGTTATTCCTCTCCTTCTCGCGTCCGACATGGTTTCCAACATTGCTCGTCCCTACGTCGTTGGCCATGTCCTCCTTTCTGAATCGAACTTGTGTTCCGCTACCACTTGTCATAGTATGAGTATTTTGCGCAGCAATTAACCCGTGCGGCACCTAGCTAGGCTCCCCTGTTGCTTGCTAAGTCAGTCTAACCACCAAAGCCACAAAACTTAACAAAGTTAACACAAGAAGAACTTAGAAAGGAAAGCACACAAGATAGCTTTGAGAAGAATGCTTGGTATTAACAATTGCACCAATGCTTAAATACAAATGCTTGGCTAAATGTACAAGTGAGACTTCACCCCTATTTATACACAATCACCTCCTCAATGGACAATTAGGATTATTTTGATCCAATGGTGGAGATTAAGTATCTAGAACTATTCTAGAATTTTCTACACATCTACCACATTTTAAAAAGCTTCTAGAACCTTTCTAGAATATTCCTAGAAGGTTCTACATATATCTCCACAATGTGTTAGGTTCTTCTGAAAGCTTCCGGATCCTTCAAGTTTTTTCAAACTTGCTTGATAAACCTCTTTCGGGGTCCACGTTTTACGCCACGTGCCTTCCGCGGGTCCCTTGCCCTATTTCACAGAGCCACGTGCGTAAACCCTCGGCACACTAGCGGGCCCAACTTGTGCGGGGCGTGACACTAGTTTATGAAGCACGAACACTTTTATTGTTGGGCTTGACACCAACACGATAATGTAGGAAAATTAAAAATTATAGGACACCAATACGGTATATACATGTATGTATATTAATATATATAAAAATATCATTGACAATAATAATAAAAAGTTTCAAATATAACTCTAAAGATAATGCAACTCAAATATCAATATTAAAATACGTTTAGTTTTATAAATATTTTTACAAAATATAATTTATACTAAACATATGACACCGGTAATTGCTTAAAATTATAACTAAAATAACAGGACACCTTAATTGCAGAATAAATGGTGTTATTCTGACACCATAAATTATTATTTTCACTCCTCTAATATATGAATTTACTTTGATACCCTACTTAAATATTAAAATAACAATTTAGATCGTTAGAATAACGTCTGCGTCCAAAAGATCCAGTCTTTTTCTTTTCCTTGTTGATCTGAACCTTCAATAGTAGCAGACTGTTGAACACTAAAAACACAAAACACAACCTCTTGGTCATGGAAGATTACTGTTGAACACTAAAAACACAAAACACAACCTCTTGGTCATGGAAGATTCGTTTTGTATTGTTAATGAACGAAGAAAGACCCTTCAATACAGCTGAAATGCAACTGCGCTATAGGAGATACTCTGGATTTCCATTTGAGCAACTGGTAAATTCTGGAACTGGAAGCTGTTAAGAACACTCTCCAATTTTTATGTCCCAAATCTTATGGACTTTCCAATCTTTTCGCCACTTGTTGAAAACATGCATCTCCAACAAAGACCTCTTAACAGGCAAATCCCTCCACACAGTATACCTAAAGTCACTCATCCCTTCCTCAACCTATCTCTCCAACCATTTCATACTCCTCTACTCCAAATGCAACCGCATCGCTGCCGCCCACCGCGCCTTTAATCAAACCCGTCTCCCCAATGTCTTCTCCTTCAACGCTCTCATCGCCGCCTATGTAACAGAATCACTCATTCATGCTGCACACCACCTGTTCGATCAAATTCCCCAACCAGACCTTGTGTCTTTTAACACACTCATTAATGCTTATGCTGATTCTGGGCGTCCTTTACCTGCTTTACGCTTGTTTGGGGATATGAGGGAGAAGGGTCTTGACATGGATGGATTCACTGTTTCTGGTGTGATCACTGCTGCTTGTAATGATGTGGGTTTGCTTAGGCAGTTGCATTCTTTGGCTGTTTCTTGCGGGTTTGGTGCATATGCTTCGGTTAGTAATTCGCTTGTTACGTATTATAGTAAAAACGGGTTTTTGGAGGAGGCGAAAAGGGTATTTTATGGGATGGGAGAGGAGGTTAGAGATGAGGTTTCTTGGAACTCTATGATTGTGGCATATGGGCAGCACAGGGAAGGGTTTAAAGCACTGGCATTGTTCGAAGAAATGGCTCATAAGGATTTTGAAGTTGATATGTTTACTCTGGCTAGCATTTTGACTGCTCTTACGTGTATGAAGGACTTGTTTGGTGGGCTTCAATTCCATGCTAAGTTGATTAAAATGGGGTTTAATCAGAGTTGCCATGTGGGGAGTGGTTTGATTGATATGTATGCAAAATGTGGAGGTGATGTGTTGGATTGCAGGAAAGTATTTGAAGGAATTCCTGGGCGAGATTTGGTTCTTTGGAACACAATGATCTTTGCGTATTCACTGAATGAGGAAGCATCGGAGGAGGCTCTTGATTGTTTTAGAAAAATGCAGCGTGCCGGTTATAGGCCGGATGATTGTAGTTTTTTGTTCGCAATGAGTGCATGCTCCAATTTATCATCTCCGTTGCAGGGGAAACAGTTTCATGCATTGGCAATGAAATCTGATATCTTGTCAAATCAAATTCCTGTGAATAATTCACTCATTGCAATGTATGCAAAGTGCGGAAACCTTCATGACGCAAGGTGCTTATTTGATAGGATGCTGGAGCGTCCTACTGCCTCGTGGAATTCAATTATTTCAGGCTATGCGCGACATGGGGTTGGAAAGGAATCACTTCACCTTTTCGAACAGATGATTGAGGCAGAAATTGCTCCCACAAGTATCACCTTTGTTTCTGTACTTTGTGCCTGTGCGCACTCAGGGAGAGTTGAGCAAGGCAAGAGGTATTTCAACATGATGCGAGAAACGTTCGGTATTGAACCAGAAGCAGAACATTATTCATGCATGATTGATCTTTTGGGTCGAGCTGGCAAGCTGAGTGAAGCCGAGAGGCTAATCGAGACGATGTCATTTACGCCAGAAATAGCTCACTGGGCCGCATTACTCGGTGCCTGCAGGACACATGGAAGCATGGAGCTAGCAGAGAAAGCAGCAAATCAAATTTTGCAGCTGGAACCGACAAATGCTGTACCGTACGTCATGCTTGCAAATATGTATTCTAATGCTGGGAAATGGGAAGAATTGGTTAGAATTAGACGAATTATGCGAGAGAGAGGCGTGAAGAAGAAACCAGGCTGTAGTTGGATAGAGTTAAACAAGAGAGTGCATGTGTTTATGGCTGAAGACGAGTCGCACCCAATGATAAAAGAAATTCATAGATATTTGGAGGAGATGCTGGTAAGAATGAAAAGAGCTGGGTATGTGCCTGATGTGAGATGGGCTTTGGTTAAAGGTGATGGAGGAAAGGAAGGAGAAGGAGAGGCAAGACTGGTACATCATAGCGAGAAGCTTGCAGTTGCATTCGGACTTCTTTCGACAGAGGAAGGGGGACCTATACTTGTGGTTAAAAACCTAAGAATATGTGGCGATTGCCATAATGCAATCAAAATTATCTCCGCTATTACCAGTCGAGTAATCACAGTTAGGGATTCTCATAGGTTTCACTGCTTCAAGAAAGGTCAATGCTCCTGTGGTGATTATTGGTGATAACATGATTCATAGCGAAAAGGAATACACTTTGTTGGTAATAAAAACATCAATTAAATTAATAAATATTGAGTTATGTGTTGTTAAGGATACAACAAAAGGTGACGCTCAACATTGCTTCGAGCAAATTTAGCTACGCAGAGTCTTTTTCCATTTTTGTTTGGATTGCATAGCTCAGGAGTAGTTTAATCTTGTGACTACTCTTCCATCAGTTAATTGTATGGTTTCAGGTGGAAAATCTGACAGTTCGGCTTGTATGATTTTTTCAATGCAGCTTGCTCAAACTTCTTGAGAGCAGTTTCATTTTCCTCTAAGCTTGTCTGGACAAAGAAGCGAATCCACCAAGACGAGCTCCTCATTTTGGGCTGCACCACAACATTGTAAGAGATATTATAGCCTATTAAAACTAGATCAAAGTTTTCCCAGGTGTCAGAAAAGTAGCAAAGAGCAAAATGAAATGGTAAAAGCAGCAGAAGACAACTACTCACAGGTCGTCCAAATTTAGACAATTCTGCAACTTTAGCTCTCTGTTGTCCAGGGTAACCTGTAAATATCAAAATAGTGATTTTTTCATGTTAATTACAACTATCAATTTGACCAAACAAAAACAAAATAACACGCATTTATCTATGATTTCGGTGAACAAGGAAATAACAGTCGGCATGCAAATACCAGGAACATTTAATGAAATTTCCTGATTGAATTACAATGAAGCATGAAAAAAGATGTACAAAGAAACAGGAATCATCCTTGAAGCTTGCATACATAATTTATAGGGCAATAATTCAACTGCTAAGTATCAATTGTATTCCTTATCTTGCTCATCTTAAGTTACTGATGAGCTGGAATCTTGTGCAGAAGAGAGGTTAAAAATGCTAAACATCTCCACAGACTTAGCTGTAAGATCTGAGGTTAGTACATTAAACTGAACAACAATTGTGTAACTTAATGTTAGATTAGAATCGACCACTACTGAGACTTACTGTAGACAATACATGGTAATGAGAGTGTGTAAATCTAAATGGATGAGGTTGGATTTAGTTTGCTGGTCGTGTGTCTTCTGCTAGCAGTATTCTGTTCATTTAATAACTAGTACCCTCCCCTTACACTAATAATATTTATTTTCCATATAATAACTGACAACATAAAGAAAAAGAACTCTGAAACTTAAATTCACAAGTATAAAAGAATTACCTGCAAAAATAACAAGACCATCAGCTGCCACCCTCGCCAATTCTGGAAGGGTCCTGTTAAGGTACTTTGGAGACAGGTAATCTAGAGCATCTGACGCAATGACAAGAGAAAATGATTTTGACCTATAGGGCAAAGAAAACTTGATATCAGCCACACGAACAATGCCTTTGCGAACCAAGCTCTTGCAGTTTGCATCTGCATCCTCTATATCATAAGGTTCCACACCCCATGCTTCAGTTTCTTCTTCTTTCAACAATGTAGAGACCACAGAACAAGTATCAGGCCCCACATGCAAAACTTTGCGCATGCTGTCACCATATGCCTTCTTCAGAAGGGGTATGGCTCTCTGCAGTTCTAATGTACATGAATAGTCACCTAAAAATAAAGTGAAGTCCAGATTTCATTAGAAAAGGGACATAAGCTTTCTATCATTTGGACGTGCTTAAATTCCACGGCCATCAATTCAATTGTAAAAATTGACACTATTGTCCAATTCTCATGACATCACTGCAATAGAAGGATCTTGAATTCTACATAGATTTTAAAAACTGCTTGGGGAGTTAGCTGTTATACTGTAAACAGTGCAGAACTGGTTCCACTTTTGCTACCTAAAATAGGAACCCAAACAAAAAACTCTTGCAATTGACCATTTGATTATACTTACAAATAGAAAGAAACAGTGTGACAAGGGAGGAAAAAGACATCCTAGTTTAGAAGTATCTGAGCATCACTAGTATTTGATCAAACTTATTAGACTTCCACCTTAACTTGAATTAGATAACATGTTCTGGTTAAAGGCAAGGAGCAGCAAGTTGAAGATACAAATCTCTTATTGAACGGATTCTTAATGAATTAATAGAACTGAAGGACAGATGGATTGGTATACGATCAGGACTATCTTGGGTCTAAGGGTCAGTTTAGGTGAGTAGATTGATTAATCAACAAAAAGTATGGTATAAATCGCCTGCTATCTCTTTACTCAAGCTTCATTGCTAGTATACTCCTGACTAAATTTTCACTGATCCAACTAATTAACACACGGTTAGTCCACTACTTGACTAGCAACAAAGCATCATGCTACTCACAAAAAAGCAACGTTAATGTCAAACAATGTTTTAGAAGAAAAAGAAGAAACTTACCTTGAACGTGACTGACAACGTTAGTACTACCACCAAAGAAACCTGTAAAACCAGAGTCGCCACTCCAATTACTCCACTTCACTCCATTTCATACAGAATAGTAATAATAATGAAGGAGGAAAAAACGCGGACCTGGACCGCCGTAAGCGTAGGCAATTAGCAGCAAAGCTCCCTGTGATTTCCAACTCATTAGCTAACTATGTAACACATTACTCACAAGAAACACATATAGATGAAATGAAAAAGAAAGTACCAGTACGACGAGTGCGATTGATAACAAAGGCGAGGAGCGTGACTTGGAATGTAAAGCTCCGACAAACGGGAAGTTCCCGGTGTCGACGAAGCGGCGCGTGGAACCGACTTGCCTCCGTGACATGATATGACTAAAATGAATGTACAGCGATGACCGAACTGGAAGAAAGACGGATCTGATGAGTCAGAGAGGAAGTTGGAGGAATGGAGGTGAGAGTTTGTTTGTTAGTGAGTTAGATTATAGATCAGGGAAATGAGAATGGAGAAGGGAAGAAGAGGATCTGATTGGATTTCGATCTTAGATCTGCTCGTGCTTTTGTTTATTCGTTTGTTAGTTTCGGTCTGCTTTTTTGAGCGTAGATTTAAAAGAAGATAACTCCCAACAAGTCTCACTCTCACCAGTGAAGTGCCAGCAGAAGCACGATAGAATTGAATTTAACTGGACACTCTATTTTTAGTACTAATTTATAATGGAGGAGTGGATGCGGGAGAAAATGTAAACGCGTTGTTTCTGCTATCTGTCGGCAACGGATGAAAGTGAAATGATGTCGTTCTACACTTCCATAGATCCTCATTTTCCATATAGCCGAATGGTAAGACTCGTTATTCGGAGAAAATTATGTTTGTTCGATGACTAAAAAGTGAAAAAATAATTATATTCTTTATTTTTGAAAAAAAGAAAAAGAATTCAACTTTCATCATCCATCCTATGACAGCTCTCAGCTAACTCTCATAATACTTGGAACATGAAAAATGTAAGAAAAAGATTTGACGATACAGGTATCATACTCGACAATGTACAGGGTCAGAGGAATCACTGCTCAACGGCTGCACCACTATCATCAGCATGAGGAGGTCTCTATTTCCGATCAAAGAAACCTCTTCCCACCAAATTCCCTGATCCTAACTGCTTACTTGTGTCTTCAGCTTTTCATCTATCAGCTGGAGCAATTCTTGCAAGCCAACTCCAGTTATAGCAGACGTTCTAACATGTTGACCTTGCGGGGTTGGTAACTCTTTGTTCATGGCCAAGTCATTTCCAGCCTCGCTTTGTTGGTTGGTTAGCGTATCCAACCATTGGTCACCCACCTCCTCCTCATCCCCCGACAACAGCCAGCCATCAGAGACATTACCTTGCTCGGCATTTAAGATCTCTTTGAAATCTTCTTAGCCATCTTCTCCTACCAAAATAGCATCATTCTTATCTGATGTCATGTCATCCTCTTCGTCTCCAGACAAACTGCTATCTTCTCCATCTTCACCATCGTAAGCACTACCATCAATCTATGAATAATTTCTCGCAAAATTAGAGTTCTCATATTGCTAGTGATTTTATCATGGTTTCCGATTTGCATTATGTTAACTTTCTGACAATGAAGGAAAGGAATGAAGAGGGCAAATCATTGGTACCTTATTCCACACTTCAATCATATTCTGAAGCTTCTCTTCTGGCACTCCTATTTGATCAAGAACTTGCAACACTGTCGTACGATGCTCCTCGAGATTAGGAGCAGTGGAATCTACTACATGCTGCGTGAACAATATCAGGCACATCAGGTTTGTACCTCATTGAGAATGATTTCTATATGTTGAGACTTGCGTCACTAAGCTATGATGCTCCCTTTTCATCCCTTTAGAGGGAAATTGATACTTACATGCCTCCTTGCTTTTTTTTGTCTTTTACACGTCTCCTTATTTATCTAATTGCTGTCTTTCTTGCTTTTCTTTAGTCTGGACCTCTTTTTCTTTTTTGACCATTTCAGGAGACAAAGGGGAATGAAATGTTTTGACGAACCAAACACAAAGAAAAGTAAGCACAAACAGTAAAAAGACATCCTACCACTAGAAAATGATAATCAGTTCTTAAAATTAAAAGCAGGATAAGCAATTAAAGGACAAGTAGCTGTCTGTACCACTAGAAGGTCAGCCTCCACCACCTCTTCCAACGTTGCCTGAAATGCTTGCACTAACTACAAAAAATAAACACAGACGCTCATAAGGTGATGGATATGATTAACCAATAAAGAAAGCTTGCATTCCCACATCCTCACCGTTTACCGGCAAAGGTAAATCCGAGATAAATCCCACTGTATCACTAAGAAGTACTTTTCTCCTGCATATTTTTTGCTCACTCAGATCAGAAGAAAAATACATATTTATAAGAATGTCACTCGCACAAGTTCAAAAAGTTGATAGAAAAAAATTCCAACTTCCAGTGATAGTCTTACCCTGAAGGAAGAATGACATTTCTCAATCTTGGATCCAATGTTGCGAACAATCTGCAGAACCAGAAGCCTAATGTATTAATGAAGAAATTTCCAGA
This sequence comes from Viola odorata, assembly GCA_963691705.1. Taxonomy (NCBI): domain Eukaryota; kingdom Viridiplantae; phylum Streptophyta; class Magnoliopsida; order Malpighiales; family Violaceae; genus Viola; species Viola odorata. The sequence continues at coordinate 63,499,353 of OY829540.1, forward strand.
CATGCTTCTTTCCAATATGGAGCTTAAGCCTAAATAACTTGTTCAAGGGTGTCGCACCCCCTTCTTGGATTTTTCCTAATGCGACGCGATAGAAATACCAAGAATCACTATAAAGATCACTGTTTGACAGCGCGCTAACTAAAGTAGATTTCCCCTGTGAATACATAGAGGATTATTAGTTCATTTGCAAAGCTGAACAATTAAGAAATACCGATTAAATTTAGACACGTACAGCATTTGTGTATCCCACAATTGCAACAGTGGCTAAACGTTGATTATGTGCTCCACCATCTTTCCTGCAAGCAGCACGTTGCAAGGCTCGAGTACGACAAACATCTTCAATTTGGGCTAACAGAATTTTCCGCTGCTCTAAAATTCTGAGACCGGATTGCCAAATGAACTTTTGGATGCACAGGTAAGGAAAAAATTGTATGCATACACAAATCTGGTTTATTATTAAGGACAATGATTTTTGGCCACCATGTGGTCGCTAGCCACCACCCCCTTTTCACCTATGGATTAAAAGGACTAATGCCATCCATATCTATCTAGTTTGAATGGATAAGATTAAATCATTTTAATCCAAAAGTGAAAAGGGGTGGTGGCCAAAAGCAAACCCAAGCTGATTGTCAAAACAATGAAAAAGTTCACTAGAAAACTAGCCCTGTGCCTTATTTCAAACTGGGGAGTGCATGCATCAAATTTGGCATTAACATGCTTGGTATAGAAGTTCAACAAAGATGGATCTAAAACAGCCTCTGCTATGTGTATGAATTACACCAGCACTTAATAGTTAATACTGTATGAGCACTTCATCTCAATGTCACTCACTATGGAGTCCCAACTAGATCTCATTAATAAATATCACAGCAATGATGTGACTCAGCACACAATTCAAGATTAAATTCAAACAAATAAAAATCAAGGAGCAAACCTTCGCCGTTGAAGCTGCAGCTCAGTTTCTCCAGCACCGCTCATAAAGCCGCGGCCTCCACTTCCTCTCCTGTAAATAGTTTTCACTTCCGTCAAATAGTTGTTGTAGCAGTTGATCACTCACCCATGCAAATATGCACGCCCACCTACTCACAGGCAGAAACATTATCTCCAGTGCAACATGCAGATTAAATATTCTAGAACTGATTATCATCCAAAACAAGTTTGAGGTAAAAACTAGGGAGGGAAACAATCAATTGAAAGACTATTTAGATTAATTTGTAACATGTCCCAGGGTTCTGGTTTGGGTCAGTTTACGTACAACATAGAAGGATACCGCCTGTCTAATTGCATTACTTCTAGTAGTCAGTGCGAAAACCTGGCTAGGGAGGAAATCTTAAAGCATTGTTTACAAGTATTGACACAGAAAACCCAATTAGAGAACGGCATCTGAAATACATCCCCTTAACTAGGACAACATTTCCAAACTTCAGGTACCTGTTAAAGAAACGGCTTTTCTAGTTACAATTGCATCAATTATAATGACCTACCTTAGCCACAGTAAATATCTCACTCACATCTGTGCAAATCCTGGTTATAATCCATCCAAAAGTTTGGTATTACTAATAGCCTATCTAGAAAATGATGATTGTGTCACCACCAAGGGTGACCATAACTGTATACAACACTTACATGACATGTAGTTGCTAAGAGAAATCCGAATTTGACAAAAATTGAACATGAAATAACAGTTGTCTAAAAGTAATTTAAGTTTTTTTAAACATTTTGAATACAGTTAAATGTAAAAACCATGACTACTGACACTAGCATGATCATAAATGCAAATATAGCCAGTCATCATAAATTCCATAAACTAAATCTAAGCAATGACCATAAAGTATGCAAGTACTGAAAATAAAGGCATGGGTGTATACTCTCGAAAGGACTGCCCTGAAATTTCCAGGAGAACCAAAATAAATATGTATTGGACTATATAACAATTACGCAAGCAAAAGAGAGTAATTCAGTAACAACAAATTCACCCCTGTTCATCGTAATGACCCCTAGCATTTAAATTTTTTGACCTGCGCGAGGTCTGGCGGATCTACGGATTGGATTCTTGACGACAATATGAGGAGGCAAGGCTTTATCGAAGAAGTCAAGCTGGAAGTATCCGTCACGCTGCTCTTCAAGAGAATTGGCGAGGCAGAGAGCTTCGTTGAGCTTGGCTTGGAGGAAACTATCGGGGCGGAGACTTGGCTGGACGACGAAGAGTCTAGGCGGGCTTTCGGGATCGCGGTTGATGAGGGAAACGACGTCGTCATCGTCTTCGTTGAATTTTCTCTTGGAGGAGTAAGGCGAGGAGAGAATGGAAAGTGGAGACGGAGGCTGGAAATGGACTGATATGAATTGGATGATGGACGTTAGGGTTTGGGTTAGGGAGCTGAGACGGGATTTTAGCAAGAGCAACAACATTGATGAGTGGAGTTTGTTCGGTTATGGAAGTTTTTCTGCTTACTGTTACTGTAGTGAGGGTTTACTGTGCGGAGAGGGGAGATGGAGGGAGACGGATGAGTGTGTACCCCTTAAAACTACAAAGTGCACCCCTTAAGTGTTCATTAATTTCAATTCCCCCTCCCCGCTTCCCTCCCTAGATCTACTATGAACAGTGTTTTAAAAATCGGGCAACTCGACGGTCGAATCGGTAACTCAGTTCAAATGTAACTTAAAAGTGAATTTTGTGGCCATTTTTCTCTCTCGTCATGCGTACTCTTTCTCCTCGAAAGTCGAAAGTGCACTAATTGGCAGATCCTCCTATCGGTTTTATCTTCTTGGCTCTTCTATGATATTATTGAGGTTAATTATTGCCATTGTTAGTCTTTGACTTTAGCCCTCTTTTCTTTACTAAAAAGGAAAAAAAGTCAGTCTAAATGTAACTTAAATTAGATAAAAATTACGGGAACAAAAGAATAATATGCTTAGAATTTTCTTTTTTATAAATTAAAATAATGATAGAGGTCTAAATATCCATTATATTAATATGTATTTTTTAATAACTACACTAAATAATTAAATATTAAAATAACGTGAGGAAATCAAGTATTGGCCGGCAAAAAAGATTCTTTTTGCATTAATTTTATTAAAATATTCTTGAATTTATGGATAATATTATTTGTTTTTCTTAATGGAAGTCTGTCAACAAAATTTGTTGGTTTTGCTATTCTAAGCCTAGGCCGCGTGTTGAGGTTCATCGCCTAGGTTATGGTACCGAGTGTGCGGTCAAGCTCGGTTTGGATGTTAATGACTATCTTTTTAGGCGAATCTTTCTCTATAGTTTCTCCTTTTTTTCAATATGCGCTCTATCATTATGAAGAAGAGTTTGGATTGAGAACTGTGATGGGTCTTCTTGAGTGCAACTTTGATGTCTTGATTCTTAAGTAATCTTTTGCAGAATCAAGGACGACAGTACCAGGTAATCTGACCTGATTGGTAATTTTTTAAAGTTAGACAAATTATTCTCTTTTCAACAGCGTTGCGGACTCTTTGGCGAAACAAGGATTGTCGAGAAGTGAAAGCTTTGAGGCTTGGCTTTAATCTAAGCTTTCTTTGATTTTGGGATTTCTTCTTCTTCTATTTGTATACGTTCTGTACTTCTAAACTCTTAGGAGTTGATTATTCTCAAAATAAAATGGTTTATAAAAAAATTCAAAATTTATTTTCCCTATTTACTAAATGCAGTTAATAAATCGTGGGAGTGCAGCACACGCGCTTCCTTCTCCTTCTTTTTGCAAGCGTGAGATTTAATTTCTTCGACCAATAATATATTTTAAGAAAAAGGGTAATGGACACAATAATTGCAGTCTTATATTTTGATTATTTTAACTTTATTTTTTTTTAAATGTTGGTTATATTATTTATCAGCATGTGAGTAAATGGAGTAAAAATGTCAACCTGAGCATGATTAAAATAAAATACTCATCAAGTTTTATCATATTAATTGGTTAATACATGCTTATAAAAATAAATATTAATACATGCTTTATTTAAGAAGTAGATTATGTGTTCGATTCATATTAGGAGTCTTTTTTATATAATAATTATTATTATTATTATTTTCCCATTAACTGTTTATCACATGAAAGGATAATTATTACAAACTATAATTTTGATCACTCAAATGACAACAATAGTAGCAAACTTAGGCATAAGAAAACATATAGATTATTAATGTTTAAATAAACAAATTATAAGAAAAACAGATCGGTTTCGATTTCACAGCCTGAATTGATCAAGTGGGGCAGCATTGATTTGATTTCCTGTGAAACGAGCTGTGTAATATTCAGACAAGAGAACGTCCTTATATACCGGAGGATTTTCATCATCTGATAGTAATTCTTTTATCGGACCATAAAGTTGATTCATCTGGTTTAAGTGTGGTGAGAAGAAGCTTGCGATTGATATTCTTGGGCTGGTCTTGTTAGCCAGCACCCTGTGCAGAATGCTCTTAAATTTGTCATTGGATAGGAGCTGTTAATTCCAACATCAAATCAACAAAAGTCACATCAACTATTACATTAGAAAAGTTATTTCTCAAAATTAGAATTTGAACATTTCTCCTGATTAAATATGAAAATTGACAGAAAATAGTATTAAAAATAGTTACGTCACCTGTATTAGATTACCAATGTTAACGATTAAGGCGCCTGGGATTGGAGGTACATCAATCCATTGATTTTGGAAATGAACTTGGAGTCCACCAAGATGATCTTGCAAAAGGATGGTAATGAAAGTAGAATCCCTATGTGCATAGATTCCAAAAGTGCGAGTTGGCTCAGGGCAGGGTGGGTAGTAATTGCCGAAGACGCTTGCGCCTTCTCCACATTTCATGTCTATCAGATGATTAGGCTTTAGCCCCAGAGCTTCTGCTAGTAACTCAAAAATTGTAGCACCCAGTCCCTTCACGTGTGAGTCATACTCGCTTACTAGCTCCCTGTGTAATCGGGTTTGTAATATTTTAAATTGGTTATACCTACGTCATAATTAAATACAACATGCACAATCTTATATGATTTTAATAAATTAATAAATAAAATTTAATATTCATATAAAGTATAAGAAAGATGAGATCTGAATATTTTAAGATCGTGTTGGTATTTTAGGACCACGCAAACAATTCAATTAATATATATATATATATATATATATATATATGATTTTAAGTGACTAATTAATGATTAATTAATGTAGATAATGAAGCATACCTGGAGCAAACGGGTGGGAATTCTTGAGGATGTGGAGCATCTGGAGACATGCTAATATACAAGGTATCCTTCCAATCAAAAGGTTTTGTACTGTTTTCAACAATCATGTTGTTGTTGTACTTCACCTTTCTCTTGTGATCTCTAGAATAATATTCCATCTTCTCCTCCTTTGGTAGCTCGTGAAATCTTCTAACCCCTTCAACCATCTCCTCCATAATCTCTTTCGGGACGCCATGATTCACCACTTGGAAGAAACCCCATGTCGCTGAAACATCTCGTAATTCATCGACAACGCTTTTCCGATCACCATCTCGTAACCTTTTCAAGTCTATCACAGGAATCTCAAGGTTGATGTTGGGCGTCGATGCATCACGATCAAGATGATCATAAGCTTCTGGTATGACAAAGAAAGGAGGGATTTTTTGTATCCCAGCATCTACTAGCCCTTTTACGCCGGCTTTTGTTTCATCAAACTCTCTTACTTCTTTTTCTCTATCGTATATTTGGTTTTCCATCTTTTTTCTGGCTATGTCAAGGGCAATGAACCCGTTGTGTATTTATAGATACATGGCCGGCCGGTGAGTTCAGCGCAAATAATAACTTAATTTGGAAGCTACTATTAAAACGCGGATTGGTAGGTGAAGGGCGGACAATAAAAATGTTGAGGGCATCTAATTTTTATATAATCTAATTTGTCGCACATAATTCAGAATCTTTTTTATAGACGGACGACAATAAAAATATTACTAGTGTGTTAAGTACACAAGTGCAAGTGGCGACCATTTGCAAAATGTGTTAAGTTAAATCATAGTTTTAAAAACCGAATCGGACAGCGAACCGAAAACGAAAATTTTATGGTTCAATCGGATTGACCCATTAGACTGTTTTGAACCGTCAAATATTGAACCATTCAATCTTAAATAATTGAACCGGATTGAATCGGCTGGTTCAATGTCTATAATGGGTTGGCCCATCAAATTTTCTATATTAAAAAAAACTATAAAAAAAATGTAAAACGACCGTCGTTTTAGTTAGGTGACACCGGGTCAATAACGGGTCGACCAAGTCATCAATTTTTTTGGTTCATTTACAAATCTGGTCAGATAACTGAATCGAATCGAAAACCTGAAATTTCACGGTTGAACTGGCCGATCCGGAATGCTACTATTCGCAAAATTCCAAGGTACCAGTATTTTATTGTCTAAAAAGTACATTTTCAATTAATTGCACCACAACAGGAATTGTATAAAAACAAAAAAGATTAACCTATTCTGAAGGGACATGCTATAAAATAGTTTAATTATCTGAATCAATATTGGTCGTGGTCAAGTGATAAAAGACTTGTCCAAGCTTAACCTAAATGTCAAGTTCATGTATGAGGAATTAAGCAAAAAATGCTTGGAGAGTCATACTCTTTAGGTCCCAACAATGCTCGACCAGGATTAGCCTCCCGGCTGGAAAGAGCAGAGAGGACACCAGACAGACTAAAAAGATTGTCTGAACATGAGTTTTTTTCTTCACCAGGGTTTCAGAGTCAATGCCTCCGTATGAGATACTAAATGAGTTTCAGAAAGGTCACAGCCATATGGCAGTTGTCATAGAGCATAGCAATCAGGAGCATTCATCCAGTGACCATGCAACTCATGGTAAGGAGTACCAACTCTACTGTTTCTCATGAAACCTTCACTACGAAATTGGTTTCCATTCCTTAACATACAACACAATATAGCAAAAGATTGGGTGGTGGACATTTATGGTGAAAGACATCCTAACAAGAGTGGTTTAAGGAGAAAAAGATCTCTCAGACAACTGAAGAGTGTACCTCATGACGCAACGTCGCAAAGTGGGTCCTCTACGAGCAAGAGATGGTCAAATGGATTGCACTCAGAAATCCTGCACATAGATGACAAGCTTCCCCCAGGACCAGGAGTCACCCAAGGAGGGAAGGTTATTGGCATAATAACACTGGAAGATGTCATTGAAGAGCTACTGCAAGTATGTGCTTCTTTTGTTTTTCTTTACTGGACTTAATTTTTTTTCCTGTTATCCCATCCCCCTCCCAAAGATTTTCACCGAGACTGATTTTCTGTGCATGCAGGAGGAGATCTTTGATGAGACAGATCGACATGGTAGTTTCACTAGCTCGAACATGTTTTACTACCTGATGAAGCAAGAACCTTTCAACGAAAACAAACCAAGGGAAAGAAATGAATAAAACCATTCGCCACCAAAGAACTAAAGGATTACAAGCTGAAGCAACATACGTATTTCTAGAGAATGAGAGTAGAGTAGTAGTTTGCCTTATGCTTCCTTGTCTAAACAAATTTTGTTTTTTCCAAAAAAAATGCAAGAATGTTTGTCATCCTATCTATACGTGTATTGCTAATGTTGCCCAAAGGGCGCATGTTATGCTATATTGATTTCCTATTGAAAATGTAAAATATACATTTATTATACATCAATAAAAGACACTTCTCTGCAATATAGGGCATATGTATCGATATTGGTTGTGGTCAAGTCGTAAGAGATTTGTCCACCTTTGGTATAGGTCTCAGGTTCGAGTCTCGAAAATGGTGAAAACTATATTAAAAGAGCCACTTTTCTTGAGGTCGACTATTGCTCGAACGGAATTAGTTTGACGTCGGTAGAGCAGAAATAACACCCGAAAAGACAAAGAAGTATAAGCCACATGTGGGATAGAGTTTAGAAAGCTGTCCTGGAAAGCAATTTATGTAAGCAAGTAGCAACGACAACATCCTTTTATATTCTCTACACCACATAATCATGTTCTATTTGGCATTTGTCGATAATGATACTCATCATTTGCTTGCTTATTCTTATAGAAATGTTTGTTCTTATTTTGTTTTTTTATTCTATCGTGGGATAAGCCTATTAAATCAAAACTAATCTATAAATCTTATTCTTACTGAGTTTATATTGAAGTTCTGTCAGCATTAAAGCAACATCTAACAAGAAAATAGGACGCATTTACTCAGAAGAAAAAAAACTTCACAAATATAGTTACAGTTCAAAAGCATACATTGTTTTTACAGCTGAAGTAAATTTCAATTTCAAACAGTATCTGAAAAAGCTATGATCCTAGTTGGTGCCGAACATGCCCTTATTAGTTCGAGACTTGGCAAGAATTGCATACAATGTAGCGAAGATAAAGCTAATTACACTCCGGCTCACCATCTGAATCTGAAGGAGGAGCTCTGTATATCGCTGGAATAGTGGCAGGGAAAAACATTTGCCTCACTCCCTCCGCCTTGATGATGGGGAAAATAATACCCGATGCACTCTACACAAACGAGGAACGATTTCATGAGTGTTGGGAGAAAACCATGAAAGAAAACGAATGAGAGAGATTAGCATAAAAGGCCAGGAAAGAATTGTCAATGACAAAGTACCGACGACACACTCACCGAGATTAATCTAGCTCCGATAAACAGGCCTTTAGGAGATGGAAATGGAAGTAGCAGACGGCCGACACCATATATTGCAACGGCAAAGAAATGGAGGACCAAACTCAGTGGACGAGGATTTAGCCCAGAAAGTAAGGCCACAGGTCCTGATGAGCAAACGCCACCAAGGCTTAGATAGTCAAAGCATGCTTGGCGCATTTCCTTCCTTGCTTGATCAGGAGAAGCAGAGAAAACCTTGTACAAAGCACCTGCTAAAGTATTTATAGTAGCTGCCACTGGCTGCAAGAAACAACCATTAACATGATTAATTGAAGAATAGCGCTTTACTTGTCCAATTCCGTATTGAATATGTATGTTATTGTTCATCAGAAAAGAATATATAACATGCAAATCAATTAGCAATGTCACCTCACTAACAAAACTTTCAGTTATAGTCATCGATACAGGCAAATTCGTAGAACAATGCTGCTAGCTAGGCACATTCCTAGATTCCACCTTAACTTTGACAATATATATACTATTATGTATTCAGTTTACCTTGCGCAATGTATAGAAGGATTCAAGATACTCAGCCAAGGAAGTAACGTCATGAAGGTCACGAAGCGGCTTAAGAAGATCCCGAAGAACAACTATATCAGATAGTGCCACCGTCATCCCACCACCAGTTAGTGGATGGCGCATGTTGAAAGCATCACCCATCAAAAGCGCTCCAGGTGTAGGCTGGGGATCAGCTGGCATGCTTCTATTAGGCATTGTCCTAATATTACCTTTGTCAATTGCACATACAAAAGCATCTCGAATCTCTGGTGGAATCTGATAAAAAATAGTGTAAACTAAGCCACATAGGAAGCAAACAGGCAAAAGACACTTTGACCAACCAACATTTGTTACGAGGACGAAATTAGAGAGCAAGATGGTAACTGACCACATTTTGATAATCCAAAGAATCATGAGTTGACATCAACTGATCTCTGAATTACCTTAGCCTAAAAGATGAAAAGCAGTTTTTCTTAAAAAGAAAGAAAGCATCAACAAATACCTGCGGTGCTACCACCTCCTTCAGATACTTGGCCATTTCACCATTAGCAATTGAAGGTACATTTTGGCCAGGCACATCCACCAAACAGCGAACCTCTGTGCTACTGATTGGATAAAACAGAATTGGTGAAGGATCTGCTAGAATAACGTGCCCATGATTCGCAAATGGGAGTTGACAGTTTTCCAGGACTAAACCCACAAAACAAGAGGGCACTTCTACCTGCAACAAATGTCAAAGTATACACAGTAGATTGGTCTGAGCAGAAGTATGAGGTGACAAAAGTAGGTGCTAGATTGAGACAACCATTTAAGCTATGAAACCCTTCATTTTTCAGATTTATCTATCCAAGTACTCAGGATTATCAAACAAATTAAACAAGACTGTGCAGTATTGCAAACCTAGGGAATGACAAATTCACCTTTGGGTTACATAGAGACCGACGCAGATTTGAGAAGCAACCGTCACAGACAATTGTAAGAGGGGCATAAGCTCTTAGCTCTTTGCCATCCTTAGTTTTGAATTGAACTCCCTTAACAGTCCCTTTTTCTTCAAGCAGTGATGTAACCGTTCCTTGCTCAAGTTGTATGCTGAGTTAAAATTTAAAGCAAAAGTTTAGGAAGTCAATAACTATAACATAATTAATGGCTGTCATGCAAACAGTAAAGAGTAAAAAAGCCAGAAAAAAAAATACTTTGGAAGAGTAGCAGCCTTTTCTCTCATCTTCTGAATGAATCGCCCATTGTGGAAGCTCCTTCCGGTCACATCTGAATGGAACTTTTCCAAAGGGTATGATAATTTAGTACTTTTCCCATCCTTGAAGAGAGCATATCCAAGCACTCGCTGGGCATCAATTTTCTCCACACAATCTGCAGCAAAAGTAAACATGGATCACATTTCACCTATGAATCAAACTTCAAACTTCATGAGAAACACAATTGTGAGGCAAATCCAATGCACTCTTGATAGCTCAAAGAATGATAGTGCAGAATTAAACATCTTTATCAACTTTAAGCATACCCTCTAGTCCCAATTCAATTAGTTTTAGATATCCCCCAGGTTGGAGCAGTTCACCGACAATTCTGTCAGGCTCAGTCAGGTCCCTTTCTATGACATGAACTTTCCTTCCATCCTGCAATTAACCAAAAACAGTAATCTTTCAGTTTGAGGGTGTTCCTGTAGAATGGTCATTAGGCAATTTGTTGTTCTTTCAAACATAAGGCAAATCAAGTTTAGGCTCAATTATTGTTCATTGACCAGTTTACTAGTCAAAAACAAAAACAAAAACAAACACACAGATTCATTGAGTTCAGATTTTCAACAGGAAGCCCTCCACTTCAACAAGTAGATGATCTCATCACGCTTAACATAACGAAATGTTCACTGACTGCAAATCTTCAACACAAAAAATCCTCCAATCCCACAAATAGATTATCTCATCATGTTCAACATGACCAAATGTTTTCTAACAGTCATGAACAACAAGTCAACAAGTACATCAAATTCGATTCCAATAGCATGGTAGTGTTACAATTTACCAATAGTTTTGATCCTATTTTTGGAAAATAAAATCCAAATAAATTTTAGACTTCATGTGCTGCCAAGGAGATTGCGTCACCAAACTCTCAAAACAAAGAAAAGAACTGCTGACCAGGAAGTCATTTTTTTTTCGCTACGAGAAACAAACACTGTACCAGTCAACATAAAACATGCACATATGACACATCAGGCACAAAGATGCAAGGATTTTATTCGTGTCAATTTCTACCAAAAGAATGTAATACAAACCGGCTGAAACTAAAAGACCCAGGATCCCAAAAAGGAAGAATTGAAACAAAAAACATGAAAACCCAGGTGCTAATTCAGAACGAAAGAACAAAAATTCATCCAATAAAAAAAACATATAAAGACCCATAGTTACCAACAATGCAAATTTAGGGTTACCACATTGAAATTCATTAGAAGTTAAAAGAAAATACGAACAAGTAAGAATTCCAGCATTCCTTGAAATTCTTAAAATCATATTTTGAAATAAAAAAGATCCTATTTATATTCAAACAGTACCTTGCCAAGAGCATAAGCAAGGGCGGCACCAGCCACACCAGCACCGACAATGATGACATCAGAGGAATTATCAGAGCCATTTCCCAGATTAGTGTCGTTTTGGGTCGTCATTGTGGCACTGACATCCCTAACCACCTTCTTCCCCTTCTTTTTCCTAAAAAGATTGCTCCTTTGGCGCAAAATGTAGAGAAAAGCAAGAGCAAACAAAGAAGCAAAGAAAGTCCCAACAATGTAATTATCAACCACCAGCATTCCCATCTTCCTCTTCTTGATAAAACAAAAACCCAAATGAGCAACAGAAAAAGAGGTGGAGAAAATGGCCGGTTTATTGAATTGGGTTGGATTCTTGATTTGGGTTCTTGAAGAGAGTTCTAGAGAGGAATGGGAGGGAGGTGGCCCAGATTGGGATTTATTGAGGACAACTATGTGCTTGTGCGCTGGAGATGAAAAGACGGTAAACTAATACTGATAGTTGTCTTGGTAAAAGTGGTAGGGGTGAGGACAAGATTCATAGGTCCTACCCGTTTGTTTTAATTCTTAACATTGCATTGATATCTGTTAGGTTGAGGGAGGAATTTGAATTTCTTGGATTTTCCTTCCTGGACGACGTAAATTTTAATTGAAACGGAAAGAGGAGAAAGATTTGGTAAAAGTTAAACACATTGGGTCTGGTCTGGCCTGTTCTGAGCTTTGATTTGAGGTTGTTTAATGGAAAGTACAGAGTGACAGATCAGCTGCTTGGTTTTTCTGCGAGTCGGATCGGTTGAGTCGGGTTTCATAAGTTCGACATGTATTCAGACAACCGATGGACCATTTAAGTCTAGCACGTATCTGAAGAATGAAAAAAATTATATTGCGAGAATTACGTGATCAAGATAGAAAAGATATAAAAAAAAGTCGGAAAAAAAAATACATTAATTTAGGTTACAAGTTTCAACCACAATTTCAAGCTGCATATGCTTGGAATGTGATAAAGATAGAAAAGATATGAAAAAATCGGAAAAAAAATAAGTTTCAACTAGAATTTCCAGTTGCAACAAAAAAAACTGCAATTTTCCCTTCCTAATTGCAACTCTTTCATTCTCGTAATAATATTCAATATTCAGCTTACGGAAAAGTTTTAAGAAAAACCTCTTTCACTCTTTTTTTTCTTTCTTTTGATTCATCACTCTTTTATTTCTGAAATAAAATTGTATGAATGTTGTTACGACTTATAATTTCATTTATAAAGCTTCTTCTAGCTATGTCTAAACTAATAAATGAGATTCAAGAACTGAATTGTTTAAGCTCGTGGTCGATTAAAATTCATTATTTATTAACATTTTATGAAATAAGATTTAACAGGCTAAGTGTCAAAATTTCATTGAACTTATATATAACAAATAAACATATCAAGTTTAATTAGGTCAAATGAGCATGGTTTAATTAGATTTATTTTATATATATATTAAACTTAATTAGATTTAATGAAACGTGTTTAATAAATAAATAAGCTAAACTTAAACCGAGCGAAAAATCAGCCCAAGTCTCACTGATAAAAAAAAAGTCTTGTCATTTAAATTCCTCACAATCTTAAAATCAAGTTGAATTTTACTAAAACCTAACGAGTTGAGTTGAGTTGAGTTGAATCGATATATACATGTGTAGCTCTCAGTATCACACATTATGCCGTGTGGTGCTGGAACTTGAAAGGGTGGAAGTAGGCTGTCATTGCAACGCATGAACGCAACTTCCAACCTCAACCACCATTTTAAAGCTTACCCACCAATAAGTTTGGCATTATTCTGTCACCAAAGTATCATTTTCTAGCAATCCTCTTTTGATTTCCCTTTTTTATGTTGTAATGCCACATTTTTTTCCCTTTCCAAATTGCTAAGCAAAGACCACCAATCAATGTAGCATAAACATTACAGTACAATGGCAAAATGCTTGTTTAATGTCAGAGTCATGAGTTTAAAGAAGTGTAACATGTACCGACTCAAGCGCCTGGAATATTTACCCGGGTGTAACAGTCCGATGTCTCACCAGTACTATTCCGGCCAACAACAACCAATCCCTCCTCGCAACGCAGAAGACGATCAGCTCCAGATTTATCACTATTATAAGATTATCTCCAACATAACTTGTACGAAAACTCTTAACATTACATTACCAACTTGCATTTGGATTTGTGGCCTTTAAAAAAAATGTATAAAATTACAATACAAAATTGTGAGGGTCAAAGCATCAATTTCATGCAGATTTTATCTTCTTCTGTCTTTGAGAATCTTCACTAGCATTTCCTTCTCTCTTCATCCCACCTCTGCGTCGTCCTCTTTTCCCCCCCTGCTATCGAAGTTAATGCTCGCGTTAATAGTCTATTAATCAACCGAAATGTAGAAGAAATTAGTGTAGATGGGGAGACCACAATACCTCAGCAGAAAAGGTTTTTAGAGGGTTCATATTTTTTCTAGATTTTCTATTTCTATTCGACCCCTGACGGTGACCAGGATTGTTTTTCCCCATTGCAGCTCTGGAAAGCTTAACCATTTTTCTTGCTTCATTAGTTCTTGCATCCACTAGGTACTCAGGCACGTTGCATAAATGAGGTGCGATGGGCTTCTTGCTCAAAACCTTATCGTGTTTCAATAGATCTGCTCCAGCACATTCAAAACCCAATATTAGAAGAGAACCAAATAAGACAAATTCAACAAACAAATTGCAGTACCTAAGTCCTTCGGATTAGCTTCAAAGTGAGCCTTTAACCTGAATAAATATCACAATGAAAACAAGAGTCAAGAAAAGGAAGCGAACAACAGACGCTAACATTCAAGAGAGTAGTCCCTGCTCATACCCAAGTTCAATCATGCCTCTTAGAAACAACTAGAAATATCGGAACCGAATTTAAACTAGTTATGAAGACAGATTTAAGTGGGATTGACATCCCATGACATTGCAACAGATGAGCTGATCAAAATTAAGTGGATACAAGAAACAAAAATATATACTCACTTATCAGAGTTGAGTATTTCATTCCTCAAATCTTGAGCTCGTGCTTCTCTGACAGCAATTCTTGTTACGCTCTTTGCCATGTCCTGCAAAATTTTCAACTGTGCAAATTAAATGCTGACCAAGGAGGTTTAGGTTCTTTAATAAGACCCCCTGCATATACAATGTGGTAGTGCCCATAAATCACCACCTCCCAAGTTCAGAAAAGGAATCATAAAAGAGAATTGGATACATCAAAATGGATGAGAGTAGTCCAAGTAACTACAATGAGGAAGAGTGTTTCACCCAGATTTGAGACATCTAAACTAGAAAGGCTATGGTGTAAGCTGACTTGGTTCTGACACATATTGACATAAAATAGATACAGACAAAAACAAAGACAGGAGTCCAAGCTGCAATACTACGTAGTCAACCTACCCATCCCATCAACAGGATAAGAAACAACCAAATATATTCATCCTCGGGAGAGTCCATTATTTCAGAAACATGGCTCAAATTAACTATATCACAATAAAACGTGTGGTTTAGTGAAAGAAAGCACCTCAGCACGATATCGTAAAGACTCCACTGCATTCTCACTGAGCAAAGAAAATGGAGCAACAACATCTGAGTCCACATTTTCATCGTCTCCTAAAAATGATTTTACTTCTTCAAGAATTTCCATCTCATCTGGAGAAACCTACCAGTAGAGAAAGTGTTAGAATGACAAATGACAGAAAACCAATTAAGTATTATACAAAACCACACACATGCAAAAAAGAAAATATCTGTGCGTGCCTGCGTGTGGGAGAGATGGAAAAAGTAGAACAACAATCAAAGACCATAGATTTCTAAACAAGATATACAACATATGTATGGAAGTGGTAGTGGCATGGTGATTTTCCTCATCAGACCAGGATCAAATTTTGAGTAAATCAACTTGACCCAGAAATGAATACAACTATGCAATCACCAACTCTCAGTCAAGCATGAATACGGTACAGTAAAGAAGACATATTTGGTACATGTATTCAAATTTTAGAACTGATTTGGTACACATACATTAATTTGTGCTAATTTCATACATGAACCAATATTTGTGTATTAATTTGTTATGTTTTACATACGTGATACAGAGACTTTCATACATTGACAAACAAAAATGACACATGCTCATAGCAAATTGTACATGCAAACTATTGAGTACAAGTATGAAATTAACACAAACTAATAAACAAGTACCAAATTAATTAAAGAAACTGAGTAAAGGTAACCAAATGTGCCTTTTTTTCCAATACAGTAATTTCATATCTAGCTTTTGTCTCATGTCAGTGAATCTTAATTCAGTATCAAACTCACTAGAGAGATAGAAGCACCAGTACTGTATGCTCTTCCAGTCCGTCCAATCCGATGAACATATCCTGTGACATTTCGAGGCATATCATAATTTATAACCTGCAAGCAGAATAGAATAATAAACAAAAAGGATTATGCACATTGACAAATGCCATATAAGTACACCTCCAAAACAGCAAATTCACATATTAGTGATTAAGTTGATAAAATAGACCAGAGTTTTTATTTAATTTAAAAAAATAGAGGGTATAAAAGTAGGAAGAAAAGAAAAAGTATCATGTTTAGAATCCCCAAAGGTTGGGCAAACATCAAATTAAATTAGAAGCTCAGTAAAGAGTGAACAATGATATTATCACAATGGGCCAAGTAATAATAATTCAATGTTTCTAACTGACTCTGAAACAATAATGGAAGGTTCGACATAATTCAAGAGCCTTGGGATTTGTGGCATTGTGTGATACAAAAAATTGAGTTAAGAAAACCAATACCAAGCACAATACGACGAAAGAGACTTTAAACATATCACCTTATAAGTTTTAAAAAAAAAACATTAAAAAATCATCAGGTGGCACCAAAATCTCTTGCCAAATTGAAAATCATAATTCCATCTAGATGCAGATTTATAGCTATCTCATACATAAACATACAGACATTGCAGCCGAAGTCATAAGTTAGTCAAAACAAAGAACAGGGAGACATGAGAACCTTCTCAAAAGAATTCTGGGGCTACACAGAACATCTTCTTATAGAAGCAAGTAGAAGAAACACCAAAGAATTCAAGTTAAAAACTAGCAGAAACTTTTTATTGCAGCAATAAGACCTCCCTGAAGAAATCAAATCCAAAACAGGTATCTTACCGTGTGTACGTTTTTAAAATCAATTCCCCTGACTACTCCAAATTCAGAGTCCAACTTCCCTTTGGCATGTCTTTTAGACTTTCTTGACTCAGCAACACTTCGCTCTTTGGCTTGTTCCTTCTCTGTTTCACTGATATCACTTGCAATCAAATAATCGAAAAGCCCAGCATTGAATTCCTGCATATAACAAGTGACAAAAGCCATTTGGAATCTGTCCCCGCACATGACTTTTCAAGAAAATAAAACATGCATTTACAGGACCTATCAACCTGAAAAAGAGAGGGAAAACACCCTCATTCAGCTGGATAGGATCGCGTAACACCCAAGAAAGAAACATCTTCAACAAAATGACTCCGAATTTTAAGAAAATCAGATACTTGACATACCTCAAGGATATGGAGACGTGAGTTTTGTGGCAACTCAGCATTCAATACAGCAGAATTGATGCCAAACTGTCAAGGGACAAATACTGAACTTTACTAACAAGGCAGTTTATAATACAACCAAAAAAGTGCAAGGAAATGAAAAGAGCAAAAGCATATCAACAAAATAGTGATCCTGGACAGCTGCACCCTCTCTCTCACGCACACACAGACACAGAAAATGAAATTAAAATTGTACAATCAGATGATAGCTTCTCCAACAAAAGTAATAAATATAAAATGAAAAACCAACCGCATGTCTATAATTAACTAAGAATATCTAATCACCAAGCATCAAGCACATCCTAATGGAAGGACTGATATAAAATTCTGAGTCAGCAAAGGAAGGGAAAACATAAATGATGTTGAACCCTTCACCTTACACAATATTTAACATCTGCCAGCAAAGGTCACCATTTTGCAAAGATAACAACCTATGTCAAGTATATAACTTTCTAATTCTTGAACGTTAATCATCTTCCATGAAAGTTGAAATGTCAAAGGAAAAACTAATTCTTTCAAAGTACTCATATCATACTCAGAATACCTTTTCCAGAAACAGTTTCAATCTGAAACTCATGTCGATAGTATTGGTAAATATAAGAACTTTTTTCTGAACCAGTTCCAGCTTCAATAGAGCAAGGATATTAACCATCTTGTCACGATCAAAGCATTTAATCTGAATCCCAATAGAAAAAGAGACAGAATCATTACAAATAAAAATTGTCCAACAATAGTTTAATTTTAAAATGAAAAAAAGATGAGCACTAATGGCTGTAAAGAAACACGCTAATCATGATGCAAAAGTTGGACTTCTGCAGATACAATACACCTAGTCTTAAATAAGCATTTCTAATTGGGGGGGGTGGAACGATCTTTATTCTTGAGAACTTTGACATGCATTGGAATCTAAAGTAAAATGGTCATTTCAATGTGGGATTAACAGATCAGACTCCGTCTTCTTTGTGGTGGATGAGATCCTTAGGCTGAGAATCTTAGGGCTTCAAACGGATTCACAATGCATAAACCATTCAACGCTTGAATGCAGCAGGAGGTGATGAAATTTCATATCAAAGTGATTGAGCATAGATTTGTAATTTGCTGTGAATACTGATAGCAAGCCATAAATTATGCTAGCAATTTTTGCTCCACTTCTTAGTGGCATTGTTAAGACTTAAGATGTTATCTATGGCTGAATATTTACAGGGGAATCCTTACAGTAAGGACAATTTTTTTTAAAGTAAGCCCAGTTGTATTCGATATTAATTCATGTAGTTGTTTCCCAGAGCAAAACTAACTTTACGCCAAATATGTTTTCATGCAATACAAGTAGAATGAGTAAGATTACCTGTGCACAGAAACATAGGTTTAGAGAGTAGAGAGTAGACAGATTTGAGTAAAATAAACTGAAGAGGAGAAATATCTTTCCACAATCTCCTGTTAAAGCCATGCAGATCCTTACCCAGAATTGCTGCACATTCTTGGGGATAACCTCATCTTTAACACCTTCAACTTCTGGCAAAGTCAGAATGTATGGATTGTGTAGAATAAGCTTCTTCAGCTTGTCAACATCATCACTGTCAAATATCAAAACAGTAAACATGAAGTATCTCAACCACAATACTGAGGGAGCAAAACAATCACCTCAAAAACATGTATATCAAGTTATTAACTAGGCAGAAATTAACATCTACTGTGAAGAAGTCCCAATTTATTATTGAGACTTCAAACTGATGGAAGAAAAGCAGGAGAAAACAAGGAAGAAAGGATTTAGACATATGAACAGTAAAAATGTGAATAAGCAGGTAAGACTACATACGCAAACTAATGTAAAGTAGTATGCATGATAAAGAGACATAAGCCCATAAAGACCCTACCTTGATGTAGCAGACATAAGAAGACATTGGCAGCGCCTAGGGACAAAAGCTGTAAGAGTTTTCAGATCACTTTCATAGCCAAATGACAGCAAAAGATCTGCCTGAAAAAAATGTCATTGATCTCCCTAAATGAAATGGCACAGTGAAAATTTTTAGGCAGAAATTATCGTTAGAAGGACTGTAATTATGCGATTTAATTAATTTACTCCGAATATACTCGAGCACAACTTAGGAGACAAATTATCAAAATCTATTAGAACAGACAGACAAAACATTCCAACTGTTCACATTATCTAGCTTGAAGGGATGTGACTGCTTGAAACAAAACAAAAAAGCATAGTGACTGGTTTTAAATTCCACTAATGAAGAGAAAATCATGACAAACACACACAAGCATGCTCTCACCTCATCAAGAACAAGAATTTCCAGTGAGTCATTAATTGCTTTCGATTGAAGCACACCAGTGGACAAGCACTTTTCCACACAAGAAGGAGTCGATATCAAAATATCAGGTGGTCCAGCCAGAGCAGCCCGCTGCAAACAATTATAAAAATCATCAGCACATCATTTCAATTTTCAACAATCTTAGTTAACCCTCAACCCCACACACGAGAAAATAACAAAAGAACACAGAGACATACCATATCAGAGTCAGACATACTGCTAGTGAGCTGCGAGACTTTCAACTGAACTTTACACAAATAAACCAGTGATGAAACCTCCTTATAAACCTACAACGGGAGAACACAAAATTCAACATAATTAATCAAAGTATCCAGCATCAGGCACATTGCCACACTAGTTGTGTTTTACCTGCTGAGACAGCTCCCCACTGGGCACAAGAATGAATGCAGAAGGAGCAGTTTTTGGTTTCTTAGAATCCAATACGGGAAACAGCTTTTGAAGCAAAGGAAGTACGTAAGCTAAGGTTTTTCCAGAACCTGTCTTTGCCCGCGCAACAACATCCTTCCCTTCCTACATATAAAGGGCACACAGTAAAGCATTAAAAGTCCAATTTTTTTCCACTTGAGAAAATTCGAAAAAAGGTAAATGGGTATTATAGAGGGTGAACTGACTAGGATGAGAGGAATAGCAGCGCATTGAATTGGGGTAGGGTTAGTAATTTTGTCTTCTTTCTTGTTTAGAGCTCTAATTAACCGAGGGTCTAGCCCAAGCTCTTCAAAGGTCTTCTCATCGTCTTCGCCATCTTCCTCTTTCTCTGTTTCCTTCTCTTCCTGAGGTTTTTCTTCTTCCTTTTCCTTCTCTCCATCTTTCTGATGTTTGCTGTCTTGTGTTGGTTTTCCTTTAGTTTTCGCCATTGCTGACATGGTTGCCATCACAGAGAGGGGAAGAGAGGGAGATTATTACTTCAGGCTCAGATGTAAAACTGAAGTCTTTCCTAAAATAAAATAATTGAAAATGTAGGGTTTATGGGAGGTTTGAACTTTGAAGTAATTTTAGGGTTTTTGTAGAGAGAGAGAAACTTGCTCAGTGTCAGTGCCCATAATCCGTGAAAAAGTTGGGCCAAGGAGGTTCGATCTACATTTTTCAAAAAAGAAAATTTCTTCTGAGTGGGCTTGGGCCTAATAGTTTTTGTCAGCCCGTGGTCAAAACAAAACTGGTCCATTGGACTCAACTTACCTTTTTCTCGTTTTATTTTGTCTTTTTTTTTTCCATTATCCAATTGCTGAATGATAAAACCAAATCCGATGAATTTCATGCCTATTTTTTTTTTAATTTATTTATAACCATAGTCTAGATCAGACTAATCATCATGCCCATATCGAGCTAATAAATTTAGGAGTAAATTGCTTGTGACATGTAGTTTCTTATACACAAAGAATATCAAATAAAGACTAGAAAGAAAATGATTTTTTTTTATAGTAGTCACTTATCAAGGAGGTGAGATTTTAATTAGGGTCAAAAAAATTTTTTTTTTTTTTGTCAAAAGATAATAATTTATTGAGTAGAGAAGAAGAGAGATGACTTCTATACGTATAGTCTGAAACCAACTCATTATATCGTAAGTAGAGTGACATATGGCATCTCATATAGGATTTTCCTAATCACGGCATGAGCTACCCAATTACTCCCTCCGGCTGAAATTACTTGTCATTTATTGTTCATGCACGACTCCCTAGGAGGCCCGGATGACTCACTATTTGACGCAAAAAAAATCGTACTTTTTTCTAACGTACGTTCACAAAAAAGTACAGATTTTTTTGGGGTCAAATAGTGAGTCATTCGGTCTCCTCGAAACGCGTGCATGAACAGTAAAACGACAAGTATTAAAAGCCGGAGGGAGTATGTGTTAATTGCACGTATTGAAAGTACAATGGTGAAACCGAGTAAGCAGAGTGGAGATATCTTCAAGGATGTCATTATGACTACTCCGAGGGGAGGTGATAGCGTTGTTGATGTAGTCTATGATTCCTTTAGCGTCACTTTCGAGGATGATGGATTGCCAGTTTTGTTGTAGAGCCCATACTAGCGAGTCGCGTATCGCCAAGGCTTCAATGTCGAAAGCGGAGTTAATTCTGTTGCATCGTCGAGCGAGACCACTGATTATTACTCCTTGGTCGTTCCTTGTTACTGCGCCTAAGAATCCTCTACATTCCTTCGAGTCAAGAGCGTCGTCTGTATTTATTTTGAGGAAGTTGGAAGGAGGCGACCAATTAGTTGCTGCTGGTTGGTGCGAAGGTGGAGCTTGGTCTGCTAAGGAGTGCCTTGAGGAGGTTGGAATATTGCAATTATCATATTCCAATTGCTGGGATACTGCACTGTGGTTACTCTCCTCACTGGTCCAGGTTCTGCCATTGAATAAATGGTCGTTCCGAGCTTTCCATAATCGCCAGCATGTATACGTAATTGTATCCAGAAAATTGGCTGGTGCCTCTTGCGTTGTGCTGAGTCTATGCATCTCCTTCCACCAGTCTTGAAAATTTGGTAGTGATGTTAATTTTCAGAGTACTAGATTGCCAAACTTTGCACGCTTTTCGACAGGTGAGAAAAAGGTGAGTCCCCGTTTCGAGTTGAGTTGAACAAGCTTTGCAGTTTCCATTCGCATTTGAAATTCTTTCAGTAAGATTTCCCCCTGTTGCGAGATTGTTCCACATGAAATTTTTTGGTAGGGACTTTTAATTTCCATATTGATCCCCAATCGATCTCCTTAATTCGGTTGGCGTGTGTTGATGTAGTTTGAGGGGCGGGTTTCATCAATAACGATCTACTTGTATTTTTATTATCAGCAAAATAAGTAAAACACTACGTATTTAAATGCTAATGAAAAATTATATTCACGTTTTTATTTATATTTTGGTATTATATTCATGTCTTTATTTATTTTTTGATAGTGGAAAAAACTCAATTCTTTTTGTCAAAGCAAGGGAGGCTGCGCTGTGGTTAAGTCTTTTTAAATATTAATTGATATGTTTTTAGTTGGAAAATTATTATAATTTGTGTAAAATCTTGAACGTTATGTAGGATTAATACATATTTAAGTTCGATCCCTCCTATTATATTGATAATTAATATTAAAATCTTAAAAACTAAATATATTTATTTTCTAAATTTTTGTATCCCACAAACTATAAATGTACAAAACATTTAAAACACAAGGTCACGGCGACGAAAAGTTTCATTATCGGAAAATCTAAGCAAATTGAAGCCTAAAATCTAATCATGCAAGCGATTAATAATTTTTCATACAGATTTTAATAAATAACGTTTTAAAGTTGGGTATGAAAATCAAAGTAATGATTAGTGAGAGTATTTTTAATATTAAACAATCATTTACGTTTTCTATATTAAATAAACTAACCAATAAGTATTCTTTTCTCTTCTTCATATTGAATAAATTAATTATAAAGTATCTAAATAATTATAAAACGTTATTTATTTTAACTTGAAATATCATTTAAAAAAATCGAGAAGAGTATCTATTTCTTGCAAAAAGACTGAGAGGAGAATGAAGAACTGACCAAGATTTTCTGCCACTGCATGGTACGAGAAATGTAGCTCCAAAACTATCAAATTTTCCAATTGAGACCGCAAAAGTTAAAAGTTAAAACACATAAGGGAACTACTGCTGCCAGGTCAGAATAACAGCTCCACAGTGCAAAGCCGTTGAGGAATTGGCAGTAGAAACTAGAGAGTATAGTATAGATGTTATTCGGTTTTCCGAAACCGAAACCGGAAAACCGAATTTCACTATTCGGTTTTCCGAACACCCCTAAATGGAAAACCGAACCGAAACCGAAATAATTTCGGTTCGGTTTTCCGAAACAGAAATTATTTCGGTTTCGGTTCGATTTTCCGTTAAAAACCGAATTTAGAAAACATGAAAAATAAGAAAAGAGGAAGCGTCGAAGGCTGAAGGAAATAAATTGTGACCCATCCATCCAACCCAATTAAATTCTTAAATCAAATCACCAAAAAAACCAATTAAATCAAAATCAATCTCAATCCTGCCTTGCCCTGCCAAACTAATTACCAAAAATTCAACCCAACCACAATCCAAATCAGAAAAGAAAGAAAGGAGAGAAGAGGGAAGACCGGAGCCGGAGCCAACCTCTGCCAAAAAAAATCATTCAAGCCACGCCGCCGCCACAACCCCGTCGCAATCGCCACCATCATCACGCAGCCGATCAAACGCCGCCAGAGCCAGCCGCACCCACTACCGACCCCGCCGCACCTAGCCACCTCCGCAATCACTGCCTCGGCCGAACCCAGCTACGCCACCACCCTCAACCCGCCACAACCAACGCCCGCACTCAACCCTCGCCGGCCATGAATCAAGACCAAGTACAAAGGAAAAGAAAAGGGAGAAGAGAAGGAGAAATAAAAGGAAAAGGGAAGTAGCCGTTTGACAGAAAAAAAGAAAAAAGGGAGAAGAGAAGAGGGCTGCGTGCTGCAGCCCTTGAATTGGAAAAAGGAAATGAAATTGGGGAAGGAAAGATGAGGGTTGTGTAAAATGGCCAAAAGAAAAAGAATAAGGGAGAGTGAGGTTGGGCTCCGACGTCGTTTACTAAAAGAGAAATTCGGTTATTTCGGTTAACCGAATTTTTCGAAATCAATATCCGAAACCGAACCGAAATTTATTTCGGTTTTCCCATAACCGAAACCGAATTTTCCGAAACCGAAATTCCGAAACCGAATAGGCGAAATTCCGGTTTCGGAATTTCGGAAATCGGTTTTTCAAAAACCGATTAACAGCCCTAGATATGATAAAACGTGCACACCAACTTACAACTACTAGCAAGTCACTTTTCCACTTACTTTGTCTGCGTGAGGGGTTTACATATGATTGCTCTGATTTACTTAATTTCATAATAAATTTTAAATTTTAAAAATACTAATTCACTTTAAAAAAAAATAGTGAATTTGCCTCAAAACACTTTGCAAATATGTAATTAACTACATGAGTATATTTTTTATTAGTAGGGGAATATTTGACGACACGCTGATAAAAAAAAATTGTAAATAGGAAAAAATTCATATTAGTTACGATTATCATTCATATTTTATTCTTTACTCACGTGAATAAATTGTAGAAGTAAATTTCACTGTTAATACGAGCGTTGAGGGAAAATAAAAAAAATAGTGTACAATTTTCCTTTGACCCATAGGAACAACTATGATGACACGACACATAGTGACTTATGCCACTTAGACCATCAGCAGCAGGGGTTTAATTGGGGAGCAACTGAGGAGCAACTGAGGCAGTAGGGGTGCAAATTCCAGCATGGATAGTCTGGGGATTAAATTTTGGTCTCGGACTAAACTGACAGTGGGACCCCCACTGTCAGTTATTTTATTAAAAAATAAATAAAAATTAACAGCCATCCAATGGCAGCGTGCGGGTGGCGCGCTGCCATTGGATGAGGTTGTTAGTTTTTTTTCCCCTCATTTTTAAATCGATTTTTTTATAATAAATACTGAAAATTATTTTATAAAAAATATACCATTATTTTTAATTTTTTGAGATCTATAAATTGAGACGAGGATTGTATTATTTGGACACTAAAAAAAATTCGAGTTTTTTACACTTTTTTTCCTTTTTTAAATGCTTCTTTTCATAATAATTATTCAAAATAATTTTATACCATTATTTTTACACTTATTTTTAATTTTTTGAGATCTATAAATTTGGACACTAAAAAAAATCAGAATTTTTTACACTTTTTTTTCATTTTCTTCTTTTTTAAATGATTTTTTTCATAATAATTACTCAAAATATTTTAAAAGTAAAACATATTTGAAAATAAAAACACACAATTTGAAAATAAAACACACAATTCGAAAATAAAACACACAACTTGAAAGTAAAACATACAATAACAAACTAGTTCTCAAACAACTCCTTCAGTAGCATCTTATACATATTTTCATCTACAACATCACGATCTTCTTTGTTCTTCAAGGACAAGAACATCTCCATCTTCCTAACACGTGCATACTCTAACATAGCTGATGCAGTACTAGCCCTGGATTGTTCAAGGTTTTCACGAGTATGGGCTAAATTAGATAACTCTTCCTCAATAACAACCTTTGATTTTCTAGAAGTCGATGATTTGCTCGATGAAGCTCTAGCTTTCTTCTTTGTTGCATCCCTACCTTCTGGACGTACAATGGAAGGACCTGAGGAATCAACGTCATCGCCACCACTTTTTCTCTTCGATCCGCTACTTGCAGATTCATTTGCTCCTGGCATATATTTGGGTTGCTCACGAGCCAACTTCCACTCTTGCAGCAAGGAAAACCTTTTACCTTCTCACTCTTGATACAACTCTAGACCCTTGGCTATGTAGTCATCATCGGACCAACCACTACACCTCACTCTACATGCTCTACTGTAATAACCAATAAAACTACATATTTTTTTATTGATTGTACGAAAATGACTTTTGCACTGTACCCCTGACCTCTTTTTTCCACCTTGGAAGTTTTCATTCACATAGTCTGTAATTTTTCCCTAGAAAGTATCACCCTTTTGATTCATCCCCAATTCACTATCATTACTAACGTGGAAATAACCAGTTAATAAAGATTTGTTCTCTTTCATGCTCCAAGCGTCGTAACCTGATCTCTGGGCTGATTGTTGGGTTGGAGCAAGAAAACTGAGAGGGGTATCCCTATCAAAATTTTCCATAGATATTTGTGTGGAAAATTCTGGGAAATCACTTGATTCACTACTGAAACAGGGTGTGTTTGGCTCATTAGTTTGTTCACTATTTGGATAACGCACAGGAGCGGGAACATAACTGTTTCCAGGAACAGGTTGATAGCCATAAGGCATATAAGGATGATTATACGGGTATTGTATACAAAATTTAGGGGCATCATATACTGCCATCCAAAATTAGGCTGCATCCCCGTATTCTGAGGTTTTTCTGGGCATTGACTGTTTGGGTTCGGAGGTCGCATATTTGGATTTTGAGCTTGGTTAGGGAAGTTGTAATTTGGAAAAATATTATGCGATCCAAAATTAGGCTGCATCCCCGTATTCTGAGGATTTTCTAGGCATTGAATGTTTGGATTCGGAGGTCGCATATTTGGACTTTGAGCTTGGTTAGGGAAGTTGTAATTTGGAAAAATATTATAATTTTGTGAAGGATCCATGAAAGAGCTTGAAGATTGTAAAAGACTCAGATTTTTTTTGGTGTCCAAATGACACAAACACAAGCTCTATTTATAGATCTCAAAAAATAAAAATAATGGTATTTTTTTTTTTGGTGTCCAAATGACCTCCACTACCTCCACTACCTTCTGATTTTATCATGACAAAACAATACACGTGATGGCTCATCTTTCTATATCTTATCTTCAGATTGGATTATTGAGAAAACACAACACTCTAGATTCTGAAGAGATAAGAACGTCCCCACCTCCACTACCTTCTGATTTTATCATGACAAAACACCACATGTGATGGCTCATCTTTCTATATCTTATCTTCAGATTGAATTATTGAGAAAACACAACACTTTAGATTCTGAAGAGATAAGAACGTCCCCACCTCCACTACCTTCTGATTTTATCATGACAAAACACCACATGTGATGGCTCATCTTTCTATATCTTATCTTCAGATTGAATTATTGACAAAATGAATTGATTGGAGTTCGAAGACCATTCGTTATAAAAATGGTATTGCACATCATATGAATACCACTTAAAACTTTTCAGTTCAAATCTTTTTCTTCATATCATCCAATGGATCTACCCACAAATACCTTCAGTCTCGAAGAGATCCAACGACAATGGGAGTTGGAAGAATCAATACTCGATAGGCAACAAGAACTTCTTGAAGAGCTGCAGAGGCGAAACAATCGATCACATAAGAGAAAATCTATAAGCAGGGATCATGCAGCTGCCAATCAAAGGCTCATGACCGACTATTTCGACGACCCATGCACTTACACTGAAATGCAATTTAGAAGAAGATTTTGAACGACATCAATGTACTAGATAGGTCACCAGTTTTTGACGACATTGAGTCTGGTGAAGCTCCAAGGGTGGACTACACTGTGAATGGCCGACAGTACAATCTTGCATACTATCTTGTCGACGGAATCTACCCTAAATGGCCTGTCTTCGTCCAGTCGATTCAATTGCCCCAAGGAAACAAAGCACAATTGTTTGCCAAACAACAAGAATCATGTAGGAAGGATGTGGAACGTGCATTCGGGGTACTCCAAGCACGCTTCTCCATTATTCGTCAACCAGCCATGATGTGGGATATCGATGTCTTAGGTAAAATAATGAGGGCGTGTATTATTTTACATAACATGATTGTGGAGGATGAACGAGATACATATTCACGAAATTGGGAAAATATCGACTTCGATCAGTCGGATAGTCCCGGGTCTAGCTCTTTGTTCAATGTCCAAACGCAAGTGCTGCCTCAATATGAAGTGCATGTCCAAGGCCGATCCGAATCATATATTCATACTAGAGCCGAGCTATGTGATAGAGCACAATATATTCAGTTGAAAAAGGATCTCGTCGAGCACATCTGGAATAAATTTGGAACAACCCTCGATTAGATTTTAAAAAATTATTTCTCACGTTTACCAGTTTATTTTGTGTGTTTCTCAAGTTTATGAGTTTATTTTGTGTGTATTTTTTTGTTCGTTTGCAATAATCTAAGTCGATGTTTGATTTACTAAGTGATAAATAATATCGTGTGTTACTCTTAAAAAATATTATATTATTTATTTTATTAAAAAAGTATAGATTTTTTGAAATCTGAAAAGAAATTATGAAATTTAATTAATTTATATTAAAAAAATTATTTATTATTTATTATATTATAAAATGTAATTATTATAGTAATTATAAATTTAATAAAAAAAAGAAATGAAAAATATGGTGGGGTATATGATAAATGATGTGGAAAGGAGAGAAAGTTTTTAACACCCAGAATAATCCCCTGCTGTGAGTGCGTGGGTGTTAGATGCTTTTTGATTGGGTGTTAAGTTGATGTGGCAGTGAGAGAAATCGAATAACACCCTAAAATTTGCTCCATTGTGGATGATCTTATAGAGGAGGAGCCCACTGTCATTTTGTCTTGAGAGTGCATTTGACTTTTCTTCACTTTCGGTGCTAGTGTTGACCACTACCAATCGGGGCCATTGATTCCTGATTAAACCTTTGATTAGACATGATATTTGTGGGACTAATTGGGGTAAGTATGACAATTGGCAAATGCTTCTGCTCAACACTGTATTATTATAACCACCTCAGTTTAAAAAACCAGACGGATGGGACGGAGAGGCCAGTCTGATCAGGACCCCTAGTCGGTTGGTCTGTCCGACATTTAGAATTGAGGAAAACCTGTCTAACTTGGCCAATTGCATAGTTGAACTGATCAACCCCGGTCAGTTGAATCGGTTTAACTTATATTTTTTTTACTCTTTTTTATTTAAATATATATATATATATATATATTTATATATTTTATTAAATTAATAATTAATTGTAGTTGAACCATTAAAAAATTCGAGCAGTTTATATTCGATTTAGTTCTGATAATTTTAATGAGTACCGAGTCTAACATGATCCAACAAGTTAGAGGATTTAATTGAAGAATCTAGTGACTGCGCGATTCTCTCTCAATTGGAGACTGCCGCGGCGTCCTCCGGTCAGCCCACTGCTGCCGGAGTCCAAAATACCAGTCACCCACTGTGACTGGCGTATAAATCTTCTTCCCTTCTTCCTGATCTAGTTGATTTGATTTGTCTTCTCTCCCTTCGTTCCGTCCGTCCTTGGCTGCTGCAGATCTGCGATTTCTCTCGCTTTTCCGGTGGTTTTGGTCTGGGTCGGTTGGTGGTTGGTAGTCGGCTCTCCTCTGACCGGGTTTTGCTTCTCGATCCTGTTTGTTTGGGCATCCGGCTTCATCTCTTTCTCGCTCTTCTTTTGTCTTCGGAGCTTGTTTTCCATTGCTTGACTGAGTTTTTGGTTTGAAGGGACTTCGTGGGCCCTTATTTGCTTGGTTGTTCTTCCTTTTTTGCTTCGTTGTAGGTGGTAGAGGTCTGGCTGTTGTGTTCGATCGGTTGTTGTCGATGGCAGGGCATAAATCGTTTAGGAATGGGGTTGCTTTCCCCTCCAAAGAGGGTCGACCGAAGGAGGAAATCACTTATTATTTAGAGAACTTACCGTCCCACGTCGATCATAAAGCCCTTCGTTATTTGATCACACGTCGTTGGAAACTCCCTCATTTTGGAGCCTTGGTGGATGTTTTCATTCCTCTTCGTAGGAATAAAGCTGGGAAGAGATTTGGGTTTGTTCGTTTTGATTGGGTAAGTAACAGAATTGATATGGAAGTTGCACTTGATAGGCAATTCATTGGTGCTTCAGCTATTAGAAGCAGCTTGGGCAGGCGGGGCAGGAGAGCAGGGAGATCTAATCAGAGTCGTTCACAACCTTCGAATCACAAAAATTCTGGTTCTAATCACGGCGTGAAGGTTGCTTCTTCTGCTACCGGGAACGGTGGTGGTGCTGTTGGAGGTTCTCAGGCAAGAACGTTGGCTGATATCGTGAGGGGGGAACCCGAGACCTTGATGAGGAACGTCAGGAGTTCATTCAGGGAGGAAATGGTTCCTTCATCGGGTATTTTAGGTTTGGAGATTCCGGTCGATAACAAGGATTGGTTAAAGAAGAGTGCTATCGGAGTCATTAGGAAACTGGAATTAATTCCGTCGATCCAAGATCTGGTCGCCCAGTCTGGTTGGATTTGCGAAACTCGGGTTATGGGAAGAGGCCTTGTTTGGCTGGAATTTGATAGGGAAGTTGACAGAGACAGGGCTATTGCGGAGGCTAGCTCTAGGTTGTTCTCTAAGGTTATCTCTTGGGAGGATGGTATCGCCAAGGGCGGGAGGCTTTGCTGGGTTCAGTGTGTTGGGATTCCAGTTCAAACTTGGGGTCACGTAACTTTTGAAAAGATTAGCAGCTGTTAGGGGTCTCTGGTGGTTGTTGATGATAACACGATTGCGAGGACACGTCTTGATGTTGCGAGGTTTCTAGTATCCTCAGATCGTATAAGTATTAATGAATTCATACAGGTATCGGTTGGAGGTAAAACTTTTGAGATTCTCTGCAAAGAGGAACCCATGCATGGTGCAGTGTCTAATATTGATTGGATGGTTGGGGCTCGTGCAGAATTCGATGGGTCTGTTGGGTCGTCTGAAGAGGAAGTTGGAGAGTGGGAAACCATTAGGGAGGGAGACATGACGGTACCAGAAGAGGAAAAAAATGATATTGACTGTGAATCGTCTGGGGTTCTCCGATCAGCATGTGAGATTTCGCTCGGGACTGTTTTACCTCTCGTAACGGTTAGACAAGGGGGAAAAATTAAAAAACTAGTGGGTCCAGCTGGTAGCCTTGAAACGGCTCAGTCTCAAGTGGGGTCAAAATTTGAGATTCAGAAAGCAGAAGATGAGGAGATTGCTAGAATGAACCAGGTTAGAGATGCCACAATGATAGACCCCGAGTCGTGGAATGTAGGAAGGTTGCTCTCGCTAACAGAGAACGTTAATAAAGAGGCTTTTATTTCTTTTGATAAGGAAAGATTTTTAGCTGAGTTGGTTCAGTTCAGCTGATTGATCTTCTGGTTCGTGTTTAACTATTTTTATGGTTAATTTACTGTCATGGAACTGCAGAGGGGTGAGATCGGCTAGGAAGAGGAGTTTCATCAGACGTTGTTGGAATAGAGAAAATTTGGATTTTTGTTTGCTGCAGGAGACAAAGATGGAGGACGTTGATGAGTTCTTTGTGCAGTCCTTGTGGGGGAAACAGGAGGCCCGTTGGTTGAGTGCTCCGGCTTCCGGTAGGTCTGGTGGGTTACTCACTATGTGGAATGGCAATTCTTTCTCTTCAGAAAGGACGTTAGTCGGTGACCGTTACATATGGATTGAAGGTATTTGGAAAAGAGGGAACATTCGCTGTGTAGTTCTGAATGTTTATGCTTACAATGATATGGGTAGAAGAAGTCAGCTTTGGGATATTTTAGCGCATCTAGTGGTGGGTTGTAATCTTCCTGTTCTTGTGGGAGGGGATTTTAATGAGATCCTTACTCCTTCAGAAAGGCTTAATGGTTCGAGTCATGCTAGAGGCATGGAAGATTTCCAAGAATGGGTGGCTACTTGCAGACTTCAAGATTTGGATCTTATTGGCAGACGCTTTACATGGGCTAACGCGGTTTGTAGAAGCAGACTGGACAGGGTATTTATCCAAGCTGGATGGGGCGCTCTTTTGCAGAGGAATAGGTTGTCTGCTCTACATAGACATGGATCTGATCATTCCCCTTTACTTCTTACTCAAGACAATGTTGACTGGGGCCCAAAGCCGTTTAGGGATCTAGTCATATGGTGGGAAGTGAAAGGGTTTAAGGAATTGGTGGCTGGTTGGTGGAGGGAAGCTTCTTCTGAATTTCCTGGTTCTTGCAGAGTAATTCAAAAGTTAAGATGGTTAAAGCAGAAAGTGAAGAGTTGGAATACAGAGGTATTCGGACACGTGGAGAAGCGTCTGGAGGCGCTCCAAGAGGAGGAACTGGAGCTTGACAGTATAGAAGATGTTAGATCCTTGTCTTTAACAGAGCAAGGTCGGAAGCTCGAGTTGGCTAATGAGATTTGGGATCAGCAGGGCAGGGTGGACAGGTTCTGGAAACAGAAGACTAGATCTCAATGGGACTTGATGGGGGATAGGAATACTGGTTATTTTCACAGGTTAGCTAAAATCAGCAATGTAAGGAAAGGAGTTTCTAACATTGAGTGTTCTAATGGTCGCTCTTCCGACCCCTCTGAGATAAAATTAGCTGCGTCTGAATACTTTTCTACTTTCTTTGGTTCGGTTAGATGGGAGAGACCCAGGATTCCAGACTTGGGGTTTACCTGCTTGAATGAGAGTGAAGCAATTTGGCTCGAAAATGAGGTCACGTCAGAGGAGATTTGGGACGCTGTTAGGAGTTGTAATGGGCAAAAAACTCCTGGGCCAGATGGGTTTTCTCTCAGATTCATTCAAAATGCTTGGGACATCATTGGTCAGGAACTGTGTGTCCTGATCTCAGGTTTCTTTAGAACTGGGGTATTTCCGAAGGGAGCCAATTCCTCTTTCATCTCTCTACTCCCGAAAACCAAAGCCGCTAAGAGGTTTTCTGACTTCCGTCCTATTAGTCTGGTGAGTAGCTATTACAAAATCATTTCAAAAATTCTAGCTAAGAGGTTGGGCAGGGTGATAGATAAGGTGATAAGTGAAGAACAACATGGGTTTATGAAAGGTAAACAGACATTAGATTGTGTGATGGCTGCTAATGAAGTTGTTAGTCATTTGAAAATGTCTAAGCAACAAGGCTTACTCTTTAAGTTGGATTTTGAAAAAGCATACGACTCAGTTGAATGGAGTTACTTGGAGGAGGTGATGCGCCAAATGGGTTTCGGAGATCGTTGGAGAGGGTGGATAATGCAGTGTCTTAGTACTCCCAGAGTTTCCGTGTTAATTAATGGCTCTCCTTCATCTCAGTTTGAGGTTGGACGCGGCCTTCGTCAAGGGTGCTCCATGTCCCCTTTTCTGTTTAACATAGCGGCAGAAGGGCTTCATCGTCTTCTGGTCCGTGCTAAAAGTGTGGGTCTGTTAAGTGGAATTGGTAATGACCAAGCAGGGTGGAATCTTACACATCTGCAATTTGCAGATGATACTTTGATTTTTGTCAAAAATGATGAGAGGGAGATACAAGGAGTTAAAGGGACTCTGCGCTGGTTTGAAGCCTTTTCTGGGCTTCGCGTTAATTTTCACAAGAGTTCTCTTGTGGGCGTCAACATTAGTGATCAGGTTGGTAGTTGTCTCGCCAGGAGAGCGGGTTGTAAGTACGAACATCTTCCATTCAAGTATCTCGGTTCTTTTGTGGGGCTTAATCCAAGGAGAATTACTAGTTGGGACTTTCTTATCCAGAAGATGAAGTCTAAATTGGCTACTTGGAAGGGTCACCTTTTGTCTGTTGGGGGTCGAGTCACTTTGATCAAGGCGGCGGCTTCTAGTCTTCCAATTTACAACATGTCTATCTTTTGTATGCCCATAAGTGTTCGCCGTAAATGTGAAGGGATTATGAGGCGTTTCATGTGGAGTGGGGATGAGACTAAAAGTGGGTTATCTAAGGTAAAATGGAGTGACATGATTAGATCGAAGGAACTTGGGGGCTTAGGGATTGGTAATCTTGAAAATTGGAACGCAGCTTATCTTTTCAAATGGGTGTGGGATCTTTGTACTGGCAGTCGAAAATTATGGGCGGATATTGTTAGGAGACAATACAATTTCACTAATTTTGGATTCTTATGGAAGGACCCTGTGGTTCAGACGTCGTCTATTTGGCGTGACATTCTCGGATTGTTCAGTAAGGGTCGTCAATGGTTCGACTTTTGGGTTAGGCATGTGGATCTTGTTGTGGGGAATGGAAGTTCGGTGTCCTTCTGGTGGGATCCTTGGCACAATAAGACTCCTTTAGCCCTGATTTATCCAAGGTTGTATAATGTCGCCATAAACTGTGGAGGTAATATTATTGATCACGGTCACTGGCTGGAGGGCCAGTGGATTTGGAACAATCAATGGCGGCGTGAGCTTTTTGAGTGGGAAAGGGAAGAATGGGATTGCTTGGCTACTCAAATCTCGGTTCCTAACAGAAATTATTCTCCTGTTAAGAGTAAGTGGCAGTTAATTAGCGATGGAGTGTATTCGGTTGGGTCCTGGTGTTTGGGTATTGATAAACAGCGCTTTCAGGCTAATCCAGATTTAGAGTCATGCTGGTCCAAACTAGCTCCTTACAGGGTCGAATTCTTCCTTTGGCTTGCTCTCAGAGATCGATTGGTTACCAGGGAGTTTTTGTGGAAACGTAACATGCTTTTAGAGGAAGATAATGTTTGCCCTATGTGTACTGCTCAGGGGGAATCCGTTCAGCATATTCTGCTACACTGCCATACTTCCATGGCTTGCTGGAATGCTGTTATGCTTTGGGTCGGGGTGTCCTGGTGTCCCCCTAGGACGATCGGAGACTTATGGGGTTCGTGGGAGAGCTTAGTGCCTTGGGGAGGGAATCAAGTCAAGAAGAAGTGGAGGATATTATTCTATGCTATAGTTTGGAGCTTGTGGTTGCAGAGAAACAAGATTGTTTTTCGGCAAGGTACTACTTGCACGAGACGTGGTTTCAATTGCTTTTTCTCTTTCTGGTATAGGTGGTTAAAGAGTAATGATGTGGCATTCCCATATAGTTTGGGAATGATGTTATTGTCGCCCACCTGGTTATCTACTTGGGGTAGAATAGTCCATTAGTCTATAGTTTGGAACTTGTCAGGTTCGTGCTCTTTTGTCTTTCGCCTAGTCACTCCTTCTTTTAGGAGTGACTTTTGTACATTCTATCCTTCTTCTTGCCTCCGTCTATGACGGAGTGAATATAATCTTCAGCTTATAAAAAAAAAAAAAAAAAAAAAAACAAGTTAGAGGATTTCTCTTTATCTAAATTTGTTGGCAACAATTTTGGAACAAGATTTTAAATTCTCTCTGCCTTTCCCCTTTTTCTCTCTTTTCTCATCCTGTCCGCCACAAAATCTACTTTAACTTTTTTATTTGTAGTCTTCTGTAATTGTAACAGTAATAATCACTGTCCACATTCTAACACCAAAATGGGTCCTCATTTTGCTCACTGGGATAATTAACGAGCTAATTCTTTTCGGATTATTTTAGTTGTTTAGTTTTGTCTATTTTTAAAATTTCAATGAATTACTTAATTTTTTTATTTTTTTTTACATTTTTTAATAAAAGTCACTCAATGAGCTATATATTATTTTGACATTTTTAACAGTTACAATAATTTTTTTATTTTTCTCAATACTTTCAACTAAAAATAAACATTATCTTAGTATTTAAAACTTCAATTAAATGAATAACTATAAAAAATAGAAGGGATTACTACATGTTTTTCAAAAGTAGCATAATGATTAATGAGTTTACAAGTTTAATGCTTTTTTTCTTGGACGTAATAAATTACACAATTTCGATAAATTTATGCAGTAATCACTAATTACGATTTTAAAGTATTTTTTACATTAAATACGTATTTTTTCTCCTACACTAAATTACTTTAGTTGACTATATTACTAATTGGCTAATGCATATTAAGAATATATTTTTAAAGAAAGGGTACAATTTATAAATCACCCAGAAAGTATTCCCTCCATTGTCAGTATTTGGAAAATTTTCGTTGACCAAAGTAATGATTATTGAGGTTATAAATATGCTTTCACTATTTACGGCTCTTCACCATATTAATTACTTTGTTTTAAATTACCCAATTCAAAATTAACATATTTTAAATTGATTAGATTAAATTTTATAATTTATAAAAAGATAAAAATTATAATTAAAAAATATAAATAAGACAATTAATTAAGAAAAAGTTAGCTAAATAAAATAATTTTTTTATAATGAAGGGACTTGTAAAACAACATTTTTTATAAAAAAAAATTATTTCCTTAAACGATATTCTTTGTAAGACGGCTTTGAATCTTTTGATTCCAAAAATAAAACCTCCCTCAGATTTTCTTCGTAATCAAACTTAAACTTAATAGTATTTGTAACACTAGTTTTTGGCAAAACTTGAAAATGATTCCTAATTTGTTGAAACATTTTGGATTTTGCTCACCTTACTAACTCAATCCTTAACATTGAGTACTTTTTTTAGAAATCGAGAAAGTCAGGAAGTGTGTGGACTGTGGACTTGTGCGGCGACGGCCACACTAACATATGCAAAACAATTTCATTGATCCCTTTTTGTTAAAGGGTAACATTGAAAAGAAACCATCGTAAGACCTAGTACTAACTTCTTGAAAAAAATAATGTTAATAAATACATAATTTATTAATTATTCATCGATAAATACTATTTTTGAAAATTAAAATACAACAATTAAATAATCAAAATTATTTTTTTAAAAAAAACATTTAATAAAAAATATAGGAAGTAATAATAAGAATTCGAATTCGTGTGAAATCTTACCTATGCCGCATGCTGATCATGTGCCAAGTCTAGATGAGATACTAAGTTTAGGTGACAAAAAATAGATGCCTGACCCACAATTATATAAACCACTTACACCATGTGATTAGCTAGCTATGCTGTCCTTAATTACCATTCCCTATTGTTTAAAAATGAAATGATGTTTTAGAGGGAAAATAAATAGTTTTAAAAGATTGACATTTTACATTTATTTATGTATAATTTAGTTTATTTTTTTTGTAATCAAAATTGAATTGGAAAAAAAAAATCTACCTGTTTAATAGAAATAAGAATAATTCTATCAAAAAATACAAAAAAATAGTAAAAACTCATTGCTTTAATATATATCCGGAACCGAGTTTTTACTATTTTCAGTAGTTTTTTATAAATAGTCTACTAATTCAAATTAATTATTTTAAAAATACATTAAAAGTATAAAATGTAATTTTTTGAAGGAGGGAGAAGATATTTTTTATTTTTATGTAGCACAGCTGACAGAAATTGGAAGGGCGCAAATGTAAAGAGGAAAAGAGAGATTAACAACAAGGGAATTAGCACTACATTGATAGTTACGTTTCACCGTTAAAGAAAAGAAAGCAAATTAGAAACTAAAAACTGCACGATATCTTGTTTGATTGAACTTTCAATTGATTTATACATTGTTCATTGTCGAACCTTGGGAACAAAAAAAAACTCAAAATGGTTTTAAAAAAAAAAAGAGCAAGAAAAGAAGAAAACAAATACAGAAAAGCCTCCAAAAATCAGCACTCCTCCAATCTCCAAGCTACTACTACAAACTAAAGAGAAGAAAAAAGAGGTAAAATTAGCCTCCACACTAAAATGAAGAAAATCCCAAACTTTTCCTCTGCTCATCAAAATTTAAATCTTCAATTATACCAATCATGCCTTGAATTTCATTCTTTCTTTTTGTACTAACAATCCCCTGATTAACCTCAATAAATCCCTTGATTAACTTCAATAATCAGGCATCAGTTGACTAATCTTGCCTTCTTCAAGTGCCATTTTCTGCTCTGTAACCTTCAACCAGATACAGACCCCAGTAAAACTCAGCACCAAACTTGCAAGCCCACTTCCTAAACCAATCCCAACAATGGCAAGCACAGGCAATCCTTTGCTCTTCAATGGCGGCAAAGGGTATCCAAAAAGATCCTTATTCCCTTCAAAAGAGCTCGCATTGAATCTTGCGAAATTCCCACTCCTGTTCCCTAACGAAGCAGGTATGGCACCAGACAGCTTATTGTTGCTCACATCGAAAGCAGACAACCTCGCCAGCAGACCCAGCTGCTGTGGGATTTGCCCAGATAGTAGATTATCATGCAAATCGATGACATTCAAGTAAGCACAGAAGGCGAGCTGAGGTGGGATCTCACCCTCTAAAGCGTTTGATGAAATGTTTAAGATAGCAAGATTCACCAAAGTTTGCAAATCTGGTGGGATTGGACCGGATAAGGAGTTAGATGAGAGGTCAAGGGTTTGTAGATTGGTACAGTTTGATAGAAATGGAGAGATTGAGCCTTGTAAGGAGAGCTTGGATAGGACAAGTTTGAAGATTCGGCCATTGTTGCAGGTAACACCAGGGATGTAGGAGTTGAACCCAGAACATGGGTTTGCGAAATGGGGTTTTGTCCAGTTTTGGAGTGAGTTTTTTGGGTCTTTTAAAGATTGGCTTAAATGGGTCAAGCAAGATTCATCGTTTGGATCTGATGTGGTAAAGATTGGGTAGGAGGTGAGGAAGAAGGTCAAGAAGATGAGGAGTGACCAAACAAGAAAACTACCCATTTAGAGAGGAGAAAAGGAGCAATTGAAACAAGATCCTTTCTTTCTTGCTTGGGTTTAATCTTTAATTTTATTTGGGTCTTTCCTTTAGATTTCGAAGGAAAGAGAATGGGTGTTCTTCCTACTTATGTACCAGTACTATTTTTTTTAGTAAAATCAAAGA
The DNA here is from genome assembly GCA_963691705.1 of Viola odorata. Classification (NCBI taxonomy): domain Eukaryota; kingdom Viridiplantae; phylum Streptophyta; class Magnoliopsida; order Malpighiales; family Violaceae; genus Viola; species Viola odorata. The sequence continues at coordinate 63,538,053 of OY829540.1, forward strand.
AAAGAGAGTTTATTCAAGATTTATGAAAATCTTAATTACCATGTAAAATAAAATACTAGTACCAAATAATATATAACAAAGGAGAAGGAAATCATGAGATGTTTGTTGTGTTCAAAAGAGTGCACCATGTTTATATAAAAGGATTGATTGCTGGTCCAAAAATCAAAATCAGAAAGAAAAAGAAGAGAGATTTCTTTTCTGGTGTTTTTGGACCTAAAGGAGAGGAAAGAAAATAAAAGAGATGAGTTGTTTTGTTGTGTCCGGTGAAAATGAGAGTGGGGAGGTTGGGGAGATGGGGAGAGGAGGACTGGAGGAGAGAGTTTAGGGGTACAGTCAGTGTGGTGGTGGTGGTGGTGTGGGGTAGTGACCTGCACGTATGAGGCGCAAGATGCTGACAACACAGGAATAGTGTAGGGAAGGGTATTTTCGTTATTTCACTCAGAAGTTCATTTTCTAGGGAACAACCAGCAGGAGGGGTATTGTTGTGGAGCTGGGAGAAATTTGTTTCGTTTTTGTATTTTGTTCACTTTTAATTAAAATTTCGTGAATAAATTTTAAAAATAAATAAAAAATTATACAGAAAAATTATCCATTTTTAAAAACTCGAAAATGAAAACGTAAAGAAACAAAAGAGTGTGATTTTGATAAGTTGTTTCGGAGTAATTTAAGAGATTTGCAGCATATCCGTGACGAGGAATGATGGGAATTTTATAAAAATCTAATCCAATCTATTTGTATATTTAATGTGCTCACTACATTTTGGTTGGATTCAAACTAAGGTCCCCAACCCTCAATCTGTACATGTGTGGGTGGGGTGAGAGCATCATTTCCGTTTTGGTTCCGTATTTTGACTCTTCTTTTCAAACATGTTTTAGTAATAATTTTGGTTTAATACCACTTTCTTTATTCATATCAATTTATGTAATTTATTACTAATATTAATTTTAGCATTAGTTTGGATTAGTTTTATTTATTACTTACTCCCCATATTGTTCACCAAAAATAAATATAATTACTTGCAATTCTATTCGGTTATGGTTTTGATTTTGCCTTCTTTCTTTGGATCTCATTTCGATAATTTCCATTTTGTTTTTTTGAATCTGTTCGGTTTTGTTGGTTTTTTTTTTTTATCTATACTCATTATTAATAAAATGTTCTGAGAATTCCTACAAACAACAATCCCAACAATGTTAGAACAAAATCAACTTTTTAAAGATTTAAGCCATGATTGTTAACGTGCCTTACTTTCTGAATTGTGCGTGTAATTATAACAAAACATGGCAGAAAACATGTGGTATTTTTAAAAATAAAAGAATTCAATATTTCCTTTTTTTCTTTTTTAAATGTTAGTGGTGATGTCATGATTTATGATTACTACTCCCTCCGGGGCGAAACAAACGTCGTTTTAGTATTTACTTTTACTGTTCCGGCATGTATCTTAAAACGGCCGGAACAATCACTATTTGAAACAATTTTGCCCCTAATTTTTTCGAGGAAGTACGTTAAGGATTAACGTATGTTAGAAAAAAAGTACGGAATTTTTTTGGGGTCAAATAGCGAGTCATCCGGCATCCTCGATATGCGTTCCCTACTGAATATTGAGATGCGAGGAAGTCATTTGTTTTGCCCCAGAGGGAGTAGTATATAACGCACATCGTGAAGTTGGAGTTTAATTAGTTAGTTTATAATATTTTTATGATGTAAAATAATAAATTTAATTATTAGTATTTAATTAATAATATAATTAATTTAAAAAATATATATATAATATACCCTCAATCTAAAGTGACAAATGGCCAAGTTACATTGGAAATGTTACGGTTCCTCAACTACATAGAAATGTTACAGTTCCTTAGTGTAATATCATTTGGCCCATCAATCTTTCACTCGAATAAGTATCACATAATTTACTATTAGGATCCGCCAGCATCTAGCTCGTTCTAAAGATCCACCCTATTTTCTTAAGTACCACAACCTGAAAATTCATTGCGTGACATCAAGCTTGATCGATTCGATTTTTTTTATTACCAGACCTTGTTGTCATGGTGCATCGGGATTGAGTCACAATCTTTATACTCGTACCATCAAACCACCAACTCCAATTCTCTTGAGCATGAGTCCTAATTAATTTAATTCTAACACCCTTCATCACACCCTTGCATCCTAATAGGTAACGGCTTAATTAAGGACCCATTGACGAGTACAAAACAAAGAAGAGGAGCCCTTGTCTGGCAGTGGAATGCTTAGGAAATCCTTAAGATGTGAGGTTCATAATCTACTCCTACACAAAAGGACTTGCTGTTCTGGAACGGCCCATTATTGCCATGTCACATTCATCTTTCTAGTAGCGATTGCAAAAAAACATAAGTGATATCAGTTCCGCGATAAAATTTTAACATAGTTTCACAATAGATGTTTAGGCAAAACAAGAATATAGATTTTTATTGTGATAAAAGAAAACAGTTAATTGAGCTTTGAGTGATTTTAAACTTCACTGTGCGAATAATAATTTATCGTGAATTAATACATACAACATTTGATGTTGAAATCGCGAGTTAAACTAGTAAATGTATGTTTTTACGATTTCAAAATTAGGTGTAAATTCAATAAAATCGTCCAAGTTTACAAAGTATGGTAGGTTTTTAAAAAAATGAAAATAAAATACAAAACAATGTCGTTTTGCTTCAAACCAAAAATTACGTTGTTTTGGTCAAAATGGCTTGTTTAGGTTCAAAAATAATTATTATTGTAATTTTTGTTTTGTATGATCATTAATCATGACTATATATATATATGTAAATTTTTACGATTTTACCTACCCATTTCGAGTTTATTTAAACTCTCAATTTTAATAACCTTGCCTACAATACACAAAATAAAAATTAAAGAGAAAGGAAAAGAAATAGGCATACATGTTTATGCAAGACAGAGAATAATATTCCACTATATTCCACTATAATAAAAAGAAGTATTGATTGAGTACAACTCAAGGTAAAATTCAATTGTAGATAAACCCTAAAATAGAGTCTCGGGCTAAGTTGCAGTCAGTTTGGGTTGGCCCATGACCTTTATCATTGTGCCGATCCGACGCCCTCCATTCATCACATTCCTCTCGACTTCTTCTAATACTTTTAGACTCATTAACTATTTCTATCCAATATTTAACTTTATGTTACTCAAATATATATTAGTCTTATAGGCTATAAACAGACATAGACATTAGTTATTCGTTAAATGAAAAGCATATGCTTAGTTTGATTTGGCCTTAATAAGAGCGTACTTTAGAAAGTACACTGAGAAAGGAAAGTGTATTTGGTACGTAAGAAAGAAGAGAGCAACGTCGATGGTGGGGTTTATCCTAATTTTGTTGATTGCTCCACCTAACTTTTTGCGGTGTAGTCAAAATTAAAAGGCTCCTTGGTTGATGCAAAGCAAATCTCGAGAGAAAATAAAATACTCTGTTGAATGTTGATCCTTCAAGCATGCTTTAGGCTGAGAGATTGAAAACAAAAGTAAAAAAGAAAGGCACATGATGCGTGTCTATGTCATCACACCATGTTACGTAGTTTATAAACGATGTGATATGTCATTTATTAAATTAATTATTCATTTATGATATATACATATAGATAAGTAAACAAATAATTACTGCAAAGACGTGATTAATAAAAATTAAAATATATTGAGTTTTTATATCATTTAAAACCATTAAAATGCCCGTAGAAATTTGGTGTTCTTGATATTCCGTAGATTAGAGATACGAAGTTGAAATCTAATTTGCAGAAAAACTTGATTGCAAAATAAACCAACATGATTACCCAATGGTTATTTTGTGCCAATGATTCGATATTCTCATTCGTTAAACCAACATGATTATAGAGTAACCATTTATTACAAATATTTTACTTTTTAATAGACTAATTTGACTGGAAGATAGGTACGATCACTCATTAGAGATTGCCGGTTTGATTTTTACGCCAGCAATATGATGATTTGGCAGCTGGATTGAGTTGGACTTCAACTTTCAACCCGTGGTTCAAATATTTCTTAAAGGTTTCCTAATTATCTCATTGCCAGCTCAGCTGATGTGAGAAAGAACAAAGAGTGCCGAGAAACCAACAGGTCGTTGAGATGTATTTCCAATGTATCTTCCAATAATAACAATGAAAGTGAAATAAATATCCATGTTGGGACTAAAAGATGGGCCCAGTCTAGATAAAAGAACGGGCCCATCAGAAATTTATGTGGTAAAATAGAAATTGGGCCCCTTAATTTGGAAAATCATGAGGCCCTCTTATTTTATGGTTTCTCCACCTCTTACTTCTTCAAAAACAACAATAAGCCCAATTACTAATTATAAAAATGATATATGGTCCCTATAAAATTTATAAATGGTCCCTGGGACAAGAAATTATAGATGTCTTCTTTGTCTAACTTTTCCACTTCAATCCAAGAGTGAGTTCGTGGGCATAAAATAAAAATAGACAGCTAAAATCATCTTGGATGTGAGAATTTGGAATTTTGATGTGACCTATATGTTTCGTTGACTCTTCTGGGAAGAATAGGAGAGTCAAGATAAGGTTATAAATTACCTTATGTTTTGTGCTTATTAGAGAACAAAAAAACACTAAGATTGTAAATTAGAGAACGTGTTTTGTGGTTTAGGAAATCGTTGGTTCGATTCTTTTATAAAATTAAAATTAATTATTTGTAACTTGTAAATTGTAATTTTTTCTTTCCGGAATCAGATCAAATTTAAATATCTAAATGTTTTACAAAAGAACAGGTAAAACTGTAATTAAGTATTGAGTGTTTTATCATTAAACGGGACGATTTGGTACATTAAATTAATAGTAATGATTAATGAGAGTGATGGAGGAATATTGTGGTCAAGAACTATAATATATACACTTTTTTTTTTTTTTTTTTAATTAAGATCTTTGACCACAACGTTTTTTATCATAATCTTTGTTAACTAAAATAATAGCAACAATTCAATAAATAATTAATTGATGGAAAATGATCCCCGCCTAATGCAACATAAAAAATTGCAAAAAGAGAGGAATATATAATATATATAGCTTAGCACAAAATATAGGTTTCTTATCATAAAATTAGAACTTGGAGATGCGGGTTCTAATTAATTTTGTTTAATTGAACCTATTATTGTTTAAATATCTCCTTAATTATAATATATGAAAAAGAAAAAGAAATACTTAAGAAGAATTTGGAGTTTCATAATGTTCGAACGAAATCAGATTTAATTAAAGACGATATTTGGAAGCGGAAAAAAAGAAGCTTGCAGTTGTACCAGCTGGACAATTGCACACGCCTAAGTCCTAACCTACAACAACAACACATGGCCCCTTGAGTTGTGGCAACGATATCCAAGTCATTAACAAGAGCGTGTATTGAGGCTGTTGCAAAGGTTGGAGGAGACCAATGGGCAGTTTGAGTTGGACCCTTGTGGAATAATAAGAGATTATATTATTTATTATGAGAAATAAAATGTCACTGATGTCCATTAATGGAATAAAATTGTTCGTTTTGAGTTCAATTTGTCATAATTTTTATAAAAAAATTCACTCGTATGGTTCTAGCTGCATTAGGAACAATCTGGTAGACACGAACACATTTGTTTAGGGTCGTTTTGATGGCGATTTGTGAATCAATATAACACATACATGACAATTTTTGCTGAGCTAAGGAAAGGATGCAAGTATGCAAACAAATCCAACAATGGTAGCTATCTTCCAAAAATCATCGTGTTACTTATCAATATTATTGTCTTTCTAAAAGCCCCACTCCTTTTGCTTTGTTCCAGTTTCTAGATGTTTCTACTTAGTCCGTGTGTTCCAAAAACATTTTAGGTATTTAGTTGATTGATTAGTATAACGCCAAGATTTTATTAGATGGTCCGGGAACATGTAGAGCATCATGATGTGTCCACTCAGAGAAAATGCGGACTCACTATAAGGTCACAAGTTAATGAACAATAAGATTATATTAAATAACCTAGAAAATATTCAGGACCAAATAGTGATAACAAATAATTTAGGGACTAAATCAATAATAAAAGAATACCTGCAAGATGGGAGGTTTGAAGATTGTTCAGGCGTTTTTTTACCATACTTTAATCAATCTTTAGGCATTATTACCTATCCAATTATAATACGCTACCTATTTTAGTAAGTTAGAGATTTTATTTTTTACCCTTTTTTTCAATCAGTTAACCATATAGATTTAGTTCTTACCAAATAAGTTTAGTTGCCTAACTTAACCTATTATTTCTAACCATCAACTTTTAGTAAACAAAAAAAAACTAGATAGACAAGAGATTAAGGCGTAATAGAAAAACTTATTGTTTAGGGGCTCAAATGTAATTTTAGTAGTCGTTTCTTTTTTTGATGACAATAGTACAACAAAGAAAGAAAGAATAGGGTTTATGAGAGGTTTGAAGGTAAAAGAAAAAGGAATTAATCCTGTGAAATGTTGGGCCAACGAGTTCGAACCGAAGAAGAAAATTCTTCTGACCGGAGTTGGGCCTACGTTTCCCGTTTAACTTTTGTGACCAAAACAAAACTGGCCCGTTAAACTGAAGTTTTCCCGCTCTTTTGTTTCCTCTGCTCTCATTTTTGCTCACGTTGAAAAAGAAGAAGATAAGTTTACAGAATAACAACGAAACAGATAACCAATTAATAACTCTATTATGAAATTATGATCAACAATGTAGAGGATTGATCTAGTTAATCCAGAAATTTCAGTTTCGAACCTTGAATATGCAGTTGTGTTAAAATTTAAAAAGCTGAGCTTTACAGTTCTTCGTAATCCTGCTCAGTTCAAATTTAAAGTAGTTGGCACTCAGCACCCAATATGATGATCAGGCACTAAATAATCTTCCGTAAAGAAAAAAAAAAGTTCCATTATTATGATTGTAATTAGTAAGTTCCTATATATTTTATTTACTCCACGTAGGTTTTTGACTCCTAAGCTTAACAATTTGCAGCAATTAGCAGGGTTGGAATCTAAGGAAAAATAGATTGGAATCTTCATCAGTTACTTTATCAGTTAGTTATCAGCGGCAATTATTAACAAGGATAGGACTCCGAAGTTACCACACTAAACTAGTAATTGAATCAGGTAGTGACACCAGCAAATTAGGTCATATCAATGGCCGACCCTGACAGTTAATCCACTACCAGATTCTCAACGATTGTAAATAAGGGCTCACGTGCATAGTGAGCCATTAATCACAACAGAATTATGCTTTTGTTCCCTAAGGTTTACGGACCTAACAATACACGAATAAGATAATTTTTTTACCCGAATAAGAGGACATTTGAGGGAAAAAAAAAAAACTAAATCATATCATTATTAACTCTTCAATTAGTTGGGTTGCCATAATTCTGCTAACCATGAGCGAAACTAAAAAGAGGAAAGCTAAGATGATGTCTCAAACCGAAATGATGATATTCAAAGTTTGCTTTTAGACCATTCAATTGCACGAATAAATAAAACTACAGCACACGTGTGTGAACGCAGACACAAATCTGAAAGGATTGAGGACTAAGTAATGGGCTTAATTAGCTTAGCAGAAGAAAACCCTTCCGGTGAAATTTAGCGAACTAAACATACTTAAACGAGATCTAGATGATATTTGGGAGGATGAAAAAAAATTCTTTTTTGGCAAGGATGAAGAAGTGGACTTGCTGTCTGTAAAGCATTCAGAGAGATAAAGATCATGAATTGAAGAAATGAGCTAGTAACTTCCTACAAAGTTCGGAAAATAACATCTCGAGTTCGAATCTATTTATCTACGTGCATGCAGTGAGAATCTATCTTTTCCACCTCTGCCTACAATGCTCTACATTTCTTTTCCTTTTTTCTTTCACTTTTGTAATTATGAGCATGGGATGTAAGTTTTTGGCTTTAGAGAAAGCAATAGATAAGCAAAGTGAGGGATGTAATGATGATGTTGTGTACATGGAGAACCATTGGTGTGGTGGTGATGACAGAAACAGAATTGTTATGGTCAAAGGCTCAAAGCAAAAAAAGGAGACAATCACCTGTCTGCCTCTCTGTTTGTTTTTCTGTACTTAAGAAATAACCAATAAAGGTGACCCTAATCATGATCATCCATCCCATATTGCAAAAATCATTCCATTCCATCCATACACTTCAATCATACTTAGCTTTTTTTTTAGCTTTCCCTCCACCATTACTTTCAACATCTTCTTCATAGGAGAGGCTAAAAAGAGAAGATGCATTTGAAATCTTGAATATGTTGTCCATGAAAGAAAAGAAAAGAAAGATAACCCCACTTAGAAATTCAAAAGAAAAAAACAATCTGACTTTTCTACCCCTCATGTTTCCTCCTCCTCCATGCAAAAACTAAACTTTTAGCCTATGCATCTGTCCAAGCAGCAAAAACTGGCATGTGAGGCAAGGAAACTGCATTAGGCTTAAGTTGTGGTGATTGAAACCAAGAACTCACGTTGCTAGGTGAACTAGTGAGCAACTTGGATGCCGCGGAGGGAGGCATTGCAAAAAGCATCGGTAGGTTTGCTCTATGATCAGGGCTGCCTTCTCTAGAGCTACCTAAACTAGTCACCAATGAAGAAGCATTCGACATGTGAGTAGTAGTAGTACCCATCTTGGCTGAGTCTTCCACCTCTTGCTGATGAATTGAGGTCAATGTATCGATCCCGATAAAATTCTCAGGGGCCAAAGAGAACCCTTGAGTTTTGTAGTTATCGGTCACATTACTCGCCTTTTGATCGAGTTGTTGGGAGGACTGGTAGAGGGCCATTTTCCAGTCTGGTTCATTTTCATTGCACTTCCTTGATGGAATGGATTCCACGTTACCGGTATGAACAGAAGGGTTGTGATTTGTGGCCTCATTACCAGTTGAGGCTGTGTCTTTATTTCGCCTAGCCAGTTCTCCAGCAAGAAGTGTGTTGCTTGCCATGATTCTTTCCACATCATACCTTGTAATGTCGAAATTTGTAACCGCGCTAACCCCACGAAACTTTATAGCTGCAATGTCATAGGCTTCAGCTGCTTCCTCTTGAGTGCCTGTAGTTTTGGTTAAATAAGAATTAGCTACAAGTTTTGGTTAATCATATCCTTCATATTAGCACAAGCAAGTACAAAAGGTAACAAATCCTCGGCGCGGTGTGGAATAAACATGCTCTAACTAAAGCTTTGGTTAGACAGAAAAGTTGATAGTAAAGCTTAGCCCCTCACACTATAATGGCCAAAAAGAGACTTCAAAGATTGGCTTTTTGTAGTCAAAAGACAAATGGTTATGATTGTGGTTGTTGATATATGCATAATTGCAGGATAACCCACAGATTGGAAAAGGAACAAAGACGAAGTTTAAGAGTTAGGCTAAAAGAGGTAATCATATAGAAAAGAACTCACTGAAAGTTCCTAAGTAAAGATCCTTGTTTCCGGCAACTCTCCCGATCCGAGCTTGCCATCTTCCATGCTGATGGTGTCTGCTAAAAATCGAAGCATAAACAGAGGTTTCAGGGTAAAAAACCAGAGTTTCTTAGCCGAAAAGCAAGCCAATAAAGTAGAGATGATAACAAGACCTTGTTACTCCTCTGTACATTGAAGCGCCTCTAGAGAATCCACTGCTTTTCCTGCAAAGAAAAAAAGATCAAGAACCAAGATTCAGAAAAAGTAAAAGAAAAGAAAAAACAAGATGCACGCGGCGAAAACAAAGGAAAAGATAAATTTACCTTCTCAAATGAGCTACATATTCCTGTCTGGTCATGTTCTTCATGTCTTCAATCTCTTTCTGATAATTTTCCAGCTGGTAGAAAAACACAAAGATAAAAACACATTTCAGTAGAGAATAGGTGGAGTAAAAATAGATAGAAAAAAGTCGAAAACTAATAAATTATTCGAGTGAAACATATGGTACAAATGAGAAATCATTACAGGGAAATTGATATGAGTAGAGGGTCCCCAATACTTGAGTGCAGCTAGATCATAAGATCGTGCAGCTTTTTCTTCCATATCATAACCTCCTGAAATTTAAATTTTGGATTTACATGATCTTACATTACATGACACAGACAGGATCAGGATACCTTAAAATATTTTACCATTGTACATGAAAAGAAAGGCTTACCAAGATAAACTGATGATCATAATCATAATTTGTTTGAATAGTATCCCCAGCCGAGCCGAACCCGCCAAGAAAACATAAAAGAAGAAAATGATTGACATTATAATGAGAATGAAAAACATTCAAAGGGAAAATAGAAAAGAAAGCCATACTAACCTTGTCTTCCTTTCCTGCTTTGACCTTCTTTCTTGCAACTATTGTCCCACAAATGAGCTTCATATCTCCCAGTCCATCTATGCCTGGTTCAAAAAAAATAAAAACCACAGCTCGAACGGGATTAGTTTTTGAACAATCAGCAAAGTAATGATGATCACCAAAAGATTAATTTAATAAATGGGGAAGTAAACTAAAACTAACCTTGTAACACCTCTGTATTGAGAAGTTCTCTGTCCAAATGTATCAATGGATTTCCTATGAACAATTTGCTTCTGCTCCACTTTCTCAGGGCCTCTTTTCTTCGAAATTTCCATGGCTGCACCACAGTCAGTGACAGCAGCAGGTGAGATTTGCTGCTGATGAGAACCAGTGACACAGCTCGATTGCGAGCCAGGGCTCATAGACAAGCTCAATGACTGCAAATCTCCATATGACATTGCACTAATAGACCCTCCTCCTGATTCGCTCCCATTATCAACCATTCCATTGTTGTTCATCTGAAAATTTCTTGAAATCCAGCTCTTCATCCCATTTATCTCATCTTCCCCCATTGTTGGAAGCTGAAGAGCAGCTTGTTTTGGTTCCTCCATTGATAACAACATCTGATGACTCCTAAATCCAGAGTTGTAATATGGGAAATGCTGGAACTGAATCTGCTGGTTTTGGTGATTCTGGTTGTTGGGCTCATGGGTTTGGTAATTATACACGCTGTCTAAGCTAAGAGCCATTGCCTCTCTACTGCTACTGTCATTGGTTTCATATTGATGATGATGATGGGTCCCCATTGTTGCACCACCAAAGAAATCCTCAAGTTTTGGAGTTGAACCTGTCACCATTGTTGTGCCTTGACATTACAAAAACAAGAAAAAAGATCAACTTTTTACCACAAAAAACACAAAACCAAACAATACCCATTTGAAAAACAGTAAAAAATAAAATTTACCTTGAGCAGGGTGTGACCTGGAGAGTGCTTCCATTATACAAAGTGACCCATCTGACTTAAGTGGCATAACAGGCAGAGGAGATGAGAACAGAGCACCATCTTGATCATTTTCAACTCTACCAAAGTAAATAGAGCTGAGTTGAGATGGGGAGTGGAAGAAACTGGTTTGCTGATGATGGGGATTGCTATTGTTATTACTATTATTGTTACTATTTGCAGTATTAGGAGCTTCCATTTTCATTTGGTGATGAGGAGAAAGAGAGAATCCTAACCAGTTAGTGTTATTGTTGTTGTTGTTGTCATCATTCATGGACTTCATTTTTTCTGATTGTTTCTTTCTTTCTATTGAGGCAGGAGAGGAAGCAACTCAATCATTGGTAGAGAAAAAAGAAATGAACTAATTATCATTCATATACCCAACAGCATTTCTTTCTTTTTCTTTTTCTTTTTATTGAAGGGAAGTGAAAGAGAAAAAAACTTTGTTGTTTTGTAGGTGCAGAGAGGCAGAGAGGCAGAGAGAGCTTTGGACCAAAATCTAACCACTCATCAAGAAAACAAAGTAACAAAATCCAACTTCTTCTGCAACTGAATCTATGCTCTTTTCTTTCTTGTTTTTGTTTTTGTTTTTTTAATTCTTCTTTCTTTTCACTCTGAATACATCTTCTTTTCCTCTTTTTTTACCAAAGAGAACAACAACAAAGCAAGTTCCTTTAAACTAAACAAAAAGAATGAGTTCCAGCAAGAAATGCTGGGTATCCTTCCTGCATTCCATAGGGATCTGTGTATGAGAAAGACCTCTTCTTTCTTTCTTCTACTTTTTTTTTTTTCACTTTTTTTTTTTCAAGAACTAATTATTTAGCCCCCCCAATCCCATTCCTCTCCAATCCAACTCCAAACAAGAATGAAAAAAGAAGAGATTCCAAGAAAATTTCAGTGAAAAGAAAGTGAAATGCAAGAAAATGCTAGTAATAAGCTAGAGCAAAGACAAAAGTAGCAGCAGCAGGAGTAGTAGTAAGAGACCTCATTTTCTCAAGTGGATATGACTGGTCAAGACTCAAGACCCAACAATGACCCTGCAGTTATATGCAAGAACCCTCATTCTTCTATCTCTCTTTATATTGTTTTTTAGCTGTGTCTGTCTGCTGCTCTGCATTATATTTAATAATAGCATTCATCTTTATATATTTTTTCATTTCTCTCAATTAAAACGAGGTTGTGGTTAATGAATAATATTACTCCCTCCGTTTGGAATTAAACGTCGTTTACTGTTTGAGCACGCATATTAAGGAGACCGAATGACTCATTATTTGATCCAAAAAAATTCTTTACTTTTTTACTCCCTCCTTCCCCAATTAAACGTCGTTTTAGCTTTTGCTTTTACTGTTTCGGAACGTACCTTAAGACGGCCGGAACAGTCACTATTTGAGACAATTTTGCCCCGAATTTTTTCTCGGAAGTACGTTAATCCTTAACGTACGTTCGAAAAAAAAGTACGGAATTTTTTGGGGTCAAATAGTGCCTCATCCGGCCTCCTCGATATGCGTTCCCTACTGAATATTGGGATGTGAGAAAGACATTTAATTGGGGAAGGAGGGAGTACTTTTTTTCTAACGTACGTTAAGTCCGAGAAAAAATAAAGGGCAAAATTGTCTCAAATAGTGAGTCATCCGGTCTTTTTAATATGCGTGCCCAAATACTAAATGACGTTTAATAAAAGAAGGAGGGAGTATTATATTAAATCTCGATTATATATTCTGGATTTAAATTGAATAGGATTTTGGAGAGCGATAAAGCTCTCCTCACAATTGTATACCTAGGTTTCAAACTTGAGATTTTTGGTTTAATTAGAACAATTTCCCACCGATTGATCTAATAACAATAAATCATTAAAATTTATATTTTTCTTTTATTTAAATAATTAATTAATAAATTAATATAAAAATGATAAGTGTATATTTTGTAAAAAAATGAATAACTCGTTTCATACCTGAAAATTTAAATTAATAATTTATACGAGAGAGTGTTGAACTATTCGAACAAGTATGTTTATTCAAAGTAAAAGAAAAAACAGAAAAGAGAGAGTGAGTTTTTTGCTTTGTTGATAGATTTTCTACCCAAAGAGCAGAGCGACACAAATGTGTCCATCTAGTCAATTCATAAATAGTAGTCAGTCACTGGGACTACCCTACCCTACCCAACTCCAGGGATTGGGCATCTGCCACCTGCACAACCCTGCTGCTTTGGACTCTACTATACAGTATAGTAGCCTCATATACGACACCGTTTATAACGACAAAGGATTTTATTTTAGTATCTGTTTTCTTGATAAATCTTGCCTGTTGCTATAGTTTTGTGCTTTGACTGCCTTTCTTGTCGTATGTATACTAGTTTTATACTGCCATGTCATCATATCATTGATAGAATAATTTGAGGCATTTCATAGTGATTTTTTGCTCGATTTTGTTTGAAATTTGCTTATAAAATTTGAGCATAATCCTATAATTATATTAAAATCATGTTGTGGGTCTTTGAAGTTTTCTTAAGTCTTTAAATTGGTTTTGATATCTATTTTTAGAGCTTTTTTTATGTTAATTTTACGTGAAAATCAAATAAAATTAAATTATAACTCACTAACAAGATATAAATATGAATTTGCGTTTGAGTTTCACTTATATTTAATTTTAGAGTCGGTTTATTTCCAACAAAACAAAAGGAAACACTAATTTTTCCTCTTTATTTGGTTAAAACGAACCTCTCAAATTAATTTAAACAATAATTCTACATTTTTATAATTAAACTAGATAGCCAAAAAAAAATCTAAATGATAAGAACAAATTGAAAAAGCAAGAAAATGTATGAACTCAGCACAAAAATAGTCTAGAGACTAAATGGACAACAAATGAAAATATAGTTCTTACCTATAGCCAACATCAACATCCGCCATCACCACAACGTGAGGTAATACATGAAAGCCAGATAGGAAATGAGAATTGGTAAACCGAATCTAGCAGCTAGATGCATATACAAGTAACAATAATAACATAATATCGACGACAACAATCTAAATAAATTACGCGAGATTGTAGATTAACTACTTAGTGCATTAGTAGACATACTTATTTGATGGGTCGGACACTGATAGATTTTATGCGGGTCTATTTTTCAAAACCAAGTTCGACCCTCTAAGTTGATGGGCTGCTCGCGGGCCGGGCTTATCAATTTTTTTATAAAAAAAAAGTGTCGTTATTATACATACGGTTCTCAACTCTGAATCCCGTATAATACTTTTGGCATGGTCTTGTTGCAATTCACATGTTGGTCATAGTGTAATACTGTATACGTTTACTATTCTTTTCAAGAAGAAGAAGAAGAAGAAGATGAGTGTTAATTAAATTAAAATAGGATTAATTTGCAAAAAAGGTAGTATTACTTTGCTCAAAGTTCATATTCTTGGAATGATGGGGTATTGGCCTTAAGGAACATGCTTTTTGTGGGATTTGCATTTATTATATATAATATGATATTTCAAGCCACGTCATTTAAAGTCGCACTCATACACCAGCAAGAGAAAAAATGGAAAATTTCTTGACTTATTTCACTTCTGGCCTTCGTAGTTGTACCTCACCATAGCTTAAACGAGCTCTTCTCGTTATTTCAAATTCATCCAGTAGTTATGACCTATGAGCGCAGAGAGACAACGACTTGACAAACATGACATGGTGATGGAGCCATACCTCATAACCATATTTTTTACACTTTCTTTTAATTAATAATTAATTTCTACTTTTGTTACGGTATATTTTTAATGTATGATTTATCAAGGATCACCTAAGTTTTAATATATTTTGTTGTACTTGGATTGGAAATATTCCTCATAAACTAATGAGTTTGTACCTTAGCGATAGATTCTTATAAATTGAGAAATATAATTAGAAGCAGATTAGTTAGTTAGGTTAGAAAGGAAATAATGACATATTTAGTATATTTATTCAATTTTATGTGTTAATTTATGACTTGTACATACTGTAGTTCGTGTTAATATGCTACTTATATTCGCCGGCTTATATTAATTTGATAACTTTCGGCAAGAAATACAAATAGAAATAGATTAGTTAATCATGTCAGAAAGAGGTAATGACATACTTGGTACCCGTATTCAATTTTTAATGTTAATTTGCCACTTGTACATCACTTTCTGTTAATATATTTTTATATTCGCCTGATTATATTATTTTGGTATTTTTGTATAGTTTTATTGATCGCCTCTCGAAAGGTTAAAAATAATTATAAAATGAGTATGAAATGAGAATGAATTACGACTTATCACGACCTACAAAGAGCTTGCAGATAGTAGTAAGAGGATCTTCCACAGAAACTCCTCGGGTGTGTAGTTTTTGAGTTGACTTCCTCGTTACTGAGCTGGTTCGTTTGATTCCGAAACTGAAAAATAAAAGAACAATAATTTAAACAATAAAATGGGCATAGTCAGGGCTTGGCCAAGACAAAATAGCTAGGTTGGAAATTCAGAGGATGAAAATTCCTTGTAAGGGCGTTTTGAAAGTTGTGTTTCTTATGCTTCGATCGTTGATTCAATGATGTTCATTTTCATCTCTATAGCGTTGCTATGGAATACAAGGACTCATGTACACTCCTACTTCCCTCATTTATCAAATTCCCTAGCGGGTACTCCCTACTAGATAATCCTAACTAAATAACACCTTCCTAGTTAAAGGATTTACTACCTTAATTGATGACTTGATTAGATTGAAAGGTAGCACAATGTTCATCAATGGCGTAGGGGAAGAACGCCTAACTCAAGTTTACCTCGCACTTAAGGCCCTCGGTTGTCAATCGGGTCTGAGTTATATTATTCATTTTCTCTAGCCTATCTCGAGGTCTAGTTGTCCACTTGGCCGATCCAGTTTCGCTCGTCTCCTTCTAAGTTGACTGCAACTTCCCAGCTAAAATCTAAAAATGATCAATTCTAACCTTTAACAAGAAATCGATTTGTTAAACTAGAAAATAAAATAATTACAGAGATAAAGATTATTAAGAATACTTAGATCTCATGAAGCATAAGAAACTTGGCTCAACAACCCTTACCAAGAACGGGTATTTAGCCAAGTATATTCATGGAGGAAAACGATTTTGTTATTTGCATGAAAGGAATTAAATCCGTAAATTTCAAAACTAGAATTTACAGAGCAGAAACATTTACAATCGGGGTCTGAAAAAGAGAAAAGAGAGTCCCCTTCAACAAGGACTTCCAACAGTTTTTAACATAAGCTGTCTTCTAGTTCTACTTTAACTCTATCTTTTTCAAAATAAAAAGATAAGGATAAAAGAAAAATAAAGATAAAGATAATTGTTTGAGAAAGATCAATTATTGTTCAAGAGGGAGTTTTCCAATCGTGATCGCAAATCTCTCAAATTTCGCAGCCACTACAACTGCCATCTCGCGTCCTCAAGTCTCCTACTGCAGTCTGTCTCTGTCACGACTATCTTGGCCAAGCCTGCGGCTAAGACAAATTCGAATGCCAAATTTCATCTCCTGCTACTGTTGTCCTTCAATTGTTGCGCTTCCAAGTAATTTGACAAAAGTGGGAAGAATCCATAGAAATCAATAGTTTTACTGCCCAGTTTACAAGTAATTAGATAGTAAAAGTATGAAAATTTAATGCTCAATTAATTATTTAAGACCTTGACACATGAACCAATAGAATAAGTATCAATTTTTTAAGAAGTATTTTCAAATTAAAACAAACTAACGATCACAAGTGGTAAACAAACACAAATTAGTATACAAGTACTAATTTAGTAAAAAAAACCGAATACCAATTATGTCATTACCCTGTTACAAAATAGGATGTTCGCATGATCACTTTGGTAACATTTTATCAAACAATAAAAGGATAAATATCCTAGCTACGGGATGGGTCTTGCATAGTTGCATGCAAATTCTTTTGCATGAAAAAGTTCATGGAGACAGATTTTCCGAAGGAAATGATTTGGTTTGAAAAGGGAGTGGAGAGGCTAATTTATAAATATCAGTGGAAGGATATATCAATGATATATGTACTATATATATTAACAAAGCTGCAGTAGTTTATTGGTTATCTTACTGACAGTAAAAATTCGAACTCAAATTTAAATTTTACCTTACAAGATTAAAAATAATAATATATATCTTAGCAAGGTAATGAAATGTGACGTATATGATCATGTGATATAGAGGTCTTGGTCTTTTTCTTTTTGATTGAAGTAATGATGAGTAAAAGCACCAGCAAGGCAATTAAGGCCAATTAGATGTTGCAAGAAATGGTGCATGGGCCTAGCCTATTAGCTTTGGGTTTTGCCTTAGCAAAACTTTGCTTTCTTTTCATTTTCAACCACACCCCACTGCTCTTTTTGGTGGGAAGCAGATGGGGAAAGATTAGTCGGTGGTGCCCTCTCTTCTCCCTCTCTGTCCGCTTTTAATAAGGCCTGCCAATTGCCCCAATTCAATGTAATTTTAGCTCACCTCTCTATCTACTACAGTATATATTGTCCTTCCCTATGCCACAAGTCACAAACAAGGATGGTAAATTGGTAATTTGATCCGACTCGGTGGGTACTCGAAGGAGGCTTAATGACATCTCCGCTCTTCAACTCTCAATTTTGAAAAATATTAAGTTAATTCCTGTTACTCAATATATACTCACTCCCTCTATCTACAAATAACTATCTTCTTGAAACAGTAACTTTCAGTAAAGTAAATACTAAAAAGCCAAGTAAAGTATATACTCCCTCTAGTGCAAATTAAATGTCTTTCTCGTATCCCAATATTCAATAGGTTTAACACTAAAAATACAAGTAAAAGCTACAGTAAAAGCAAATTCTAAAACGACGTTTAATTCACATCGGAAGGAGTAATAACTTTCAATAGAAAAATGACAATTATTGGTGGACGGAGGGGTATATGTTAATCTAGTTTCCAATATTAAGAGCACTGTGAAGCCCGTCGATGTGACATTTTAACCGTTAGCTTTTTTCCACGTTTACACTACGCGTGATCTAAATGCGCTAGGTGTCGAAGGAAAAAAAAATGAATTTAACTAATATGCGGAAAAAATCAACGGTCAAATTAGTAGAATTGAGAGCAGTGTTTTTGGAACCGGATCGGACAACGAACCGGAAATGAAAATTTCATGGTTCGACCGGGTTCAACCGGAAAAAACCGGATTGAATCATTGGACCGTTTTGAACCGGACACATATCGAACCGTTCAATCTTAGATAATTTAACCGGATTGAACCGGATTGAACCGGCTGATTTTTTAGTTCTGATGGGCTGACCCATGCCTGTAATGGGCCGACCCATCAAATTCTAAAAAAAAAAAAAAAAAAAAAACCAAAACCAAAACGGCGTCGTTTTGGCCATATAATTTTTTCCATTTTTTTAAAAATAATAATAAAAAAATAAAAAAATAAAAAAAATAAAAAAATTAAAAAATAAAAACGACGCCGTTTTGGATTTTGGGTTCAAAACGGCGTCGTTTTTCATTGAACCAGCCGGGTTGCTATCGAACCGGCCGGTTCGCCGGTTGTCAAAAAATCGGCATGTTCGTCCGGTCCAACCCGGGTCACGTGCATTTCGGTCCGATAAGTCGAATCAGACCGGAAACCCAAAAAATTGGGTTGAATCGGACCGAACTGGTCGGTCCGGTCCGGTTCCAAAAACACTGATTGAGAGTGTTAATGAGGTTAGGAATTAGATTAACACATATTGTAAATAATAAAGACTAACTTTATGTTATTTGTGGTAGAAGGATGAGATGTCCCAAAAATTGAAAATTCAAGGACAAAAAGTATGATTAGCCTGTTTTAAAAGCATTTTTTAAGCATAAAGATTTCTCATCCTGATCCACTTCATACTCAAAGTATGTCATATCATTTGCACCATATCAGAACTATAAATTAAAATTATATATTATGATGTAGAAGCAAACCCGATCCTGACTTGCCATGTTATTAACCAAGTCACAAATTATATTTTAGAGTGATTTACTATAAAGGTTGTAACAGGGTTTTAAGAGTAGGTTTAGAGTAGGATAACCAAATTTTAAAAAATGGGTGCATTTTCAAGTGGACCCTTTTTTTAGTTTTATTATGCAAAGGGGAAAATGGCTTTGATTGACCCCATTTCAAAACCTACTCCCATTTTGCAACGGGCAGCTTTTGTGAAGTGTAGTTTGGCGGTTTGGCATCACGCTTAAACCTAACTCTTATAAAGATCATGTTCTAGTTGCTATTTTCTATATCCAAGTTTCTTGATACTAGGTTGGAATACTCTGTCCGTGATGGCATATATATGGAACTACTTGTTAGCTTTTCAATTTGAGTCTATCTCTCTTCTTCATAATTGATCTAATTATTTGAGTCTATTTTTCTTCTTTTTCGCTATTAAAATATTAAAACTCAAGATTGTTTGAGTCGATTTGATTACTACAACTACTAAATTATGCCTGAATGACCATATTTAAAATAATTAACTGCGTACAGACATCAATTTTGTACTAGCAAACAATTGTGTAAGTTAATAAAATCACAGATCTTATCATTTTAGTTACATTTTTGTCCATTTTCTATAACTTTTTGCAACTTTTACCATTTATTAAAAAAATTAACTAATATAATGCTTAAAATTGCAAATTTATAGAGGTGCAAGTAGGAAATTTGTGAATTTTATATTTTTGTTTTACGTAGTTTATAAAAAAATTTGATGTGAAGAATTTAGTTGTTCTCTTACCAACCTTTGGAGTGCTCAAATAGCAAGGACTCATTCACAGTAACATGCATCTAATGGAGAATTGAAAAAATAATGTTAGAAGAATTATTCTCTTTTGAGGTTTGATGATACTCACATGAAATTAATCTCTTATTGAAAAGAAACAAAAAAAAAGAGAACACTTGTAGATAATAGAAACAATATGTATCAATAACAACGCCCAAGCTAATTAACTTGCTGTACCTATCCTACTCTCCTTGCTTACAGTTTGGCAAGTTCTAACATAAATGAGAGGCTGACAAGTTTCATGGTTCAATACAGTTTTCTTTTTAAACCCATTGCATTAAACAGGTCTCAATCAAATAACAAGCATACATCAGATTTTTCTCTCGGTTTTTAGAAGCGTGTAGGAGGCAGAGCAGCCTTCTACGAGCACAAAGAACACCCATTAATGAATTCCTTACATTCCACATCCTGTTCATCTGCAATTCCTTTTATTAAATTAGCGTTTTAAAGTACCATCCTAAACTTGAAAACGTGTAAGATGGTACCACTAATTACACTTTACTAGGAATTTTAAAACGTTTAGTGAAGAAAAGATCTCTAGCCCAAATTGGAGACCAGGAAAGCATAGTAAGAAAACTAGCCATGCTTCCATAGACAATCTGCTTTGGTGGTTTAGGACTCAAAACTTTCTTGGCTACATACCTTGCAAATACCGCAGCATCTGTTGGCTTACCCTCCTGCGATGCAGCTGCTCGTGCCGCAATAGAATCCTTCAAATCCTTATACAGTTTCCAATCATTATATTCTCCTAAACTCTCCTTGTTGGCCTTCCCTAAATTGGATTTGATCGCGCCGGGGAGTACTAACATCACATTGATCCCGAAAGGCCTTAATTCGACTCGGAGACTATGCGATATGGCATGGACCGCTGCCTTACTTGAACAATAAGACCCTGCCCATGGGGTAGGCACCAACCCTGTCACACTCCCTATGTTCACAATGCTGCCACTCCGACGACTCGCCATGTGGGGCACCACATTTTGGACCAATCGTAGTTGCCCTAATGTGTTAATTTCCCAAGCTTTTCGGATCGAATCCAATGGAAGCTCGGCCAGAGGACCGGTGCTTCCAATTCCAGCATTGTTGATCAATATGTCAATGTGGCCGCGCTTTGAAATGATCGTGTTCACCGCTGTTGTCACACTTTCATCAGATAAAACATCGAGCTCTAGCGTTTCAATGTTGTCCGATTCGAGACCGGACACGTCATTGACACGTTCGGGGATGTCTGAGGCAAAGACATGGCAATTCTGCTCCGCGAATGCCTTGCAATACTCATGGCCAATGCCACCTATGGCACACCCTGTGACAAGAACAACCTTAGAGTCACTCATCATAGTTCTTCAGTTAATTATGTTGTTATTTTGAGACTAACTAATAATTAGTGCATCCTTATAAGATTAAGGAACCATCATTTAATCCGCCGGGCTACGGTCTTTTTCATAGTTTTTGAGAAATATGCTATAGAAGATGCTAAGATGCTAAGTGGGCTAATGTTTATATTTGCTTGATGAAGAAAGGCCGGCCAGAGACAATTATTACAATTTCCTTTGGTTTTGTATTTTGCTTATTGTTTTTACATGTAAATTGTTCAGTAATGGGCAAATTTTGGTTAAACTCTCAACAGAAATTAGTTGAATTTCAACATCATGAAAGTTAAAGTTGTCTTTGTTTGTATTTTGTGGTTGTATATATGCATCATGCAAAGAAAATATAGTTATCATAATCGAACCAGGTGTCAAATCGTTCGAGTTCTTAACTCACTAGCTCAATAGTTCAATTAGGTTTGATAATTGGGATAATAGTATTCAGGTCGCATATTCACTGGTTGGACTAACCGGTTCAATTTTAATAACTATGAAAGAAAGAGTCGAATGGTGAAACACCAATGATGAGTTTATAATGTTCAAATATATGTAAAATTGAAATATAGCAAGAATTCATGTAAAACTAGAGTGTTTGTGTTGAGGGTTGAAGTTAGAGTAAGGTCTCTTTTTTGATACTCCATTATTGAAAGACAAGATCGTCCAGTAGTCTGCATATATGAACCAGTAACAGCAGAGACCAGCAGGGTACGTACAGCAGCAGAGCCACTTTGTCACAAGTTCACACACAACTTCATTTACATGGGAGGGAGAGAGGGAGAGAGGGAGAGAGGGAATTCATCTTGCTTGCTAACAATGTGATTTTTTTTTTTATTATTTTGGGTAAGAACTAAAATCTAACAATTCCGTCCTTGATTTTACCAATTAGACCAACCATCCAGTTCGGTTTTGAAAACAAAAGTTTTATTATAGAAAAATGGAAGATTTCTAAAATTAAAATAATTATTGAGGAAAGGCCAGTGACTAGTAACTTTTTTGTTTTTCAATGAAAATGAGATTTTTTTTAATTTTTTTTTTAAGTAAACATGTGACATCTGTTATTTGTTTGAAGTTTAAACAAGTGTTTCCTAATTAACATAGGAGAGTTATTAATTTGAAACTCTGCGAAAAGAACATCTGATTTCTAATTAATTCCTTCTGCTGAAATTAATTGCAATCTTGACATGTGAAAAGTACAAGCATTCCAATCCAACCACAAGGAGCTTTAATTGGATTTAGGAATTTGTTTCTCCCCACGCACGTACTCAATTAAGGCAAGCTCCTTTTCATAGTGGGAAAAAAGAAGCAAACAACAAGATTATAAATAGTCAAATAATAATCGATGAGACTTAAAATTCGAACTTAAAATCCTTTACATTTAACAATTTACGATAAAATTAGTGGAAAGATGAGATGCAAGAATATTCATGTTCGAGCAATCACTGAGTCTAATAAGGGATGATTATATTCACAACTATTCTCAATGCCCATTCTAGACACGAAGAGTATTCATATTTCGAGCACTGCTCGATTTTAGAGGGGATAATTCTCCCGATATAGTTTAAATATTGTTGGATCCAAAAAGAATGATTTTTCGAATATAATTTACCCTATTCGTTAAACGTTAACGAAGAACTTAAAACTTATCATACTTTACGATTTATGATGGAATTAATGGAAAGATAAGATACGAGACTATATCAAATTCAAGTAGGCATGAAGTATGAACATTTCCGATTTCAAGAGAAAATGATTATCTTATCGTGATTTTCTGTATTCGTAGAATTCCATCTTAAAACTCTCCCAACCTTACAATTTATGATGGAGATAATGGATGGGGATGGAATTGAAGATGGGGGGTAGCACTACTCCTTCACGTGGGAACATAAAATCCAATTCATTCCAAACAGAATCTAAACACAAAGATCCTAATAATTCGAAATTCCCAACAATAGTCAACACCACCAAAAAAAAAAAAAAAAACTAAAAGTGGATTGCAGACAGCAACATAACTAAAGGATAAAAGACTTAAAGACACTGCAAATTTCCCTTTTTCTTTCCTTGGTGGAGATGGATTGATAATAACTGGTAAATCTAAAATCTTTTATCAATGTGTGAAATTAAAGGTTTTTAGGGTCTTCCCTTTCTGTAAGAGCATATACTTTGTCACAATAAAGTGCTAATTTTCTGCTTCTGCTGTAACTCCTCCATTAACAACTCTGCAACTTCTTCTGCAACTTACTAACCTCATTACTGCATTTAACTAGCTTTTGCCATTCCTCCACCCAAATTTTCCAATTTTTTCACTGAAATGTCATGGTCTATACAGGCCAAAATGTGACGTCTCATTCAACGAAACAAGATTCTTTTTCTAGGTCTACTTTTGGTCACCACAACAGCTAGCTACCCGTTTTGTTGTTTTTTGTTTTTTCATTGCCAGGATCTTGAATAGATTTTTTTTTTTTTTTTTTCTATGGAGGAAAAAAGCTGGCACTAGTCTACACATCTAGTGCTGCTGATTACTCCGTATAATAAATAAATTATAGGGGCTTGTTTAAAAATTACAAGAACCCTACAAGATTTTGCACCACAAATGGCGAAGAAACTAAGCAAAGATATATATATATCTACAGGGAAAGCAAGAAATGGGCAGACCTAATAACTCATCTTGACGCCATCAAAAGGCACTAATCAATCACCAAAACATACACATTCCTAGGACCCCTATGTTGTGTGAAAAGATGGTGCAAACAGAGAAAGAGCTCTGCAGGAAAAAAAGAAGATAGAAATGAATGAAAGAATTATCTAATAAGGGTTTTTATTTTGTGTTTGTGTTTTTTTTTTTCAAACAAGACCCCTTTTTTCCACTACAGATTCAACGATCAAAACAATTTCTAACAGAAACAGTTTTGTTTTGGCAATTGAAATATGTGTTGGAAAAAAACATATCTTAATACCAAACGGATTATTATAAGCAACAACAAACCAAGAAACATGGTTGTATATATGAATGAGGTGCCATTCATGTCTGCTACAGCCTACAAGGCCCTGGAAACATGGGATCAATGTAATCTGCTTTTCTTTTCTTTTCCACTTTTGCTTTGTCTTAACAGCAACGATACAAAAGAAAGAAAAACCCTAATTAAGAGTGGTGTTAGTTTTGATGGAATTTGGGTGCAAGATAGCATTTTGACTTTGTTGACATTAATTTTGATAAGGACACCCACCCACCAAACTGATTTAACTCCATTTGCATGGCAACCAGCTTAACACAATTAGCTGAAATCCACCTAAAAGTAGTGATATGCCTAGACAAGATGGATGAATTGGAGGGATAATTGGAACCATCATTAACAGCACATAAATAGACATATTAGACCAAAGTGTGATATCATCATCCCACATTAATGCAAATAAGAACAAAAGATTAGTGGGTGTCCATTCAGGTGACAGAGTGGGCTATGATAAATATTGTTTTAAGTTTTTAACCCATACTATTTATATCCATAAGGTCTTTCCAAATGCAATAAAAATCCAAAACAGAAAATAGAAACATACACTTGATTATCCTTCCAATTTAGCTTCATCACATCATCAGCCCATCCCTCCCCTTATCATAAAGAACCAGTCTTGTGCTTGTACCTGAGGACAATCTCTACCTAGTTGAGTAAGAATAGCAGGAAAAATAAAGGCATAATGAACTTTTTAGCCCTATGAATTATCTTCTTCTTTTTTTAAAAAAAAAACAAAGATAAAGGCACAAAACAAAGATAACCAAAATGATTTTTATTTTATTTTTTAAGAAAAAAAGCAACAGAAAAAAAACAGTGAATTACAAAAAAAAGTGAAATTTTGTGTTTTGTAATGCTACCCTATTTTGGTCCATGAACAATACAGCAAGCCCAAATCCCAAAGCCCAAAGCCCAAGCCCAAGCCCAATCCCAAGAGATAGCATCACTTTATGGCCGAAACAAGACTCATGGCAACAAAATCAACAAGTTTAGTAGTATTTAAAATAATTTCTTTTCCTTTGGCAAACAAAAGAGTTTAAAGTTTAGATTTATCAGACAAGTTAAGAAGGAAAAAAAAAATTCAGAATATCTCTCTAATGCAAATACAAGTTAAGAAGGAAAAAAAAAATTCAGAATATCTCTCTAATGCAAATACTTACTTTGTATTTAACAATACGAACAGAGTTCATCATTGTTCCTGCGAAATCACCGAAAGTACTTCTTCTTCATCACCCTCCGAGCTTCCTGATCGTTTGACATGTTTACGTACTTTGTCAACTTGACTCGGGTCAAGTCTCTTAACAAGATCAGAATGTCCATTTTCATTACTTGCATAACCAATACATCCAGAACTGCACCAACCATTGTATCCACTAAAGATATTATAAGCACAACCAAAATCGTTGGCCCATGGAAAATCATAACCATTTGGATGAATTGCGTTGCATGGCAAAACGAGTGAGTGTCCATGGACACACTGGACTGGAACTGCATGGCAAGGTGCATAATGAGAGAAGCTGCGATCAAACCTGTTATTGTTTATAAGTCCACATCCACCGGTGCCATAATTTGCACCGTTCTGGTTCATGTAGGACTTATCAAACTTTGCCTCCTTTGGCTCAGCCCTCTTTACCTCCACATTATTGCCATTCAGCATATAAAACCGGTTCTGAAGAACAACGTCAACAGCATCTTTTGAATCAAAAGTAACAAATCCGAACCCCCTTGGCCGGTTCGTTTCTTTATCAAGTACCACAGCAGAGTCTATGATTACACCAAACCTGGCAAAGAAATCCTTAAACTCTTCCTCCATTAAGTTATGTGGCAGACCCCCAACGAAAATCTTAGTCATAATTTCAGAACTGCCATACCCATTTTGGGGTCTGGTTTTTGACTTTGCTGGTCTTACATCAACCTGCCGAAATCAAAACAGAGAAAATCAAGTAACAAAAGACCCAATTATTTATTTTCTAGTACTAGAACAAAATATAGAACGGATAGTAAAAAACAAAATTTTCATGGAAAACTGACCTTCTGGCCAAGAATTGTATCTGTATGGGGCACCTGGAGAGCAATATGAACAGCTGATGAATCCTTGAAAGTAACAAAGCCAAATCCCCTACTAATACGAGTCTCTCTCGAATAGATAACAACAGCCTCCTTTACATCTCCATACTGTCGAAAGTAATTCTGTAAGATGTTTTCATCAACCTCTCTTTTGATCCCACCCACAAATAGTTTGGATTCCATGTTCTTGAGAAAAACAAGAAGAATGAGCAGAAATCACCTACCAGCTAATTAAAACCCCTGGAAGAGAGAATTTTCTTAAAACGTCGCTTAAGATTTCCGGTTAGTGTTTATATGATATCTTCCTTCTGTCAGTTTCTGATACAGATTGTATAAGAATCAACTTCTTGATTTTTGAAAGGATAATTCAAAAACGACTTTAGAGAGGATGATATATCTTTTGAAAAAAAATAATTTTTTTACCAGATATTAGGCGTGAAGAGTAAAACAGTCTCCTACAGTCTCTCAGTTTCTTCAGGTTTTCTAATACATTTATAATACTTTAAAATAAATATATAAATATACATATTATATTAAATAATAATAAAATTATTGACTAGTAATAGATCAGAATTTCGGAAATTCACTTAGATATTGATCTTCTCACTCGTCCATCTTTCTTTCTTTTTATAAACTATTATCCTTTATTTATTTATTTATTTTCTCTTTAGAGAAAGCTTGCTCGGAGCTGAATTAATATGATTTAGGGTGCTAAATTTCTTTCCTATCCTAGTTTGTTTGTCACCTTTCCCGTCTCAATCTAGCAATCTGTTGTAATGTAATGTACATGGATGAGATTATAATTTATGCTTCAATATCTTTTTTTTATTTTATTTTTGAGAAATCTGTTTACGCTGATAGATTCAGAATAAAGAAGAAGACAACAATATAAGTTAAATCATAAAAGAAAATAGGTATAAGAACTAGTTGAGTGCCAAATTGCAAGGAAATGTCAACAAAAGTTCAGGAATCTCAGGTGGTCGATTAAAAGGGAAAATGATTCGAGAATTTAAAATTCTAAGTTTTATTGCATTTGTTTGACACAAGGAAGTGATTCCCTAGCTAAGCTAGAGGTTTTAGAGAAATTTATATTTTTTTATAAAATTACATATTCGTCCATTTTAGGGGAAATAGTTTTTACCACCTCTGAACTATCGACGAAAATCACAAACCTCCCCTGTACTTCACTTTTTAAAGTCCGGCTCCACTGGACTATTGTTTTCGGGCAAAAAGACCCTTCCGTTAACTTTTTCCGTTAAATCTAACAGATTACCAGCTACAACAGGTTTTTTTTTTAACCTGTTATAGCAGGTAATTAAATTTTAAATATTATAATTAATTTTAAAAAATTCAAAAACATTAAATAATCTAAAACTTCCAAAAAAAATTGTAAAAATTCAAAAAAAGTTTGTAAAAATTCAAAAAAAATTAGTAAAAATTCAAAAAAAAAATTCAAAAAAAATGTAAAAATACCAAAAAAAATGTAAAAATTCCAAAACAAATGTAAAAATTCTAAAAAAATGAAGAAATTAAAAAAAAACTATAAAATGTCTCAAAAAAATTATAAAATGTCTTATAAAAATTGTAATAATTCAAAAAAAAAAAAATTCGGAATAAAAAGTAAAGATTCACAAAAAAATGTAATAAACCTAAAAATCAAGAAACAATTCTAAAATATTCCAAAAGTAATGTAAAGATTCACAAAAAATGTAATTTTTTTACTTAAACTAAAAATCAAGAAAAAAGAAAAAATGCAAAAACGGATTTTTTACATTTTTTTTTCAATTTTGCTAATATTTACATTTTTGTTGGAATTATAAATTTGTTTGGATCTTAAAGTTTTTTGGATTTTTAGATTAATTGAATTATTTCTGGAATTTTCACAATTTTTTTATAATTTTTACATTATTTTCGAATTTTTAGATTAATTTATTTTTTTCGGAATTTTAACAGTTTTTTGGAATTTTTACATTTTTCCTGAGTTTTTAGATAAATTAAATATTTTGGAATTTTTATAATTTTTAAAGATATTTTATAATTTGTTTTGGAATTTTTAAATTTATTTTGGAATTTGTACTTTTATTTTGGAATTATTACCTTTTCTTGGAAATATTACATTTTTTTTGGAATTATTACATTTTTATGAATTTTTAGATTAATTAAATTATTTTGGAATTACTACATTTTTTAGAATTTTTACATTTTTTCTGAATTTTTAGATTAATTAATTTTTTTTGGAATTTTTACTAATTTTTTGTTAATTTTTACATTTGTTTTGTAAATTTTACATTTTTTTTGGAATTATTACATTTTTTCTTAATTTTTAGATAAAGTATTTTTTTTGGAATTTTAACATTTTTTCTGAATTTTTAGATAAATTAATTATTTTGGAATTTTTACATTTTTTCTGAAATTATTACATTTTTTCTCAATTTTTAGATTAATTAATTTTTTTTGGAATCTTTATAATTTTGAAAGACATTTTATAATTTGTTTTTGAATTTTTACATTTGTTTTGGAATTTGTACATTTTTTTGGGATTTTTACATTTTTTTTGAATTTTTACATTAATTAATTTTTTTTGAATTTTTACTAATTTTTTTGGAATTTTTAAAATTTTTACATTTGTGACAATTTTTTTTTTGAATTTTTAGATTATTTAATGTTTTTGAATCTTTTAAAATTAATTATATTATTTAAAATATAATTACCTGATATAACAGGTTAAAAAAAAAAATTGTTGTAGCAGGTAATCCGTTAGATTTAACAGAAAAAGTTAACGGAAGGGCCTTTTTGCCCGAAAACAATAGTCCAGGGGAGTCGGACTTTAAAAAGTGAAGTACAGGGGAGGTTTGTGATTTTCAGCGATAGTTCAGGGGTGGTAAAAACTGTTTCCCCTCCATTTTATTTTACTATATACATTAATTTATATATTTTTTTAAATAAATTTACAATCAACCTTTTCTCATTATTATTTTTTATTTTGTTTGTTAATTTAATTTTTATCAAATGTCTTATTTACACGGTATTATTTGTAACTGTATTATATTTTAAAATAAGTTTAAAATATTCATTTTATATTGTATTTAAAATAATTAAATTATTATTATTGTTTAAGAATACTTTATTTTAGAATTCCAAAAGTATAAAACAAAAACTAGAATAATACTCTCTAGTAATTTGTGACAGTGCTAGAGAGATTTGAGAGAGTTTTGTTCGTGAATTGACGAGGAGAAATGGTTGAGCTTGCTCGCTATTTATAGGCTTTCTTGGAGGGCACGAGAGCGTGAGGAAGAACAGTGGCGATGACGAGAGATTGATGACGAGAGGTTGATGACGAACGTGTGCGTTGGGACGACGATCAAGGAGCGATTTGATCGCGAGGAGATGAGGATGAAGCAGCTCGCCTCTGTGCAGAAGCCAAAAGGTGGTAGGATGGGCTGATGACGTGACCGTTTGATCTGGTTTGACTTTCTTAGTCAACCAGATCAACGGTTGAGATGAGCCTTGACTTCTCCTTTTTATTATTGGATTCGAGCCGACCAATCTTGCCTGAAAATAAATAAAAAATTCGAACTGAAATCTCTAAAATATAGAACAAAATGAAATGAAATAATTAGTAAACAGTAAGTGACGAAAAGTTTGCTATTTAGTTCGATAAAAATTCACTCGTAAGCGATAAAAGTTCGAACATTAAAATTGCTAAAATATAAAATTTGAATCAATTAGGATGAGTAACTGAGTTCTTGCCTTAGCATTTACTCTCCAAGTGTCTTAATCAATACTTATATACTCCCTCTGTCTTTTAATGTTTGTCTTCCTCGCATCCCAATATTCAGTAGGGAACGCATATCGAGAAGACCGGATGAGACACTATTTGACCCCAAAAAAATCCGAATTTTTTTGTGAACGTACGTTAATCCTTAACGTACTTCCCAGAAAAAATTAGGGGCAAAATTGTCTCAAATAGTGAGTCTACCGGCCGTTTTAAGATACGTGTCGAAATAGTAAAAGTAAAAGCTAAAACGACAAACATTGAAGGACGGAGGGAGTAGTAATCTGCAACCCCCCCTCACCCCCCCCTCCCGTTAACACTTGAAATGACATTGACTGAAGAAGGAACATACCCTTTGAGTCTGTGGGTCTTAAGTCTAAATTTTGAAAGAAAAAAATCAAGCATGATAGGATTCTTGCTTTGTACACAATTCCTGTTCTTGATCAGGAAATTTAAATGAAAGTAGCTAATTAAGTCTTTGGTGTATTTGTTTCGATTAATGTAGATGAGTTGCATTTTAATTCTCATTTTCTTTCCCCCCACCAAATTAATTAATTAATTAATCCAGCAAGTTGCATCTTTGTTTCATTTTCTATTTTTGTGTCTACTTCCACGAAAGAGTGCTAAATTGATTAGGGATGGGAGGGGATTAGAATGACTGGTACAACTCGTAACACTAGTATATATTAATTAACATTGGGATGAATGATTGGGCAATCGAAGGGAACGATATTCTTTGCCGACCATCGATGCCCGTACGTCTTCAAACATAGATTCGGGCCATTCGGCTGTATATAGTTTTATTACTGCATATTGTTCGGCTGCACAAATTTACTATTCGATATTTCGGTACGGTACGGTATTAGTTTTGCCAGATTCGGCATTACAGAACCTACCGTACCGAATATCTCCTCTATTCTATTTTCCTATACCATTTCTTTCTTTCGCTTCGGATCCAATCCGACTTAGTTTAACATTGTCAATATTGTAAAATACGTGTCCATCCCCATACTTTCATGAAGAATAATGCTTAGGATTTAATAATTGCTTGAAGGAACACCCTAAATTATTTTGTCAAGAACATGAATAAACTGATTTCCTTGAACGCATAAATGTTGTCAGTTTTTAATTCCCGCAATGCATGTTGAGACTTTTGCTTTTAATTGTATGACTTAGGGGTGTCCATCAGACGGTATTTTGGTATAACGTCCGAAATATTTCGGTATACCGAACCTCCCCAAAAAAATACCGTAATGTACTGAAATACCGAAATTAATTCGTATACCGAAATACCAAACAATTTTTAAGCAAATGAAAACTTTCAGTTTTTCCTGGATATTCACTTGAGTCTGCTGCAAAATTGCCTCCATCACATTCAAAGATAAAACAAAAATACATACATCAAAATTTGTACTTCCAACCGTACTTAAATTCTAACCTTAACAAAAACATTTCAACAGTTTCACAATTATCTAAATATTTCCGTTGCATTTAATCCATTAAATCCAAACATTATAGTACCAAAATTAATTCAACAATCCAAACATTACGGTACTGAAATTACAATCCAAACATTACAGTACGCCAGGATATTGTATTTGTCCCGCTAAATTACTTTTAAGGATGGAATACCATCAAAATAAATTCAGCATAAAAGAAAAACACAAACAATATGTTTTCGTTGTTCTAAAATCAAGTGTGTATGGATATTTCAATCACATTCAGAGCAAAAATATGTTGTTGTTGAGCCTAATGAACTATAATGCAAGAATACAAAATCCAACCATAGAGTAGAAATAAAGCAGAAAAAAAGTCTGTTAAAAGAAGAACAAAACATTAAATTTAATAATTTCAGTTCACAGTAAACAGCAAAACATCCCTTGTTGTGGGGAGGATGATTGTTATGGGGAGGGAGACGGCTGTTATTTTGATTGAAAAATGTTCATTTTGTAACAGATGTCGTCCAAATTATTGGGCTCTGGTGAAACAGAATACCTTCTGTTGTTAACACTTAACACATAATACAACACATGAATACAAAAATATGATTCTTACAACAACAAAAATGCATGAAAATCTAGGATTTGTCAATGATCAGAACATTAGCCACAGAAAGAGATTTTTTTTTATTTTTTATTTTAAAGTAAACATGTGACATCTGTTATTTGTTTGAAGTTTAAACAAGTGTTTCCTAATTAACATAGGAGAGTTATTAATTTGAAACTCTGCGAAAAGAACATCTGATTTCTAATTAATTCCTTCTGCTGAAATTAATTGCAATCTTGACATATGAAAAGTACAAGCATTCCAATCCAACCACAAGGAGCTTTAATTGGATTTAGGAATTTGTTTCTCCCCACGCACGTACTCAATTAAGGCAAGCTCCTTTTCATAGTGGGAAAAAAGAAGCAAACAACAAGATTATAAATAGTCAAATAATAATACATCAGACTTAAAATTCGAACTTAAAATCCTTTACATTTAACAATTTACGATAAAATTAGTGGAAAGATGAGATGCAAGAATATTTATGTTCGAGCAATCAGTGAGTCTAATAAGGGATGATTATATTCACAACTATTCTCAATGCTCATTCTAGACACGAAGAGTATTCATATTTCGAGCACTGCTCAATTTTAGAGGGGATAATTCTCGTGATATAGTTTGAATATTGTTGGATCCAAAAAGAGTGATTTTTCGAATATAATTTACCCTATTCGTTAAACGAAGAACTTAAAACTTATCATACTTTACGATTTATGATGGAATTAATAGAAAGATAAGATACGGGACTATTTCAAATTCAAGTAGACATGAAGTATGAACATTTCCGATTTCAAGAGAAAATGATTATCTTATCGTGATTTTCTATATTCGTAGAATTCCATCTTAAAACTCTCCCACCTTACAATTTATGATGGAGATAATGGATGGGGATGGAATTGAAGATGGGGGGTAGCACTACTCCTTCACGTGGGAACATAAAATCCAATTCATTCCAAACAGAATCTAAACACAAAGATCCTAATAATTCGAAATTCCCAACAATAGTCAACACCACCATAAAAAAAAAAAAAAACTAAAAGTGGATTGCAGGCAGCAACATAACTAAAGGATAAAAGACTTAAAGACACTGCAAATTTCCCTTTTTCTTTCCTTGGTGGAGATGGATTGATAATAACTGGTAAATCTAAAATCTTTTATCAATGTGTGAAATTAAAGGTTTTTAGGGTCTTCCCTTTCTGTAAGAGCATATACTTTGTCACAATAAAGTGCTAATTTTCTGCTTCTGCTGTAACTCCTCCATTAACAACTCTGCAACTTCTTCTGCAACTTACTAACCTCATTACTGCATTTAACTAGCTTTTGCCATTCCTCCACCCAAATTTTCCAATTTTTTCACTGAAATGTCATGGTCTATACAGGCCAAAATGTGACGTCTCATTCAACGAAACAAGATTCTTTTTCTAGGTCTACTTTTGGTCACCACAACAGCTAGCTACCCGTTTTGTTGTTTTTTGTTTTTTCATTGCCAGGATCTTGAATAGATTTATTTTTTTATTTTTTCTATGGAGGAAAAAAGCTGGCACTAGTCTACACATCTAGTGCTGCTGATTACTCCGTATAATAAATAAATTATAGGGGCTTGTTTAAAAATTACAAGAACCCTACAAGATTTTGCACCACAAATGGCGAAGAAACTAAGCAAAGATATATATATATCTACAGGGAAAGCAAGAAATGGGCAGACATAATAACTCATCTTGACGCCATCAAAAGGCACTAATCAATCACCAAAACATACACATTCCTAGGACCCCTATGTTGTGTGAAAAGATGGTGCAAACAGAGAAAGAGCTCTGCAGGAAAAAAAGAAGATAGAAATGAATGAAAGAATTATCTAATAAGGGTTTTTATTTTGTGTTTGTGTTTTTTTTTCAAACAAGACCCCTTTTTTCCACTACAGATTCAACGATCAAAACAATTTCTAACAGAAACAGTTTTGTTTTGGCAATTGAAATATGTGTTGGAAAAAAACATATCTTAATACCAAACGGATTATTATAAGTAACAACAAACCAAGAAACATGGTTGTATATATGAATGAGGTGCCATTCATGTCTGCTACAGCCTACAAGGCCCTGGAAACATGGGATCAATGTAATCTGCTTTTCTTTTCTTTTCCACTTTTGCTTTGTCTTAACAGCAACGATACAAAAGAAAGAAAAACCCTAATTAAGAGTGGTGTTAGTTTTGATGGAATTTGGGTGCAAGATAGCATTTTGACTTTGTTGACATTAATTTTGATAAGGACACCCACCCACCAAACTGATTTAACTCCATTTGCAGAACAACGTCAACAGCATCTTTTGAATCGAAAGTAACAAATCCGAACCCCCTTGGCCGGTTCGTTTCTTTATCAAGTACCACAGCAGAGTCTATGATTACACCAAACCTGGCAAAGAAATCCTTAAAGTCTTCCTCCATTAAGTTATGTGGCAGACCCCCAACGAAAATCTTAGTCATAATTTCAGGACTGCCATACCCATTTTGGGGTCTGGTTTTTGACTTTGCTGGTCTTACATAAACCTGCCGAAATCAAAACAGAGAAAATCAAGTAACAAAAGACCCAATTATTTATTTTCTAGTAGCAGAACAAAATATAGAACGGATAGTAAAAAACAAAATTTTCATGGAAAACTGACCTTCTGGCCAAGAATTGTATCTGTATGGGGCGCCTGGAGAGCAATATGAACAGCTGATGAATCCTTGAAAGTAACAAAGCCAAATCCCCTACTAATGCGAGTCTCTCTCGAATAGATAACAACAGCCTCCTTTACATCTCCATACTGTCGAAAGTAATTCTGTAAGATGTTTTCATCAACCTCTCTTTTGATCCCACCCACAAATAATTTGGATTCCATGTTCTTGAGAAAAACAAGAAGAATGAGCAGAAATCACCTACCAGCTAATTAAAACACCTGGAAGAGAGAATTTGCTTAAAACGTCGCTTAAGATTTCCGGTTAGTGTTATATGATATCTTCCTTCTGTCAGTTTCTGATACAGATTGTATAAGAATCAACTTCTTGATTTTTGGAAGGATAATTCAAAAACGATTTTAGAGAGGATGATATATCTTTTGAAAAAAAATCGTTTTTTTTACCAGATATTAGGCGTGAAGAGTAAAACAGTCACCTACAGTCTCCAGTTTCTTCAGGTTTTCTAATACATTTATAATACTTTAAAATAAATATATAAATATACATATTATATTAAATAATAATAAAATTATTGACTAGTAATAGATCAGAATTTCCAAAATTCACTTAGATATTGATCTTCTCACTTGTCCATCTTTCTTTCTTTTTATAAGCTATTGTCCTTTATTTATTTATTTATTTTCTCTTTAGAGAAAGCTTGCTCGGAGCTGAATTAATATGATTTAGGGTGCTAAATTTCTTTCCTATCCTAGTTTGTTTGTCACATTTCCCGTCTCAATCTAGCAATCTGTTGTAATGTAATGTACATGGGTGAGATTATAATTTATGCTTCAATATCTCTTCTTTTATTTTATTTTTGAGAAATCTTGTTACGCTGATAGATTCAGAATAGAGGAGAAGACTATACTACAAGTTAAATCATAAAAAAAAATAGGTATAAGAACTAGTCGAGTGCCAAATTGCAAAAGTTCAAAAAGTGGTCGATTAAAAGAGAAAATGATTCGAGAATCTGAAATTCTAAGTTTTATTGCATTTGTTTGACACAAGGAAGTGATTCACTAGCTTAGCTAGAGGTTTTAGAGAAATTTATATTTTTTTATAAAATTACATATTCGTCTATTTTATTTTACTATATACATTAATTTATATATATTTTTAAATGAATTTACAATCAACCTTTTCTCATTATTATTTTTTATTTTATTTGTTAATTTAATTTTTATCAAATGTCTTATTTACACGGTATTATTTGTAACTGTATTATATTTTAGAATAAGTTAAAAATATTCATTTTGCATTGTATTTAAAATAATTAAATTATTATTATTGTTTAAGAATAAAGTAGTAATTTTTCTTACTTTTTTTTAGAATTCCAAGTATAAAACAAACACTAGAATAATACTTTCATATAAATCTTAAATGCTAACCAAATGCAAAAAACCTAACATTCCCATTCAATCACTCTCTTAAGGGTGCATTTGGTTGGCGAAATCAGGGAGGAAAGTGACTCGGGAATCTGAGATTCCGAACTTTATTGCATTTGGTTGCGACAAGGAATCACTCTCCCCCGGAATCCAACTTTCCTGGACCGCCTTGACTTTCCTAAAAAATGGGGGAAAGTGATTCCTTGGTTAGGGGGTGGGGAGAGTGATTCCCCCTACAAGGAAAGTAATTTTTTTTATTAAATGACATATTTGTCCAAAATTAATTATAAAAAATAATCTAATAAAACATCTTCTTACTTCTCTGTTTTCTAAAACTTCGCTAAATTATATTAATTACACAAAAAAAATATTAATTACTCAAAAATTATTTTAATTACATCAAAATTATAATAACCACATAAAAATTACATAGTAATGATGTAAATAATAATAGGTAGAAAAAAATACGGTTAGGAAGGGGAACAAATCATCCAAGAAATCCCGATCCTAGACTTGACTATTGTTGCAGTTATATTTTTCTGCATTGCTAGATTAATATGTGTCATACTTTGCTATAATTTTCAAGGACTCTAATACGAATGTTATGTCATTTGTCATGTTCTTTAACCTGCAAAAAATCATAATCATAAAGCAAACTCATTTGATATTTTGATTGTTGAAAGATAGACAATTAAATAGAGAGAAAGTCTAACGTGTTTAGAAAAAACTATGTAGCACAATGTATATAGAAAAGAATAATTAGACACCTAATAAGATAACAAACACACAAATATACAAAAAGATAAAGTTGTCATCTTTTTTACTTTCCTTGAGCATTCCCAAGTACAAAACAAACACAATAATGTTACTTTTCAGGTAATCTTAAATTCCAACCAAACACAAAAAACTAACATTCCTCTCAATCACTCTCCTGGGAGAGTGAGAGTGATTCTAAGGGGGAAAGTAGCATTCCAGAACCAAACGCTACCTAAGTATCACTCTCCAGGGCGAGTGATTCCAAAGGGGGAAAACCACATAAAATTAACACGTGTTAATTTTTAACTGATATGACAATAAATATTTAAAGTTTATTTTTTCATATTAGATTATCGTAAAATATAACTCAATTATTGACACGTGTCAATTTATTATATATAGAGGTACCTATAGGTACCCCGATGAACCTAAAATTTTCTAACAAGAAAATGTAATTGGCCAATGGTTTACATATATAAAGATAGGAGCAGAAGAATTGAAAACAATATTGAATCAGTGAAATCCAGTCTACAACAAGAAAACAAAATATGCAATGAAAATCTCCCATGATATAATTTTGAGAATAAAATGTACCTGGTGCAAACAAAATAGAAACGTTCTCACAACGGGAAGACAATTGACGCGACAGGAACTTTGCAGCAGACTTCAAAGATATCATCTAAAGGCGCATGATCACCTGGCCTTTCATCTTTCCTGGCATACAGAAATTGCTTCCCTTTGAATACAAACATTCCTCCCTGAGAACAAGAACAACAAACAATACCAATAATAAATAGAACTGGAAAAAAAAAGATTTGTCGGTATGAGCATAGAATGATTGAACAAACCATTGGTTATAACAAATGGCATAAAGATGCAGATTAAACCTGTTGAAACACGCTACTAAGATCATCTGGAGTGGCACCTATGGTGTAATTTTCCAATTTGTAGTTAAACATGTGAGAAGAGAACAATTTCTCAACAAGCAAGGAAAGAGTTTTGCGCTAACTGGATTGAACAGTGTACGTTCCAAGCCATAGTATAAGCCCAAGGCATCATACGCCTGCAATAAGCAAGAGCCCTTCAGTACTTACAATTATAAAGTTAGGGTGTTATAGGCCTTAAAGTTTTTAAATTCTTCTATTAAAGTCATGTAAAAGTCATATTTATTTTAAAGATTATATTTGATCATTGGAAATTTTATATTTATATAATGATTCTTAAAATTTTAGATAAATTAGACCAACGCTCTATAGTTTTCAAAATGTCAACTGATATTTATTTTATAATAATTTAGTTTAATTATCTTAATTAAGAAGTGAGATTTTCATAATTTTAGATGGTCCGTTTACTCTCATGGAATTGCAGAGGCCTCCTATCATTGATAAAGAGGAGGTACATACGTGGAATGATAACAAGAGAATCCTTAGACATGGTTTTTGTGCAAGAAACCAAACTGGAACAGTTAAGTGACTTTTTTATATCAACATTGTGGAACTCAACGAATCTAGAGTGGACATGGGTGCCAGCGATAGGAAGAGCAGGAGGTTTACTTGCGATGTGGGATAAGCAGATATTCGAGGTTACGGACAAGGTGGTGGGAGACAGATTCATCTGGTTGGAAGGAAGCTTTAAGAACTCAGGCTTCCGTTGTGTAATGATTAACATTTATGCTTACAATGACATAACCCACCGGGCTTTGCTGTGGGATCAATTGAGGGGGAAAATACAAAGCTGTGGGCTCCCTGTATTGGTGGCAGGAGATTTTAATGAGGTCCTAAGGCCGGGCGAGAGGACTAGCGGAGACGTCATTACAAGGGGTATGAGTGAATTCCAAGACTGGGTGGACAGCTGCAGCCTCACGGATGTCCCTCTTGTAGGTAGACGTTATACATGGGCAAACGTGGTATGTCGTAGTAAGCTTGATAGAGTGCTAATTCACACAGATTGGAATTCAGCCTTTCCTAACATTCAGCTGGTGGCTCAAAGTAGGAACGGGTCGGACCACGTGCCGCTACTTCTTAACTACGACAACATTGACTGGGGTCCTACACCCTTTCGGGATCAGGACTGCTGGTGGGATACAGAGGGATTTTCAGATATGATCTCTGGGCTATGGGCTGAAGCTGCAGAAATTTTCCCAGGCCAATTCCAGTTTATCAAGAAAATGCGCTGGATAAAAACAAGGCTCCGAAGTTGGAACCGTGATGTTTTCGGTAAGATAGAGACTACCATTAAGAGGCTGCAAGTTTCGGTGGATAGGATTGACAGGTTGGCAGATGAAATGAGCTTATCTCAGGCTGAAGTCCAGGAAAAGGAGATCGCTACGCTGTCTTTGTGGGAAAAGCAAAAGCAACTGGACCGCATGTGGCAAAAGATGGCGAAAATCAGATGGGACACAAAAGGGGACCGCAATACAAAATTCTTCCATCATATGGCGAGGGGATGGATCAGGAGAAATAAAATTTCAGTAGTTGCAGACAATGACAGATTGCTAAAATCTCCGACTGAAATAAAACT
Source organism: Viola odorata (assembly GCA_963691705.1). Lineage (NCBI taxonomy): Eukaryota > Viridiplantae > Streptophyta > Magnoliopsida > Malpighiales > Violaceae > Viola > Viola odorata. Next base: position 63,577,761 of record OY829540.1, read on the forward strand.
AGCGGCTAAACAGTACTACTCTAAGTTCTTCGAGTCGGTCAAGTGGAATAGACCTCGTATGAGCGACTTAGGATTCAAGAAATTAACTGTAGAGCAAAGCAGCTGGTTGGATAGAGAAGTGCTGGGGGCGGAAGTATGGGATGCAGTTAGTCAATGCAGCGGGGACAGGACACCAGGGCCAGACGGGTTCTCCTTCAATTTCATTAAGAAAGCTTGGGGAGTTATAGGTGCTGATTTAAGCATGCTGGTCACAGAATTCTTCAGGACAGGACGCTTTCCATTAGGGGCGAACTCTTCCTTCCTCACCCTAATCCCGAAAACAAGTTCAGCGTCAAGATTTACGGAATATCGCCCAATAAGTTTGGTTGGGAGTGTATACAAAATTATAGCTAAAATCTTAGCTAAACGGCTTGGGGCAGTGATTAAGACAGTAATCAGTGAGTCGCAACATGGATTCTTACAAGGACACAACACGCTAGACTGTGTAATGATAGCTAATGAAGTAACGCATCACCTTAAAGCTCGCCAACGACAAGGCTACCTGTTCAAGCTTGATTTCGAAAAGGCATACGACTCAGTTGAATGGGGATATCTATTTGATGTCTTACGTCACATGGGCTTCAGTCAGACATGGTGTCAATGGATTAGCAATTGCCTCGACTCAGCTAGGGTATCAGTTCTCATCAACGGATCGCCTACGCAAGAGTTTGGGGTCGGAAGAGGTCTAAGACAGGGCTGCCCCATGTCTCCATTTTTATTCAACATAGTAGCAGAAGGCTTGCACCAGTTATTTGAGAGAGCGAAGACAGTAGGTCTTTTAAGAGGTATCGGCAATCAAGATGGAGGATGGAATATAACGCACCTTCAATTTGCTGACGACACTATGGTATTCGTTAATAACGACGAAGGAGAAATACAGTGCGTCAAAGGAATACTGCGATGGTTTGACGCATTTTCAGGTCTAAAGGTAAACTATTTTAAGAGCTCTCTCGTGGGAATTAACGTGTATAGAGACATGGGGCTTGCAGTCGCTCGGAGAGCTGGATGCAGATACGAGAACCTTCCATTCAAGTACCTAGGATCTTTCGTGGGGATGAATCCTAAAAGAATAGCTAGCTGGGAGTTTTTGCTTGCGAAAATGAGGAAGAAACTGGCTAGTTGGAAGGGCCCATTGATGTCCGTGGGAGGCAGAATGACCATGATTAAATCCGTTCTCACTAGTCTTCCTGTGTATAACATGTCTTTATTTCGCATGCCTCGAGGAGTGGTACAGCAGTGTAACCAGATCATGAGTAGATTCCTATGGAGTGGTGGAGAGAACCACCGAGGCATAGCGAAGGTGAGCTGGCAGACAGCTATGCGGCCCAAAAATCTTGGAGGCTTAAACTTGGGGTGTGTGCAAACTCGTAACGAAGCATTACTTTTCAAATGGGTTTGGGGATTGACCACGGGGGATAAGAAAATGTGGGCAGAAATTGTGCGACAGGAATATGGTATTTCGACGTTGGGTGACATTTGGCGGGATGATATTCCATTAATTTCTCCAATATGGAGAGATATCATCACGGTGTGGGGACGTTCGTCTTCCCTTTTTGATTTCTGGACCTCCAACGTCCATATTCTCCAGGGGTCAGGCGAGACCACTCGATTCTGGTGGGACCCATGGGCAGGAAGAATCCCGTTAGCTATTCAGCATCCTCGGTTGTATTCGCTGGTTGTCAACAAGATGGGATACAATACGGATTATGGAAGTTGGCAAGGGTCTGACTGGTGTTGGAATTTTACATGGCGTAGAGAGTTGTTTGAGTGGGAGGTTGATGAGCTACGGAATATGACGTTATCCTTACAAGCTCCAAAACGATATATCACAGCCAGAGAAATGAAATGGGATCTTGACAGCTCCAACAAGTTTTCCATTAAATCTTGTTGTACAGGTTTGTATAACACAAGATTCGGTCATCTTAAAAACGATGTCTTAGAGTCGTGTTGGCAGGGACTAATCCCCCTCCGTGTGGAATTTTTCTCCTGGTTGGCGCTCCAAGACCGAATAGCTACTAGGGATTTCCTTCAGAAAAGAAAGGTGGTGGCGGCTGAGGAGAACGTCTGCATATTTTGTTCTCAACCGGGAGAGACGGTAAACCACATTTTTCTTCATTGTTCTAAGACAGAACAATTATGGAGTGAGGTAGCTTCTTGGGCAGGATTTACCTGGGCCTTTCCACGCGACATAACTACCCTGTGGCAAAGTTGGAGTAACCTGTGTACTGGTCAGCACAGACAGATACACCAAATATGGTCGATGCTCAAGTGTGCTATCTTGTGGGGGATTTGGAAATATCGTAACAGGATGATCTTCCAGCATCACACTTACAGTGGTCAGCAGTTATTCCACTTCATCTTCGGCATTCTTAGTCAATGGGCTCATGCTCATGACAGATCGTTTCCTTACTCCTCGCTCCAGATGGCCCAATCGTCGACTTGGCTGACTGCGTGGGGGCCCAGAATTACGGAGACAGCAGACTGGCTGTACCGGTGGGGTTGAGCAGATGTCAGTGGGCAGTGTGTGTATCGTGTCTGTGGGGTAATCTGGGCTCGTTTTCATTTTCGTTTTTGTGTTGCTGAGCAGTTACAGCTAAGGTCTTCCTCTGCTGCTTCTGCTGGTTGCTTTTTCCTTTCTATGCTGTCTAGAATTAGTATGGGTTCGTCTTCACTGAGCATTTTCAGCCAAGGCATATTGCCTCTGCTGTTTCTACTGGTTGTATATTCTTTTCCTTGATGTCATTTTCCCTATGGCATAATAAAATTCTATCAGCTGATTCAAAAAAAGAAGTATGAGGTACTACTAGTTTAGGAATGACAATTCTACCCGTGGATATGGATATCCGTCCAATACCCGCAATTATGGGTGGGTATTACCTGCATATTGTGGGTATTTTACTAGTATGGATATACCCATACCCGCAAAGTGAGGGTATGGATAATGCTAACCCGCTCCAATACCCGCAATACATATACATATATATATATATATATATATATATATATATATATATATATATATATATATATATAATATTTTAATATATAATTAATTCAATAAGAAAATAGAAGAAAAAAACTCTTCTTTCCAGTAGCGTAGCATTCTTCCTTCGCCTCCTCCCCGGCGGCAACTACCACCATCGGCATCGCCTCCTCAACACTTTCCTTTTCCTCGCAGATTCCTCCCCTTCCTTCACCATCGACATTGCCTTCGAACGCCTCCTCGATTCCCCCCTCGGACCATCTTGTACAACCTATTCCTCTGTTTGTTCAATTTTGTCGGTTTTGAAACTTTTTTTTGGCACTTTTTGTTTATTTTTCTTTCCGATTGCATCTTGGTTAATTTCTGGTTTCTTTTCCTTTATTGAAGATGCTGTTAGTAGGCGATGTGGCTAATTTTGAATATACTCAAACTTTATTGTTTGTGTTTTCATTTCTTTATTTTTGTTCATGCAACACCACTCCCGAAGCAGATGTACACGACTGAATCCCTCTTCTTTCAATTACTCGACGGTGGGTAATAATTTATTTCAATTATTTTGCAATTTCATGTTGAATATTGATGCTTCATAAGCATTCATGTGGATGTGGGTTTGTTAATTTCAGGCATGTTATGCAGACTTACTAAGATTTAGTTTGTGCAATTTTTGGCTATTTGGAATTTCCTACAAACGTTAATGTGCAATTTTGTTTGTTAAAGTAACTGCGGTGTGTTGTTTCACTCTGTCAATTTATTTTATTAGAGCAGAATTTTGCTTATCTTTGTAATTTCTTATTTGTAGATATAATGGAAAATCAAAAAAGTGAGTTTATAGTGGAGACAAGTCTCATTTCACATATTGGTACACCTACACCCATATCAAGTTTCAATCCAATTGATTCAAATCAATCACCCACACAACAAACAACACTAGAAGAAGAAGAAGATGACGACTCCAATTTGAAATTAAGAAAAAAAAGACAAAAAAGAAATGCATGGGAACATTTTACAGAGGTGACGGTTGGTAATAAGATGAAAGCAAAGTGTAAGTATTGCAACAAGCCATTGGCGGATGGGCGTGGTTCCGGGACATCTCACTTGAATAGTTATATGAAAATTTGTCTAAGGAGACACTTGGTTACCTTTAATCAAAAGTATTTTACTGGCAATGTAAGTAGAAGTGGGAAGGAAGATTTGAATTCAACTACATTTGATCCTAAAATTGCAAGAAAAGAGCTTGCGTGCTTGGTTGTGATGCATGAACATCCCATTTATTTGATGGATCAAATCAATTTCAAGAGGTTTGTTTGTTCGCTTCAACCACTTTTTAAGGTTCCTTCCCGGAATACTTTAAAAAGTGATATACTATGGATGCATACGAAAGAGAGGAGTAATTTAATAGGGTTGATTGAGAAAAATGAAAGCCGAATAGCCATCACCTCTGATATGTGGACCTCTAATAAAAAAAGAAGGTTGTATGGCTATCACAACACATTTCATTGATTGCAATTGGAAATTGCAAAGTTGACTTTTAAGGTACGTTCATAACTTATACTACCTCTGTCCTCAAATAACTGTCGCTTTGAAACAGTAACAAAAAGTAGCTCAAACACTAAAAAGTCAAGTAATGTGTACAGTAACAAAAAGTACCAAAACGACATCTATTTCAGGACGGAGGTAGTATAAAATAGCTAGTTTATGTTTGCATTCAATATTGTTATTTTTATCTTACTAAGTGTTTATGTCAACTGTAGGTTTTTATATGTGTCATGTCCACACAACAAAGAATTACTTTCTGAAGCTTTATTGAAGGCTCTTGTCAAATGGAAAATAGATGTAAAATTGTCTACCGTTACTTTAGACAATTGCTCTACTAATGATGCTATGATGGTTGTGGTGTTGGATGAGTTAAAGTCTCGGTCTCTGATTGCTAATGGGTCTTACCTTCACATGCGGTGCTGTGCTCACATCCTGAATTTGGTTGTACAAGATGGACTTGCAGTTATCAAAGAACCTATTAGTGCAATCCGTGAGAGTGTTTCGTACTGGACGACTACTCCAAAGAGATTACAGAAGTTTGAAGGTACGTTTGTTGGTCCTAACAAACATACTAAAAGTCTTTCTCTTGATTGTCCAACTAGGTGGAACTCCACATTTTTAATGTGTACTCATCTCACATAATGCAATGAAGTCGCCACCCTATTTATTTTAAGGTTTAAGGAAACCTAAAGTCTGATAAAATGGCAGAAAATAAAATAAAAAAAGCTAAGGCAAAGGGTCTAAACCCGATAACAGTGGTTCGAGGTCGTATTATGGGTTCGGGAAGGTGTTAGGCACCCGAGACACATCCAAAAAGGTTACCGGATTAAAAAGGTGTTTAAATCATGCTTGAAAAACATAAAAGTCCTAATTTAGTGATCATGCCCAATAAGCGAATTAAATTTTAACATTTCTAAATAATCATGCATACGATTATATGCAAAAATAAATAAATTTGAAATAAATAAAAGGGTGAGAAAGGTGTACTTGTTGAAGGGACACTGGTGGATTTACCCTACAAAGCCGAGATTATTAGTACGAGTAAATGATAATCGATAAACAAATAAAGATTTAACAATTTATCGCATGCAAAATAATTTTAACGATTAAAAGCAAGCGAAAATAATCATTTAAGCATTCAAAATCATGTAAAAATAATTAATTATACAGTATAAGCATACGATAAATCGGTACGAAAAAAATGATGGGCTCGACCTACCAGCTGGGCCCATGACCAACCCAACCTAACTGATGGACTGGTTGCCTTTCTTCTCTTCTCTCTGCGTGGGCTGGCAAGCAGCCTACTTCCTTCTCTCGCTTGGGCTTGAGCAATAGCTCAGCCCATCAACCAAACACAAGAACAATTTAAATGCAGCCCGACCCCCTTTTCTCCTTCCCTAGTGCTCCTTCTTCTTCCTTGGGTCGCCAGCGACCAAGGTCCGACTCTAAGTGAACAAAAACATGACCTTTTATGACCAAAATTAACCCCACATCAACAGCAACTCAACCATGACGTCACAACAAATTAATTTTAACAAAACAGTGCTCAATTAAATCAAAAATGAAAATTAAATTAATTAAACAAAAGCTTCAAATTCGCCCAAATTGTCCAGTAATTCGATGAAATAAATCAATGTAATTAATCTGGAGATGAAATATAAATTATTTGAAAGCAAAACGGCCATTGTTTTCATCAAAACACGAACAAAAAAAATTTCACAAGATTTCGTAGAATAAAGCTTAAAAATAACAAAACTTTGAACTGAGAGTAACTCCAACCTTTAGTCGAAGTAAGCAGCTGTTCATGATAGAGAGCAGTGCTAGAGAGATTTGAGAGAGTTACGAAAATTAAATTAATTAAACAAAAGCTTCAAATTTACCCAAATTGTCCAGTAATTCGATGAAATAAATTAATGTAATTAATCTAGAGATGAAATAGAGATTATTTGAAAGCAAAAAGGCATTGTTTTCAACAAACAATGAACAAAAAAAAGTTCGCAAGATTTCGCAGAAAAAAGCTTAAAAACAACGAAACTTTGAACTGAGTGTAACTCCAACCTTTGGTTGAAGTAAGCAGGTGTTCGTGATAGAGAGCAGTGCTAGAGAGATTTGAGAGAGTTTTGTTCGTGAATTGGCAAGGAGAAATGGTCGAGTTGCTCGCTATTTATAGGCGCCTTCGCGAGTGGATTTGGAGCAGTTGTTGCGCGTGATCGGGGCTGTCTTGGAGGGCACGAGAGCGTGAGGAAGCATAGTGGTGATGACGAGAGGTTGATGACGAACGCGTGCGTTGGGACGACGATCGAGGAGCGATTTGATCGCGAGGAGATGAGGATGAAGCAGCTCGCCTCTGTGCAGAAGCCAAAAGGTGGTAGGATGGGCTGATGACGTGGAAATTATTGTGACCGTTTGATCTGGTTTGACTTTCTTAGTCAACCAGATCAACGGTTGAGATGAGCCTTGACTTCTCCCTTTGATTATTCGATTCTAGCCGATGGTACGAGCAATCTCGCCTGAAAATAAATAAAAAACTCAAATCAAAATCGTTAAAATATAGAACAAAATGAAATGAAATAATTAGTAAACAGTAAGTGATGAAAAATTTGCTATATAGTTCAATAAAAATTAGCTCGTAAGCGATAAAAGTTCAAACGTGAAAATTGCTAAAATATAAAATAAGTGAAACAAAATGAAATGACGCGAAACAAAATAATAATAAAAAATAAATGAAAATGTTCGATCATTGGTTTCGAGAAATTTTACTTAGAACTGAAATGAGTTTGAACGAAAAAAACGATAAAAATGTGAAAAAAGTACGAAAAAAATTTTAAATGACGTGAGGCAGAAAAAGAAACAATAGATGAATGAAAATGAACAGAAATATGATTTTTAAAAGTTGACGATAAAAATACGAAAATGTTTTGACGAAAAATTAAAAAATCGAGTAGCAATAGTACTTATACATAAGTGTTGATACCCGAATTTTGACACGATTAACTTAAGTCGTTCATTTTTTCGCTTATTCTTGATCTTATTTTTAGTATTGTTATTTCCGTTTATTTACTATTTACTATCTTGTTTTCTTTTGTTTCATGTTATTTATTTTATTTTGTATGTATTTTTCGTTCGAACTTTTATCAATTTTAAATAAAGTTTCTCGCATCATTGGATCGAACAACAAAAAACTAATCATACCCATTTTTCACTTTCACCTTACTTTACATTACTTTACTCATCTTTTCCTCTCCACCATCCGAACATAATCACCTCTCCCCTTTCCATTTTTTCTCTTCTACGACCATACCAACATTGGATTCATTTTTCTTACCTCAACTCTCCAATTGTCAAAAGAAACCTATACACCAGCCCGCACACTGCTCCCCCTCTGTTTTTCAAAGATACAATCTCTTATTTTTCAAAAGATTTGATACGAATGGATTCTCCACATTTTTCTTTAAGGAGGCAGCCTTCACAATTCCCCCAAATCAATTCAAACCCACATCTCACTGCCCAAACCCGTCACTCTCACTGCACAAAACCAAACCCACACTCAGCCGCATCACCACCGCGTCAAACACCCATCGCCACCATCGCTCAACCACACACCGCCATCAACCAAACAGTCGCCACTGCAGCCCCCACCCGGATCAACCAACACCACCACAAATCCAAATCCGCCACACAATAAAGCCGTCCAAATACCCCGACAATCACTGCCGAAAAATCAACCAAATCCCCAAAACCAAAATCAATCGATTAAAACACTAAACAACAACCCATCTCACTCCACCGTTCCATAACCCGATCCACCATCACAAACCACCCCTGAACCCGAACAACCAGTCACCCACCTCCGGCCAACCAAACAATCAACCAAAACAAAAATCCGAACCAGAAATTAATCCCAATTAATCCGACCTCCCTGCAAGATTAAAACAACCCGAAATCAACCACATCCGAACCAAACAGCCCGAAATCAAACCTCAGCTAAATACCCCCAACCGCCACCACAACCATCTGCCAACCCGAATCCACCCCACCTTAAACCCAAACCCAAAAACAACAACAAAACCATCCGGTCTCCGCCTTACCTCAAAATCAATAGACCCAAAATTTGCCACCCAAATCCAAATTAAAACCATAACCCAATCACAAATCACCAAATCGCTAACAAATTAAATCCACCCCAAATCAAACCCAAATCCAACGCATCCACGCCACTGTCCAGCAGCCCACCATCGCCGCCCGACCCTCCGGCCACCATGCCGATCGCCGTCGCAGCCAGCCACCCAGCCGCTGCTCGCCGCTGCTCACCACTGCTGCTCGCCGCTGCTCCAACACATCCACGTCACACCGCATCAAGCCATCGCTGCTCGGCCGTAGATAACAGAAGAAAATAGAGAATAAGAAAGAAGGAGAGGAGAGGGCTGCAAAATGACATAAGAAAGAAAAGAAATAAAAAAGAAAGAGTAGAAGGGAGAAAGAAAAAGAAATCGGGAAAGAAGGAGAGGGGCTGCAGCAGCCCTACAGGAAGAAGAAAGAAAATAAATAGAGAGGGAGAGAAGGAGGCCTATCGGATTGACAAGGAAAATGAGAGGGTGGGCTTCGGCCCAACCAAGGAAATAAAGGAGAATGGGCTGCGGCCCAACCAAAGAAGAGAAGGAAAAATGGGCTGCGGCCCATGAGAAAAATAAAAGAAATGGGCAAGCCCTTTTAATAAAATCGTGTATTAACTCATTCTTCATTTTTGCAGGTGTCGAATTCACAATTACCATCCCGATCGGATGCTCCGCCAACTTTAATGGGTAAGGTGATCTCATTCTTACTGATATTTGATCATTTGAAATTTATTTGTGAATCCCTTACTTCTGTGCATTTATTTGTCTATTTTATTTGCATGTTCGTCGCGATGGTGCTTGACGAGCTTGATAAAATTCGATGAGGAGCTTGATGTGTCATTCCCGATTGCGGAGCTCGAATGGAGAATTTAATTGTTGTATTTATTTATTTGCGAATTTGTAATTAATTTGTAATATTTATTTGCAGTATTTATCTATTTTATTATTAATTGTTGCCACTAATCCTTGATCTGCAGGTAAAGCTCTCCAGGTATGTTTTCCTTTTTCCCTTCTTTATTTTGGATAAACGTATTTTAATGTGCGATTGTTAGAATTCGAATTAATCTGTTTGCATGATGCTTATACCAATGAATGTGCTTTATTTTATGCTTGTTTCGTGTGCGGCTTTGTCCCCACAAATTTACGCTTTATTTTGATGAATGTGTTTCGTGTGCGGCTTCGACCCCACGAATGTTTTTCAATTTATGCTATATTGACGAATGTGTTATGTGCGAGGCTTCGACCCTACTTCCCAGTTTTTCTCTTTTCAACGTGTTTTTCGCATTCACTCAAAACGGTACTTTGCTAGTCTATGCGTGCTTATAATCATCTAGTAAATAGGATTTAATCACGTGCATTGGCCCGATGATGATAGTGATCCATCGTTATTCACTAGGGTCGTCGCTTTAGTAAAGATTAACAAAACGGTAGTAATCTCACTTGATTTTGTATGAAACTGGATTAATTTTAAACTCGACAAAATTTAATTGGAATAGGTATGAAACCAACCCTTTTATTTTCTTAGAGGATTAAAATGTTTATTTTCTTTTAACAACTCGGCAATTAATTAGGATAAAATCAATCAAACTGATTTAAGAACTAAAGCGGCGATTCCCCTCTGAGGGCCAAATTACTTATTTTCAACGTGATTTTTAAACACCTCTTTTTAGAACCGGTAACCTTTTTAAGGATGAGACTCGGGTGCCTAACACCTTCCCGAGTCCATAATACGACCCCGAACCATCGTTCTTGGGTTTAGACCCTTTTCATTTGTGCCTTAGTTTTATTTTATTTTCTTCATTTTTTGGACTTTATAGGTTTCCCTAAACCTTAGAAAAATAGGGTGGCGACTTTATTGTATGTGTTTGAATTGCGTCCCAAATCGCTCGCGACGGTGCGACAGTTTGGCGACTTCACTGGGGACTTTAGGGTCGAAGCCGGAATTATTTATTTGAGGTGTTTATTTTTGTTATTTAATTATTTATTCGCTTTGATATCAATTGTTGTATTCTCACACGCATTTCATGCATAATGCCCTACCGCCGGGCCCTTCCCAAATAGGATTAGGTGGGTAGTAGTGAAGTCCTGGGGCACATATTCCAGTAAGCTTTCATGAACCCCAAACTCGGACTTGAACCCCTAAATGGATTGAGCGCCCCGGATCCTTTTATGATTCGGTAAACGCTCTCGTATCCATTTACTGAGGGACCACTTTTTGGTATCGTCCGGGAGCCTTTCAGCCAGTTAGAAGTAGTTGAAATTACCCCAGCACGTGCATCATGGTTGTGTGTATATATGTTCCAATTTGCTTCATTATTGCCATGATATATCGCATGTATATTTTCCAACCTGCTTCATTATTGTCGTTGCTCTCCATATTCTCTCAATTTATTGAATTTATTCTTTATTATTACTTTCATTAAATCACCTTTTATTTATTATTATTCAATTCAGATACTACTGATTAGTATTAATTTTCTTAATACTTGCAGAATCATGGTATGACGAAGATTTTGGTGGAATTGCTTTCCTCTCACATGTCCACTCATCAAGGAGCATTAATTACATATCTAGTTCAATATGTTTTTTTTAGCTAGTGATGAGTTGTAATTATTTTTGACACCGTTGTCGGAGAATGATTTATATTATAATCAAAACGAAAACCATATATTTTGTATTGCTGTATAGTTTTCATTATACTTATTTACACTTTTTTGTTTATAACCAGGCTTGGAGAAGACAAACTAGATCCTCGGGGTCCAAAAACTCTCATTTTGATTAGTCATAATTTGTCTTGCCCAAGACACAAAACCACAAAAAAAAAAGGTGAAATTAAGGCGTGGTCTCCCTTGATTAGTCATCATTTGTCTTCCCCAAGACACAGAACCACCAAAAAAAAAGGTGAAATTAAGGCGTGGTCTCCCTTGATTAGTCATCATTTGTCTTGCCCAAGACACAGAACCGCCAGAAAAGATGAAATTAAGGCGTGTCAAACTACTTCGCTTTGCTCAGATTACCCTAACACTCCAACATCCCGACACCATACCCAATGGATGTTTCTCATACCATATCAATATCATTAATCCTTTAGCACATGCATGAATTTGATGCTACTAATGGATTGGATTTTGTAACTTGACAGGTGATGATCCATGGGAGATTGAGAAGGAGATAATTAAGATTTGATTCCAATATCGTCATGAACCCAAGTCAGAATTTGAATCACGTCGTGGTTATCTGCATAACGCCTTGCTAGAAAAGGGAGATTCTAGAACTCATTGATTATATTGATCATTTTCTTGAATCACCCTTCATTCTAACCATTTCTTCTTTTTGCAGGAACCCGAGTCAGAATTTGAATCACGTCGAGGTTATCTGCATAAAGCCTTGCCAGAAAAGATCCCGAGTTAGAGTTTGAATCAGGCCGTGGTTACCTGCATAATGCCTCACTAGAAAAGGGAGAGTTTGAAACCTATTGATTACATTGTCCATTTTCCTAAATCTCCCTTCAGTCCTACCCATTGTTTCCCCTTTATTTTTGCAGGAACTCGAATCCTACTATGGTTACTTGTATAGTGCTCAGCGAAACTGAGGAATCCTCCTCTTATCAACTCTTGCATGACCATCTTGTGTACCTTCACTGCCCTGCCGCGCGTATCAGGGAGTCCATTAAGCATTATACGCTGGGGGAAACCTTTTGGAAATATCTCGCTCTCATCCATTGCGGAACCTCAGTTCCCCCTATTTTCATCCTTTGTGGCGGCCACACCCTGTTGTCCTCTTTACATCAACATTCAAACTTTACGGTGCCCTTGCCCTGGTTTCAATCTACATTCCTACATGAACATCGCAGTAGGCATCAACGTCAGAGTGAGGTTTACATTCATATTTCCGCAGCAGCACCTTGCGCCGACCTCAGCACTTGCCACACCCATCCAGAGAAGTCCATTTACCTCTCTGCCTCTTTAATTTTTGTACAGTCATTCATTCCCATATTGGGGGCAATTATTTCTTAATTATTCATAAAATTCTTGTGAGTGGTCATGCCCTCACGTTTTATCTATAAAATTGCTTTTTTTGATTGTATAAACTATGAATAAAAATCCTTTGAATAAAATCCACATTACCCCCAAAATTTTCAAACCTTCCTTAAATTGAGCATGTTCAACATGTTTCTGCATCATGGATAACTTGTGCATCCATTTGAAATTATATGACATACATGATCTCACCTACTAGCTCTTATATCTACAACATGCTTTAGATGTAAGCAGTCACAAACACATCCCTATGAGTATTTTGGGCCTTCATGCCATACTTCTTTCATGAGTGCACATGCTAAACTAAAGTGCTAGTTAGATTTGCATAATATCCAGGGTACATGCACCATTAGTCATGGGATAACAGTAAAATGACATTGGACTTTGCTCTTTCTTCCATTTTCTTTTTTTTATATAAGACAATGAATAGTGCCAGACTGAGATTGCTAACTGGGGGGCAAGGTGCACAGCGAGTGAGGTTTGCAAAAGAAGAAAGAAGAAATCCTTGAATATTGATGGTCGGCACTGGAAGGACGCCGAGAAGAGCAAGAAATGAAGGCCTCTGCCTTAAACCAAAACCAAGGAAAACTAGCACGAAAACGGTACTTGCTTTGCTTGCTGATGTATTTTGTGTTAGAATAAAAATAGAAAAAAGAAACAAAAAGGAAAAAAAGAATAAAAAGAGAAAAAAAGAAACAAAAAAAAGAAGAAAAAGAAAAAGAAGAGAGAAAAAGAAAAAAAGAAAGAAAAAAGAAGAAAAAAAAAAGAAAGGAAAGAAAAGCAGAAGCAAGTACGAAAAATGGCTCCAGGTCAATCTTCCAAAAGGAGAAAAGTGAAGGCTATTTCCCCATAACAACCAAGGCAGGGGTGGTACACAGTAGTGGCAATTAGTCCGACCAGTCTCAGACCCATGAAAAACCTCATCGTCTAGGGTTCACCGAGATTCAAAGACTTAGAACCCAGTTGTATTCAAACAATAAATTGTGGACCTCTCAAGGGAAAGTTTTAGGGCTTCACCAAAGTAATCAAAGAGCGTTCCCGGCAAAGATCAAAGAACCTGGGCGTTTTGCCCTCAAAACGACCAAGGAGGAACATATCTAGCATCTAAGCACTGCGCCCTCAAAGTGATAGTGGGAAGAAGCATTCCCAGCAAGACTGAAGGACTTGTGCACTTTGCCCTCACTGTGGCCAATCAGCAGGCCCTGTTCATTAAAAAAAAAAATATTCACTTCTTCTCCCCGCAAAGTCCTTTCGATTATTAGAATGCCCATGCATGTGCATCTTTATCTGAAGTTTATTCACTTGGATTGACATTGCAAATCTGACTGTGTGCTATGTTGTAGCATTTCTATGAGTGTAAACACATAGCCTTATTCCTGAGTGTGAGCGCAAATACTAATATCTGGGGAGGATTGCTTACGTCTACATGTTGTGGGAAAGTCTTGTCCTGGAGGTCGTTATCTCCTGGGTAAGATGCAGATGCTTTTCTAGGCTTGTATCAAGCATGCTTATATGATAGAAACTTGATGGCATCTTCTCCAAAAATGCATTAAACTTGTTGACCCTTCTCTTGATAGGGAAGTTATTTTTATAAAACGCTGGGGGCAAACTTTAGGGTAGTGTGGAAATACTTTCATATACAACATACATTATTTGATTTCATTGTTTACATTTATTAATTGCATCCTCTTTTTCCACCCATTGCTGCTTCGTGTTTGTTTCCTCCCTATTTGCAGAATACAGATATACGTTAGGAGAATCTCACACTGTGATCAATCTCCGCTAATAAATCCATCCAATAAACACCTGAACGGGGTACGTTGCCACTCCTCAATCAACTTCGTGCGGAGGCCCATCTTCCCCACCATTATCGACATCCGAATGGAGATACGTTACCACTCCACCTTCAAAATCTCATGTGGCGGTTCAAACCCCACATTTCAAAGATTGCGTGGCGGTTCAAGCCACACCTCTCAAAAAATCATGTGGCGGTTCAAACCCCACATTTCAAAGATTGCGTAGCGGTTGAAGCCCCACTTTCCAAAAATCGTGTGGCGGTTCAAACCCCACATTTCAAAGATTGCGTGGCGGTTCAAGCCCCACCTTGCAAAAATCGTGTGGCGGTTCAAACCCCACCTCTCAAAAAATCATGTGGCGGTTCTAACCCCACCTTTCAAAGATCGTGTGGCGGTTCAAACCCCACAAAAAAAAATAAAATAAAAATCGTGTGGTGGTTTAAACCCTACCTTTCAAAGATCGTGTGGTGGTTCAAGCCCCACCTTCTAAAAATCACGTTGCGGTTCAGGCCCCACCTTCCAAAAATCGTTTGGCGGTTCAGGCCCCACCTTCCAAAAATCGTGTGGCGGTTCAAGCCCCACCTTTCAAAGATCGTGTGGCGGTTCAAGCCCCACCTTCCAAAAATCATGTGGCGGTTCAAACCCCACCTATAAAAACCATTTAACGTTTGTTTTGTAGAATCAGTCATGATTATCAGCGTCCGAGTGGAGCTGAATTTATCAACGTCCGAGTGGAGTTGTAGGCATCTGAGTAGAGCCATTATTGATCAGCGTCTGAGTAGAGCTGAATTTACATTTTCTGCATCGCGACATTCGAGGGGAGACGTCCGAGTGAAGTCGCATTTTACATTTCTGTAAGGTATCCGAGTGGAACCATCAGCGTCCGAGTGGAGCTGAATTTATCAACGTCCGAGTGGAGTTGTCGGCATCTGAGTAGAGCCGTTATTTATCAGCATCCGAGTGGAGCTGAATTTATATTTTTCAAGACATCCGAGTGGAGTCATCAGTGTCCGAGTGGAACTAAATTTGCAAGGCATCCGAGTGGAGCCATTAGCGTATGAGTAGAGCTGAATTTATATTTATGCATCGCGGAATTCGAGTGGAGACGTCCGAGTGTAGCCGCAATTTATGTTTTTCTGCAAGGTATCCGAGTGGAGCCATCAGCGTCCGAGTGGAGCTGAATTTCCTTTTCTGCAAAGTATCCCGAAGGGCATCAGTGTCCGAGTGGAGTTCAATTTCCTTTTCAGTAATTTAAAATTCCCGCATCAGCGTCCGAGTGGAGCTAAATTTACGTTTTTCTACAAAGTATCCCGGTGGGCACCAGTGTCCGAGCGGATCAATTTCCTTTTCAACAATTTAAATTCCCGCATCAGCGTCCAAGTAGAGTTGAATTAACATTTCTGCAAAACATCATGTTGGACATGAGCGTCCGTTTTCTTTCCTGCTATCTAAATTTCTGCCACAGCGTCCGAATGAAGTTGAATTTACATTTCTGCAAAGTATCCCATATCCTAAGGACGCCAGCGTCAAGGAGGTTGGTCCGAAGACGATTTGGAAGAATTAAAGGATGAGCTCACAGTCACATCAAAAATTCAAAACCTAATCAATGAGTTCGATACACATCTGACCCCCTCAGGTATCCCGAAAGCCTTGAATTTATCATATCAAATTACTGAACTCCAACCTTCAATATTGCAGGCACTAGACTTGAAGCTCAAAACACTGCCTGATCACTTGCAGTCATCCACACCCTATTCACGTGAGCGACTTAGTCCCCACAACCTTGTTCTCGTGAGCGGCTTCGTCCCCACCGTCCCATCTCGTGAGCGGCTTTGTCCCCATCCCCATATCCTGTGAGGTATCCGATTGGAGCCATCAGCGTCCGAATGGAGCTGGATTTACATTTTTGCAAGATGTCCAAATGGAGCCATCAACATCAAATAAAGCTAAGTTTACGTTTCTGTAACTTACTTTTCAACAACATGGTATCCGTATGAAGCCGTTTCTTTTTCTGCTTTCAGATTTATATCCTTTCATAACATCCGTATCTAAGTAGAATCGATGTTTCTGTATCGCAATATTCGAATGGAACCATCAGCGTCCGACTGGAGCTGAATTTATCAAACGTCCGAGTGGAGTTGTCGGCATCTGAGTAGAGTCGTTGTCCATCAGCATCCGAGTGGAGCTGAATTTATTTTCTTGCAATTTAAGCAATTTAAATTTCCACATCAACGTCAGAGCAGAGGTAAGCACACATTTTTGCGATTTACATACACCGCTTATAAGATTTCTGCCCCTCAAATGATATTCTGCATTTTGAACATTTGTGGCACTGGGGCAACCGTCTTTACTGCTTATCAAAAATTTCAGTTACACTTTATTTTTGATAAGACAGTAAAAAGGGGGCAAGTGTTGATACCCGAATTTTGACACGATTAACTTAAGTCGTTCATTTTTTCGCTTATTCTTGATCTTATTTTTAGTATTGTTATTTCCGTTTATTTACTATTTACTATCTTGTTTTCTTTTGTTTCATGTTATTTATTTTATTTTGTATGTATTTTTCGTTCGAACTTTTATCAATTTTAAATAAAGTTTCTCGCATCATTGGATCGAACCACAAAAAACTAATCATACCCATTTTTCACTTTCACCTTACTTTACATTACTTTACTCATCTTTTCCTCTCCACCATCCGAACATAATCATCTCTCCCTTTTCCATTTTTTCTCTTCCACGACCATACCAACATTGGATTCATTTTTCTTACCTCAACTCTCCAATTGTCAAAAGAAACCTATACACTGTTTTTCAAAGATACAATCTCTTGTTTTTCAAAAGATTTGATACGAATGGATCCTCCACATTTTTCTTTAAGGAGGCAGCCTTCACAATTCCCCCAAATCAATTCAAACCCACATCTCACTGCCCAAACCCGTCACTCTCACTGCACAAAACCAAACCCACACTCAGCCGCATCACCACCGCGTCAAACACCCATCGCCACCATCGCTCAACCACACACCGCCATCAACCAAACAGTCGCCACTGCAGCCCCCACCCGGATCAACCAACACCACCACAAATCCAAATCCGCCACACAATAAAGCCGTCCAAATACCCCGACCATCACTGCCGAAAAATCAACCAAATCCCCAAAACCAAAATCAATCGATTAAAACACTAAACAGCAACCCATCTCACTCCACCGTTCCATAACCCGATCCACCATCACAAACCACCCCTGAACCCGAACAACCAGTCACCCACCTCCGGCCAACCAAACAATCAACCAAAACAAAAATCCGAACCAGAAATTAATCCCAATTAATCCGACCTCCCTGCAAGATTAGAACAACCCGAAATCAACCACATCCGAACCAAACAGCCCGAAATCAAACCTCAGCTAAATACCCCCAACCGCCACCACAACCATCTGCCAACCCGAATCCACCCCACCTTAAACCCAAACCCAAAAACAACCACAAAACCATCCGGTCTCCGCCTTACCTCAAAATCAATACACCCAAAATTTGCCACCCAAATCCAAATTAAAACCATAACCCAATCACAAATCACCAAATCGCTAACAAATTAAATCCACCCCAAATCAAACCCAAATCCAACGCATCCACGCCACTGTCCAGCAGCCCACCATCGCCGCCCGACCCTCCGGCCACCATGCCGATCGCCGTCGCAGCCAGCCACCTAGCCGCTGCTCGCCGCTGCTCACCACTGCTGCTCGCCGCTGCTCCAACACATCCACGCCACACCGCATCAAGCCATCGCTGCTCGGCCGTAGATAACAGAAGAAAATAGAGAATAAGAAAGAAGGAGAGGAGAGGGCTGCAAAATGACATAAGAAAGAAAAGAAATAAAAAAGAAAGAGTAGAAGGGAGAAAGAAAAAGAAATCGGGAAAGAAGGAGAGGGGCTGCAGCAGCCCTAAAGATGGAAGAAAGAAAGAAAATAAATAGAGAGGGAGAGAAGGAGGCCTATCGGATTGACAAGGAAAATGAGAGGGTGGGCTTCGGCCCAACCAAGGAAATAAAGGAGAATGGGCTGCGGCCCAACCAAAGAAGAGAAGGAAAAATGGGCTGCGGCCCATGAGAAAAATAAAAGAAATGGGCTACGGCCCAAGCCCTTTTAATAAAATCGTGTATTAACTCGTTCTTCATTTTTGCAGGTGCCGAATTCACGATTACCATCCCGATCGGATGCTCCGCCAACTTTAATGGGTAAGGTGATCTCATTCTTACTGATATTTGATCATTTGAAATTTATTTGTGAATCCCTTACTTCTGTGCATTTATTTGTCTATTTTATTTGCATGTTCGTCGCGATGGTGCTTGATGAGCTTGATAAAATTCGATGAGGAGTTTGATGTGTCATTCCCGATTGCGGAGCTCGAATGGAGAATTTAATTGTTGTATTTATTTATTTGCGAATTTGTAATTAATTTGTAATATTTATTTGCAGTATTTATCTATTTTATTATTAATTGTTGCCACTAATCCTTGATCTGCAGGTAAAGCTCTCCAGGTATGTTTTCCTTTTTCCTTCTTTATTTTGGATAAACGTATTTTAATGTGCGATTGTTAGAATTCGAATTAATCTGTTTGCATGATGCTTATACCAATGAATGTGCTTTATTTTATGCTTGTTTCGTGTGCGGCTTTGTCCCCACAAATTTACGCTTTATTTTGATGAATGTGTTTCGTGTGCGGCTTCGACCCCACGAATGTTTTTCAATTTATGCTATATTGACGAATGTGTTATGTGCGCGGCTTCGACCCCACTTCCCGGTTTTTCTCTTTTCAACGTGTTTTTCGCATTCACTCAAAACGGTACTTTGCTAGTCTATGCGTGCTTAGAATCACCTAGTAAATAGGATTTAATCACGTGCATTGGCCCGATGATGATAGTGATCCATCGTTATTCACTAGGGTCGTCGCTTTAGTAAAGATTAACAAAACGGTAGTAATCTCACTTGATTTTGTATGAAACTGGATTAATTTTAAACTCGACAAAATTTAATTGGAATAGGTATGAAACCAACCCTTTTATTTTCTTAGAGGATTAAAATGTTTATTTTCTTTTAACAACTCGGCAATTAATTAGGATAAAATCAATCAAACCGATTTAAGAACTAAAGCGGCGATTCCCCTCTGAGGGCCAAATTACTTGTTTTCAACGTGATTTTTAAACACCTCTTTTTAGAACCGGTAACCTTTTTAAGGATGAGACTCGGGTGCCTAACACCTTCCCGAGTCCATAATACGACCCCGAACCATCGTTTTTGGGTTTAGACCATTTTCATTTGTGCCTTAGTTTTATTTTATTTTCTTCTTGGACTTTATAGGTTTCCCTAAACCTTAGAAAAATAGGGTGGCGACTTCATTGTATGTGTTTGCATTGCGTCCCAAATTGCTCGCGACGGTGCGACAATAAGTATCTTATGTATTTATGTGCTTATATTCTTAGGTGGTGGTGTCAAGTGTCTAGATTATGATGACACTGACACTGAAGACGATGATGGTAAATAAATTCAAATTATCTTATTAATAAATTAATAAATAGTTCTCTTTTATTATATTTATGTTAAGTGAATTTTTTTTGGGTACCATGTAGCTTCTACGGTCGATGATTAAATGGAGTACATGGGAAACCTTTAAGGAGAGAAACAGCTTGGCCAATTGAGTAATTTGGTTCCATTATGCCAGATTTTTCTATTTGCAAAGACATTTCTTTACTATGTACTACATAATATTTTTATGGAATTAGATTCTGAGTCAATTGAAAGCATTATAATTGAGTCACTCCATCCGGATGTCATTAGCTTCCACCATTGTGATGTTATTGATATCAATTTAGGTAAATATTGGTGATGTAATGGATTGTCATTGTGCCATCTTTTATTCCTTGGCATTATATTATGGTACTCCTCTGGTCCTAAATGTATGACTTCCTCGCATCCCAATATTCAGTAGAGAACGCATATCGAGGAGACCGTATGAGGCACTATTTGACCCCAAAAAATTCCGTACTTTTTTTCGAACGTACGTTAATCCTTAACGTACTTCCGAGAAAAAATTCGGGGTAAAATTGTCTCAAATAGTGACTGTTCCGGCCGTCTTAAGATACATTCCGGAACAGTAAAAGCAAATGCTAAACGTCATACATTTCGGACCGGAGGGAGTACATGCTTACTACATTGAACACATTGTAGAAAAAATTATATGATCGAAGCTGAAAGATTGTCAATTGATTTTTTTTTAATATTAATTTAATTGAAATTTGAAACTCAACCAAATTGTGTGATGACCGATGACCGGTGGTAGGATTAGAGTTGTAATATCCATACAACCGTAATAGCAGTGAGTCAGATTAAAGGATAATCTCGTAGCTTAAACGCTACTTGAAAATAATCTATAAAGGATGCTACAAATGACCAACTTTTTTCCCCGATCAAATCCTAAATTTGCATGCTCCTTCTTATAATAGTTAACACAACCGCACGTTAAAAAAAAACTCAAACTTGAGACATGACTGTTTAGCTTAAACTACCATTGAATAAACAACCACCTATTTTTTCCACAACCTTTTCTTGATGCAATTAATAAAGTCTTTTTTTTCCGCACTATAATCCTGGGAAAAGGCACCCTGGGGTCCCTATGGTTATTATTTTCATTTTAGTTGATCCCACTTTTCGATTTCTGTTCAATTGGGTCCCAGGCGTCATCTCCGTTATCCGTCTGGGGTCCCTACCGTCTAAATTGACGGTAACGTTTCCATTTTCCGTTAAATCTCATTATTTTATTATTATTTTTGCCACATCATAAATTTTGTGGGCCCCACATGATCAAATTCCTGTACCAAATTGAAAAAAAAAATAACGATGCTGGACCAAATTTCACCCAATTTTTGCGGCCCCAGCATTAATTTAATATTTTAATTTTTTTCCCCTTTTCTTTTCTTTTCTTTCTTTTTCTTTTCTTTTTTTCTCTCTCTCTTCTTCTCCGACCAGTTTCTTTCCTTTTCTTTTCTGCAACCCATCACCATTTTCTTACAATTCAATTAATCAAGCCCATTAACACCCATCTCCCACCTCCCACCTCCACAACCGCCGCTGTCACCACATGGATAGAAACCCACCACATTGGTTCCTATAAGCCCATTAAGAAGCACATTCAATTAATCAAGCACAAACACCTTTTCCTTTCCTGATCAATCAACGTCGCTTCCGTTTACGTTTCTTTTCTTTTTCCATCTTTTTTTTTTTAGAAGTGGCACTGATCATGATACTTCTCTGAATCTCCTCTCTCTCTCGACCCAAACCCGTTCATACAAGATCCGGATCCGTTCATGCAAGATCCGGATCCGTTCATACCCAACTGCATCGTTTTCTTCCTCCAGCCAGGTAACAACCACCCTCCGCCGATCTCCTCATCCACACAGCCACACCTCGGCCACCGACACCACCACCGATCTCCTCATCCACACAGCCACACATCCAAATCTACAAGATCATACAAGATCCGACCATCCTTCTTCCCCACCCCACTCTGTCACAATCCCCGGCTTCCAAACAACAAAAAACCCACTAATCACCATAAAAATCATCACTGGCCACCAACCCAACCCATTGCCGGTGCCAATGCTGCCGAAAAAAAAGAAAGAAAGAATTGAGAAGAGAAAAGGAAGGAAAGCAGTCGGTAGAACAAGAAAAAACGAAAAAATAGAAAGAAGAAAAGAAAATAATAGGAGAAGAAAATATTAAACTAATGCTGGGGCCCGCAAAAATTGGGTGAAATTTGGTCCAGCTTTGTTATTTTTTTTTTCAATTTTGTCCAGGAGTTTGATCATGTGGGGCCCACAAAATTTATGACGTGGCAAAAATAATAATAAAATAATGAGATTTAACGGAAAATGGAAACGTTACTGTCAATTTAGACGGTAGGGACCCCAGGCGGATAACGGAGATGACGCCTGGGACCCAATTGAACAGAAATCGAAAAGTGGGATCAACTAAAATGAAAATAATAACCATAGGGACCCCAGGATGCCTTTTCCCCTATAATCCTCAATAGAAAATTTGAATCAATTAGGACGAGTAGCTGAGTTCTTGCCTTAGCATTTACTTTCCAAGTGTCTTAATCAATACTTATATAGTAATCTGCAACCCCCCCTCTCCCCTCTCCCCTTAACACTCGAAATGGCATTGACAAAAGAAGGAACATACCCTTTGAGTCTGTGGGTCTTAAGTCTAAATTTTGAAAAAAAAAAAAATCAAGCATGGTAGGATTCTTGCTTTGTACACAATTCCTGTTCTTGATCAGGGAATTTACATGAAAGTAGCTAATTAAGTCTTTGGTGTATTTGTTTCGATTAATGTAGATGAGTTGCATTTTAATTCTCATTTTCTTTCCCCCCACCAAATTAATTAATTAATTAATCCAGGAAGTTGCATCTTTGTTTCAGTTTCTATTTTTGTGTCTACTTCCACGAAAGAGTGCTAAATTGATTAGGGATGGGAGGGGGTTAGAATGACTGGTACAAGGAGAATAACGACAAGTAACACTAGTATATATTAATTAACATTGAACGATATTCTTTGCCGACCATCGATGCCCGTACGTCTTCAAACATAGATTCGGCTGTATATAGTTTTATTACTGCATATTGTTCGGCTGCACATTTGGAGCCCAACAAAAGAACGGATATGTTTAGAATTTCAATTTTTGTCCATGTTCTCTTGGGCATATCGCTAGTCTAAGAAATGATTAGGCCTTAACTCATAAGTGGTGTGTTTTAAGTGCGCGGTGGTTTCGTATTGATATGGTAACCCGTGTGACGAAGCCGTCAGGAAATATTTTTGCCATATAAAGTACATATGTATATATTCCGTTTTCATGGATTTCTATCAAGGTGTCATTCTATAAATAGAGGCACTAGTAGCACACAAACATGCAATTAGAGAGGCACAAACACAACAAAGAAGATTGTGAAAAGTGAGATTAGTAGTTATGGTTAAGGTTGGGGTTTTGGTGATCATTATCTTTGCAGCTTTTATTACGACAAGTAATAAGATTGCGTCGCGGCCCCTGATCAAGAATAATCATACTCATATTGAGTTAAATGATATCATCGATGAATTTTGTGGTGTTGGTTGCTGGATGTATCCGTGCCCTATAGGTTGTGCTTGTCACTGGCCAGTTGCTATACTTTCGCCTAGGTATGCCTACCAAAATACCGTACCGAAATTACCGCGGTACTATACCGTAATTACGCAAGTTCGGTCGGTATTTTTTTACACAAATTTACTATTCGGTATTTCAGTACGGTACGATATTAGTTTTGCCAGGTTCGGTATTACAGAACCTACCATACTGAATATCTCCTCTATTCTATTTTTCTATACCATTTCTTTCTTTCTCTTCAGATCCAATCCGACTTAGTTTAACATTGTCAATATTGTAAAATATGTGTCCATTCCCATAGTTTCATGATGAATAATGCTTAGGATTTAATAATTGCTTGAAGGAACACCCTAAATTATTTTGTCAAGAACATGAATAAACTGATTTCCTTGAACGCATAAATGCTGTCAGTTTTTAATTCCCGCAATGCATGTTGAGACTTTTGCTTTTAATTGTATGACTTAGGTTGGTGTCCATCAGAAGGTATTTTGGTAAACCGTCCGAAATATTTCGGTATACCGAACCGTCCGAAATATTTCGGTATACCGAACCTCACCAAAAAAAATACCGTACTGTACCGAAATACCAAAATTAGTTCGTATACCGAAATACCGAACAATTCTTAAGCAAATGAAAATTTTCAGTTTTTCTTGGATATTCACTTGGGTCTGCTACAAAATTGCCTCCATCACATTCAAAGATAAAACAAAAATATATACATCAAAATTTGTACTTCAATTCCAACCGTACTTAAATAATTAATTCCAACAACATAAATATTGGTACTTAAATTCTAACAATAACAACAGTTTCACAATTATCTAAATATTTCCATTGCATTTAATCCATTAAATCCAAACATTACAGTACCGAAATTAATTCAACAATCCAAACATTATAGTACTGAAATTACAATCCAAACATTACAGTACGCCAGCATATTGTATTTGTCCCGCTAAATTACCTTCAAGGATGGAATGCCATCAAAATAAATTCAGTATAAAAGAAAAACACAAACAATATGTTTTGGTTGTTCTAAAATCAAGTGTGTATGGATATTTCAATCACATTCAGAGAAAAAATATGTTGTTGTTGAGCCTAATGAACTATAATGCAAGAATACAAAATCCAACCACAGAGTAGAAATAATGCAGAAAAAAAGTCTGTTAAAAGAAGAACAAAACATTAAATTTAACAATTTCAGTTCACAGTAAACAGCAAAACATCCCTTGCTGTTGGGAGGATGATTGTTATGGGGAGGGAGATGACTGTTATCTTGATTGAAAAATGTTCATTTTGTAACAGATGTCATCCAAATTATTGGGCTCTGGTGAAACAGAATACCTTCTGTTGTTAACACTTAACACATAATACAACACATGAATACAAAAATATGATTCTTACAACAACAAAAAATGCATCAAAATCTAGGATTTGTTAGTGATCAGAACATTAGCCACAGAAAGAAAAGGTTTCCAATTTGCATTAAGAACAATCAAAAGCTATTGGAACAACTTGTAAACCATGTAAATTTGATTCTTCTAACTACAACTTTCAGTTCTGGGGCATCATTTTTGGATTCCAGGTTAACCTTGGATTCTGATTATGAAAGTAAGCAAGAATTTTCAAACTCACATCTTCCCTACCATTTTGACTGACAACCTTACCAAATGTTTGTTAAAATCCAACCACATAGTAGAAATAAAGCAGAAAAAAAGTCTGTTAAAACAAGAACAAAATATTAAATTTAACAATTTCAGTTCACAGTAAACAACAAAACATCCCAATTCCAATTGTACCCAAAACGAAAATACAACACATATCAATGCGGAGAGAACTTACGGCAGCGATGGTGAGAAGCGAATGGTGCAAGGGTGAGAGGCGAGGGTGAGCGGCGCTGGTGAGAGGCGAGGGTGAGAAGTGAATCGCGCAAGGGTGAGAAGCGAGGGTGAGCGATGGTGAAGGAGAGGGTGAGAGGCGAGGGTGAAGCGACGATGAGCGACGACGGTCGAGAGGGTGAGAGGCAGGCTGAACGGCGTTGGTGAGAGGCGAGGGTGAAGGAGAATAGAAATGCAAGAATAACCCTAATGTAATTAACGTAAGAATGAATTCAAAGGGTAATTCGGTATTACCGAACCTACCAAAATCAATACCGTACCGTACAGAATTACCGAACAGTAAATTCAGTCGGAAATATACCGTCCGAATATGCGTAATTTCAGTACGGTATTTCGGTGGACAACCCTAGTATGACTGCTTGTGTTTTGTTCCATCACCTTGCCCTTATCCTAGATGTAGTTGGTGGTTCGGCACTATCTCCCACTTGTCTCTAAACAAAATTATGATTGTCGGTAGTGTGCTAACCGTTTAAGGGCCGAAAACTAGCCATTTGTAGTGTGCGTGAACCATGCATATTTATTTTTCTTTCAAAGTGCTGAAAGTTATTGATTGATTGAAAAGAAAAAAAAATGAAAAAACAAGCACATCAGGCCTGAAAAGAAAAAGAAAGGCAAATGAAAAAGAAGTTGTACAAAAAGCAATGCAAAGAAAAAAAAGAGCAGCCCTCGGCCTAAAAAAAATTATTTTGTGAGTATGTGTTGCATTTTAAAATTTTGTATTTGCTTGATTGTATGAGAAAATGCTTATGGTTCGGCACTACACGTGGCATCCGTTTCCGCACGCGGCATCTTCCCATCCCAGACAGCCTTGACAATATCTTACTGGCGATACCACGTCGGCGATATCCTATCCAGCTGACATCATCTTGGGCGTTATCTTCCCCCGATAACTCCCACCCCCATGGGTAACATGCTTTCTTTTTGCCTATAAATACTACTCATTTCTAAATCAAAGGTAGGACCAGAATTACTACCTGTCGCACCCCCTTTTTGGATTCTATCCTAATGCGACGAAGGTTTGGGACTGGATGTGAGACGAAATCGGACTCATCTCACATGATGCATTGAAGTCCCCACCCTAATTTTTCTAGGTTTAGGGAACCTATTTGTCATGCATAAAAAATAAAAAGTTAAGGCGAAGTGGGTCTGAATCCGAGAACAGTGGTTCGGGGTCGTATTATGGACTCAGGAAGGTGTTAGGCACCCGAGTCTCATCCTAAAAAGGTTACCGGATAAATGAGCTGTTTAATCATGTTTGAAAAATAAGAAGTCCTAAATTATGTGATCATGCCCAAATGGATAAATTCATGCATACGAGCGTAAATGCAAAAAAAGCGTGGAATAAATAAAAGGGTAAGAAACGTTTACTTGATTAAGGGGTACGGGCGATTTACCCCTTTTTGATTGAGTTTACTTTGGTACGAAGAGAGGATAACGTTGAATGATTGAATATTTGACAATTGCTGCATGCGAGCGAAAATAATTAATTTAATAATTAAGCGCGAGTAGAGTAATTATTTAGGCGTTTAAGAGCATGCAAAAATGATTAATTAAAAGGTACGAGCATACAAATAATCGGAATCAAAATTATCGCAAGCAAGCGGAGTAATAATTTTTGATGATTAAACGTAGACAGAATAATTAAACATGCAAAAGCATACGAAAATAAATAAACATGCAAGCATACGAAAATAATAATTAAACATGCGAGCATACGAAAATAAATAAACAGTACAAGCATGCGGAAATTAAATAAACAGTACAAGCATGCGGAAATTAAGTAAACAGTACAAGCATACGAAAAAATAAATAATGCGAGTGCGAAAATAAATAAACAGTACAAGTGTGCAAAAAATAAATAGTGCAAGTGTGAAATAAATAAACAGTACAAGCATTCAGAAAATTGGTACGAAAAATAAATACGATAAGCTGAAAAGTTGAACTAGGTCCACTGGGCCTAGAAATTGGGCCCATGGCTGGGCCCATCAGACCAGCCCACCTTCCCTCTTTCACGTTTCACGTTTGGGCTTGGCAACCAAGCCCACCCTTCTTCTTATTCTAATTTGGGCTTGGCACAAGCCAAGCCCATGCACCAAATTAAATTAAAATAAAACAACCCTGCCCTCTCACTATTCATCGTCTCCCTCACTCGTCCGCATCTTCTTCTTCAACAACAAACAGAACAGTGACCACGGCATAGCTGTGCACGGCAACGCCGTAGCATGAGCAGACCAGCGGTGTGACCTGCAACGGCGGCGAGGAGCTAGGCAGCACCAGCTCGGCGGAGGCGAGGCTGTTGCAGTGGTGGTGCGGCAGTTGCAGCGACGGAGCTTGGCGACGGTGGCGACCCATAACAGCAGCAACACGTGGCAGCGGCTCAGCGGCGGTGGCGCAGCAGCAGCAATGACGGCGCAGCAGCAGCAAAGACGATGGCGCAGCAGCGACGACGAGGTGACAGCCACGGTGGCAGCTTGGCAGTTCGGCAAGCAAGGCAGCGCAGCAGCTCTACTGGGCCAAGGTAGCATCCCAGCAGCGGTGTACGGTGGCGTCGTAGCAGGCCACCGCAGTGGCGACGGAGGGGCTGCGTTTCTCTCTCTCTCTCTGTGTCTGCTCCCCCCCTCTTGAGAAAATTTCCTTAGCTATTTATGGAGATTGAGTACCGAATGAGGGAGTAGGGATGATGATGATGATGATGATGGTTAGAGGTCGGGTAGGCTTGGAAAATGGAGAGGGTAGATGAGTACGAAGGTGAGGGAGAATTAAATGCTTGATGGAAGTTAGTACGAGGGTGAGTCGGCTGTAGGGGGCAAGAAGGAATGTAGGATGGTTTAAAGGAGAAAAAGGATGACCATTGGATGGTTGACCATCCATTGGTTGACCAATCCAATGGTTGTGATGAGATGGAGATGGAAAGTATTTATTTATTGGTTTGAGCCAATGGTACGAGTAATTTCGCCTGAAAATGGATAAAAACTCGAACCAAAAATACTAAAATGTAGAATAAAATAAGCTGAAATAATTAACATACAGTGAGCGACGAAAGGTTCACCGCATAGTTCGATAAAAATTAGCTTGTAAGTAATAAAAGTTCGAGGGTAAGAAAATGCTGAAATAAAAATTGTACAAAATGCAAAGAGATAGTGCGAGTTAGAAAAATAATAAAAAGTAAGTAGCTAATGACAAAAGTTGTTCGACCATCGAATTTGAGAATTTGACTCAGGGACCGACACGGGTTCGAACGGAAAAAGTGATAAAAATGCGAAAAAAGTACGAAATAAAATTTAAATGACATTAGGTGTGAAAATAAACATCAGTTAGATAAAAATAAACGGACGTGTGATTTTAGAAAAATGACGTTTAAAAATATGAAAGACGAAAAATTAAAAATCCAAAATCGGGTAGCAACACTACCCGAATCTCTGCCAAATTTCACAGCCATACTAACTTAAGCATCGGAGTGTCTACGCCGGGGCCCCCCTTCATGCGCTTTGTAGGTACGACGGACTGCCTCCACAGTAACTCCGGACGGCCATAATCGCTACCTCGCTTTCTCAGAAGTCTTAATCTTATCAAATTGGTGCTTTCATTGAGAGCTTTGGCTTTAATTAAGTGAGCATCCTTAATAGCCAAGCTCTGTTCTTCTAAAAATTGGAAGATTATGGCTTCTAATTCAGAATCCATTCCCCCACACTCTTGTGATGGTGACGTCCGTAGGGAACTCTTCCCTACCACTTCTCCCGACATCTTCGCGGCGACACGCGCGTACTCCTTTGTGCAGACAGACTTTCTCTTTGGATCGACTATGAGCACATTATTTCCTCAGATGAGCGCCCCAATGTCTCATATGGCAGGGCCTAGTTATTCTACTCCTTCTCCCATGAGATCCATGATAGACAGTGCGAATAACCTTTCATGAGCTCGATTTCAGCCCTTCGTGCCCAACTGGACCACTTGATGGAATTGGCTACTAGATTCACGCCTAGTACTTTTGGATTAAACGCTCCATCTCAGTTTGTTTTTACTCCACCTATCATCACAGAAC
Organism: Viola odorata; assembly: GCA_963691705.1. Classification (NCBI taxonomy): domain Eukaryota; kingdom Viridiplantae; phylum Streptophyta; class Magnoliopsida; order Malpighiales; family Violaceae; genus Viola; species Viola odorata. The sequence goes on from OY829540.1 coordinate 63,607,408, forward strand.
GACCGTTGTTGTCCCCATTGCACGCGAATGTCTCTCTGACGCTGCTTGCGTTGAATACGCCAGTCGGTCTTGTACAATTTGCTCATAGGACAGTGGAGCCGTACGTGCCACAGGTGCCTTTACTTCCTATTTCCCAAGAGGAACAACAATGGCGTGACGAGGACAGAGGTCGTTGGGATGGTAAGAAAGACAAAAATGATACAGACATATCTCCTTGGGGGAGTGAAAGATCAAGCAGTAGGAGAAATCGAACTCGCTCGCCAAGGAGTCGCAGCCCGTCTCCAAGGCGACTGATCGTCACTCAAATATACTTAAATTTATCCTGATGCCTAAATGCACAAAGTAATGTGTATAAAGCAAGTCAGGGTCGAACCACAGAGATTGAAGGACTAATTTGTTAGTGAACTAGTATGACAGGGCAATATGCGACAAATCTAACCAAAGTAACAATAACAGGGGGGGTTTATATTGATTAATAAATTAATCAACGTAGAGTAGGGGAGCTAACAAAACAGAATTGGAAAGTACTAATCTAGGGCACGAAAGTAAATCGCAATCCAGGGCAAGAAATGTAAAGTATTATCCAGAGCAAGAGATGTAAACGGATCAAATGCGGGGAAAAGTAATGAAAAGGATATTAATCAATTGAGACGAGATCTTAGCGAAAGGTGCTCCCTTGGGTTGTTTTCTAGGTCGGCCAGTCATTGGTGCAGAGGTTTTCTAGACTCATGTGCAGATCTGCTATAGGGACCGCGTTTCCACACCGCATCCCCTGCTTACCTTCGTAGATAAGAGTCACCCCCCGTTTCCACATATGAGGTGACCTTGACGTTCAGTCGTCCTCCCAGCTACCTTCCTTGTCATCAAAAGGTAGCCTTGACCGTCCAGCCTGTCACGGCTCGAAGTAGGGAGGCTAAATTCAGAACGCCCATGAAGGAGAGGTAAGACAGATCTAGGGCGCGATAGCTCAGCTTGTCAGACTCGTACCGCATACCCTAGATAACCGTTTACCCCTAGGTGAGGCCTCTTGCGCTGCCTCCCCTAGGTGCCTGCTCTAACTCCAGGGCTTCGCGTCAGTTATAACCCTGGAATATGACGTTACTCATGCAGAAATACTAAGAGATGATCAAGCTCTTAACAGTTCTAGACAAGCATGTAATGAAATCGATAAACAGTCACGTGTCACAAGAGAATATATTAAGCATGCATTAGACCTCTTAGCCAAACCCTACAACCCGTGGAACACCCTTCACCAAGAAAGGGGTGTTTAGCTACTCATACTATAGTATAAACAGCAAGTATATATAATCATACAATGATAAAACAATAAAAATAAAGAGGGAGTAGAGTAAACCGATAGATTAATTAATAATCAAAGAGGAAAGTTGTTGACAATGGCTGCTCTTGGAAGAGGAGAGGATTCCCAGAAATTAAGCACTGAAATTAATGTAAGAAATTATCCCTTTTAACAGCCGTCCTTACAAAACCCTAAAACTATGCTTATATAGCCTAAGCCTAGCTAGGAGACAAAAACAGCTAAGGGGAGGGGAAGGATCAATGAGGGCGTGACAGCACACGTCCTTGCAAAAGGAATATTCTGGGATTCCTGGCACGCCTGGTATCTTCTGGAAGCGCCTGGGATTCCGTGCGGATCTCAGAAGATGCTCTTTGGAAGAAGGCTCAGAACTGTCGAGGCCTTGGGACAGCGCACTGGTCTGGTTCGCGTCGAGGTCTTGACATCGCTCGATCTTCTAGGCCTTGAAACGGGGAATCCACAGAAATGCTCTCAAATTGCTCCTTTTCGGCCTTTTCCCTCCTTTGATGTTAATCTGCAAATAAAACTGAAATGAAGGTCAAATAGTAACATCGAGCCCCCAAAAGGGCTAGAAAGGAGGGTGAAACCGAGACTATTAAACATGCTATCAAACATCCCCACACTGCCCCTATGCTCGCCCTCGAGCATAAACAAAATTGGAAAACCACCTCATTCGTAAACACACACAATCAACTCCCAATTCACAGAATCGGCACGTCATCCAAAAAGCTACACCCAAGCAAAACAAATCCAGACCTAGAAAAGCACCTGCATCCGGCTGATAGGATAACGACCCTACCAACCAGACTTTCCCATATCTAGCCTAATCACCAGCAGTCCTCGCATAGGCATGTATTTGCACTCATTCTCTGAATAAAACAAGTGTATAGGCTATCAGTCATGAATGCAAATAACACAACACAGGCATGGTTTGCACGTCAATCCGAGTACTGTAGAACACATGCATGGGCAATCAACAATCCGAAAAACATCACATCAGCAAATAGAAAGAAAAGGGGTCGAAAGAGTTAGAAAGGTGGAAGAGGGGAGAAAAGAAGGAAAGAAAAGAAAGAACCAGGCAAAACCTGGTTGGATCCCTTGGCTGGGAAAAAGAGAAGTGGTGAGGCAGCTTTCATCGAGGGCACGATGTGATTCGGGGGCTAGACCGGGGTCTTCTTTCGGGGCCAGGAAAGTCTACGAATTGAAGCTTCGGAAGCGGATGCTTTTTCTTGGACGCTTGGAGCCTTTCTCCTCTTATTTTGAGATAAAATCAAATTTTTGATTTTTGATTTGATTTGATTTTTTATTTAGAGTAAAGGAGATGACCCTTGATTTGGTTCCTGCATCGATGGTGACTTCTTTTTCGCTTCCCCACACTTGAAGGTTTCAGGGGCTCGATTTGTATGAATGATCTAGGGCTCGAAACTCTTGCCCTAGACTCCTGCTTTTTACTCTGAAGTCTTTTGCTTTTGCCTTCCTTCCCCACACTTGAACTCGTTTGATCACTTTAGGTGTCTAGCCCTCGACGTTGCCCTCAACAATTGCTACCTCACCTGCCAAGGAAAAAGATCAAGAAAAGGCAAATGGTTAGGAAATAGTATGAAAAGAAGGGGAATGTCGGGGGCTCGAGAAGAAAAGAGAGAGATGGGAGAAGAGAAGAAAAGAGACATTGATGCGAAGTTTTCTGTCATTTCTAAGCTTTCCCATGTCCTAACAGTGACTATACCCAGGGATATCATGCAAACTTAGACTGCGCTTAGCTAAGCATTTTTCTCAAAAATAAAAGGCATGAAGTTCAAATATGCTCACGGGATCAAATTATGACTACTGGTGTCGTGGCCTAGATATAGATATAAGGGCTAGAAGGTCTAAAAATGCGTGCTCAGGCGTAGGTGCTATGGATGTCATGCTTTTTCTATGCATCGAAAGTTGAAAAACACATGCCAAAAATGAGGGTTTGAAAATTTTCCTAGCATGGCTAAAAATAAAATCCGAAGATCATGCAATCATGCAACAAACGTAAAAATAACATGCAAACACACAGGCAAAATGCATAAATAACTCCCTCCCCACACTTAGGCGGCGCATTGTCCTCAATGCGGGGAGAGTATAAAAAGGAGTTCAAGAATTAGAAGTACAGTACAAAGCAAAAATAGTAAATTGTTCAGTGCCCCTTTTCGGGGGCTGGAGAGATGAAATTGTTCGGGGGTGGGTTACTGCGGAGGCAAATTTCTGCGGGCAACTTCAGCCGTCAAAGCCTGAAGTTCCCGTAGGATAAGCTGGAGCAGCTTTGTTTGGGTCGGATCATAGACAATGAGAGGAGTTGGGGGCTATCTTGGTGCTGCTGCATTCTGGCCTTGTGTCGCTTGGCTTTCGGGGGCTCGAGGGATGGCATTGGAATGGGGATCCGAGAGATTTGGATAATAAAAAATGCCACCATTCTTGGTCCCGAAAACTTTCTCTGCTGCTGGGGCACAACCTGGATAAAAGCTCAACACACCGCGTGAGAGACATAAATGACCCATGACATCCAAGGTTCTGATATCCAGATCCTTGAATGCCAAGGGCTCGGAAAGGTTACTAGCAGCCAGGTCAATTTTACGCATATTCACAGCAAACAGGGAGATTAACGAACCAAAAATAGGCCCACGACCACCATTTAAGACATGCAATACACCAGAAGCTATCCAAAAGCCTAGGTTGACCCTACGTTTATGTTTCATGCACCATAAAAAGAAAAGTTCCTGCACAGATATCTGTCCCGAGGAACCAAATCTTGCGGAAAAGGTGAGGGCCAGATATCGGTGCAAGATACGCAAAGCAGGATCAACTATTTCTTGGGCTTTACTACCCTTAATATCATATTTAGCATCAGACTTATTGGTTAACTCACAAAAAGCAGCAGTGGCATCAAAAACAGCAGGGATAACAGTTAAAGCATTTTTATACCGAGGGGTGTTCAATTCATCCTTAGTCACAAATCCCAACCAACAATTAAATTCACCAAGAGTCAAGTGTTCCCATTTGTTAGCTAGCCTAAAGTTGATCAAACCAGGGGTAGAAGAATTCGGACCGACTTTGCCCTTTGGCCTAAAGGTCCCATCTACCCAAAAAGTTGTGAAAAACTCTAGGGAAAGCTCAACATAGGTCGGATGCTCTAGATAGAACAGGGACTCCCAACCAATGTTGGCAACATACTCCCTGACTCTCGACTCAATACCCATTTTGGCAAGAAAATCAAAATCCAGGCGCGCACATTCAGCAAATTCAACTTGTCAAGAGAGTGCTTGTCATTAAAAACAATCCATTCATGGGGTGATGAAAGGTCAGAAGTAACCTGGTGGGAACTGGACCTAGGGAGGGATGAAGGTTCTGGGTCTCGGCCTCGACTTCATCTTCTACTTCGGGGGCTCGAGTTTTCTTTGAGCTCGAGGGCTTGCCGGAACTGGTGGATGGGAGTTTTCTCTTGGCACCTACTGGCGTTACAACTGCGGCTGGCTTCTCCGATGCGGGAGTGGCTTTTTATTTCCCTTTCTTGGCCGCTGCTCTTGCCGCGGCCGCTTTCAGCTTCTTCTCCTCCTCCGCTGCTCTTTGGGCCTCGAGATCCTCCTCTTCCTCGCTGCCCTCTGCTTCCCCACTTTCTCCTGTCCCTTCTTCCATGCCTTCTAGGTCTTCGTTCTCTTGGCCTTCACCCGGCTCTCCTTGCTCCTCCATAACCTCTGGTTCTTCGTCTGAGATTTGGATGTCCTTTAGGACCTCCTCAACGGTTAGGGAATGATGGGGAGCTAGGAAACGATCGACGGCCGCGTCAAGGGGGGACTGTTTGGCGGACGTAACAGGCTTTTTTGGCTTGGACTTGGCCGTGGATGAACCTGGAGAGAGCTTCACCACACGGCCGCCTCTAGTGGTCGTGGTGGTTGGGGGAACGGAGCCGGTGATCTCTATGTCATCTTCCACCGGGGTAAACTCCCGGGTCTGGTCCACGGCTGCCGGTGATAACGACGTAGGAGAGGGGATGGGAAGTGGATGGTCAGATGGTGGTGTGACCGTTTTGTACGAAGTAGAGTTGGGTGTGGCTGACTGTGACCTAGATCAGGAAGGAACTGGGCTAGAAGTGTCTACTGGTGTAGGTCCGGCAACATTTTTGCGAACTGGCCTCTTAGTTTTGGGTGCCATTGATGGTGGTTGAAGAGAAGACAGTGTTGGAGTAGGAGACGGTGGTGGAGAGAGGATGTGGTTGCGTGTTTGGTGAGGGAGAGAGGTGAAAGTGATAGGGTTGAAAGTGATATGAGTGAAAAATGAAAGGGGAGCGTGGGAGAGAGTAAAAATCACAGCTGGCAATAAATGGTGCAGCCTTTTCATTGATGAGGTCTGCGTTTTCTGCGGCTTGACAGGCGATGTGGCACCCTGGGCGTGGAGCACGATGACCCATGCGTATCCCAACTGCCCAAAAAGGATAGCAACTTTTTAAATTTCAAAATGGCAGTTGGTATATTTAAGATACAGACAAAAAGGGAGAATAAAGGTGAGTTAATGCTAATAAAAAGGAATAAAATCATAGGGAAAGGGAAAGGTAAGAGATATATACAAGGAATAAAACATGGAAATAAAATCAACAAAAATCAGAGAATTCAAAAGGTGGCAGAGAAGATAAGGGAGAGAGAAAGGATACGGCTGGCATATCAAATGCCTCCAACGTGGTCCATTTACTCGTCGGGACCTCGACGTGCTTTGGTATTCTAGGTCTGGACAGGTGGGTCCTCCACCATAGCCTCCTCAACAACCGAGGGCTGAAAACCTTCATAGAAGGGCTTCAGTCTTTGCCCACTGACTTTGAAGATGACTCATGTAACAGGGTTCTGGATTTCAACTGCCCCATGAGTGTAGATTGTTGTGACCACGAAAGGTCCCGACCATTTGGATTTCAGTTTCCCAGCGAAGAGTCACAGTCGTGAGTTATACAACAAGACTTTCTGTCCAACCGAGAACGTTTTGGGACGAAGATGTCGGTCATGATAGGCTTTTGTCTTGCCTTTATAGAGCAGGGCGTTCTCATAAGCATCATCCCTTAACTCTTCTAGCTCTTGAATTTGCAAGCGCCTCTGTTGGTCAGCGAGGACTAGATCTGTGTTGACCTTTCGGATAGCCCAGAAAGCCTTGTGCTCTATCTCCACCGGGAGATGGCACGGCTTCCCATAAACAAGCCTATAAGGGGTCATCCCTATCGGGGTCTTGAAACCTGTTCGATAGGCCCAGAGAGCATCACCCAATTTCAAACTCCAATCCTTCCTGGACTGGTTAACGGTTGATCGCTGGTCGAACACGTCAAATATAGTAGTGAAATAGTTATGGAATTGGGGGTAGAAATACAACTTATCACTGTCTACAAGGATTTGTAGATGATGGTAAGAGGATCGTCCACAGAGACCTCTAGGAAACGTAGTTCTTGAGTTTGACTTCCTCGTCACTGAGTTTGGGTTTGGTTGGTATCTGAAACTGAAAGACAAAACAAAAAGAAGTGAAAACAGTTTAAAGTAGTATTGGCCAGAGTCTAGGCCAAGACTAGGGTCTAGATTAGGAATAAGTCTAGTGATATGGAATTCCAGGTAAGGGTGATATGAGAGCTTGCGTTCTTATGCCTCGATCACGGACTCTAGGATATTCTTCTCTTCGTTTGTAGCACTGCTATAGAGTGGAGGTACTCCTGTTCACTCCTCTCTTCCCTCCTCTTCAAATTACCTGGCGGGTACTCCCTCTCCTGATAATCCTAGCCAAGGGACACCTTGCTGGTTAAAGGGTTTATCCATTTGACTGCTGTCTTGAATGGTTGCTCACCTCTTCAATGGTACAGGGGAAGACAGTACCTAGGTCAAGGCGTTTCCCCACGGAAACCCTAGGTTGTCAATCTGGTCTTGACCTAGATTACCTATTCTTCTAGTCTGGCGCGAGACTAGTCACCTACTTCGTCTAGCCAGCGGGTACTCCCTCTCCTTCTAGGATGGTTACAACTCTTCTCTACTAGGGTACAAGGATGATCAAACCTTGCCTCTAGTGAGTAAGCGATAGATTAAGTTCAAGAAATAAATAAATACAAAGGAAGAGATTATGAAGTACGAAAGATGCCTCACGAGTGCATAAGAACTACAGCTCCTCAACCCTTACCAAGAATGGGTGTTTAGTTACTCATACTCATGAATAAAAAGATAAAGTATTTAATTGCATAAATAATATAAATCCGAGATAATAAAATCCGGAGCAAAGTGTAACAATGTCGAACTAAGAAAAGAGAAGAAGGATTGTGTAGTGTTGTGTCGTCGATCTGGACAGAGGTGAATAATGTTTTGCTAAAATAGCCCTCAGAACCTCTGTCCCAATCCAACTCTAATCCCTAGAAAATCTCCTAAAAGATTATTACAATTAATTGTTCTTAAAATGGAAACTAAATCGCTAAATAATAGAGAGGGAGATCCCATTCGGGATTCTTCAAAAGATTGGCTTCAGATCCCTCTAAAATAGCGGAACAGCTGCTACGTGCCAGCTGTAAGAGTCCAACGCTGAAAGCGGTCCAAACGCTCCAAAGTGCTGTCTTTATCGCGAAAGTGTCTTGGCCGCAGTCTTGGCCAAGACAATCCTGGTATGCGCGCTACGTCAGATGCGAACATGTCTAGGCCAAGATCCAGGCCTAGACTCAGGTAATGCTGCTCCAGCTCTCTTCTGTTCAGATTCCTCAAAAGCTGCCTTCCAGATCAGATTTGCTAAGATGTGGGAAAATAAGGATAAATCAGCGGATTTACTGTCCAAAATAACTAGTAAATGGACAATAAAACATGATGAAATACAATGCAATCAAACTCCCCACAGTTAAACTATGCTTGCCCCCAAGCATAGAGACTCAAAGACTCACTAAAAAAAATAAAAACACATCAAAAACAAAACACACATCCTGAACACCCCCAGACTTTCTCAATTTCAGATTGCTTACCCCTCCACTGGATCTGCCAAGACACTTCAATAAGATATCCAATGCAAGACTAACAAGGAATGATCAATACCCCAAACATACACCTTCCACATGGTATCAAGACACCCTACTAGAAAAGATTGATAAGGAAAAGGGGAACAGAGTTAACCAAAAATTTGAGTCCCACCGAGTGTCGTCTATCCATAAGTGCCTAAAGACTTGGTGCCATTTAAATCACTTTGACAGATTTATTTTTCTTCTCTATTTTCTTTTATGTCCTAAATTTTTTTTTCTTTTTCTTTTGACATGTCAAGTGTCCTTTGTATGTTTACAGACACGGCACATAGACAGGGCTTGCCCTTTTCAGCGGGGACTTCCACCTTTGCTATGTCTGTCCTATGACATTCCAACACCTTATTTGCCTCACACTACAAGTAGATAGAACGACACACTCAAATCAGCTAACCCCATCATCCTAAGAAGAGTTAAGGTACTAGCTAAGTGTCCCTACGACCATGTGGATGATTAATGTTTGGGAAACATCAGATAACATGCCCCTTGGGCATTGATCATTTACGCTCATTTGCTTCCCTGTTACTAAAGCATTGTATCCCCTAGGAAAGTGTCTAAATGCAGTCTCACCAAAAGACTAAACAATCTAAGCAAGAAAATAGGGATTCGGATGTGCATTCACAACAGACTCAAAACAAGCAGAAAAATACAAATAAAAATCATGCATTTGACAGACTCTATACTGGACAAACTGACATAAAAATAAAAATTTAATACACATTAATTTGACTCACAAAACAGACGCAAAACACATAATCAAACATTCAATATTCACAAAACGCAAGACATATTTAACACCCTCCCCACACTTAAAAATACACAATGTCCTCATTGTGTGGAGAGGCAAAGATTAAAAACAGAAAAGAAAGTAAAGAAAAGAAAAGTACGACCTGGGGGCAGAAGCAACTCATGTTGCTGGGGTCTTGGGATCTTGGCCAGAGGCTTGGCCTAGATCAGGGGCAGGAGAGGTCATTGGTTTGGGCTCTTTTGGAGGAGGAGGAGGCATCGACGGGCGGGATGCGTTTGCTGGCTGTGCCGATGGCTGGGGTTCATCCTCCTCATCAGAAGATTCGGAGTCACTCTCTGAGCTCAGATTGTTATGGAGATCCTTGAGGAGCTTGAAATGGGCTTCGAGGTGCTGGTAAACGTGGAGGACATTTTCCCTTGTGAGCTTCATCTGCTCAAGGAGGACGTCCTGCCTGTCATTAAGGCATTGGGCCCACTGAGGCACCACATTTCTGACGGGTGCTTGATTATGGTCTTGGGCCTGTCTTGGCCAAGACAATCGAGGATGATCTTCTGCTGCTCAAGGATGAGCAGCTGACGGGCTTGGAATTCTCTTGCCCACTCTGGTGGCTCACTGGTGCTACTGGCAGGGGGGTCTTGGCACTTGTCTTGGCCTAGATCGGCTGCAGCAGCAGGAATGGTGGTGTCTTGGCCAGCGTCTTGGCCTAGATCCTGGGCAAGATTGCCCTCTGCTTCTTCTCCAGGGATGACAATTGGGCGCAGCTTGTACTTCTCTCTATTTTTCTTCGAGAAGATGTGGTCCGCCACTGGTGTAAAACCTGTATTACAAGCAACAAACTCTCCTTCCAAATGGAAATGTCCCATTTGGTCGAAGGATCTAAAATCCAGGATTTTGGGGGAGCAACATCTAAGAAAATCAGAAGCAGCAGGATCGAAACTAGCAGTTTGAGTAGCAAGCCAAGTAATCAATGATCCAAAAATTAATTTGGTTTTAGACTCACGTGCATGCAATACTTGAACCAAATACAAGCCTAAGTTGACCTTTTTCTTGTGCATAATGCACCATAACAGAAACAATTCAGACTTGGCTAAATTTCCAGAGACCTTTGTCTTCCCCGAAAGGTTGATAGACAAGGTTATATGGAGCATTCTAAGCGCAGGGTTTAAAATGGCATGTGCCTTAGAGTTCCTATCAAACTTAGCATCTGGATCACCAGTGATCTCTCTAAAAGCAACATTATTATCCCAATCTTGGGGATAATCAAAAATAGCTTCATCAGTAAAGGCAAATCCTAGCAAAGCATTGAAGGCATCAACAGACAAGTGACTCCATTTATCACACAACCTAAAATTAATCACATCAGGAGCAGCAAAATCTGGTTTGTCTCTACCCCTAACATACAGGGTGTCCTCATCAAACCAGAAGGTTGTGTGAAATTCAAGACACAGTTCAGCAAAAGCATCACACTCAATAGACATAAAAGGGACCCAACCAATCGCATACACATATTCCCTAATTTTATCCCCTAAAGCCATCTCATTCAAAAAATCAAACTCTAATCGAGCAAAAGCAGGGATATCACAGGCATGCATATCACGCAATTTGGCTTTAAGGTCTGGCGTATCAAATTTCAACCAGCCTTTAAGTGTGTGCAGAGGAGGAAGAGATCGTACCTTAAGAGTCTTGGCCGCAGTCCTGGACAAAACTAAATCGTCTTCATCGTCCTCAATTGGATCCTCTATGACCACCTTCTGTTTCCCTTTGCTCTTGCCAGTGGAAGGAGCGGCAGTGGCCTTGCTATGCTTAGGGTTTGGTGGAGGTGGTGACTGAACTGCAATCGGGGTTTTTGCCGGCTTCTTAGTCGGTGTCTTTTTGTGAGCCACCTGCTTGACTCGGCCGGACTTCTTGGGTGGCGCAGTGGCTGAATTCTTCTTCGCCGGAGGTGGCGGTGGTGGTGTGGTAACAGTAGCGGCTGCGGCAGTGGCAGGAGTGGATTTCTTCGCAGCGGTTGTCGCAGCTGCCATCTTCTTCATTAGCCTGCTCTGGTGCCGGCTGTCTCTGTCTCCCGTCGTCGCCGGAGTAGAGGTCTTCATCCTCTTCACGAGAGGAACCTCATCGGAATCCTCATCGGACACGACAACAGCTCGGTCGCCTCCCTGGACACTCTCATCTGATTCCTCGGGTAAGTCATCTTCGGAGGACATGGAATCGTCATCCCCCAGTGCGTTGAGCAACCGTCTCGCAGCGGAGAGGGAACTGGTTGGAAGGGCAGTCGGCTGAGCTCCACGGAGGTCGTCGCTCTCCTCAGGGATGTGGGAAGGCGAAGGACGGCTGGGTGCAGTCATGGGTGCGAGAGAGGAAAAAGATTGAAAGGATTTTGGGTTTTTTGGAGTTTAGGTTGTGCAGGGGACACTGTGCGATTTTTTTGGGGAAGAAGAAGGAGAAAGGTCTGCTGCTTTTAGCTCAGGTGAGAGGTTGGATTTTGTTGGACGTGGGGAGATCGTGTCAGAGTGGGAGAAGGAATATGCAGAGGTGGTAGATTAATTTCCCACGCTGCCAATTAATTCCTTTTAATTGGCTTTTGAAATTGTCCGTTTCAAAAGCAAATAAAGGCTTTTAATTGGCGGCGATGACACGTGTCCCACTAACTCACAAAAGGGCTCTTCACTCGCAAGGTGGTCTAGCTCTAAGTCTTGGCCAAGATCTCGGCCAAGACTACTTCAATTTCCCCACACTTAATTTCCTGCACAAAAACGAAAATAACCCAGTGAAATCAAATGTGACTAAAAAAATTAAATACATGCTAAAATTAAAAGAAACAAGGGTTTCCTCCCTTGCAGCGCCCTTATTTTAAGTCCTAGGCTCGACTCTCAATTTTTCTTCAGTTGTTTTTAGGTGGCTCGTCCACCTTTTCAGAAACTTTTTCTTCCTGAAAACCCTCAAAGAACGGTTTCAATCTCTGCCCGTTCACCTTGAACTCGGCACCTGTTTTCTCATTCCTAATATCTACTGCACCATGTGGGTAAATGTTAGTAATAACAAAAGGGCCTTCCCATCTAGTTTTTAGTTTTCCAGGAAACATTTTAAAACGGGAATTATAAAGAAGAACTTTCTCCCCTGTGTGGAGAGGTTTTCCAATAATCCGCTTGTCATGGTAAGCTTTCATTCTGACCTTGACAATCAGCTGATTGTCATAGGCTTGGTCTCTCAATTCCTCTAGCTCATGGAGTTGTAGCTTCCTTTCTTGGTCAGCCTCATCACAACTTAGGTTGCACTTTCGTATTGCCCAAAATGCTTTATGTTGCAACCCTACTGGTAAGTGGCATGTCTTTCCATAGACTAGCTTGTAAGGTGTCATCCCGATTGGTCCTTTGTAAGCCGTTCGGCAGGCCCACAATGCGTCATCTAACCGCTGGCTCCAATCGCGTCTGTCTAGGCCTACTGTCTTGGCCAAGACTGACTTCACCTCTCTATTTGACACTTCGGCCTGGCCGTTTGTCTGAGGGTGGTAGGCTGTGGATACCCTATGTGTGATGCCATATTTCCTGAAAAGAGAAGATAAAATCTTGTTGCAGAAGTGGGTTCCTCGATCACTAATGATCCCTCGAGGAATTCCAAATCTGTTCAAGATATTAGATTTAATAAAGGAAATAACAATTCTAGCATCATCATTTTTAGTGGCTTTCGCCTCTATCCATTTTGATACATAATCCACAGCTAAGAGAATATATCTGTTGCCAAAAGAAGTGGGAAAAGGTCCCATAAAATCTATGCCCCATATATCAAATATTTCACAAGAAAGAATAAAATTCATAGGCATTTCATTTCGGGAACTAATGTTTCCCACTTTTTGACAAGCCGGACAAGTTTTACAAAATAGAAAACTATCCTGAAAAATTGTCGGCCAATAAAAACCAGCCTCTAAGATTTTTAGGGCTGTTCTTCTTGCTCCAAAATGGCCTCCGCATGCTTTGGAATGACAGAATTCAAGTATAGACTTGGTTTCATCATTAGGTATACATCTCCTTAGCAATTGATCGGATCCTAACTTCCATAAATATGGATCATCCCAGACATAGTACTTACTGTCATGTTTGACCTTTACCCTCTCATAGGTAGTCATATCACCATAGTGTTTACCTGTTGCTAGGTAATTCGCTATTTCAGCGTACCATGGTCGCTGATTCGGCTGATGTCTAGGCCTAGACTCCGGACTAGACTGTGCGATAAAAAACAGTTTTTCATCTGGAAATTCTGCTTTGATTTCGTTCGTGTCTCCCTTTGCTAGGCAGCGGCTTAAGTGGTCTGCCACGAGATTTTCCCTGCCACTCTTGTCCTTAATTTCCAGATTGTGCTCCTGCATAAGAAGAATCCAACAGATTAGTCTAGGCTTAGCATCATGCTTGACCAAGAGATATTTTAATGCCGCATGATCTGAAAATACAATAATTTTTGTGCCCAATAAATAAGATCTAAATTTTTCCAAGGCAAAAACTATTGCAAAGAGTTCTTTTTCGGTTGTGGTGTAATTTCGTTGGGCATCATCTAGCATCTTAGATGCATAGTAGATCACGTGAGGGTCTTTTCCTTTCTTCTGTCCAAGAACCGCTCCAACAGCAGCGTCACTTGCGTCGCACATTAGCTCGAATGGCAAGCTCCAATCAGGGGGTTGAATGATCGGTGCTGTGGTCAATCGTTCCTTCAGTTCTTCGAACGATTTCTTACATTCTTCATTGAAGTCGAACTCCACCTCTTTTTGCAGTAGCTTGCACATGGGTTCAGCCACCTTTGAGAAGTCTTTTATGAACCTACGGTAGAACCCTGCATGTCCAAGAAAGCTACGAACCTCACGCAAGCATGAGGGGTAAGGCAAGTTCTTGATAGTGTCAATTTTAGCTTGATCAACCTCAATGCCTTTTTTAGAGACTACATGTCCAAGGACAATCCCTTGATCTACCATAAAATGGCATTTTTCAAAGTTCAAGACTAAACATGTATCAACACATCTCTTTAAAATATTTTCTAAGTTGTGTAGGCATTGGTTGAAATCATTACCGTATACGGTAAAATCGTCCATAAACACTTCGATGCTCTTCTCTACATACTCAGAAAATATGCTCACCATGCACCTTTGAAAGGTGGCTGGCGCATTACATAGCCCAAATGGCATGCGTCTATAGGCAAACGTTCCAAATGGACAAGTGAACGTTGTCTTTTGTTGATCTTCAGGCGCAACGGGTATTTGATGGAACCCTGAGTATCCGTCCAAGAAACAGTAGTGAGACTTTCCCGTAAGTCTCTCTGCCATTTGATCGATGAAAGCCAGCGGGAAATGGTCCTTCCGAGTGACTTGATTCAGCCTTCGGTAGTCAATGCATACCCTCCATCCGTTCTGAATTCTAGCTGTTCTTTGAGCTCCATCTTCTCCTTTGATTACTGTTATTCCAGTCTTCTTAGGGACTACCTGCACAGGAGACACCCAATTACTATCAGAGATAGGGTAAATCACACCGGAGTCTAATAGCTTGATTATTTCTTTCTTAACAACTTCCATCATAGGAGGGTTTAATCTCCTCTGGGGTTGCCGAATGGGTTTCTTATCCTCTTCCACATGTATTTTGTGGGTACAAATATTGGATGATATCCCCTTGATGTCTGCCATTGTCCAGCCTATCGCTTCTTTGTATTTCTTCAAGACAACAATCAGTTTGTCTTCTTCATCTCTTGATAGTTTGGCTGAAATAATGACGGGAAGGGTGTCATCTAGGCCTAGATAGGCGTACTTCAGGTGGTCTGGTAGGGACTTCAATTCCAATTGTGCAGAAGGTAGAAATTTAGGAATCGTTGATTGCACCAATTGACAACTAACTATTTTTCTTCTTTTGTTGGCAGTCTTGGCCGACGTCTTGGCCAAGCTCAAGGCCAAGACTAAGTCTGTATCTTCCTGATCGGCCAAACTGTCCACAATTTCTTGGAGTTCCTTCTGATTTCCCGTGCGGTCTTTTAATCCTTCCAGTGCTTGAGTGGAAATTCCCCTGCTCAAAACATACTCAAGGGGATCGCTATTATAAATGTCAGCAATTTCTTCAGTAATTGGATCCAAAACATCCAAAAAACTAACACAATGCAAATCATTAGGATGTTTTAGAGCATCAGTGATGCTGAATTTAATTGTCCTTCCACAAAATTCAAGAATAATGCTTCCTTCGAAGCAGTCTATCTTTGCTTTTGACGTCCTTAGGAAAGGTCTTCCTAATAAAATATCAGTGGTACATGAAGGCAATTGAACATTCATCTCAACTATATAAAAGTCAACTGGATAGATAAAATTGTTTACCATTACCAGGACATCCGTCACTACACCTTTAGGTCGGATGATTGTTCGATCGGCCAGCTGTATCACTAAGTCAGTCTCTTTCATTGCTCCTATCTTCAAGGTCTCGAATTCTCTTAGAGACATTACATTGATGCCAACCCCTAAGTCGCAAAGGGCTTTTTCAATGATTTTGTTCCCTATTTGGCATGGAATAGTGAAGGTTCCTTGATCCTTGCACTTCTCTGGGAGTTGTTGTACTGCGGAGACATTGCTGGATAAATTCACTCTCTCTATACCTGCAATTTTCTTTTTATTAGTGCACAATTCTTTAAGAAATTTAGCATAAGAAGGGACTTTTGCAATTAAATCCAACATTGGGATATTCACGACTATTTTTCCAAAAACAGCCATGAAGTCTCTCGCTTCATCTTGTTTCTTTTCTTTCAAAGATCTTGGTGGAAAGGGTGGTATGATTTCTATAATCTCCTCCTTCTGGTCTGGCTTGACCTGCGGCTTGGCCAAGACAGGCTCTTTTTTCTCTGGTTCTGCGATAACGGTAGGCTTGGCCTGGGTCTTGGTCAAGACTACTTCCGCTTCAGCTTCTTCTTCCTCACCTTCGTCCACATCCTCCGAAAGGATTCTTTTTATTTCCTCATCTGTTTTTGCTCCTTCCCTTTCTGGCAACACAACTCCACTCCTCAAACTCATAGCACTCACGTTGTGTGCTGGATTATTTACCGTGGTTGGTGGCAATTTTCCTTGATTGGCTATTTGAGTTATTTGCTTTTGCAACTCTGCCAAGCTAGTCTGAGTTGACTGCATATGATTCTTCTGCAGCTCCATCATTTACTTGAGCGTGTCCTCCACTGAGGGGCCAGTTATCTGCAAAGGTCGAGGGGCAGGTGGTAGCTGGGCTAAAGGAGGTTGGCCTAGCGCTTGGCCTAGATTCTGGCCAAGACTCTGATTTGGGGGTCGCGACACGAAGTGTTGGAAATTGATAGGAGGTTGCTGCTGCTGCTGAGGTACACCTTGATTCTGATTCTGATTTGGAGGAATTGGATCTCTCCATCTGAAGTTTGGATGTGCCCTCCACGCGTATTGGTTACTTCCTTGGGGAAAGTTTTGCATGCTTCCTTGGTTTTGTGGATATACTGCATTGACCTGACTCACATCATCCGGATGCTGCACCATATAGCAGTTGTTGGTCTGGTGGTCTTGCTGCTGGCATATCCCACAAACAGATGCTACTTGCTCTTGGTTCTGACTTCCTGAAGACATTGAACCTGAAATATTAACAGAGAGGGTTTTAACCATATCAGTTAAATCATTAAGCTTTTGTTCAACATTAATTGCATTTATGGAAGAAGAAGAAGAATTTCTATCCGAAATTGTGTTATTTTGGCAATTGTCTGCCAATGTTTGGAGCAACATTTTTGCTCTTGTGACCGTGAGATCTTGTAGTGCTCCACTTGCGGCTGAGTCCACTTTTTCCTTGCTACTTGGGAGCATCCCATCGTAGAAATATTGTATCATGGTATTGTCTGCTACGCCATGAGTGGGGCAGACTTCTTGCAAATCTCGGAACCTCTGGTGGTACTCACTGAAACTTTCACCGCTTCTTTGTTGAATTGCTGCCATGTCTTTCCTGGCTATCCCTGCCTTCGTTGCATTCCAATACTTGTTAAGGAACATCGTGGACATCTCCACCCACGTGTTGATGGTATTATGAGGTAAACTGTAAAACCAGTTCTGAGCTCCCCCTACTAGAGAGCTTGGAAAGGCCTTTAGCTTCGCTCTCTCCATGTTTACAGTGGTTGGTTTCATAATGTCACACTGGACATGTAAGTTTCTTAGGTGCTTGAATGGGTTTTCATTGGAATGGCCGTAGAACTTGGGAAGGTTGGCCACCATGTTGGTCTTTATGGACTAATCATTAGCTACAGGAGGTAGATTTACACAGGAAAAGGTCTCCTGTTCTGCTGTTTTGTTCAGCTCTCTCTTGTTGGTTCTGGTTGCGGGTCCGCCATGTCTTGGTCTGAATCTAGGCCAAGACCGTGGTCTAGACTATATTCTAATTCGGAGTTAGAACTTTCCGATTCGCTTTCTTCTTGGGCTGCTCTCAGTCGAGCTTGCCTCCTTAGCTGTGCTTCGGTCCTAGTGAGATTGGAATTGATGGGTAACAAATCTTGTTCTCTACTTGAGGACCTGGTCATCAACTGTCATAAAATAAAATAAAACAAGAACTACAAATACCGATAGAGATCCCCGGCAACGGCGCCAAAATTTGATCGCTGGTCGAACACGTCAAATATAGTAGTGAAATAGTTATGGAATTGGGGGTAGAAATACAACTTATCACTGTCTACAAGGATTTGTAGATAATGGTAAGAGGATCGTCCACAGAGACCTCTAGGAAACGTAGTTCTTGAGTTTGACTTCCTCGTCACTGAGTTTGGGTTTGGTTGGTATCTGAAACTGAAAGACAAAACAAAAAGAAGTGAAAACAGTTTAAAGTAGTATTGGCCAGAGTCTAGGCCAAGACTAAGGTCTAGATTAGGAATAAGTCTAGTGATATGGAATTCCAGGTAAGAGTGATATGAGAGCTTGCGTTCTTATGCCTCGATCACGAACTCTAGGATATTCTTCTCTTCGTTTGTAGCACTGCTATAGAGTGGAGGTACTCCTGTTCACTCCTCTCTTCCCTCCTCTTCAAATTACCTGGCGGGTACTCCCTCTCCTGATAATCCTAGCCAAGGGACACCTTGCTGGTTAAAGGGTTTATCCATTTGACTGCTGTCTTGAATGGTTGCTCACCTCTTCAATGGTACAGGGGAAGACAGTACCTAGGTCAAGGCGTTTCCCCACGGAAACCCTAGGTTGTCAATCTGGTCTTGACCTAGATTACCTATTCTTCTAGTTTGGCGCGAGACTAGTCACCTACTTCGTCTAGCCGGCGGGTACTCCCTCTCCTTCTAGGCTGGTTACAACTCTTCTCTACTAGGGTACAAGGATGATCAAACCTTGCCTCTAGTGAGTAAGCGATAGATTAAGTTCAAGAAATAAATAAATACAAAGGAAGAGATTATGAAGTACGAAAGATGCCTCACGAGTGCATAAGAACTACAGCTCCTCAACCCTTACCAAGAATGGGTGTTTAGTTACTCATACTCATGAATAAAAAGATAAAGTATTTAATTGCATAAATAATATAAATCCGAGATAATAAAATCCGGAGCAAAGTATAACAATGTCGAACTAAGAAAAGAGAAGAAGGATTGCGTAGTGTTGTGTCGTCGATCTGGACAGAGGTGAATAATGTTTTGCTAAAATAGCCCTCAGAACCTCTGTCCCAATCCAACTCTAATCCCTAGAAAATCTCCTAAAAGATTATTACAATTAATTGTTCTTAAAATGGAAACTAAATCGCTAAATAATAGAGAGGGAGATCCCATTCGGGATTCTTCAAAAGATTGGCTTCAGATCCCTCTAAAATAGCGGAACAGCTGCTACGTGCCAGTTGTAAGAGTCCAACGCTGAAAGCGGTCCAAACGCTCCAAAGTGCTGTCTTTATCGTGAAAGTGTCTTGGCCGCAGTCTTGGCCAAGACAATCCTGGTATGCACGCTACGTCAGATGCGAACATGTCTAGGCCAAGATCCAGGCCTAGACTCGGGTAATGCTGCTCCAGCTCTCTTCTGTTCAGATTCCTCAAAAGCTGCCTTCCAGATCAGATCTGCTAAGATGTGGGAAAACAAGGATAAATCAGCAGATTTACTGTCCAAAATAACTAGTAAATGGACAATAAAACATGATGAAATACAATGCAATCAACGGTCTTCTCAAGAATGGATTTGATCTCACGATTCGAGACCTCGGCTTGTCCGTTGGTCTGAGGATGATAAGCAGTGGATGTTCTATGATGGACTCCATACTTTGTCAAAAGAGAGGACACAACACGGTTGCAAAAGTGGGCACCCCTATCGCTGATCAGTGCTCTAGGTGTACCCAACCGATTGAAGATATTGGTGCGGAGGAAGTTTACAACCACCTTGGAATCGTCCGTTCGAGTAGCCTTGGCCTCGACCCATTTAGAGACATAATCGACGGCTAGAAGGATGTAGATGTTGCCAAAGGAATTGGGAAAAGGGCCCATGAAATCTATACCTTAGATATCAAAGATCTCGCAAGCGATAATGTTTGTCATGGGCATCTGATTCCTGGCCCCGATATTTCCAGTGGCCTGACATCGGGGGCATGAAGCGCAGAACATGTAACTATCCTTGAAAATGGTGGGCCAGTACAACCCAGCTTCCAGAACTTTCAGGGCAGTTTTCTTGGCCGCGAAATGGCCTCATTCTGAGTGGCAGAATTTAAGGATCGAGGGCACCTCGTCCATGGTTACACATCTACGGATGATCTGATCTGAACAGTGTTTCCATAGGTAGGGACTGTCCCATATGTAGTATTTGGCTTGTCTTCTGATTCTGGTGCATTCAGAGGAAGTGGAATCGGCTGGGTAAGTGCCTGTAGCACAAAAGTTTGCAATATCGAAAAACCATGGGGAATAAACGGTTTGGACTAGACATAAGTGCTCGTCTGGAAAAGTATCTCTGATTGGTACAAGCGAATTATCTTCTTGGGCTGGAAGTCTACTCAAGTGATCGGCCACAAGGTTTTCTTTTCCGGCCTTGTCTTTGATAGCTATATTGAATTCTTGCAGGAGCAAGATCCAACGAATAAGCCGGGGTTTGGCATCGGCTTTGGTCAACAAACACCGAAGGGCAGAGTGGTCAGAGTAGATAAGGACCTGAGTTCCTAGCAGATATTGTCTGAACTTGTCTAGGGCGTAGACTATGGCTAGAAATTCTTTCTCAGTGGTGGTGTAGTTCTGCTGGGACGGGTCTAGCAACTTGGAAGCATAATAGATGACATGGGTCTCTTTATCCTTCTTCTGACCCAAAACGGCGCCTAGGGCCTGATTACTGGCATCACACATGACCTCGAAAGGTAGTGTCCAGTCGGGGGCTCGAATAATCGGGGCCGAGATAAGTTTGTTCTTGAGAAGTTCAAAAGCGGTTCTGCAGGCCTCGCTAAAATCGAAGGACACGTCCTTCTGGAGCAATTTACACATGGGTTGGGCAATCTTCGAAAAATCCTTAATGAACCTTCGGTAGAAACCGGCATGGCCTAGAAAAGATCTCACATCGCGGACACAAGATGGGTAGGGCAGGGATTCTATTACTTCTATCTTGGCTTTGTCAACTTCAATTCCCTTGGCCGAGATAACATGACCAAGCACCAGGGCTCGATCCACCATAAAGTGGCATTTTTCAAAATTCAGGACAAGATTCGTCTCAATGCAGCGCTCTAGGCACCTTTTTAGATTGTTCATACATTCTTCAAATGAGTTTCCATAGACGGTGAAGTCGTCCATGAAGACTTCCATTCCATCTTCAACTAATTCAGAGAAGATGCTGACCATACAACGCTGGAAAGTGGCAGGGGCGTTGCATAGACCGAAGGGCATGCGTCTATACGCGAAGGTCCCGAAAGGGCAGGTGAAGGTTGCCTTTTCCTGGTCTTCAGGAGCAACTGGGATCTGATGGAATCCGGAGTAACCGTCTAGACAGCAGTAATGGGTTTTATCGGCGAGACGTTCAAGCATCTGATCGATGAAGGGCAGTGGAAAATGATCTTTCCTGGTAGCAGAATTTAGCCGGCGGTAGTCGATACACACTCTCCACCCATTCTGGATCCGGGTAGGGATGGATTCTCCAGCCTGACCGATGGTGAGAGTTATGCCTGTTTTCTTGGGCACAACTTGGATAGGGCTAACCCATGGGCTATCTGAGATGGGGTAGATAACTCCCGCATCCAACAACTTGAGAATCTCTTTCTTCACCACTTCCATCATAGGCGGATTAAGTCGTCTCTGGGGCTGGCGAATGGTCTTGCTTGCGTCTTCTAGGTGGATGTGATGAGTGCATAGTGCTAGAGACAAGCCCTTAATGTCCGCAATGGTCCATCCTATGGCTTGTCTGAAGTTACTTAGCAAGGAAATGAGTTTGGACTCCTCGAGGCCTTCGAGCTTGTTGGAGATAATGACAGGTAAAGAGTTATCGGGGCCTAGATAAGCATATTTCAAGTGAGTAGGCAGTGGCTTCAGATCTAGGGCTGGAGCCTGATCAATAGAAGGAAATAACTTCGCATGGTCTGGATATTCGGGAGACTGATTCGAAGATTCATGCTGAGCAACAGCGCATTCCTCTAGGGCAGCGACGACTGAGTGTAATTCAGAAGGAATAGGAAGTGTCGAGGCCACGACATCTAGAAGAGCTGGCGTCAGACTCCTGTCAAGGGCAAATTGCAAGGGGTCAGTAGAATATATATCATCAATTTCCCCTACAATGGGATCAACAATATCAACATAATTCACACTAGAAAATTCAGAGGGGTATCGCATAGCTTCTAGCATATTGAATTTGATGATCTCTCCATCAAATTCGAGGGAGATGGTGGCATCATGAACATCGATTTTTGCTCGGGCAGTGGCCAGAAATGGGCGGCCTAGAAGAACATCTGTGGACTTGGTGGAGTCCTCGTTCTCTATTGCAATCACATAAAAATCTGCAGGGAACAAGAATTCTCCTACTTGGACCAAGACATCCTTGATGATCCCCTCGGGGTAGATGATAGAGCGGTCAGCAAGTTGGATAGCGAGGTCCGTAGGCACGAGAGGCTCGAGGCCTAGACTGTGATAGATTACCAGGGGCATAACATTGATTCCCGCTCCGAGGTCACACATGGCCTTGCCAATATCAACCATTCCGATTCGGCAAGGGATTATAAACATGCCCTGGTCTTTGCATTTCGGAGGGATCCGACGCTGGATATGTGCAGACGCGCTGGCCCCTACGCTAATCTTGTTAACTTCGGCGAACTTGTTTTTGTTCGTGCATAATTGCTTCAGAAATTTGGCATAGCGAGGGACGTTTTTCACGGCCTGGAGAAGAGGGATGTTTACAACCACTTTACTGAACATTTCAAAGATATCGCGGTCCTCCTTATCTTTCTTGGTCTTGACCAATCTGTGAGAGAACGGGGGCTCGAGAATCTTATGAATGTATTCCTGTGTAAATTCAGGTGGGTTAGGGTCGTTCCTTGGTGAACCTCTGGGAGAGCGGATTCTATCTTCCATGACTTCGACAGATCTGGGTACTTTAGGGAGCTTTGGTCTAGGTTTAGGTCGAATCTCGGTCTCTGGAGAGTTTTCAACGTCGGGGGCTGGAGAAGTAGTGCTTTCAAGGTCGTGCCACTTCGCAAAGTTAATGCACAGACATTGTGCTTGGGATTTACTTCTGTTTGAGGTGGCAGTCTGCCATGATTTGTTAACTCTTGCAGTGTGGCAGTTAGGGTACTCATTTGCTTTTTGAGTTCAACTATATCTTTCTGCTGCTCGGGATTCTTAGGTATTTCTACAGTCGGGGGCTGGACAAAATTCTGGTCTGGAGGGTGGACGAAGGTCTGATCCTGAGGAGGTTGGCGTTGATATTGGTTCTGATGAAATGTGGGTCGAGGTCTAAAATTTGGCATATTATGAGGGGGATTTCCATAGGGGTTCTGATGCTGTTGATGGCCAGGTCCCGAAAGCTGAGTGTTTGGAACCCATCCTTGGTTTGGTTGTTTCCAACCTTGGTTGTAAGTCTGAGCGTAAGAGACTGGAATAAATTGGCCAGCAGCATTCACTTGTATTTCCTCCGGAATATGCGGACATGCATCAGTGGAGTGATCCACGAAATTGCATATCTGGCAGGCCTTGACAGGTGTGGGTTGTGCTGTTATGAAGTTTTGGAACATTCCTGTAAGAGAAGATATCTGGTTCTGAAGGGCAGCTACTTGGACATCCTGGCCTGGATTGTTGGCAAGGTCGTCAGAGGTGTTCTTGGCCATAAGCTCTATCGTTGCTCGTGCGGCTCTTGGGGTTAGAGCAGTCAGGGATCCATTGGCGGCTGCGTTAAGCAGAGCCTTGTCCTGAGCCTTGAGGCCTTCACAAAAATATTGAACTAGAGTGTGCTCGGTAAGATTGTGGGCTGGGCAACTCGATTGCATTTTCTAGAATCTCTCATAGTACTGGGCTAGAGTTTCCTCTTTCTTCTGAACAATGGAGACGAGCTGCTTGCGAGTGGTATTTGAGATAGAAGTCGGGTAATATTTCTCAGTGAAGATTTTTGACATGTCCGCCCAAGAACGAATAGATCTTGCGGGAAGGTCGTAATACCAATCTAGGGCATCATCTTTGAGAGACCACTGGAATGCGCGAAGCTTGGCTTGCTTAATACTAACATTTGCAGGTTTCATGGCCTCGCAAATGGAGTGAAGCTGTTGGAGATGGCGAAGAGCATTTTCCTTGGCTACCCCTCGAAAGGTAGGCAGATGATGAAGCACGGCGGACTTCAGAGTCTAGTCATTAGGGACATTGGACCAGTCAATGCAGCTACTGGCCATATCGGGGGTTGCATGGAAATTGTCGATGGTTTGCTGGTCTGGGGGTGGTGGATCTTCGTGGTTTTCACGGTTGTTACGGTTGTCATTGTTGGCTAGGTCATCCATTGCTGGAAAATTAAAGTGATCTGGTATGGGGTTTTCGGGGTCACGATGGAGAAAGGTCAAGTCCGGGAAAAGCTGATGTTCCTGGTTAGCCAGATTAGAAGTGGAACCGTCGAGGGCAGGATGAGGGATCACTCTACGATGAGAAGAAGTCCCTTGAGCTTGCTTACGAAGTCCCCTTTCCATTCTGGTCAACTCGAGGTCTAGAGGAAGTAGATCGGGAGCAGATCTCCTGGTCATACAAGAAAAACAAAACAAAATCAGTACCGCTCAATCCCCGGCAACGGCGCCAAAATTTGATCATCACTCAAATATACTTAAATTTATCCTGATGCCTAAATGCACAAAGTAATGTGTATAAAGCAAGTCAGGGTCGAACCACAGAGATTGAAGGACTAATTTGTTAGTGAACTAGTATGACAGGGCAATATGCGACAAATCTAACCAAAGTAACAATAACAGGGGGGTTTTATGTTGATTAATAAATTAATCAACGTAGAGTAGGGGAGCTAACAAAACAGAATTGGAAAGTACTAATCTAGGGCACGAAAGTAAATCGCAATCCAGGGCAAGAAATGTAAAGTATTATCCAGAGCAAGAGATGTAAACAGATCAAATGCGGGGAAAAGTAATGAAAAGGATATTAATCAATTGAGACGAGATCTTAGCGAAAGCTGCTCCCTTGGGTTGTTTTCTAGGTCGGCTAGTCATTGGTGCAGAGGTTTTCTAGACTCATGTGCAGATCTGCTATAGGGACCGCTGTTGATACCCGAATTTTGACGCCATTTTTACTTAATTTTAGCATTTCTGTCATTACTATCATTTTTACTTAAATTACAGTCGTCTGTAGTTAAGTTACTGTCGCTAGCATTTTTAGGGTTTTCCTCGCATTTTAGCATCATCGTTAGCTTCGTCAGCTTTCGGAAATCGCGCTTTTAATTTTTCGGCAAGTATTTTCATTATTATTATCATTATTATTTTTAGCCTTAAAACTCACATTTTTTACTATCCGGCAGTCGTTTACTAGTTTTTTCTTCGTTTTAGGTCATCCCATGGATTTTAGGATTTTTAATATTTTAGCGCATTTTTTAGTATTTTTATTTTTTATTATTATTTTTGTTCGAGCTTTTATTGGACCCGAGTAAGTTCGCTCGGACAATAGCTTGACTTTAAAATGTTTTCCATCAACTAGTTGCTAGATTTTTTTCTGGTCGCAACGGTCTACAGCGTTTCGCGTAATTTTCGGTGTAACGCTTTATCTTTTTTGTTCCCGCGTTTCGCGTCTTTGAACACTAAAATAAACGCGTTAAACGAGAAATTATCGTCATTCGCTGTAGACGGTTAAAACCGTCGTATTTTTCTCTACGCGCCAGGACCTTCGGCTCGAAAAGTCGGAACGTTTGCTCGCCGGATCCGGCTCGAGGCTATTTAAATTAGATGAAAGGCCATTTGATCATGGCCATTGATCTGGTCAACCAAGGAAAGTCAACCAGATCAATGGCCCTTGAATTAACATGCATAATGCATGTGAACAGTGCCAAGAGAATTCTCAGCCACGAGCCCGCCCGAGCCAACTGCTCTCATCACAGCCACGTCTTCGTCCGAGTCCCTAGCCGTAGCCCCTAGCTCCGCCATCATCACAGCCGGCCCTTCCTCCACGCGCAGCCCGCGTCCGGCCACCACGCGGCTGCTTTCGGCTATAAATAGCCGTCGTTCCCAACGGCAAAAAGAGGAGAGAGAAATTTCGGAAGAATAGAACACACTCCCCCTCCATTTTTCCTAGCCAATTCACATACACTTGGACCACCTTCCGCACCCTCAAGCCCACTCCTCGCCGTCGTTCGCCGGAGCAGCACCACGGTGAGCATTTCGCTCTCGTTTTTTTATTTTTTCGTTTAACACTTAGTTAATTAGTTGAGCCTTAAAACTTACTGCAAACACTTGGTTTTCAGCTTAATTTCATCATGCGAACAGTAGTTTAAATTGTTGTGGCTTAGATTAATTGTTTCGTCAATTAATGTAAATATACATCTCCTCGTTTCCTTTGAATATCCCACTGTTTTTGCCTTCGTTCCTTGCTGTGACTGCACAGCTGCATTGAGGGAAGGGAGGCGAGCATTTTGGGCCAAGAACCAGGCGAATCCGTCGCCTGGTTCGCCACCTCCGTCGCCGGCAGTGGCTCCGGCGACGTGAGGAAGAAGAGGAATCACGGGCCGCATGGCCCTTCGGGCAAGGAAAGGAAGAAAGGTGATGGGCTCGGCCCATCACCATTTAAATGAACTTCCTTGGGCCAGGAACTGTTCCTGGCCCATTTCTTCCAAATTTTAAGTAGGGACCAGCCCATTTGCATTTTTTTCGAGCCTTCGATTCGTCATTTTTTTCGCAAAATGCTCACATGCTTCGTATGATTATTATTTGTGATATGCGCTTTTGATTTTATTTTATACATGAATTATTTAAATCACTTTTTTCGTAAAATATTTCGTAGGCTTTTTATTTTATCAAGTTGTTTATTGAATTGTTTATATGTGAATTGCTCATTCTTTATCATAATATTTATTGTCATGTTATCTAACCTCAGTCATTCATATCTAACTGTTTAAATTCAGTCATTTAAAATACCGCCTTTATGGTCGGTCGCTTTTTTTATTTATTTTCGTGAATATTCAACTGCTTTAATTTTTCGCAAACTGCTGGAAATCCTTCCGCAAATTATCAACTGTTTACTTTTCCGCACTTTAAATTCCAGCAATTTACTTTCAGCAATTTAAATTCAATACCGCCTACATGGTCGGTCGCACTTATCAACTGTTTACTTTTCCGCACTTTAAATTCCAGCGATTTACTTTCAGCAATTTAAATTCAATACCGCCTACATGGTCGGTCGCACTTATCAACTGCTTACTTTTCCGCACTTTAAATTCCAGCAATTTACTTTCAGCAATTTAAATTCAATACCGCCTACATGGTCGGTCGCACTTATCAACTGCTTACTTTTCCGCACTTTAAATTCCAGCAATTTAAATTCAATACCGCCTACATGGTCGGTCGCACTTATCAACTGTTTAATTTTCCGCACTTTAAATTCCAGCAATTTACTTTCAGCAAGTTAAATTCAATACCGCCTACATGGTCGGTCGCAATATCAACTGTTTATTTTCTGCAATATCGACTGCTTTAATTTTTCGCAAAACTGCTGGAAATCCTTCCGCAAATTATCAACTGTTTACTTTTCTGCACTTTACTTTTCCGCACTTTAAATTTCAGCAATTTACTTTCAGCAATTTAAATTCAATACCGCCTACATGGTCGGTCGCAAAATCAACTGTTTATTTTCTGCAATATCAACTGCTTTAATTTTTCGCAAAACTGCTGGAAATCCTTCCGCAAATTATCAACTGTTTACTTTTCCGCACTTTACTTTCCCGCACTTTAAATTTCAGCAATTTACTTTCAGCAATTTAAATTCAATACCGCCTACATGGTCGGTCGCAATATCAACTGTTTATTTTCTGCAAATATCCAACTGTTTATTCCCTGCATTATCAACCTGTTTTATTTTCTGCAAATCATTAAATTTTTTTTTCTTCCCTGTAAATCGCCAATAGCCTTTAATTTTTCTGCAGTTATCAAAACAGCATTTAAATTCTCGTATGCGTAAAATCAATCATTTTTCGCATGCAATCAACCTAGCATTTAAATTCTCGTATGCGTAAAATCAATCATTTTTCGCATGCAATCAAAACAACATTTCATTTTCGTATGCGTAAAATCCATCATTTTTCGCATGCAATCAACCCAGCATTTAAATTCTCGTATGCGTAAAATCAATCATTTTTCGCATGCAATCAACACAGCATTTAAATTCTCGTGTGCTTAAAATCAATCATTTTTCGCACGCAATCAACTCAGTATTTCATTTTCGTATGTGTAAAATCCATCATTTTTCGCATGCAATCAACTAGCATTTTAATTCTCACATGCGTAAAATCCATCATTTTTCGCATGCAATCAACTAGCATTTTAATTCTCACATGCGTAAAATCCATCATTTTTCGCATGCAATCAACTAGCATTTAAATTCTCACATACGAAAAATCCATCATTTTTCGTATGCAATCACCTAGCGATAAATTCTTGTGTGCTTAAAATCAATCATTTTTCGCATACAACCAAACTCAGCATCTCATTTCGTATGCGTGAAATCCATCATTTCTCGTATACAATCAACTGTCATTTAAATTCTTGCACTCATAAATTGCTTATTTATTTCTCGAGCTATCGCTAACACTCTCATTTTGCAGGTTTTAGTTTCAAGCTTCGCTCGAAAGTACGCCTTTCGATTCCTTTTTATTTATTCGATGCTTTCTGCAAATATCCATCGTATGCATGATATATAGAACTGCTAGAACTAAAATCAACCCACATGCACAACGTGTTTAAAGACTTTCTTAAAATGCCGCGTTCATGTGATTTTACTTCTCGCTTATATTGACTGCATGTACATGGGGACTTTCGATCCCACAGCAAACTATCGTTTTAAATCCATCATTTAAAATGGTACTCTGTTAGCAATCCATGTTAGGACCACGTAGTAATTAATTTAATCATGCATGGCCCGATGATGAAAAAGAGGGCGCTCATTCAGTCTTACGGAAATTTCAGTCCCATCACGATCATAATAAAGACTAAAGTGACGATTCCTCTGAGGGCCCCCTTTTTCAAAACGCATTTCTCAAACACCTTTTTAAACACCTCTCTCATCAACCGGTAACCGTTTTCGGATGTGTCTCGGGTGCCTAACACCTTCCCGAGACCATAATACGACCCCGAACCTTTGTCTGGGGTCCAGACCCCTTTTTTGTGCCTTTAGTTTTTTACTTATTATATTTCCTATGCCATGACGATTAGGGTTCCCTAAGCCTAGCAACCAAATTAGGGTGGCGACTTCATTGCATGCTACGAGGCGTCCATCTACGCTGAGCATTGTAAGGTCCCGAATTTCGTTGCACACTCGTGAATTAGCATTCCTCTGTTAATTTTCGTGGGGCGCGACAGTTTGGCGACTTCACCGGGGACACATGGTCGGAGCCGGTTTTATCTTTTTAGAGAGGTGTTTATGTGTTTATTTATTTGCTTTGATCAATTGCTGGTCTGTTTATTTATTTGCTTTATCAATTGTCATATGCATTCCATAGCGCCCTACACCCAGGGGACAATTACCAAAATAGGAGGGTAGTAGTGACGCCCTAGGACACATGTCCTGGGTAGTGTTCACCAATCCCAACTCGGATGAACCCCTAAAGCCAGTCGAAAGGTTATACGATTTCGCAAGGAATCGGGCGACTGGACGACACTTTAGGGACCTTTTCATGGTATCATCCGGGAACCATTTAAGCCAGTTAGAGGTGTCGGAATCAGAGCCCCAGCATGTGCATCATGATTATACCTGCTTTGTCGTGGCTCTATTTGCATTATTGCCATGATAATCTTGTCTTTTATATGAACTGTAGATTTTCTTACACGTGCAGGTTACTTTGCTTTTAAAATTTTATTTTTGTCCCACAGGACCCATTTTGCTCATTCAATACGTCGGCACCTACACTACTTTCACTTGATATTTTCGGGGAACAAAGTTTCAACGATCAGACACTACAAAGCCGAATTGCCGCCTTAGAGGCTGAGTTAGAAATGCAGAAAGGGGAGTTGGCTTCGATGGAGTACCTTTGGCAACAGGACTCTAACGTCCAGGAATGACACCTTCAGGGAAAGGCTCGGATATCCGCAAATCTTTTCTTTTTAGCTAGGACCCCTGATTCCACCTATCTTAGCCATTTTTGATAAATTTAGCAAGTTTACCATACTTTTGTAAACACTTTTAATAAAGTCATACTCTTTCAGATATTTATTAAAATCGCCTCATTTTTTCCATATCAATTATCCATCCAAACGCAACTCAAAAGACTATCGCAAAAAGAAAGAGAAAATCCCTCCGGGATAAACACAATCGTTTCACCAAAGAACCGAAAAATCAGACCAAACATTCAAAAATAGCCAAATATTGCCCACTCGTGGCCTTGTCCTCTTAGCTTATCGCAAACTCCAAGTTCATGGCATTGATTGTCATCCCTCCCCTCGGTTGGGTTCGCCAGGCGTCAGGCCCTACGTCATTTGCAAGCACAGTATGAAAGAGATCTTCCTAGCATGGCGGCATTGGTTGCCCCTGCTGATTTGGGTTTCGCCGATAGCATCTCAGTCTGCTTCGTATCGTTAGAATGAATAGAGGCTTCCTTCGCATATCATCAACGACCAGGAGATCACGCCTCTCCGACCACCCTGAAAATATCAAATGAAAGTGTTGCCGGAAAGCGATTGAGCAAACATGGAGGCCTTGGGATTGCACATCACCTGTATATCCTCACTTGTACTTACTCTTTCCTGTGTTTTTCTCTTTTTCAGGTTCACAATAGCTCCTCGGAAGCACGCTACTCCGCACAGGCTCCCTGTGACCCGACTTCAAAAATGAAAAATGACTGAACAGGCTAATACCAACGAAGCACTAATGGCTAGGATTGCCGAATTAGAGGAGCAAGTTAGGATTACTACAGAAAGGGCCGCTAAGGCCGAAAAGGAAAAGGATGAAGCTACCACCGAATTCCCTCGACCCTATTGGTCCCTCCGAGATGTGCATGGTCCCCGGGATCGTTATGCCACCGAAGTACAAAGTCCCTGACTTCGAAAAGTACACTGGGGTCGAGTGCCCAAAGACCCACCTTAGAGCATACTGCAATAAGATGGCAGAAATGATCCACAACGAGCCGTTGTTGATTCATCTGTTTCGGGAAAGCTTAACCAAACATTCCCTAACTTGGTATATGGGTCTAGACAGAGCCAGGATCAGGACATGGAGAGACTTGTCCGACGCCTTCTACAGACAATATAAATTCAACATGGAGGTAGCTCCCGACCGCGCCGACCTGCAAAATTTGGAAAAGAAAATCGGTGAGCCCGTAAAGACCTATGCTCAGAGATGGAGAGAGTTGGCTTCCAGAATCTCTCCTCCTTTAAGCGACAAGGAACTCTTGTCGACTTTCTTGCACACCTTTAAGGCTCCTTACTACACCTACCTGATCTCGAATCCTTCAAACAGCTTCTCCGACATGGTCCTAATTGCCGAAAGAGTTGAGCAGGGGATTAAATCCGGGCGAATCATGCCTTCGGCACTAGAGTCTGCACCCAAGAAAGCATCCATCGTAAAAGGAGATGTTGGATTTGTCGCTCCCCAAGCTAATCACGGGCAACTATTTCTACCACCTCCACCTTATCTATCACCACCGCCCTATCCTTCGCCATCGCTATATCAACCCACCTTCTTTCCTTTTGCCTCACCACTCGTTGCTAATATCGCACCTCAAAACCATACATGTTTCCCACCATCTCCAGCACAAACATCACAACCGATGCAGCCCAAGCCATATAACCCACCAAAAGACCCAAACAACCAAAACACGTCAAGCAATCGGTGGAACCGAGAGCCTTTGCCTCCTCTTCCTCTCCCCGCGGGAGAAATCTACAAACATCTCTTGGCAGCTGGACAGATCGTACCAGTTCCAGCTCAGCCTCAAACGCCTCCGTACTCGAAATGGTATGATCCCAACGCCAGATGCGAATATCACGCTGGAGCCCCGGGTCACGCTTTGGAAAATTGTTTCGCATTCAAAGCAAAAGTCCATAACTTGATCAAAAGGGGATGGGTATCTTTCGAAGGGTTAGCAAAAGGACCCAACACGTCCACCAACCCTCTCCCCAATCATTCCCAAGGAAAGGAAGGGGTGAACGCCATCTCAGCAGAAGGAATCAACGATTCTCGCCCTTCAATCAAGGAAGCGCCTAACGAAGAACTGTTCTTCGCATTAGCTAAAAATGCACACCTACCTTTCCCAGAGAATAATCAGGCCCAATGCCTATTCTGCCAAGGGGAAAGCAAGCACGAAATCCAGGATTGTAGACTTTTTCGGCAGAAAGTCAAGCAACTCACGACATTCGGAATCATTCAGACCGAAGGAAAAACCCGAGGAGCAATCAATGCCATCGAGGACCATTCTCCAGCACCGCATTCCTTCGAATATGTGGCCCAAACAGGGGATACTGCCACTTTCCCCTTCGCAGCCGAAACCATCAATGGGAGTCTAATCGAGGTATCAGACCTCCGTATGAGCACTGTGGGAGAAAAAGAGCCGTCGCCTAGTTCAGTCATTTTCGTAAAGAAGTCAGGGGAGTCTGTGCGCAACTGGACCATCACCATGCTTCCAGATGTCTCTCCGTAAATCACTCCTTTCGAAAATATCTACATTTTTGCACGTCTTCTTACGAAGACACTTTTGTAGGGACTCATGTTTCCTTTTGTTAAAAATCAATATATATGCAATCTTCATTTTACGTATCTCTTCTTTTCGCATTTTAGATTTCAGGATGAATGTTAATACGGATTGTCTTGATAAAACCCATGTCTTTACCGGCGAAGAAATCATCACTACAACTGAAGACAAAGCCGAAATCCCCAACGAGTTAGCCCGTTTACTAGAAAGTTCAGAAAAGGAAATAACTCCTCACCAGGAGGAATTGGACGAAGTAAACCTGGGGGCAAGCAAAGAGAATCAGAAGTTGGTCAAGATCGGAACTACCTTGGACGCAGTTCAGAGAGAAAGGTTGATTTCTCTCCTCAAAGACTACTCTGACGTCTTCGCATGGTCATACGCCAATATGCCGGGTCTCGATCCTGGGATAGTTGAGCATCGCATCCCTTTGAAGCCTGAGTTCAAACCGGTCAAGCAAAAGCTTCGGAGAATGCATCCAGACATCCTTCTGAAAATCAAAGAAGAAGTTACCAAGCAGCTAGAGGCGGGCTTCCTAAGAGTTGCCGAATACCCGGAATGGATCGCCAATATAGTGCCAGTACCTAAGAAAGATGGGAAGGTCTGCATGTGCGTGGATTTTCGGGATCTTAACCGAGTCAGCCCTAAAGATGATTTCCCACTTCCCCACATCGACATATTGGTAGATAGTGCCGCCAGAAATGACATGTTCTCCTTCAGGGACGGATTTTCGGGGTACAATCAGATCAAGATGGCACCCGAAGATAGTGAGAAGACGACCTTCATCACACCCTGGGGAACCTTCTGCTACAAAGTGATGCCTTTCGGACTAAAGAATGCAGGAGCCACTTATCAACGTGCTACCGTCACCCTTTTCCACGACATGATGCATAAGGAATTGGAGATATATGTCGACGACATGATAGCCAAATCCCGTGGAACGCAAGACCACGTGGACATCTTGAAGAAGGTATTCGAGAGGCTGAGGCAGTTTCAGCTAAGGCTAAACCCAGCCAAGTGCACCTTTGGGGTAACCTCCGGAAAATTGTTAGGATTCATCGTCAGCAACAGAGGCATAGAAGTGGATCCTGATAAGACAAAAGCAATACAAGAGCTACCCGCTCCCAGCACCGAAACGGAAGTACGAAGCTTCCTAGGGCGTATTAACTACATCGCTCGCTTTATCAGCCAGCTAACACTCACTTGTGAGCCGATGTTCAAAATGCTAAGGAAACACGGAGAAGCAGAATGGGATGAAGACTGCCAGCAAGCCTTTGAGAAAATCAAGACATATCTGCAAAACCCACCAGTACTGGTTCCCCCAACGCCAGGGCGACCCCTGCTCATGTACATGACAGTCACAGCTAGCGCCATGGGCTGCGTCCTGGGACGACATGACGAATCAGGAAGGCGGGAACAAGCCATCTACTATCTCAGCAAAAAATTCAACGAGTGCGAGATGCGCTACTCCATGTTGGAACGAACTTGTTGCGCCCTAGCATGGTGCGCCCGAAGGCTCCGGCAGTACATGTTGTATTACACGACTTGGCTAATTTCCCGCATGGATCCCCTGAAATACATCTTTGAAAAGCCGTATCTATCGAGTCGTATCTGTAGATGGCAAGTCCTATTAGCTGAGCACGAGATCATCTATGTAACCCGGAAAGCGGTTAAGGCAAGCGCCCTCGCCGATCACTTGGCTGATCATGCCTCAGACGAGTATGAGTCATTGAGCTTTGACTTCCCTGATGAGGACATCATAGTAATTGAAGAGGAGATCGCGGAAGATCTCCGAGAAGATGACTGGTGGACCATGTTCTTCGACGGAGCGGTGAATCTCTCGGGCAAGGGAGTAGGAGCCGTGGTCATATCCCCAAACGGTCGCCAATTCCCCATAGCGTGCAAGCTGAACTTCCCATGCACCAATAACATCGCCGAATACGAGGCATGCATCAACGGTCTGATGGCAGCAATCGACTTGAACGTGAAGAAGCTCAAAATCTTTGGCGACTCAGCACTCGTCATCTATCAAGCCCAGGATCTCTGGCAGACACGGGATTCTAAGCTCATCCCTTACCAAAAGTTACTCACCCAGCTCACACGGGAATTCGAGGAAACCAAGTTTGACCGAGTCGACAGAGAAAAGAATCGCTTCGCAGACGCATTGGCCACATTGGCATCAATGTTCAAGTTAGAATGCGGAGTGATGCTTCAGCCATTGAGAGTGGAGGTAAGGGAAACTCCGGCTTGCTGCGTCGTCTTAGAAGAAGAACCCGATGGGAAGCCATGGTTCTACGACTTGGTACAGTTCATCAAGAACCGGGAGTATCCACCGGGGGCAAGCCGGGTTAGCAAGAAAACCCTCCAGCGCTTAGCATTAGACTTCTACCTCGACGACAAAGTTCTGTATAAAAGGAGAGCTGATGGAGCATTGCTCCGCTGCGTCACCATGGCCGAAGCAAAGAGAATTATAGCAGAGATCCACGAAGGAGTCTGTTCCACTCACGCGAGTAGACACATGATGGCCAAGAAGATAATGAGGCAAGGTTATTTTTGGCTCACCATCGAACGAGATTGCATCAGCTATTTTCGGAAGTGCCACAAATGTCAAATCTATGCGGACCATCTCCACGTCCCTCCAGCCCCTCTCTTCAGCATGATGTCGCCTTGGCCTTTTTCGATGTGGGGAATCGACATCATCGGCCAAATCCATCCAACAGCCTCTAATGGCCATCGCTTCATCCTCGTAGCCATCGACTACTTCACCAAGTGGGTAGAAGCCGCCTCTTACTCCAGCATCACTCAGAGGACGACCATGCGATTCATTGAGAAGAATATCATTTGCCGTCATGGGGTCCCAGAAACCATCATCACGGACAACGACACCAATCTCAACGGAAAAATGATCGACGGTCTTTGCCAACGTTGGAAAGAGAAGCACCGAAACTCATCACCATACCGACCAAAGATGAATGGCGCGGTCGAAGCAGCAAACAAAAACCTGAAGAAGATCATCCAAAAGATGGTAATCACTCACAAGGATTGGCATGACATGCTTCCCTTCGCGCTGCATGCTTACCGAATAGCAACTCGCACATCCACAGGGGCAACTCCCTATTCGTTAGTTTACGGCATGGAAGCCGTAATTCCCCTCGAGGTAGAAATCCCTTCTCTCAGAATCCTGGCAGAGTCTGAAGTAGAAGAATCAGATTGGGCAAGAGTGAGGTACGAGCAACTAAACCTCCTTCCCGAAAAGTGCCTGGCTGCTATCTGCCAGGCACAGTTGTACCAGCAACAGATGGTCAACGCTTATAACAAGAAAGTGCGGCCTCGCCAATTCAAGACTGGAGATTTAGTGTTGAAGAAGATTCTCCCTCATCAGGAGGCCAGTCAAGGAAAGTGGGCTCCAAAGTACGAGGGTCCGTATCTGGTCAAGAATGCATTCTCAGGAGGTGCCCTAGTGCTAACCAACATGGACGGAGACGATCTCCCAAGACCGGTAAACGCCGATGCAGTCAAGACATATTACGCCTGAAGCGTCACGAACCGCCGCCCGGTCAGACCAAAGACATAAGGTTTTATCATGACAATCTGGCACGAACATTTGTCCCGAAATTAATAAAATAAGTTTTTTCAAGAGATGCTTATTGTTTTAAAAGAATTTGTTGTCCTTTGCTTTTTTCTTAAAACTTGTGAGATGACAAAATGAGGCATGGTATGGATGGCTCCCCAGGAGTAGCTCGGGACGTAAGACGCGCCACTTAGACTAACGCCACTAATCAATCTTCAGTTTTGCAGGGACGTAAGGTCTCACGCCTTAGCTCGTCATCACGATAGAACCAGAGAGTTCCGCTCATAGGAGTTGTTGATTGGCCGCAGCAGGCCACCTTCAAGAGCAAATTAGGAAAGATTTTAAGACAAACTATCTTGTCTAAAGCGAAATTCTTTTTCCTCGCAGTGATATCAGCACGACCAACATCGCAAACAACCTGTCTCAAAAGACTGAATGCTGGACCAAAGTCACAAAGCCCGTCCAACGCCGACTGAGCTGTCAAGACATTAGCAACATTGGCTCCCATCTCCGTTCACCTATTCGGAGGAGCTCACCACCAAACACCGTGGTCGCCCAGCGCACCCTTACAGGCAAGAACTCTTGGAAAAAGCACGAAAAAAAGTCTTCCTCCTAGGACCACCGTCAACATACTTAATGCGGTCTTGTTAAAGAGGATTCCCAACATCCGCACCGTGATCAACACGAGGAAGATCAATCCTCTAATTTGTGGGCCGCCAGCCGCTGACTGACGATATCACCTGAACTAAGATAAGAGCTGTGATCAAACCCCTAGAGCAAAGCCATCATCAACAAACATCCAACACAAGTCACACCACAGTGACCTATGGATGACCCGTCTAAAAGGGAGAGCTTAAAAACTTATCAATCACATTACTTTTGCCAAAAATTGTCTTGCATTTGCTCCTCATTTGTTCTCGCCATGTCTTTTTCAGGAGCTGGATAGCCCCATTCATTGCCTGCATAAGAACGGTAAGCGTACACCCATGCAGCCCCGCTGCACAATTCAGGGACAGAGGGTTTTCCCCTCTACCCTAGAGCAACCACGAAGCCAATCAGCGAAGGTCCAGCAATGACCAGTAAGCAAATGAACCAAATGCAGATCACGTCCCCACTCTGACTTGGATCGGCGGTTCCCACAAAGCAGCTGGAAAAGAAACCAATCAAAGCAAAGCGTCCCTGAGCTGGGACGACGTCGTAGACACCCTCGAAAACTGGGCTAAAGGAAGGGAGAATCCCTGAACTTATCTTGTTTTTCTTCTTGTTCTGATTAATTTCCCTTTCTACTCTGCTGTCCCCTCTTTATCTCACAGGGACTTGAAGTATCTTACTGTCATCCGCATGGAACTTGTGGAAGACGCCCTTGCAGTCCCGCTGCACATCTTAGGGGAGTCTATCTTTCTTTCCCCTTACTTAAATTTGTTTTCATTCCTGCTCGCTTTGTTAGCTTTAAGTCGAGTACGGTCGTCTGGCCCACTGGGGGCAACCTTAGGTCGTCGTTAGACCCTTGCAAATAAGTCATCCCCCACATCTTAGCAGTCAAACTATCTAGCAATCGAGTTATCCAGCAATCAAACCGTCAATCAGTCCAAATCAAAAACCAATCCAAGTCCCTTTTTAGCCCAGCTAAAACAAAAAGCATACTACTGTCATAAGCATTTTCATGCACGGCATAGGTCGGGAACGTCTGATCCCTCTTTTTGAAAAAAAAACACCCTCCAAAATTACCTGCCACGCATGATATGACTTGTTTGCTCTTATATCCGTGGTTTGCACCGACGTAAGCAGTCAAAAACAGATCCCGGTAAGCATTTGTGAGCCATCGCAGCATATCCTTCATGAGTGTTAGAGCCTGACTAGATACTAGTTGAGTTCGCATAATATCCAGGGTACATGCGCAATTAGACATGGGATAGCTATAAAGTGACATGGGACTTTTACGATCTTCTCCACTTTTTTGTTTCTTCCTACCTTTCTACCGTATGTCATTACTCCCCCCAAACCTTCGCTATCACTCATACCCCGGGAGCCAAAGAGCAGTTTCAGCTAAAATTGCCAGCCGGAAGTAAAAGCACGCCAAGTTCGAGTTCACGACAAAGGAGACGAAAAAGGTCACCAGGAGATCGCTAAGGACTATCACCGAAGAAGCAGCCACGACGAAGGCCGAGGCCTCAAGACAAAAGGGGAAGAGATCAAGATAAAGGTTGTGCTTGCTCTGCTCTGTTGCATTTCAAATCAAATCAAAAGGGGAGGGATATATATATATATATAAAAAAAAAAAAAAGAGAGGAAAAAGAAAAAGGAGAGAGGGGAAAAAGGGAAAAGAAAAGAAAGGAAAGAAAATGCTCAGAGATCTTTGAACAATCGAAGAGCCAAAGCAAGCATAGCCCGGGGACAACTCAATTCGAGAAAATCTCGAAGACAACTTTCCCTAGTGAACTCGAGTAGGAAAGCCCAAGGCCAACTCGAGAAATCTCAAAGTATCCTTCCCCAGTAAAGTCAAGAAAAAGAGGCCCAACGCCAACTCAAGAAACCTCAAAGCAAGCATCACTAGTAAAGACCCGAGAAGAAAGGGGCCCCACGCCAACTCAGGTAGTGAGTCGCAAAAAGAGCAGCGACAACACTCCCCAATGAAGACTCAAGAACAGGGCCCCTGGCCGAACGAAAAGCACCCCTAGCAAGGATCCCAGAGCTCATGCACTATATCAAGAAGGCATCCTCAGCGAAGCACGAAGAAGTTCGCATACCTCGCCCACATCAGGGCCACTTAGCAAGACATTGCCCACATCCGGGACAATCAGCAAAACATCACCTTCATCAAAAGCCTCCCCAGCAAAGCAATCTTCGCCAAAACAAGCTTCTTTCCGGACTTTTCATGTCCTTCTCATTCTTTTTCGTAAAAGTCCCATCGATTATTAGAACACCCATGCATGTGCATCTTCATTCGAAGTCTATTCACTCGGATTGACATTGCGAACTGTAGATTATGTATCATGTTAGTTGCATCTTTATGAGCGTAAAACACTTAGCCTTGCTTCAGAGCGGGAGTGCAAACACTAATATCAGGTGAGGACTACTTACGGCCGCAAATCATGGGAAAGTCTTGCCCTCGGGGTCGTTACCTCCGGAGCAGGATGCAGATGCATTCTAGGATCGTATCAGCGCCACTGGTGACAGCACAGTTTAGTTTCCAGCATAGCATCTTCACCTCCTAGAGTGTCAACATGCGTTTTCCTTCCTCCCAGAGTGTCATCACGTTTTCCTTCCTCCTAGAGTGTCAGCATTAGCATCTCCTCCTCCTAGAGTGACCTTAGGTTAATTTCCGCATTTCACGTCTTCTCCTACAGGAATTGACGTTGTTTACCTTTCTGTACCGTATTTCCTCCTCCTAGAGTGTCAGCATGCGTTTTCCTTCCTCCCAGAGTGTCATCAGCATTTCCTTCCTCCCAGAGTGTCAGCATTAGCATCTCCTCCTCCTAGAGTGACCTTAGGTTAACTTCCGCATTTCACGTCTTCTCCTACGGGAATTGACGTTGTTTGCCTTTCTGTACCGTATTTCCTCCTCCCAGAGTGTTAGCATGCATTCTCCTCCTCCCAGAGTGTCATCCTTCACATAATTCTACATTTCTGCATAATTATTCTCCTCCTCTTAGAAAGACATCATTAGGACAAGTCATTCATACATCTGCGAATCACGCATTATCCTCCCTAGGCGACGTCTATTGCATGTCAGCCCCCAGTGGAGCAGTCATTTACATTTTCATAAAAACTATTTTTCATTCATGTCAAAATAGTATTTGTTTACGTTTCCTGCAATTTAGGCTCTCTCGATACCCGAGT
The DNA here is from genome assembly GCA_963691705.1 of Viola odorata. NCBI lineage: Eukaryota > Viridiplantae > Streptophyta > Magnoliopsida > Malpighiales > Violaceae > Viola > Viola odorata. The sequence continues at coordinate 63,647,211 of OY829540.1, forward strand.
AGATCTAAGCTTATATCTTTGCAGGATCAACAACCTATCTTCTCCCAGAGCGACCGCAATCTCCTCCTCCCAGAGCGACATTCACGAGCGACATCGGCAGTTCCGTGGACACCTTTTAATCCCCAGTGATAGCATTCTTCTCCTCCCAGAGCGACATCAACCTATCATCTCCTTCCAGAGCGTCAGCAATTTCCTCCTCCCACAGCGACATCATCCCTACAAACCTAAGGTAAGACCTGTCGTGTCGCCAAAATTCGGATATCTAGGGGCAACGGTCTTTATTGCTTATCAAATCCTTCGATAAGACAGTAAAGAGGGGGCAACTGTTGATACCCGAATTTTGACGCCATTTTTACTTAATTTTAGCATTTCTGTCATTACTGTCATTTTTACTTAAATTACAGTCGTCTGTAGTTAAGTTACTGTCGCTAGCATTTTTAGGGTTTTCCTCGCATTTTAGCATCATCGTTAGCTTCGTCAGCTTTCGGAAATCGCGCTTTTAATTTTTCGGCAAGTATTTTCATTATTATTATCATTATTATTTTTAGCCTTAAAACTCACATTTTTTACTATCCGGCAGTCGTTTACTAGTTTTTTCTTCGTTTTAGGTCATCTCATGGATTTTAGGATTTTTAATATTTTAGCGCATTTTTTAGTATTTTTATTTTTTATTATTATTTTTGTTCGAGCTTTTATTGGACCCGAGTAAGTTCGCTCGGACAATAGCTTGACTTTAAAATGTTTTCCATCAACTAGTTGCTAGATTTTTTTCTGGTCGCAACGGTCTACAGCGTTTCGCGTAATTTTCGGTGTAACGCTTTATTTTTTTTGTTCCCGCGTTTCGCGTCTTTGAACACTAAAATAAACGCGTTAAACGAGAAATTATCGTCATTCGCTGTAGACGGTTAAAACCGTCGTATTTTTCTCTACGCGCCAGTACCTTCGGCTCGAAAAGTCGGAACGTTTGCTCGCCGGATCCGGCTCGAGGCTATTTAAATCAGATGAAAGGCTATTTGATCATGGCCATTGATCTGGTCAACCAAGGAAAGTCAACCAGATCAATGGCCCTTGAATTAACATGCATAATGCATGTGAACAGTGCCAAGAGAATTCTCAGCCACGAGCCCGCCCGAGCCAACTGCTCTCATCACAGCCACGTCTTCGTCCGAGCCCCTAGCCGTAGCCCCTAGCTCCGCCATCATCACAGCCGGCCCTTCCTCCACGCGCAGCCCGCGTCCGGCCACCACGCGGCTGCTTTCGGCTATAAATAGCCGTCGTTCCCAACGGCAAAAAGAGGAGAGAGAAATTTCAGAAGAAAAGAACACACTCCCCCTCCATTTTTCCTAGCCAATTCACATACACTTGGACCACCTTCCGCACCCTCAAGCCCACTCCTCGCCGTCGTTCGCCGGAGCAGTGGCTCCGGCGACGTGAGGAAGAAGAGAAATCACGGGCCGCATGGCCCTTCGGGCAAGGAAAGGAAGAAAGGTGATGGGCTCGGCCCATCACCATTTAAATGAACTTCCTTGGGCCAGGAACTGTTCCTGGCCCATTTCTTCCAAATTTTAAGTAGGGACCAGCCCATTTGCATTTTTTTCGAGCCTTCGATTCGTCATTTTTTTCGCAAAATGCTCACATGCTTCGTATGATTATTATTTGTGATATGCGCTTTTGATTTTATTTTATACATGAATTGTTTAAATCACTTTTTTCGTAAAATATTTCGTAGGCTTTTTATTTTATCAAGTTGTTTATTGAATTGTTTATATGTGAATTGCTCATTCTTTATCATAATATTTATTGTCATGTTATCTAACCTCAGTCATTCATATCTAACTGTTTAAATTCAGTCATTTAAAATACCGCCTTTATGGTCGGTCGCTTTTTTTTATTTATTTTCGTGAATATTCAACTGCTTTAATTTTTCGCAAACTGCTGGAAATCCTTCCGCAAATTATCAACTGTTTACTTTTCCGCACTTTAAATTCCAGCAATTTACTTTCAGCAATTTAAATTCAATACCGCCTACATGGTCGGTCGCACTTATCAACTGTTTACTTTTTCGCACTTTAAATTCCAGCGATTTACTTTCAGCAATTTAAATTCAATACCGCCTACATGGTCGGTCGCACTTATCAACTGCTTACTTTTCCGCACTTTAAATTCCAGCAATTTACTTTCAGCAATTTAAATTCAATACCGCCTACATGGTCGGTCGCACTTATCAACTGCTTACTTTTCCGCACTTTAAATTCCAGCAATTTACTTTCAGCAATTTAAATTCAATACCGCCTACATGGTCGGTCGCACTTATCAACTGCTTAATTTTCCGCACTTTAAATTCCAGCAATTTACTTTCAGCAATTTAAATTCAATACCACCTACATGGTCGGTCGCAATATCAACTGTTTATTTTCTGCAATATCGACTGCTTTAATTTTTCGCAAAACTGCTGGAAATCCTTCCGCAAATTATCAACTGTTTACTTTTCTGCACTTTACTTTTCCGCACTTTAAATTTCAGCAATTTAAATTCAATACCGCCTACATGGTCGGTCGCAAAATCAACTGTTTATTTTCTGCAATATCAACTGCTTTAATTTTTCGCAAAACTGCTGGAAATCCTTCCGCAAATTATCAACTGTTTACTTTTCCGCACTTTACTTTCCCGCACTTTAAATTTCAGCAATTTACTTTCAGCAATTTAAATTCAATACCGCCTACATGGTCGGTCGCAATATCAACTGTTTATTTTCTGCAAATATCCAACTGTTTATTCCCTGCATTATCAACCTGTTTTATTTTCTGCAAATCATTAAATTTTTTTTTCTTCCCTGTAAATCGCCAATAGCCTTTAATTTTTCTGCAGTTATCAAAACAGCATTTAAATTCTCGTATGCGTAAAATCAATCATTTTTCGCATGCAATCAACCTAGCATTTAAATTCTCGTATGCGTAAAATCAATCATTTTTCGCATGCAATCAAAACAACATTTCATTTTCGTATGCGTAAAATCCATCATTTTTCGCATGCAATCAACCCAGCATTTAAATTCTCGTATGCGTAAAATCAATCATTTTTCGCATGCAATCAACACAGCATTTAAATTCTCGTGTGCTTAAAATCAATCATTTTTCGCACGCAATCAACTCAGTATTTCATTTTCGTATGCGTAAAATCCATCATTTTTCGCATGCAATCAACTAGCATTTTAATTCTCACATGCGTAAAATCCATCATTTTTCGCATGCAATCAACTAGCATTTTAATTCTCACATGCGTAAAATCCATCATTTTTCGCATGCAATCAACTAGCATTTAAATTCTCACATACGAAAAATCCATCATTTTTCGTATGCAATCACCTAGCGATAAATTCTCGTGTGCTTAAAATCAATCATTTTTCGCATACAACCAAACTCAGCATCTCATTTCGTATGCGTGAAATCCATCATTTCTCGTATACAATCAACTGTCATTTAAATTCTTGCACTCATAAATTGCTTATTTATTTCTCGAGCTATCGCTAACACTCTCATTTTGCAGGTTTTAGTTTCAAGCTTCGCTCGAAAGTACGCCTTTCGATTCCTTTTTATTTATTCGATGCTTTCTGCAAATATCCATCGTATGCATGATATATAGAACTGCTAGAACTAAAATCAACCCACATGCACAACGTGTTTAAAGACTTTCTTAAAATGCCGCGTTCATGTGATTTTACTTCTCGCTTATATTGACTGCATGTACATGGGGACTTTCGATCCCACAGCAAACTATCGTTTTAAATCCATCATTTAAAATGGTACTCTGTTAGCAATCCATGTTAGGATCACGTAGTAATTAATTTAATCATGCATGGCCCGATGATGAAAAAGAGGGCGCTCATTCAGTCTTACAGAAATTTCAGTCCCATCACGATCATAATAAAGACTAAAGTGACGATTCCTCTGAGGGCCCCCTTTTTCAAAACGCATTTCTCAAACACCTTTTTAAACACCTCTCTCATCAACCGGTAACCGTTTTCGGATGTGTCTCGGGTGCCTAACACCTTCCCGAGACCATAATACGACCCCGAACCTTTGTCTGGGGTCCAGACCCCTTTTTTTGTGCCTTTAGTTTTTTACTTATTATATTTCCTATGCCATGACGATTAGGGTTCCCTAAGCCTAGCAACCAAATTAGGGTGGCGACTTCATTGCATGCTGCGAGGCGTCCATCTACGCTGAGCATTGTAAGGTCCCGAATTTCGTTGCACACTCGTGAATTAGCATTCCTCTGTTAATTTTCGTGGGGAGCGACAACCGCGTTTCCACACCGCATCCCCTGCTTACCTTCGTAGATAAGAGTCACCCCCCGTTTCCACATATGAGGTGACCTTGACTTTCAGTCGTCCTCCCAGCTACCTTCCTTGTCATCAAAAGGTAGCCTTGACCGTCCAGCCTGTCACGGCTCGAAGTAGGGAGGCTAAATTCAGAACGCCCATGAAGGAGAGGTAAGACAGATCTAGGGCGCGATAGCTCAGCTTGTCAGACTCGTACCGTATACCTTAGATAACCGTTTACCCCTAGGTGAGGCCTCTCGCGCTGCCTCCCCTAGGTGTCTGCTCTAACTCCAGGGCTTCGCGTCAGTTATAACCCTGGAATATGACGTTACTCATGCAGAAATACTAAGAGATGATCAAGCTCTTAACAGTTCTAGACAAGCATGTAATGAAATCGATAAATAGTCATGTGTCACAAGAGAATATATTAAGCATGCATTAGACCTCTTAGCCAAACCCTACAACCCGTGGAACACCCTTCACCAAGAAAGGGGTGTTTAGCTACTCATACTATAGTATAAACAGCAAGTATATATAATCATACAATGATAAAACAATAAAAGTAAAGAGGGAGTAGAGTAAACCGATAGATTAATTAATAATCAAAGAGGAAAGTTGTTGACAATGGCTGCTCTTGGAAGAGGAGAGGATTCCCAGAAATTAAGCACTGAAATTAATGTAAGAAATTATCCCTTTTAACAGTCGTCCTTACAAAACCCTAAAACTATGCTTATATAGCCTAAGCCTAGCTAGGAGACAAAAACAGCTAAGGGGAGGGGAAGGATCAATGAGGGCGTGACAGCACACGTCCTCGCAAAAGGAATATTCTGGGATTCCTGGCACGCCTGGTATCTTCTGGAAGCGCCTGGGATTCCGTGCGGATCTCAGAAGATGCTCTTTGGAAGAAGGCTCAGAACTGTCGAGGCCTTGGGACAGCGCACTGGTCTGGTTCGCGTCGAGGTCTTGACATCGCTCGATCTTCTAGGCCTTGAAACGGGGAATCCACAGAAATGCTCTCAAATCGCTCCTTTTCGGCCTTTTCCCTCCTTTGATGTTAATCTGCAAATAAAACTGAAATGAAGGTCAAATAGTAACATCGAGACCCCGAAAGGGCTAGAAAGGAGGGTGAAACCGAGACTATTAAACATGCTATCAGCGACATCATATTAGAGACCCGCAGAATCGTAGGCGTCATTTGGAGGTATCCCCACCTCGATACGCGCGCGAAATTCTTGATGATACTTCTGGCCACCCCTTTAGCCCACGCATAAGGCGTCACAGAGTCAGCCGACATGTAAAACTCCCCTCAGAATCTTATGACGGTACCAGAGATCCCATTTCTCACGTTAACAAGGTAAAGGACTTTGTGCAATTTCAGACTCACAACGATGCTGCGTTGTGTCAGATATTTGTAATGACCTTGTCGGGGGTTGCGCGCCTATGGTTCGAAGGTCTTCCTGGTGGGTCTATTGACAGCTTCTCGCAGCTAGAATCTAAATTCAGGAGTCGATTCAGTACAGCGGTCCCCATTAGGAAGTTTGCTGCCGCCTTGTTTGATATACACAGAAAACCTCAGGAATCCTTGAGGAGTTTCCTTAATTATTTCGACACCGAGATGTCACTCACGCCGGGTGTAACAGTTGATTTCACTATTGAAGCCTTAAAGCGAAACTGTTGCTATGGAAAATTTAGAGATGCCTTAATGGTTGACCCTCTAGCAACCTTAGATGCGTTAAGACTGAAAGCCCACAACTATGCGAGAATGGAAGAGGAAGAGAATAGGGACAGGATTCGAAACATGCCGCCAGCCATACTTCCAGTCCCTAACGCTCCCATTCCTACTACTTCTGAGGATCGTTTCATCGATGATTACGCTCAGCGAAAGGATCACATTCCCAAGACCTCTAATCGGCAAAAAGGTAACTCCTCAAAAGGAAAGCCTGATGACTCCTCAACGCAGCGACAGGGAGATCCCCCTAAGGGACGAGTTTATGACCCAAACCTTCCTTCCCTTATCTTGCCCAGAGCAGAAATACTAGCGATAGTGGAACAACGGAACTTGCCCATCCGTTATCCGGCCCCTGTGAGACCGGGGGTAACCTTAGGAAGAAGAGAAAACGCCTACTGTAAATTTCATAAAGCTAAGGGACACTCTACGGAAGTGTGTAGAGAACTTAAGTTGGCGATAGAGCGCCTGGTCAAAGAAGGCTATCTGGGAGAATTCGCCGTCAAAATACGAGAAGAGGTCAAGAGCAACCCAATAAATAGAGTAGCCGACAACGGACCGACACCTCCCCGCGCCCCAAGCAACGACGCTAGCCTTGCAGGAAGGGGTAGGGAAATGCTTATGGTTGATGACGAAGACGTCCCCATCATTAACATTATCGCTGGAGGCACACCTTATCTGGACGAGTCCGCACAGCTGACACCCGCGGCAGGGGACAAGCGAAAGTGAGCGGACATGTTAATCAAAAGTGAGGCGATAAGCGCCTTGGATCGTATGGTATTATCCTTTTCTGAAGAGGACGAGAAGGGCGTGGTATATCCACACAACGATGCGTTAGTGGTTACGCCCATTATCGCTAGCCATGGAGTTAGAAGAACTCTTGTTGACAACGGAAGTGTCGTGAACCTATTCTCATTGGAAGCTTACAATCTCATGAAGCGTCCTGATAACGAGCTTACGCCCTGCAAAAAACCCATTATCGGAGTAGACGGAGTCCCCATCCCAGTGACTGGAGTAACCACCTTGCCGTTATATTTTAAGGAAGATACCTCCAAGCGGTCAGAGGAGCTTCTATTCTTGGTGATGGATCTAAATCTGCCTTATAACGCCATATTGGGACGACCATTCCTCAACCGTTTCGGAGCAGTGATCGTCACTCAAATATACTTAAATATATCCTGATGCCTAAATGCACAAATAAATGTGTACAGGGCAAGACAGGGTCGAACCACAGAGATTGAAGGACTAATGATTCAATTTAAATGTATGACAAAGGGTAAATGCAACCAAAAATAAGAGTAACACTGGGGGGGTTTTATGTCGATTAATACAATTAATCGACGCAGATCAGGGACCTAACAAGAGCTAACAAGATAAATAAATAAAGCAGTTATCAAGGGCATGAAAGTAAAACACAATCCAGGGCAAGATAATCAAAAGCAATTCGGGGGCAAGAAAATAAGAAAGACAGTAAAAGAGATATTAATATGATGGGAAGAGATCTTAGCAAAGGGGTATTCTTAGGTTGCATTCGGGTTAGTTAATCATCGGCGCAAAGATATTTCATTCTCGTGCCCTAGACATGCTATAGGGGTCTATCACCTCCCCACACTGTCACTGCTAAAGAGATGACCTAGACACCTCGCCATCCTCCCAGGCTCCTCCCCACACTGTCACTGCTAAAGAGGTAACCTAGACACTTAGTCATCCTCCCAGACTCCTCCCCACACTGTCACTGCTAAAGAGGTTTTGAGGGCAAGATAACGACAGACAAGCAAATATAACAATAAGAATATATTAAACACAATTAGGCCTCTTAACTAATCCTTGCAACCCTTGAAACACCCTTTACTAAGAAGATGAGCTTAGTCGCTCATGCTAACAAGTAATAAAAACGAATCTAATAAATAACATAAAAGTAAAGAGACAAGAAAGGGAATGAAAGCTTAATAAATACCGGCCGGAGCTTAAAAGCTCCGGTTTGAAGAAGGATCAATGGCGGCGGCTGCTCCAACAAAAGGGAGGAACAAATTCCCAGAAAAGAAACCTAAGAGGCGACTGCCAACAACTAAAATGAGATATCTCCCTAAAACTCTAAAACTAGAGGCTTATATAGTGTCTAGCCCACAAGAGGACAAATTCCAGCTAAGGGATTACAAAAAGACAAATTCCAGCTAAGGGGAGAGGGTGACAGCACATGGAGCGTGTTGGAATATTCTAGAATCTTCTAGATATGCAAGGAATCCCATGAGAATCTTTGGAGATTCGTCTCTTTGCCTTTGCAGAGATATCGCGGGCGAGAGACTGCTCACTGGTCTGGTTAGCTTTCGAGGGCTCGACGACATTCTGATCTTCTAGGCTTGAAACTTGAAATCCTCAGAAATACTCCAAAAATGCTTATTTTCGATCTTTTCCTTCTATTGACGCTGATCTGCAATAAAGATTGGAATAAGGGTCAAATAGCGGAATCAAGCCCTCGAAAGGGCTAGAAAAGAAGGTAAAATCATGACCATGAAACATGCTATCAAGCAGCGATATCACAGAAACATCTGAGGTTGAAATATCCTTCCTGGTACAGTGTGGTCTCAATCCGGGGTAATCAGAAGTTAGCGGTTGAATGCTACCTGCTCATGACTCAGAAGAGTTGCGATAGGTACGTGTGCGTAACGGTGGATCCATATGAACAAAATGATGAGAAACACACTCAGCCTGTGGACAAGATGATTCACGTTCCAGTTAACGGGGTCGATGGGGCCATATTCCTGGTTAGCGATAACCTCAGCCCCGGAGGAAAACTTTCAGTTAGCCCAGTTATTGAACAAATGCAAATGAGAGTTTGCATGGAAACCAGCCGACATGCCCGGTATCTCGCGAGAGGTAGCGGAGCATCGACTTAATGTCAACCCTGACGCCAAACCGGTCCAAAGGAAACGGCGTGCCTTCTCTGCAGAAAAAGTGATAGCTGTCGACAAAGAAGTAGCGAAGCTTCTCGACGCTGGCTTTATTCAGAAAGTACAATATCCTACATGGTTGGATAACCCCGTCCTGGTTCCCAAGCCCAATGGAGAGTGGCGTATGTGCATCGACTTCACTGATTTGAACGACACTTGTCCCAAAGATTGTTACCCACTTCATTGGATTGATCAGCTAGTTGATCAGGCTGCCAGGTATGCTTATTTGAGCTCGCTAGACGCCAACTCGGGGTACCACCAAATCCCCATGGCCAATGAGGATGAAGAGAAAACTGCTTTCATCACTCCCAAGGCCACTTATTGCTATACGGCGATGCCTTTTGGGTTGAAAAATGCTGGAGCCACCTTCCAACGAATGGCGAATCAAGTCTTTGAAAAACAGATTGGGCGAAACATAGAGGCGTATGTCGATGACATACTGGTCAAAAGCTGAAGCTTCAAAGATCACCTATCCGACCTGGCAGAAGTCTTCGAAGTAATGAAACGATACCAAATGAAGCTGAACCCTCGAAAGTGCATGTTTGCCTTTCAAACGGGTAAATTTTTGGGTTACGTGGTCAGTCAAAAGGGTATCCAACCCAACCCTTCAAAAATCAAAGCCATCCAAGACATGATATCTCCTCGAACTGTAAAGGAGATACAGAGGCTAACGGGACGTGTTATCGCTCTGGGATGGTTTATTTCTAAGCAAGGCGAGAGATGCCTCCCCTTTTTTAAAGTTATACGCAAGAAAGCTGTGTTCGGATGGACAACAGAATGCGAAGAGGCGTTTGCAAGCCTGAAGGCCTACCTATCGTCTGACTTGGTGTTGACAAGACCTGAACCTGGCGATATCCTATATTTATACCACGGGGTTGCTGACGAAGTGGTCAATGCGGTCCTTGTGCGAGATGACGATCACACACACCGCCCTATATACTTCGTAAGTCACATATTGAAAGATACCGAGCTGAGATATGCCCGTATTGAGAAAATAGCATTCGCATTGATACAAGCCACGCGGAAGATGGGCTGATATTTTCAAGCTCATACTGTCATTGTGCTTACGGATCAACCTTTAAAAAGGATATTTCGGAAGCCCGAATCCTCGAAGAGAATGCTGATTTGGGCCATCGAGCTTGAACAATATAGGTTGCACTACAGATCCTGGCCATCTGTGAAGGCTCAAATTCTGGCGGACTTTATCGCGGAATGCACCTTTACCCCAGATCCAATGACGGAGTTGACTGAAAAAGAAAAAGAGGAGTTGGACCTCCCCTTCCCTGAAACCTACTCTGACCTCTGGGTCATCCACGTGGACGGCGCCAAAAATCAAGAGCTTGCCGGAGCGGGAATCTTCATGAGTGGGCCTCACGGCATCCGTGTGTCATATGCCATCCGAATCCTGCAGTCGTTGTCTAACAACGCCGCAGAATACGAAGCGCTATTAGCTGGGCTCAGGATAGGAAAAAACTTCTCCATAAAAGGAATACATGACTCAGGGAGGTTGGGAGACCTGCGATTGAAAATCTGTGGAGACTCCAAGCTGATAATAGACCAAGTTCTGGGACACTCTCAAGCTAGAGAGCCCATCATGGTGCAATACCTTGCCAAGGTGAAACGCGAGTTGATAGAAATAAAGAAATGCGGCATACAAGTCAGCTTCGAACACATTCCTCGAGAGGATAATGCTGAGGCGGATAAACTCGCCAAACTCACGGCAAACCCAGAAGCGTCCATAATTAAAGGGGTGTACTACCGAGAGATACCCATACCTTCCTTTATGGAAGAAGAGGCAACGCTTTGCGTGGAAGAAACAGAAAATGACTGGGGAATCCCCGTCATAAGATACTTGAAACATGATAAGCTACCAGCAGATAATGCTGAGAAAAAGAAAGTACTAAAACAAGCGGCACGGTGCACGTACTTTAACGGGGAACTGATGCGGAGATGTTTCTCTCACCCAGCTGCCAGGTGCATAACGGAACAAGAAGGTCTTCATACCCTCCGCGAAATCCAAGAAGGAATTTACGGCATGCACGCATCCGGCGGTACCCTAGTTGCGCAGGTCTTTAGATCGGGGTTCTACTGGCCTACTATCTGGAAAGACTGCCATAATTATGTGCGAACTTGCCAAAAGTGTCAAGAATTCTCCAAGATTCCTCGACAACCCGCCACACAAATTTATGACATCATGGCTCCTTGTCCTTTTGCGAAATGGGGGATCGATATCTTAGGACCGTTCCCAAAGGCGAGGTCTCAGTTGAAGTTTGTGGTCGTGGCGGTAGACTACTTTACCAAATGGGCGGAAGCTAAGGCGGTTGCCAACATCACGACAGAGAAAATCTGGCATTTCTTCAAACATCAAGTTATCATGCGATTTGGCGTACCCCGTGTGCTAGTCAGCGATAACGGAACGCAATTCACCAGCCAATTCTTCAGAGACCAATGCGTAGAGTTCAGAATCGAGCAAAGGTTCTCTTCCGTGGCTCATCCGCAAACCAATGGACAGGCAGAGGTGACGAACTGGAGCATCCTTAACGGTGTTAAGAAGAACCTAGAAGGATCCAAAAAGAAGTGGGCAGACGAACTGCCATATGTGATGTGGGCCTACCGCATGACCACGAAAACTAGTACGGGAGAAACACCATTCGCACTAGCTTTCGGTACTGAGGCCGTCACGCCAGTGGAGATTGGTACTATGAGCCTACGAGTGGCCTATTTCAGAGAAGAGATGAATGAGGAAAGGTTACGAGCTAACCTTGACGCGCTGCCAGAATTGCAAGAGGAAGCTTTTCTGAAAATGTTGCACTACAAACAAAAGATGGCGCGTTATCACAATAGGCGCGTCAAAGAACGGCTGCTGAAAGTAGGCGACCTGGTACTCAGAGACAAGTGAGCAACCAGTCAACGCCGGGGGAAGCTCATCCCGAACTGGGAAGGGTCGTACCGCGTTACCCGTATTGTTGGGAGAGAAGCGTATCATCTAGAGACACTCGACGGTACCCCCTTACCTAACTCCTGGAATATTGCTCGTTTAAAATTATATCATGCTAGACTTTGATTTATCTCTGCACCTTTCACTAACGCTAGCCCTAACCCATGCTAACACTCGAATAGTGAGCTTTCTTGTGTTTTGCGGCTGTGTGTGTGCAGACGATGAAAGAAAAACAAAAAAGAGGTTGCCAGGAGTGAAAAGTCCTATCCTTGTGATGGTCGATCTTGATCAGACGGCTCACTAAGTGAGGGCACGCCCTGATACGATCCTAGGATCGCATCTAGCCCTAGTGCGCATCAATGCCGAGAGACAGATAGCCTAAGAGGAAGATTTTTAGGTGTTTGACCATTGATTTGGAAAATACCCTAAATATGGAAAAGAGAGCACGAATTAATATTTCCTATTTTTATGTGCTTTAATTACTATGTAGAGCTTCGGCTTAAGTAGGAGTTCTGGAGTGATAATAATTGTAATTATTGTAATTATAATTAGTATTTATCTTAGATTAGAAGTTCTAGTTAAGATAGTATTAGTAGTTCTATTTCTAGTAAGACTTGTATTGTAAAACGCCTATATAAAGGCTTGTGTTTTCATTAATAAAATTAGATCAGAATTTACACATAAACACTTTACCAAATTTCCATTCCATCATTCTATCATCTTACTTTCTCGATCTCCGAAGCAAGTCGTTCTGGTGTACTTAGTCGTGGACTCGGTTAGGGCTAGTGAAGAGTGGCGTTTGTCGTGTTCAAGCGTGGAGGTGCGTGAACTAGTGTTGCGTGTGTAAAGCGTGGCACTTGTCGTGTTCAAGTGTGGAGGAGCATGAGCAGCGTGGGGAATTATCGTGTTCAATTTCGGTGAGAAGGGTTCGTAGGTGTACTCCTTCGAATTAGGTCTCAGGTGCCAGTCAAGTACTAGGTGTGCTAAAGGGTCGTGTTCTCTTTAGGGTACGATTAGGGCGTACGTCATCATCATCACATCGACGAGTCGTGTTCTTATCATTAACCTCAACTCGAAGGGTCGTGTTCCTTTCAACAAAGTGATATCAATTAATAGTATGGGATATTAATTGATCAAGGAGAGCGTTTGTGGAGAAGAAGGGGATTTTTGTCATAATTCCGCGCATCAAACCTACCCGAGAACAATATCATTCACTTAGGCGCCTCGGATTCTAACCCAGCATCCAAGGATCGTATCAGTTGGTAGCGGAGCTCAAGGGAGTTCTAGGTTTGGTAAGAAAATCCCAAACTATCTTTTCGTTTTGTTATTTAATTTTGAGTCAATTGTCAAAACGATTCAAGTGAATTGTTTGTGTCTTGTCTTTAATTTTTGTTGAGTCGAAAACCACAAAATCAAGTCCCCAAAAGTGTCTTTAAATTTTCTGTTTTGCTCGTTGCAATTCGGGTCCTGTTGATTTAGAAGTTCTAAGTCAAAGTCGAGTTCTAAGTCTAGTCGGTTTAGGAGTCTAAACCAAAGTTGTTTTTGTTAAGTCATAAATCCTACTTCTAAACTAAGTTGGTTTAGTAGTTTGAGTCCGTTTTATCTTTCAATTTATTTATTTAGATTGAGAGAAGAGTCATATATAAGTCATAAAAATAGTCCACAAAAAGAGTCATACAAAAGAGTCACCAAAAACAGTCCACCAAAGTGTCAGTGTCAAAATTATATTTAAATATATACCTATTGGAGTCTGATTTCATCGAGTCTTAGTTCGTTGGAAAGGTCTGTCTGTCAAGATTCCAAATCAAGAAGAATCAGGTGATTTGGATATCGGAGTCAAAAGATGCACTCAAAACACTAAACTGTGTTCACCGAAAATAGATTTACACTTTCTTGTGTTAAATTTGATTAAAGTGAATAAGATGGCTGAAGCGAGGCTTGAAGCTGAGAGAGGAGAAGTGATTGAGCTTATGAAGAAGCGGATGCAGAGGTTCGATAATCTTGAAGGGAAGCACAAGAGAGAAGACTACTCGAGAAGTATGGCTTGTATGGAATACAAAGGATGGATGCGTCTTCTCTTGATAAAATCGGATTTGCTTGAGTATGTGGAAACATTTGGAGAGTATGATCCCTTAGTTGATTACTCAATTAATACTCAAGGAATCAAGGAGGGATCGCCTTCATTTTGGAGTTATTTGAATAAACTTGAAGGGCGAGCGATTGGGAATTTCGATCATAGCGTTGCATTGAGGAAAGATTATGAGGTCATGATAACACCAATTTGTGCAACCTATGGATTGAATGAGGAAGAAATTCTATGGAGATACAATCTGTCCTTGGAGAATTTTATGGATCACGATTCGAGGACGAATCGCTTCTAAGGGGAAGGGTATGATACGATCCTAGGATCGCATCTAGCCCTAGTGCGCATCAATGCCGAGAGACAGATAGCCTAAGAGGAAGATTTTTAGGTGTTTGACCATTGATTTGGAAAATACCCTAAATATGGAAAAGAGAGCACGAATTAATATTTCATATTTTTATGTGCTTTAATTACTATGTAGAGCTTCAGCTTAATTAGGAGTTCTAGAGTGATAATAATTGTAATTATTGCAATTATAATTAGTATTTATCTTAGATTAGAAGTTCTAGTTAAGATAGTATTAGTAGTTCTATTTCTAGTAAGACTTGTATTGTAAAACGCCTATATAAAGGCTTGTGTTTTCATTAATAAAATTAAATCAGAATTTACACATAAACACTTTACCAAATTTCCATTCCATCATTCTATCATCTTAATTTCTCGATCTCTGAAGCAAGTCATTCTTGTGTACTTAGTTGTGGACTCGGTTATGGCTAGTGAAGCGTGGCGTTTGTCATGTTCAAGCGTGGAGGTGCGTGAACTAGTGTTGCGTGTGCAAAGCGTGGCACTTGTCGTGTTCAAGTGTGGAGGAGCGTGAGCAGCGTGGCACTTGTCGTGTTCAAGTGTGGAGGAGCGTGAGCAGCGTGGGGAATTATCGTGTTCAATTTCGGTGAGAAGGGTTCGTAGGTGTACTCCTTCGAATTAGGTCTCAGGTGCCAGTCAAGTACTAGGTGTGCTAAAGGGTCGTGTTCTATTTAGGGTACGATTAGGGCGTACGTCATCATCATCACATCGACGAGTCGTGTTCTTGTCATTAACCTCAACTCGAAGGGTTGTGTTCCTTTCAACAAAGTGATATCAATTAATAGTATGGGATATTAATTGATCAAGGAGAGCGTTCGTGGAGAATAAGGGGATTTTCATCATAATTCCGCGCATCAAACCTACCCGAGAACAAGATCATTCACTTAGGCACCTTAGATTCTAACCTAGCATCCAAGGATCGTATCACGCCCTGGCACACCTAATATTTAGCGTTGGAAGTGAAAAGTCATTTACTTTTGGTAAACCGCGCTAATTTAGGCGACCCACTAAGATGAGGCACTCCCCGGTATCCCTGGGAGTGAAAAGCCCAATCCTTATGCCGACCGTTTTTATAAGAGACGGCTCATTAAGGAGAGGCACACCCTAGGGAGATAGTAACTCCATCTTGGAAGTGAAAATCCTATCCTTGTGACCGGGCTAATATAGACGGCTCACTAAGTGAGGGCACGATTCCGGGATGCGAGGGCAACGCCCGAAAGTGAAAAGTCCTACCCTTGTGGCGGCCTGTCCTGATCAGACGGCTCACTAAGAAGAGGCACTTTCTGGCCGATCGTGGTAACGTGGAAACACGAAGAATCACGAAATCTCAGCGAGTAACCAGATGCGGAATCCCTGGTGAAGTGAGCTGGTTGAGAAAGCGATAACGAACGACACCTGTACCCTAGAATGGCAGCGGATTGGCTCCCACAGGTAACCCGTGTCTGTTATCGCATATCTCTTACTAACAAATATTAATTGAGAGTGTGTAGGATATTTCTGACCAACGGAGATGGTGACGCTCGAGATGACAACAGAGTCGTGCAACCCGTCAACGAAATTGACGCGAGGCCAATCGCGCTGATTTCTATATGATTCGAGGAGTAGGGCCTAAAGACCCTATTCCTTATCTCTTTTGATCGTGGGAGAGATACTTCTTTTTTGTGGAGTGTCATTTCTGATGAGGCCCAGCAGTGGTTAAGTTGAACCTGGCAAAGCCCGTCAGCATAATCAGGATGATAATGGCGCGATGGCCGCACTACGTGAAATTCGAAGAAAAAGAAGTACACAAAAGAAAATCAACAACAAAGGAAACCAGTATCATAGATGTGCTATTGTTTAAGCACCCACAAAGGGTCGCAAAAATATACAAAAGAGATGAACAAAAAGAGGATAATGCTTAATCCTCACAAAGAAAGGGCGATAATACCCCGCCTACAACTGATTCCCTGAACTCTCCCGCCCTCGGTAGCCACTCGACCTGGTGATAGCATATTTTTATGCATGATTTTCTCTCCATTTTCTCACCCATTTAAGGCATGATTCTGCTAAATTACTCTTGTTTTCATTACTATTGCAAATCTAGGCCTAAAAAGAGAGTTTATGCAAAAACATGTGTTTTTGGTGCATTTTGAGCGAATTCGAGCTTCAAGACCAAAAGTCGAGGTCCCGAGTCCAAAGCAGCGTTCAAGGTCCCGAATCGGATTCTCCATTCGGGCCCCCGAAGGGCAAAGAGCGGCAATTCCACGTGTCCTCTCGCCAAAGCTTCCACGTGATCCCCCTGACACTGTTCTAACGCTCTGCACTGACTACCAAATACCTACCGCTCTGACCATTTCAGCCCTTGAGCCCAGTCCAGACCTGCCAAAGCTGGAAAAATCAGACAGCTTTATGCTTTTTCAGCTTTGTGCTTTAAGGAGCATGGATCCATTTTTATAGGCTTTCAATTAATGCATTTTGTCCCTAGTTTTAGGCTGAAGATATTTTGTGCTTGGAGCTCTAGTATATAAGGGGCATCCAAGAGTAGTTTAGGAGATATCTCATAACTTAGCATAATTTAGAAAATCATTAGCTTTAGTTTTCTTAGACTTCTCTCTAGTTTCTTTCTCTAGTTCTTGTTAGATCATCTCCAAACTTGCCGCCGGGCTTCAAACGGAATTTAGTAACAAAGTCTTCTTTCCCTAATCTATTTATTTTACTTATTATGCTTTCTTCAATTATTATTTGTTTATCTTCAAGCATGAGTAGCTAAATCTTTAGTTCTTAGCAAGGGTAATTCAAGGGTTGCAAGGGCAGATTCGAGGCCTTAATGTGCTTAATATATTCTTGCTGCCATATTCAATTACTTGTCGTTTTAATTACATCTTCACATGAATTAATTTGAGGTCTGATCAGCTGATTATTATTTTGTGTGAATGTTGCCATCTTTGTGATGAATACGGAAGGAAAATTGCATGGAACAAGTAGGCATCTGTTTAGTCTTGACTGCGCCGAAGTGGTGTCGAATAGATAGGGTGAGTAGTTGATTAGAGCGAGGTCACGAGCCTGACAAACTAAGGGACTTTTAACTCTAGATCTGTCTTTTCTTAGCTTCATGGGCAGTTTGAGTATGGCCCTCCCGCATTCATGCCTGGAGGGATGGCAAACTGTCAAGACTACCTCATATGTGGAAACGGGGGGGAGTTTCTCTTAAGAGAAAAGTAAGGGATATCCGAGGAATCTGGTCCCTATGTCATTTCTATGACGTCTTGAATAGAATATCCTTGTGTTGATGACGATCGGGCCCCCGAATGCAACCCAAGAATGTCTTTGCTAAGAACCCTTCTCTATTTGATCGTTTGTGCTTGTTTCACCCCTGTTTTAGTATTTCTGGATTTATTTGCTGATTTGCTTGTTTTATCATTCGGGACCCCGAACGTGACATTCGAGACCCCGAATACTGCTTTCCTGGATAGAAATTGTTAGCTCCCAAATCTATCTTGGCTAACTCGTTTAGCCAAGTAAAGCCCTCCTAATTGTTGCTTTTCGTGCTTTTGTCCCGCGAGTACATTCAAGACCTTAGACCAGTCTCTCACAATCCCTGTGTTTGACCCTGACTACCACTGTACACTATAACTCTTGTGCACACACGTTTTCAGGCACTATAAATCTCTATTTGACTGACAATCACCTGGCTACGTGAAATCCCTCGTCATTGAGATCAGCGGAATTCAGCAGATCACCTTTGTAAAATTCTTCCCCATGAACCTCCACGAAGCAGTCGGCCATGATGGCAGCAGTCCTTTCAATATACCATTGACACTTGACTGTCGTCTCTCTCTCAAGTGCCGCCTTCTCTCCTGCCAAGGCTGCCCTCTCTTCCGCTAGGGCTGCTGTCTCTCCTTCAAGAGCGATACTTTTCAACTGTTCAGCTGACAGAACGGCGTTAGAAGCGGCCAACTGTTGCTTCACCTCTCTCACCTCCTCTCTGGCCGCTTCCATGGCCCTTATACATCCTTCTCGCTCTCCCAGCAATCTCTGCTTCTCTTCCTGCTCCTTTGGAAGTTTGTCCGCGGAAGCGGCAAGGGCAACCGTCTTTTGCGACATGCGCTCTGTATAATGATGAAACCGGAGGAGACCGGTAAAGAGGTTAGAACACAGCAAGTCAGCTTGCTCTCTATCTCCCTCAGCAGCAAAAGTGCTTCGTTCTTCGGGAGATGTTAGCATATGAGCGGCCAAGAAGTAAGCAGTGACAGCAGAGTTATCGCCCCCAATGGCCGCGATTCCTGAGCTACGTAGCGTAGGCAGGTCCACTTGATGAGTAATGGGCCCAGCAGCGTTAACTGAGCTTACATCGGCTAGGAGGTTGGACACTACCGTTCCCTCCCCGAAGCGCTTAAGCGTTGAAGCATCAGAAGGAACAAAGACCACGACAGCAAGAGAGGGAGGCTGGTTAGTAGAGGAATGATACCACATTTCATGGGCGTAATTTTATCCTCTTTTCTAGCCTTTTCGGGGGCTTGATTATTCTATTTGACCCTTATTTCCATCTTTATTGCAGATCAGCCCCAAAAGGAGAAAAAGAGCAAAAAAATGCATTTTCAGAGGAATTCTGAGGATTTCAAGCTTCAAGACCTAGAAGATCAGAATGTCGTCGAGCCCTCGAAAGCTAACCAGACCAGTGAGCAGTCTATCGCCCACGATATCTCTGCAAAGCCAAAGAGACGAATCTCCAAAGATTCTCATGGGATTCCTTGCATATCTAGAAGATTCCAGAATATTCCAACACGCTCCATGTGTTGTCACCCTCTCCCCTTAGCTAGAATTTATCTTTTTGTAATCCCTTAGCTGGAATTTATCCTCTTGTGGGCTAGACACTATATAAACCTTTAGTTTTAGGGTTTTAGGGATCATATCTCATTTTTAGTTGTTGGCAGCCGCCTCTTAGGTTTCTTTTCTGGGGATTTATGCCCCCCTTTTGTTGGAGCAGCCGCCACCATTAATCTTTCTTCAAACCGGAGCTTTTAAGCTCCGGCCGGTATTTATTAAGCTTTCATTCCCTTTCTTGTCTCTTTACTTTTATGTTATTTATTAGATTCATTTTTATTACTTGTTAGCATGAGCGGCTAAGCTCATCTTCTTAATAAAGGGTGTTTCAAGGGTTGCAAGGATTAGTTAAGAGGCATAATTGTGTTTAATATATTCTTATTGTTATATTTGCTTGGCTGTCGTTATCTTGCCCTCGAAACCTCTTTAGCAGTGACAGTGTGGGGAGGAGTCTGGGAGGATGGCGAGGTGTCTAGGTCATCTCTTTAGCAGTGACAGTGTGGGGAGGTGATAGACCCCTATAGCATGTCTAGGGCACGAGAATGAAATATCTTTGCGCCGATGATTAACTAACCCGAATGCAACCTAAGAATACCCCTTTGCTAAGATCTCTTCCCATCATATTAATATCTCTCTGTTGCTACTCGAATTTTGACCACGAGCATTTAAATTGTTTAAATTTATTTTGCTTTATCGGTTCTTTTTATCGTTATTTGTTCGAGTCATTTTACCATCGATTTCATAATTTTTTACCTGATTATTTGTTTAATTGTTAGTGTTTTTATTTTATTTAGTTCGTACGGAATGTGTCATTTCCACTCCCATTTCTTTACTCCCACGCACGGTCAAGCCACTTCCTCGTGTCTCCACTCTCATTTGATTCCCACGTCCGACCAAGCCCGCTCCTACCCATCACCTGATTTTACAATCAATCAACCCATGCTACCTCCCTAATTAAAATGAGTAATTGCCCCATTCGAACAGGAGGCTGATTAATCGATCCTGCTCCCTCTCCCGAAATCAATCCCTCTCCCTCTTCCGAAACCAACTACCGAAATCAATCCCTCTCCTTCATCCAATTAACCGATCACCATCAATAAACCAAAATCAATTAACCAATCCAACCAAAATCAATTACCCAAAATCAGTCAACACTGCCCACGCCGATCACCATCAACCACCCAATCATCAAACCACCACTGCCCTCTCAATCTCTCAACCCAAACCGCCACCCAAACCAAACCAAAATCACCGCTGCCCAGCCGAATCAACTCAAACCACCACTGCCCATCCCGAAATCAGTCAAACCTACACAAAACCAAACCCAACAGCCGCTGCCATTACCCATCATCAAACCTCCAAACAATCTCAAAATCAATACACATAAACGCACAAAACAAAATCATACATCACCTTTCATTCTCCCACTCCATCCCGATCTATCCCTGCTGATTCCTAGCCACCCACTGCTCCGGCCACCACGCTTCAGCCCAGCAGCCGTCCGATTCATCCCCGCCGCCACCTACCGCTGCTCCACCACGTTCGGACCAGCAGCACCGCTGTAATTACTTGTTTCTTATTTCTCTCGTTTGTTTGTTGTTCTTGCTTGCTTTGCTGTTGTGCTTGTGCTCGTTTTGCAGGAGTTTCGGATTGAGGAGAAGGAATGGGTTAGCCGCCGGCGGCTGAAGCAAGGAAGAAGGAATGAGGTTGGAGCCGCCGGCGGCAGAAGAGAAAAAGAAAGAATGTTTGGGTTTAGGTTTTTGTGTGTGTTTGTTCTTATGATTTGTTTGTAGGCTTGGGCCGGCTGGGAAGAAAGAAAGGAAGAGAAGATGGGCTGATGTGTTTGGCTGGCCCGTTAGAGGGTTTTATTTATTTTGTTCATAATTTTTGTGTGCATGCTTGTAATATTTATTTTATCTGTTTGCATATTTATTTATTCTATGCTACTAACCCATCTGTGATGCAGGTATCCGCTCGAGGAGATTTTTATTAGTTATTCTATTTGTTATTTGATTGAATGCATGATTGTTTAGAATTGCTAGAATTTAATTAAACCTTTCGCATGAGAATTATTTTTAATCTTAACACCCTTTAATAGTTTCATTTAATGGACCCTTGCTTGAATGAATTAGGTTTAGTAAATACTCAACTTTTATTTTCCTTAAATGCATGAAATTTGAATAGGATTAGTATTAAACATCACGCTTTAATTTAATTGCATGATTATTAATTACTAAATTCTTAAAATCTTTTAATCCATTAAAATCAAAACGAATAAAATCAATCCAAGAAAACTAAACAAAGTAGTAATTAAACATAGGATTTAAATCTTTTCCAATAATTTAAGCTCTTCTAAATCTTTAGGATAGTAAATCACCAAAGAAAACAATCATTTGAAAGTGGAAAGACAGTAAAATGGGCCTTAAGCCCAACTCTTAGAAAATACTTCCATATTTAATCCCTTTTTAGAGATCCCCTCTTAATGTGTTTTAAACCTTTAATGTTGAATGATCATTTAAACTATGCTTGTTTCGTGTGCGGCTTCGTCCCCACGTGTTTTCATATTATGCTTGTTTCGTGTGCGGCTTCGTCCCCACGATTGTCTTTTAATTTATGTTATCTTGACGAATGTGTTATGTGCGCGGCTTCGACCCCACTCCCCGGTTTTTCTCTTTTCAACGTGTTTTGCTCGCATTCATGAAAATGGTACTTTGCTAGTTTATGCATGCTAGGACAACTTAGTAAATAGGGTTAATCACGTGCATCAGCCCAATGATGATAGTGATCCATCGTTGTTCACTAGGATTGTCGCTTTGGTAAAGATTAATAAAACGGTAGTAATTTCACCAACTTTGCATGTAATCGGACTAATTTTGTACTCGGCTAAATATAATTGGAATATGTATACAACCGACCTTCTTTATCTTTTAGAGGATAAAAAATGTTATTTTCTGTTAAACAACTCGACAATAATTAGGATAAAATCAATCCAATCAACTAAAAAACTAAAGCGATGATTCTCCCCCTGAGGGCCAAATTACTTGTTTTCAACATGATTTTTAAACACCTCTTTTTTAGAACCGGTAACCTTTTTAAGGATGAGACTCGGGTGCCTAACACCTTCCCGAGTCCATAATACGACCCCGAACCATCGTTCTCGGGTTTAGACCCTTTTCTTTTGTGCCTTAGTTTTATTTTATTTTCTTCCTTTTTGCGGACTTTTTAGGTTTCCCTAAACCTTAGAAAAATAGGGTGGCGACTTCATTGTTATGTGAATTTCATTGCGTCCCGAATTTCGCTCGCGACGGTGCGACAGTTTGGCGACTTCACTGGGGACTTTAGGGTCGAAGCCGGAATTGTTTGTTTGAGGTGTTTATTTGTGTTATCTATTTATTTATTCGCTTTGATATCAATTGTTGTATGCTCACGCGCATTTCACGCATAATGCCTTGCCGCCGGGCCCTTCCCAAATAGAATTAGGTGGTTAGTAGTGAAGTCCTGGGGCCGACGCCTCAGTAAGCTTTCATGAACACTGAATTCGGACTTGAACCCCTAAATGGATTGAGCGCCTCGATTCCTTTTATGATTCGGTAAACGCTCTCGTATCCATTTACTGAGGGACCACTTCTATGGTATCATCCGGGAGCCTTTCAGCCAGTTAGAAGTAGTTGAAATCACCCCAGCACGTGCATCATGATTGCATGTATACGTTCCAATTTGCTTCACCATTGCCATGATATATCCCATGTATATGTTCCAATTTGCCTCATTATTGCCATGATATATCGCATGTATATTTTCCAAATTGCTTCGTTATTGCCATTATTCTCTCTTCTGCGATTTTAATCTATATCCTTTCAAGAAAGAACTATTCCTCCGAAAGCTCTTCAAACACGGAAAATAACAGAACTGGTCATGAGGATAGCGAAGCTAGAGGAGCAACTCCGAACTGCTACAGAACGAGCACTATAAGCCGAAAAAGAATGGGATAAGATGACACTTGATTATCCACCAAACTTTTGTTCATACAACGGAGCCTACTTTTCTATCTACTATTATGAGTCCCTCTATGCCCTAATTTGTAATTGGCGCAATTGGACAAGGAATTCCGGATTACACTCTAGAGTATTATTTCGCCTTTAAAGCACATGTTCGTCACCTGATCAAATATGGATGGACCTCCTTCGAAAGATTAACCAAAAGACCATATGACCCGCCAAAGAACCAAAAAATCCCAATCAAAATCACCAAAACTATCATCGGAACCAAGAAACGTTTCCACTTTTCCCATCATCCCCACTACAAATATCACAACACATACAAATAAGACCATATAACCCACCAAAGAACACAAAAAAACCAAGATAACAAAAACTATCGAGCCACTACTACCTCTTCCAGAAATCTACGAGCATCTTCTAAGCAGCCGATTAGGTTGTACCAACTCCAATTTGACCTTTCCAAACTATCTCCCGAAGGGGTTCAATCCTAATGTTACATGTGCATACCATGCGGGAACTCCGAGTCACACTCTAGAGAACTGTTCCACCTTTAAGGCACAAGTTCGTCACTTGATCAAGTGATGGAGGAATGAATATTATTTCAGTCGAGAAGATTGTTGATCCCTTCCCTTTTTAAGCATTGGGGGTTACCACAAGAAAAGATTTTCTTTGCGCTAGTCAAAGGAAGATATCCGCAGCATTCGAGGATAATTTGAGAAGATTGTTTATGTTGCCTGGGGGCAAGTAAGCATAGAATCCAAGATTGTGCGATCTTCTTACAGAAGGTGGAATAGTTGATAGATTTTGGAGGCATCCAGGTTGAGAAGAAGGACAAAAGAGGTCGATGTTATCAAATAAGCATTCTCACCCTTTATTCCTTCAAGCATGTATCCCAAGCATGTGCTCCTACCGCGGCTCCTTGCGAGTTAGTTTTTTCTAAGATTGTCCAGTAAGGATTCGCATGCAATCCCTTTCAGACTATGGGTATGAAGTTGTCGCTACCCCAACGAGGTCGGTAATGGAAGAAACTGTTGATTGACATTTAATTTCATGATTTTTTTTACCATCTTAAAACTACCTTGTTTATGGTGAAAATAGTGCCTTTCACGTCAATCTATCTGCTTTTAAAGGAAATGAAGAAAATGTTAGTTTTCAGCACAAACTAGCAATCTTGGGTGCAGTCTTGTCTAAAGACTGCCGATCTAAAAACGTGCAAAGATAGGAGTATTGAAATACTATTGCTAGAGTGTGGATGATAGCTGGATTTGCGTTGGAGGAAATAAGAAGAAAAGCTATCTCTGGGGTAAAAATCAGACAAACGACCAATCTTAGCTAAGATTGCCAAAAACGTGATGCGGTATGAGTCACGGGATTCTGAGCCAAAAGAATCGATTGGACAGCTGGAGACAGACAGAGAAGATCATTCGTGATCCAAGATTGCATCCTTTTAGGGATTATCCTCTTTTAAACAAAACAATCTACTTCTATTTTATTCGGACTTGAACTTAAGGAGTTTGGATTTTGGAAAGAAACGTAAGGGGCGGGGACTCTAGCTTTGTTAAAAGCTAGGGAAGGCTGTCAATTATGGGATCTTCCATCTTTCATCTTCCTTCTTCCACCATTGCTAAAATTGGCGGGCATGACCAAGAATGGGAGGTGTTATATCTCCAATAAAGTTGAAAAGCGAAGCAAGCCCATGGTTCTCAAAGAATAGTACAATAGAATCCCCAAAGATCATCAACTAGAGACCTACTTGGGTCAATACAACTTCGACATTCCATATTTATACTTATGGAGAAAAAGAACCATCTTGAAGCTCATTGAAAAGGTTTAGAAAACCGACAGGTAAATTAGATCGCCACCATGCTTCCCAAACGTCTCTCTTAAAAGAGATTATCACCACAAAGGAGGATGATGTTGAGGCTCCATACAAGTCAGCCCATTTAGTAA
Source organism: Viola odorata (assembly GCA_963691705.1). Classification (NCBI taxonomy): domain Eukaryota; kingdom Viridiplantae; phylum Streptophyta; class Magnoliopsida; order Malpighiales; family Violaceae; genus Viola; species Viola odorata. The sequence goes on from OY829540.1 coordinate 63,672,347, forward strand.
GTCTCTCGTCAGGAGAAGTTTAAAGAGATGAACTTGGGGGCAAGAACATCAGAAAATAGTCGAGATTGGAATGATCTCGAACTCTATGAGAAGTTGATTTCATTCCTCAACGAGTAAATGGATGTGTTTGTATGATCGTATAAAGATACGTCGGGTCATTACCCTAATATATTTGAGCATTGCATTCCGATGAAGCATGAGTCCAAGCCGACGGCATCGAAACTCCCCACCTGTCCATCACAAGATGAATGGCATAGTAAAACTAATCAATAACTTGAAGAAAATTATCCAGAAGATGGTGATCACTTATGAGGATTGACACGACGTGCTTCCTTTTCCTTTGCACACTTATCATATTGTTATTCGTACTTCAATGGGGGGCAACTCTTTATTCCCTAGTTTACAACATGGAAGCAGTGATTCAACTCAAAGTGGAAATTCCTTCTCTCGGAATCTTGGCTGAATCAGGAAGAATCCGATTGGGTGAAAGAGAGGTATGAACAGTTGAATCTAATAGATGCGATTGCCAATCATGAGGATGGCTAATAATAAGGAAGTGTGACCTCGCGAGTTCAGAACCGGGGATTTAGTAGTGAAGAAGGTCTTCCCTCATCAGGAGGACGATCTAGAAAAGTGGGCTCCCAAGTGTGAAGGTCCTTATGTGATCAAGCACACATGGCTTTAAAGCTTACCAACATGAATGGGGATGATCTATCGAAAATTGTGTGGCGGTTCAAACCCCACATTTCAAAAATCGCATGGCGGTTCAAAACCCCACCCTTCAACAAAATCATGTGGCGGTTCAAACCCCACCATTCAAAGTCGAATCAAGTGGCGGTTTAAAACCCCACATTACAAGAATCATGTGGCGGTTTAAACCCCACCTTTCAATCAAATCGTGTGGCGGTTCAAACCCCACCTTGCAAAAATTGTGTGGCGGTTCAAACCCCACATTTCAAAAAATCATGTGGCGGTTCAAACCCCACCTTTCAAAAAATCACGTGGCGGTTCAAACCCCACCTTTCAAAAAATCATGTGGCGGTTCAAACCCCACCTTTCAAAAAGTCACGTGGCGGTTCAAACCCCACCTTTCAAAAAATCATGTGGCGGTTAAAACCCCACCTTTCAAAAAATCACGTGGCGGTTCAAACCCCACATTTCAAAAAAATCATGTGGCGGTTCAAACCCCACCTTTCAAAAAATCACGTGGCGGTTCAAACCCCACCTTTCAAAAAATCATGTGGCGGTTCAAACCCCACCTTTCAAAAAGTCACGTGGCGGTTCAAACCCCACCTTTCAAAAAATCATGTGGCGGTTAAAACCCCACCTTTCAAAAAATCATGTGGCGGTTCAAACCCCACCTTTCAAAAAATCATGTGGCGGTTCAAACCCCACATTTCAAAAAATCATGTGGCGGTTCAAACCCCACCTTTCAAAAAATCGTGTGGCGGTTCAAACCCCACATTTCTAAAATCATGTGGCGGTTCAAACCCCACCTTTCAAAAAAAACATGTGGCGGTTCAAACCTCACCTTTCAAAAATTGTGTGGCGGTTCAAACCCCACCTTTCAAGAAATCGTGTGGCGGTTCAAACCCCACATTTCAAAAAATCGTGTGGCGGTTCAAACCCCACCTTGCAAAAATTGTGTGGCGGTTCAAACCCCACATTTCAAAAATCATGTGGCGGTTCAAACCCCACCTTGCAAAATCATGCGGCGGTTCAAACCCCACATTTCAAAAAAATCGTGTGGCGGTTCAAACCCCACCTTTCAAAAAATTGTGTGGCGGTTCAAACCCCACCTTTCAAAAATCATGTGGCGGTTCAAACCCCACATTTCAAAAAATCATGTGGCGGTTCAAACCCCACATTTCAAAAAATTGTGTGGCGGTTCAAACCCCACCTTTCAAAAAAATCATGTGGCGGTTCAAACCCCACCTTTCAAAAAATCATGTGGCGGTTCAAACCCCACCTTTCAAAAAGTCACGTGGCGGTTCAAACCCCACCTTTCAAGAAAAACATGTGGCGGTTCAAACCCCACCTTTCAAAAAATCATGTGGCGGTTCAAACCCCACCTTTCAAAAAATCATGTGGCGGTTCAAACCCCACATTTCAAAAAATCATGTGGCGGTTCAAACCCCACCTTTCAAAAAATCGTGTGGCGGTTCAAACCTCACATTTCTAAAATCATGTGGCGGTTCAAACCCCACCTTTCAAAAAAAACATGTGGCGGTTCAAACCTCACCTTTCAAAAATTGTGTGGCGGTTCAAACCCCACCTTTCAAGAAATCGTGTGGCGGTTCAAACCCCACATTTCAAAAAATCGTGTGGCGGTTCAAACCCCACCTTGCAAAAATTGTGTGGCGGTTCAAACCCCACATTTCAAAAATCATGTGGCGGTTCAAACCCCATCTTGCAAAATCATGCGGCGGTTCAAACCCCACATTTCAAAAAAATCGTGTGGCGGTTCAAACCCCACCTTTCAAAAAATTGTGTGGCGGTTCAAACCCCACCTTTCAAAAATCATGTGGCGGTTCAAACCCAACATTTCAAAAAATCATGTGGCGGTTCAAACCCCACATTTCAAAAAATTGTGTGGCGGTTCAAACCCCACCTTTCAAAAAAATCATGTGGCGGTTCAAACCCCACCTTTCAAAAAATCATGTGGCGGTTCAAACCCCACCTTTCAATAAGTCACGTGGCGGTTCAAACCCCACCTTTCAAGAAAAACATGTGGCGGTTCAAACCCCACCTTTCAAAAAATCATGTGGCGGTTCAAACCCCACCTTTCAAAAAATCATGTGGCGGTTCAAACCCCACATTTCAAAAAATCATGTGGCGGTTCAAACCCCACCTTTCAAAAAATCGTGTGGCGGTTCAAACCTCACATTTCTAAAATCATGTGGCGGTTCAAACCCCACCTTTCAAAAAAAACATGTGGCGGTTCAAACCTCACCTTTCAAAAATTGTGTGGCGGTTCAAACCCACCTTTCAAGAAATCGTGTGGCGGTTCAAACCCCACATTTCAAAAAATCGTGTGGCGGTTCAAACCCCACCTTGCAAAAATTGTGTGGCGGTTCAAACCCCACATTTCAAAAATCATGTGGCGGTTCAAACCCCACCTTGCAAAATCATGCGGCGGTTCAAACCCCACATTTCAAAAAAATCGTGTGGCGGTTCAAACCCCACCTTTCAAAAAATTGAGTGGCGGTTCAAAGCCTACCTTTCAAAAATCATGTGGCGGTTCAAACCCCACATTTCAAAAAATCATGTGGCGGTTCAAACCCCACATTTCAAAAAATTGTGTGGCGGTTCAAACCCCACCTTTCAAAAAAATCATGTGGCGGTTCAAACCCCACCTTTCAAAAAATCATGTGGCGGTTCAAACCCCACCTTTCAAAAAGTCACGTGGCGGTTCAAACCCCACCTTTCAAAAAAAACATGTGGCGGTTCAAACCCCACCTTTCAAAAAATCATGTGGCGGTTCAAACCCCACCTTTCAAAAAATCATGTGGCGGTTCAAACCCCACATTTCAAAAAATCATGTGGCGGTTCAAACCCCACCTTTCAAAAAATCGTGTGGCGGTTCAAACCTAACATTTCTAAAATCATGTGGCGGTTCAAACCCCACCTTTCAAAAAAAACATGTGGCGGTTCAAACCTCACCTTTCAAAAATTGTATGGCGGTTCAAACCCCACCTTTCAAGAAATCGTGTGGCGGTTCAAACCCCACATTTCAAAAAATCGTGTGGCGGTTCAAACCCCACCTTGCAAAAATTGTGTGGCGGTTCAAACCCCACATTTCAAAAATCATGTGGCGGTTCAAACCCCACCTTGCAAAATCATGCGGCGGTTCAAACCCCACATTTCAAAAAAATCGTGTGGCGGTTCAAACCCCACCTTTCAAAAATCATGTGGCGGTTCAAACCCCACATTTCAAAAATCATGTGGCGGTTCAAACCCCACATTTCAAAAATCATGTGGCGGTTCAAACCCCACATTTCAAAAAATTGTGTGGCGGTTCAAACCCCACCTTTCAAAAAAATCATGTGGCGGTTCAAACCGCACCTTTCAAAAAATCATGTGGCGGTTCAAACCCCACCTTTCAAAAAGTCACGTGGCGGTTCAAACCCCACCTTTCAAAAAAAATCATGTGGCGGTTAAAACCCCACCTTTCAAAACATCACGTGGCGGTTCAAACCCCACCTTTCAAAAAACCATGTGGCGGTTCAAACCCCACCTTTCAAAAAATCATGTGGCGGTTCAAACCCCACCTTTCAAAAATCATGTGGCGGTTCAAAACCCCACCTTTCACAAATCTTGTGGCGGTTCAAACCCAACCTTTCAAAAATCAAATGCTTTGAAACTTACTAACATTGATGAATTCAACCTTTGTTTTATAGAGTTAGTCATGATTTTAATCATCCCAACAACATCAGCGTCAGTGTCCGAGTGGGACTGAATTTGCAAGGTATCCGAGTGGAGCCACCAGCATCTGAGTAGAGCTGGATTTACGTTTATGCATCGCGGTATTCGAGGGGAGACGTCCGAGTGAATCCGCATTTTACTTTCTGCAAGACATCCGAGTGGAGTCATTAGCGTCCGAGTGGAGCAAAGTTAGTTGTTAGCGTCCGAGTGGAGCAAAGTTATTTGTTAGCGTCCGAGTGGAGCAAAGTTAGTTTCTAAGCATCCGAGGGGAGCCATCAGCGTCTGAGCGGAGCTGAATTTTTTTCAACGTCCGAGTGGAGTTGTCGGCATCTGAGTAGAGCTGGATTTACGTTTATGCATCGCGGAATTCGAGTGGAGACGTCCGAGTGTAGCCGCATTTTACTTTCTGCAAGGTATCCGAGTGGAACCATCAGCGTCCGAGTGGAGCCGAATTTAATTTCCGCAAGCCGTCCGAATGGAGGTGACTTTACGTTTAAGCAAATTTAATTTCCGCAAGCCGTCCGAGTGGAGGTAATTTTACATTTAAGCAAATTTAATTTCCGCAAGTCGTCCGAATGGAGGTAAGTTTACCTTTTCGCCAATTATAGTTATGCATCATGGTGTCCGAGTGGAGCCATCTCCTATCTTTCGCTTATAAGATTTGTGACATGCAATGTCTATGACGTGTTCATTTTGAGTATTCGTGGTACTGGGGCAACCATCTTTAATGCTCATCAAAAATTTAGATACACTTTATTTTTGATAAGACATTAAAGAGGGAGCAACTGTTGCTACTCGAATTTTGACCACGAGCATTTAAATTGTTTAAATTTATTTTGCTTTATCGGTTCTTTTTATCGTTATTTGTTCGAGTCATTTTACCATCGATTTCATAATTTTTTACCTGATTATTTGTTTAATTGTTAGTGTTTTTATTTTATTTAGTTCGTACGGAATGTGTCATTTCCACTCCCATTTCTTTACTCTCACGCACGGTCAAGCCACTTCCTCGTGTCTCCACTCTCATTTGATTCCCACGTCCGACCAAGCCCGCTCCTACCCATCACCTGATTTTACAATCAATCAACCCATGCTACCTCCCTAATTAAAATGAGTAATTGCCCCATTCGAACAGGAGGCTGATTAATCGATCCTGCTCCCTCTCCCGAAATCAATCCCTCTCCCTCTTCCGAAACCAACTACCGAAATCAATCCCTCTCCTTCATCCAATTAACCGATCACCATCAATAAACCAAAATCAATTAACCAATCCAACCAAAATCAATTACCCAAAATCAGTCAACACTGCCCACGCCGATCACCATCAACCACCCAATCATCAAACCATCACTGCCCTCTCAATCTCTCAACCCAAACCGCCACCCAAACCAAACCAAAATCACCGCTGCCCAGCCGAATCAACTCAAACCACCACTGCCCATCCCGAAATCAGTCAAACCTGCACAAAACCAAACCCAACAGCCGCTGCCATTACCCATCATCAAACCTCCAAACAATCTCAAAATCAATACACATAAACGCACAAAACAAAATCATACATCACCTTTCATTCTCCCACTCCATCCCGATCTATCCCTGCTGATTCCTAGCCACCCACTGCTCCGGCCACCACGCTTCAGCCCAGCAGCCGTCCGATTCATCCCCGTCGTCACCTGCCGCTGCTCCACCACGTTCGGACCAGCAGCACCGCTGTAATTACTTGTTTCTTATTTCTCTCGTTTGTTTGTTGTTCTTGCTTGCTTTGCTGTTGTGCTTGTGCTCGTTTTGCAGGAGTTTCGGATTGAGGAGAAGGAATGGGTTAGCCGCCGGCGGCTGAAGCAAGGAAGAAGGAATGAGGTTGGAGCCGCCGACGGCAGAAGAGAAAAAGAAAGAATGTTTGGGTTTAGGTTTTTGTGTGTGTTTGTTCTTATGATTTGTTTGTAGGCTTGGGCCGGCTGGGAAGAAAGAAAGGAAGAGAAGATGGGCTGATGTGTTTGGCTGGCCCGTTAGAGGGTTTTATTTGTTTTGTTCATAATTTTTGTGTGCATGCTTGTAATATTTATTTTATCTGTTTGCATATTTATTTATTCTATGCTACTAACCCATCTGTGATGCAGGTATCCGCTCGAGGAGATTTTTATTAGTTATTCTATTTGTTATTTGATTGAATGCATGATTGTTTAGAATTGCTAGAATTTAATTAAACCTTTCGCATGAGAATTATTTTTAATCTTAACACCCTTTAATAGTTTCATTTAATGGACCCTTGCTTGAATGAATTAGGTTTAGTAAATACTCAACTTTTATTTTCCTTAAATGCATGAAATTTGAATAGGATTAGTATTAAACATCACGCTTTAATTTAATTGCATGATTATTAATTACTAAATTCTTAAAATCTTTTAATCCATTAAAATCAAAACGAATAAAATCAATCCAAGAAAACTAAACAAAGTAGTAATTAAACATAGGATTTAAATCTTTTCCAATAATTTAAGCTCTTCTAAATCTTTAGGATAGTAAATCACCAAAGAAAACAATCATTTGAAAGTGGAAAGACAGTAAAATGGGCCTTAAGCCCAACTCTTAGAAAATACTTCCATATTTAATCCCTTTTTAGAGATCCCCTCTTAATGTGTTTTAAACCTTTAATGTTGAATGATCATTTAAACTATGCTTGTTTCGTGTGCGGCTTCGTCCCCACGATTGTCTTTTAATTTATGTTATCTTGACGAATGTGTTATGTGCGCGGCTTCAACCCCACTCCCCGGTTTTTCTCTTTTCAACGTGTTTTGCTCGCATTCATGAAAATGGTACTTTGCTAGTTTATGCATGCTAGGACAACTTAGTAAATAGGGTTAATCACGTGCATCAGCCCAATGATGATAGTGATCCATCGTTGTTCACTAGGATTGTCGCTTTGGTAAAGATTAATAAAACGGTAGTAATTTCACCAACTTTGCATGTAATCGGACTAATTTTGTACTCGGCTAAATATAATTGGAATATGTATACAACCGACCTTCTTTATCTTTTAGAGGATAAAAAATGTTATTTTCTGTTAAACAACTCGACAATAATTAGGATAAAATCAATCCAATCAACTAAAAAACTAAAGCGATGATTCTCCCCCTGAGGGCCAAATTACTTGTTTTCAACATGATTTTTAAACACCTCTTTTTTAGAACCGGTAACCTTTTTAAGGATGAGACTCGGGTGCCTAACACCTTCCCGAGTCCATAATACGACCCCGAACCATCGTTCTCGGGTTTAGAACCTTTTCTTTTGTGCCTTAGTTTTATTTTATTTTCTTCCTTTTTGCGGACTTTTTAGGTTTCCCTAAACCTTAGAAAAATAGGGTGGCGACTTCATTGTTATGTGAATTTCATTGCGTCCCGAATTTCGCTCGCGACGGTGCGACACTCTCTTACTGTCTTTCTTATTTTCTTGCCCCCGAATTGCTTTTGATTATCTTGCCCTGGATTGTGTTTTACTTTCGTGCCCTTGATAACTGCTTTATTTATTTGTCTTGTTAGCTCTTGTTAGCTCCCTGATCTGCGTCGATTAATTGTATTAATTGACATAAAACCCCCCTAGTGTTACTCCTATTTTTGGTTGCATTTATCCTCTGTCATACATTTAAATTGAATCATTAGTCCTTCAATCTCTGTGGTTCGACCCTGTCTTGCCCTATACACATTTATTTGTGCATTTAGGCCTCAGGATAAATTTAAGTATATTAGAGTGACGATTTTAGCATTTCTGTTATTTAGTTAATTTACAGTCATTTTCAGTTTTTTTACTGTCGCAAGCATTTTTAGGTGTTTCATTGCATTTTAGCATCAGCGTTAGCATCGTCAGCTTTCGAAATCGCATTTTTAATGTTTCGGCATGTATTTTCATTATTATTATCGTTATTATTTTTAGCCTTAAAAATCATATTTTTAACTATCCGGTAGTCGTTTGCTAGTTTTTTCTTCGTTTTAGGTCATCGCATGAATTTTAGGATTTTTAATATTTTAGCGCATCTTTTAGTATTTTTATTATTTTATTATTATTTTTATTCGAGCTTTTATTGGACCCGAGTAAGTTCGCTCGGACAATAGCTTGACTTTTAAATGTTATCCATCAACTAGTTGCTAGCTTTTTTTCTGCTCGCAACGGTTTACAGCGTTTCATGTAATTTTCGACGTAACGTTTTTATTTTTCCGTTCGCGCGTTTCACGCTTTTGAACGAGAAAATAATCGCGCTAAGCGGAAAATTTTCATTATTCGTTGTATACGGTTAGGCTCGTCGTATTTTTCTCTACGCGCAGGTACCTTCGGTTCAAAAAGTCTGAACGATTGCTCGCAGGACTCGGCTCGAGGCCATTTAAATAAAATAAAAATCAAGTTGATCACAACCGTTGATCTGGTCAACCCAAAAAAGTCAACCAGATCAACGGTTGACTATTTAATCAACCATGGTGCACATGCACCATGGACGTAAACAGCAGCGGAGCAGGCCACCAAGCAGCCTGCTCCCGTCGAGTCCAAGCGGTTTCCTGTCCCTTCGATCATCATCACGGCGACCTAGAACCTCCACCTCACTACCGTAGACCCGCCAGCACACGAGGAATGGCCACCACGCGCAGCTCCAGCGACGGCAACCCACGAGACTCAAGGCTATAAATAGCAAGCCAATCCTTCGGAAAACGGGCACCAACTTTGCAAGAAAACCTTGCTCTCTCTCCCTCTTGATCAGCTTGCTCATTTAGAGCGACAATCGCCCAGTTTAAGGTTTGAAACGTGAGCTTTCTCTCTCTAGCTCATTTTCGGTTTTTTGTGCAAGTTTTTCTTTAAATTCGTTTGGCTCGATCTTGAGCAAATAAATTTTTTTCTTTTATGCTATTAATTCACATACATGATGTAGATTAAATACATACCTTCAATTTTACAAATCGTTAGCTAGATTGTGAGAAAACGGTGTTGTCGTTTTTTTGAAATTAAACTCAGTGTGTTTTGAATTAAAACCTGAGCTTCGTACGGTCGAGACGCCGTCGAGGAGACGAGCATCTCGGTATGAAGATCGCGAGAAACAAGCAAGGGAAGCCGGAGCTTGGCCGCCGGCAGTAGCGCCGGCGACCAAGGAAGGAGACGAACAGTGCCATGTCTCGGCACTGTTCACGTATGCATGGGTGATGAGCTCGGCCCATCACCGTTTAATTCATTTCCTTGGTCCAGGAACTATTCCTGGCCCATTTCAGTTTCTTTTCTTTTTTAAATTGGGCCCAGCCCATTTTCAATTCTTTCCGAAACCTCGGATCACGCTTTTCCGTAAAAATAATTCGTATGCTTCGTATGATTATTTTTCGCAATATCAACTGTTTAATTTTTTGTACTTATCAACTGTTTAAATTATTCGCACTTTAAATTTCCGCAATTTACTTTCGGCAATTTAAATTCAGTCATTCATTTTACCGCCTACATGGTCGGTCGCATTTTAATTCTCGTAAATATCAACTGCTTTAATTTTTCGCAAACTGCTGGAAATTTTTCCGCAACATCAACTGTTTTATTTTCTGCAATATCAATTGTTTTATTTTCCGCAATATCAACTGCTTTAATTTTTCGCAGACTGCTGGAAATTCTTCCGCAACATCAATTGTTTTATTTTCCGCAATATCAACTGCTTTAGTTTTTCGCAAACTGCTGGAAATTCTTCCGCACCATCAACTGTTTCATTTTCTGCAAATATCAAATTGTTTATTTTCTGCAAATATCAAATTGTTTATTTTTCTGCAAATATCAAACTGTATATTTCCTGTTAAAATATCAATTGTTTTAATTTCAGCACTCATCATACTGCTGGAAATTATTCCGCAAATATCAATTGTTTTATTTCCTGCAAGTGGTCAACTGTTTTAAAACCCCTATAAATTTTCAACTACAATTAAATGTTTCTGCGCTTATCATGTCATCACGTAAATTTCGTATGTGTCAAATCAATCATTTTTTTCGCATGCAATCAACTCAGCATTTAATTATTCGTATGCGTAAAATTAATCATTTTTCGCATGCAATCAACTCAGCATTTAATTATTCGTATGCGTCAAATCAACCATTTATCGCATGCAATCAACATAGCATTTAAATTCTCGTATGCGTAAAATCAATGATTTTGCGCATGCAATCAACGTAGCATCTAAAAATCTCGTATGCGTAAAATCAATCATTTTTTTGCATGCAAGTCAACGTAGCATTTAAATTCTCGTATGCGTAAAATCAATCATTTTTCGCATGCAAGCAAACAGCCTCTAAAAATCTCGTATGTGTAAAATCAATCACTTTTCACATGCAATCATGTCATCATTTAAATTACGTATGCGTAAAATCAATCATTTTTCGCAGGCAAATCAAACTCAGCATCTCACTTTCGTATGCGTGAAATCCATCATTTCTCACATGCAATCAACTGTCATTTAAATTTTCGCACTCATAAAATTGCTTAGTTATTTCTCAAGCTATCGCTAACACTCTCATTTTGTAGGTTTTAATTTCAAGCTTCGCTTGAAAGTACGCCTTTCGATTCCTTTTTATTTATTCAACGCTTTTCGTAAATATCAATCGTACCCATGATATATAGAACTGCTAGAACTAAAATCAACCCACATGAACAAACGTGTTTAAAGAGTTGCTTAAAACACCATGCCCATGTGATTTTAAATTCTCGCATATATTGACTGTATGTACATGGGGACTTTCGATCCCACATCAGTTTTTTTCACTTCAAAAGCAATCATTTAAATTCGTACTCTATTAGCAATCCATGATAGGGTCACGTAGTAATTAATTTTAATCATGCATAGCCCGATGATGAAATAAGAGGGTGCTCATTCAATCTTACAGAAAATTCAGTCCCATCACGTTACGTTCAAAAATAATCAGTCGGTCTTGATAAATGGTAACCCCGTCCGAAAGACGTTCAAACGGTAACCCCGTTCAACGATTAATTATTTCTGAACGTCACGATCATAAAAAGACTAAAGTGACGATTCCTCTGAGGGCCCCCTTCTTCAAAACACATTTTATCAAAACACCTCTCTCATCAACCGGTAACCGTTTTCGGATGTGACTCGGGTGCCTAACACCTTCCCAAGACCATAATACTACCCCGAACCTTTTGTCTGGGGTCCAGACCCCTTTTTTGTGCCTTTAGTTTTTTTACTTATTATATTTCCTATGCCATGACGATTAAGGTTCCCTAAACCTAGCAACCAAATTAGGGTGGCGACTTCATTGCATGTTGCGAGGCGTCTGTTTACGCTGAGCATTGTAAGGTCCCAAATTTTGTTGCACACTCGCGAATTATTTTAATTTTCGTGGGGCGCGACATCTCCCCCTCATTTCTCTTCTGTTTTCATGCCCCCAACGTCCCCCTTCTTTTCATATTCTTTCCTGACCATTTGTATTTTCTTGATCTTTTTCCTTGGCAAGTGAGGTAGCGATTATTGAGGGTAACATCGAGGGCTAGACACCTAAAGTGCGCAGACAAGTTCAAGTGTAGGGAAGCAGACAAAAGCAAAAAACTTCAAAGCAGAAAGCAGAAATCTAGGGCAAGAAAAAGCATAAAATCAAAAAAAAAATCTCAAAACATTTCGAGCCCTAGATCATTCAAAGAAATCGAGCCCCCAACAAGTTCAAGTGTGGGGAAGAGAAAAAGAAGTCACCATCGATGCTGGAAGCAAATCAAGGGCAAGCGCCGAGTGAAAAATCAAAAGTTCCATGCCCCGGAAGAATCAAAGGTTTTTTAATCGGTTCGTGCCCCCTCCCTCTTCAAAAATATATATATATATAAAAATAAAAAAAATAAAAAAGAAAAAAAGAGAAAAAGAAAAAGAAAAATTCAAAATACAAGGAGGGGGGCATTAAGCGAACAAAGGAAGTATCCGCATCCGAAGCCTCAACAAGAAAAGAGTTTCCTGCCCTCGAAAGAAGACCTCTGTCTAGCCCTCGAATAACTTCGTGCCCTCGATAAAAGCTGCCTTGCCACTTCGCCTTTTTCCTACCCCAAGGAATCCATCCAGGTTTTATCTGGTCCTTTCTTATCTTTCCTTCTTTTCTCCCTCATTTCTCTTCTGTTCATCTCCTGCTCCTCTCTTCCACATTTCTAGCTCATTGTGCCCTTTTCTTTCTCTTTGCTGATGCCTTATTTTTCTGATCGTTGATTGCCCATGCTTGTGTTCTACAGTACTCGGATTGACGTGCAAACTCTGCCTGTGTTGTGTTATTTGCATTCTTGAGTGATAGCCTAAACACATGTTTTATTGCGAGCGTAAGTGCAAACACATATCTAGGTGAGGGCTCCTAGTGAATAGGCTTGGTCTAGAAAAGTCTGATTGATAGGGTCGTTATCCTATTAGTCTGATGCAGGTGCTTTTCTAGGGCTAGATGTGTTTTGGTCGAGTGTAGTTTGTCGAATTACTTGTCTATTCTGTGTGTTATGAGGTTGAAGATGAATGTCACTGCATGAGGTGGTTTTTCAGTTTTGTTAATGCTCGAGGATGAGCATTGGGGCAGTGTGTGGATGTTTGATAGCACGTTTCATTGGCGTAATTTTATCCTCTTTTCTAGCCTTTTCGGGGGCTTGATTCTTCTATTTGACACTTATTTTCATCTTTATTGTAGATCAGCCCCAAAAGGAGAAAAAGAGCAAAAAGATGCATTTTCAAAGGAATTCTAAGATTTCAAGCTTCAAGGCCTAGAAGATCAGAATGTCGTCGAGCCCTCGAAAGCTAACCAGACCAGTGAGCAGTCTCTCGCCCGCGATATCTCTGCAAAGCCAAAGAGACGAATCTCCAAAGATTCTCACGGGATTCCTTGCATATCTAGAAGATTCCAGAATATTCCAACACGCTACATGTGCTGTCACCCTCTCCCCTTAGCTAGAATTTGTCTTTTTGTAATCCCTTAGCTGGAATTTGTCCTCTTGTGGGCTAGACACTATATAAACCTTTAGTTTTAGGGTTTTAGGGATCATATCTCTTAGGTTTCTTTTCTGGGGATTTGTGCCCCCCTTTTGTTGGAGCAGCCGCCACCATTAATCTTTCTTCAAACCGGAGCTTTTAAGCTCCGGCCGGTATTTATTAAGCTTTCATTCCCTTTCTTGTCTCTTTACTTTTATGTTATTTATTAGATTCGTTTTTATTACTTGTTAGCATGAGCGGCTAAGCTCATCTTCTTAGTAAAGGGTGTTTCAAGGGTTGCAAGGATTAGTTAAGAGGCATAATTGTGTTTAATATATTCTTATTGTTATATTTGCTTGTATGTCGTTATCTTGCCCTCGAAACCTCTTTAGCAGTGACAGTGTGGGGAGGAGTCTGGGAGGATGACGAAGTGTCTAGGTTACCTCTTTAGCAGTGACAGTGTGGGGAGGAGCCTGGGAGGATGGCGAGGTGTCTAGGTCATCTCTTTAGCAGTGACAGTGTGGGGAGGTGATAGACCCCTTATAGCATGTCTAGGGCACGAGAATGAAATATCTTTGCGCCGATGATTAACTAACCCGAATGCAACCTAAGAATACTCCTTTGCTAAGATCTCTTCCCATCATATTAATATCTCTCTTACTGTCTTTCTTATTTTCTTGCCCCCGAATTGCTTTTGATTATCTTGCCCTAGATTGTGTTTTACTTTCGTGCCCTTGATAACTGCTTTATTTATTTGTCTTGTTAGCTCTTGTTAGCTCCCTGATCTGCGTCGATTAATTGTATTAATCAACATAAAACCCCCCTAGTGTTACTCCTATTTTTGGTTGCATTTATCCTTTGTCATACATTTAAATTGAATCATTAGTCCTTCAATCTCTGTGGTTCGACCCTGTCTTGCCCTGTACACATTTATTTGTGCATTTAGGCATCAGGATAAATTTAAGTATATTTGAGTGACGATCAAGGAACCCCCCTGCGGCCCGAAAGGGTCATGGGGTTGATAGGAGGAGAAGCCTGACAGGTCGTTATTATAGACCAAGTTAGAAGAAAAATGAGGAACCTCCGAACTAAACGAAGGTGGAGAAGTCTCAAAAGACCCAGGAGCGCCCATGTTCCCAAAAATGCTAGCGGCCTGGTCCGGGGGATGTGCTGAAGAGTCAAGGACGGTTTGATGCTTCTCCCCGACGTCAACTTGACTCGATGACAGGCTTGTGCCTTCTCTATCGGGCCTCTGCCTCTTCCTTGATTGACTCAGAATATGCCTCAAATCTATATTGCTCGGCGGTAGCGTATGGGTAGAGGCGCCATAAGTATCCTATGAAGAAAAATAATCACCAGAAATGAAAAACAAAAGAAAATGCAAGAAGGCATTGAAAAACAGCGCAAGAGGTATCGTGGAGCATTTACAGTTACCGTCTCAGCGATAGGTGCTTCCGAAGAGGCTGTCGCATCCAAAGAAGGCGGGAGGGTGGCAACGCTCCTTGTTTTCCTTTTCTTTTTTCCCTTTGCGGAAGCCTTAGAAGCGGCTGGCTGAACAGGAAGAGCAGCAACTGATATGATAGGAATACCGACAGGAATGGTCTCGGTTTCCTCATCAACCAAAGTAGAAGATGTTTGGGGAGGAATCGAAATAGTAACAGGTGGAACAACTGAAGTGGTGGTGGTATCGACAGCCACAGCCGTTTGCTCAGCCTCCTCTCTTTGTCGAAGCCTTTTTAAGCGCCTCTAACGCTCTCAGGAATGTACTTGGGATCAGTCGCTGCAAAAGCGCAAGACAACGTTAGCGTTAGTACCAATGCTGAAAATCAAAAAATGACGCGATACTCACGTTTAACGCAGGCTCGAATATCGGCCCCACAGGCCAGAAGGCGGGTGTGAACGCTGATTTCCAGTTTAAGTAACTTGTGAAACCAGTTTTGCTCTGTCTCGTTAAGATCCTCCCGGCGCCAAGCACTGTCCTTGACGTCTTGGTTGAAACCCGACCGCCACCATGGATCTGGAAGCTCGGGAGTCTCGACAATAAAAAATTGCTCTTTCCATCTTTCGATGGAAGACTCTAAATGAAGAAGTTTCCAGGTGAAGTTCTTAAGGGAATCATCATCATAACGGGGTGATATCGCTATCACACCCTGACGGTTATACATCCGAAACAAAGATTTGAGTAATGCAAGGGAAGGAGAGGTAATTCCCTTGTACTTACAGAGTTCTAAAAATGCATAATCGCCGCAGTAGGCATTTGGAGCAAATTGAGCGGGGCTCAGATCAAGAGAAGTAAGCAACTCTTGGATGAAAGAGTCGACCGGAAACTGAAAACTATAGCGAAACATCTGGGCATACAAGATTCCACATTTGCCGGTCAGAACGTTGTTCAGACGTAGAGACTCAGGGGTAACAAAAACCTTGAAGCCCTCAGGGATGTTGGCACAATGATCGGTTAAATGCTTATGGAGGATGGTTGGAGAAGTAATAGTACTGGCTGTATTATCTATTTTCTCCTCATCAACCGATTTAGACCCAGAAGCACGAGTTTTACCCTTACCCATGGTGGAAAAAGAAAACAAAAAGATAAAGAAGACAGCAAAGGGAAATAAAGAAATACCTTTTTGAGAAGGGAATTGAAGCACCCAGGAGATGAAAAGCAGAAATGCAAGACGATTCGAGAAGATACAGAGAAAACAGATTATCAAAAGTGAAAAAAAGAAATAAGTGTTGGGTTTTATAACCTTAAGGGGCCAAGTGAAACGAGTGCTGGAACAGTCGCCACGCGCGTGACAGGCGTGAGCAATGAGTACAACCCTAGAAAAGCGAGAAGACGCTTTGATCCTATCAAATCACGCTAGCCCTAGCGTCCTAATGAACAGACACGTGTCTCTGAACCATCCTGATCCCTTGCTCACATTAATGAGGGGATCCTGAGCATTAAATGCTCCGAAAAATAGAATCGCTTTATCAAAAAGAGGACAAGCAGGATGACGTAACCATTAAAATAACGCCAAGAGGCAAATTAATCGTTATCTGGAGTGGAATGACAGTCGTTATTATGCAAGCGTTATCAATTATTACAAGCCAAACGAAACCAATGTTTGAAGAAAAATAAAACACTCGCAAGCGCTGTCTTACGCCAATCACGGAAGAACTCCTTTATTGCCCCCGACATCTATATCCTTAAATTTCTCAAATGCGTAATTAGCTATCTTGGCAGGATCGAAAGCCCCGCTACGATAATAGTCTGGGAATCTAGCGGCAAAGGCTCGTATTGCCTTGTCTTTCCACCGCGATATCTCAGTGGGTACCTTCGCCAACTCCGCATCACAGGCCGATATCTCTTCACGAAGGAGAGAGTTTCTTCTGTTAGCAGTCACCAATTCCACCTCCAAAAGCTCTATCTTTGCCTTCCCTATCGACTTCTCTCTGGCTAATTCAGCACGACAGTCGTTCAGCTCTGCTTGGGTATCGTTGTGGAGTTGCGTCAACTCCGCCACCTTGGCAGGGGAACCTCGAATCTTGTCGCCATGGATATCAAGGAAGTAATTCAGCATGCGGAAGCTAGCTAGCACGTCATTCAGAGCGTGTTCGCGATGAACCTCCAGAGGAAGCTTTGACATCTCCTCTCTATCTTCAGGAGAGTCAAATATTGTACTTACTATAGAGCCTACAGGATCATTTCGCGATAGCGGATCCGATATTCCTAGTGTGCGAAGTCCGCTGGTGCCAAAGGTGGACAGATCTAGGTGGTAGGAAGTGGCTCCTTGAGGACTTTGAGAGGAAAGATTGGCGGTAAAGGGAGGAGAGCAATTTTCAGCGGAACCACCAACTCCTGAAATAGAAGTGTAGAATAATGGCAGAAGGCCATTTGGCGGAGGATCAGGGGTAGCGGCAGGCTCAAGGATTGGTGCAGTGATATCAGGAATGAAAGAGGAAATAAGAGAGTCGGAAGCGGCAGTTGAAGGAGGAGGGTTCACCACTGGCGGAACCTCGGAAGTCTTAGGAGGAACGTTGGTTGACGTCTCAACCACTGTCGCCGTTTTGGAGGTACTCGCACCACTAAGGGTGTCAGCTCCAACAGCAGTAGTCCCGTTAACCTTCTTTAAAGCAGCCTCAGCGACTGGGTTGCTATTTCCAGGGTTGTTATTTCCCGTTCGTAGCTTCTTCGGCTGAGCTACGGAAGCATGACGAAGCCCAGAGTCGGTATCCATGTCCTCGCTACTACTGTCAGTCACTTCGGTCTTAGGACGGCTCGGAGTCACTCCTCTGTTCCGAATAGGTAACCACCTCTCGAGGAAGCGAGAAGCCCGGTCGAAAATATCGCGCCTGACAACTGTCTTGATTCTTTTTCTCTTCGGTGGAGCGGCAGGGTGACTGGAACCCTCAGGCGGAGAAGAAGGCGGCAGTGATTGAAGCGGCTTCACGTTCAAAGGAACGTCCTTATCGCCCGACAGTTGATTTCCAGCGTCACCTGTCAACAAGACATATCAGAACAGTGAATAAGCAAAGCGATAACGAGAGGAAAGAAACTTACTTATAGTACACTCTTCTATAAGCCTGTACAAGGCAAACTCTCGAATACGAAAGGACGAACTCAGTTCTAGCAGCATGTTCATTTGCCGAAGCTCTTCCTTGGACATTACTGACGGGTTTGCCCAAATGGAATCAATAAGACACCGATTAAAGCCCCTAGGCCAAGGGCGGAAAGGAAGTTTCACAATGAAGAAACCGCTCTTCCAATTAGCCACAGTCTCTTCAAAGCCCTGGAATTTCCGCCAGAATAACTGCACTAACGCATCATTCCACCTCGGGGTGATATCTACCACACAGTTGCGGCACTTGAAACTAAAGAACTTGCGAAACAAATTGACAGACAGGATAAAGATACCCCGCAACTCACAAGCATGAATGAAGGCATGAATCCCGTACCAGGAGGAAGGCGTAATCTGAGTCGGGTTAATGTCATAACGACGCAGTAATCCTTTCACCGCTTTGTGAATAGGAAAGCGAAAACTGTAAAGGAACATATTAAAATATACCATCCTATCGCTCCCCGGTAGAGGGTCATGAAGCCGATGACCAGCATCAGGAATTTTGACGGAGTAACCAGGAGGGAAAAAGATACCATTTTCCTCCAACTCGGCCTCCAATACCGTATCATCAACAAAAACACTGGGTGTTCTCTCAATTTCTAAATCTATGGGCCGCTGGAGACCCTTCGAAGACCTATTTGTGGCCAGAGGCCACTGAGTATCCTTGGGTATCCTAGATGTGCTCATAATGAATCAGCAAGAAGAAAATCTGAGGAAGAAGAAGTAAAGTACATTGAACAAAAGGCGGTGAGCAAAATCGTCGGCGCCGGCGAACGGTGGTCGTAACTTCCTTTGAAGCAAAAACTTAGGGAGAGAAGGAGAAAATTCCAAAGCACAAGTAAAGAGTATTAAAAGAAAGCAGTTGCTCCCTTTTAAAGGTTGAGTTCGAAAATTGAACAGCCTGTAAAAATGGGACACGCCCCAAAGCAAAAGTGACACGTGTGAAAAACCTCAGAAGGATATTTATGTCTAAGCATTTATATCTTCTGGAGGGGGCAGTTACTGACAATCAGTTGAAAGCGGTTACATTGAAGCGACAGTTAATCTCTCGACGATAGCTATCCATCAAAGGAGGAGCTAACGCCTGAGCATGCAAGACTAAAAAAGCAGAAACATCATTTCATTTAGTTTAATAATAGCCATATGGCATCTACAAAGGATTGCCGGGGACGAAATCAATCATCGTCAGGCCAGTAAGAGGACCAGTAGCAGTATTCCTCATCTGAGGACGGAAGCTCCTCATCAGCAAAAGGAGGAAATTTGTCAGCCTTTCGCTCCAGACTCGGCATTAACGGTTTGGATTCCCCCTTTGCAGCGGAAGATGCCGCCTTTACGACGGTATCGCCTGGAGGAATCTCCTCTTCAAACCAGTCGGCAGGAGGAAATAATTCTTTGCCCTTACAAGCCGGAGGGGATGAAAAAGAAGAAAACCAGTCAGTGGTCTTAGAATTTGCTCTCTTCTTCGACCTTTTCTGACCTCCGCGGCGAGGCAATCGCCTCTTCAGGCGCGGCGGTGAAGGAGGATTGTCAGAATTCGGTGCAGTCAGAGGGGTAGGACGAGATTCTCGCTCATCATAAACCTGATCATATGAATCAGCCATGAGAAATGAAAATCAGTAGCAACAAAAGAGTACAAAGAAGAAGATGAACAGGGAAAAGAAGAAGAACTCCCCATAAATAGTTAAAGTGGTGAGACTCTTCAAAATTTTCCCACACGTGATTGGAGGATAATTTAATGCATCTCGAGAAGATCAACCATAATTGCAGAATCAAATCCTTTGATCACGCCTGTTGGGACTTCTCGATAATCAAGAAACACCGAAAAACCGCCCAATCAGTTAATACTGAAGAGGCGGCACCTGATTAGTGCAAGACGGTTCGCCAGAACAACCGTCGCCACCTGGCAGATAAAGAAGAATAAATGCTGCAGAAGTCTGACCAAGGGCAGACTCATTTTCAGTTGGGCTAGCATAGCCCTCAACCGAAGCAAGGGCTAACGCCCTAAAAAAGGAAAGAAATCGCAAGTCCAATAACGGAAAGAAGTTTTATTACGGCCTAACGGCCTAAACATACATCCGCATACATAATACCTACAAAGGAAAAGCGAAAAAGAAAGCGGAGCGGCAAGCACTCAAGCTCGAGACCCGGCATCATTATCGTCATCCACCAGTAGAGTGGGGATATCTCTCAAGGCCTCCACCACAGAGGTCAGCTCAGAAGAGGTGTTTCTCATGCTCTTCAGGCAGCAGTTCAGCAGATCCTTCCTCTGCTGTAGCATGACGATGGCTACCTCTATGCGTCAGGCTGCAACAGCCAACTTTGAGACATTCCCAATGGGATTGAAGTCCTCCATGGAAGCAGCCCCGATCCTGGACTGAATGGGGGTCATCATTCCCCGAGGCTCCAGCACATCTTCACCAGTCTTCATCAGCATGTTCTCCAGGAAGCTGACGTCACCCTCAGTGAGATTTTTGAGGGTTAGGGCTTTGGAAATCAGAAAGTTTCTAGTAAGATCGTCCATGAAGAAATGATAAATGAGAAGCAGAGAGAATGTGAAGAATCTGCACCAAAAAAAGGATCGCATTTATAGATCTGAAGTAGTAGTTACTCACCAGGGCATGCCACTCGAAAATTGGGCCGTCCCGTTATCCCACAACAGCCAGGGAGATAGGCTAAAGCGGAACCCTTGGTGGACACCCGAAATACTCAAGTGGAGTACAGATCAAAATCCAGAAGAACATAAACCGCGTCAATATTGCGGGTCGTTACGGCGTAAGACCGCACAATTTGTAGGTGGCGTACAGTGTTAAACCGCGTCAATATTACAGGTAGCTACGGCGTAAAACTGCACAAATTGTAGGTAGCTTATGGCGTAAAACCGCGTCAGTGTTGCAGGCGGCTTACAGCAAGGCTGGATCCAACGAGCTTGGATAGAAAAAGCAACATCAACGACACCCCGATATGTGCGGGAAAAATGATAAAATATCACCTTCAGAACGATATTCGAAGCTACGAGGGGGTAATACCGTAACGTCCTACCTTGCCGATGTCGATCATATAAAGCATGTCGTGGATAACACCAGCGTTATCAGTTTGGGTATATCGCTGGCGTTATCAGTTCTGGTTTATGACCAGCGTTATCGCTGCAACCTCATCACTGTCAACTTGATCGACATCCTCTCTGTGACCAATAGTTATCGCAAGCGATCGGTTCGCGTTACCTGCTTTGCTATCGCGTATCTGGTACAAAGATGCCGAATTTTGACTAATATTGGGAATGAAAAAACATGGTTTGAATGACAAAAGAGTCAGAGAAACTCGAAGACCCTCACGAATCTGCCGCGGTGCAAAGGAAGTAACACTCCTCCAAAAGCCGAGAAAGGAATCCCTTGGTAAACACTCGGGCTCGTTTTCAGTTGGGCTTATGATAACAATTGATGAAACACCAAGGGTACATTTGTCTTTTCACCCCAAGTCAAGGCCGGATCACTGTAGACCTTGATTGGCGACAGCCACCCGGCTACCGCCCGCGTTAGCCGAGGAATCCTAGGATGGTCGACATCAGCGGGGGGGTGCGGGACATCCGTTTCCGCACGCGGCATCAAAGGTAACATCCTTTCTTTTTGCCTATAAATACTACTCATTTATAAATCAAAGGTAGGACCAGAATTACTACCTGAATCTCTGCCAAATTTCACAGCCATACTAATTTAAGCATCGGAGTGTCTACGCCGGGGCCCCCCTCCGGTGCTTTGCAGGTACGACGGACTGCCTCCACAGTAACTCCAAACGGCCATAATCGCTACCCTACTTTCTCAGAAGTCTTAATCTTATCATTTTAGACAATATAAAATAAAATGAAACGAAACGAGGCAAACATCATCACCACAAGAAAATTTGGTAGGATATGATTTTGATGATTAATTTGTGGAATAGCGGTGTAAGACGTGGTCCAGTATGGTCCAAAAAAGAACAATAATTCTTTGAGCAAAACTATAGTAACTAGAATAGCCCAATATGGTCCAGAATCCAGATAATCATATAAACTCCTAAATCCAGTGACAATAACACTTTCCTATTCTTCTGTGTTGTCGGCCCAATATCCACATCCATATGGGCTTTGTAATTTATTTTTTTCAAAAAAGGAAAAAATAATAATGAAATGTAAATTTCAATTTGTAATTTTACGGTCTACAAAACTAATTCTGATTTATCCTAATTAACGGGTTAAAAAGCTTAAATGTTGACAGATTTGCTTTAGAGATTTTTTTAGTGGATCGAATCCTGTTTGCCAACGGATTTATTCGGGTTAGAAAGTGGTAACTTACTACATACATTTTCTGTTCGTTTTTGGACTTTACCAGATAACATCGTAGCCCAATAGTTAGGACTAAGTAAACTGATTGAGAGAAACATAATTTTTTTTAAACCATCCAGTAATTTGATCATTATATTGAGTGTTAATTATTTCAAACTCGAATCAGACAGAATTCAAAAGAATAATAAAACTTTCTCTCACAAGTTTTATCGTAGCATTATATCCGAATTAATAATTATATATATATATGGTTGAGTGTTGACCAGGACAAAAAATTATAATAGCCACCCTATGCAAGTAGGGGTTTGTTGGGTGGGATCAGGGGGATTCATACCCTATATTGTAAGGTCTCCTGCCCTATGAGGAGGCTATGTATATTGGGGTAACCCCATCCAACTATCCAACCCAACCGACACACCGCAACACGTTGAGTTTGTTGTGGTTGGGGCCTTTATTGAGCCCACGCTTGGTCTAGCGGCCTATAACACTTTTACCTACACATAGTGTCACTCGTACGCACCTTCCTTTCCCCCACCCGTTTTAGAGTTTTTTCATCGTGTATTATTTGATTTCTTCGTAGACTTTGTTGGAGGAGGAAACTGAAATACGACGTTATCCCAATAAACTCGGCTTAGAGGAGGGTGAATAGGTAAATATAATTTTAACACACAGAGCTGAAATTAAATGCGGAAATAAAAATACAAGGAGTTATAGTGGGTTCCAATTCCTCAATGAATTGTACTCCACTACCTAAGAGCTTCACCCTTAGGATTTTGAATAACGACACTTCGTTATTTACCTTGAGTTTTTACGGGTTCAACTCCAACCTTACACCTTGGTTTTTCCGGGATCAACCAATTAACCTTACACTTGGTTTTTAGACGGGCTCAACCACAACCTATTACAATTAAGAAACTTGACAAGAGAATTGTAAAATGGCAACACAAAATTGGTGTACAAATAAACTATGTATGATTCAATAATAACACCAATAAATGAACAATATTACCTCAAGAAGAAAACATAAACGAACTCAACAAAATGATGCAAGAATGATTTGAAATCCGTGAATAGAAGCTTGCGTAAGAGAATGTTGATTTTGGAGTTTGTAAATGGTATTTAGTGCCTGTTTGGGAGTCTGGGTTGGGTACCCAACCCAGCATTCCCAAACTGAAATGGGTTGAATGGTGTTTGGTAAACACCATTCAACAAATGAAAATCTTAAAATTTGGGTGGTCAACCCAGGAAAATAGGTGGTAAGGGAATGGGCCGAATTTGGCCATTGGCAAGATGAGGATTTGGCCATTTTGCGGGATGGAGGGTCCAAATTATTTGGACAAAAATAACCTCAGTGTCCTTTGATAATTACGATCCATACCACATATTTAATGTTGAAAATTATTCTGATTTCCCTCATTCTCCCCTCTCTCTCAAATTCTAGGGTTGCAGCCGCAACTCCCTTCCTCCTCTCTTCTTCTTCCTTCAACCTTGGGCTTCCTCATCTCTAGCACTCCGTTTCTTCAAGTCGCTCTCAATCTGAGCTCCGAGTTGTTTTTCCCCAGCAAGCACCAAGGTAATTTTTCCTCCTCTTTTCTGTTTACGTATGAATTATTTGTGTATGAATTAATTATTTATTTGCATACGAATTAATTGATTTTTTATGGCCGAATTAATTAATTGCTTATGGCCGGATTTTTGCTTGATGATTGTGGTAGGATTAATTGATTTCTTGAATGGGCTAATTGCTTACTTTGCCGGATTATTGCTTGCTTTTATGGTTGTTTTGGCCGGATTTGCTGGTTGCCTTTCATTTGTTTGTTGCAGGATGGCTGGCGGTTGGAGGTTGAAGATGAGGACGAAGCGTTGCTGGATCCGCTGCTGCTGATGGCGAGTTGCTGACCAGTTGCGGCAGTGAAGGACGAAGAAGATGATGTCTGTGGGCCGGCCCGGTTGGAGGAAGGAAAGAAGGGAGATGGGCTGGCTGGTT
Source organism: Viola odorata (assembly GCA_963691705.1). NCBI lineage: Eukaryota > Viridiplantae > Streptophyta > Magnoliopsida > Malpighiales > Violaceae > Viola > Viola odorata. The sequence continues at coordinate 63,696,620 of OY829540.1, forward strand.
TGGGTAATGGGCTGGGTTAAGTTGTTTCGGACCAAACAAAAACAAGACAAGTTAGCTAGGCCCATTTTTTTTAATTTGTAATATTATTATTATTATTATTATTGTTACTAATTAAAACAAGAAAAATGAAAGAAAGAAATAGGAAAAATGAGAGAAAAGAAACGGTGCAGAGAGTGAAGAGAAACAGAAAAAGAAAAGAAGAGTGAGCAGACCCAAGGAGAAAAATGAAAGGAAAGAAAAGGAGAAAAAGAAAAGAAAGAATAGGTTGCGGCAAAGAAATAAAAAATAGGTTGTGGCCAAAGAATAAAAGAGATGAGTTTCTAAATGGACTCGAACGTTTGGACCAATACGAACTTAAATGGGTAAGGTGATCTCATTTTTATTAATATTTGATCATTTGATAATCTTTTTTTCCGAAGCATATATGTTGTGCAAATGATAAAAAAAAATTATGCATCAACCCAATCTGATGATGGTGTGGTAATTTGAGTGGAAATTAGGAATAAAAATGAAACAGTGTGGAATAAAATACGATCAAAGATCATTGTCCTACGAATTTTTACTATTTCAAAACGTCGTTTAATTGGAAACGAAGGGAGTATCATTTACGTTGATTAAAAATATATATAAAGATAAAACAACCAAAAAAAATTTAAACACTTAAAATGAATTATGCCCTTTTATGGTCATTTTACATCCAAACCATAGTTTTGGAAAACTGGACTACCAAATAGCACCCTTCGTTTCCCAGATATCATTTTCCCACTGAATTTTTACAATTATTTTACCAAACAGCACCCTCCGTTTCCCAGATGTTGTTTTCCCACTGAACATTTCCCCACTGACCATTTCCCCACTAAACTGGACTGCCAAACAGACCCTTAGTATTTGGAAGTTTGTAAGAGCTTTCTTGTTTGTAAAAAATGTTGTTCTTACAAACTCATATTAGATGAGTATTTATAAGAGCCAAAAACTAGCCGTTATGAATTTGAAAAACTAGTCGTTATGTATTTAATACAAAATACTTATTTTCATGTTAAATCTTTTGACACTTTTTCTTGAGGTATTATCGAACATAAATCAAGCGTAACAAGGAATCATACTTACTTGTTTAATGTCCTAATGTACACTTGATCTTGAGCTTGCGATAATTGATTCGTTGCTCTTTTGTTGTCTCGATCGCAAACTACAAATACTTTAACTTAAAATCGCGTTAGTATATTAATTAATTAGTGTGTCTATAATTCATCAAAATAGGATAAATGCCACTTGGGCTAACAATCTCCCCTTTTTTGATGATGACAACCACAAATTAATTTAAGACAATATAAACATACAATTTTAAATTAAAGATCAAAGGAGAAGTATTACTCCCCCTATATCTTTGCCGAAATGCTCCCCCTATCGATATGCTACCAATTTGATCATATCAATTTGACTATGGAGACTCAATGCTCCCCCTACATAAAAGCGTTAGTGCACATAGAGCATGACAAAGTATTGAAAAATTGCTCCCACATATACATTTTTCTCCCCCTTTGTCATTAACAAAAAGGGAAAACAATAACAACATATTTCTACCAAGTAAATAAGGCAAGGAAAATATTTAAGGAGCAAACATAATTTTTTTTTTTAATAAAAACGGTAACACAATTTGAAAATTTGAAAATTTGAGTTTTGAAGTGTTTTTGCCGAAGGTTTCATGGTCAACCTCATGGGTGAGTTCATGCCCATGACCCTGCAATTTTATAGGAGAACGAAGAGTTCATGGTCACCCTCATGGGTGAGCTCATGCCCATATGACGTTCTTTCCCATCAATTTTGAAGTACGAAATTGTTCATGGGTAGCATCATGGTTTAATACAGCAAACCATCTGCTCAACTATGAGACCAATTTTTCAGCAATTTGAATTTCAAAATGCATTTTTCTTTAATCAAAACTTCCACAAAATACCTTTATACAATTAATCAAAGTCTCATAATCTAATGCAAAATCAATTTCAACCCATTTCTCAAAGATCAACCATAAATAAATCATATATATCATATCATATTGCCAAAAATTTGAAAGGAAATGACCGATTTTACCAATACCAAAGCTTTGTGGCCTAAGGTCTCATTTCCTTTTTCAAAGTGCCGCGAACACCCGCTATTCAATTACCATTTATTTACATGGGTTTTTGGCACATCTACAAAATAAACTAGTTAGTTTTAGGAACCCAAACACGTTTGGGTCCTTCCTTAGCAAATGCACTCTTTTGTGCCCACATTTGTTTTGCATAAACAACACCTTTACAAATGTAGCAATAATATGACAAATGACCATTTTTATTGCAATAGCTACATTTATACAAAGGTCTATCATGTGAGTGATTTGAAGAGCTAGCATTGTTACAAGTACTTGCCTTAACAAAAGAAGTTTTAGAATTACTCATGCTAGTAAAATGATTGAATCCAATACCTCTTCTATCACCACTAGTCTTTTGATCATTTAAGCAATCTTGGTGACTTTGTGCACTTTGAATATATTTAGCTAAAGTAGCTTCAAGAACTTTAATCTTTTCATTTAAAATAGTTATTTCTTTACTAGAGTTTGCACACATTTCACAAATAGCATTTTCATTTTTGAGCTTATTACATGCATTCTCAAGTAATTTATTTTCACTAGTTAACCCTTCATTTAGTTCTTCTAGTTCACTAATGTCCTTTTTAAGGTTATCTACTTCCTTAACAAGTTTAGCATTTCTCCTACAAGAGTCTTTATACATTGTGCCTAACTCATTAAAAGCATTTTGCAATTCATCAAAAGAATTTTCATCATCACTAACCGAATCATTGTCGCTTTCTTCTTTAGCCATGAGGCAAAATTTGGTTTCTTCATCGGAGGAGTCATCTTCATTTGCAAAGAAGCATATGTTGGATATCTCTTCTTCTTCTTCCGATTGAGATTTGTTGCTATTTTCTTCATGTTCATCATCATCCCAAGTTGAAGCTTTTAGAGCTCTTCTAAGATGCCTCCGGGTATCCTTCACATCTTTAGAGCCTCTTTTCTCAACTCTCTTCTTCTTATCAAGGTTGGGACATTCACTCTTAACATGTCCTGCTTTTTCACATCCATAACACACAATACGGTCATTCTTAAATTGGTATTTAGAAGAGTTAGGATGTTCACCTTGATACCTTTGCTTCTTCTCGTCTTTTTGCCAAAATTTCTTGAATTTTCTAGCAAAGAGAGCTATGGACTCAAGATCTTCTTCATCTCCTTGAGCCTTGCTTGTGAAAGCTACATTGTGATTCCTTACCTTTTCTCCTACCGATTCCTCCATCTTGAGCTTGTACTCGAAAGCGGTAAGAGAACCAATAATTTGAGAGTAGGTAGGTCTTTTCTCCATTTCATCAAATATGGATGTCTTAGCATTCCATGTGTTAGGAAGAACACTAAGAATTTTTCTTACCATCTCCTCATCATTAAGAGCCCATCCAAGATTTCCCATAGCATTGCAAATATTTTGAATTCTAGTGCTTAAATCAAAAATAGACTCACCACTCTTCATATTTAATAATTCATACTCACGTTTGAGGGTGTTAAGTCTGACGGTTCTTACTTGAGGAGTGCCTTCATATGTCGTCTCCAAAGCTAACCAAACATCTCTAGACAATTTGCAAGCACTAACACGATTAAATTCACTAAGTGAAATTGAACAAAATAAAGCGTACCTTGCCTTGTCTTCACTTTGCTTTCTTGCAATTGATCCGGCTTCCCATTTAGTGAATGGAAGAATTTTTTATGATCCTCCTTCTCATTCTTTTCCCGATGGTTCCGTGGGAAAAACAAATCCGGTCAAGACACAATCTGGCATTTGTTGATTTTGAGCACCAAGAAATGCTAACATCTTTGTTTTCCATTGCAAATAATTATTTCCATCAAGATAGGGTGGACGGTTGAGTGCAGCACCTTCTTTGTGAACATATAGTCCCTCTTGAGCCATTTGATCTTGCACTTGAGGCAATTAAACCTACAAAACAAGTGACCTTGCTCCGCTACCAATTGAAATACGACGTTATCCCAATAAACCTAGCCTAGAGGGGGGTGAATAGGCAAATATAATTTTAACACACAGAGCTGAAATTAAATGCGGAAATAAAAACACAAGGAGTTATACTGGTTCCAATTCCTCAATGAATTGTACTCCACTACCTAAGAGCTTCACCCTTAGGATTTTGAATAACGACACTTCGTTATTTACCTTGAGTTTTTACGGGTTCAACTCCAACCTTACACCTTGGTTTTTCCTGGATCAACCAATTAACCTTACACTTGGTTTTTAGACGGGCTCAACCACAACCTATTACAATTAAGAAACTTGACAAGAGAATTGTAAAATGGCAACACAAAATTGGTGTACAAATAAACTATGTATGATTCAATAATAACACCAATAAATGAACAATATTACCTTAAGAAGAAAACATAAACGAACTCAACAAAATGACCCAAGAATGATTTGAAATTCGTGAATAGAAGCTTGCGTAAGAGAATGTTGATTTTGGAGTTTGTAAATGGTATTTAGTATTTGGAAGTTTGTAAGAGCTTTCTTGTTTGTAAAAAATGTTGTTCTTACAAACTTATATTAGATGAGTATTTATAAGAACCAAAAACTAGCCGTTATGAATTTGAAAAACTATATGTTATATATTTAATACAAAATACTTATTTTCATGTTAAATCTTTTGACACTTTTTCTTGAGGTATTATCGAACATAAATCAAGCGTAACAAGGAATCATACTTACATGTTTAATGTCCTAATGTACACTTGATCTTGAGCTTGCGATAATTGATTCGATGCTCTTTTGTTGTCTCGATCGCAAATTACAAATACTTTAACTTAAAATTGCGTTAGTATATTAATTAATTTGTGTGTTTATAATTCATCAAAATAGGATAAATGCCACTTGTGTTGAAGTATTGTTGTTAGATTGAAAGGAAGAAAAAATAATCGATAACGGTTTTAATATAATTTTCTCCTTAGAAACTCAATTTTCTTTTATTAAACTAATTTTGGTAACTAAGTAAGTTATACTTTTTTATTATAAATATAATTTATATTAAAAAAAGTATACCCGTAAGTTTGGAGTCCTAACTCTGCATCAATTAATCGTTTTTTTCTCAATACACATCTTGTATAACTAATTTAATAAATTATCATCACTTTATCTAAAACATAAACACCAATTTTGATCTCTTAGAACCATTTATAAATATAAATTTGCTATGTATAATTTACATGTACGCTATCATATTATTATTAATTTACAAAGGGTAATTAAAATGAGAACTTGTCTCCATTTTGGGTACAAGATGAATCTACAACTTCAAATTTATTGGATGTTCCCCAAGGACAAAGCAGGAGAGGAAATCTTCGTTAATGGAAAAGAGCCAAAAACCATCCAACCTACTGCTATGGCACCATCATATGCCACCTCACTAACATTTGCCAGCTGCCTAGACATCAAAATAAAAAATCCCTTTGAAAAATTGAAAATTGTCATGTCCATGTCGCCAAAGTTTTTTTATTATAATTTAAATAAAAAAGGAAAAAAAAAACAAATTTAAATGTTTCGAAATATAGTAAGTAGTTGATTAGAAACAAAATTTAAAAGTTAAAGGTGGTTTGGTATCATTTTCTTTTTTAAAAAAAAATTATATAGTATATCAATACGTTTAAATCTCATGAGTTTTTTTCTAAAACAAATACTATTTATGTGTCTATTTTATAATTCAGATATTACTTTTTTTTCACCAACTAAATTTAAAGGCAGAGAAAAAATTCTCCATATAAAATCTTATGTTATATCAACCCGATATTATTTATCTATAATAATATATTTAACGAGACATTAGCTTCCGCCATTGTGATGTTATTGATATCAATTTAGGTAAATATTGGTGATGTAATGGATTGTCATTGTGCATCTTTTATTCCTTGGGTAACTCTTGGCATTATATTATGGTACATGCTTACTACATTGAATACATTGTAGAAAAAATTATATGATCGAAGCTGAAAGATTATCAATTGATTTTTTTTAATATTAATTTAATTAAAATTTAAAATTCAACCAAATTGTGTGATGACCGGTAGGATTAGAGTTGTAATATTCATACAACCGTAGTAGCAGCGAGTCAGACTAAAGGATAATCTCGTAGCTTAAACGCTACTTGAAAATAATCTATAAAGGATGCTACAAATGACCAGCTTTTTTCCCGATCAAATCCTAAATTTGCGTGCTCCTTCTTATAATATTTAACAACCGCAAGTTTAAAAAAAACTCAAACTTGAGACATGACTGTTTAGCTTAAACTACCATTGAATAAACAACCACCTATTTTTTCCACAACCTTTTCTTGATGCAATTAATAAAGTCTTTTTTTTCCACACTATAATCCTCAATAGAAAATTTGAATCAATTAGGACGAGTAGCTGAGTTCTTGCCTTAGCATTTACTTTCCAAGTGTCTTAATCAATACTTATATAGTAATCTGCAACAAACTCCCCCCCCCCCCCCCCCACACTCGAAATGGCATTGACAGAAGAAGGAACATACCCTTTGAGTCTGTGGGTCCTAAGTCTAAATTTTGAAGAAAAAAAAATCAAGCATGGTAGGATTCTTGCTTTGTACACAATTCCTGTTCTTGATCAGGAAATTTACATGAAAGTAGCTAATTAAGTCTTTGGTGTATTTGTTTCGATTAATGTAGATGAGTTGCATTTTAATTCTCATTTTCTTTTCCCCCACCAAATTAATTAATTAATTAATCCAGGAAGTTGCATCTTTGTTTCATTTTCTATTTTTGTGTCTACTTCCACGAAAGAGTGCTAAATTGATTAGGGATGGGAGAGGATTAGAATGACTGGTACAAGGAGAATAACGACAAGTAACACTAGTATATATTAATTAACATTGAACGATATTCTTTGCCGACCATCGATGCCCGTACGTCTTCAAACATACATTCGGCTGTATATAGTTTTATTACTGCATTTTGTTCGGCTGCACATTTGGAGCCAAACAAAAGAGCGGATATGTTTAGAATTTCAATTTTTGTCCATGTTCTCTTGGGCATATCTCTAGTCTAAGAAATTATTAGGCCTTAACTCATAAGTGGTGTGTTTTAAGTGCGCGCTGGTTTCGTGTTGATATGGTAACCCGTGTGACGAAGCCGTCAGGAAATGTTTTTGCCATATAAAGTACATATGTATATATTCCGTTTTCATGGATTTCTATCAAGGTGTCATTCTATAAATAGAGGCACTAGTAGCACACAAACATGCAATTAGAGAGGCACAAACACAACAAAGAAGATTGTGAAAAGTGAGATTAGTAGTTATGGTTAAGGTTGGGGTTTTGGTGATCATTATCTTTGCAGCTTTTATTACGACAAGTAATAAGATTGCGCCGCGGCCCCTGATCAAGAATAATCATACTCATATTGAGTTAAATGATACCATATGAATTTTGTGGTATTGATTGCTTCATGTATCTGTGCCCTACAGGTTGTGCTTGTCACTGGCCCAGTTGCTATACTATCGCCTAGGGATGCCTACCAAAATACCGTACCGAAATTACTGCGGTACTATACCGTAATTACGCAAGCTCGTTCGGTATTTTTTTACACAAATTTACTATTCGGTATTTCGGTACAGTACGGTATTAGTTTTGCCAGGTTCGATATTACAGAACCTACCGTACCGAATATCTCCTCTATTCTATTTTTCTATACCATTTCTTTCTTTCTCTTCAGATCCAATCCGACTTAGTTTAACATTGTCAATATTGTAAAATATGTGTCCATCCCCATAATTTCATGATGAATAATGCTTAGGATTTAATAATTGCTTGAAGGAACACCCAAAATTATTTTGTCAAGAACATGAATAAACTGATTTCCTTGAACGCATAAATGTTGTCAGTTTTTAATTCCCGCAATGCATGTTGAGACTTTTGCTTTTAATTGTATGACTTAGGTTGGTGTCCATCAGACGGTATTTTGGTATACCGTCCGAAATATTTCGGTATACCAAACCTCCCAAAAAAAATACCGTACTGTACCGAAATACCAAAATTAATTCGTAAACCAAAATACCGAACAATTTTTAAGCAAATGAAAATTTTCAGTTTTTCTTGGATATTCACTTGGGTCTGCTACAAAATTGCCTCCATCACATTCAAAGATAAAACAAAAATACATATCAAAATTTGTACTTCAATTCCAACCGTACTTAAATAATTAATTCCAACAACATAAATATTGGTACTTAAATTCTAACAGTAACAAAAATATTTCAACAGTTTCACAATTATCTAAATATTTCCATTGCATTTAATCCGTTAAATCCAAACATTACAGTACCGAAAATAATTCAACAATCCAAACATTATAGTACTGAAATTACAATCCAAACATTACAGTACGCCAGCATATTGTATTTGTCCCGCTAAATTACCTTCAAGGATGGAATGCCATCAAAATAAATTCAGCATAAAAGAAAAACACAAACAATATGTTTTGGTTGTTCTAAAATCAAGTGTGTATGGATATTTCAATCACATTCAGAGCAAAAATATGTTGTTGTTGAGCCTAATGAACTATAATGCAAGAATACAAAATCCAACCACAGAGTAGAAATAATGCAGAAAAAAAAGTCTATTAAAAGAAGAACAAAACATTAAATTTAACAATTTCAGTTCACAGTAAACAGCAAAACATCCCTTGTTGTGGGGAGGATGATTGTTATGGGGACGGAGACGACTGCTATCTTGATTGAAAAATGTTCATTTTGTAACAGATGTCGTCCAAATTATTGGACTCTGGTGAAACCGAATACCTTCTGTTGTTAACACTTAACACATAATACAACACATGAATACAAAAATATGATTCTTACAACAACAAAAAATATATGAAAATCTAGGATTTGTTAGTGATCAGAACATTAGCCACAGAAAGAAAAGGTTTCCAATTTGCATTAAGAACAATCAAAAGCTATTGGAACAGCTTGTAAACTAGGTAAATTTGATTCTTCTAACTACAACTTTCAGTTCTAGGGCATCATTTTTGGATTCTAGGTTAACCTTGGATTTTGATTATGAAAGTAAGCAAGAATTTTCAAACTCACATCTTCCCTACCATTTTGACTGACAACCTTACCAAATGTTTGTTAAAATCCAACCACATAGTAGAAATAAAGCAGCAAAAAAAAGTCTGTTAAAAGAAGAACAAAATATTAAATTTAACAATTTCAGTTCACAGTAAACAACAAAACATCCCAATTCCAATTGTACCCAAAACGAAAATACAACACATATCAACGCGGAGAGAACTTACGGCAGCAATGGTGAGAAGCGAATGGTGCAAGGGTGAGAGGTGAGGGTGAGCGGCGCTGGTGAGAGGCAAGGGTGAGAAGTGAATCGCGGAAGGGTGAGAAGCGAGGGTGAGCGACGGTGAAGGAGAGGGTGAGAGGCGAGGGTGAAGCGACGGTGAGCGATGACGGTCGAGAGGGTGAGAGGCGGGCTGAACGGCGCTGGTGAGAGGCGAGGGTGAAGGAGAATAGAAATGCAAGAATAACCCTAATGTAATTATCGTAAGAATTAATTCAAAGGGTAATTCGGTATTACCGAACCTACCAAAATCAATACCGTACCGTACCGAATTACCGAACAGTAAATTCGGTCAGAAATATACCGTCCGAATATGCGTAATTTCGGTACGGTACCGCGGTATTTTCAGTACGGTATTTCGATGGACAACCCTAGTATGACTGCTTGTGTTTTGTTCCATCACCTTGCCCTCATCCCAGATGTAGTTAGTGGTTCGGCACTATCTCCCACTTGTCTCTAAACAAAATTATGATTGCCGGTAGTGTGCTAACCCTTTAAGGGCCGAAAACTAGCCATTTGTAGTGTGCGTGAACCATGCATATTTATCTTTCTTTCAAAGTGCTGAAAGTTATTGATTGATTGAAAAGAAAAAAAAATGAAAAAACAAGCGCATCAGGCCTGAAAACTAAAAGAAAGGCAAATGAAAAAGAAGTTGTGCAAAAAGCAATGCAAAGAAAAAAAAGAGCAGCCCTCGGCCAAAAAAAAAATTTATTTTGTGAGTATGTGCTGCATTTTAAAATTTTGTATTTGTTTGATTGTATGAAAAAATGCTTATGAGTCGGTAGCTCTTATGTGGTTAAGAACTTAATAGGTTGACAAATTAAAATGCAGATGTTTTGTTCCTAATTTTTATACGTAACATGTTTTCTATATTTTTTTATATAATTAACTTAAACTTTAAATATTTTTTTTTAACAGTGAATGCATCTTTTAGACTGCATAAAATAAAATGAAACGAAACGAGGCAAACGTCATCACCACAAGAAAATTTGGTAGGATATGATTTTGATGATTAATTTGTGGAATAGCGGTGTAAGACGTGGTCCAGTATGGTCCAAAAAAGAACAATAATTCTTTGACCAAAACTATAGTAACTAGAATAGCCCAATATGGTCCAGAATCCAGATAATCATATAAACTCCTAAATCCAGTGCCAATAACACTTTCCTATTCTTCTGTGTTGTCGGCCCAATATCCACATCCATATGGGCTTTGTAATTTTTTTCTTCAAAAAAGGAAAAAAAAATAATGAAATGTAAATTTCAATTTGTAATTTTACGGTCTACAAAACTAATTCAGATTTATCCTAATTAACGGGTTAAAAAGCTTAAATGTTGGCAGATTTGCTTAAGAGATTTTTTAGTGTATCGAACCATATTTGCCAACGGATTCATTCGGGTTAGAAAGTGGTAACTTACTACATACATTTCCTGTTCGTTTTTGGACTTTACGAGATAACATCCTAGCCCTATAGTTAGGGCTCAGTAGACTGATTGAGAGAATAAGATAATTTTTTTTTAGATCATCTGCTAATTTAATCATTATATTGAATATCAATTATTTCAAACTCGAGTCAAACAAAATTCAAATAATTTTTTTTCTCACAAGTTTTATCGTAACATTATATCCGAACTATAGAGTAGAATAGTTAATATGATTGGATTAAACCCACCAATGCATGCATATATGGTTGAGTGTTGACCAGGACAAAAATTATAATAGCCACCCTATATAAGTAGGGGTTTGGTGGGTGGGATTAGGGATTCATACCCTATATTATAAGGTCCCCTGCCCTACGAGGAGGCTATGTATATTGGGGTAACCCCATCCAACTATCCAACCCAACTGACACAGTGCAACACGTTGAGTTTGTTGTGGTTGGGGGCTTTATTGAGCACACGCTTGGTCTACCGGCCTATAACACCTGTACCTACACATAGTGTCACTCGTACACACCTTCCTTCTTTTTTCTTTTTTCTTTTCCTGTTTTTAAGTTTTTTCTTCGTGTATTATTTGATTTCTTTGTGCACTTTGTTGGAGGAGACTAGTGTTCTTGAAGTATTGTTGTTGGATCGAAAGGAAGAAAAAATAATCAAAAACAGTTCTAATATGATCTTCTCCTTAGAAACTCAAAACTTGAGTTAGAAAAGAATAAGATTATATTTCCTTTTTTTGTTTATAAATATATTAACCCATGATTTTACTTTTGTGCTATTATAAACATATTTAAGATATATAATAGTACACCTTTTCTTATATAGACTTTAAAATTTTCAAATTTTGTATTTTAGCTCATTGCACTAGCGTAATGACTTATTTACCCTTTTTTCTGGATGTTTATTTTCCTTTAATGGAAGTTAAGGCCATAAAGTTTTTTAATTCTTCTATTAAAGTCATTTAAAAGCCATATTTATTTTAAAGATCATATTTGATCATGGAAAAATTTATATCTATATAATAATTCTTAAATTTTTAGATAAAATAGACCAACGCTTTATAGTTTTCAAAATGTCAACTGACATTTATTTTATAATAATATAGTTTAATTATCTTAATTAAGAAGTACGAGCTACTACTATTTGTTTATGTGCTTACATTACTTATACATAAGTATCTTATTTATACTAAGTGTTTTATTTATTTATGTGCTTACATTCTTAGGCGGTGGTACCGAATGTCTAGATTATCATGACACTGATACTAAAGACGATAATGATAAATAAAGTCAAATTATCTTATTAATAAATTAATAAATAGTTCTCTTTTATTATATTTATATTAAGTGAATTTTTTTTGGTACCATATAACTTCTACAGCCGATGACTAAATGGAGTACAGGGGAAACCTTAAGGAGAGAAACAGCTTGGCCAATTGATTAATTTGGTTCCATTATGCCTGATTTTTCTATCTGCAAAGACATTTCTTTACTATGTACTACATTATGTTTTTTATGCAATTAGATTTTGAGTCAATTGAAAACATTATAATTGAGTGCCACTCCATCCTGTTGTCATTAGCTTCCGCCATTATGATGTTATTGATATCAATTTAGGTAAATGTTGGTGATGTAATGGATTGTGATTGTGCCATCTTTGATTTATAGTACATGCTTACTGCATTGAACATATTGTAGAAAAAATTATATGATGAAGCTAAAAGATTATCAATTGATTTTTTTTAATATTAATTTAATTAAAATTTTAAATTTAACCAAATTGTGCGATGACGGATGGTAGGATTAGAGTTGTAATGTCCATACAACCGCAGTAGCAGCGAGTCAGACTAAAGAATAATCTCGTAACTTAAACGCTACTTGAAAATAAACTACAAATGACCAGCTTTTTTCCCCATCAAATCCTAAATTTGCATGCTCCTTCCTACAACACTTAACACAACCGCACGTTAAAAAAAAATATTCGAACTTGAGACATAACTGTTTAGCTTAAACTACCATTGAATAAACAACCACCCATTTTTTCCACAACCTTTTCTTGATGCAATTAATAAAGTCTTTTTTTTCCACACTATAATCCTCAATAGAAAATTTGAATCAATTAGGACAAGTAGCTGAGTTCTTGCCTTAGCATTTACTTTCCTAGTGTCTTAATCAATACTTATATAGTAATCTGCAACCCCCCCTCTCCTCTCTCCCCTTAACACTCGAAATGGCATTGACTGAAGAAGGAACATACCCTTTGAGTCTGTGGGTCTTAAGTCTAAATTTTGAAGAAAAAAAAAATCAGGATTCTTGCTTTGTACACAATTCCTGTTCTTGATCAGGAAATTTACATGAAAGTAGCTAATTAAGTCTTTGGTGTATTTGTTTCGATTAATGTAGATGAGTTGCATTTTAATTCTCATTTTCTTTCCCCCCGCCAAATTAATTAATTAATTAATCCAGCAAGTTGCATCTTTGTTTCATTTTCTATTTTTGTGTGTACTTCCACGAAAGAGTGCTAAATTGATTAGGGATGGGAGGGGATTACAATGACTGGTACAAGGAGAATAAGGACAAGTAACACTAGTATATATTAATTAACATTGGGATGAATGATTGGGCATCGAAGGGAACGATATTCTTTGCCGACCGTCGATGCCCGTACGTCTTCAAACATAGTTTCGGCTGTATATAATTTTATTACTGCATATTGTTCGGCTGCACATTTGGAGCCAAACAAAAGAGGGGATATGCTTAGAATTTCAATTTTTGTCCATGTTCTCTTGGGCATATCTCCAGTCTAAGAAATGATTAGGCCTTAACTCATAAGCGGTGTGTTTTAAGTGCGTGCTGGTTTCGTGTTGATACAGTAACCCTTGTGACGAAGCCGTCAGAATTTTTTTTTGCCATATAAAGTACATATGTATATATTCCATTTTCATGTATTTCTATTAAGATGTCATTCTATAAATAGAGGCACTAGTAGCACACAAACATGCAATTAGAGAGGCACAAACACAACAAAGAAGATTGTGAAAAGTGAGATTAGTAGTTATGGTTAAGGTTGGGGTTTTGGTGATCATCGGCCCCTGATCAAGAATAATCATACTCATATTGAGTTTTATTGTGGTAAAAGTTGTGTTTGTCACTGGCCCAGTTGCTATACTATCCCTAGGGATGCCCACCAAAATACCGTACCGTAATTACGTAAATTCGGTCGGTATATTTTTACACAAATTTACTGTTCGGTATTTCAGTACGGTACGGTGATTTTGTCAGGTTTGACATTACAGAACCTACCGTACCGAATATCACCTCTATTCTATTTTTCTATACCACTTCTTCCTTTTTCTTCAAATCCAATCCGACTTAGTTTAACATTGTCAATGTTGTAAAATATGTGCCCATCCCCATAGTTTCATGATGAATAATGCTTAAGATTTAATAATTGCTTAAAGGAACACCCTAAATTATTTTGTCAAGAACATGAATAAACTGATTTCCTTGAACGTATAAATGCTGCCAGTTTTTAATTCCCGCAATGCATGTTGAGACTTTTGCTTTTAATTGTATGACTGTTTGTGTTTTGTTCCACCACCATGCCCTCATCCCAGATGTAGTTGGTGGTTTGGCACTATCTCCCACTTATCTCTAGACAAAATTCTAGTTGCCGATAATGTGTGTCGCACTCCCTTTTTCGTTGAAAATGAGTTTAAGGTTCGTGACGGATGCTAAACATAAATGGATGCTTCGCATAATGCAATGAAGTCGCCACCCTATTTTCTAAGGTTTAGGGAACCTAAGCGTCATGGCATAAAAAAATAAAAACTAAGGCACATGTGGTCTAAACCAAAGAACGAAGGTTCGAGGTCGTATTATGGACTTGGGAAGGTGTTACCCACCCAAGTCACATCCTTAAAAAGGTTACCGATAAAAAGGTGTTTGAAAGTATTTTAGCACGTAAATTGGCCCTTAAAGGTGACGTTACATCTTAGCATATTTCGTCGGGACATTGTTATTTCCGATATGGACCGAAGGACGGGGTTACCGTTTGTTCGTATGCTAGAGCGGGCGTTCCCCCCCTTTTTATCATTGGGCCATGCATGATTAATTAATTACTATGTGATCCTATCATGGATAAAAACTAACATAATCCCAATTAAATGAATGCACATAACCGTGTGGGATCGAAGCCACCATACTCATGTATCAAAGTATTAGCAATTAATTTCATGGCATAAGAAAGCGAGTGATATAAACATATAAGCATGTGGATTGATTTTATCATGCATACAATTATAAATTTTTTTAACATTTTTAAATAACATGTATGAAAATAATATTTACAAAAAAAGACATTAAATAAATTAAAGAGACTATAGAGAACGTACTTGCATTGCGTGATCTTGATCTTCCTTGCAAAATGAGAGTGTTAGTAATGTTTTCGAAAATAATACATAAATAAGAAAAAGCGCATGCAAACACTTAGTTAATTTATGATAAATAAATATTTGAATAAACATGATAAACAAATAAACAGTTTATTTCATGTCAAGTAATTAAATAATTAAACATAAGAAACAAGTAAACAATTAATTAACATGGTAAACAAGTAATCAATTAGTTCATTTATTTCATATGAGCAATTTATAATTATTTAAGCATGGCATAATTAATACTTGATTTATTTATAACATGCAAGCATATTAATTATTTCACAATAATTTAAACATGGCATATGGTATTATTATCATGTGAACACACGAGCATTTCATACGATTTAAATAAAGCATTTAAACACATGAACATTTTAACATCATTTAAACACGAAAATAAATAGCATACGAGTATTTCAATTAATTTAAACATGTTATATAGGCATACGAATATTTTTTATCATTTAAACATATTATATAAGCATGTGAACGTTTTACATAATTTTGACGAAAAATAAAATGAACGGGTCCCACGTTGGAAATTTGGACATTAAAAAATGGGCTTGCCTTTAATTTAAAACAAAGATGGGCCTAAGCCCACCACCTTTCTTCTTACCTTTCCCGCCCAACTCACCTTCTTCTTCTTCTTCTTCACGTCGCCGACCACCATGGCCAGCGACTCAATCATAACAACTCAATAAAACATACTCAAAACAAACCCGATAATTTCAGCAATACAACAGTAGATCATGCCAAGCAAAACAGTAAACAAAACAACTCCAAAACATTAGTAATTTTACATGGAAAGATTTAGTTTATTTAACATGCATAAGTTGTTATTAATTAGCTAGTGCATCATGCAATTAAATTGAGGAAAGGGAAGCATAACTAACATGAAAACTAAGCATATTGGGCAAGTTTTAACAATTTATTCATGCATTACAAGTGAAAACGAAAATTAAAGAAACTAGAGAGAGAGAGAGCTTACTTGTCCGGGAGAGCAATTTTATCCAAGAAGGTAGTGCAAGAAATAGAGGTTAAGAGGAGGATTTGGTGCCCTTTTCTTGTTGCTTGAAGCAAGCTATTTATAGAGGGGAAAAGAGTTGGAGTCGGTTTGCACACGTGGTTGCAAACCGACGGGAGAAATATCAAGAGAGTGATGATGAACTCTAGGCCGGAATAGTGAGCTAGGGAGAGTTTCTTGTGGCCAAGGATCATCGGATGGGAGGTTGTAGTGATCCAATTGAGCTAGCGCCGAGTTGGAGGGTAAGATGAATTAATTGTGCATTAATGTGGTATTTATCCCATTTTTGGATACGAACGGAATATTTTGGTACTAGCAAAATTGCTCGAAAATGAAAATAAACCCTAACCGAGGAAACCACGACGTGTAGAAAAATAAGACAAGAAAACTAGTATACAGTGAAGAAATGCAAAACTTGATTCAACGCATTTATTTTCTCTTTCGAAAATGTTAAAAGTTCGGACGCAAAATAAACGTCCTTACGACAAAAATTGAACGAAACCAAACTTGCTGGTGTGAAAGAGAAAAATAGTACGTATTTATCAATTAAAGAAATAAGGCGTTCGAGCCACGGTCCGAGGAAACTTACTCGGGACCGAGAAAGGTTCGAGCGAAAAGACAGTCGAAAGTACGAAAAAAATGAGATGGTACGAAATGATACGGAATATTAAACAAACTAGCCTAGGACCAAGAATCGACAAAAATTTGACCTAGATGAGCTATTAAATGCGGTAAACATAAAAAAAAATACGTAAATGCGTTGACAAAAACCGAAAAATACGGTTTAGTCGAAAATACGAGAAAAATAATTCAAAAGATGTGAAATGACGTGAAATATTAAAACAAATAGTCCATGATCAAAAATCGATTGAAATTTGACGTAAACGGGCTATTAATGCGACATGCAAATAAAACGAAAAAAAGTTGTGACGTAATTCAAAATTCGGGTAGCAAGAGTGTGTTAACCTTTTAAGGAGCGAAAACTAGTGCTATTGGTGGTGTGCGTGAACCATGCATATTTATTTTTCTTTCAAAGTGCTGAAAGTGTATTATTGTTATTGATTGATTGAAAAGAAGAAAAAAAAATAGATGAAAAAACAAGCGCATCAGGCCTAAAAATAAAAAAGAAAGGCAAATGAAAAAGAAGTTGTGCAAAAAGCAATGCAAAGAAAGAAAAAAAAACAGCCCTCGGGCAAGAAACAGAAAGGCCTAAATGGATTTTGAGCCCCTGCAGTCTAATTGATTGACTTATTTCAGCCCTCTGACAGATTTTTGACTTATCTCCTCCCTCCACTTAAGCCCAACAATTTATTTCATCCCTCCTCCTGACGCCATCCACATTTTCCGTCTGTTTGCTGACGTGGCGTGCCACGTCAATCGCCACGTCACCGACTGTTGACGTGTCACGCCACGTCAATTGACACCTCATTTTTTCCGAAATGGATTTTGAGTCCCTGCAGTCTAATTGATTGACTTATTTCAGCCCTCTGTGTTATTTTTGATTTATAACCTCCCTCCACTTAAACCCAATGATTTATTTCATCCCTCCGCCTAACGCCATCCACATTTTCCGTCTATTTGTTGACGTGGCGTGTCACGTCAATCGCCTAACGCCATCTACATTTTCCGTCTATTTTGCAGTTTTGGAAGTTTTGGGGAGATGGTAAAATTAAAATTAATTAAGGGGTAATAGCATAAAGACCCCCTGTACTATTTTTCAAAACAGAAACCTCCCCTATCCTTAAAAAATTCAAATTGACCTCCCCTGTACTATCGGTCAGAAGCAAACCGTTGGTATGTACCAGTCAAACTAACAGACTTCACTTTTTGACCGTTGACTTTGATTAAAATATTTATAAAATTTATAAAAAATCCAAAAAAATGTAAAAAATCATTAAAAAAATGTAAAAATTCTAAAAATTCCCTAAGAAATGTAAAAATTGAAAACAAATTAATAAATCCAAAAAAAATTGTAAAAAAATCCAAAAAAATGTAAAAATTCCAATTTTACATTTTTTCTGAATTTTTAGATTAATTAATTTTTTAATTTTTTTAAAATTTTACATTTTTTTCCTGGATTTTTAGGTTACATAATTTTTTATAAATTTTTTACATTTTTTTTTGAATTTTTTACATTTTTTTTGAATTTTTTACAATTTTTCTGAATATTTTATTCAAAGTCAACGGTCTGTTAGTTTGACTGACGGAGCCCAAGCAAATGCCTCTGACCATAAGTACAGGGGAGGTCAATTTGAATGTTTTAAGTACAGGGGATGTTTCTGTTTTAAAAAATAGTACAAGGGGTTTTTATGCTATTACCCTATTAATTAATTGATGATGGTTAGTGCTGTGATGGAGGAGGAGGAGGCCAAGAGCCAATGGAGAGGGAGAAGGTTGATGGCCGGTTGGTGACGGAGGAGGAAGAAGAAAAAAAAGAAAAAAAAAAGAAAAAAAAGAAAAAAAGAAAGAAAAAATGACGTGTCAATTGGCGTCGCATGACACGTCAGCAATCGGTGGCGTGGCACGACACGTGAACAAACAGACGAAAAATGTGGATGGCGTTAGGCGGAGGGATGAAATAAATCATTGGGCTTAAGTGGAGGGAGATTATAAATCAAAAATAACACAGAGGGCTGAAATAAGTCAATCAATTAGACTGCAGGGACTCAAAATCCATTTCGGAAAAAATGACGTGTCAATTGACGTGGCGTAACACGTCAGCAGTCGGTGATGTGGCGATTGACGTGGCACGCCACGTCAGCAAACAGATGGAAAATGTGGATGGCGTCAGGAGGAGGGATGAAATAAATTGTTGGGCTTAAGTGGAGGGAGGAGATAAGTCAAAAATCTGTCAGAGGGCTGAAATAAGTCAATCAATTAGACTGCAGGGGCTCAAAATCCATTTAGGCCAAACAGAAAAGAAAAGAAAAAAATTATGAGTATGTGCTGCATTTTAAAATTTTGTATTTGTTTAATTGTATGAGAAAATGTTCGTGAGTCGGCAGCCCTTATGTGTTTAAGAACTTAATGGATTGATAAATTAAAATGCAGATGTTTTGTTCCTAATTTTTATTTGTAACATGTTTTCTATATTTTTTATATAATTAACTTAAACTTTTAATTTAATTTTTTTTTGGCAGTGAATGCATCTTTTAGACTGCATAAAATAAAATAAAATGAAACGAGGCAAACATCATAACCACAAGAAAATTTGGTAGGATATGATTTTGATGATTAATTTGTGGAATAGCGGTGTAAGACGTGGTCCAGTATGGTCCACAAAAGAGCAATAATTCTTTGAGCAAAACTATAGTAACTAGAATAGCCCAACATGGTCCAGAATCCAGATAATCATATAAACTCCTAAATCCAGTGGCAATAACACTTTCCTATTCTTCTGTGTTGTCGGCCCAATATCCACATCCATATGGGCTTTGCTATCACTGTCCACCTTTCTTTGTAATTTTTTCTTTCAAAAAAGGAAAAACAAATAATGAAATGTAAATTTCAATTTGTAATTTTACGGTCTACAAAACTAATTCTGATTTATCCTAATTAACGGGTTAAAAAGCTTAAATGTTGACAGATTTGCTTAAGAGATTTTTTTAGTGGATCGAACCATGTTTGCCAACGGATTCATTCGGGTTAGAAAGTGGTAACTTACTACATACATTTCCTGTTCGTTTTTGGACTTTACGAGATAACATCCTAGCCCTACAGTTAGGGAAAAAACTTGAGTAAATCATGATCTACCTACATCATGATGTATGATGATGACACGTGCCTCAAATAGTGCTAGAATATCACTATTCTTAACACTTTTGGACACGTGTCATCATCCTACATCATGATGTGGGTAGATCATATCCTACATCATGATGTAGGTAGATCATAATCTACCCAAATTTTACTAGTTATAGTTAGGACTCAGTAGACTGATTGAGAGAGTAAGATAATTTTTTTTAAATCATCTAATAATTTGACCATTATATTGAGTATCGATTATTTCAAATTCGAATTAGCCAAGATCCAAAAGAATAGTAAAGCGAGTAGAATAATTAATATGATTGGATTAAACCCCAATGCATGCATATATGGTTGAGTGTTGGCACCCAGAAGATACTCCGATGGACAATCGGACCACCAGACTATCGCCGTGACCAATCGGACCACCAAGAAATCTCCGTTAGACAAAATTGCACCCAGCGTTATTTCCGTTAGACAATAAAACCACCGTGCCACTCACTTTTCAACAACTTTTTTTAACGTCGTTAACAACAACTAATTTGGCTCTATTTTCCTCCGTCTAAATCCCTAAAATCACTTTTGCCCATGAAAACGACGTCGTTTCAAATCAATTCTCTCCGAATCATCCAAACCTCTCTGCAATTAATTAAAAAGGCCATCTCTGCACCAACTTAATTCCCATTCTCTCAAGAAAATCTTTCAATTAACTCCAGCAATCCCTTTGTAAATTTCAATCCAACCCTCTGCACATTAATTCCAGAACCAAGCCCCCTGCAAAATCAATTCGTCCAAAACCAAAAATCACTACTGTCAACACCAAAAAAATTCATTCATTCAACACCAAAACAAATATGCAATTAATTAATCCATTTCAATCCCAAATCGTTCAGGCGATGGATCCATCTTCATCAACTCTTCAATTTTGAAACATGCCCAGAATTAAGAGCAATTGCCATTAGCCTCTGCCAATAATCCCAAAATTCAATTCTCCCAAATTAATTCAATCCTCCGCTGCCTCAACCACCAATCCAACCGATCGACCACCCAAAAAATTGACCAAAAATCCAAATCCTCCACAACAAACCCAGCAGCGGCACCACCACACGCTCCAACCATCACCACCGCAGCCACCGATCTAATCCAACCGCTCCACCAACCCAAATCGCCAAACACAAACCAACCCAAATCGCCGCACAACCCGCTGCCAAAATTCGAATCCTCCACCACAAACCCATCCGCACCACAAATCCAAGCAGCCACACGGCCAAACCCGAATTAAATAAAAGAGAAAGATGAAGAGGAAAACAATTGCAGAACAAGAGAATAGAACCAAGTATAGGGATAGAGAAAACAGGGACAAGAACGGACAGTCGGATCTGTGTTGGAGAGAGCTCGGATCTGTGTTGTGATGGTGGTGATGGTGATGGTGATGATGGATGATGGAGGTCGATGGAGGTGACGAATGATGATGATGGAGGTTTGGGTCGAGGACGGTGGAGGAGGAGACTAAAGAATGAGAGAGGGGAGAGAGAACGAGAGTGAAAATGGGTAAAGGGAATAACCTAAATACCTAATTAGTAATTAGGTAAAAATAATGGAAAATAAAAAGAAAGAAATGAAAATGAAAATAAGAAAAAGAAAGAAAGAAATTCTGGAAACTCATATTTTTCTTACTTTTAAATTTTTTTACTGATTTTTTAATTCTTTTTGGAATTTTTAAATTTTTCTTATATTTTAAATTAATTATATAGTATATTTTTTTGATATTTTAAATTAATTATATTATTTTTTCTTTCATTTGGAGAAGAGAAAAATAAAAAAAGAAAGAAAGAAAGAAAAAGGAAAAAAATTGTTGATGTGGCATGCCACGTCATCAATATGATGACATGTCAAGCACGTGGCATGCCACATTGGCGGATAACGGTGGATCGCTGACGGCGTTAAAAAAGGTTGTTGAAAAGTGAGTGGCACGGTGGTTTTATTGTCTAACGGAAGTAACGCTGGGTGCAATTTTGTCTAACGGAGATTTCTTGGTGGTCCGATTGGTCACGGCGATAGTCTGGTGGTCCGATTGTCCACCGGAGTATCTCCTGGGTGTCAATCTGTCGTTTTCCCAAAATTATAATAGCCACCCTATATAAGTAGGGGTTTGGTGGGTGGGATTAGGGATTCATACCCTATATTATAAGGTCCCCTACCCTATGAGGAGGCTATGTATATTGGGGTAACCCCATCCAACTATCCAACCCAACTGACACAGTGCAACACGTTGAGTTTGTTGTGGTTGGGGGCTTTATTGAGCCCACGCTTGGTCTACCGGCCTATAACACCTACACATAGTGTCACTCGTACACACCTTCCTTTTTTTAAGTTTTTTCTTCGTGTATTATTTGATTTCTTTGTGCACTTTGTTGGAGGAGACTAATGTTCTTGAAGTATTGTTGTTGGATCGAAAGGAAGAAAAAATAATCAAAAACGGTTCTAATATGATCTTCTCCTTAGAAACTCAAAACTTGAGTTAGAAAATAATCCTAAATCCATCACTAATCTTGCCCCCCAATCATCAAATCCTCCGAAAATATTTTTTTGGAGTATTTTAAAGAGAAGGCAATCGAGCTGAACGAAAAATTGAAAAAACGTTTAAGAATATTTGTATCCGTCACTAAATAACAAATATTTAGATAAATTTAACAAAAAGATAAATAAGAACAATATAGAGCTTGGACTACATCATTTTTTGTATGATTTTTTTCTATTAACAGCTTAATCTTATTTCAGTTAGGAATTTGAAGTATAGGATATGAATAGTGTAATAATATAGTATATATATTAATAACAGCTACTGCCTACTACCAAGTGTGCCATTCTGCCAAAATTTATCAAAATTAATAATAGCTTAACATCTGGCAGAAGTATCAAAATTATTAATAATATAATATATATATTAAAAAAATATTGATAATATATATATATTTTTAAAAAAAAAAATAAAAAGTATGGGGGCCGTCGCCCCCACTAGTCCCCACGCAGCTCCGCCAGTGTATAAATATATTAACCCATGATTTTTGATATATCTCTTTATCTTCTCACCATTAAATTAATTTTGTTTAAATTTTTTTAAATTTCCTCTTATTTTAAACTAGTTTCATTCGAATTCTATCTACTTTCTAAAAGGTGACGATTTTCGCAACATAATTTTTTTTATTAAACTAATATTTGTTAACTAAGTAAGTTATACTTTTTTATTATAAATATAAAAAAATACACCCTTAAACTTGGAGTCCTAACTCAGTAACAATTAATCGTTTTTTCTTAATACACATCTAACTGATTTAATAAATTATCATCACTTTATTTAAAACATAAACACCAGTTTTGATCTCTTAGAACCATTTATAAATATAAATTTGCTATGTATAATTTACATGTACACTATCATATTATTATTAGAGAACTTGTCTCCATTTTGGGTACAAGATGAATCTACAACTTCAAATTTATTGGATGTTCCCCAAGGACAAAGCAGGAGAGGAAATCTTCGTTAATGGAAAAGAGCCAAAAACCATCCAACCTACTGCTATGGCACCATCATATGCCACCTCACTAACATTTGCCAGCTGCCTAGACATCAAAATAAAAAATCCCTCTGAAAAATTGAAAATTGTCATGTCCATGTCGCCAATGTTTTTTTATTATAATTTAAATAAAAAAGGAAAAAAAAAACAAATTTAAATGTTTCGAAATATAGTAAGTAGTTGATTAGAAACAAAATTTAAAAGTTAAAGGTGGTTTGGTATCATTTTCTTTTTTTAAAAAAAATTATATAGTATACGATGTTTAATCAATACGTTTAAATCTCCTAAGTTTTTTTCTAAAACAAATACAATTTATGTGTCTATTTATAATTCATATATTACTTTTTTTTCACCAACTAAATTTAAAGGCAGAGAGAAAATTATCCATATAAAAATTATTTATCTATAATAATATATTTAACGAGACATTCAAGTATTTAAATTTTATATATCCAATAAAGTTTCTAATTTTTTTGTTATTGATTCATGTTTTTTTTTATTAAGTGGTATATTAATTAGAAGAAAGTTCGAATAAAAATAATAATAATCGGTTGTTGCATTTAAATTAAATCTCAAACTTTTCCCCAAATATAATTAAAAATTGCATAAAACAAGCCAAAATCGAAACATGAAATAGATCTCTTTTTCAGTTCGCACTCTATGGCTTTAGGATGTTGATTTTGACCAAAACACAATCCTAGCTACTAGTACTAATCAAGCATAGTTGATTAATTAAATTAATTGGAGTAATGCAAAAAGAAAAACCTTTAAGATGACTCGGCCACCAACGTGGACCGGCAAGCTGGACCCACAAGGAGCACGTCCATCCACTCATGCTTAAATTTCTAACGAAGTAAGTATCGAACGGTCTTTCAGTAAATTTTTTTACTCTATTGTGCGCTTATTTTTTTCCCTATCTCTATTATTTACAAGTGGTTGTTGTGTTATTTATATATGAATAAAAAACGAAATGGGCAAGTGATGGGTATGAGATTTAAACCGATGACCACCAAACACCTTAAAAGTTGCATAACCATTACACCACATAACTACTTTTGTGCTATTATAAACATATTTATGATATACTCCCTCTGGTCTCCAATAAATGTCTTCCTCGCATCCCAATATTCAGTAGAAAACGCATATCGAGGAGGCCGGATGAGGTACTATTTAACCCCAAAAAAATTCGTACTTTTTTTCGAACGTACGTTAATCCTTAACGTACTTCCGAGAAAAAATTTGGGACAAAATTGTCTCAAATAGTGACTATTCCGGCCGTCTTAAGATACGTTCTGAAACAGTAAAAGCAAATATTAAAACGACATATTTTGGAGACCGGAAGGAGTATAATAGTAGTACTCTTTTCTTATATAGACTTAAAAAAATTCAAATTTTGTATTTTAGCTCATTGCACTAGCGTAATGACTTATTTACCCTTTTTGTCTGGATGTTTATTTTCCTTGAATGGAAGTTAGGGATGTTACAGGCCTTAAAGTTTTTTAATTCTTCTATTAAAGTCATTTAAAAGCCATATTTATTTTAAAGATTATATTTGATCATGGGAAATTTTATATCTATATAATAATTCTTAAAATTTTAGATAAATTAGACCAACGCTCTATAGTTTTCAAAATGTCAACTGATATTTATTTTATAATAATATAGTTTAATTATCTTAATTAAGAAGTACGAGGTACTACTAATTTTAAATTTTCATGAGTAAAATAAATAATTTTTTTTTGTCAAAATCATGTAATATCCAATCATTATATCGACGCACTGTCTATTCTAGATTTGAGTTAGATAAAATCATGAAGGGGAGGAAAATTTTCCTCACAAGTTTTAAATTTTAAGTTTTAGTGGTAACTCCATCACACACTTGTAATTATAATTTATTGCTTTAATGCTTTATTTGCACAAAGGTGATATTAATTTTGTATAAAGCTAAGAACTTTGGGAAAAGTCCAAAAATGGCACATGCACTTCTATTGATTGAGTCATTTAACAATTCTATTTTTTTGGTGGTTTAAAAGGCACCTGCACTCGAAAGAAATAACACATTTGGCACTCGTCCCTCACGCCGTCGGCTCTCCATCATTAACTACTGACGTGTTATACTACGTCAGCATATTCGATCTGATTCACGGTGGAAACGGATCATCTATTCGGTTAGCGAATGACGCGTCGTTCACTACAGGCGACGCGTCGTTCGTGTGGCTTGCCAATCTAATTAGACGACATGCCGTCTATTGCGTATGACTCCACACTTATCTGCAGGCGATGCGTCGTTCGTTGATTTAGTGAGCGTCGCGTCGTCTAAGAGGGACGAGCTCGCGCGACAGGGATAACACAAAGCATTGTTTCTAAACGTAGCCAATTTAAGCTGAGAAACATCAATTTCCAGTTTCTTTCTGTTCTTATCAACTTTCTCCTGTTTAAAAAAAATAAGAACAACAATTAGAAAGAAAAATAAAATAAACAGCAAGATTTCCCATTTATTCACAATTTGACCAAATTTGACCTACTTTAATTGAAAAAACCCTTTCTTCTTGGATTTGCTTTCTCAGCTGATACATCTTATGCGTCAAGTCTTCAAGTCCCTCCAACTTTTCTCCTCCATGTGAGTTCTGCTTCCAGCATATAACCAAGATCATATCATCAATGATAGTTCTCAGAATCATGTAAATGTAAAATATGAGAATCCAAACAAGGTGCCCGTGTTCAACAAATTTTTAGATCAAATTCATTATTATAAAATGCAAAAAAAAAACGCACAAGGAACTGAATTATACATCTATGTATTATCACGATCAGGCAAATTATGGTGGTAAAAGAGTACCCAAGGAGAGTGAAAATAGTGGGGCGGATATAGAATTTAAAAACAAAGATGAAATTGAAATTGAAGATAAGATGGGGGGCTGAACTGACTCTAGGTTTAGAGGCAGAGTCGGATGATTTGGATGCCATAGTTGCTCTGCTCTACGACTCCATCCAGAGGAAGGAGCTCGCGCGACTGGGATAACACTCCCTCTTAGATGACGCATCGCCCGCAGACAAGTGTGGATTTGTCATACGTAATAGACGATATGTCGTCTAATTAGATTAGCAAACCACACGAATGATGCGTCGCCTGCAGTGAACGACGCGTCATTCGTCAACCGAATAGATAATTCGTTTCTACCGTGAATCGAGTCGAATATACTGACGTGGCATAACACGTCATTATGTTGATGACGTGTCATGCCACGTGGCATACCACATCAATCGTTAACGATGGAGGGCCGACAGCGTGAGGGACGAGTGTCAAATGTGTCATTTCTTTCGAGTGCAGGTGTCTTTTAAACCATAAAAAAATAGAGCTGTCAAATGAGTCAATCAAAGTGCACGTGTCATTTTTGGACTTTAATAGACATTAACGAGCATTTAATAGAGTTTAGGGGAAATCAAAGGAGGCGACAATCACTGCTTAATTTGCTTTGTCTTTCTTTTTTTGTTTTTAGATAGTAACCAGCAAGTGTCTACTAACTTAAACTCATAATTTTAATGGTCGAAAGATATATATCCACTTCGTCCATGCGATGACTGATGACCGGTGATAGGATTAGAGTTGTAATGTCTATACAACCGCAGCAGCAACGAGTCAGACTAAAGGATAATCTCATAGCTTAAACGCTACTTGAAAATAATCTGTAAAGGATAATACAAATGACCAACTTTTTTTCCGATTAAATTCTAAAATTGCGTGCTCCTTCTTATAACATTTAACACAACCGTACATTAAAAAAAAAACTCAAACTTAAAACATGACTGTTTAGCTTAAACTATCATTGAATAAACAACCACCCATTTTTTCCACAACTTTTTCTTGATGCAATTAATAAAGTCTTTTTTTTCCACACTATAATCCTCAATAGAAAATTTGAATCAATTAGGACGAGTAGCTAAGTTCTTGCCTTAGCATTTACTCTCCAAGTGTCTTAATCAATACTTATCTAGTAATCTGCAACCACCCATCTCCCCTCTCCCCTTAACACTCGAAATGGCATTGACTGAAGAAGGAACATACCCTTTGAGTGTGTGGGTCTTAAGTCTAAATTTGGAAAAAAAATAAAAAAATCAAGCATGATAGGGTTCTTGCTTTGTACACAATTCCTGTTCTTGATCAGGAAATTTACATGAAAGTAGCTAATTAAGTCTTTGGTGTATTTGTTTCGATTAATGTAGATGAGTTGCATTTTAATTCTCATTTTCTTTCCCCCCACCAAATTAATTAATTAATTAAGCCAGCAAGTTGCATCTTTGTTTCATTTTCTATTTTTGTGTCTACTTCCACGAAGGAGTGCTAAATTCATCGTTTTCTACAACCAATTTAATGTTACAAGATGATGCTAGCTTTTCAAATGAGACAAGAATTCTTTTGATTTTTGATGGATAGATGGGTTTGGTTGGGATGTCTAATGGGAATGTTTGCACGTAAATCTTAATTAGTTTTAGCTGGTTTTAAGTCTAAATTATGCGTATCTTTAAATTTATTACTGGTAAACTACTACGTTGAATTCAAACAATTTTGTAGCAATCAATTTAAATGGAAGCTTAAACCTAGGTGAAAACAACAAACTAACAAATTATGTAACCGTTCTCTTTCCTTTTTTAAAAATTATTTTTCGTCGAAATACCGGCTGTATGAACACTAATATGGTGCAATACCGGCTGTAAAGAATTCTCATTTTCTTTCCCCCCACAAAATTATTTTGGGCTTTTGAGGCACTAATCTGTCTTGTTCAAATTAAATCTAACAACAAACCGATAGAAACGTGACGGTGGTTTCATTTCATATAGGATGTTTTTCCCCTCTGAAATGTCACAGTAGTACCGGAAATCGAATTCAATGTATTTTATAGAGATTACATGTACACAATTTCGTATGCGAATAATCATCATTTTACATTCTCAATAAAAAGAAGTATTTTATAAAAAATAATAAAAATTATATTTTCTTGCAATATTTTAGACGTTAGATACATGATACTGATTTATTTACTGGTTAGCTATTTATTTGATTGAATAAAAGTAATATTCATTAGGTATTTGTAATTTAAAATTTGATATTTTTAATGTCATTTTTCTTTTAATAAACGGAATTAATTCTAGTTTTGGTAGTACTAAAGAAAATGTAAATAGACGTGGCGGAGTAGATAAGTTCAATCGGTTGGATAGATTTGGGTGAGGTGGGATGGGGATAACAAAACGTCTGTCTTACCGGTGGGTGGAGATAAAAGAAGTAGCAAAGATTTAAGATTTAAGTTCGAGTCTCCCCTCCCTAAAAAAATAAAACATCTCTATTTCGTTTCATGCAAGCGGTCATACCCAACATTACAGCGACACATATGATATGAGACGGAGTATATTATCAATATCATTACAATATAAAAAATCGATATAATCTACGTTATAACATGTAATAATCTACTTAAATTACGAACTCATCAATTACATAAAAAATGATTTGACTTTTCTTTTATCATTTCTTTTTGTTAATACATGAACAATTCCGAAAGTTTCCGCTTCAACATGTATAGTTTTAAAATTTGAAATAGAAAATTGTAATTTTTGGAATTTATAACTTTGACCTTTTAACCGTTATTTTTTTAAAAGTAAACAATTGCAAAATAATATAAAAATTAGATGAGAAATGTTACGAATGTGGTAAGATCTATGTAATTAAAAAAATTAATGAGAAAAAATAAAAAATAAATAAAGAAGTAAACAATTTTATTTTATTTTGCAAAAAAAAAAATATATATATATATATATATATATTGAAATTGTCTAAGGTCTGAACGTATTTGTTACATTTTTTTTCAAATTTTATAATTTTTTGATATTTTTTAATATTTTAAAAGAAAGTAATATTAAAATTGTAATTTTTAGAAAACTGTAGATTCATATTGCAAATTTTCAACTATAGATGAGAACTTTTAGAAATTTTTATGTTGTTTATCTTCGTTTTTATTATTTCCTCATATTTTCTCTCTATTATGATTAATACCGTTCGGTATCGTTAGACTCTCCCACTGTGGTACTCCGTTCGGAGTATTATTCTTTATTTTTAATATAGTACTTTTTACCCTTTCTTTGTTTTGGGTTCGGTGTAGAATTAGCACACAAGAAGCACGCTAAAGAAAAACTAAAATCGACCGAAAAAAATCATGGGTTACAAGTCAACCTCATGGCTTGATCTAAGCTTATAGTTCGTTCCAATCAACCAATTTTTTTTTTCAATTCAACTATTTTTCAGTTCAAAATATCAAACTGAATAAATTTGAGATGTAGGTCGCCATTTTTCTTATATATATATATATAAATTACTAAGATAACATTACATGTGGGCTACGCAACGCATGAGAGGCAATTTTAAAGTATACTGGGAGGATAAGCCTGAGATAAGGGGTACACAATCGCTAAACCACTCTATGCAGTTTGCATAATGCATGCACGAATACAACTTTTAATTCCAAAAAAAAAACACCAATGTTTGTTCGTTTCTTTGTTTTTTTCTCTCTAAAAAAAAATGAATGCAATAATTAAAAAAAGGGTGCAAAACTAAGGGTGGAGAAATGAAAAAAATCGTTTTAGAAACATTAATTTAATAAAATTAAACACAACTCTTTTATAGGCTTAACATATGGGGATTGTCAATGAGCATGTAGTTTGTGGTTTCATAGTTTGTTTTACTCGTGATAGTGTATCAGTACGGACTCGAACTCAAATTCTAATCTCATTCTATTTATTAAAAAACACACTGAGAGTTCATAATGTTTACCAAATTATTTAAATCAGTCATCAACGTATTATTTTGAACATTTCGGTCACAAAGCGTTATATTGACAATTAAGTTAGTCTTTCCCATTAATATAGTTAGTTTTTCATTTTAAATTCTTATTTTTAGCTAAAAACATTAATTTTGCGCTCTAGAAGGTACCCTAAATGAACTTAGCCAACCATAGCGGGATGTGTTAATAATACGAGATTATATAATTGGAAAAAGAAGAACTAATATAGTAATACACATCTTTGGTTTGTTGTTCCAAGCTCCCATCCCACAAAGTCACAAACAACATAAAATAAGGAGAAAGTTGATGGTGAAATAAAAAATCACTTCAATCTCTTTTAATGAAATGATATTGTCCGTTTTGAGTATGAACCTATACGGATTTTACAAAAAGTTTCATTCCATTAAAAAAAACCATTCTTTTTATATTTAGTTTTTATTTTTTTTGTCTTTTTGATGTAGAGTTTTAATTCGCACACTTCAATAAAAATGATTGAGAAGATTTGTGTTAGCTTGAAAATTTTCCTTAAAAGGAGACCAAAAAATTATTTCCAAACTAGAAAACCATGGATAAATATAAGGTAGCATGTCTGAGATGTGGAGAGTGTGTCGTTTTTGGTACTATGCTCTTGTCTCCTCCTCCTCCCTCATCACTTTCTCAACTCCTCTTTTCTCTCTCTCTCTCTCTCCAATTATTTTTTTCTCCATCTCAAAGCTTAATCTCTTAAAAAAATAAGTAAATATCAACCTCTTTGGAAGTTTGGGCAGTACTAAAATCCTACCCTTAAGATGCGCCCCTCTCCTCTCTTCCTTCCTTCCCTTTCAACTCATGAAAGCTTCAAACTCTCACTCCCCTCCTCCATTGCTATGAACTCATGCTTCACTTAAGCTTTTCCAGATTGGTCTTCTTCCCTCCAACATGGACTTTGGTGTTCTGGGTTTGGATGGTTTTGTAAGCTCTGAAAAATTCAATAATAGTAATACTAGTAGTAAAAGCAATAACAATGACTTGAAACCAAAGATTGTTGGATCTGGTTCAGCTAAGCAGGAGAGATCATCTGGGTCTGCTCAAGATGATTGGAGAAGCTCAAAGATTCCAAGAACTGATGATTTCTCCGTCTCCAAGACAATGCCATTGCACCAAGTCACTCCTCTCTTGAGATCTAATTCTTCTTTAGGCTCTGGCCAAGGAGCAGAGCACATGCTCTGTTTTTCTTCAGTCAAATCAGAACCATCTGGTAATAAAGATGGTGGTGGGTTGCTGGATAAGAGCACACCAAATACCTCTGCATTTCCTTTCTATCACCAAGCAGCCTCTGCTTACGCTAGAAGTGCAGGTACGTTACTACGTATGCCCTTGTGTCTTTTATCAAGTTTTTTTTTGGGCCTAAAGTTCTTATTTCTGAGTTGATGTCTGGTTTTTGAGAAATGGGTTTTCTGTGAAATGACAGATTTGTGTTGTATTTTCTTGTCTAAATGAAGTGTTTGCAAATATGGTTGCTGTGATTTTATTTTCCAGCTACTAGTTTGGGTCTTTTCATGAGCATTTAGTAGAAATTTCTGTTTTTTGAGTCTTGTCAAGGGGGAAAGTTGATTTTTGTTTATCCCCAAGTTATAACCCTGTAATTTCTGCTTTGGGTTTGGTAAAATGTTCAATCTTAAAGAAAAGCTAGAAGCAGAAGAGGAAAGAAAGAGAAATAAAACAAGAAGAACATCAATAGTGCTTGCTTCATCCTGTTCTTTCAGTCTTGTACATTTGATTCTGCCATTTTACTCTTTTTTTTGTGTCTAAGTTAAAACTTGTTGGATGTTCTGTTTTACCTTCAATCAATGTAACAGGCAAGCAATGTTGTATGTAATGATCCAGGTTATGGTGCTGGAAGCTTGAATGGAAGCATGCATGGAGGTTTTGCTGGGGTTAGAGGACCCTTCACTCCATCTCAATGGATTGAATTGGAACACCAGGCCTTGATCTACAAGTATATTACTGCAAATGTTCCTATTCCTTCCAATCTGCTCATCCCTCTCAAGAAGTCCCTCTACCCGTTTGGCTTGGCGGGTTCGTCTACTGGATCCTTTCATCCGAACTCATGTAAGCATCTTATTTTACTTCAAATAGATCAAAGCCACCTTTTGTATATTTCTAAATCTCTTGGATATCCTGTGTATTGTTGTTTTTTGTGGTATGTGCTTTGTT
Source organism: Viola odorata (assembly GCA_963691705.1). NCBI lineage: Eukaryota > Viridiplantae > Streptophyta > Magnoliopsida > Malpighiales > Violaceae > Viola > Viola odorata. The sequence goes on from OY829540.1 coordinate 63,729,312, forward strand.
TCGAGCATAATTGTGCTATTGCTTCATGCTTTAACTGGTGAGCTACAGCTTGCAACTTTTTTGGATTTGCTTAGATACCTACAGTAAACCCTAAATTTTTAGTGAAAAGACCTATCAGAAGTCATTATGTGCACACGAATCATAAGTGGTTCCTTTAGTTACAAAGTAATATTATGTTTGATTGAAGTTTAGACTTTTTCTTGTTTCTCCTCTTTGGCTGATTTGGCTTTACTTTTTACTTTCATTTTCTTTTCCTTTTTGCTCTTAAGAAATTGTTTATAAATTTTCTACGTAACACAGTAGGGTGGGGTGCTTTCCATCTGGGTTATCATGGCAACTCGAATGATCCAGAGCCTGGAAGGTGCCGTCGAACGGATGGGAAGAAATGGCGGTGCTCGAGGGACGCTGTGGCCGACCAAAAGTATTGTGAAAGGCACATAAACAGGGGCCGCCATCGTTCAAGAAAGCCTGTGGAAGGTCAGACTGGCCATGCTGCTCCCACTGGGACCACCAACTCGAAGGTGGCGCCGATGACTACCTCTGTCTCAACATCGGTTATAACCAGTGGCGGTGCCTCCAACAGCCTTGCAATCACGCAGCAACAGCTCAAGAATTTGCAACCGGCTGCTGTCAATGCGCCTGCAGATAGTATAGTCAACAGGTGAAAATACTTTTTGTATTGTTATTTTTTTATATTTTGATTACACAAGTTAAGTTCTGTAGCAATGCATTACCCTATAATAGTATGCATACATAAAACTCTTCCTTTTACTTTACTTTAAAGTTGACCCCATTATTTCATCTCTTACTTTGGTGACAGTGACTACTCATAGTTGTGGCTTAGGATTCCTTTTCAATGTGGATTCCATGATTACTTCCTGTTTTGAATCCTTTAGTATATTTAGAATGAGACCTTTATGGTATTGGTAGGCTAAGATTGTGAATTCTGCAGTGTTTTCTGTTGATGCATTTGACTTCTGAAATTTCTCTTTACTGCATGCTCTACTTTTCTGTTGTTGAACTCTTTCTTTGGTCTAGTGTGTAAGCAAACTGGATTGTCTTTGGCAGGGCTCAAGATCATCGGAGTGTTCCTATTGTGTCTTCCGGCGTCAACTTAAAGTCTGATGAATCTACTTTCGCTGTCCCTAAACAAGATCCGCGAATCCAAGCGGTCTCCCAACCAGAGTTTGGACTTGTTACCTCTGACTCCCTCCTTAATCCTTTACAAAGGAGCTCTTACGTCACCTCAAAGAACTACGAGTCCTTTCTAAGCTTCAATGACCAAGCGACACAAGATCAACATAACCTCCGCCAATTCATTGATGATTGGCCGAAGGACCAGTCCAGTCGCTCTGTCATTAGCTGGCCTGAAGAGTTGAAATCTGACTGGACCCAGCTTTCAATGTCAATTCCAATGGGCTCCTCGGATTTTTCTTCATCTTCATCCTCACCTACTCGAGAGAAACTTAACCTCTCACCATTACGTCTGTCTCGCGAGTTTGACCCTGTGCAAATGGGCTTGGGAGTAAGTGGTGACCTGAGTGAATTGAGCCAAAAGCACACCAACTGGATACCCATCTCTTGGGGAACTTCAATGGGTGGTCCTTTAGGGGAGGTTTTAACCACCAGCACTGGCAATGTGAGTAGCTGCAAGAGCTCAGCAGCACTTAACCTGTTACCTGAACGGTGGGACGGTAGCCCACAATTTGGCTCTTCTCCAACAGGTGTCTTGCAGAAAGCACCCTTTGGTTCACTTTCAAATAGCAGTTCCGGTAGCAGCCCGAGAGCCGAGAGCAAGAAGAATCAAGATGGCTCTAGCTTCTGTGATGATGTGCTTGGTTGTACGATCATTAGTTCCTCCTCCATCGCATCTCTGTAGACGAAGTATAGGAGGTATAAAAGACACAAGCACCGGAGGGAGCAATGAAGAAGCTTTGGATTGAGTTGGTTATCTGATTGTTTTCTTTATGCTATTTAACTCTATTTTCTTGTTTCTTGTTTCTCGTTTTTTCGTTTCTCAACTTGGAAAACTCTCACTCTCATGGATTTATTGGGCATATTTAGTATGTGAATTAAAGTCATTTTATGGTTGGTTTTCATTTGAATGGAAAATGTCTCCTGTTTTTCTTGTCTGGCTCCCCATTGTGACACAGCCCCAATCCAATCAGTCATAAAGGCACACAATGCATTATGATTAGTTGGGTCTCCCCATGGTTCGATCACAGGATCTTGAAATGTGATTTCTTTAAAGGCTATTCAAGAAAAGAAAAGAAAAGTGAGTAATTGATGAGATGGAATTGGCTTTGGAGAATGATTTTAGGGATAATGGTATATTCGTATTCGATTTTTTATGTTAATTTACTCAATAATGGTACTTTTTGCTGCACGTATGTAAAAAGTATCCGATTAAAACAAACTATAGTGAGTATATACGATACATTAAGATAAACTATAGTGAGTATATGCGGTAAATTAACACGTATATATACTGAATATGTGGTTAAGCAACTATAGTGGGGACAGAGACAGTGAATGATGGGTATGAAACTTCCACCATTATATCCATCCATCTCTACTACTAACATGTAAGTATAGGCATAACTTCCAAAATACATATTGATGATTGATTTTGTGTTGGGGCCAATACAGCTGTGCTGGTTGCTTGTTTCCAAATTACAAGTACAGCATAACATTTATCTCTTTCTAAGTTAATGGAACACTGTTGAGCATTAAGATGGAGTTTCCTGGACTCAAGACAGGAGTCAATCTTGTGGCCTGCCTACCAGGCAGAACCCTCACCTGCTTTTACTTAGTTTTAATAATTTGAGATCATAGGCTCCTCCTCTCTCTGGCCCAGCCAGTCCTGTCCTGCAATTGAATCCCTAACCTGACCATGGCTCTTGGAATCACGTTATCAGATATTTTCTCTCTTTTTTATAAGCATGGGGCCTATTCTGGTGGAAGTTTGTTGAGAGTGGATCAAAGTTGAGTACTGATTGAAATAACCCTACAAATGTATTAAGAAAGATGTGTATTTGCAAATCGTTATCAGATAGCGATCACTTTTAACCCCGATATTGAATTTAAACGAGATTAGTTTTCTATTAAAAAAAGACAAAAAAGATAAATGGAGAAAATCGAAAAGTTGGAGGAAGCTCATGGATGACCTTAGGCTTCTTAGTTAATAATATGGGTTTAGATTCATTTGGTAAATAGGTAGTTAGGTGTGAAATGTAAAAAAGTCCAAAGTCCAAACTCCTATTGGGAGAAGATTTTTTTCTATCTTCCTTTATTAGGGATGGTGGGGGATGGGAGGGGATTACAATTACTGCTACAAGGAGAATAAGGACAAGTAACACTATATCAGAGGGGCAGAGGATAAGAAACAACAAAATAATCCCAAGGAGAACAAGGTCAAATTTATGGTTACCTAATAAACTTTGATTGATAAAATTGATATGTTTCCTATTCTAACCACAATTCTATTTTTTGAAATTTAAGTATGCAAATAAATATTACTAGTAACTTAAAAGTTGAAATCAATTCAATAAGTATGTAATTTATTATTTATCTGGCTGATAGTAAAGATAATAGTATAAAACTCGGACCTAAATTCAAATCTCAAACTCCGCTTATTAAAAATAAAACTGAAATCAAACAAGAAAAGTGCGGTGTTATAATAAACGCAATTATCAATAATTTGACAATTCCAAATCCTATTTATTTACTTTTATTTGCTTTTAATATTAACCTCTATTTAACAAATTGGTCTAATTTGGTGCAACTTACAAAAATTATTTTAGAAATATTTAGTATAAATAAAATAATGAAATTAACTAAATTTTTTATTTAGTATGAATTTTCGAGTCTCACCTCCACTTATAAAAAAAATATGTAAATTTTAAATTTAATGTCTTGTATGAATGCAATCTTACGTATATTTTGCCGACCGTCGATGCCGGTACACTTATAGAATAAGGAGAAGTAACACTAGTATATATTAATTAACACTGGGATGAATGATTGGTCAATCGAAGGGAACGATATTCTTTGCCGACCGTCGATGCCCGTACGTCTTCAAACATAGATTCGGCTGTATATAGTTTTATTACTGCATATTGTTCGGCTGCACATTTGGAGCCAAACAAAAGACCGGATATGCTTAGAATTTCAATTTCTGTCCATGTTCTATTGGGCATATCTCCAGTCTAAGAAATGATTAGGCCTTAACTCATAAGTGGTGTGTTTTAAGTGCGCGCTGATTTTATGTTGATACAGTAACCCGTGTGACGAAGCCGTCAGGATTTTTTTTTGGCCATATAAAGTATATATATATATGTATATATTCCGTTTTCATGGATTTCTATCAAGATGTCATTCTATAAATAGAGGCACTGATAGCACACAAACATGCAATTAGAGAGGCACAAACACAACAAAGAAGATTGTGAAAAGTGAGATTAGTAGTTATGGTTAAGGTTGGGGTTTTGGTGATCATTATCTTCGCAGCTTTTATTATGGCAAGTAATAAGATTGCCGTCGCGGCCTCTGATCAAGAATAATCATACTCATATTGAGTTAAATTGATGTGATCCGGCCTAGGATGAGTAAGCCGAATAACAATGGAGCTTATGGAGGATCTAGCCGAACGAATTTATCTAGCGACAACTATGACCACAAGAAGGAAAAGACACGAGATATGTATAGGTAGTGGAGAATAGACAAGAATTTAGCGGAGAGTTTAGGAAATATGTACCCGAAAATTTATAGGATTGGCAAGAGATTTAACTTGAGCATACGAACGTCCAAGGATTAAACCATGTAACTTGACATCCACGATTCTTGAAATAAGCAATTAATAACCCATCTTTCATTCAAGGAAACTCGTCCAAAATACAAACACAAATCAATATTTTCCGGAGCAATAATCGGGAGGAGTAATCTTGAACTCAACGATTCTTACTCAAGAAAATTCAAGTGGAGAGTTCAAGACTAGGTTGATAGATGAAGGAATATTCTCACTTTACATATATCACACATAGTCTAAAACTAAGGGTAAAGAAAGAAATACAATAGCTATATATAGTTGTGCCAAATTGGGCTTGGAAAACCCAAAAAAATCAATTCTTGTCCAGATCCTGGCGTCATGATGCCTGGCTTGGTGTCATGACGCCTGGCTTGGTGTCATGACGCCCCGCACTGCCCCAAATGGCCGAACCTTGCCATTTTGCGCATTCTTGTCCAGAGCCTGGCGTCATGACGCCTGACTTGGTGTCATGACGCCCCGCACTGCCCCAAATGGCCGAACCTTGTCATTTTGCATACGTTTTGGGCTTGGCTTGCGCGCATGATGCGCGATCACGTTGACAGCCCGTTCCTTGGTTCGTGAAGGTTCCTCCTCTCTCATTTTGTCTTCAAACCATAAGGACAACCGCTTGGCTTTGCTTCAAGTAATGGGACCTTGAGGCAAGATGTCTTGAGCTTCGAAATTGGGCTCGGAAGGCTCTGTGATCACATCATAAATGATATCATCGATGAATATTGTGGTAATTGCCTCTTTTTTTCGTGCATGGATGGTTGTGCTTGTCACTGGCCCAGTTGCTACACTTATTGGATCATGGATGCGTCTACATCGAGCGTCGAAGCCATGACGCCACAAGAGGAAGCTCTCATTGCCGAGGAACGTGCGCTATGTCTTCAAAACTCTAAATCCAACATTTCCTTAGTGGCATGCCGCCAGTGCCTGGGAATTAAAAGTCGTTGAAGCGAAGCTCACGACATGCCGCCAGCATCAGGAAATTAAAAGTTGTTGAAGCGAAGCTAATGGCATGCCGCTAGCCTCTTAGCGGCATACCGTTAGGCCTAGTTTAGTTGACGGATATTTTTCCCTTTTACAACTTATATAAATAGCTAGTTTTTTGCGTTCCTTCATTAGTTTAGACATTGAGTGAATTTCTCCTCCCCTTTCACTCCTAAACTCTTTCCCATCCTTGGAAGGGTTAGCTTGAATTGAGTGTACTCCTCCCTAACCCCTCCAAGGAATTATTATCATAGTATGATCTTGCTTGCGTTTGAGAATAATCTTGTAATCGTTTGAGAATCCTTTTGAGTGTGAAATATTCAAGATTCAAGTGTGTCGCTACATTCATCATCGTGCTCTAATTCATCCATTCATTCCATACATATTCACGGTAACATCTTCTTTTCCTTGTGTCCATCATCGTATTCCTTTCCGTTGCGCATATCTGAGTCCTTCCTTTCCATTGTTATACTGTTATTCATCCTTTTGTGTGTGACAACTCACTGACTAGATCCCTCCATCAAGAGCTTCATACTCTACGGTTCATTTAAAACGTGTCGGAGCGTATCATATACTATTCATGGTAGTGGATATTGTGGTCTGTGCAACCTTAACCCGTGCCCTCATGGTTGTGCTTGTAACTGGCCGGGCACATGCCACCGAATCCCGAGCTAGCTAGGATTAATAAGTCATTTACCACCTCTTCGCAACCACCAACGTTTGGTGGTGTAAAGAATTTTCAATCGAACTTCTGTATATATAGAACTTATATTTCTTCACATGTTTGTAATTTTAGCCTGGCACGCCGCCTTATGTATGGCTGGGGGCAAATTTTTAGATTCTCGCATTATGGTCCTTAAAATTTTTACAATTCTTGTTAATTTCTTACATTTGGCGCACCCAAATTTTAAAATTTTATATAATGGCCATTAAAGTTTTAATTTTTTTATTTAATCTATCTTATTTAGACCATTGAGAAAAATTTACCATCATATTTTGGCACCTAAAATATTTTATTTTATAATATGACCCTTAAAGTTTCATCTTTTTAATTAATCTATTAAATTAATTTAGACCCGTTAAAAATTTACCTATCATATTTGCCCCCCAAGAAAATTTTCCTAGTTTTGCCCTCAAATTTGATCAAATTAAACTCTACATAATTACTATTTTTAATAATTTTTATAGAATCACTTTGAATGATAAATTGAGTTTCTTGTTTAAAATTGTTTTGTCCATCTTACCACTATTGTAAAAACATAATTTTCTTGATTGATTTAAAATTGAAAAACCATAATTATACTACCTTATTTCTAATTTAATAAGTACAATGTAACTGGTAGGGACGAAGGGAGATGTTTTTCTATTGGAATTAAATTATTTGATATATATATATATATATATAAACCAGTATATGATACAGACGGTGAACTAGATCCTATATATGATACAGAAAATGAAGAAATAGGAGATCTTATAGGGTACGGTTTATATGAAGAACTAGGCGAAGAAGCGGAAGAATTAGAAGAATTAAACACAGTACTTATTAGAAGTAATAGGGAAGAGAGTCTAAGGGTAGTAGATACCGCAGAAACAATAGATCTATTTACACCAGAAATGATAAATAAAATAAAGAAAACAGGGAAAATGTTTGCACACGTAGGATTAGTAGTAATAGGAATAAAAGGATTAGGAAGAAAAGAACTAGGAACTAAAGTTTTAGTTTTAATATTAGATAAATCATGGAAAACAGATGTCAAGAAAGCAACCATAGCAGGAATGGAAGTAGACCTTAGTCAGAACTGTGCACTTTTTTATTGTGCGCCAGCAATACTAAAAGATATCAGAGATTTAAAAAACCTAAAAATAGGACTATCAACAAAAGGCTATGAAGACTACAAAGGAAATAATCTAGTAATTAGTATAGGAATTCTAGGAAAGGCTAGTAATAGATCAGGAATGAATTATAATATTAATATAGAAGGAATTGTAGAAAACTTAGCAAGTCGTGGTATAAGGATGATAGATCCAGTTAAAATAGATGCAGAAGAATTAGCAGGATTAGAATGGCCTCTAAAAGAATTTACAGACACGACAGAAAAAAATTTAGTACCAGAAAAAAGTGTGATATATGAAGATAAAGAAGGCAACTATAGCATGAGATTTAATAATTATGTAGAAAAAGAACCAACCAAAGAAGATGATAGTGATCAAGAAGCCAGTATGATGAATGCAGATTTAGGAGAACCCGTATATGATACAGACGGTGAACTAGATCCTATATATGATACAGAAAATGAAGAAATATGAGATCTTATAGGGTACGGTTTATATGAAGAACTAGGCGAAGAAGCGGAAGAATTAGAAGAAGTAGCTGGTTTTAAAACAGAAGAAGTTCAAAAGACATTTGACCAAATAGTTAATAAAAAATTTACAGAAACCAACCTACAAGAATAAGTTGACGACATGGTAATAGAATGTATGACAGAATTAGGGTTAGAATATGAAGAGGCTTATAACAAGCTAAATGAAGTGTTTAACCTACCATTAGTAACAGATATAGTCAATGGGAAAATAGTAATTAGTGATTTTTACAAACCAGAAGTTAGTTTTATGGATCAAAATATAGACTCAAGAGGAATAAAAAAGGATTCTTTTCTGAGAAATACATGCTTAAGGCATTTAAGCATTGTACCTTGAACTGTGTTGCTACTGGAGCTGTCTGTATATGCCAGATGTTGTCTAGCAAGCACTGTTGCTCTCTGTCTATGTTTAATCCTTCAAAGGGTTTAAACTTTTTGTTTCCCCCATCAGGAAATTCTGTGAGGTACATAGTACCAAATCTGATTTCATTCTGTGCTCTTCTTGTGGGAAGGCTTCTGTTTGTAAATGGAGTCTGTATGCTTGAGGATGATGATGATCCTCTTTCTGTGGCTGTGACAGGCATTGCTAAATTGTTTCTGTACATAATGGTTTGGTCTATCAGGGCTTTCTGTTCTTCTGTCTTTTGTTCTGTTTGTGCTCGGGGTTTTATCACCCGTTTCTTCATTTCTGCCTGTATCATTTAAAGAATTTTTCAATATTTCTAGATAATAAATCTGCTAGACTATTATTTTTTCCTTTAATATGTTCAAAGCAAATTTTATAACCATTTCCTTGTATTAAATTCTGTAGGTTAACCCAACGGGTTCTATTTATCTTTTTGCTATTTTCGTTTTTTAGGGACTCAATATTCTTAAAATTTGAGTTCTGTTTAGTATACATAGATGACATCTTAGTAGCTAGTGATTCCATTAGAGAACATGAAGATCATTTGAAGCAGATTTTCCAAGAAATAGAAAAGCATGGTATAGTAGTTAGTAAAAGAAAAATGGAATTATACAAGAAAAAGATATCCTTCTTAGGATTAGAAATAGGAGATGGTAAGATAGAATTACAACCACATATAGCAGAAAAAATATTAAGTTTTCCAGATAAATTAGAAGGATTAAAACAGATACAAGCCTTCTTAGAAGTATCAAAAGAAAAATATAGAATATCAACAGAAGGAAGTGAAATTAGTTGCAGAGTAGATAAAACCGTAGAACACAAACTTCATAGTACAAACGCTCATTTAAACGGATTAACAGATCTAATCATAAGTCTAGGAAATCACCTAGAAACAGAAAAGGAAAGTATTAATAAACAGATCAGTAATATAACGGGAGTTATATCAGAAAATAATAGATTTATAAAAATTATAACAGAAAATTTAGATTATATCAGAGGACAAAACGAGTATATTCTTACAGAATTTAAAAAGACTAGAACTACAGACAAAAGACCAGAAGAGTCACAAGATATCTTAGGATTAACAAAGGCCTTGGATAGGTTAAAACTAGATAATAATCAAAGAATTAGTATTAAACCCATAAAATATAATCGTTGGTTACCCAGAAAATGAATAACTTCACACCTTTTAGTGGATCCAGTAGAACAGTACAAGAACCAAGTAGAAGAGAAGAATCTAGAAGAAGTGTATCTTCTAGAGAAGAGGTTATAGGATTTAGAGCATCTAATTGCTCATTGTTATATATTTCTAAGTTTCTTTCTACATCTATTTCTTCCTCTAATTGAACTACTGTTTCTGAACTGTTACTGCCTGACCCTCTACTAAATACTCTTCCTAAAAATGAATTGTTAACCACTCTCCCTGGTATACTGCCGTAGCAGGTGTCCAAGGTTCTCTACCTAACATTTCTGTTCCTGCTGTTCCAGGTGTCACGAACTCAGGTTTAGGTCTATTATCTTTTATGAACTGATCTAGTTGTTGTAATTTTGTATTCAATCTGTTCATGGTGGTATTACTCTGTTGGAATTGCTTTTCTACTACTTAGGATTGCCTTTCAGCTTCCTCCTTTTTCTGTTCAAGGAAAGCTATCTGTTTAGCTGTTTGTTGTTGTATTTGAACCATATGTTCTTCTAACTGTCTGTTCTTATTTTCTAATCTTGCTATTGTCTGACTCTGATTTTCTCGGGCTATTTCTGCATATGGCCTTACTGTTTCTGGTTCTATATAAAAGTTTGGGCCTAGTTGGGCCCTTGCCTCCTCTAAAGCCTCACTGAAACTGTGATAACCCACATAAATAGGGTTTTGACACATTATAAAGTTTTTAAATGTATTAAAGCTGTTAAAGACTCCTGTTTTTAATCCCCTATATATCACATAGTGTGAAAAAGACTTAGAATTACATACGTATTTAAAAAATTAGAAGATAAATGCAAAGAAGCTACAATGCAAGAACAGATAAAACGTCAAGCTTGGGCGTTTTGTAAAACAGCTATTTATACACCACAGGCATACGGATATTATGATAAAAAGAAGAAGTTCCTTAGGAAAAGCACATCATACATAAAAGATAAACCATGGAAGAATAAAGATAGATATGTCAAAAAACCAACAGTCACCGGTTTGACTCTTTTTTTTCTTTTTCTTTTTTTTTATCTATGGGCTACTGTTTAGTGCTTGGGAACTAAGGGGCTGTTAAGGCTAGAAACTAGAAAGAGAAATTAGTGAGATTCCCATATGGATATCGTGTAGACTTTCTTCTTCTCTGTCTGCTGAGAAGATGAAGATCCTCTTCTTTGCAGGAATAATTTCAAAGCCGGACTCTGTTGTTCTATTAATAGCATATTTGAACTATACAATTTTCCTATTGGCATTCTTGCCCCTCTTCCTTTGAAGTTTGACTAGTAATAAAGGTTCTTTTAAAGGAGGCTTTTCGTGTCTTTTGGCAGGATGTAATTATTGTAATCACTTTACTTTTTCTACTTTAAATTAGGACCGTTTCTTTTAAAGGTTCTTTTCTTTAGCTTTATACAGTCACCAACAGTCACCGGCTTTACTCCTTCTGTGTTCTTGAATAGACCAGAAGAGTCACAAGATATCTTAGGATTAACAAAGGCCTTGGATAGGTTAAAACTAGATAATAATCAAAGAATTAGTATTAAACCCATAAAATATAATCATTGGTTACCCAGAAAAAGAATAACTTCACACCTTTTAGTGGATCCAGTAGAACAGTACAAGAACCAAGTAGAAGAGAAGAATCTAGAAGAAGTGTATCTTCTAGAGAAGAGGTTAACAATTAATTTTTAGGAAGAGTATTTAGTAGAGGGTCAGGCAGTAACAGTTCAGAAACAGTAGTTCAATTAGAGGAAGAAATAGATGTAGAAAGAAACTTAGAAATATATAACAATGAGCAATTAGATGCTCTAAATCCTAGAACTTTATACAGGGTAGGACCTCTAAATTTAAACACAGTACTTATTAGAAGTAATAGAGAAGAGAGTCTAAGGGTAGTAGATACCGCAGAAACAATAGATCTATTTACACCAGAAATGATAAATAAAATAAAGAAAACAGGGAAAATGTTTGCACACGTAGGATTAGTAGTATAGGAATTCTAGGAAAGGCTAGTAATAGATCAGGAATGAATTATAATATTAATATAGAAGGAATTGTAGAAAACTTAGCAAGTCGTGGTATAAGGATGATAGATCCAGTTAAAATAGATGCAGAAGAATTAGTAGGATTAGAATGGCCTCTAAAAGAATTTACAGACACGACAGAAAAAAATTTAGTACCAGAAAAAAGTGTGATATATGAAGATAAAGATGGCAACTATAGCTAGAAATAGCATAACAATTAGTAAAAATGTATATACTTTCCCAACAAATAAATATATACAAACAGCGGAATTAGCACGAAAGCGTGGTGGACAACCCACCTTAGAATTTTTAAAACCAGATAATAAGAGAACAGAGCATATAGAAAATGAAACATATACTATGCTAGGAAAAGAATTAGCCTTGGAATTAGAAAAAGGACCAGACATTAGGACTAGTAAAAATTATCCTATAATACAGAAATTAGAAAAGATAGGATTAATAGGAGAAGATATTACCAAAAGCAGAATAAACTATGAGGTAAAAATGAAGATTAAAAATCTTGATATAAGGATAGTAACAGCAAATATAGAGTACAGCCCGTTAGACAAAGAAGAATTTAGAAAACAGATTCCTGAAATGTTAAAACAAGGATTAATAAAAAGATCAACCAGCCCACATAGATCAGCAGCCTTTATAGTAAGAAATCATAGTGAAATAAAAAGAGGGAAAGCTAGAATAGTTTATAATTATAAAAGATTAAATGACAACACAATAGACGATGCATACAATATTCCAAACAAAGACAGCCTAATAATGTTAATACAAAAGAAAAAGATTTTTAGTAAATTTGATTTAAAATCAGGCTACAATCAGCTAAAATTAGAAGAATGGTTTAAACAGTGGACGGCGTTTACATGCCCAGAAGGACATTTCGAATGGAATGTTCTTTCTTTTGGCTTAAAAAATGCGCCAGCAGTATTTCAAAGATATATGGACTCAATATTCTTAAAATATGAGTTCTGTTTAGTATACATAGATGACATCTTAGTAGCTAGTGATTCCATTAGAGAACATGAAGATCATTTGAAGCAGATTTTCCAAGAAATAGAAAAGCATGGTATAGTAGTTAGTAAAAGAAAAATGGAATTATACAAGAAAAAGATATCCTTCTTAGGATTAGAAATAGGAGATGGTAAGATAGAATTACAACCACATATAGCAGAAAAAATATTAAGTTTTCCAGATAAATTAGAAGGATTAAAACAGATACAAGCCTTCTTAGGGATATTAAACTACGCTAGAAAATTTATTCAAAATTTAAGTAAATTAGTAGGACCATTATATAGTAAAACAACAAAAAATGGTCAAAGAAATTTTAATAAAGAAGACATAGAATTAGTAAAAAAGATTAAAGAACAAGTTAAGAAGATAAAGCCATTAGAACTACCCTTAACAACAGATTATATTATTATAGAATGTGATGGTAGTAAAGAAGGCTGGGGAGCAGTAATGCTTTGCAAACCCAGTAAATACTCAGATAAAGAAACAGAAAGAATTGTTGCGTATACAAGTGGTAATTTTAAAACAGGACAAAATTGGACTAGTTTAGACTATGAAATCCAAGCATTAATAAATGCTTTAGATAAGTTTAAAATATATCTACAGAATGAATTCACAGTTAGAACAGATTGTGAAGCCATAGTAAAGTTCCTAAAAAATGAAAATAGCAAAAAGATAAATAGAACCCGATGGGTTAACGTACAGAATTTAATACAAGGAAATGGTTATAAAATTTGCTTTGAACATATTAAAGGAAAAAATAATAGTCTAGCAGATTTATTATCTAGAAATATTGAAAAATTCTTTAAATGATACAGGCAGAAATGAAGAAACGGGTGATAAAACCCCGAGCACAAACAGAACAAAAGACAGAAGAACAGAAAGCCCTGATAGACCAAACCATTATGTACAGAAACAATTTAGCAATGCCTGTCACAGCCACAGAAAGAGGATCATCATCATCCTCAAGCATACAGACTCCATTTACAAACAGAAGCCTTCCCACAAGAAGAGCACAGAATGAAATCAGATTTGGTACTATGTACCTCACAGAATTTCCTGATGGGGGAAACAAAAAGTTTAAACCCTTTGAAGGATTAAACATAGACAGAGAGCAACAGTGCTTGCTAGACAACATCTGGCATATACAGACAGCTCCAGTAGCAACACAGTTCAAGGTACAATGCTTAAATGCCTTAAGCATGTATTTCTCAGAAAAGAATCCCAAAATACAGAAAAAGTCTTTTTCACACTACGTGATATATAGGGGATTAAAAACAGGAGTCTTTAACAGCTTTAATACAGTTAAAAACTTTATAATGTGTCAAAACCCTATTTATGTGGGTTATCACAGTTTCAGTGAGGCTTTAGAGGAGGCAAGGGCCCAACTAGGCCCAAACTTTTATATAGAACCAGAAACAGTGAGTCCATATGCAGAAATAGCCCGAGAAAATCAGAGTCAGACAATAGCAAGATTAGAAAATAAGAACAGACAGTTAGAAGAACAGATGGTTCAAATACAACAACAAACATCTAAACAGATAGCTTTCCTTGAACAGAAAAAGGAGGAAGCTGAAAGGCAATCCCAAGTAGTAGAAAAGCAATTCCAACAGAGTAATACCACCATGAACAGATTGAATACAAAATTACAACAACTAGATCAGTTCATAAAAGATAATAAACCAAAAAATAGAAGCTTTCTACAACTTAGAGCCAGGTTATTAGATATGCCAGCACAATTCACCCTAAAGCCTTTGATTGATCAATGGCCTGAGGGAGAAGAGATTATTAAACAGAAAACAGAAAGTAGGCATTTAGAAGATCTGATCAATGCACAGAAAAATTTAGTAAGTATTCATTTTGAAGAAATAAATTGGAAGTTCAAAGGAGTTAAGATAGTACAGAAGCCTTATTGCAGACTTGCAGGAAAAATTGCAAGACATATAGGAGGAACAGGAACAGCAGGTCTATTCAAACTACAAGTAGATCTCAACACCACAGACATGCCATTTAAAAAGATTCTATCATTCTTTCATATGGGAATGATAGACCAGATTACATTCCAACTAGAAGAAGAAGGAAGCATAGATAAATATCTAGAAGAATTTGGAGAAAGGTTCTTTCTTATTGCAGGAAACATGGCAATCAGGAAGAAAATAGAATGTTTCATTGACTCTACACTTCCTGTGGCTAGAGGCTTTGAAATTATTCCTGCAAAGAAGAGGATCTTCATCTTCTCAGCAGACAGAGAAGAAGAAAGTCTACACGATATCCATATGGGAATCTCACTATCTCCATATGACTTTCAAGAAATTGAAAATACAGAAATTTACAGAGCTGCTCAAGATCCAATGGTCTTATACACACCAGAAAATTGGAGGAGCTATCATCTCTTAGGAGAAGGATACTTCATTCAAATTTACAGTACCAGAGAGTGAAGAATGTTTCTTCCACATTCAGGAGATGGACGCCTCTTAGATGAAGAACACATAACCAACCTAATAGCAGATCTTGAAGACCAAGAGATGACAGAAGCAGGAAACAATAGTGACGACACTATTCCAGACACACACAGAGATCTCTAGAAGAATCAACAAAATGTAAGCAATGACGCAATAGATCAACAGACGTCAGCCATGACGACTACAGACACAGCTGTCCACCAGCCGCCTGTCTTTTGGCAGGATGTAATTATTGTAATCACTTTATTTTTTCTACTTTAAATTAGGACCGTTTCTTTTAAAGGTTCTTTTCTTTAGCTTTATTCCTTGTCGGCCACCTGTCTTGGCCCTTAGTATCAGTTTTTTCTTTATAAGGGGACTCCCCCTTCATTTGTAAAACACGAGAAATCAATACAACGAGAGCATTTCCTTCAATCTCTATGTCTCACTAATTTCTCTCTCTAGTTTCTAGCCTTAACAGCCCCTTAGTTCCCAAGCACTAAACAGTAGCCCATAAATAAATAAATAATAAAAAAAAAAAAGTCAAACCGGTGACTGTTGGTGACTGTATATCTTCAATACCAACTTTGTTTATCCGGCCTTCGTGTTTTTATTGGTAGCGGAGCTCAGACGTTTCCTTTGGGCAAATCTGACAAAAGACCGAGACAGGCGTGGTCAGGGTATCCACAGAAGGAGTAAAGCCTACTTTAGCCACGAACCCGCTAGGGTGAGTCAGTTTTCTTGAAGAACTTGTTTAAAGTTCTGTTTATCATAAACTTGTATAGAGGCTTTTATGTTTGTTTTGATTTATGTTGTTATAAATTGGGCTTAATCTTTAAGGGAACTAATGCTATAAAGCTAGAAACTATCTTAAATTCGTGTTTTTATTGGTAGCGGAGAGTCAAACTTCAAAGGAAGAGGGGCAAGAATTCCAATAGGAAAATTGTATAGTTCAAATATGCTATTAATAGAACAACAGAGTCCTCAGTTATGGCCAGACGAAATACTAGTATGGGAACAAACAGTAGTTAGAAATTGGGAAACCAATAAAAGAGATGATATAGATATGTTTTCCTATTTAGAAACAACATTAGGACCAACAGCCTTAGGTATTTGGCAAAGTAAAAAATTAAAGGATCCAGATAGTATAAACACTATTAAATCATTAGGAGACAATCCCTATAATTTGACAAGTCAAATTAGAATTTTATTGTTAGGAGTAGACCCAGCAAAGGAAAATACATTTATACAGGATACTGCAGTCAGAAATTTAGAACAACCTTTCTCCAAATTCTTCTAGATATTTATCTATGCTTCCTTCTTCTTCTAGTTGGAATGTAATCTGGTCTATCATTCCCATATGAAAGAATGATAGAATCTTTTTAAATGGCATGTCTGTGGTATTGAGATCTACTTGTAGTTTGAATAGACCTGCTGTTCCTGTTCCTCCTATATGTCTTGCAATTTTTCCTGCAAGTCTGCAATAAGGCTTCTGTACTATCTTAACTCCTTTGAACTTCCAATTTATTTCTTCAAAATGAATACTTACTAAATTTTTCTGTGCATTGATCAGATCTTCTAAATGCCTACTTTCTGTTTTCTGTTTAATAATCTCTTCCCCCTCAGGCCATTGATCAATCAAAGGCTTTAGGGTGAATTGTGCTGGCATATCTAATAACCTGGCTCTAAGTTGTAGAAAGCTTCTATTTTTTGGTTTATTATCTTTTATGAACTGATCTAGTTGTTGTAATTTTGTATTCAATCTGTTCATGGTGGTATTACTCTGTTGGAATTACTTTTCTACTACTTGGGATTGCCTTTCAGCTTCCTCATTTTTCTGTTCAAGGAAAGCTATCTGTTTAGCTGTTTGTTGTTGTATTTGAACCATCTGTTCTTCTAACTGTCTGTTCTTATTTTCTAATCTTGCTATTGTCTGACTCTGATTTTCTCGGGATATTTCTGCATATGGCCTTACTGTTTCTGGTTCAATATAAAAGTTTGGGCCTAGTTGGGCCCTTGCCTCCTCTAAAGCCTCACTGAAACTGTGATAACCCACATAAATAGGGTTTTGACACATTATAAAGTTTTTAACTGTATTAAAGCTGTTAAAGACTCCTGTTTTTAATCCCCTATATATCACGTAGTGTGAAAAAGACTTTTTCTGTATTTTGGGATTCTTTTCTGAGAAATACATGCTTAAGGCATTTAAGCATTGTACCTTGAACTGTGTTGCTACTGGAGCTGTCTGTATATGCCAGATGTTGTCTAGCAAGCACTGTTGCTCTCTGTCTATGTTTAATCCTTCAAAGGGTTTAAACTTTTTGTTTCCCCCATCAGGAAATTCTGTGAGGTACATAGTACCAAATCTGATTTCATTCTGTGCTCTTCTTGTGGGAAGGCTTCTATTTGTAAATGGAGTCTGTATGCTTGAGGATGATGATGATCCTCTTTCTGTGGCTGTGACAGGCATTGCTAAATTGTTTCTGTACATAATGGTTTGGTCTATCAGGGCTTTCTGTTCTTCTGTCTTTTGTTCTGTTTGTGCTCGGGGTTTTATCACCCATTTCTTCATTTCTGCCTGTATCATTTAAAGAATTTTTCAATATTTCTAGATAATAAATCTGCTAGACTATTATTTTTTCCTTTAATATGTTCAAAGCAAATTTTATAACCATTTCCTTGTATTAAATTATGTAGGTTAACCCATCGGGTTCTATTTATCTTTTTGCTATTTTCGTTTTTTAGGAACTTGACTATGGCTTCACAATCTGTTCTAACTGTGAATTCATTCTGTAGATATATTTTAAACTTATCTAAAGCATTTATTAATGCTTGGATTTCATAGTCTAAACTAGTCCAATTTTGTCCTGTTTTAAAATTACCACTTGTATACGCAACAATTCTTTCTGTTTCTTTATCTGAGTATTTACTGGGTTTGCAAAGCATTACTGCTCCCCAGCCTTCTTTACTACCATCACATTCTATAATAATATAATCTGTTGTTAAGGGTAGTTCTAATGGCTTTATCTTCTTAACTTGTTCTTTAATCTTTTTTACTAATTCTATGTCTTCTTTATTAAAATTTCTTTGACCATTTTTTGTTGTTTTACTATATAATGGTCCTACTAATTTACTTAAATTTTGAATAAATTTTCTAGCGTAGTTTAATATCCCTAAGAAGGCTTGTATCTGTTTTAATCCTTCTAATTTATCTGGAAAACTTAATATTTTTTCTGCTATATGTGGTTGTAATTCTATCTTACCATCTCCTATTTCTAATCCTAAGAAGGATATCTTTTTCTTGTATAATTCCATTTTTCTTTTACTAACTACTATACCATGCTTTTCTATTTCTTGGAAAATCTGCTTCAAATGATCTTCATGTTCTCTAATGGAATCACTAGCTACTAAGATGTCATCTATGTATACTAAACAGAACTCATATTTTAAGAATATTGAGTCCATATATCTTTGAAATACTGCTGGCGCATTTTTTAAGCCAAAAGAAAGAACATTCCATTCGAAATGTCCCTCTGGGCATGTAAACGCCGTCCACTGTTTAAACCATTCTTCTAATTTTAGCTGATTGTAGCCTGATTTTAAATCAAATTTACTAAAAATCTTTTTCTTTTGTATTAACATTATTAGGCTGTCTTGGTTTGGAATATTGTATGCATCGTCTATTGTGTTGTCATTTAATCTTTTATAATTATAAACTATTCTAGCTTTCCCTCTTTTTATTTCACTATGATTTCTTACTATAAAGGTTGCTGATCTATGTGGGCTGGTTGATCTTTTTATTAATCCTTGTTTTAACATTTCAGGAATCTGTTTTCTAAATTCTTCTTTGTCTAACGGGCTGTACTCTATATTTGCTGTTACTATCCTTATATCAGGATTTTTAATCTTCATTTTTACCTCATAGTTTATTCTGCTTTTGGTAATATCTTCTCCTATTAATCCTATCTTTTCTAATTTCTGTATTATAGGATAATTTTTACTAGTCCTAATGTCTGGTCCTTTTTCTAATTCCAAGGCTAATTCTTTTCCTAGCATAGTATATGTTTCATTTTCTATATGCTCTGTTCTCTTATTATCTGGTTTTAAAAATTCTAAGGTGGGTTGTCCACCACGCTTTCGTGCTAATTCCGCTGTTTGTATATATTTATTTGTTGGGAAAGTATATACATTTTTACTAATTGTTATGCTATTTCTAGCTAGGCGAAGAAGCGGAAGAATTAGAAGAAGTAGCTGGTTTTAAAACAGAAGAAGTTCAAAAGACATTTGACCAAATAGTTAATAAAAAATTTACAGAAACCAACCTACAAGATATATATATATATCTTAGCAAAAGTTATTGACCACACTGAAAAAACATCAAATGTAAATTATTTGGGTCAAATTACATTTAGATCTAATCACAATTCTATTTCTTGATATTTAATTACGCAAATAAAAAGTACTAGCAACTTAAAAGTTGCAATCAAGAGAATGAACATTTAGATCATTTGTTGTCTCCTTGTTTGTTTGTGAGTTATGAGCACAAAAATGTTTCTTGCAATTCCAGAATCATAACCTATCTCATCTTGAACTTCCAAAAACCAGATTTTACTGGTTAGAATTTACTTTATGATGTTCTACAAACTAAAAAATCAGCATCTACAGTCTGTCAAAACCAAACAACTCACTCTTAAAAAAAGTACAACACATCCATACTTGTGCAAACTGCAAAGACTCTTTAATTCTTTACAGTTCTTATTGATGTAGGCTTTTGGTGATAGTGGTCTCTAACTTAAAACACACATTCTACCTATTAAAATAACAAGGATAACCATAATTTTAAATTTGATTTTTTTTATACAATAACACTACGTTTTTTCTTAATTTTTTTGGCATTGAAACTATTAGCAAGACAATTAATAGAAGCTTCGTTTTCCTTTTTATTTTCAAAATAGTTAACAAATTCATGAACAAGATTTTTTTATATACCCAAATTATTCATAAAAATAACAATAACATTTTATACCAATTTTAATCATTTTATAATTTAACATCACTTTCATTATATATATTTTAACCAAACGCTTTAACAATTTTACTAACACACAACAACACAATGCACGATAGCACAACAATCGCACCATATCAAACCATATATATGCTACTTCAATCCTTTCTGGTTGCCCATCATAGTATCAAATTAAGGGATAAAAGTCTTGATTTTTGCTTATTGAGAGGACTAGTAGTAGACTCCATTCTTGGCCACCCATTTATTGATATTTCCCATTTCTTTGACATCATCTATTGCACAAGCAAGGTTCTCGTTTTCATATGGCTAAAAAAAGTCGCATTCATTGTAGCCACTTCTGTGGCTAAGGAGTTGCAGTCATGCCCTGCTCACCTAATAATCTCAGTTCTGATTGTATAAGCTTTCAAAATACAGTCATAACCACCAACACTCATCAATTCTCTCAGTGTTATCTAATTAATAACCCGTCCTTTGACTTCAAAGATACGAACAGTTCCAATGAACATCATTTTCTAAACCAACCACCTCACCAATCCCTCCTCTTAAATATAATACGGTCCGCTTTAGACGTAAACTCTTCGTCTATTTTTCACAAAAGAAGGGCTGTCCAGATACCGTCCGATATTTTACGGTATTCGGTATATCGAATTGTCGAAAAAATTTACCGTATCGTACCGAACTACATTTCGGTATTTCGGTACACATTTCGATATTTCGGTACCGAAATACCAACCTTCATTAATCAATGACAATACTGTCAAAATTTTCAGATTTTGACATCCAACAAAATTAGAGACTAATTTTGTGTTGAATGTTGAATTAATCATCATCCTTTCTTGCTATTTTGGATGATGATTCTACTGATTGTGTGCACTTTTCACTCTTTTTTGTAGAAAGTAGGCTGCAAAGTCTAAATATTGAAAAGAAGCTGAAAATCCCATGTAAGC
Organism: Viola odorata; assembly: GCA_963691705.1. NCBI lineage: Eukaryota > Viridiplantae > Streptophyta > Magnoliopsida > Malpighiales > Violaceae > Viola > Viola odorata. Next base: position 63,750,519 of record OY829540.1, read on the forward strand.
ATGAGTTTGGTGGAAGGCAAGAAAAAGAAGGCAGTAGCTCCCTCTTGGTATTGTGATGAGCAATTGTAGCGAGCCAAGAAATTAAATCAGCAAGCTGGACATGGGCTTGGGCCTGACAAAGAAGAGGGACGTGCGTCTTGCGCAGTTGGCTCTAGTGAAGAAATTCAATTTTGCAGACTCTTATTAGAATTTCTTATCTAGGATATTAAGACTTTTTATTTTAAAAATTAAATTAATCCTATTTTGTAGGATTGTAGTTGGACTAGGATTTTGTTAAAACCTAGCTGGACAGAAGAGGTCGGCTCTCTCTTCTTCCACAACGCCACATTCTGCTACTGTTTTGAATTTATTCCATACTTTTTTTTCTTCCTTTCTTGATTCAATTAATTCATGCATATTATTTGTTTGATTTAATTATGTCGTGTTCTACCTAATTCCCTTATTCTTGGTAAAGGCTCTAGGGTTATGATTCATCTGTTGTGAGATCAAATTAAGCTTTATAATTTCCAAGTTTGTATTTCTACTCTTTTTAATTAAACGTCAATTTGTTCTTATTTGATTTAAGCCTAATCACCTTAGATTTTAACTTGAACAAGTACAACTTTTCTTAGAAACATTGGATGCTACATCGTTGATAGGAATTTGCAGCCAACTAATTAGTTTGCGAGCTAATTAGAAAAAAGGTAGAATCTGATTTATAGGAGTAGAAGAAATTCTCTTCTAGATCGGGAAAGGGCTCTCTCTGTGTTTAATCAACCTTTGAGTTAAACTTTATTAGGAGTACCGCCTTAAAGTTATTGATATGTTAGGGATCCTAGTAGGAGTATCGCTTTAGGAATCTTGGGTAGGAGGAGAGCAGGAGGCTCAGAGTACCGCTAGTCTCTATAGCCTTTCTATGAATTTTGGTTTTGAAAACACTTGCATCGATGATCAACATATATGAATTGAGACCCGACATGAGTCTTTACTGGGAATTCCTCATTAAATGAGTTCATTTAATCTCTGTTTATTTTCTGTTTTTGCTTTCTCTATTTGTTTAATTAATTGCAACATAAAATCTCATTATTGGTATTTACCACGGTTACAATTCCTGTTCATTTAATAGGAATTAATTTAGTCATGAAATCTCTGTGGTTCAATCCTTTTACCACTTGCTGCAGTTTAAATTGATTGTGCATGGTGAATTGTATAATTTATTTTTGTTGGTTTCGGCAACTATCAGAGACATCCAACAACATTAAACAAAAATTCATACATCAAATAATTATACATGTTTACTGAAATTTAGACAGCATACCAATAACCAAATTGACAGCATTGAAATTGAAATTGATGCGTATGAAATTAGGGCAGGACGCACACCAGCAACGTTTAAGGAGAGGGAAGCGGCGGGTGTAGCTGGGGTCGAGGCCAGGATCGAGGCCGCCGAGGGTGGTGGTAGCGGCTTCAGTGGTGGTGGCTGGAAATTAGATGAAAAAATTGATTTGAATAATTAGAAGTTGTGGCAGCGGCTTCAGTGGTAGTGGCTGGAGGTGGCTGTTGTTGTTGCAGGTGGCGGCAGTGGTGGTAGCCGAGGCAGATCTGGTGCTGTGAAATTGGAAGGAACAACTGTCGAGTGGTGGTGGTTGTTGCTGTTGCTGTTGCTGGTGTCGGCAGTGGTGGTGGCTGGTGGTGATGGCCTAGGCAGATCTGGTGGCTGTTGCTGTTGCTGGTGTCGGTGTCGGTCGTGGTGTGGTCGAGATGCGACGAAAAGGAAGAAAAAAAGTGAAGAAAAAAACGAAGGAGAGAAAAAGAAAAAAAAAAGAAAAAAAAAAGAAGAAAAAAAGAGGCAGAGATAAAATGAAAAGAAAAGAAAGAAAAAAAGATAAAAAAGAGGAAGATGGTGATGTGGGGGTTCAAACCCTAGCCCTCTTTCCTCTAAAGAGGACTTTTAACCACCGGACCTCATGACCCAATTTGAATTTTTAAACTAAACATATATATATATATATATATATATCAAAACAGGGTCCCAATGATATTCGGTACGGTAAGTTCGGTATTGTCCGAACTGGGGAACTAGATATCGTACCAAAATACCGAAATGTGCACAAAAATTCGATATTTTCGGTACGGTATTTCGATGGACACCCCTACACAAAGGTGTCATTTCAGTAGAAAATTATACTACCTTCTTTTTTTTTACCTTTTTATTTTATCTCATTTGAGATTTTGTCTCGTCTAAGCTAGTAGTTTGATAGTTAAGTATTAAGGGAGGGTAGAATAACATGATCGTTTATCAATTATTCATGTTTTAAGTATGTCTAGACACTAAACAATGGAGCTCATAATCGATTATGTAAGTTCATCCGAAATATGGAGAAATGTGTTTGATATTCTTTTTTGTCTTTATTAATTGACTTTCTGAAATAGTAGATAAACTTAAAATAATAATTTTTGGACCATTCAATTTATCCATTTTTTATAGTATAATTATAATAATATCATTGTACCAAATTAATTGATTGGGTAAAAAAATTAAGACAGATAACAGAAGTCGTAATTATGACTCAAACCGACACTTAATTTGGACCATATTTTCAATAGAAAAATAACAGTTATTAAAAACTAGAGGGAGTATACAAGAATCAATACCACATAAAGTGCTTTGAAGGGTCCCCTGTTCTCCCTACCCTATGGCACATTATCTAAATCACACCCACCAATCATGTGCCACTGTGGATTCTTGAATTATCTATTTTTTTCCTCTCCTTCGTCATCTACTTCTTTCAAATGTATCTTCTCTTGCACGCTTTTGTTGCTTCTCCTAGTTGTTTCTTTGCATTTAGAGAATGCACAATCCATGAAAATAGCCTCCCAACAAAATTAATTGCACTCCCGTTTATTTATTCATCTCATCCACAACACGAAAATTTAAGGAAATGAGCCATAGAAACGTTTATTCTCAAGGGAGCGTACCCTTCTCATGGGAGGACTCCCCTGGGGTTTCAAAGATCGTCCACAATGCCCTTAACCTTTCTTCTTCAACATCTTTAACCCAATTTCGCAGCCATCTCGATCATCACTCCGATATGGTTGATGATTATGATGACCATCAAGACATTGTAAAGATTCTTCCTCTTCCTCCATGCCCAAGAATGGATCAGCATCCGAGAAGAAGCTCTTCTTCAAAAGGGTTTTGGTGGTTGTTGCAAGAAGATCCTTTTCTTGCAGCTTACAAGGAATGCACCAAGAAGAATATTAATGTGAGGCGAGATCAAGGTAATTTGGGTGGTGGATTAATTAGCAAGAAAATTAGGTTTGTTGGGTCATCCAAGAAAGCTATTAGGAAGAGCAAGAACATTTTGTCTTGCAAGACGTCATGTGATGATGATGTTCAAGAAAATAATCTAGTCATGAAGTTACCTAAACTCCCTCCTTTACCAGCTAGAGGAACAAAATTCTACCAAAGATCATGAGGAGTCATTGATCCATGTTCAAAAAAACTATTCCTTTGTAGTATATCTTTATGAATGATCAGTTAATAAAAGTTTTGTTTCTCATTTCATTTTTTTATCATGTTAGATATTTCGTAAATTTTTCTTAGATAAGAGTTGTAAGTTAAACGATTCAAAATTATTAAGTTAAATGAATTCGAAATCTTACGCTTCTTTGTTTTGTTGGAAGTATACCAACGAACGAGTCTTGGCTTAACAAAGCTTTAGGTAGTGTGATAATATAAGGTAGTCGTGATTTTAAGAAAATGCTAGCTTATTGTATAATACCAGTTTCATGAAGCAATCTCTGGAGAGAGATTTTTATGTTAGACTCATGCTTATAGGGAGGCGAACATTGCAGCTTTCATCATGTAGCCTCATAAGCCTCGTATGCTAAATAGTAGTCGCATTTAGTTTTTCAATAGAAGTGGTCGCATTTTTTATATACTTATGCATTAATAATAACTCATAGTTGCAGTAAATATCTAAATGTTAATTGGGTAATTAAAAATTAAATTATGATCAATTAATTTAATGAAGAGATATGATCAATTTACAGTAGTTATTAAATAATTTTTTTATTACCAATTAAAATGATTGCCACCAGTAATAATAGTATTAGTATCTGAATTTATAATTAAAACATCTACTAATTAATTAATTAATTTTGGAGGGAGTAGTTTGTCTAGTAAGGGCTTCTTGTACCTCCGACTGGACGCGCCAGCCCAAAATGGCATTTTAGCAATCATGAACATAAATTTTAAGTCAGTTTATTGACCCCGTTACTTCTAGACAATAAGCCTTTGGGCTTGGCGCGCTGGGCTCCAAGAAATATCATGGATGTTAGAAGTGAGATGGGCTTCCGGCCTTAATTAACTTGAGCCCAAAAATGTTTCATGTAATGCAAACATTGGAGTTGTTGTAGCTGTTAGAATAATGTTTGAGATACTATCTATTTTACTAACAAAGTTGTACTTACTGATGTATTAGGATATAATTAAGGTTTATTCATTTCTAATTTGGTTATTTTATTATTTTTATTTGAATAAATAACTACTGAATGAATATGAAGATAATATTTATATTTTTAGTATAAAAGTTAATAAAAGTGTTAGTATCTCTAATACTACTGTTGTTAACCAAAGTGATCCGTCCACTTAACAAGGGTAAGATTATGATCACAATTTCAAATTTCTTTATTTTTTTGTGATTTCACAAATTTCACAAATTTACCTTTCCATTTTCCTCAATTTTTGTGTATCAATTTCACTTATTTCATTATAAATTGACTCGATGTTGACAAAATTAGTCAATAATTTTATAAGTTTAGTCCTTAAAATGAAAACGATCGCCTTTTTATTTTTTTTCTTGTTTATTTTATTTTTTAAATAAATTTCAAACGTGAGGCGTGTATAAATTAATGTTATTATATTGGGATCTTGGTGGGGAAAATTAAGAGTATGCAAGATCTTATGAATAAAGTATAGAATCTAAAGAATGCAATCTCTCATTTGCCACCTTTTCTTCTTGTAGTTTCTAAATTGCATATGCGTGCAAGTTTTTCTTACCAATCATTCCTTGGTGGACCTATAAGCCATTGCTAGAAACATATACCAAACATTATATATATGGACCAAGTTCATTAATTCCTCATTACTTTTGCTAGTTTCTATATTCGACTTATGACGCATTTATTAATTTATTTTTCATCTCCAAACCATACATTTTTAAAAAATATATATGGCATTATAAAATTTATATTTTGCGATCAAAGCTAGTAATATCTTCTATAAAATAAAAATGTAAAAATTTCGAGTTTGAATATTCGTTTATAATTGGTTTTGAAAAGTAAGCTTTGATTTGGTTCTTTGTAACTTACTAGTGAAGAAAAGAAGAGACAAACAGAGGACACAGTAGGGCACCCCTTCCTTCCCCACCTTCTTTGGACAGTTAGTTTACTATACCTAGCTACCTTTCTTTTAAGCCCAAATGCTCTTTTCCCTTTTTTATGAAAGAAAAAAATTACACATAAATTATAATCAAATAAAAAAAAGGTAAATAGAGTCGCTATAAATTATAATCAAGTAGCTTGGTACATCTGCTTTTGATTGGCTAATTTAAGGAGCCGTAAATACATTTTGGCGTAAATATTCTGACGATTAAATTAGTATATAAATGATTTGGTGTCATTCAATGTTTTACAACTTCGACACAATTGTTATTTAAATGTTTAGTCTATAAGGATGAAGATTGTTCATATATTTGATGTTAGCTAGATTACCTCTAAGGGTCAAATAAATTGGTGTCAAGAGGCCTTGATACTTAACTATCTTTTGGGGAATATTATATTAGCATCCAGATTTTTTCTCTCTCTTAATTTAACACCTAATATTTAAGTCATTAGAAATCTACACCTAATTTTTGTTCTATTAGTCAAGTTGGCACTCAATTTTTTTCTCCGTTAAACTAGCACTTGAGTCCCCAATTTTTTAATTAACGTTGTTTCTAGTCCTAATTTTTTTAAAGTAGCTGTTCTAGTCCTTTAATTTTTTTTCCGAAGATACTTCTTAAAAAATTCGAGAAAATTTTAAAATTCAAATAGAAAATATTCAAAATTTAATAAACTGATTTTTAAACTGATTTTTTTTAAAAATATAAAAAATATTATAAAAAATGGAAAATAAAACTAATTTTCTTTAACTTATTAAAAAATGACATCACTTTTTATATATTTTTTTATATTTTTAAAAAGAGCAAGAAACATAGTGTGAAAGAGGCCCGGAAATAATAATTAAAAAAAATGTTTGATAGAACCCTTGCACATAACACGAGTGCATATGAGACGGGAGTTGTATAGAAGACTCAAATGAATAAATTGAGTGCTTATGATTGCAAGATTATTGAATAATTTTTTGATTTGTAACTCTTTTAAAAAAATCTTACGTGGTATTTTTAAATAAAATAAATTTGAATGATTGGAATAACTATTTTTTGAAAAATCGGGACTAAAAATGGTGTTGACTAATGGTGTTAGTCAAAGTCAATTGAAAAATTGAGAGCTCGGATACTAGGTTGTTAATAGAGAAAAAAATTAGATACGTACTTGATAACAAAGGAAACTTGAGTGTAAAATTCGCAATGGTTAAAAATTAAGTGCTAAATTAAGAGGAAAAAAAGTATGGGTGTTAATATAACATTTTTTTTTTCAAAACACAGGTGGTGATGCTAAGAATATCCAGTGCTCCTAGATGCGATATTCTCTTCTTTTTTTATTGCACGTTAATTGATTAAAAAAAAGACCAAACAAAAGTAACAAAATCTAAGATAATTAGAAATTATTTAGTAGAATTTAGAAGTGGCTATATAGGTTTTGCTCCCTTTTTATTAACTTGTCCTTTCATTGAAAGGTGCGCAATGTTGAGAGTGACAAAGTATAACATATTACTAGTTGTGGAGTAATTGGATTACGTCTTTGATCACAACTTGCGTGCTTACTACAATTTTAAATTATATATAAGCTTATTAGTCGCTTTAAACATTGTAAACAAAGCTATGTGTGCGCTTTAATATATCCCAATCCATAATCAATCCTTTATTAAAGATAAAAAATAAAATAAAATATAAAGGAAATATTTGATCCGTCGTCACTTATGATGTATATTTTTTAGTTAGAAAAATAAAGAATTATTTTTTTAAAACTCAACGCAATATAGAAAAGATAAACATTATTAACGCGTGTATACATTTGCATTCTCTTTTATATATATATATTTTCACTTATTTAACCAATTAGGTTTACCGATCCAATTAGATTTACGATGAAACCTATATATAGTAGCGGAACAATATGTTTATTTAATCTATTTTATTTACACGTCCAATCTTTTCAGTAGGCATCTACCACGTGTATAAATATCTCATACATATTGAAAGAGTGTTTGATTAAAAAAACAAAAAGATGGAATGATGAACCTTCTCTATAACTCGAATCCATTAACTTAAGACATGAGGATGAGCATGTACGCTTCCTACTGAAATCGATGGTCAATCTGTTTTAATTATCAGGCATGATTGCTTACGTGACCGACATTTTTTCTCTCCTTTTATTCTTTATTTTGTCTACGTCACGATGGGCACTTGTATTTTTAATTTATTATTTTATCTCATAAAAAAAGATGGCCACTTGTTTGTATATATATATCTTGCCTTAAAAAAGTGCTTAATTATGTATTAATTCTAAACCATTGGACACGTGTAAAAATGTCTAATGGTTTATAATTTGTCTATTTGCAATGTAAAATACACTACACCGGATAATTGGTAAAAATTATAAATTAAACACATTATAATCATTACAGTGGTACTAATTTTATTATTTTATTATTATTATATTGGAATGGAGGAAATACTTTTGAAAATTATTAATAATTTATTTATTATTTAATTAGTGATAAAAATACCATTAAAAACGAACTTATATTTGAATTCCGCCTCCGCGAAGAATAAGTTCAATTGTCGGAGATCTCTTTTTAGGTTTTGTTGAAATCTAGTGGAGAAGTACATGCACTTAAACGTGGCCAATGACGATCTAACAAACGAAAAGCGCCTCGCACACAATCTGACAAATGGGCAGTTGGGCAAGCATTGTCACTTTGAAAGTAGAATGATAATAATAATAAGAATATTCTCATATAATTAATGGCCCTTTGATTAATTATAGAATTTATACTAAGTGGACCATTTTAACACGAAAAGAAGAGAAAACAACACAACAATGCTTTAAATAACTAAACACTAAACTGGCTTTTTACACAAAGCAAGAACCATAATTAATTCCTTTAAAAAAAAAAGAAAATTCAAACCCATCATTGATTTCTTTCTTTGCAGATCTTTTTTAAGGTTTACACACAAATCGCTCCACCGAAAAAGGGAGACGTGCCTCCCTCTTTTTTTCTTCTTTTGTTCAATGCTTTAATTATATGATCATCACAGTTCACAGATCATGATCATAATACTGATGGTGATGATTAATTAAGTATGTAAACACGATTTATGATGTAATTAATGATGGGTTTTGTTCGGTAATTATATTATTGCAGGCCCAAAATGATGGCGACGATGATGGTGATGCGGATGGTGGTACTGTTGTGAACTGTTGCAGTTGCCTGAACATCATAATTTGTCGCATGTCCAACAGCTTTTTTCGGAGCATACTATGTTCAGACCAGAGCCGGTCGTTGTCGGTCCGTACGCAGTGGGCATGGTACAAAACGTAGCGCAACCGGTTCGTCAGGTCTCGGTTCTCAACCCTGAGCCGGTTCACCTGGTTCCTTAGGTTTTCTAAGTGCCTCTGTTTACGCATGCGGGACCTCCTGGCTGATTCCCGGTTCGATATCATCCGCCTCCGCTTCCGCTCGTCCAGTACGACCGAGGTCGGTTGGTTTGGGTCATCCGAACCTGAATTCGAGTTGGCAGGGTTTTGGTCAGACAGATATATTTCACCCGAACCTGAGGTTGAACCGACAGGTTTGGGTGACTGGGGAGTACCTGGGAAGAGCTCATCATCCCATGGGGTGAACCCGGTTTCAAAGTTTTGAAATGGGCACCCAAGGGTGGGATCAGAGGGGAAACTAATGGAGGAAATAGTGGACAACATATTGGCTAATTATTATTATTATTTAAAATTAAACTAAAACTTGATAGTAATAAAAAAAAAGCAACAGAAATTGCTTAATTAGATAGGGGAGGAGGAAGGAGGAGGAAAGGGAAGAATTGCAGCGGAGAGGGGTCATATTTATGGGCAAGATTAGGCACTGTTTAGTGGGTCCCACGAGTAGCATGAAAAATGGCACTACAATAAGGGTATTTTAGGAAAAAAATAAAATGAAAAAAATATCATGTTCCGCTCAAATCTTACACTTTACTCACGTAAAACAATGAGTCTAATACTCTGCTCCGACACAAATACTATTTTTTTTAATTTTTAAAATAAAAGTCAATATTAGCGCGAGTAGCATATAAAGTGTAAGTTGTTTGCTTAGGAGTATTTTGATCCGTAAACCGTATATGTTGTATTTATACGTGATACAAATACCGTATGTGTACAAGGATTGGCTTTCGAGTCAGTGGCCACTTTTTGTTTTTTAAACCTGCTTTTTAAAGTGAAATGGGTGACGTACGCGGGTGGGCCCAATGAAAGCCATTGAAAGGGGTGGCTTTAATTAGCTTAGTCATGAAGAAACGATGGAATTGGGACCCACATTTTGACAGGTGCCGAGTGTTTATATGAAGAGCGTGTGAGTAACCAATAGTTTGGAAGTTACTCACGTAGAGACACGCGTAAGTTGGTAATGGCTTGTTAGCTACCGGAGCTAGCCGAACCTGAATGAAACTTTTCATGGCTAGGGAAGGAGCACCAAACTGGATTTTCATTGTTTTGTCGCGGGCACTTACTACTGGACTAGTGAGTGGTGACACTCATAAATGATTACATTGTTTAATAACCCGTCCGTCTCAAATTAAATACTCTCTCCGTCCCATATTAATTGTCCACTTTTACTGTTCATGCACGAGTTCGAAGAGGCCGGATGACACACTATTTGACCTCAAAAGCTTTCGAATTTTTTCTCGAATGTAGGTTAAGGATTAGCGTACGTTCGAAAAAAAGTACGAATTTTTTTGGAGTCAAATAGTGAGTCATTCGGCTTCCTCGAAATACGTGCACAAACAGTAAAGTGACAGTTAATATGAGACGGAGGGAGTATTATTTTTAAATTTTTTATAAATTAGTAAAAGTAATTATTGTTATTTTTTAAATTAATTTTTACTCCAATGTATACATAATAAAACGTTATTTAATTTTGAAAGATTAAAATAAAAAGAATTATTTAATTTGAGACGAATTGAATATATTTTTAAAAAACATTTTTTGCTGACACTATATTTGTTAAAGCTTGGCCAAAGTTTTATTTCCATGTTTGTTCATTTTTATCGTATAACATCATATAATATATATAATATATCTATATCAATAAGTATATATATAAAAGTTAGTGCCGTTTCAAGATGACCACACTTACTAAAGTATAGGTGGAAACTTGCAAAGTCCCTATCCCCTTTTTCATATACGTATATGGTTTTGTTTTAGTTTTTAGTTTTTATAAAGAAATTAGTAGTTAATTAGATGTTGAAATGTCTCTGGCAGGCATTAAACATCACTATACATGTTGCAGGACCAGTTTGACATTTCGATAGGAATTAGGCGAAACAATTTATTGAAACAAGAAAGTGACATTCAATTAGTACTTCTAATTAATTTTAATTAATCTCATGTTAATTAGAAGGAAGTCGGCACTCTAAGTGGTAGGAATTAATCGTCAAAGTCGGTGCAAGTATTCCCTTTCTATTTACTATGGGGTAACCGACAACTACCATCTTAGAGGAATTGATTATTACTCTATCCGTTTCTATTTACTGGTCATTTTAGAAAATGAATTTTGATCTAAATTATGGTCGTTTGTGCTTTTGCATGCTAGCTTGATTCCCTTCTCTTTGTTTGCTGTCGATTTTTGGAAGACTACCGGCTAGCTGATGGTTAGGTTTGGCCATCTTTATTAGTATTAAAGGTTTACGTACGTAGCTATATATAAAGTTAATAACAGGTGGTTGGTTCGATTATAGCCCATTCTTGCATGAGACTTGTTCAAAGAAAAAAAAAAGACAACATAACTATTTACAGACGTATCTGGACAACATTTTTCATGGCCGGGATTTTTTTCTCTCTTTTTAGACGGTGAGGTGTAAGAAAATCAAGAAAAGAAGAGAGTATAGTACCCAAAATAATACTCTTAAGACATTTGGGGAAAAAAGGTATCGGACATTAACAATATTCAGATATTATATGCGATGAATATTTTCCTGTCATTAGATGAAGAATAGTCAATACACATTTTCTTATTTCTCATGTTGGGCATCTCATCTACCGATAGAGAAATATTTATGTATATAATGACCGAACGCTATCAATATTTAATAATTACTATCTGAAAAAGTAAGTGACAATATATAAAACTTTGCTTTTGGTACGTACGTAGGAGTTGTAGCTGTTAGCTAATGGCAGGTCACCAGCCATATGTTTCACCCGGCCCATATCCTTCGCATGGAAAAATATGATCCAAAGGAAAAGTTGTCAGTGTGTTTGAAATGCTGGAGTTGGACTAAGTTCATTGGATGAATGTGCATGTTAAAATGACCCATCCTCTCACAAAAAGAAAAAGAAATACTGTTCCCTAGCGAAATAGTCTCTTGAACACTAATGTTGCGTTTATGTGCGTTCATAAAAAAGTCTATTGTTTAAGTCCAGAACGACCTAGAAAAAAGAGAATAAAAAAAGGGTTAAATACAAAAAAAGTCCCTGCAGTCTAATTGATTGACTTTTTTCATCCCTCTGTTTTTTTTGAACTATTTTTAGTACTCCGAGTCAATAAAATGACTTTTCTCATCCCTCACCCTAACGCCGTCAACATTTTCCGTCAACTTGCTGACGTGGCATGCCACGTGTCACTGACACGCCACCGGATTCTGACGTGGCATGCCACGGCGCACAAAAAACTGACGTGGCGTGGCACGTGTCACTGACACGTCACCGACTACTGACGTGTCACGCCACGTCAGCAAAAAATCAAATCTTCATCATACCAGATTTTGCGTGAGGTTGGGTCAGTGGTAACGTGTCATTTATCCGTTAAAAAGATCATATTGATTTTACTACTCACATGATTTTTTTTCAAAACAATAAAAAGTAAAAAATTGTGAAATATAATTAAAATTACGGAAAAGGGAATTTTTTAATTCAATTTAAAACTAATTATAAATGCAATTAACATTAAAAATATCTGCATGTCAGCATTAAAAAAAATATTATGGGTTATTTATTCTTTTATTTAATGGAGGGATATCATGCGTATATTTTAGGGATATAAGGAGTCTATTTATTTAGTATTGGGTAAAATGGGGAGCACACCAAGAAAAAAAAAACTAATTCTTGAGTATTGGGTATACACTAAAAAAACAGTTTTTTTTACCGAAATTTCTGTCACAAAAAATATAAATTTCGTCGAAAATATATTTTTTCGACGGAATATTATCACAAAAGCTCCGCTTAGAAAATATACACAAATTATCTACTGTATGAAAACATTTCTATCTCTTAATATAGTAACTTAGTGCGAACATATATGATAAATTTTAATCTAGTAAGTGGAGGGATTGATTAAAGACCACATCTAAGAAAATAACTATTTATAGTATCTTCCTTTTCTCTAGAAATTTCAATTCTATTTTCTATTCATTTATATGATGAGTTAATTGAGTGCGGGTAAGTTCCATGTTTTTCTTTTCTTTTTTGTTCTTGTTTGTCCTGTTTCATATATATATATATATATATAACGTATCACATTATTTTTATGTTGGAATAAGTAGTTTGGTAATCCTGCAAATATCTCATCGATTTAATTCTCTTCTACATGGAGCTAGAATGATCGATAGTGTTGGGGGCAAATTGATCATTTCAATATCAATGACTATCAGCTGATTAAAAAAAATATCAATGACTATCAAATTTAATTAAACACGACATAAATAAATGTCATTGCAATCCCATAAGCTTTAATTTATATGAAATTAATTATAATATAAGGACACATCTTCCATGCAAGATTACATATATATGGGACGTGCGTGCCTTTGTGCGTGCGCTTGTTGTACATTTTGTGTTTAATTATGCAGTGTGGATCACGGTTTCTTTTCCAGAATGATCATAAGAGATTAATGGCCAGAGAACTTGAATCATGATCATGAACATGATCAGATTTATGATCCTCATCATCTTTGGTGCCGACATGAAAGCAATTACATAGCACAAGAGAAGAGAAGAAGATGGTGGCAACACCATTGACGAGCCACGTACGAGCTCCATCCACTACTTTGCAAGGTGAAGGACGAGCACAGCCCTCCCTAGCTGGCGCCGCCGCCGGATCATCATCAACCCTCCCGCCGGCTTCTTCATGACCACTCACTTTACAATATTGGAACCGTTGAAAGCAACTTCTCCAGAAAAAAGCAGCATCCAAGGAGGGCATTTTAATCTCATTAATAACAAAATGTTGGCCAGCTAGGTAGGCATATATCCACAGCTACAAAAAAAAAAAAAAGTTTTTTTACCGGATTTTAAAGGGATTTCCTTTACTCTCTTTTTTTTAATTTAAAGGCATGAACCAACAACTAATCTTATTTGTATTAAACTACAACCCTCTTTTGTTTAAGGAGTAAGAACGACAAAGTACTTTTTCACCACTACTTAATAAATCAATTACATTGTAAGCTTAATTATAATATATAGGAGCTTTGATAAATTAATTAAACAAAAAAGGAAAAATTCTATGCCCATGTTTGTGCTTTGGACATTAATAAATCCAAGTTGTGATATATAGAATTGATTCTTTGGGATGGAGTTGGGAGATGCTTTGATCGAAAAAGGACATAATTTTTTATTAATTAACGTAATTTTCCATAGTGGGTTAGTTGAGATACATTTCGTGAGCTTTGGGTTTTTTTCTTCTTCTAATTATGCATTAATTGTAGTAATAAGGGCATCTAGGATGGGTCTATTAACTGTAATTAGTAATTACTACGTGTAATTTTATTGCTAACTACAATACTATATTCTCCCTAATTAAGTGCTACCATAGGAACAATGGCGGGTGGGGAAAATATTTTCACAGTTTCACTAATCCTACATGTATTTTTTTAATTAATCTTACTTTTAATTGTACAAAAATTGTATTTTGTGCCCCCTAAAATTTAGTTAGATTTTATAAATGATTTAAAAATTTAGGTTAACTCTTAATTTTAGTGGTAAATAAAATATAACTTTTAAATTTTTTATTAATTGTTATAATTATCTAAGATGGTTCTTAAATAGACCTAATCAATGGACGAACCAACCAACCTTTTATAGAAAATACAGTCTTGGGCTTTTATTTTTTCAGCACAAACTGCTCCCCCGTATCAATGAGTTGGATACGGGCTTAAGTACTAAAAGGCCAGGCCAGGCCCAGTCCACTCATATTAATTATATTTATATATGACAGCATATCTTATCTAGTTAACTTAATAAATATATCAGATAAGAATAACTTCAAACCCTAGGTCCCTAGGTATAAAACTAATAAACTATATAATATCACACCCCAAGTCCCTAAATCCTAAAATTTACGCCACCTCCTCTATTCCTTTGAGTGCTAATTTTATGATTATTCATCCTCTATTTTAACCGTGCATTTTTTCTTTCATTTTGCAAAATCAGATAAAAAAAATCAGAAAGAAGAAAAAGAATAGAAAAGCCACTAAATAGAACAAAAAATTGATGAAGGATAAAAATGTTGGAGTCCAGCTCATATTGGCTGAAAGAGAGATTTGTTGTGGGCCTAGCCCAATTGGGGCTATTTGTTTTAGTTTGATTAGAAAAAGGAAAGATTGGAGTATGACTTGAAGTAGGATTGTATAACCTAATTAATTAGGTTGTCCACTAATATAAAAGGTGGGTGGTGGCTAGGTTGTGTGAAAATAGAGAGACAAGAGAGATTGTAAAAGGGTTGTTGTTGAACATCCTGAGAGAGGTTTTGCTGTTGAGCATCCTGTGAGAGAGAAGAGAGAAAACAGATTTCGCCAAACTCTGTGCAGCTGCGGGAGAATCGTCGCAGTGACTTCGTTCACCGTTGGATCGGGGTGAAATTTGGACAGCAGGTGCAAGACTTCTGGTTCTTCAATCTGAACGGTTGGATCGGTGAGAAGTTGTCTGGTGTGGTAGAAATCCTGTCCCGATTGAAGCAGTGGAAATCTGGTTTTGGTTCTCTATTCTCATATCTCTTGTTTTTCTCGGATTGATTGATTGATTGGATTGTTTGATTGGTACTATTGGTGATAGTGGTGTATTTCAGATTATTCCTATAGTTGAGATAGGGATTTTGCTTGGTTGTACACATTGATCATCATATAGTGGATTGACTGGCTTGTGCCCGTGGTTTTTTACCTGTTGAGGTTTTCCACGTTAAAAATCTCTGTGTTATGTTTTATTGTTTTTGATTGGTAGGGGTTATTGATTCTTGGGATAAGATTGTTTGCTGCGCAAATTGATTGTCGATTGGAAATAACCCCAACAACTGGTAGCGGAGCGTAAGGTTTGAAAGAATAATGATGCTGAATTTTTGGCAGTGCAGAAAAATGAGGATTTGTGATTGTGATGATGAATCCATGATTGTGATTGTGATTGTGATTGATGAAGGGTAAGCAAAGGAGCAACTGTAATCATGAAGGGGGAGTTTGCTTCTAACAATGTTTACCGATTGATTGGAACCGCGGTTAAGAGTAAAGTACAAGGTACTTACAAAAGATTGAATGATGCTGATGGCCAAGTAGAGTTACCTAGGAGAAGAGTTAGCTTTGCGGTGTTGACCGGTGAGAAAGCGAACTTGACTCCTACTCAGATTGCATGAAGATTGGTGATTCCCCTTGATATGAGCTGGAGGGGGAGATTGTTGGAGTCCAGCTCATATTGGCTGAAAGAGAGATTTGTTGTGGGCCTAGCCCAATTGGGGCTATTTGTTTTAGTTTGATTAGAAAAAGGAAAGATTGGAGTATGACTTGAAGTAGGATTGTATAACCTAATTAATTAGGTTGTCCACTAATATAAAAGGTGGGTGGTGGCTAGGTTGTGTGAAAATAGAGAGACAAGAGAGATTGTAAAAGGGTTGTTGTTGAACATCCTGAGAGAGGTTTTGCTGTTGAGCATCCTGTGAGAGAGAAGAGAGAAAACAGATTTCGCCAAACTCTGTGCAGCTGCGGGAGAATCGTCGTAGTGACTTCGTTAACCGTTGGATCGGAGTGAAATTTGGACAGTAGGTGCAAGACTTATGGTTATTCAATCTGAACGGTTGGATCGGTGAAAAGTTGTCTGGTGTGGTAGAAATCCTGTCCCGATTGAAGCAGTGGAAATCTGGTTTTGGTTCTCTATTCTCATATCTCTTGTTTTTCTCGGATTGATTGATTGATTGGATTGTTTGATTGGTACTATTGGTGATAGTGGTGTATTTCAGATTATTCCTATAGTTGAGATAGGGATTTTGCTTGGTTGTACACATTGATCATCATATAGTGGATTGACTGGCTTGTGCCCGTGGTTTTTTACCTGTTGAGGTTTTCCACGTTAAAAATCTCTGTGTTATGTTTTATTATTTTTGATTGGTAGGGGTTATTGATTCTTGGGATAAGATTGTTTGCTGCGCAAATTGATTGTCGATTGGAAATAACCCCAACAAAAAAGAGCCCAGTAGTTGCGAACCAGTCTCTTCCCCAGACATGGAGAAGAGTAATCCATACTTTTTTCACTAGGCTCAGGACAATTCAGAATGATAAAAAATAAAGAGATGGGCTTGGGCTGCTTTCTTGAGGACGCTTTTTTACAGTTGTCTCCAGCGTTTGTGCAGTTGTTTCCAGAAGAATTAGACTTCCATTTGGCTTTCTAGATAGAGTTAGACTCCTATTATGTTTTGAGGAGATAAATACAACTTTATTTATATTTTTATCTAAGTTTCTTAGGAGATACCAACAATTAAGAGTTTTTGGTCTATTTAGAGAGCAGAACAGATAAGAATGGGAGCTCTTCTTCCTCGGTTTTACTTTCTGCCATTGTTTTGGGGCTGCATACTTTGTTTTTCGCTCTTCTTTTGAGTTTTAATCAATTTATGCATATTTCTTCATATGATTTTGTTATGTTTGTCAAAGGCTAGATCCCTTATTCTTGGTAAAGACTCTAGGGTCATGATTCAACTGTTGTGAGATCAAATCGAGTTTTATAAAAATCAGTTTTCATATTTTTACTCTTTTTGAATTAATGTCAAATTATTCATGTTTGGTTTAAACATGATCAACTTAGATTTTAATCTGAATAGTTATAGTTTTTCTTAGAAACTCCGGATCCTATATTGTTGATAGGAATCTGCAAGCAATTGGTTGGCCTGCGGGTCAATTAGAAAAAGAGTAAAATCTGATTTATAGGAGTAGAGGGAACTCTCTCTCTCCCAGGTTTGGGAAATGTCTCTTCCTGTGTTTCATCAACCACTTAATTAAATCCTATAAGTGAACCTTATAGTTGTTAAGGAGGTTAGGGATCCTATTAAGAGTACCCGCTTTAGAAATCTTGAGTAGTAGGAGAGTAGGAAGTCTATAGCCTTCCTATGAAAATTTATTTTGAATATATTTGCATCAATGATTAATTTGCATGAATCATGATCTAGATCGAGTTTTTACTAGAAATCTGTCAACTGAGTTCAATCAATCATCTTTTACTTGCAGTTTTTGTTACTTTTGTTTTAGTAGTTAATTGCAAACAAACCACTCACAATTATTGGTATTAATCATTGTCACATAATTGGTCATTTTAAGAAATTAGAATTGTCCGAAACGATCATTTTACCACTTGCTACAGTCTTAATTGATTATTGCACAGTGAATTATATTATTTTATTTTTTACGGATTCGGCAACCATCACCCTCACCGATTCCACAGCCAAATTAGCGTCGTCGTTTAGCCGCTGCTACGTCTTCTCTCCTCCCCTGAGATATTAAATTATCAATCTCAACTCAAGTCATTGTTCTCTTTCGATTTTCTCTACTGCAAGGCTGCGTTTTTTTGCTGTTCTTCACCACCATCTCTGACTGCTCCCCATCCGTCGTTGTCACTCATCATTCAATGGACAAGTTTGACCTCGAGTTCATGGAGAAAACACTGACTACTCCGGGCTACTACGACCTGGTTCATTGCTTTTAGTGTGATAATTATCTCCAAATTAAAGAAACCCATCCTGTATAACTTGTCCCTTGGCCTCCTTCAATGGATTAAACATCGCTGCTTATGTAATTTTGTCTTGCATTTTCTCAAGTATTTCCAGCTTTTGATGGGAAAAAGAATGTGAAGCCCAGAGCACTTCAAGGGCTGGGCTAAGGCCTAAGAATTGAACCCAAAGACGCCAGGCCGGACTTGGGATTGAGGAAAAAAACAGTTTTTGATTTTAAATCCAAGCGCGTCGTCCCCGCATATTGAAGTCTACTCCTAAGTATTCTCTACATTGTACTTTTATATTAAAAAATTAAAATCAAAATAAACATTAAAAAATCTGTATAGTAATTTTTGGACCGTAATTTTTTCTCTATTATCACGTATCAGGATGAATGGATGATCATGTCGTATCCAAGCTAGAGTCATATACTGCTAAGTTTGAGGAGAGGATCCGAAGTTCAGATGCTATGCTTTGCCCATTAATTAATCACTTCAACATACAATTATTACTAATTTACTAAAATCTGGAATTTGAACTCCCTGCGATGACGACCTCGTGTTTCTAGTTCGTGTTTGTAAATAAAATAAAAAAATAATAAATGGTTAGTTCGATTATTTTCTGAAAAAAGATGTTTTGGCCATCCAATTTATTAATTTATGATAATTTTACCATCCAATTATTTTTTGAGGTGATTTAGGTACTAAAATTTTCAAAATTAGACTTAGTGACCATTCTGTCCAAAAAATTGTTAATTTGGACTAAAAGTAGACCAAAGTTTTACTAAAGTTTCAACTTTGACTCTAAAATAGTATAATCAAAATATTTTTATAAATAAGATTTTATCGAAATTCTTAATTTTTTTTATTACTAAAGTGTGAGTAGTCCTCATGTACCGCAAAATAATGGTGAAATTTTTTTAATAAAATATTATTTTAAAAAATATTTCAATTTTTTTGAATATTTTATAAATATTGGGACCAAAGTTGAATTTTTAGTAAAATTGTGGACTATATTTAGTCCACATTAATGTTAAAATTAGATTGTAGTCTTTAGTGACTAAATTGTTCCAAAAATAATTGACTGGTAAAATTATACCAAATTGATAAGTGGGTCTCAAAGTCTTCATAATAACCGGATGGCACTTTCATGTTATTCTTCTATATGGAAAAAAGAAATGGAGGTAAATTGGACTACACTGTTTTGGTTTGGGCTTCTGATAGTTTTCGTTTGGGCTTTAAATTTCATGCAATTGTTTTGTAAGAAACAGAACCGGTAGTGGCCCATTGGGAAAATCTATCTAGTTCTGGACCGGACTATGCCTCAATCAGATTACTCTTTTTTTCTAAAGAGTTGAGCGTAGAGGATTTGGGGAGAATTAAAAACGCGTACGAAAGTTGTTGCTCAGTTGATAAGTGCATATTTTCTATATAAAATATTTTTTATGTGTTCCATACATTACGAGGATGAAAATGAGATTGGTTTGTAAAAAAACACCTACTTCGAGCCTGTTTGGTGTTCCGGTTCTAGTTGGAAAAGTGATTCTGGAAAAGTATTGTATGGAAAATACTTCTAGAAAAGTGCGGTGGGAAACGAGAAGTTGTTTTATGGTGTTTGGTAATAATTGCGGTTAAAACTATGGTTAGAATATAAAATGACCATAAAGGGCATAAAACCCATTTTTAAAAAATTAATAAAAATAAGAAAAGTGGATTTAGAATTACTTATCTTGAGATGGAGATTTTATTGTGATAGTTTTTAATTTATTTTGTTCTATTATATAAAGTAAAAAAATGAAATTAAAATGAAAAAAGAAGAAGAATAAAGTGGAAACGCAGCTGCACTGGAGCAATTTGATCCAGCCCGTGCAGCTTGCGTTTGTGCCTTGATTGGAACTGGGCTTCTTGAGAAACCCGGTGAGCATTGGTGTTACCAAACACCAATTGCTCCGTTCAAGGTTGGGGAAGCACTTCTTCCAACCCAACCTTGAATGCCAAAGGGGTATTTCATAACCATGTACAGTGCGTATGATATTTGTGATAACCCACCACAGCAGATCAAAATCACTTATATGAGTAGTGCGTAGTACAGTGATACCTAATAAGAGCTTCATGGTTGATTTTCGCGCTTTAATCGGATGGTAGTGATTGTTTAATCAGATCTGAGCCTTCTGGGCAATGTGGACTAGGGGTGTCAAACGGGTCGACCCGACCCGACCCGTTTAGCTGTGACCCGTTGGGTTGAGGGTCAAAAATGACCCGACCCGTTTTTGACCCGCAGGATAGCGGGTCGACCCGACCCGACCCATCTGACCCATTAAGCAAAACGACGTCGTTTTGACGAATCAAAACGACGTCGTTTTGCCATGTTGTGTCTTTATGACCACAAAAAGTCAAACGGGTCGTAAACGGGTCAGCATGACCCGCGCGCGACCCGTTGACTAGTCAACGACCCGTGACAGTCAATGACCCATGAACAGTACAAAACGGGTCAACCCGCCCGAATTGGGCGGGTCAACCGTCCAAATTCGGGTGGGTCGACCCGATCCGGATTTTTGACCCGGATTTTAAAATTTTTTTAATTTTTTTTTGATATGGGTTTTTGTTTTTAAAAGTAATGGTGCATTTAAAATATCAATTTTATTTACGAAAAATTTTTAAATAAATATTTTATAAAAACAAGTTGTTATTGACCTGATTCTTTCGTTAACAAGTTTTATACTATATATTTTATGCATTTAAATTTCTAAACAAATACTACAATGAAATAAACGGATTTAAAAATGAAATTCTAGCATAAACATTAAACAAATTACATTTGTACTAATTCTTACATTAAAATTGCATATGTATTTAAAATAAAATTAGCAATCGGAAGTAAAATTAATTCTATACATGCAGTTTAGATTCTTAGAAGAAATAATATTTTCAGTGAACTCTATTCATATACTATACATCACATCACAAATTAAATGACATGAAACTAATTCCAAAAAAAAGGATGAAGAGGTTTTACGTCATCTTCCTCTGCCTTCTCTCAATCTTAACGCAAAAAAAACAACAATTCTTTAATTCTCACCCATTCAACGAACCGAAAAGAGAGATCATGTATAATCACAGTTGCTGCAGGAAAAACTCAAGTGTAAGAGTTTGACATGGTCCGTAGCTGAAAGAAGTGTTCACTAGACCAACCTAAGTGGTTTGATCGATCCTCAATTCCAATTATATTACTAGATACTGTACAAAGTTAGTAAAATTAAGCAGCAACACATTCTTATCTACACAAACATAAATTGGTTGGCTTACAATGACTGATTGATATCATATATGGAAATATCAAACATGAAAGAATAATAGCAAGTAGCGAACCATATTAAGTACTTGTTAACAATAGATGATCAAAATCAATATGTGAAACAACATGTGAAACATAAAGCATCCATCATATGAATAAAGAAAGAACCACGTAGACAGCACCTTGTAAACTGGCCGGTTCCCTGCAGGAGAAATAGGACCCTCAACCCTTTTACCAGGTAAGAGAAGCTGAAGTGCAGCCTCCAATGCTGCATAGCAAGCAATAATTTTCCAAGCAGTTTGCAGTGGGCCGTGGCCATATGTTTATAAACCCTTGCAACCCATGTTGCTTCAAGTAGTCAAAAGTTTGTAAAATCAAGCCATCAGCATGTACCATAGTATACCATCTGCATTACATAGAAATTCCAATCTTCATATCCACTAGCAAGCAATTCATCATACATAACGCTGCCTTTAAATGGTATGACAACAACATAATCAAATCAGCTTACAAGAAATAGCTGGGGGTTGAGGACAGGGCTAAAACATATACGACGAATGTGGGGTAAATAATCCCTTTTCTTCAATTTTATCACAAGAAAAAGTAATAACAACCGAAATTATTAGAACAGAGGGAAAGCATTTGCTCACAATTTCGTGCCTTGGCTCCGGCACGTTCCATTCCTAGAAAGCAATGCAACACCTCCTCCTTCATTAGAAACAGAATCAAATCAAATAATAACAGTAGCATTAGTTGAGAAGATTAAGGTTAAGAAGGAAGTACAGAGAAGAGGGAAGGGGAAGAACGACCCAATGGGACGAAGAGTCGAGGGAAGAAAGCAGGGAGGAGAAGAACGACAACCGGGATCTGTGGATTTGATGATGGAGAGATAGGGAGATGGGTATAAGGTTGTAAAGATGGTAGCGGACGGAGGTGGATGGACGAGTAAAGCAGCAGCAGCACGAGGAGAGGACGAGTCGAGAAAAGCAGAGAGGAGAGTAAACCCTAAACCTTTTAAATTTAGACGGGTCAGACGGGTCGACCCTCGACCCGTAGAGTCGACCCACGACCCGTAGAGTCGACCCATTTCTGACCCGTTATTTAACGGGTTAAAAAATAATGACCCGACGGGTCGAAATGAGGGTCGGGTACGGGTCAACTCGACTGTAGCAATAATCAACCATAATAATGACCCACATTGTGGACGCATGCTATTAGAGGGAATCCTAGGATGGTCATCTGGCTCAACGTCTTGCCTGTACCGTATATGGGTAGAAAGAAAGAAAGGCTGATATTGGATGGACCAGGATTGGGCTCACTTTTCTACAGTTGACCCATACCCATTATTATGGTTGATTATTGCTACAGTCGAGTTGACCTGGGTAGTGGATCGTAGTCCTTTTCCAAGTTGGAAAAGGCCATAAGAATCGTAGAAAGCTTCCTCCAACAAGTCTAAGGTCTGTTCGGTTTATACATTTTTTTTTTCCACCACAAATCCAATAATAAAAAATTACTTATTGTAGAAGTATATATTTTTAATACATTTATGAGAAGCAATTTTAGCTATTGAATCTATAATGGAAAGAAACAAAAAATAATCTCAAACGGATCTTATATAATTATCGGGCCATACCGAGTTCGAGTCTAACAATTTCCAAATTTATTAAATTTGCATAAATAAGTTAAAATTCCGGGGATCTTTTAGTTTTTAAAAAAAAAAAGATTAGGGAGTTCTCTGCTTATTGGAGAAAGTTCATGGATCAAATTATCCAAGCCTACTATGAGTTCTTTCAAAAGCAGCATATGCATACAATATTTGAAAAAGGCAAATTAAATTCTCTAAATTCTAACATAAATAAGGGCCATATACATACTTCTGGTCCTATGGAAGTCCTTCGTATCAAGGGTACATACGTATCGAGTTTGCCATAAATTCGTGTATTTAATTAACACCATATCGATCGACGGTTTATAAATGTGGTGGGACGCAACAAAATTGACGACAATTTCATGCAACAATGAACACCACAAACTAGTTAATCAGCCTCCAAATTAATCCGTGGGGCATATATATATATGATGCAACATATCTTAATATATCTTATAGCCACATTTCCTTATATTGGCTGTATATGATGTCTCGGTAACGTATGAGTGCGTCAAAGAAATTAAATGCACTAAAAAATTATAATTTATGAGCGAGATTCAAATTTTATTATTTATCACAGTATTCTTTTAAAGAAAGTGATAAAATTTGAATTCCTAACCGTTCCACTAATTCACTATACTCAAAACATTAGGACAAATAAATATGTACATACCTATCGGTTTTTACGACCACACCCAATAATGATCCACGTTAGGGTAAAGTTTTATGGTAACAACTGCCGGTACGTACCATTTAATTACTATTTATGTTAGTAATTAGTGTGAAGTGGCGTAATCTAACAATTTATTAATAATTCTTCCTCCTTGTTGACCAACTTTTAAGTTTTAACATTTATTTTTATTCCTATTTTGTAAAGTTATAAATTAGTTTCCACTCTAGGCCTCAATTATTCTCTTGAATCCTTGATTGCCTTGAACGGACAAATTATATGCACAACAGCAAATGTTGCCCATTGTTTTGAATTGGCCACATGGCATATGCATGGTACATCCATGTTTTCACAGACAATTCCAATGTTCTTGAAAGACTATTCGCAGCAACTTCTCATTAGTGAACTGAATACGGTAAAGCATCATGGAAGTGACATATGGAAGGAGAGGACAAGAATCTATTAGACGTTCTTGATGTATATAACTGTACAAACGAATCTATATATATTTCCTGTTTCTAGACCTTTTGTGTTTTGTGTTTATGTGGTGTAGTCAAATCATTTTTCGGTTTCATATAGCTTTGGAGTTTCTGCAATGGATTGAAAGTTTCAACCTTTTCATCAATTCTACGTGTTGCGCGTCTATTTTCAATCATGGAGCCCATTGTAAATGCAAATTAGACATGATGTTCTTGTAGAATCTTATTCTTATCCTTTTCTTTCTTTATTTTATATAGAGAAATTATATAAAAAATTCTAAAATTTATAAAATATCCTCTGAGCTCTTATAGTTTTAAAAATTAAACTATCAACCCCAAAAAATTAAAAGTTATAATTCGAAACTTTCTATCAAATAAAATAATAAATAATTACAAAAAAATTATGAAATTTGGACAAATTTGTCACCGAATTATTTTCTATTAAATGACATTTTACCCTATGTCCTTAAATAGTTTATTTAATTTATCCTCGTATATTAATTATTTATCTAACTATCCCTATATTCATGATTTTTTGATACAATCACCCCATTATAGTGACGAAAAGCTTGCATAGCATACCGCGTCATTGGTTTGTTGTCACATGGCAACATCATGTCACCTCAAATGGTAATGTGGCACATAACATCTCATCATGCCACGTGTTACATGAATTGGCGATGCGTCACTTGCCAAATGATATTTTATCGATGATGGGTACTTTTTTAATAAAAAATTGTGTGATGTCATCATTCAGTCACCATAAGAATAAAGCAGATGAGTGATTAAACAAAAGAACACAATTATAGAGAGATAATTAAACAAACAATTAGTGCAAAATACCTATTAATTAAATAAAATATTTAAGTATGGAGGGTAAAATGTAATTTAAATAATTATAATATAATTGATATATACTTAAAAACAAATTTGAAAGTTTACACTACTTTATGGTATAGTTCTTCCTCCACAAGAATATTTTCCCGAGAAAAAAGAAGGATGTGGAGGGATAAGGATTAATTGAGAATTGATTACTAGATGGAGACACATATCGGCCATTTTTTCCTCCGAATATGGAGCCCAAGTCGTAGAATATGAATTCATTCAACAGCCAAACTAGTCTTAAAAGGGTTTTGTGAAATGAAAGGGAGTCATGGATAATTGATGGTGGCCATTGATGGCAACGGGCGGGGATTCCCGGGTATGATCGGCTCGGTTCGTAAAATTTATCCCCGTGCTCGAAAATTGGTTTTTTTAATAAATTAATTTTATTTTCGATATGTTTGGTATTTGTAATAATTAATAATCTAAGTATATAATAAAAAATAATTTATTAACAATAATATAATATCCTTCCTATTAAAATTTTCTATTTTTTTACCGAAAAAACAAATTTCCTCATTATTATATATAATAGTATTTTCATAAATAATATTATGACGGGTAATTGGGTGGGTACGTGGATGGGTAACCGGGTGGGGATGATTATCTCCATCCTCGCCCCGTTACCTGGTCAAATCAGAGCGGGGAATCTCCAACCTTAAAAAATTCACGGTCAAACCGGAAAAATTTCGCCTGAAATGAACAGGGCGTACCGGGGCAAGCGAAATTTACATCCCTGGTTGACCCTGATGCAAGATCTCTCATTTGATTCTCAAACGAAAAAATAAATAAATGAAATAATTAAACTTCCCTACTTCTCTAAACCCATAATAATTAATTTTGTTTCTACATAATTGACGAAGTATAGGGATACGACCATCTAAATATACAATTTCTTTATGTATAATACCACAATGATATTTTTAGAAAAATAAGAGTATCAAACTATTCACATTAATCATGTATTCACCTCCAAATCTTATGACATGGTTAGTAAGTGGGGGCACAAATCAGTGAGAATATGAACTAAGTATAAAACCAAGATCATGTGTTCACCTCCCTTAGCTATAGATTTGAGCTACAAATTCTAAGCACATTCCCTTTAATTTCCATTTTCATCGCCATTTCCATAGATTTTTGCTTGAGGAATTTGGAATCTGCCTCACTTTACCAACCGAAAGATTTGCATTTAGAAATGGTTTTGACGATCCTTAAAGCAGTGGCTTTCGGTTAAACGAATTCCGTAGTCTTAGATTTTATATACTTAATTTCCTTGTGCAAATGTTCCTTCTTTCTTAGATTCTCACAGAAAGAGCAAATTCACTTTCTCATGCTTTATTAAACTCTACTGAAAAAAGATAATAATCTAGAAGGGCAAAAGAAAAAAAAAACATCTAACGGAAACATCATATTGGATGGAGCAATAAGCAATTGAAGTCCTCTTCTATATGACTATTATGTTTCAAGAATGTTGTTTTTTTAAGTTTTGTGTTGCGTTCAAACCTAATTTTTCTCCACCCTTACATCACTAATCTTATTGGATGGAGCAACACGCAATTGAAGTCCTCTTCTGTGTGACTATTATGTTTTCTTTCTTTCTTTTAATAGGCGGAGTCGGAATTTAAATCTGATTTTTTATTAATATATCTATTATTAGTAAAATAATTAATAAACTAAATATCAATTCTATATTAATTCGTGAAAAATTACATATTTATGTGATCATTAGATAAGTAACCCAAGATTAGTGTTCAAGTCCGCAGATTGATGATCGGTTATTTTGCCACTAATTGATGACATCGTCAACCGTCCTCGAGAAGCAAAATGGTTCCCAATTAGTCAGAACATTAATTACTAACACTAACAAAACAAAAGATTCTTTTTTCTATAAAAAAAAAAAAGATTTTTTCTACGGGTTAATAATGAGCCTCAAACTTGAAACTCTAACATTTTTATTTAATTTATAAAAAATACAACTGAACTACAACTCTCAATCGGAAAAAGAAGAGTTGCAAGCACATAATTATTCGTTTCGGTCTTTACACTTTTAAAACTTGCATTGTTTAAACTTTAAATTTCTCGATATTTGAATTTTAAATTTTAATATGATTAAAAGAAATTTGAAAAATGGAAAAAGGTTGCAAAAATTAATAAAAATTACATAATTAGGAAAAATGATCTAAAACCCAATTGTCTTAAGAATAAATTATATATAAAAAACCTATAGTTTATAAAATGTTCATTTAACACCTTATAGTCTAAAATCTTACAATATAAACTTTATAGTTCTTTAAAAGTTAAAAATTATAATTTTAACTTTTCTAGTTGTTAAATAATTTAAAATATTATATAAAATTGAGGGAAAATGTAACAAATATGAGAGAATTCACTCTACTAAAAATATTTAACAAAATAACGAGAAGTTTTTTCAAATATATTTAAAAAGGAATAAATTAAAAAAGAAGGAAATTGTAATAATTTTTTTATTATATTAAGTTCTACCATATTAGTTACTTTTTTAAATTTTATAATTATTTTACAAATTTTTACTATTTGTTTTGAATTTTTAAATATTTACAATATTAAAATTGCAATTTTCAGAAAATTATAAAATTTATAGTATATATTTTTAAACTATAGGGGTTAATTAGAACATTTTACAAACAATACGGATTTTTTTACATAGTATACTCTTGTTTTATCTTTCACCATTTTTTCGCCAACATTCAAAAGAAAGAAAACTGTTCCCGGTGTCTATTCACATGTGACGTTACACTCGCCAAGCGGCCGACTCAAAACTAACTATAGGGCATTTGATCTTTCAAAGCTTTTTCTATTTATTTATTAGAAAAAAATGTGTATATAAATGAATTCAGTTTCCCTGACGTAATTTTGACGAGATAAATTTCACATCATTAAAATTGGTTTAAAATATTACAAATCATTTTGTGATTCCATGTCATTTTGTTCATTTACATGTACGAAAATAGTGTAAAGCGTAAGTTAAAAAACTAAAATAATTAAGCTAATCTATCCTAGAAATCGATTTTGAAGGATGGAGAGAAATCATACTACGACTCATTATTTTTTAAAATCTTATAAAATTCGAACGAAAATAGTTTCAGTTTAGAACAATAAAGGGAAAAAATCATTTTCAGCAAGAAGTCTTGCAAAAGTTTGAACGTGTTTACTTTCTTTATTTTATTATTTGCTGTTATAAAGCTGCTATATAGGAAGTCCACATCATCAGCTCTCGAGTTCACACTATAATACAAATTTTTTTATATATTTTTAACAGA
This sequence comes from Viola odorata, assembly GCA_963691705.1. NCBI lineage: Eukaryota > Viridiplantae > Streptophyta > Magnoliopsida > Malpighiales > Violaceae > Viola > Viola odorata. Next base: position 63,779,161 of record OY829540.1, read on the forward strand.
AAGAAAATTGTTTTAATTTTTTAATTGAATAAAAGAAATTATACATACTACGGTAAACCCGGTTCTTCTACCTACTCCCCCTTATATATACACCAGATTACACACGCATCTTCTTATACCTCAAATATCAAACAACTACCTCCAAGTATATGTTAAGTTAGCAAATCAAATCAAAGCTGATAATGGCCAAGTTTAAGATTGTCACCTTGTTCTTGATAGCTCTCCTATTTTGTTCCACCATAGCCTATGCTTCTCGTCCCAACCCCGGCTTCCCTAATGGTTCGAGCATGGTCAAGGACCAACTCCAGGTTTGTAATTAAGCTTCTTCTTTCATTCTTTTTGATCGTAAATAGAGAAGACTCGAATTCGAAACCTTACTCTTCTTATTTTGGAGTAACTGCCACTTAGCTACAAGTTTCATTGCTTATGTTTGTTATACTGGATCATTTTCGTCCAAATATATATATAAACTTGGTAGATAATTAATGAATTATTCTTGCTGTAATTATATGTGGAAATTAAGTAATAGTTGTAGTAATTAAGCGGGTAAGTAATTGTTAATTAATCTTGTTAAGGTGTATTGATGCAGGGTGGTGTAGAGGAGGTTGAAGAGAGGTGTGAAGGAGTAGGAGAGGAAGAGTGCTTGATGAGAAGGACTCTTGCTGCTCACATCGACTATATCTACACCCAGAAGCACAACCCATAAACTACTAATTAATTAATCATAATCTTTGTACAACGAAGTGTTTCTTTTTCTTTTGTTAATTTTCATTTATGTAATGGAGTACGTTTTAATTAATTAATTATGAGCTTGTGGATTAATTCATCATCTCAAAATCCTTTTGAACTTGTTTCTCATGTATCAGTAATTAATTACAGAATCTAATTTCCTTCTTTTAGCCTTTTTTTCTTCAAATAAATAAATAAATAATAATAAATGCAAGTTAATATATTTACAAATTAAACCGACAGACTTACTAACTGAATATTTCTTCATTTAGTGAACAAAAGTAAACCTTTTTTTTGTATGAAATTCATTGGATACTCATGACTTTATCCTCTGAACTTTCCACGACCATGGAATCATGTTTGCATTCACTCCAAGAAGGCGTTTTGTTCGTTACCTTTTTCTTATTAGATATAGGATTTGAACTTGAATCAAATTAGTATTTTATTATCGACGAATAACTAATAAATTATTCTCTTTTTTTACGATTGAATGTCATTTTGGTACTGAATATTACTGTAGTGAACAATTGACCTTTTAGTGTTTCCAATACACATGCCTTATACACATTACTATTATGCTCTTTCCGGTGGAACAAAAAGAGGAGAAGGAGAAGGAAGAGAAGAAAGTATGGTTAGTAATTTCAGTAGGAATGACGGGTAGAATGGAAACTAAATACAATAAAATAATGTTAGAAATTATTACTTTACTTTTTATTATTATTTTCAAACGACATTCATTCGGGAAAGGAGAGTAGTATTTTATTATCGACGAACAACTAATAAATTAAATACGTTAATAAGTGAGCTATATATCCATTCATATGTTCGTCACTCATACGTACTTACGTAGGCGTTGTTCAAACTGACTTTTGACCAATTTATTTTTAAATGTCTAATTTAGAATAAAAAAAAATTTGGATTATTATTTTTAAAGTGTTTTTTATGTATATTTTACTAGAGTCCAAAATACAATAAATAACCTTTGAATAAAGTTGTAAATATAAGTAAAATTTTAAGGATATTAGAATCGAATGGAGGAAGTATTTATTAGATAACTTAATTAGTAAAGTAGTACTCCCTCCAATGTCTTTTTAAGGTTCTTTTTATTATTATTTTAGTTGTCTAATTTTAAGTTTCAAGACCGGCCGGTTGTATTTTTTTAAAAATATTATCCCTAATATTCTCTTTATTTTTTATTAAATGTCGTTTTTTTTCAAAAAATAGTTTTATCCATGTAGTTGTTATATTTCAATTTTCAAAATCATTTTTTATAATTAATGACAGAATTAACTCTAAATAATTTTAAATTAACCACATTTTGTAGAAAAATTAAATAGAGTTAGTTGATGATCAATAAAAGCAGTTTACTCAATAATTATACAATAATTATTATTATGAAAACTAAAAAAATGACATTTAATAAAAAAACAGAGGGAGTATTCATTAATTGTAGCATCTAAATACTTAGAGTCAATATTAATATTAACATCGAGCCAGCTGTAGCGTATAATCTGTCATATGAATTATGCAGAAGTAATGAACATTGAAACTCCAAGCCATCCATTATTTTGAGTAATTGGGCAAATTGGCTGTTAATTGCGCAATTAAACATCCACCATTATTGCTAATTAACGAGATTAAGAGGTACTTTTGTTATCTTGTAACTGCTGTCAATGATCACGTTAGTTTCTGTAATTTTTGTTAAAACGACAATGAAAACAGGATTAACATATATTTTTTAATTTAATATTTAAAAAGAATGGATGGAGTATTTATTATCTAACTTAATTAATAAAGTAATATTGTTTAGCGGCGTACTAAATTAGCACGAATATAATCTCGACAACGTTTATATATCCTGCTCCACTAGACTTAGATTAGATGCATGTACTTTGGACAATTATGTATGCCAGCTGTCTTCCAAATTTGTCCGGCCCCTTTCCCTTTTTTCAGTCTTATCTTAAGACCGGACCTCTTCGGTTGATCGGATCTCTAAACCGGTGATAGGTGGGTTTTCGGTATTAAAATTTAAGGAAAAAGACGGATTGGCACCCAAACTATTGACGAAAAGACAATTGGGCCACCCGCTTTTCGCAGTGACCAATTTGGCCACCAACTTTTCTCCGTTAGACAACAAAGCACCTGACGTTATCTCCGTTAGACATATTTAACCCTTGCCACCCACGTTTCAACTGATTCCATCTAACGCCGTCTCGTTCCCAAAATTCCCTCCAAAATTTGTCGTTAACCCACCCAATCCCGCTAAAATAGAAAAATCTTTTCTTTATTTGCTTAAAACCTGCTTGTAAATCCAATGTAAATCCAAGCAATATTTTTTTTATTTGCTTAAAACCTAAAACCCGCTTGTTAACCCACCCAATCCCGCTTGCAATTTCCCTGCACATCCCTACAAATCCAATCGGTTTCTAAATCCTAAATCCCTAAAATACAAAATCCTAAATCCCTGCAAATCCAATCAGTTTCTTCTTTATTTGCTTAAAACCTAAAGCCCACTTGTTAACCCACCCAATCCCGCTTGCAATTTCCCTGCACATCCCTACAAATCCAATCAATTTCAAAATCCTAAATCCCTAAAATACAAAATCCCAAATCCCTGCAAATCCAATTAATTTCTAAATCTTAAATCCCTAAATTTCTAAATCCTAAATCCCTGCAAATCCAATCAATTTCCTTGAAAGCGTAAAGAATTTCCTTGCAAATCCCTATATTCCCGGCGATTCTGTCAATTTAGCGAGGTTCGTAGTTCTGTCCAGTTTAGCTAATGATTTTGATTGTTAGGCAATATATGGTGATTGTTGTAGCCTTTTTGTGCTATGTTATCAAGTGTTTGCATGGATACTTGTTCTTTATTGCGCGTGAAGTTAGGATTAGTGAGTTAGGGATTTCCATAGTGTTTTTTAGAGAACTGATGTGCAACCATCTTCAGATTACTATGGTATTCGGACCGAATTTGGTAGATTTTACGTCCTTCCCTTTCTTGTGTGGATGAGCAGTAGTAGTGGCATTTAGCAGACTTCATTACTTGAGATTGTTGCTTCCTTAAACTAAAACTAAAACGTTTTGAAACTACTTTTGCTTCATTATAATGAGCCTTATAATTTTACTCAATTGTAGGTATAATGAAAGGTAGATGGAAGTTCCACATCTCCTTGTACCATGATGGGAGAGTGACCCATGAACCCCCCCTACTAAGTACGATGGTGGAAATGTGGTGCTCATTAGCGATTGTGATCCTAACCAGTGGTGTTTAAGGTATTTGATAGCAAGAGCACAAGCTGTTGGAATTAAAGATATACGCAACTTTATTTGGAATGCACCGGGTAGTGACTTAGCAACAGGTTGTAAGTTGTTATCTTCTGCTGCAGATTTCAGTGAATTAGTTAATTGTATTGGGAATGAGGCTTTTGTTGATGTTTATGTTGAACATACAAATTTACCTATTTTAGAGGAAGAAGTTTATTCAGATGTTCAAGGGGAGGTTGGAGAAGAGGATGATGAAGAGGCTTGTGATGATGTTCAGAAGCAGAAGGGGGTAGAAGAGGAGGAGGAGGTAGAATTTTGTGATGATTTTGAGGTTGGTTATGCAAGGTTGATGGGGTATGAGAAGAGCATGGGACCTGGGGATTCAGAAGAGGATTATGCTAGCCCACAGGATTCAGATAATGAAGCTGCACCAGTTTTAACAACCTTCAAGGAGAGCTCGGGTTTAGATGATCCTTTTAGCGAGGATATGGTCTTCATAGATACTAACCAGCTTCGCAATGCCATTAAAGACTATGGCATAAAGTTCAGTTACCCAATCAAGATTAAAAAAAGTGACACCTGTAGAGTTCTTGCTGTCTGCTCTAAGGGGTGTTGTCCATGGAGGTTGTATGGTTCAAAGAAGAATTACGAAAAAGTCTTGAAAATAGTGTCTTATGAGCCTAAACACACCTGTAATAGTGTGATCAACAGTGCACTGTCAACACAAGATTGGATTACAAGAAAATACCTGAACCGATTGAGGAACCAACCCAACTTGACACCAAAGGTATTAAAAGAAGAAATTTATACAGATCACAATGTGAATGTGAGTTTAAAGAAGTGTTATAGAGCAAAGCTCAAGGCTCTTGAGATTATAAATGGGAATCATGAGGCTCAATATGGAAAAATTTGGGAGTATCTTGCTGAGCTAGGCTTGAAATATCCAGGTTCTGTATTGAAAGCACATTGTCCGCCTGATGCTGATAACATGCAACCAAGATTTCAAAGAGTGTTTTTGTGCCTAGGACCTCTTAGTAATGCTTTCAAATTACACTGTAGACCAATTATACATGTAGATGCTTGCCATCTTAAAGGTAAATATCCTGGTCAAGTGGTTGCGGCAATGGGTCTTGATGGGAACAATGGTATGTTCCCACTCACTTTTGGTGTTGTAGAGATTGAGTCAAAAGAAACATGGAATTGGTTCCTTAATCAATTGGAAGATGCAATTGGGAGCATTGACGAAAAGAACTGGACTTTTATGTCTGACCAGCAAAAGGTAAACCATACCATTGTTCCAATTTACATATTTAATTCATTATTCTATTACATAATTAATTGCTACATGTGTTGTTTTGTATGTTTATGCAGGGACTGATACCTGCTTTGAAAGAAAGAAATGCTGAACACAGGTTTTGTTTGAGACGTGTATAGCAACTTCAAACTGAAGCGAGAGTGGCACAACAAGGAGTTGAAGGATATATTAGATGCAGCCGCTCTCTCCATGACAGAGAAGGAATTCAATATGCATATGGATAAGTTTGATGCAAAGAATGCCACTGCAGCTAAACAATACCTCATGAAGCTTGGTCCACAACATTGGTCAAGGCATCTGTGGGGGACTAGAGCAAAGTCAGGTATGGTCTTAAACAACCCAAGTGAGTGTTTTAATGCTTACATTATGGGTGAAAGGGATAAGCCTATCATTACCATGTTGGAGGGTATTAGGAAGATGTGTATTAGATTGGCAAGGGATAGATACAACAATTTGGCTGAGTATAAAGGTCTTATATATCCACAAGCACAAATTAAGCTAGAGGTGAGTAAGAGACGGGCGAGGTTTTGGAAAGCTACAGATTGTGGTGATGATAAGTTTGAGATTGGGCAAGATAGGGTGCAATTTGCTGTCGATCTAAATAGAAAGACATGTGCATGCTATGAGTGGGATTTAACCGGAGTACCTTGTGAGCATGTTGTTAGAGCTATTTTTGCAAGTGATGGTACTCCTGAAGAGTACGTCTCGCCATTCCTTCATATGAGATACTATAAGGGTTTGTGGAGTGTGAAGTTGGAGCCTATGAATGGAGAAAATTTATGGCGTGCTACTTCCCAAATCAGCCCCCTACCACCACACTTTAAAAGGCAACCAGGTAGGCCTAAAAGGGTCAGAATCAGGGACAAGGATGAAGTTTTAAACCCCTACAGATCTAAAAAGAGGAAGATCACAATAGTCTGTAGTAAGTGTAAGAAACCTCATCATAACTCAAGGACCTGCAGAGGGGAAGCAATGAACAAAAAGAACAGTACACATGAGTACTATATGGGTTTTAGTGTTCCTATCTTGCCAACATCTACGGTATGTACTATATTAACTCTAGTGATTGTGATATTTATGTCAACTTTTATTAGTGCTCCTTATACTTGATTTTTTTTATAACAGTCCAACATACTTACTGACAACTCATTGCAAGCTGCTGGTGTTGAGCCTAGTCCGGGAAACAATGTTGAAGTCTTAACACAAGTATGATAAGATTATAATTACATGTTATAGTTCATTTGTTTTAGTAGTGTTCCTTATACTTGATTTGTTTTATAACAGTCCAACATACTTACTGACAACTTATTGCAAGCTGCTGGTGTTGAGCCTAGCCTGGGAAACAATGTTGAAGTCTTAACACAAGTATGATAAGATTATAATTACATGTTATAGTTCATTGTTATGTTGCAGCAATGGGTCTTGATGGAAACAATGTTATGTTTAAAGTTGCATTATATTATTCATTGCTCAATGTAGGAATCTGTCAATGACGTTTCCGTTGAACCGAAAAACGTCTCTAGATACAACCAAGTTCGCAAACCATGTCTACCTAAGGTTCCGGTCAAAAGGAAGAAGAACAGCAATGATAGGAAGAACTAGTGATTTGCCATTTCATGGGCTTTTTTTTGGTGTGGCTGTAAACTCATGGTTGTAATGATCTTGCAAGGGTGCCAGTTTGCAACCTCTAGTTATTTTTTAGGAAATTAGTGAATTGTTGCAGTGAATACGGTTTCTGCTTGTCTTAATTGATGCTTAAACGTTTAGCTTATTGCTATTATGTACAACTCTGTTATCAATTATGTCTTTTTATCTTCATAATCGTGCATTTGCAAAGTCAGGAATTTGGATGACTCTAATTTCAAGCATTTTGTGAGTTTTTGAATCGGGTATTCTGTACGAAACTGATATTGTCCGAGCAAAGTACATACATAACATTAACTTAAGTTTCCGTTCAAGATCCATAAAATACATAACATCAACTGATGCGATCACGGGTCCAAGAATCCGACATTTTGGCCAAAGAAACGACCATGGGCAACCGAACCTTACAAATGATCAAAAACCATGCCCACGGTCGAGATTCAAGCGCCAAATCCTCACAATCCTAGGCCTAGACGCACGGAATTCCCAAGAAGGCCGAGAAAGCCATGACGTAGAGGTGTGTCTAACCCAAGCAAGTCACCAGGCCACGCACACTCATTCCAAGGCCTTGGCAACAAATGCTCCATCTATGCAAGTCAGAATTGTGTCGCCTAGTCTCCACCAGAATATGGACAAGCAAATGGTTCCCGATTTGAGAGATCAGAAGCTTGATGGAAACTTCAAGATGTTAGCTTTCATTTGGGACAAGTTTCAGGTCAATCGGACGGGTGGATCAAAAGTTAGGCTACTCGACATTTTGGCGCGCAGGAAGGAAAATGCTAGCGTGATCACGGTTAGGCCTAACCGTGAATCACGCTGCCTTCTGATGTGGGAGCTGATCCTTGGGTGCCTTACCGTGATCACGGTTCGTTCTAACCGTGAATCACGGTAGGAGTTGTGCCGAGCGTGATCACGTTTAGTCCTTAACGTGAATCACGCTAACCTCTGATGCTATTTGGGTTTTGTGGAATCCTTACCGTGATCACGGTAAGGATTAGCAGTGATCACGATAGTGAGTTTTTGGCTAACGTGATCACGGTTAGGCCTAACCGTGAATCACGTTAGCGTCGGATTTGTTGCCTTTTTGCTTACTTGTATAAATAGCTCTTGTCTCATTTCTTTTAGTTTAGTTTTTAGACTTTGAGTGATATTAGTCAAGTGAGATTACTCCTTCTTGTATCACATAAGCCTTGAAACTCCTCACTTTTCCTTGAGTAAAAATCGTTCAAGTTGAGATTACTCCTTCCGATTATTGCTCGGGGATTCCTCGAATTTGTATGTGTAATTTTGGCAAGTTTCTTGAATGAATGAAGGTCTATTAAATACTTATTCCAAGGATCGTGGATGTCTACTTGCTTGGATTAATTCTTGGATGCTCATGTGATCAATTTCAATCCTTTATCAATCCTAATCATTTCCGGGTACATATTTCCTTAATTCTCCGCTAAATATTACTTGTTCGTGTCCTTTCTTTCCTTGTGATCTTGTTGTCACTAGGTAATTCGATTCGGCTAGATCCTCTATAAGCTCCATTGTAATTCGGCCTACTTACCCTAGGCAGGATCACATCATCAACTTAATAAAATACATAATATTGTACTTAATCTAATACATAACATTTAACTCAATTATTTTTCCTCATCATCTCAAACAAACCGAAGGCAATCACAGCCCTATGAAAGTCATCCATGATAATTTCAAGAAGAACTTCAACCTTTTAACCTGTTCTCGTTGCTCCGCAACCTCCAATCGAGAGGCTTCAATTTTCGGCAATAATAACAAGAGCAATGAACGACCTCTCTCACATGTGGGTGGATCTTTCCACGCAAAAAACCCACAGTCGTTACCCCTTCGCTTGTGTCGAGCAACACCCTCATATTTGGAGCAACCAAAAAAATGCCTCCCTGGATTTGCGTTTGTCCAACTGGTTCTAACACTAGCTGGAATATTGCACCAGCAGAACACCAATCGTCTTCCAGATTGTGTCTCCTCCATTGAATTCTCCATCTTCATTTGTAAAACCAGTTACTTAAGTCTGCAACAGTATGCTCTGTTCAAATTAATTAAGTGATAAAAAAATAGCATGCTCTGTTCAAATTAACATCAATATTGAGAAGTTCTCATCTATATATGCAGCCTTTCAACAACTTAGGTATTTAAACTAAATCCATCCACCAACAAAAAGATTCATCAAAGGTGCCACAATAAACGAAGTGTTAGTCCAATACTATACTCAAGTATAGTTCAAGTTATAGGAAACAAAAAGGGACACAAGGAAAGAGTATTGTAACTTGATGAGAAAATAAATAAGGTAACAGCAAATCAACTCTCAATACAAAGTGGAAGCAACTACAAGTGGATTTTTTAAACGAAATCCAAAATTCCATACACATGGATACCAATAATAAAATGTTTCCATATATTTGCTAACTGCCATTGTGATCTGCAAGTTGCCACAAGTCAACAAATGGGGAAGAAAGAGAGAGAAGCTATTCAAAATAGAGCCAACTTTCTTCCCAATTCCAAATTACTAATTTATTCAAAAGGGTGCAGTAAAACAAGACAGAAACAAGTGGGAGAGAGAGAGCTCTGAATCCTACGCATTAATTTAAAATCATCAATACCAACAGAAAGATGCATTTCATTTTGTTGACAATCCAAATCAGTTAGAAGAGTAGCTAAGGGACGCAGATGGCAGGACAAAGGACAATACCTCAAATAGAGCTTCAGCAAGCATGACTATACGCGATATGCTTGCACGAGTACTGGACTCCTCAGCTGCGGTGGAGGAGGAGAGAGCAGCGGAGAGCCGATCGCGACGATTGTAGGAAATTTAGAGATTTAGAGAAATTCTGGGAGTTGGGTTTAGGGTTTTTTTTGGATTTAGGGATTTAGAGAGGATGACATTCTGAAATTTGGGTTTTTGTTGGTTTTAGGGATTTAGGTTTTCGGTAGGGAAAGAGATTTTGGTTTTAGGGATTTTGGGATTTTGGGTATACAGAAAAGATTTTTCTATTTTAGCGAGATTGGGTGGGTTAACGGTAAATTTTGGAGGGAATTTTGGGAACGAGATGGCGTTAGATGGAATCAGTTGAAACGTGGGTGGCAATGGTTAAATATGTCTAACGGAGATAACGTCAGGTGCTTTTTTGTCTAACGGAGAAAAGTTGGTTGCCAAATTGGTCACTGCGAAAAGCGGGTGGCCCAATTGTCTTTTCGTCAATAGTTTGGGTGCCAATCCGTCTTTTTCCCTAAAATTTAAAATAGACGGACAATTTCTTTATTCAAAGATTTCTAAAAATTTGATAAATAGGCCAACTATAAAAATCGGTCACGATTTTATAAGTTCTGGAGGTTTATTATTCCATGATTTTCATATTGAGGTAAAACTAATCTTATTCATGCTGAGCTAAATATTCTAATTTCCATGGAATATTAAATCATACATATTGTGCCTTTTTTTACCCTTAATAAACTATATGAAAAACTTTATAGTTTATAAAATATTACACTTAATCTTCTGTAGTTTAAAGGCATTCAATATATACTTTATAGTTTCCTAAAAGTTTCAATCTTAATATTTTAGATGATTAAAATATAAAAAAATAGTAAAAAGTTGTAAAAAATTTATGAAATTTGGACAAAAATATGTAATTAGTAATGTAGAACTTAATACAATGAAAAATATATATTTACAATCTATTTTATACTTTATTCCTTTTAAAATATTTTTTAAAGTAGTTCTCATTATTTTTTAGGTAGAGTGAACTCTCCCATATTTTCTACATTTTCTCCCAAATTTGCATAATTTTTAAAAAAAATTTAACCATTAAAATTGTAATTTTTAAAAAACTATAAAATTTACATTGGAAATATTAAACTATAATAAAATATCACGTTTTTTTTTTATAATTTACCCTAATTGTTTTAAGTTAAAACCATTTATTCAACAATATCATTTTTCATGTATGAATCAGGTATAGTACCACTGCACTCGCTAAATAAGCACTAATTTTATTGGCACCATATTAAATTGTGCAATTTATCATTTTGGAACACATTTTGCATGTGATTGAAACCTGCACTTCATTTTCGTGCGGGAAAAATATCAATTCTTTATTGATCACCAGACTTCCGTGTGCTTTTTGGCGAGCGGAAGGAAAAACTAAAAAATGAACCGATGAGACGATAAGTACAATATATAGTTGATAAATAAAATAAAATAATACAACTGTTTTAGTGGAGTATGCTAATCAAATCTATCTATATCTTCTTATTTTAGAAATGGAGTACGTTAAAAAACAATCCTCGATTTTAATATTTTAATTAATTATTCATTTAAATTATTTTTTTATAATTTTTACGTGTTTATATGTGAGTACGTGTTTTGACATGTTTTTTTTTAGTAAACATATATTTATCCTTTCAGGTTTTTTAACCGTTCTTTTTGTTCAAACTCAACTCATAATATAAAGAGCTTTTTCAGCAAAGAAAAGAGAGTATATACTTTGGAGTACTATTTTTATTTTCATACAATAGAAAGCAAAAGGCAACAAAGTAATTATGCTGGGTAAGTTGGGAAAGCCACACTCGAAGGTATGATATGGGGCCAAAGGAAATCACGACTGGTATGTATTGAGATAGAAAACTAAATTGATTAAAATTGACGAACATGAATCACGTTAACTTTTTATTGGACCGTATATGATAACGAAGACAAGAATCTTACTAAACTTTTGTGAGTGAAGTTGACTGTTTTGACAATAATCTTACAAAGACAACAGTACCAACAATTGGAAGGTGACATTTCTGCCTTTTAAGGAGTTTTTCAGTTCTCACTTAACAGTTTCAAAATGAAAAGAAAATCATACTTCTTTAGAGCTAATGATATTTAAATAAAATTAGTCTCATTTTCTGCGAATACAAAAAGAAATCTATTTTCCAAACTAAATTCTAAGTTAGAAGTTACGCAGATTTCAATTTACAAGATTCTAATCAACACAGATAGGAATTTGAGATTTCGTTGAAACAAAAATGAACACAATCTCTAATAACGAAACCCTCTGGTTGGCCAACCTCCTGCACCATAAACCCCTGGCCCTGGTTCTGCTTCTGCAACTGGTTTCATGACACAAAATGATCCATTCTTATTACCCTTTGATGAACAAGAACCAATCTTTTTCCTTCTATCAAAAAGTTCATGTCTTTCACCTCTCGTCCTTACATTTTCCCTCTTCAGGAAAGTATCCATTAGTGTTCCTCTGTTTCTCCTAATCGGGACAGGAATTGATTCTAGCCCCATCAATTTAGCCACCACTCCTGGTTTGCACCAAACCACACTCTCCCCTCTCAAAACAGACATCCCTCCTCTCTTCAAATTATTATATTCCATCCTCTCTTTGATCCCATGATCACAGCAAACTGATTTCCTTCCTCGATCAGGATTCCTGAAAGAAGACCTGTACATTGCATCCTTCCCGTCAAGAGAGAAACGAGGGTACTGATTCAATGCATTTCTTGCTGACCTCAAGATATCAGAATTCTCAACACATGACATTCTACCCAATTTACTCCTTCTTCTTCTTGCAGCAATGATCTCCTCCTGCTCTTCTATCTCTAGCTGCAGAATCATCTCTTCCAATGTTTGAGGCTGGTCTGTTTCTGGTGGAGGGGGAGAAGTGGGGAAGAAACAGGGGTTGTCTCTGTTTTGTTGGTTGAGCGTAGAAGTGGAGGCATCAGAGTTGCAGAAACTTGTCATTCTTTTTTTCCTGATCTTGGGTCCTAAAGATAAGTTCTTTAGGTGGAAAAATGAGAGATCTTTCATTTTAGTTGAACGGGAACAAACGGGAGGAGATTGGGTTTTGATGATTTCAATTTGGATCAATTTTGGTTAAGGTAGTGTTGGATTTGGCCATTATTAGAATCGTGATAGTAGTAAATGTTGGGCGGTGGGTGTTATCCAACTATTCTTAATAGCAGTCACATGAAATTACTTGCAACGTCTAAGGATAATAAAGCATATAATAATTCACAAGCTTCATCCCATCTTCATAATTGTAAAATTAGACTCATTTATGTCATCGCCCTTAGTTCCTTACATTTATGCATAATTGTTCACCGATGAGGATTAATTTTCTTGTTGGGCCAATGGAGGAGATTGAACATTATCTTTTATCGTAAAAACATCTATCTTACACACAAACTCAAATTGTCACATTAAATAAATAGGAGAAATAAAATATAATTGAAAGAATAGAAAATTTCTCAAAGGAAATGAGATTTTGAAAGAAAAAAAAACAGTAAGAAATTGGGTTTCAGTGAACAATATAATTTTAAAAAAAAGATCGATGAACTTTTATTTTGATAAAATTTTATAGTTCAAACACTAACCCATGCTTGACCCAAGAAAATACAAATTTGTATTCAAACGAATCTCATGCCAACTATGTTTATTGGTATCAAATCTTAATGATAAATAATCGGAGTTTATTCTTTCTTTTTTAGTATAGACATGAATTGGAAATAATACGATTCGATTTAGAGATCTATTTTCTCCTATTTTATAAGAAGTATCAGAAGCCTACGAGCTCATAATTTATACCTTTCTAATTAAATTATATTTTATTTTTATTTAATAAGTGACAACCAAATAAATATAACAATGAAATATATACATTTAATAAAATAGTTGATAACATTACAATATTGTTTTTGTTTTTTAACATGTAACACTATTCGTTCCTAAACTTTGTACCAACTATTGAAATGTTTATTCAAAAAAGCATCTCTCTATTTTTTAATAGAAGAAATGATAAGAACCTAAAGTATTGGGCTTCGTGGAATTTATTAACGGGCTTTGTTCTTCTTATAGAAAAAGGTTTTTGTACCCTACAAAACTATAGTGGGCTTGATCTTACATTCCAAGCCCATTTACAAATAATCAGAAACTCCAAATTCAGAACAGCACAGTAATGCAAATTCCCAAATTCTAAAACTCCTTGGATGGAAAGAAGCTGGAGAAAAAGAAAACCCTGAATTTGACGGACATCATAAGGAGAAAGTGATCTTATAGATCTTTGAGATCCAAGAAGTTGGGCAAAATGTTCTTTAGAAGCAGGTTTCTCTCATTCCCTATGGTCATTGGAGCAGTAGTGTGAGTTCCCACCACTTTATCCTTGATGTTCATATGCAATTATAAATGATTTTTGATTCTCTTTACTTGTTTTTCTCCTACCCTTTTTTGTTCAAAGTTGTCCAATTTGGTTTGCTCTTGCTCCAGCTTTGATTCCCATATTACGTTCGTTTAGGTCTGATGTACGAAGCAGTTTTTATGTGAGAGTTACTGAATTTCTTAGGACTAATTGCCTTGTAGCTATAATACCCATGTTGATGAATCATTTTTCTTGCCAAATTCGGTTTCATAGGTGTGGCACTGCAACTATTATTGTAAGCTTTTGAACCAAACCTTTGGAGTTTGCAATGTATGTATATATCGTACGGAGTAAAAATTAGGGATAGAAGCTCTTGAGATTAGTATTGGAGAAACCCAGTAGCACTGAACTCCGTATATGTTTTAAAAGTTACTGATGGTGGCAACTGGCGATATAAGAGGAAGGTCTTCCACTTCAATGTTTGCATAACGTGATCTAAAGTGTGAGCTTTCTATGAGTGTGGAAGATGTGTTTTACAAATGTGATAAACCTTTACTATTCCTGTAATTCTATAAGGTGGGCTCCATCCACGAAATATGGCGAATTCAATCCGTCCATTTTTAGATGCCCAAAGGTTTCTTATGCCTTTAAAAAATGCTTTGCATTTAGTTATCCCCTTTTTCAACTAACATTAAGTCCAAAAGCATTTTCCAAGATAAAGGAAAATGAAGAGAGATCGAGCATGCTATCTGTCACTTCTTCCTATTTCCTTTGTAACATGCTGTCTTCTGTTCTAATTTATTGCAATCTAGCTTTTCTGAATTACTTTAGTTTTCACTATACTTGAATGCTTACTCTTGCACATAAACTATTGGTTGTGTAGAGGGCACTACCTTTTACATAAATTTCTCAAGAAAATCTCGCCACCCTTTTGCCTTGTTACTATGTTTCCGATTCATAGTTGAAAAAGTTATGTGCGTCGTTTGTGAGAGTTGAGGGTTTTTCTAGAAACATTTTTGCTACTTTAAAGGAAAATTTACAAAGAGATCAAGCACAAGGTAGTTTATCTCTTTCTTTTTCCTTTGGTCGTTTGTGAGTTTGGTTCTTATTGATTGTAATTATATTCTCTCAATTGCCTCAGTTTTTCAGTTTTGCCATGATCAGCGCAAAAATAATGCACCATATCAGTTATTTATTCTACTTCAATTGTTATTCTTGCAGCATAGGTGTCTATAAGGTCACTCCCTTTTGCATAAATCTCAAGTTTATTTTGACAATCTTGCCTTCTGTAGGCAAGGATTTTACATGGTTAACTTTTCTTCTACTTCCTGGTGGGTGGGGGATACAATGAGCAATGTCTGCATCTTTTGTGTAAGATACTCTCAGACGTGGTTGGCTCTGAGCAAAATGGTGACTCCAATATCATATGAGGATGTATGTGCCTTCTGTAGTTTGTGGTATTTGCATTGGGTGAAAGTTGTGCTTCTTCCAGAGAACTATTCCACTCCCCCCATTGAATCTATTGTTCATGACGGTCTGCTTTTGGGGCTTTTTTCAAGAATGCCTGTAGGCTTTTGGCAGATTCTCGAAGCCTTAGAATGATTTCTTTTGTCTTGATTTGTTTTTTTCCAATTCTTTTTCTCTATTCAGGTGATAATTTGTCCTGTTATTGTTAGTGCAATCATCTTTTGTTAGAGTTCTGATTGTGGTTCATGTAGAGATCCATAAAATGCCTTTAAAGGGCTCAAGAACTTGAATTGAGGAAACATGGTGCCATGGCCTAAAAAAGAGGCACAAATATAATTGGAGTCCATTACCAAGCTTCATTTATTTTCTATTTTGGAATGTTATAGATCTGTGGATAGCATAATCTGAGGTTAGGTGGTTAGACTATGATGGTGAATCTTGAACTTTAATTGCTATTGGTTTGCGGAGCTGTAAAGACCAGAATCGAATGAATGCTTATCTTTGTTATTTTGCACAAGGGATGATTTCTCTTCTCGCTCTCTGACAACCCTAGTGCTCTGTTACAATGACATGATTTTGAAGCTTGGAAGTAAACTTGTGTCAATTTTTGCAGGATTGGAGTCGTTTCTGGAAAGGCTATATTTGGCCCACCACTTGAAGAATACTGGAAAAAGAAGCTTCAAGAAGAGGCAGCTGCAAAAGAAACTGACTCAAGTTCGACGTAGCGGTATTGCTTCCGCAATTGGAATGTGCTGAAGTGGCTCAATGTGATCATGCTCGTCGCGGCTGGACACAATGTAGAATTTGCACACTCCAAAGGCTGATATACATTTATATGGGACCCAGGTGGGGAGAGGGGATGAACTCAGTTAGTTACATAATTTGTTTGTTTTTGGTCAAAGAAGATGGGCAAAGCAACTTCATGCTAAACTGCCCTATACAGTTTACACATAAGAACCATGTTACTGAACCTTGGGTTCACATTACAAAACAAGAAAAAGAAGTAAGAGAGTTTTCTCATCTTATTATGTAGAGTGATTCAATTTCCTAAAGCTCGAACTGGGGCCAAGGTTTGAGGTTTGACTTAGTTCGAACTGGGGTTTATCGCTCAAACAGGACACTGTTCGGTTCTTGGTCTTTTTCAGCTCGGTTTGGGTTAGGTCGGGCGTCTTACAACACGGTGCGATTCAACTAGGTTATCCCCTAATGAATCCAAAAGTAGATTCAGTCTCGAACGATGCAAATTCTTGTGACACCATGCTTTCAAAGGTCTGGAGGTGATGCAATTGCAATGTTTCAAGAAAATCTACGTATGATATGCCATTAATACATAGAACATGCAAAACATTGTCAGCTAGTGGGATAGTAATAACTGCCCAAGTCAATTCAATGCTTATCTAAATCCTGCTGTCCCATATGCTTAAAAGGGAAGATCCTGTAACAGAAAAAAAAAGGCAAATTGTGACAACATGACTCATCCTCCAACAGCTGCTTTTATCGCTAGTTGCTACCAGTCATGCAGCTTAGTGATTGTCTTCCGGTGATAAAATATAGGTTAAAGATTGGAACCCCACCTCCATATATCACTAGAAAAAGAGAGAGTGCTTCGATCATTTGCAAATCTTGGCTATGCAAACAAACAGATGTATCACCCACACTTGATATTGGTAGGTGCACAAGAACCATTGAGTAGAAAAACATACTAAGGAAGAAATATAAGTAAAATTTGAATAAAGTTGAATATATAACCTTTGAATAAAGTTGTAAATATAAGTTAAATTTTAAGGATATTAGAATCGAATGGAGGAAGTATTTATTAGATAACTTAATTAGTAAAGTAGTACTCCCTCCAATGTCTTTTTAAGGTTCTTTTTATTATTATTTTAGTTGTCTAATTTTAAGTTTCAAGACCGGCCGGTTGTATTTTTTTAAAAATATTATCCCTAATATTCTCTTTATTTTTTATTAAATGTCGTTTTTTTTCAAAAAATAGTTTTATCCATGTAGTTGTTATATTTCAATTTTCAAAATCATTTTTTATAATTAATGACAGAATTAACTCTAAATAATTTTAAATTAACCACATTTTGTAGAAAAATTAAATAGAGTTAGTTGATGATCAATAAAAGCAGTTTACTCAATAATTATACAATAATTATTATTATGAAAACTAAAAAAATGACATTTAATAAAAAAACAGAGGGAGTATTCATTAATTGTAGCATCTAAATACTTAGAGTCAATATTAATATTAACATCGAGCCAGCTGTAGCGTATAATCTGTCATATGAATTATGCAGAAGTAATGAACATTGAAACTCCAAGCCATCCATTATTTTGAGTAATTGGGCAAATTGGCTGTTAATTGCGCAATTAAACATCCACCATTATTGCTAATTAACGAGATTAAGAGGTACTTTTGTTATCTTGTAACTGCTGTCAATGATCACGTTAGTTTCTGTAATTTTTGTTAAAACGACAATGAAAACAGGATTAACATATATTTTTTAATTTAATATTTAAAAAGAATGGATGGAGTATTTATTATCTAACTTAATTAATAAAGTAATATTGTTTAGCGGCGTACTAAATTAGCACGAATATAATCTCGACAACGTTTATATATCCTGCTCCACTAGACTTAGATTAGATGCATGTACTTTGGACAATTATGTATGCCAGCTGTCTTCCAAATTTGTCCGGCCCCTTTCCCTTTTTTCAGTCTTATCTTAAGACCGGACCTCTTCGGTTGATCGGATCTCTAAACCGGTGATAGGTGGGTTTTCGGTATTAAAATTTAAGGAAAAAGACGGATTGGCACCCAAACTATTGACGAAAAGACAATTGGGCCACCCGCTTTTCGCAGTGACCAATTTGGCCACCAACTTTTCTCCGTTAGACAACAAAGCACCTGACGTTATCTCCGTTAGACATATTTAACCCTTGCCACCCACGTTTCAACTGATTCCATCTAACGCCGTCTCGTTCCCAAAATTCCCTCCAAAATTTGTCGTTAACCCACCCAATCCCGCTAAAATAGAAAAATCTTTTCTTTATTTGCTTAAAACCTGCTTGTAAATCCAATGTAAATCCAAGCAATATTTTTTTTATTTGCTTAAAACCTAAAACCCGCTTGTTAACCCACCCAATCCCGCTTGCAATTTCCCTGCACATCCCTACAAATCCAATCGGTTTCTAAATCCTAAATCCCTAAAATACAAAATCCTAAATCCCTGCAAATCCAATCAGTTTCTTCTTTATTTGCTTAAAACCTAAAGCCCACTTGTTAACCCACCCAATCCCGCTTGCAATTTCCCTGCACATCCCTACAAATCCAATCAATTTCAAAATCCTAAATCCCTAAAATACAAAATCCCAAATCCCTGCAAATCCAATTAATTTCTAAATCTTAAATCCCTAAATTTCTAAATCCTAAATCCCTGCAAATCCAATCAATTTCCTTGAAAGCGTAAAGAATTTCCTTGCAAATCCCTATATTCCCGGCGATTCTGTCAATTTAGCGAGGTTCGTAGTTCTGTCCAGTTTAGCTAATGATTTTGATTGTTAGGCAATATATGGTGATTGTTGTAGCCTTTTTGTGCTATGTTATCAAGTGTTTGCATGGATACTTGTTCTTTATTGCGCGTGAAGTTAGGATTAGTGAGTTAGGGATTTCCATAGTGTTTTTTAGAGAACTGATGTGCAACCATCTTCAGATTACTATGGTATTCGGACCGAATTTGGTAGATTTTACGTCCTTCCCTTTCTTGTGTGGATGAGCAGTAGTAGTGGCATTTAGCAGACTTCATTACTTGAGATTGTTGCTTCCTTAAACTAAAACTAAAACGTTTTGAAACTACTTTTGCTTCATTATAATGAGCCTTATAATTTTACTCAATTGTAGGTATAATGAAAGGTAGATGGAAGTTCCACATCTCCTTGTACCATGATGGGAGAGTGACCCATGAACCCCCCCTACTAAGTACGATGGTGGAAATGTGGTGCTCATTAGCGATTGTGATCCTAACCAGTGGTGTTTAAGGTATTTGATAGCAAGAGCACAAGCTGTTGGAATTAAAGATATACGCAACTTTATTTGGAATGCACCGGGTAGTGACTTAGCAACAGGTTGTAAGTTGTTATCTTCTGCTGCAGATTTCAGTGAATTAGTTAATTGTATTGGGAATGAGGCTTTTGTTGATGTTTATGTTGAACATACAAATTTACCTATTTTAGAGGAAGAAGTTTATTCAGATGTTCAAGGGGAGGTTGGAGAAGAGGATGATGAAGAGGCTTGTGATGATGTTCAGAAGCAGAAGGGGGTAGAAGAGGAGGAGGAGGTAGAATTTTGTGATGATTTTGAGGTTGGTTATGCAAGGTTGATGGGGTATGAGAAGAGCATGGGACCTGGGGATTCAGAAGAGGATTATGCTAGCCCACAGGATTCAGATAATGAAGCTGCACCAGTTTTAACAACCTTCAAGGAGAGCTCGGGTTTAGATGATCCTTTTAGCGAGGATATGGTCTTCATAGATACTAACCAGCTTCGCAATGCCATTAAAGACTATGGCATAAAGTTCAGTTACCCAATCAAGATTAAAAAAAGTGACACCTGTAGAGTTCTTGCTGTCTGCTCTAAGGGGTGTTGTCCATGGAGGTTGTATGGTTCAAAGAAGAATTACGAAAAAGTCTTGAAAATAGTGTCTTATGAGCCTAAACACACCTGTAATAGTGTGATCAACAGTGCACTGTCAACACAAGATTGGATTACAAGAAAATACCTGAACCGATTGAGGAACCAACCCAACTTGACACCAAAGGTATTAAAAGAAGAAATTTATACAGATCACAATGTGAATGTGAGTTTAAAGAAGTGTTATAGAGCAAAGCTCAAGGCTCTTGAGATTATAAATGGGAATCATGAGGCTCAATATGGAAAAATTTGGGAGTATCTTGCTGAGCTAGGCTTGAAATATCCAGGTTCTGTATTGAAAGCACATTGTCCGCCTGATGCTGATAACATGCAACCAAGATTTCAAAGAGTGTTTTTGTGCCTAGGACCTCTTAGTAATGCTTTCAAATTACACTGTAGACCAATTATACATGTAGATGCTTGCCATCTTAAAGGTAAATATCCTGGTCAAGTGGTTGCGGCAATGGGTCTTGATGGGAACAATGGTATGTTCCCACTCACTTTTGGTGTTGTAGAGATTGAGTCAAAAGAAACATGGAATTGGTTCCTTAATCAATTGGAAGATGCAATTGGGAGCATTGACGAAAAGAACTGGACTTTTATGTCTGACCAGCAAAAGGTAAACCATACCATTGTTCCAATTTACATATTTAATTCATTATTCTATTACATAATTAATTGCTACATGTGTTGTTTTGTATGTTTATGCAGGGACTGATACCTGCTTTGAAAGAAAGAAATGCTGAACACAGGTTTTGTTTGAGACGTGTATAGCAACTTCAAACTGAAGCGAGAGTGGCACAACAAGGAGTTGAAGGATATATTAGATGCAGCCGCTCTCTCCATGACAGAGAAGGAATTCAATATGCATATGGATAAGTTTGATGCAAAGAATGCCACTGCAGCTAAACAATACCTCATGAAGCTTGGTCCACAACATTGGTCAAGGCATCTGTGGGGGACTAGAGCAAAGTCAGGTATGGTCTTAAACAACCCAAGTGAGTGTTTTAATGCTTACATTATGGGTGAAAGGGATAAGCCTATCATTACCATGTTGGAGGGTATTAGGAAGATGTGTATTAGATTGGCAAGGGATAGATACAACAATTTGGCTGAGTATAAAGGTCTTATATATCCACAAGCACAAATTAAGCTAGAGGTGAGTAAGAGACGGGCGAGGTTTTGGAAAGCTACAGATTGTGGTGATGATAAGTTTGAGATTGGGCAAGATAGGGTGCAATTTGCTGTCGATCTAAATAGAAAGACATGTGCATGCTATGAGTGGGATTTAACCGGAGTACCTTGTGAGCATGTTGTTAGAGCTATTTTTGCAAGTGATGGTACTCCTGAAGAGTACGTCTCGCCATTCCTTCATATGAGATACTATAAGGGTTTGTGGAGTGTGAAGTTGGAGCCTATGAATGGAGAAAATTTATGGCGTGCTACTTCCCAAATCAGCCCCCTACCACCACACTTTAAAAGGCAACCAGGTAGGCCTAAAAGGGTCAGAATCAGGGACAAGGATGAAGTTTTAAACCCCTACAGATCTAAAAAGAGGAAGATCACAATAGTCTGTAGTAAGTGTAAGAAACCTCATCATAACTCAAGGACCTGCAGAGGGGAAGCAATGAACAAAAAGAACAGTACACATGAGTACTATATGGGTTTTAGTGTTCCTATCTTGCCAACATCTACGGTATGTACTATATTAACTCTAGTGATTGTGATATTTATGTCAACTTTTATTAGTGCTCCTTATACTTGATTTTTTTTATAACAGTCCAACATACTTACTGACAACTCATTGCAAGCTGCTGGTGTTGAGCCTAGTCCGGGAAACAATGTTGAAGTCTTAACACAAGTATGATAAGATTATAATTACATGTTATAGTTCATTTGTTTTAGTAGTGTTCCTTATACTTGATTTGTTTTATAACAGTCCAACATACTTACTGACAACTTATTGCAAGCTGCTGGTGTTGAGCCTAGCCTGGGAAACAATGTTGAAGTCTTAACACAAGTATGATAAGATTATAATTACATGTTATAGTTCATTGTTATGTTGCAGCAATGGGTCTTGATGGAAACAATGTTATGTTTAAAGTTGCATTATATTATTCATTGCTCAATGTAGGAATCTGTCAATGACGTTTCCGTTGAACCGAAAAACGTCTCTAGATACAACCAAGTTCGCAAACCATGTCTACCTAAGGTTCCGGTCAAAAGGAAGAAGAACAGCAATGATAGGAAGAACTAGTGATTTGCCATTTCATGGGCTTTTTTTTGGTGTGGCTGTAAACTCATGGTTGTAATGATCTTGCAAGGGTGCCAGTTTGCAACCTCTAGTTATTTTTTAGGAAATTAGTGAATTGTTGCAGTGAATACGGTTTCTGCTTGTCTTAATTGATGCTTAAACGTTTAGCTTATTGCTATTATGTACAACTCTGTTATCAATTATGTCTTTTTATCTTCATAATCGTGCATTTGCAAAGTCAGGAATTTGGATGACTCTAATTTCAAGCATTTTGTGAGTTTTTGAATCGGGTATTCTGTACGAAACTGATATTGTCCGAGCAAAGTACATACATAACATTAACTTAAGTTTCCGTTCAAGATCCATAAAATACATAACATCAACTGATGCGATCACGGGTCCAAGAATCCGACATTTTGGCCAAAGAAACGACCATGGGCAACCGAACCTTACAAATGATCAAAAACCATGCCCACGGTCGAGATTCAAGCGCCAAATCCTCACAATCCTAGGCCTAGACGCACGGAATTCCCAAGAAGGCCGAGAAAGCCATGACGTAGAGGTGTGTCTAACCCAAGCAAGTCACCAGGCCACGCACACTCATTCCAAGGCCTTGGCAACAAATGCTCCATCTATGCAAGTCAGAATTGTGTCGCCTAGTCTCCACCAGAATATGGACAAGCAAATGGTTCCCGATTTGAGAGATCAGAAGCTTGATGGAAACTTCAAGATGTTAGCTTTCATTTGGGACAAGTTTCAGGTCAATCGGACGGGTGGATCAAAAGTTAGGCTACTCGACATTTTGGCGCGCAGGAAGGAAAATGCTAGCGTGATCACGGTTAGGCCTAACCGTGAATCACGCTGCCTTCTGATGTGGGAGCTGATCCTTGGGTGCCTTACCGTGATCACGGTTCGTTCTAACCGTGAATCACGGTAGGAGTTGTGCCGAGCGTGATCACGTTTAGTCCTTAACGTGAATCACGCTAACCTCTGATGCTATTTGGGTTTTGTGGAATCCTTACCGTGATCACGGTAAGGATTAGCAGTGATCACGATAGTGAGTTTTTGGCTAACGTGATCACGGTTAGGCCTAACCGTGAATCACGTTAGCGTCGGATTTGTTGCCTTTTTGCTTACTTGTATAAATAGCTCTTGTCTCATTTCTTTTAGTTTAGTTTTTAGACTTTGAGTGATATTAGTCAAGTGAGATTACTCCTTCTTGTATCACATAAGCCTTGAAACTCCTCACTTTTCCTTGAGTAAAAATCGTTCAAGTTGAGATTACTCCTTCCGATTATTGCTCGGGGATTCCTCGAATTTGTATGTGTAATTTTGGCAAGTTTCTTGAATGAATGAAGGTCTATTAAATACTTATTCCAAGGATCGTGGATGTCTACTTGCTTGGATTAATTCTTGGATGCTCATGTGATCAATTTCAATCCTTTATCAATCCTAATCATTTCCGGGTACATATTTCCTTAATTCTCCGCTAAATATTACTTGTTCGTGTCCTTTCTTTCCTTGTGATCTTGTTGTCACTAGGTAATTCGATTCGGCTAGATCCTCTATAAGCTCCATTGTAATTCGGCCTACTTACCCTAGGCAGGATCACATCATCAACTTAATAAAATACATAATATTGTACTTAATCTAATACATAACATTTAACTCAATTATTTTTCCTCATCATCTCAAACAAACCGAAGGCAATCACAGCCCTATGAAAGTCATCCATGATAATTTCAAGAAGAACTTCAACCTTTTAACCTGTTCTCGTTGCTCCGCAACCTCCAATCGAGAGGCTTCAATTTTCGGCAATAATAACAAGAGCAATGAACGACCTCTCTCACATGTGGGTGGATCTTTCCACGCAAAAAACCCACAGTCGTTACCCCTTCGCTTGTGTCGAGCAACACCCTCATATTTGGAGCAACCAAAAAAATGCCTCCCTGGATTTGCGTTTGTCCAACTGGTTCTAACACTAGCTGGAATATTGCACCAGCAGAACACCAATCGTCTTCCAGATTGTGTCTCCTCCATTGAATTCTCCATCTTCATTTGTAAAACCAGTTACTTAAGTCTGCAACAGTATGCTCTGTTCAAATTAATTAAGTGATAAAAAAATAGCATGCTCTGTTCAAATTAACATCAATATTGAGAAGTTCTCATCTATATATGCAGCCTTTCAACAACTTAGGTATTTAAACTAAATCCATCCACCAACAAAAAGATTCATCAAAGGTGCCACAATAAACGAAGTGTTAGTCCAATACTATACTCAAGTATAGTTCAAGTTATAGGAAACAAAAAGGGACACAAGGAAAGAGTATTGTAACTTGATGAGAAAATAAATAAGGTAACAGCAAATCAACTCTCAATACAAAGTGGAAGCAACTACAAGTGGATTTTTTAAACGAAATCCAAAATTCCATACACATGGATACCAATAATAAAATGTTTCCATATATTTGCTAACTGCCATTGTGATCTGCAAGTTGCCACAAGTCAACAAATGGGGAAGAAAGAGAGAGAAGCTATTCAAAATAGAGCCAACTTTCTTCCCAATTCCAAATTACTAATTTATTCAAAAGGGTGCAGTAAAACAAGACAGAAACAAGTGGGAGAGAGAGAGCTCTGAATCCTACGCATTAATTTAAAATCATCAATACCAACAGAAAGATGCATTTCATTTTGTTGACAATCCAAATCAGTTAGAAGAGTAGCTAAGGGACGCAGATGGCAGGACAAAGGACAATACCTCAAATAGAGCTTCAGCAAGCATGACTATACGCGATATGCTTGCACGAGTACTGGACTCCTCAGCTGCGGTGGAGGAGGAGAGAGCAGCGGAGAGCCGATCGCGACGATTGTAGGAAATTTAGAGATTTAGAGAAATTCTGGGAGTTGGGTTTAGGGTTTTTTTTGGATTTAGGGATTTAGAGAGGATGACATTCTGAAATTTGGGTTTTTGTTGGTTTTAGGGATTTAGGTTTTCGGTAGGGAAAGAGATTTTGGTTTTAGGGATTTTGGGATTTTGGGTATACAGAAAAGATTTTTCTATTTTAGCGAGATTGGGTGGGTTAACGGTAAATTTTGGAGGGAATTTTGGGAACGAGATGGCGTTAGATGGAATCAGTTGAAACGTGGGTGGCAATGGTTAAATATGTCTAACGGAGATAACGTCAGGTGCTTTTTTGTCTAACGGAGAAAAGTTGGTTGCCAAATTGGTCACTGCGAAAAGCGGGTGGCCCAATTGTCTTTTCGTCAATAGTTTGGGTGCCAATCCGTCTTTTTCCCTAAAATTTAAAATAGACGGACAATTTCTTTATTCAAAGATTTCTAAAAATTTGATAAATAGGCCAACTATAAAAATCGGTCACGATTTTATAAGTTCTGGAGGTTTATTATTCCATGATTTTCATATTGAGGTAAAACTAATCTTATTCATGCTGAGCTAAATATTCTAATTTCCATGGAATATTAAATCATACATATTGTGCCTTTTTTTACCCTTAATAAACTATATGAAAAACTTTATAGTTTATAAAATATTACACTTAATCTTCTGTAGTTTAAAGGCATTCAATATATACTTTATAGTTTCCTAAAAGTTTCAATCTTAATATTTTAGATGATTAAAATATAAAAAAATAGTAAAAAGTTGTAAAAAATTTATGAAATTTGGACAAAAATATGTAATTAGTAATGTAGAACTTAATACAATGAAAAATATATATTTACAATCTATTTTATACTTTATTCCTTTTAAAATATTTTTTAAAGTAGTTCTCATTATTTTTTAGGTAGAGTGAACTCTCCCATATTTTCTACATTTTCTCCCAAATTTGCATAATTTTTAAAAAAAATTTAACCATTAAAATTGTAATTTTTAAAAAACTATAAAATTTACATTGGAAATATTAAACTATAATAAAATATCACGTTTTTTTTTTATAATTTACCCTAATTGTTTTAAGTTAAAACCATTTATTCAACAATATCATTTTTCATGTATGAATCAGGTATAGTACCACTGCACTCGCTAAATAAGCACTAATTTTATTGGCACCATATTAAATTGTGCAATTTATCATTTTGGAACACATTTTGCATGTGATTGAAACCTGCACTTCATTTTCGTGCGGGAAAAATATCAATTCTTTATTGATCACCAGACTTCCGTGTGCTTTTTGGCGAGCGGAAGGAAAAACTAAAAAATGAACCGATGAGACGATAAGTACAATATATAGTTGATAAATAAAATAAAATAATACAACTGTTTTAGTGGAGTATGCTAATCAAATCTATCTATATCTTCTTATTTTAGAAATGGAGTACGTTAAAAAACAATCCTCGATTTTAATATTTTAATTAATTATTCATTTAAATTATTTTTTTATAATTTTTACGTGTTTATATGTGAGTACGTGTTTTGACATGTTTTTTTTTAGTAAACATATATTTATCCTTTCAGGTTTTTTAACCGTTCTTTTTGTTCAAACTCAACTCATAATATAAAGAGCTTTTTCAGCAAAGAAAAGAGAGTATATACTTTGGAGTACTATTTTTATTTTCATACAATAGAAAGCAAAAGGCAACAAAGTAATTATGCTGGGTAAGTTGGGAAAGCCACACTCGAAGGTATGATATGGGGCCAAAGGAAATCACGACTGGTATGTATTGAGATAGAAAACTAAATTGATTAAAATTGACGAACATGAATCACGTTAACTTTTTATTGGACCGTATATGATAACGAAGACAAGAATCTTACTAAACTTTTGTGAGTGAAGTTGACTGTTTTGACAATAATCTTACAAAGACAACAGTACCAACAATTGGAAGGTGACATTTCTGCCTTTTAAGGAGTTTTTCAGTTCTCACTTAACAGTTTCAAAATGAAAAGAAAATCATACTTCTTTAGAGCTAATGATATTTAAATAAAATTAGTCTCATTTTCTGCGAATACAAAAAGAAATCTATTTTCCAAACTAAATTCTAAGTTAGAAGTTACGCAGATTTCAATTTACAAGATTCTAATCAACACAGATAGGAATTTGAGATTTCGTTGAAACAAAAATGAACACAATCTCTAATAACGAAACCCTCTGGTTGGCCAACCTCCTGCACCATAAACCCCTGGCCCTGGTTCTGCTTCTGCAACTGGTTTCATGACACAAAATGATCCATTCTTATTACCCTTTGATGAACAAGAACCAATCTTTTTCCTTCTATCAAAAAGTTCATGTCTTTCACCTCTCGTCCTTACATTTTCCCTCTTCAGGAAAGTATCCATTAGTGTTCCTCTGTTTCTCCTAATCGGGACAGGAATTGATTCTAGCCCCATCAATTTAGCCACCACTCCTGGTTTGCACCAAACCACACTCTCCCCTCTCAAAACAGACATCCCTCCTCTCTTCAAATTATTATATTCCATCCTCTCTTTGATCCCATGATCACAGCAAACTGATTTCCTTCCTCGATCAGGATTCCTGAAAGAAGACCTGTACATTGCATCCTTCCCGTCAAGAGAGAAACGAGGGTACTGATTCAATGCATTTCTTGCTGACCTCAAGATATCAGAATTCTCAACACATGACATTCTACCCAATTTACTCCTTCTTCTTCTTGCAGCAATGATCTCCTCCTGCTCTTCTATCTCTAGCTGCAGAATCATCTCTTCCAATGTTTGAGGCTGGTCTGTTTCTGGTGGAGGGGGAGAAGTGGGGAAGAAACAGGGGTTGTCTCTGTTTTGTTGGTTGAGCGTAGAAGTGGAGGCATCAGAGTTGCAGAAACTTGTCATTCTTTTTTTCCTGATCTTGGGTCCTAAAGATAAGTTCTTTAGGTGGAAAAATGAGAGATCTTTCATTTTAGTTGAACGGGAACAAACGGGAGGAGATTGGGTTTTGATGATTTCAATTTGGATCAATTTTGGTTAAGGTAGTGTTGGATTTGGCCATTATTAGAATCGTGATAGTAGTAAATGTTGGGCGGTGGGTGTTATCCAACTATTCTTAATAGCAGTCACATGAAATTACTTGCAACGTCTAAGGATAATAAAGCATATAATAATTCACAAGCTTCATCCCATCTTCATAATTGTAAAATTAGACTCATTTATGTCATCGCCCTTAGTTCCTTACATTTATGCATAATTGTTCACCGATGAGGATTAATTTTCTTGTTGGGCCAATGGAGGAGATTGAACATTATCTTTTATCGTAAAAACATCTATCTTACACACAAACTCAAATTGTCACATTAAATAAATAGGAGAAATAAAATATAATTGAAAGAATAGAAAATTTCTCAAAGGAAATGAGATTTTGAAAGAAAAAAAAACAGTAAGAAATTGGGTTTCAGTGAACAATATAATTTTAAAAAAAAGATCGATGAACTTTTAT
The DNA here is from genome assembly GCA_963691705.1 of Viola odorata. Lineage (NCBI taxonomy): Eukaryota > Viridiplantae > Streptophyta > Magnoliopsida > Malpighiales > Violaceae > Viola > Viola odorata. Next base: position 63,808,082 of record OY829540.1, read on the forward strand.
TTTGATAAAATTTTATAGTTCAAACACTAACCCATGCTTGACCCAAGAAAATACAAATTTGTATTCAAACGAATCTCATGCCAACTATGTTTATTGGTATCAAATCTTAATGATAAATAATCGGAGTTTATTCTTTCTTTTTTAGTATAGACATGAATTGGAAATAATACGATTCGATTTAGAGATCTATTTTCTCCTATTTTATAAGAAGTATCAGAAGCCTACGAGCTCATAATTTATACCTTTCTAATTAAATTATATTTTATTTTTATTTAATAAGTGACAACCAAATAAATATAACAATGAAATATATACATTTAATAAAATAGTTGATAACATTACAATATTGTTTTTGTTTTTTAACATGTAACACTATTCGTTCCTAAACTTTGTACCAACTATTGAAATGTTTATTCAAAAAAGCATCTCTCTATTTTTTAATAGAAGAAATGATAAGAACCTAAAGTATTGGGCTTCGTGGAATTTATTAACGGGCTTTGTTCTTCTTATAGAAAAAGGTTTTTGTACCCTACAAAACTATAGTGGGCTTGATCTTACATTCCAAGCCCATTTACAAATAATCAGAAACTCCAAATTCAGAACAGCACAGTAATGCAAATTCCCAAATTCTAAAACTCCTTGGATGGAAAGAAGCTGGAGAAAAAGAAAACCCTGAATTTGACGGACATCATAAGGAGAAAGTGATCTTATAGATCTTTGAGATCCAAGAAGTTGGGCAAAATGTTCTTTAGAAGCAGGTTTCTCTCATTCCCTATGGTCATTGGAGCAGTAGTGTGAGTTCCCACCACTTTATCCTTGATGTTCATATGCAATTATAAATGATTTTTGATTCTCTTTACTTGTTTTTCTCCTACCCTTTTTTGTTCAAAGTTGTCCAATTTGGTTTGCTCTTGCTCCAGCTTTGATTCCCATATTACGTTCGTTTAGGTCTGATGTACGAAGCAGTTTTTATGTGAGAGTTACTGAATTTCTTAGGACTAATTGCCTTGTAGCTATAATACCCATGTTGATGAATCATTTTTCTTGCCAAATTCGGTTTCATAGGTGTGGCACTGCAACTATTATTGTAAGCTTTTGAACCAAACCTTTGGAGTTTGCAATGTATGTATATATCGTACGGAGTAAAAATTAGGGATAGAAGCTCTTGAGATTAGTATTGGAGAAACCCAGTAGCACTGAACTCCGTATATGTTTTAAAAGTTACTGATGGTGGCAACTGGCGATATAAGAGGAAGGTCTTCCACTTCAATGTTTGCATAACGTGATCTAAAGTGTGAGCTTTCTATGAGTGTGGAAGATGTGTTTTACAAATGTGATAAACCTTTACTATTCCTGTAATTCTATAAGGTGGGCTCCATCCACGAAATATGGCGAATTCAATCCGTCCATTTTTAGATGCCCAAAGGTTTCTTATGCCTTTAAAAAATGCTTTGCATTTAGTTATCCCCTTTTTCAACTAACATTAAGTCCAAAAGCATTTTCCAAGATAAAGGAAAATGAAGAGAGATCGAGCATGCTATCTGTCACTTCTTCCTATTTCCTTTGTAACATGCTGTCTTCTGTTCTAATTTATTGCAATCTAGCTTTTCTGAATTACTTTAGTTTTCACTATACTTGAATGCTTACTCTTGCACATAAACTATTGGTTGTGTAGAGGGCACTACCTTTTACATAAATTTCTCAAGAAAATCTCGCCACCCTTTTGCCTTGTTACTATGTTTCCGATTCATAGTTGAAAAAGTTATGTGCGTCGTTTGTGAGAGTTGAGGGTTTTTCTAGAAACATTTTTGCTACTTTAAAGGAAAATTTACAAAGAGATCAAGCACAAGGTAGTTTATCTCTTTCTTTTTCCTTTGGTCGTTTGTGAGTTTGGTTCTTATTGATTGTAATTATATTCTCTCAATTGCCTCAGTTTTTCAGTTTTGCCATGATCAGCGCAAAAATAATGCACCATATCAGTTATTTATTCTACTTCAATTGTTATTCTTGCAGCATAGGTGTCTATAAGGTCACTCCCTTTTGCATAAATCTCAAGTTTATTTTGACAATCTTGCCTTCTGTAGGCAAGGATTTTACATGGTTAACTTTTCTTCTACTTCCTGGTGGGTGGGGGATACAATGAGCAATGTCTGCATCTTTTGTGTAAGATACTCTCAGACGTGGTTGGCTCTGAGCAAAATGGTGACTCCAATATCATATGAGGATGTATGTGCCTTCTGTAGTTTGTGGTATTTGCATTGGGTGAAAGTTGTGCTTCTTCCAGAGAACTATTCCACTCCCCCCATTGAATCTATTGTTCATGACGGTCTGCTTTTGGGGCTTTTTTCAAGAATGCCTGTAGGCTTTTGGCAGATTCTCGAAGCCTTAGAATGATTTCTTTTGTCTTGATTTGTTTTTTTCCAATTCTTTTTCTCTATTCAGGTGATAATTTGTCCTGTTATTGTTAGTGCAATCATCTTTTGTTAGAGTTCTGATTGTGGTTCATGTAGAGATCCATAAAATGCCTTTAAAGGGCTCAAGAACTTGAATTGAGGAAACATGGTGCCATGGCCTAAAAAAGAGGCACAAATATAATTGGAGTCCATTACCAAGCTTCATTTATTTTCTATTTTGGAATGTTATAGATCTGTGGATAGCATAATCTGAGGTTAGGTGGTTAGACTATGATGGTGAATCTTGAACTTTAATTGCTATTGGTTTGCGGAGCTGTAAAGACCAGAATCGAATGAATGCTTATCTTTGTTATTTTGCACAAGGGATGATTTCTCTTCTCGCTCTCTGACAACCCTAGTGCTCTGTTACAATGACATGATTTTGAAGCTTGGAAGTAAACTTGTGTCAATTTTTGCAGGATTGGAGTCGTTTCTGGAAAGGCTATATTTGGCCCACCACTTGAAGAATACTGGAAAAAGAAGCTTCAAGAAGAGGCAGCTGCAAAAGAAACTGACTCAAGTTCGACGTAGCGGTATTGCTTCCGCAATTGGAATGTGCTGAAGTGGCTCAATGTGATCATGCTCGTCGCGGCTGGACACAATGTAGAATTTGCACACTCCAAAGGCTGATATACATTTATATGGGACCCAGGTGGGGAGAGGGGATGAACTCAGTTAGTTACATAATTTGTTTGTTTTTGGTCAAAGAAGATGGGCAAAGCAACTTCATGCTAAACTGCCCTATACAGTTTACACATAAGAACCATGTTACTGAACCTTGGGTTCACATTACAAAACAAGAAAAAGAAGTAAGAGAGTTTTCTCATCTTATTATGTAGAGTGATTCAATTTCCTAAAGCTCGAACTGGGGCCAAGGTTTGAGGTTTGACTTAGTTCGAACTGGGGTTTATCGCTCAAACAGGACACTGTTCGGTTCTTGGTCTTTTTCAGCTCGGTTTGGGTTAGGTCGGGCGTCTTACAACACGGTGCGATTCAACTAGGTTATCCCCTAATGAATCCAAAAGTAGATTCAGTCTCGAACGATGCAAATTCTTGTGACACCATGCTTTCAAAGGTCTGGAGGTGATGCAATTGCAATGTTTCAAGAAAATCTACGTATGATATGCCATTAATACATAGAACATGCAAAACATTGTCAGCTAGTGGGATAGTAATAACTGCCCAAGTCAATTCAATGCTTATCTAAATCCTGCTGTCCCATATGCTTAAAAGGGAAGATCCTGTAACAGAAAAAAAAAGGCAAATTGTGACAACATGACTCATCCTCCAACAGCTGCTTTTATCGCTAGTTGCTACCAGTCATGCAGCTTAGTGATTGTCTTCCGGTGATAAAATATAGGTTAAAGATTGGAACCCCACCTCCATATATCACTAGAAAAAGAGAGAGTGCTTCGATCATTTGCAAATCTTGGCTATGCAAACAAACAGATGTATCACCCACACTTGATATTGGTAGGTGCACAAGAACCATTGAGTAGAAAAACATACTAAGGAAGAAACAAGGAATTTACAGGGTCCGACGTATTATTCAATCATCAAAATAAATTTTCACATTTGCTGGTATAAGAAGATTATAAAGCTATACAAAGAAATTAGATGCAAAAATACACAAATTCAAGACAGTCGTGCGGTGATTCAGTAAAAATGCCCAACATCTTTAGGCTGGAACTAAAATCCAAGCACCATCCAATACGTGCAAGCACAAAGAAAGCCATACAGTTACCGCAACGGAGGATTTTGCAGAGACATATCTTGTAAACTCTATTCCGCTGTCAACAACAACCTCGTAAATGGTAGCAATGCACCTCCGTATTTCCCCATATACTTTCTCCATAAGAAACTCTAGGAAAGATCTAACTGTCTCGAATGTAACCCTACTGGTAACATCAAGAACAAGCCTTCTGTTGCTGGGCACGGCTAAAGTAGATGACACCTTACTAACCCATCCATTCTTCTTAACCTCATCGCATGAGTTTCTTGGTTTCAATTCACTTGAATATTCTCCATTCGTAGAGAACTCATTAGCTTTTGCACCTTCTCTTTCATCAATGGCAGAGTAAGGAACACCTAAACCCGGTTTTGGGTTAGGATCAGCACTGGTCAAGACCTGATGAGAGGTCTTCACAAGAGTCTCTACTGCACCATTACAGACAGATACCAGCACATCTCTGACCTCTCTTTCATGCTCGGGATTAGTCAGTCCGGCGATCATGTCATCGTAGGGGTTGATATGCATTGTCTTATCAAGATAAACAGCAACAGCAGTGCTCACAAACAACTGAACACAATCACCAATAAGGTCTTTACACTTATCATCACAAACCACATCCACCAATTGTTGCACATAATTTGTTTCTGAACCAACATGGTTAAGAGCAGTTGCAGTGGTTAAATCCAAGTTTGAATTCAAACGCCGACTAGCCTCCCCATCTTGATAAAAGCCCATAACCAGATTCCTGGCAAAGCTTCCAACGACAACAGAAACAAAACCAGACCCAGCTGGAGTAGCAAGCTTGTCGAAAACCTGATCCAAGAAACTTGGATTATCATTGCCACTAACATCAAGATCAATTCTTGAGCTATATTGATAACCACGCAGAATTCCTGCAGTCAAAGCTTGAGTAAGGCTAACAACAGATCCTGAAAACTCATCTGACCTTGCAATTTTCGAGATTTGCTTCAAACTATTGGGAATTTGGTCAGATTCTGATTGCAGGAAATCTTTAAAATCTCTGGAGACAACTCCAACTGTTTCAGAGATGACTTCCGCCAGAGTAGCTAAAACCCCTAAAAGCTTTGAGATTTTCCTTCTTTTCGCAGCTATTGAAGGAAAGTTGTAAGCTTTATAAGCACCATAAGAAGAGAAACCAAGAACAGTCAACAAAAGAACCAACCTCTTCTTTCTCCTACTATAATCAAGAAGACCCTTTTTCACCAATTGCAAGTCCATGAGATAGATCTATCATAGAAGGCACAAAATCAAATGAACCCGATAGAAGTTTGTGAACAAAACTTGACACTTGCCTTAGCCTTCCTATAATTTATATTAAAATGAAGATAAAGCACATCCAAAGTCCAGTAAGCCTTAATTGGATAGCTTCAAAAGCTAGAGTGGAGTAAAGGGTGATCTTTCTTTTCTTGTACTTTTCCAACAAAAACCATAAATTAAAAGTGGGTTCTTACAGAATCATCCAAATTAATACAGAGTGGATTAATAGAAGATGTCATAGGACGAAGCAGGAAAATGGGGAGAGAAAGAAACCTGATTGCGGGAGCGGAAGAAAAGATGATGACGTCAAGGCGGTTGCAGGGGAGAGTGGCGTCTCGTGAAGGGAAGAAGAAGTGTCGTATGCGTGCGCGTGGATACGTAACACTTCTGATTCGAGTGGATGGGAACGATCAGCTTCAAAGTTCTGTGGCCATTAGAAATAACAAATAAAGAAGTATAACAAATATTTTTCTTCTATGAAGAAAATAGGGTGTTGCCAACCAAGTTGTATTCCTTTCTCCTTTTTTGTTAAATTAATATATTATTAATTTTATTACAACGTTAGATGATTTAACTCATGATTTACGTCATAAAGATAACATGTACTATCTGGTTAAACTACTACCACAAGTAATCAAGTTGTATTTCAACTATTCAGTGTATATTGTATTTATGATGTAAGTTATAATTTCAATTTCTAATATTATAATGATAATTAATAATATAACCAATTTTTTTAAAAATTAAAATAAAGTGTTAAATATTAACTTTTGACTATGGCTTATTTGGTTTCGTCCAATTTTACTTAAAAAATAGGTAAAGTAAAAAGTTTAAGGTTTATAATTTAATTGGGTTCGAACTAATATCGAACCATATTCAATCTAAGTAATAATAATAAATATTTTTATATATACTTCAAATCAATTTTTAAAAATATGTAAATTTTTATTTAATTTACCAAAAAAGTATTAATTTTAAAATTGATTACAAAAATATAAAAATTAATTTGACATTTCATAAACCTATTCAACATATGTGACCTACAAAATAAAAGAAACTAGAATCAATTATTTTTAATTTTGAGGTCATTTAAAGACAATTTTGCCCTATCCAAGAAGTTGATAGTTTCTCAATCTTGAATTTTGAGATTATCCAACGGTTGGATCCTATGAAGTACGGTTACTGATATAGACACCGAATACGACACCGACACTGATACTACGACATGAAAAAATTAAAAATTATAGGACACCGATACGGTATATATATTACATAAAAATACCATTCAAGATAATAATAAAAGTGAGTTTAACTATTTTTCTAAGGATACTACAATAGAAAAGTCATTTTCGAATTAAGTTTAATCTTATAAATACTTTTAGTAATTATAATTTACGGTAAACATCTCTTTGCAACCAATAATTGTTTAGAATTATGTCAAAAAAAAGCAGGACACAGGAGGTAGTGAGTCAGACAAGTATCGTATGAGTATTCGTCGAGTGTCGATTTAAGAAAAAAGTCCAACATGAGCACGGCAAAAAAAATGAAGTGTTTTTGCTTCATAGCTTGGATCCAACATTGTGTCTATTTGAAATTTGAAATAAATAATAAAATAAAAAAACTGGTTCAACCTTTCTACTAGTTTAACTAAATTTCAGTTTTTAGGTTAAAATTGGACCGGGAACCCAATTGATCCCCTACGTCTGGTTTTTAAAACAAACTACATTAAAAAAAATGTGGTTTATAAAATGTTTTACTTTAGCTCCTATCGTTTAAAAATTTATAATATAACCCTATAGTTTTCTAGAAGTTAATTTTTATATTTCTAGTTAAGATTTTTTTTTTTAAATTCAAAAAAATTATGCAAAATTTAGAGGAGATGTAACAAATGTTGGAGAAAAAGTTGAAGAAAAATAAAAAGAAAAAAGAAAAATGTAATAATTCAAAATAAATTGTAAATAAACTTCTAAATTAGTTTTTTTATTATCTTAGATTCTAGCATATTTGTTACATTTTTTCTCAAATTTTACTATTTTATTTGCATTTTTTAATTATTAAAAAGTTAAAATTATAATTTTTAAGAAATTATTGAGTTAATATGGCATGTTATTAAACTATCACGGCTAAAGTGAACATTTAATAAATTATTGAATTTTTTTTATGTAATTCTTCTTAAATATTAGTATGGGTAATGACTTAAAATCTCTTATATTTTAATGTTTTTTTAATTACTTTATATACTAATTGTTTATTTAATAATTTTTTTTTATTAAGTTATTTTTAATTGTTTCATACTGTTACGAAATACTGATTTAGCACATTTTTCATTAAAAAAAATATCGTTACGTAAGCAACATTTTAGCACGTCAGCGTAAGTGTCATATTGGATTCCCACTAATATTTTGTATGGGAACTAAAGTGCAGGAAGTAAAAGAGGGGAAGTTTAACTAAGGAAAGGAAAGGAAAAGAGAGGAAGAGAACTTGTAGAAAAATTCTCTTGTATGGTTGTATCTTTTATACACAAGGAAAAAGGAAGAAAATTCCCTTTAATCCCCATGGCCCAAGCCCAAGCTCATGGTTTTCTTTTCTAATTTAAATTCAGTCTCTAATTTTCTTCTTTTTCCTCCCACTTTTGGAAGGAAATTTTTTATGGGAAGGGAGAAAATTTTTACAATTTATTTATTCCATATTCTTTTCTTTTCCCTTTGATCCCCTTGAGTAATTTTTTCTCATACAAGAAAAAGTTTAAAAATTTCCTCTCCTTCCTTTCCTTCCCCTCTTAACCCTCTCCTCCGTCCTTGATACTTCTATCTACCTTAATTTGAGTTAATCATTTAAATTAATTTGTTTAAGTCTTCCGCCTCCTCCTCGACCCTGATTCTCCCATTAATTTCCCTCTCCTCCTCTGCGATCCATAAGCCTCAATTCCTCCATCCCGAATGACTCATTCTATAATCCCTTCCCAACAAACTCTCCACACCGCCGCAAACTCCGCAGATCCATATCTGATTCATGTAAACAATCCACCTCCTATTTCCGGATCCCCGCCGTTGCTTTTGATTCAATCCCGCCACAATCATCCGGCGGCGTCGTCGATGTGCACAATTCGGAAACAAACGGGTCATAGATTGGAACCCGATAGAGCAGGTGCTCTTCCTCGTCTATGTTATCTTCATTCGATACGTCATCGAATCCAACTTCCGACACCAACGGGAATACAGGAACAACATCCGACGCCGTTTCCTCCTTAGTACGGAAATAAACGGATTTCTCGTGCCGCGGGGTCCGAGCTTTTCTGGTTCTCCGCTGTGCCATGTAAACAAATTAATTTAGATGATTAACTCAAATTAAGGTAGGTAGAAGCATCAGGGACGCAGGAGCGATTTATTGGGAATCGAAGGTGGCATGACTCATGTTTACGTGGTGAATTTTTTTTAACAAAAAATGTGACAGATCAACATCTCATAACGACAGAAGTAATTAAACTAAAATGACTTAGTACATGAGAAGTATAGAGTTTTAAATAGTCATTTTTTAGACAATTAAATCATTGGAATACGGTATAGTCTTATTCAAATCACTTTATTTATAAAAATATATTGTATCGTAAGAATTCGACTCCATTCATATTTGAATTAAAATAATAGGTCATATTAGTTAAATCTCAAACATCCATTCAAAATTTAACAATAATTTTTATTATCAAAAGTGGCGGTGATATTCATACTCCAATTAATATCCAACACTCCAACTTTCTTTTTCTACACTTAAAATTACATCTTTATCGTATTTTAAAATTAATACTAAATGGTGATTAAAAGAAGGAAAGAAACAATTATAAAGTTTCCTAAAAAACGGCTTTCATTAGAAGGTCGTTGACTCCAAATCTTAGCCTATACAAGATGTTACCTATTAATTTCAATTTAATCCTTTAACTATTGTAATACTCATATTCGTTCTTAAATTATGTAGGGTTGCGCACACACGTCCTTAATTATCTACTATTATCCAAAATCACCCCAATAAATTTATTGGTTACTTTAATACTTTTTAATTTTAGTTACTTATTCATTAAAATACCGTGTGAAATTATTCTCATTATAATAAATATTAACAAAAAAAATAATGGCGCTAAATTTTACCACAAATCTTTAAAACTCAATAGATATTTTAAAATCAACAAATTTACTAGGGATATGTTGTTATCTGTATTCAATTTTGGGTAGCGGTAGATAAGATAAAGACGTATGTGGATAACCTGTGTATAATTTAGAGATGAATACAACTATTATAATAATTAAGGGGTGAAATTGACATTGAAGATTATTTGAGGGATTAAACCTTCTTTTCTCTTCTTCTATTATACTAAATCTCAAATAAACAATTTTCTTTTCTTCTTTCAATTTCTTTTTGGCAATAAATGAACAAATTAAATTAAACCTTTCCTTATGGAAATTAGGGATTTTAAATTTTCAAAATTGTTGAGCCATTCCATATAAATTATGAACAAAACCAACCCAATGAGATATCACTGATACAATCTTAGAAAATAAAAATGGCAAATATATCTATTTGATTATTAAATAATAGTAGAAGTATGAGATTGAGTATCACATTGGGTAGAGCCAAAATTTTCAAAATCTCAATTTTAGCCCTTGCACTAACTATTTTTTTTTTTACATATAAGCTAAGCATTATTAAAACAATGATACAAGAAGTGTACGGACAAAAATCTAGAGTCGACCTAAAAAAGATAAGAAGGATCACAAGTAAATAGTAATAATTTCAAACGTAAATTCTTAATATTCATATTAATCACGTGACCCTAAAATTAGGTAATAAAAATTAGGGTGGTAATATGGACACTTGTCCATATAACTCGTTCGTCCGTCTAAGTTTAGATGGGATATGGACAATATTTTTTGTTCCATTTAATAAACGGACTGGGTCAGACCTTATATATATGGACAGACGGGACAAATCTGACGTGCTCCCGTTTATCTGTTTATTATTTAATTTAAAAAATATATATTATTTTTCAAAAAAAAATTCCCAAAAAAAATTATTATTGGACGTCAAACCCGGCTAATTTAGTTGGACGGGTCTGGTCTATCCGTTTATTAAATGGACTTGGACAAGTCTGCCCAATTTATTTATTGGACAAATGAGATTGCTCCATAAACATCCGTCCGTCCCATATTGTCACCCTTAATAAAAATAAGGGAAGGGAAAAAAGGAAAAAAAGAAAAAACACGTTGTTTTAATTTAAAGACAGCTGCGTGTGTGTACACCTCACGCTCTCGATTATTGACTAGGTAAAGAGTCCCAGTCCTGAAAACCACTCTTTAAACGGAGAAAAATCGGCGAGTAAATTGCTTCAGCTGACGTGTGACATCTTTAGAAGCCGAGCCGCAGCAGTCCAACTGCCACGTTTCATTAGTTTTATACGTGTCAATTGACTAAAAATTACGTAACCTTTCTAGCCTCCAACTCGGAAGCACACTCACCTACTAAAATCCACTTCCAAAAGTGAACCCAAAAAAGCAAGGAGCAAACCACGAATTTTGATGCCTTACTAGTATTTTTTCCTTTTTATTTTCGGCCACAATATTTAAATAAAATTAATTAAATTTTTTTAAATATTATATATCGGGCTATATGATTTCGTTTATTAAAAAAATTACTTCATTCGTTATATAATAATGGTCATTTTAGTTAAAAGACTAGCAATTTTTACACAAACTAAAACAATACTAATTACAAATTTTAAATATATTTTAATATTAATTAATTATCTCTCATCTGTATAATAAATAATTTTAGTTGAATACCCTACAATTATTAAGAGTATTTTATTAAAAATACGGACACAATTTATAAATCACATAAAAAAATCTATTTAAGAATTTCAATGAGATGTTTTAGTATACTTTTTAATTTTACTCGTGTTTAATGTTTTTTTTCAAATAATTTTCAAGACCCTCGTTCTTTCCATCGAGGAAGGTGTGTTTTAAAAAGGGAGTTCCCATTTTAAGCTATTTATAAATTATTCCTTCCAAAAAAAATTATGACTATTTTATCCCTGATATGTTTTAGTATTTATAAGAATACCATACTTTTTTATAGAAAAGCAAGAAATAAAAATTAAAGGGTAAAATAGTAATTTTATACGATAAAGCATATTAGAAACGATAAAGCATATTAGAAGACGATAACGTTATTTATTTTGGGACAGAAAAAAAGTCAAAACAAGATTTGAAGGATTAATTTGAGCCTATAAATTAATGTGAAATATAATAGAGAAAATAAATATTTTATAGTGATTATTTTCCCATATTATAGTTACAAGCTTCCAAATTCGACAATGCTCGAAAGTCTCTATTTTTATTTTTTTTGGGTGGGGTTTCCAAGCTGAGGCAGAGTTTCTGTTTCTGTTATATGAGGTCTCCAACTGTTTAGGCTTTTATTACATGGTGAGGCTCAAAGAGAGAGTTCTAAAAATAGCCAAAACACACCTAAAGCCTATGCTCCTCCTTCGTTGAACACAACAAAATACACAAAAACTTGCTTTCTCCTCTCCTCATCTCATCTGTCTATTATGATTTCTTCTCACTGCATTACCTCTTCTCCCCAGGTTTTAATCTTCTCCCATTCTTGATTTCCTTTCTTTTCCTCATTTCTTCTTCTTTTATATTAAAAAATATCAGAGCTTTACGATTGCGTCAACAGACCCATATGTCTTTTCGGTCTGTTTTCTTGTTTTCCTACGTGGGGTTTGATTCATTATTTATCAAGAACATAGCTGTTGCTGATTTCTACGCAATCCAATTTTGATTCTTATACTATTTCTCCCGTTGAAAAATCTCTTCTTTTTAATTATTTTGTTTCTTCAAAACCACTCTTCCAGCTAGCTAGTACAGAGTCCTTCGACAGACAAATCTCTCTTTTCTTGCGGCTTTATGGATTAAACAAACGCGTATTTGTTGATATCTCTGTAAAACAATGGATTAAAACACGTTTTTTGTTTTTTCTTTTCATTCAAGAAAAGAGAGTTCTTTCTTTTATGGACTTGTGATCAATCTGGTGTCTTTTAATTAAGCTTTAAAACAAGCCAAAACGGCGCTGTCTTATCTGCTGTCTACGTTTATTCAATATAATAATTAATATAATGATTAGTGATGATGCTTGGATTAACGCAAGCCCTTGTTTCTTTCTCCGTGTTCTTGGATGGTATATAAATAAAGCATGATTTAAAGGGTATCATGGGTTCGAAGGCTCTGTTCTGTCAACTCTGTCAATGATGCAAAACTAGAAGCTCTAATAAGAAAGATAAAATGATGGAGGTAGCCTACCAGCCGTATATTGATCCCGAATTCGAATCCCTCATTGAAAGAATTTATCCTCCTAGGTATATCCCATAAATTACCATTCTGTTCTTTTTCTTTTGATGAGTTCAGTTCTTGAATTCTATATGACTCTGTTGATACTGTGGTGTTATGGACTAAATTCCAGTGTTTTTGGGTGGTTTGCAGGGTTTGCATTGATAACGATTCATGCCAATACTGCACACTTGTTAAGGTTTGATCCCTTAATTATTATCTTAAAAACTAATTATCATAAGATTAGAACTGTGTTGTTGTTCAATCTATCTTGTTAGTTCTTAGTTAAGTATAGTGTTTTGGATACAAAAGAGAAGAGGGTCCCTTAGGTGTTAGAGATTTTCCACTTTAGAAGGTGAGAACTAGGAGCATCTCAATAGTTTTTAGTATTGAGGGATACACAAGTATGCATATGAGATCCCTGACAAACTAATCAAGGGTTCCAAAAAGATCTTTCAGTTTTTTATTATTTATGTAGCAGAGGCATCAATTCTACATTCCCACTTGCCCTGGTCTATGTTAAGGTCAGCTATAAAGGAGGGGAAAGATAGATTAGGAGGGAGAGAGTTGAGAATTGTTTTTTTTTTTTCTGACCCACCGAGTGGAGAACCACTAGAAAATGAGACTTTTAAAAAAGAAAGCTTTCCGCTGCTATACTGCTATTTCTTGATTTACCTGTGCTGTTAATCTCAGTGAAGCTTCTTTGTGCATGGTAACTTAACATAGAACATAGAAGAAGAGCGCTTCTTGCCTTTTACGACAGTAGCTTTTGCTGTCAAATGACGACATATTATAGTTGTGGACAAACTTTTACAACAGTTGATGACACAGGTCACGGGAAGAAATAAAAGTGCAAAAGGAGCTGGCCTGCCTTATTACTATACAGTAGCCTAGATTTCATGGAAATACACAGACTCCACTTTGGAGCAAAGCTTTTATTAAAAATATCAGAAAATGACACCATAAACTAAGTACATGTGTTTGATGGAAACTGTGTTAAACTTTTTGCAGGTTGATAGTGCAAACAAGCACGGGATTCTATTGGAAATGGTCCAAGTCTTGACAGATCTTGACCTTGTTATATCCAAATCATACATTTCCTCTGATGGCGGATGGTTCATGGATGGTCAGTTCTGCCCTTCATTTACTATTACAATTATTCAGAATATGATGCTGATTAACTTTATGAGTATAGTCCTTCAACTGTCCTTAATTCATTTTGGTTGGTTTATAGTGTTCCACGTGACTGATCAGCTTGGGAACAAACTCACTGACGAAACCCTTATCCTTTACATCCAGCAGGTCACAGTCCTCCTCTATGTTTCTTTTCCTCCTTACAATAGAGTAGTAGTTTGTGTTTTATGAGTGTATGAGTTATCATAACAAACGGTAAATTACAAGTCTAGTAAGTAGTAACAAATGGTAAATTGTAGGCATTATGTGCAAATAGGAGGAGGGGGTTCTCAAAGGAGGTGCAAACATGTCTCAAGAGGGAAGTTAGGCCTCGGCATGTCTTAACGGAGCACACAGCTTTGGAACTTACTGTCATGGACCGACCGGGTCTACTTTCCGAGATATCGGCAGTTCTTTCTGAGCTGAAATGCCAAGTGACAGCGGCTGCAGCCTGGACGCACAACAACAGATCAGCAATCATAATGTACGTGGAAGACGGGTTGAGAGGAGGGCCTTTCACTGACGCGAAGAGACTAGTGCAAATAGAAGAGCAGTTAGAAAATGTGGTTGATGCACACCATGAGATGGGAGAGATGAGAAGTGTGAGGTTAACAACTCCAGCTCCTGGCCAGATGCATACAGAGCGGCGGCTTCACCAACTGATGTATGCCAACATTGACTACGAACCATGCTGCGGTTGCAATGGTGGTGTTGAGCACAAAAATGATTGTGCCAAGATTCATGTCTCAGTTGAGTCCTGTAAAGAGAGAGGATATTCAGTGGTGAATGTCAGGAGTAGAGACCGGCCCAAACTCCTGTTTGATACTGTCTGTGCTTTAACTGATATGCAGTATGTTGTGTTTCACGCCGCAGTCAGCTCCAAGGGTGTAATGGCTGATCAGGTATACTAAACTCTGCTTTCCCTTCTCACAAAATGATCAATTTTTTAATATGGTGCTGAAATGGCTTCATTTTTGTGGATTGCAGGAGTACTTTGTTCGGCATGAGGATGGCTGCACTTTGGATTCTGAGAACGAAAGGCGTAAACTCACCCAATGTTTGATTGCTGCTATTGGGCGCAGAGTATCCCATGTGTGTAACTCAATCATGCTACATTGTTGTTTAACATATGATCATGAAAGTAACTATTTTAAACTCATCATTAATGATATGCTTTTGCAGGGATTGAGGCTGGACATTTGCACTGAAAACAGGATGGGATTACTTGCGGATGTAACGAGGGTTTTCCGCGAGAATGGGCTGTCTATAGCTAGAGCTGAGCTTGGCAGACACGGTGATAGAGCAGTCGGAACGTTCTACGTTACTGATGCTGCGGGACATGATGTAAACCCACACACAATAGAACTGGTGAAAAACGAGATAGGGGGATCTGCTCTGGCGGTGAACAGATCACCAGCCTGGACTCCCAAGACTTCATCAACTAGTAGCATTACGAGAACTAGCAGGGGCAATGTTACCGCCATTGAAGAAGATAAGGGTTGGTTCCCGTTAGGCCTACTGTGGTCACAGTTCGAGCGGCTTTCATCCAATTTCAGCTCCACAAAACCTTAAGTTGCCAATTCAGGAGCTGCATGCTTTTCATACCGTCTTTCGATGCTGTCTTGTTAAATAATTTTGTATATCAATCAGATGAGTAGTTTATCTTCCTAGTTGTTGTTAGGATTTGTTACTGCCATATATATGCAAATAGTCAGTTGAATATCTTGCTTCCAATCAGCAAAAGGAAAAACATTCTTGGGCATATTCTCTTCTCACAGAAACAACCAAAGTTATGTCTGCGAAAAATTTCATCCAGTCGCTGGCTAACCTCTTAGTGGCACTTCCTACTTAGAGTAGAACGGACAAAGTCTCAAGTTTGAACCTCTAGATGCATCTATGTCAAAAAGAATAGATAAAATCCACAACTAGATTTGTCTATAATTAGCAATTTGTGTTTACAACATTTTGTTTTCATCGCACTCTATTTCCTCTCGTTTTGTTTTCCAGAGTATAAGACTAAAAGTTTTAGACAAGACCTAACACTACATTCTTAGCTATAATTGACAAACCAAAAAAAGAAGGAATTCATACAAAGTGTTAAATTATTACTCAGAATGCATGAAAACATGATTACATCAGGATTTATGTACAAACATTAAGTTTCCACAGTCTCATTTAAAACTGAAGAAACCATGCACAAACTATTCACATCAAGGCAATTGGAAAATATAAAGACATACACCTTACACTTTTAGGGCATTATCACATTATTTCAATGTCATCAACATTAAGCCAGTCATTAGATTCCTTGGTCCCAGAGTTCTGAGCGGGTTTGATATCTTTCTCAGCCTCAGTAGAGCTTTTGCTCAGCTGAACCCAATCTCGTGAGCCTTTTGTTGAAGAATCAGAGCCAGAAGTCACTTTCTTTTTATTTGTAGGCGCATCTTCATCATCATCTTCAAGATCACTGAATGACACATCCTCGTCATTTTCAAGAGGTATTGTGGTCCCGCTGGTGACCATTTCTGAACCATCCTCTTTCAACCAATCATCGCCATCATCCTCAAAATTTTCATCCAGATGCTTAGAGGAGGAACTAGATGACAAATGCTGATGTTTGGTATGGTTAACTGGTTCTTCCTCAACCATAGCTTTGTCGATGATTAGTATCTCAGTACTTTGCACTGGATGCTTCTCTGTTTCCACTTCGGTAGCAACATTCAAAGGGGTATCTTCATTGCTACAGGTTTCAGTTTCCGCAAGAGGGGCTTCTTGAGCACCAGATGTCTTGATTGGCAGTGATTCATTCTCCTGATGAGATGGCACAGAAAGTGACTGTTCACGTGGTAAATTAGGAATTTCCTTTGATGTGGATAAACCAATTCCAGATGAAACTGGCTCATGCAGAGTCTGGGCTTTGTTCTTCAAGTCATGTGACAGCATTGCTCTTGCTTCCACTATCTACAAACATATACAAAATGCAGTTAACTACACAGAATGACAAACTAACGCTGAAAAAAAGCTAGGCATCCTTGCTCATAATGAAATAAAACTCAGAACCAGTAACATGCTAGCCTAGAGCTTAGAAACTTCTACAATCAAATATGAGTTTACAGCTTCCAATATCAATAGGTGCTTCAAATGCATATAGTAGGAAAATAAGTCAAACACTCCTCTAACCCTTTCCAAGTACCTGATGGGTAATCAGTAGAAACGAGGACTAGGCCAAAAACAGTCTCTATGTCCATAGAGACATCAAAATATCAAATACATACAGTCGTCAAATTAACCAAACACGCTGACCCCCAACTTTCTGCCGGGCAATTCAGTGGTATACACCCACAGCCATGAATATAAGCTTCAAGTTTGGAAGGTAAATTTGGCCAAATCAAAATATAATTATTCACTAACTTCGGTTGCTATCAGAATATGGCAGATCAATCAATGATTCAAGTTCTTAAATCAACAAATAATGCAAAATGAAATAACCAATGAAAAGAAACATACCTGTGGAGTTGATAGCAATTCTGCGTCTTCCTCGCTAAGTCTAGGATGCAAAAGCACAAAATAAATCTTCCAAAAGCATCCATCACTCATATACCCTGGACATAGCTCCATCCTCAACGCAGCCAATCTTGGTGCCAGCCGCTCAACAGCCAATGCATGCTCTTGTTGCGCATCTGACATATCAAAATCTGAAAACCCAGAAAACAAAAAAATTAACCAATTTGATAATTTAACAATGCAGAAGAATAGCACACAATTGTCAGACAAATAATAAGTTGAGGAATAAAAAGTGTGCCTTCAAAATCGCTGTCGTCGGGGATGGGGAAGTCAAGCCAGGTTTCAGGATGCATCGCGACGTCTCTAGCGAACGCCACCACCTCATCGGTCACGCCGACTAAATCCACATCATTGGCACCTCCCTCCGATCCAAACTGGAGGAAATTCGACGCGATCTTGGTTATCTCCGACACTGCCTTGTTACCCGACAGCTTCGAGATCTCAGTCTTGAATCTCCCGCCGATCTCGGCGAAATCGCTCCGGATTCCCGCGATCAACGCATCATCATCATTCTCATCAGAAGCTCCTCCACGAGTATCCGCATCAGAGATAGGACGCGGATCGGATTCGGGAGGAGGGGCGAGGAAGGAGGCGACGCCCCAGAGCTGGCGGGTGAAGGTGCTGGTGAGGGCAGTGAGGTCTTCTTTGACGCCACGTGGCGGCGTCGTTGTCGTGGATGATGGGGAATGCTGATTCGGCGAGTCTGGATTCGGTGTTGTTGATTTGGAGATGTCGTTTACGGTGTTGGTGTTGTCGTCTTTGAGGTCGCCACCGTGGTTGTCGTCGTCGTCGAATTTGAGAGAGTTTGCGATTGACCTTGTCAGCCACGACATTGCTGTCTTTGTGCGAGATTTAGGATAGGAGTGAGTGAAAAATACTCAAGAGTCAAGACAACAGACTAGTGGATGAGTTTAGAATTTAGATTCTGTTCAAACTTTAGATTACAGTCGCACCGGTAATCTCAATAAATAATTTCGTTGTTGTTTCTTTGCCTCTAAGATGTATTATAATTAATAGAGGCTTAGCTTTAGCCCAATAACGGCCCAACTATAGTTCTTTAGAATTAGACCCATTTCTTGCAGCCCATATGCAACAACTATCTTGTTTTTTTCTCTCTCTTTCTTGTTTTCAAGTAATAATAACGATTTTCTCCTGCTCTTAATTTTGGATAAAGTTTTTAAATTTACTATATTTTTATAAATAATAGTTTATATACTAATAATAAAATCTTATAAATTTTCATACTTTAAAAGGTGAGATCTAAAAGTTAATATTAGAATGATAGAGCCATATTGCTTAGGAAAACACAACAGACGAACGTTTAGTCTAAAAGTTATCATGGTACCAAGAATCTACCTGCGCTTCGCTGCAAGATGTTTTATCCTATAGAGTATCATAAGCAACACATACACATTTTGGTTTAAGAGTATGTCAGGGGCAACAAATGCAGAACTAAAGAACTAAGATACCTCAATCCAAGCAACTGATGCACCAAAAACACAGCACGCGGGGAGAAACGAAAGAAGCACGCGTTCCCCTGGTTATCAGAACCGGACTGGACCGGCCGGTCCGTCCGGTTCAACCGGCCATTTTCATGTTTCCGGTCCGATTCAGCTTTCGGACCGGATTGCCCACTGACCCGGGTCGGACCGGACGAACCGGCCGATTTTTAGCCAACCGGCGAACCGGCCGGTTTTTGACCAAACTGTCCGGTTTGATCACTTGCCAAAACGGCGTCGTTTTGGCAAGGCCCATGGCCCCAAACGACAGCCGTTTTGGCACGGGCCTTGAGCCCACTATGGGCTAGAAAACGCCGTCGTTTTCTTTCATCACTTAAGTCCCTCTTCTCTTTCTCGAATTGTTTCTTTTCCTTCCCTGTATTTGATTGAATTTCCTTTCTTTTGTTTTGAAAGGCAGCAGCAGCCACCACGAACGAACCAAAAACCCAAACCCTAGACAGCAGCAGCAGCGGCGAGCAGCGGCGAGCAGCAGTGAGCGGCGGCGAGCGGCTGCAGGCGACAGCGACAGGCGACGGCGACGGCGACGGCGACGGCGACGGCAACAGGTCCGTTCTCTTTAGCAAATTTCTTTCTTATAACTCTATGTCAGTGGGCTGTATGAATTATGTGGGTGGAAAGGGAATTAAATTTTTGAAGGATTTTGGGCATTAAATAAACATGGAGTGACCGTATTGCAGCAGTCCCGTTGTGTCGTTTGGATCGGATTTTGTCGACTACTGGGGTGGTTAAGAAATGATGTCTGGTGGAGTTAAAGCAGGAAGAAATGTTCTGGGAGCGCCCAATTAAGGTTCTGGAAAGAGATTGCATTTTACTGAAATGGGAATTAAGGTTGGAGGATAGAGAGATTAGGGATTCAATTGGATTGTGGAGAAAACGAAGGAAAATATACCAGAAAAGAGGTTAATTAGTGAGATATGGAAGAAGAAGAAAAACCCTGGAGTTTGGAATTTGGGGGTTTATGAGGATGGAGGCGGAGAAGGTAGAGGAAGAAAAAACCGATGGATGATCTAGTTACGTTCACTGACATGTCGTTTGTTCATTCATGTCGGTTTCATCTCAACGACATGCTACACAAGTGGAGCAACTACAATTAAATTATTATTAAAAAAATATTCATTATTTTCATTAATATTAGAATATATATAGTTATATTTCAATTTCAAAGTTCAGTTTCCTAATCTATTTGCTCCAAACAATTAATCCATTTTATATTAAAAAAATACAGATATAATTAATTAATATAATAAAATATTTTATAATTAAAAATAATAAAAAAATAAAATAAATTGAAGAATTCGTTGCCAATGTATTTTTATAAAAAAAAATTAAGCATAATGTATTTTTTTTAAGTTAAACTTATAGTTTAATCATGACGTGAAGCAATTACATTTTGAGAAGTGATCGTATAAAGAACATAACCAAACGGCAAGAATCCTTGATTAATGACATGAAAGTGATAAAAAAAATTGTTTAGGCTACAAAATACTAGAGTTGTGGGCATTAAATAAACATGAATTTTGTTTTTATGTTTTATTTGATAATACTAGAGTTGAACCTACAAAATATGCTTGATGATGACAATGATGAAGATGAAGGAAATGAAAGCGGATTTTTTGTTCAAGACATTTTCGACAACACTAGTGGCTCGACCTCTCAACCTGAAACCAATCCATGGAATTAATTTTGTTGTAATTTGAATATTTAGGTGTTTAAACTTTGAGAATGATTTCATTTGAATGTTGGATTGTTTCTTTATTTTGTAATTTGGATAATTAAGTGTGTATGAATATTTAAGTGTTTGAATGTTGGATTCTTTCTTTATTTTGTAATTGGAATATTTAAGTTTCATTTGAATGTTAAATAGTTTCTTTATTTTCAACTTTTGATCTACTTGATATACTTTATTTTGATATATTAGAACTTTATTTTTATATATTATAAAATGCTACAGTAAAAAAATCAGCCGGTTCAATCCGGTTTTTTAGTCTAAGATTTACCGGTTTAATGTGTGAACGGTTCCGAACGGACCAGCAACTACAATCCGGTCGAACCCGGTTGAACCACTAAATTTCCATTTCCGGTTCTCTATCCGGTCCGGTTCTGATAACACTGCGCGTTCCACTCTAACCTCTCCCTTGTATCAAAATAGGACACAGATGTCATGAGAAAAAAGACCAAGAATAAATGAAGGCCAAAGCCGTCACAAGAATACAAAAGAGGAACTGCTCTGCTCCCACACCATTTCCTCTTATATTAGATCATAAACGTAAGAAACGCTGCCGTTTTTCCGTATTAGTCCTGTCATGCCCACATCCGTTAAACCCCTCCACCTCTGCAACAGACCCTTTCGTCTTGGAAGCTGCAGCAGCTCTCCCCCCCCCCCCCAATAAACCCCAGCAATGTTAATACTTCGCAGCCGATTATGCACTCTCTTATCACCTCCCTCTCTTCCTCCTCGCTCCAAAACCCAACTCCCATTTTCTCTTTATTTCAATTTCTCCACCAGAAAATCCCCAAACCTAAACTCCTCTCCCCATGTCTCCGCTTCCAGAACAGCCAAGCCGTCAATCTCCGATGCGGCACGGTTCATCGAGAAAGTTCTTTTCATACCGCCAGGTGTCGATCCGGAAGAGGTGACGGAAGAAATGGTATTGCCAGGGTCGAATATAGTTCTCGGACCTTACGCGGGTCATGCCCAGATTAAGGAAGTGGAATTTGTTAAGAGCAGCGGCCGGGCTAAGGATTGTCCTAAGGATGACAGGCCGGAATTTGCCATTTTGGGTCGGTCCAATGTTGGCAAGTCGTCACTTATCAATGCTCTGGTTAAAAGAAAAGAAGTTGCTCTCACTTCTAAGAAACCAGGTTTGCTTATAGTAATAGAGTTCTCTTTTTCTTTTTCATTTTTAAAGAAAATAATTTGTCCTATAATTGTTGATTTTTGGTTGCTGTGCAGGGAAGACCCAGTTGATAAATCATTTTTTGGTGAATAAAAGTTGGTACATTGTGGACTTGCCTGGTTATGGGTAAGAAACATTAAGCTTTTGGTTGTATCTTTTTTCATAATTAATTCGATTAGGTGATTTGCTCGATATTGTGTGGAAAATTTAGAGCTCTCTCTTGTGCGAATATGATTTATATGGAGTAGCATTTTGCTTGAAAATATCCAGAAAGTTTGTATGACTATTGATTAGTTACCTAGGCAAAATATAAGTGATTTGCTCGATATTTGGTAGCTACTTAGTAGTACTGGCATACTGCAGCCTCACTTCGATCCGTGTAGTGTCGAAGGCAGTTATATTGAGTGCGTCTGGAGCAATTTACTTGAGTCAATATTAACTGAACTCATGCAAGCTTAATTGTTGGGATCAGCAGATTGTATCATTAGAAGATACAAAATGATTGAGTGCACTTCAAAGATGTCTTCTTTGTTCTTTAACTATATTAATTTCAGATTAGCTTTTCATGGTTGTATATGTTCGATAGATTCAATGCTTAAATAAGTTACTCTTTTTTGTTTAGTTTTGCTAAAGCCCCAGACGCTGCTCGAATGGATTGGTCCTCGTTCACAAAAGGTTACTTTTTGAACAGAGATACTCTAGTTACTGTCCTTCTTCTAGTTGATGCGAGCATCCCTCCTCAAAAGATAGACCTAGATTGCGCTAATTGGCTTGGGCGCAACAATGTAGGTTTTCCTCTCATCTAGAACTTCCTTGTAATAATGCTTGTTATTTGTACAACTATTTTACTGGCATGAGGCTAAAAACTGTAGTTCTTTTTGTTTTTTGCTTTTTGTGTTATGTTCAGATACCAATGACATTTGTTTTCACCAAGTGCGATAAAATGAGGAGCAGTAAAGGAACAAGGCCTGATGAGAACATCAAGAATTTTCAAGCGCTGATGAGAGAAAGCTACCGTGATCATCCCCCATGGATCATGACTAGTAGCGTAACTGGCTTAGGCAGGGATGAGCTCCTGCTACATATGTCACAACTAAGGAACTACTGGGATCAATAGGTGTCCAGTGAAAAATACTGTCATGTAACTTATCTTCAAAAAGGTACACGAGAGCCTAAGTATATCAAATCTGACCTTGTTTCGTTTACATGTTAATCGTTCCAAGAGTTACGGTAATCCAAACTGGAATCTGAAACAAGATTTTGTAACCATTTTTATACATGTATAGATGGATCGTGCTTTGTAGTGTTTGCATTTGCAAAGATATGACGGGATTTTGCTCTCCTGTGTTGAGATGTTTTCAGTTTGTTTGAGCTGTTTCTTATGTACGCGAGGTTCTATTTTTGTCGTAGTTTCTGGTCCAGTCCCACGATTATGGAATCCTTGATCCTGGTCAACTGTGTGACATGGCCAAAATGTAACTGAAGTTCAATGAACCTAGATCCTTTCTTTCTGGTCTTGATTCAATGATATCCTCATCTGGAGAGGTCTCTGTTGCTTGTAGTTGTATAGCTCCTACTGCTCGTCACACTTGAAGTTTGACCTAGTTCATTGTTTGACATTTTTCCTGAAACTCAACAGAATTTGAAGCCGTCTTTATAGTTCGAGGCAACACCGACGCTTCTAGTTGAACTTTGAATGAATGCCTCTCAGTCTTTATCTTTTCTCAAACTGTTACTTTCATCTGATGAATTGCAGGGCCTACCATGAAGTACTTGCTAATTACTCTTGCATTGGTACACCAGGTTGCTATCTTGCAAGTATTAAATATTTGTATGCGACAAAGTCCAAGAACCCTGGCTAAGCTGGCAAAATCTTTGTTCTTATCTCCTGTACAGGGTTTGAACCTGTGGATTGCATGTTTCTGGATTGTTAAAGAGATTATTGGACGCCACAACTTAGCTGGCTCGCGATAGATGGTGATTATCAGATCGCTGGAAATATAAATTTTACTTTGGAAGATTTGCACGGAGTTAACCTTCACTAATTACCTAGTTAGCTAGCTAAGCTCCTTTCACAATGTTAGATATGGAATGTCTAGAATTTTGTGTTGGAAAATGGAGCATAATTTTCGTAGGTGAAACATTTGCTTCTTTTGTTTCCACTCGTGATGTACTGAAGATTTTCTCGTGAAACATGTCAGAGATGTTCAAAACTCAAAAGTGTGTCTCCGTTGTGCTTGAAGAAAAAAGTCAAAAATAAGAGAACTTTTTCCCGCAAAACAAATATCCATTTGCATTCTTATCTGCATTCACACTGACGGGCACACGAATTTCTTACCTTCCACTCTTTGGTATAACTTATAAGAATGTTTGAAAATTTAATACATCCGTGCGGTTAAAGTTTACTTTTTGTTGCCCTGCACAAGCATAAAATGGCTCAGATCTTTCAGTCAACCACACTGCACTTGCATGTAGAAAACAATTTGCATTAAAATTTAAAAATTACAATATTTATTTATTACAACGGCAGAAGATCTCTAGTTATAAGCTAAGATAATCTCTTTGCAGCTCAACCAAGAGAGAGGAAATGGTGCAAAAGAGCTGCTTCAAGATGAACAAGGAGAATGTTCAACAAAAATTCGACGAAAAAAAGATATGGGTCTGAGAAATGGGAATGGAAAGCTTTGATTTTGATGGTGAGGAGCAACTAAAGGACTTGCTCCAAGCTGGTAAGAGTTCCAGGGCTCAAGAGAGGGGAAGAACACCAAAATGTTGGTGATGCCAGGTTCAATTCAAGCGAGCTCGAACCCATTCCGGTCTCCGATATCTTCTTGGTTTTCGCATCCAGTATTTCAGACATGAGCTCCTGATAGAATGCAGACAGTGGTGTTTTTGCAGGTGAAGAGAGGAGTTGAAAGTGTGCTGGTGCTGGTGCTGGTGCTTCATTACCAATAGCAATGTCTCTGCTGAACAATGCAAGTGATGATGAAGATGATGACGATCTGGCGATATCGAGCGGAGGAGGGGCTACGCTCTGCAGCCTCTGGTGGTGTTGGTGGGAGAAGTCAGGGGAGGAGCCGGTGAGCTTCTGAACAAGCTCCCTGAAGTTTACAGGATCAACCTTGTACACTCTTGGTGGTGTTGGTGGCAATGGTGCTATCGGTTTCTTCCATGGTTTCATGTTTGGTTTGTTGCGAATCGAATGAAGCGACGAATGGAAAGATTGCTGCGGTTTAGTCGACCCTGTAAATTCCTGTGAGTATGGTGTTAAGTACATTGGTGCAGGTGATGAATAAGTAGAAGTAGAAGAAAAGGCTTCCATGGTTAGAATATTTGGTATTTTGGTAAATATTTAAATATTTGTGCTTTTTGAAGATTATAAGAAAGAGAGGAATGAGAAAGAACGAAAGAGAGTGATAGATATATATATAGGGAGAGTTGAAGATGAGAGGCAACGGCAGAGTTTTGAGGTTATTTGTATATCTTTTTTGTTTCTTATCAGCCGACGGCATGATGTTACTGCTCACCTCATTTTTCTGGTCTTTATGCTGAATTTTTGACCAATTTTTTATTTCATTATTATGTGATTAAAATATTTCCGCCATACTTGTCCTCATTCATTCTTAGTATTGTCTTCTTCTTTTTTTCTATTTCTTACACCATAATAAATAACATTATTAACACTGATTAAATGGATGACATGTGATAATCCGTTGAACGGGATGAGGGGTTTTTGGTAAAGTGGCACGCTGGAGGGTGGTAGCTTGAGCTCCGTGAGGGACCTGCACAGTGCCGGAAGTGTTTTCCGGCCTAAAAACTCCAATGCCAAAGTCAGTATATCAGGTTAAGTGTAGGAAAGAATGTGTATATGTTTTTCTCCCTCCCTCAGTAAGAGAAGGAACTTCCTTTATATACCTCCCCCTAGCCCTTAGGTTGGGCTAGAGTTGTTAGATCCTCTGACATCCCTTCCCTTTTTCCCGTAGCAGGTGGTCTAGGAGTAGGGGCTCATCATTATAACGTGGGGTGGAGACCTCACTTTAGGGGAATAGAGTCGTCCCCTTGTCCAGTTGTCAGATGATGAATTGATGGGAGCAGGTTATCCTCCCTGCCAACCTTGACTAAATGTACACTGACTATGGGGTATTATATAAATAATATCTGTGAGGGGAGCTTAATTTCTGTGCCCAATCGGTACGATGCCGTTGGGGCGGAATCGGCAGGCTGCCGTTGTGTAGAATCGGTTGGGTGCCGTTTTGGATCACATTGACCAGGCCAGGGTATATAACGGCGCCGACCCGTTTCCTCCTGCTTGGGCGGATGGATCGGCCTTGTCCCGATTTGAGACAATCGGGCTAGACTTGTCCTTTGGTCACTTGTTCCCGTTGACTCGGTCAAACGGTCGCGATGCCGTTTTGGCTGGTCAACAGTACTTTGTGAAGGTGCAAAGTCCATTATGCCCTTCTGATAATTTTATGTATTATCAGAGGCCCCACAACAAACGAGCCCGAGTGTTTACCAAGGGCTTGCCGTTTCCCTCTTGATGTCTGACAATCGGTATGCTGCCGTTTTGATTTACTTCCAAGTATTTGAAAAGTTTTTCTTCATTCCTGCAAATAAAACTTAGCTTGCAATAAAGTCGAATTTAATTTAAAGTATACCTGTGATGTGGCGCCGTAATGGCCAAGCGTTTATAACTGTGTGTTACTTTTGAGGAGGAACGTCTCTTCACTGGTAAGGTTTTTTGAATTTTGAAATTCAAAAATCCTTTAGGAAGCGTGTGAGCTGTTCCTCCTTAAATGCGCCGCTCAGCTTTATTGACAACTTGCTGCTTTTCAGAACAGATGAGCCACGTGTCAGCGACCGATTGGGCACGCTGACGGTTAGAGAGATGTTTCTTTTAAAAGCAGTTTCCCTTGGAAAACCTAAATCACTCCTCATTTCTCAAACGCCGCTTCCATCTTCTTCCTCCAAAACTCTCTCTCTCTCTGTTCAAGCAAAAAACTCTTTCTGCCATTTTTGATTTCAAGCTCTGTTCTTCACGGATTTCCGCAACCACCGGGTATTTCTTAACCTTCTTTTATCTTTGTGTTGTTTGTGGTTGAAAAAATGGCTCCTAAACGTCTTGTTGTTACCACTGACGAACAACTTGAGAGAACTGCTACCAAACTTAGGACTGCAGAAGAATTAGATCTAGAGTTGCAGAAATATGGGATTGAGTTGCCGATAAAACATAAGGCCATTGTAGCTCCCCCAAACGTTAGGTTGAATAGTTCTTTGGCTGATAACCATAGAGTTTTATACTCCAAGATGTTTACCTATGGTTTTCACTTTCCTCTGAAAACCATGGTGAAAAATCTGTTAGTGCAGCATGTCTTGAACCCAGCCCAGATTACTCCCAATTCCTGGGCTTCAATTTATGCTTTTATTAATGTTTGCTCCCTTTTACAAATCCAAGAGCCTCCACTCCCGCTCTTTAAACATTTCTTTCATTTGAGTACCCGAAGCAGTCTGGTTACTCTCCGTCCTCGTAAGGATCAAGAGCTTCAACCTTTTTTGAAGAATTTTGACAAGTATGAATCTTCCATCAAGGGATGGAAAGACCATTTCTTCCTATTGTCTTCCACCACCAAGCCCCTCTGGATTTCTGGGTTTAATCCAGCGATAAACGAGCTTCAGTGGGTAAGACCGGAGGAACCTTCTGGTCCGTTGTAAGCCCAGATCGATATCCTGCTTGCCTTCGACACAAGATTTCATGTGCAGAAGATGGCGATGGGGCTGCCATTAGAGGAATGCGCCCTTTATGGTAATTTACCAGATTTTGCGAATGTTGCCCGAATCTTTTTCGTACAATTCTGACTTGACTTTTGTGCAGGAGAAGGACGACCAATTAGAGCGGCCGTTGCTGCAGGACCGTCCTTGGTCCGTTCTCGTCTCGTCGATTCCGATGAGGAAGAAGTAGCCGATAATGCGAATCGCTCTGAGGACCCAGAGGTTGATCAGTCTGCTGACGATGAGGAATTCTCGGCCCCGTCAATCTTTAGACGAAAAAAGGTTGGCCGAGATACATTTGAATCTTTCCCCTTGAAAAATCCTGATCCGCAGATTATTGAGGCGGCGAAACGGGTTCTTTTGAAGAGGAAGAGAGCTGCGGAGAAAAGGGAGAAAGCTGCTGCGGCAAAACGGGCTGCCGCCGTTTTGGCCGAAAATGTGGAAAATCGGCCTGGAGCCGTTTCAGAGGAAGCTGGTCCATCTGCTGCCGTTCCTCCTCAGCCCGATCAGATTAATCGGCCTGACACCACTTCTGAGCCGATTGACACCAATCGGGCTGATGCCGACTTAGATAGTCCTGACGCCGATCTGCCAAATGCAGCTACTGAACCGTTTGTTGGTGAGGGCCCGTCTGTTCCTCGTCCGGAAGGGCAAGCAACCACTTCAGCGGATGCTCCTTTTGCCGATTCTTCCAGTTCTGATCCCACCGTGCTCTACTGGGTTGCCGGTCCTCGTGTGCCCAATGATCCGTTTATTTCGGATGATCATGCAGTTCCTCCCCCTTCTGACTTCAAGGGCTATCTTTCCAGCAAAGGCCCTGACGGGGAGGTTACTCACATTACCAGTTTGAATAATCTTGGAGAGAGTTGCGGCCGTTCCCTTGGCTTGAAAATGCCGGCTTGCAATGACTATAGGACCGGTCACCTGATGGGCGAAATTTTTGCCAATCAAGCCGACAGAGAAAACTACCTCCGTTTGGAGCTTAGCTCTCACTTCGCCAACCTGCAAAGCATTATGTACAGCGGTCTATGCGCTTCCCGATATGCTGCAGAAGTCGTCGATGCGAAGCTTGAGGAGTCTAGGGAGGCCCTTCGGCGATCCACTGCTGAAAATGCTTCCCTTAAGAAAGAGAAGGAGACTCTAGTGGCTTCTCGGGAATCGGACAAAAAGGCCGTTATTGAGGCGCGCAAGAGGCTGACTGATAGTCTTAATGAAAGAGATGGCCTTTCCGCGAAGATTAGGGAAGAGCAGGGTCGGATCGGGGAGCTGTTATCGGATAAATCTGCCTTGTGCAATTCCGTTAACAAGCTTTGCGAAGATAAGGCCGCCCTGATTAATAACGTGGCCAAGCTTACTGCCGAGTTGGAAGCGGTCCGTGCCGATTTGGAGACCAAAACGGCAGAGTTAGAGACGGCTCGGAGCAGCATCGCAGAGAAGGACGCTGAGTTGGAGAAGGTTCCGGGTAAGATCGGCTGGTGGCGACAGAAGACAAAGGATATCATGATCGACAGCTATATGGAGTTCTATGGGGAGATTAACTTTGATGCCACAAAGATTGGCGTATATGTTGACTCCTTGGAAAGAGAGGCTGAGGCAAAGGAGTATCAATCCTCTTCAGAAGATGAACCATAGAGTTGTCTTTTGTTTAGACTTGTCTTTTCTGTTTTTTGACTATTGCCGATATTTTGTAAAGAACAATATTTTTTATTCGGAATATATATAATTTTGCAATTTTGCAATTTTAAGTTATTGAAAATGCTTAACCACTTCTGTTATATATATATTATTCCAGAAAAATAAAAATAAAATAAAAAATAAAAAGGAAAAGAAAAAAGATAAAACAATTGTAATTTGAACTTATCTTTATTTTGGCAAATCGGCAAGTTGCCGTTTTGAGGAATCTGTTTCCATTCGCTTGAGGTGGCCGTTTCAACCTTTCGGCACTGGGATGTTTTGGAGATATTTTTTTTGCGTTGTTGTTTCTCTATCTGGTTTACTAAGACACAGATAGGTTTGAGCCTTTATTACCTGGTTTACGAAGACACAGGTACTTCTATCTGGTTTACTAAGACACAGATAGGTTTGAGTTTTTCTTTATTTGGTCACCGTCTGATCAGCAGGACAGAAATGGTCTTATGACGATGTGATGAAAATATGTGTCTCAATAGCGATATATGCCTCAATAACGATATACGCCTCAATAACGATATACGCCTCAATAGCGATATATGTCTTGGCGACAATATATGTATCGTTGGCGATATATGTATCGTTGGCAATATATGCCCTAGTCGTGTTTTGAATTAGTCGGGCTGCTGCCGATTTGGTTGTCGGCATCCCCAGGCAGAGCCTTAGGTAGCCTTGGTAGAGATAATGTCGCCGTTTCTTGGGTTTTGGTAACGTGGTTCGATTTAAAGTAACCTACATCCACGGTTCTTTTTAAATCTGCAACCATATGATAAGCACAATACGGGCACATATATACTTTAAACATTATTAGTTGCAAATGATCTGTCCCCTCAATATTTTTATCATTTATTCGGCAAGTGAAAACAACATATTCACTCTGGAGTGATATAGCTTTAAATTGCAAATATTCCAAGAGTTGGGTATCGGAGTACCGTTCATTGTTTCCAGGTGATACGCACCTTTGCCGATGACTCTGGTAACGAGATATGGTCCTTCCCAATTCGGCGTGAGCTTTTTCTTCTCTCTGCCCGTTGTTGTTATCTTGCGCAGGACTAAATCTCCTGCTTTGAGTAGCCGTTCTTTGACGCGCCGATTATGGTATTTCGCCATTTTGCGCTTGTAGTGCAATGTTTTGAGAATGGCTTCTTCTCTCATCTTTGGCAAAAGATCTAGCTGCTTCCTTAATCTTTCTTCATTTTGCTCTTCGTTGAAGTACTCAACCCGAAGGCTAATTGCGCCGATCTCTACTGGAGAAACAGCTTCGACCCCATACGCCATGGCAAACGGTGTCATGCCAGTGCTGGTTTTAGTGGTCATCCGATAGGCCCACATAACAAACGGCAACTCCTCTGGCCACTTTGTGGGCTTGCCCTCAAGATTTTTCTTAATCCCGTTAAGGATTGCTCTGTTGGTGACTTCCGTTTGCCCGTTTGTTTGTGGATGCGCAACGGAGGAGAACCGCTGTTCAATTGAGTATTCTGAGCATTTCTTTTTAAAGTAAGCGCTGGTGAATTGGGTGCCGTTATCGCTCACAAGAATTCTTGGGAACTCGAACCTCATGATAACGTTGTTCATAAAAAACCTCCAAGTGCTGTCTGCCGTTATCTTTGCCACAACTTCTGCCTCAGCCCATTTTGTGAAATAATCGACAGCAACAATAACATATTGGAGCTGACTTTTAGCGATTGGGAAAGGTCCCAAGATATCAATTCCCCATTTTGCAAATGGGCATGGACTCACCATACTTGACAATTCAGCTGCTGGCCGTTGTGGTTCCTTTGCAAATTCCTGGCATTTATGACAAGATTTTACAAAGTTATCCGAATCTCTTCTAATTGTTGGCCAATAAAACCCTGTTCGGAGGACTTGAGCAGCCATGGTGTTTCCTGAGGCATGCATTCCGCATATTCCCTCGTGGATCTCCCTGAGCGTATACAGGCCTTCTTCTTCCGTTATACATTTTGCCGCCGGGTAAGTGAGACAACGGCGAAGAAGCACCCCGTCGTGGTAAGTGCATCTAGCCGCTCTTTTGAGGATCTTCAACTTCTCACTCGCGTTTTCTGGCAGCTTGCCATGCTTGAGATAATTAATCACCGGAATGCGCCAGTCATCGGCTGCCTCTAATACGCATAGCACTTGCTGCTCTTCCATAAAAGAAGGAATGGTGATTTCCTCTACCGTCACATCGGGTGGCATCATTGCCTCAGAGTTTGCTGCCAGCTTGGCAATCTCATCAGCCTCTGCATTTTTCTCTCTTGGGATGTGGTTGATTTCAGCATGAATTCCCATATTTTTAATTTCGGCTAGCTCCTTCTGTACTTTCTTCAAGTACTGAATCATAATCGGCTCTCTAGCCTGAGAATCACCGTTGGCTTGATCAATAATCAATTTTGAGTCTCCGTAGATGACCAAACGGACGCTGGCCGATTATGCATTATCGATCAGATTCCCTCCGATGCGCAATCCTGCCAATAGAGCTTCATATTCGGCCGCATTATTTGATAACGGCCTTGAGATTTTTAAGGCGTACCTCATTTTAATCCCTTCTGGACCTAAAATGATAACGTCGGCTCCCGCTTCGGTTTGATTCTTGGCGCCATCCACAAAGATTGTCCACCGATCTCCGTTCATATCGGGAAGCGGTAAGCAGGCTTCTTCTTTACTTTCTGGCGAAGGAATCCGTTTCTGGACAAACGTGCATTCGGCAATAAAATCAGCCAGCGCCTGGCCTTTGATGGCGGGTCTGGACTGATATTGCAATCCATATTGCTCCAATTCGATGGCCCAAATGACCATTCGGCCAGACGACTCGGGTCTTCTGAAAATCCTTCTTAGAGGCTGGTCTGTCAGCACGACCACCGGATGAGCTTGGAAATACCGGGCCATCTTTCTAGCAGCTTGCAACAGAGCGAAAGCAATTTTTTCAATTTGAGAGTACCTCAGCTCAGCATCCTTCAAGATCCGGCTGATAAAGTGAATCGGCCGATGTATGCCGTTTTCCTCCCGAACCAAGACGGCACTAACCACCTCATCGGCCGCCCCCAAATAAAGAAAAAGGGTGTCCCCCTCTTCGGGTCGAGTTAGCAACAATTCAGATGACAGATACTTCTTCAAGTCGTGAAAAGCCTTTTCACAATCGTCATCCCATCCGAATTGTGCCTTCTTCCGAATGACTTTGAAAAACGGGAGGCATTTCTCGCCCTGCTTGGAGATGAATCGACTCAAAGCAATTATTCTTCCTGTGAGTCGCTGAACCTCCTTCACGCTCTTTGGCGAAACCATGTCCTTGATTGCCTTCAGCTTGGCGGGATTGGGCTGAATTCCTTTTCTGCTGACAACATAACCAAGGAATTTCCCAGTTTGGAAAGCGAACATGCATTTTTTGGGATTTAACTTCATTCCGAATTTTCGCATTATCCCAAATACTTCCTCAAGGTCTCGCAGATGCGCCCCAAAATTTCTGCTTTTCACCAGCATATCGTCAACGTAAACCTCCAGATTTTTCCCGATTAACGGCTCGAAAATCTTATTGGCCGTTCTTTGAAATGTTGCTCCAGCATTCTTCAGACCAAACGGCATAGCCCGATAGCAGTAGGTGGCCTTCGGCGTGATGAAAGCCGTTTTCTCCTCGTCTTCGATCGCCATCGGTATCTGATGATATCCAGAATTGGCATCAAGCGAACTTAGATACTCATATCCAGCCGTTTGATCCACCAATTGCTCTATCCGTGGCAGCGGATAACAGTCATTGGGGCATGCCTCGTTTAGGTCGGTGAAATCAATACACATCCTCCACTCCCCGTTTGGCTTTCTCACTACCACTGGATTAGCTAACCATGGTGGATACTGAACCTCTCGGATGAAGTTAGCCTTTAAGAGCTTGTCCACTTCTTTCTCAATTGCATCTGCTTTTTCTTTGGAGAAGGCTCGCCGTTTCTGTTGCACTGGCCTGGCATTCGGGTACACGTTCAATCGGTGCTCTGCCGTTTCCCTCGAAAGGCTCGGTATGTCCGTCGGGACCCAGGCGAATTCTCCTCTGCACTTGTTTAACAGAAACGCAAGCTGGTCACACTCTCCCTTGCTCAGCTTCTCGCTTATTAAAAAATGCTCAGTGGGCAGATCAGCCACCGACACTTGGGCCATTCTCTCCAATGGCTGCGTACGCTGCTCCTCATCATCTTCTAATGAATCGTCCGCTATGCAAACATAGCGATCACAGCAACCATCAATCATTGTGATGTAGCATTCAGCAGCTACCTTCTGATCTCCTCGGATCGTAACCACGCCATCCCAGGAAGGGTATTTCATCTTCAAATGCCTTTGCGATATTACGACACCGAGAGCATTTAAAAACGGACGCCCCAAGATCACATTGTATGGCAGGTTTAAGTCCACCACCAGAAATAGCTGCTGCTCCTTTCTGCGGGAGCTGTCTTCCACAAAAAAGATTGACAGAAAAGTTAAGCCTACCACAGGAATGGGAACGCCGTTTACCCCGATGATCGGCCGTCGGCAAGGCTTCAAGTCTGGCTTAGGTCCTTGCAAACGGTTAAAGGCGTTGGCAGAAATGAGGTTCACAGCACTTCCGTTGTCCACCAGTGTCCGCCTGACTCCGCAATCGGCAATGATGGCTGTTACCACTAATGCTTCATTCTGAGGATATGTCACTCCGATCTCATCCTCCTCTGAAAATGTTATGGCCATTCGGTCCAGCTCCGATAGGCCTGTTTTCTCCCCAACGGGATCATTCCGCTTTCTCTTTTCCCCAATCGGTACATCCTCCGATTCCTCCTGCTGGGTTCCTCCCGCTATCAAATTGATCATGGGGAACTCATCGAGAGAGGTTGTCAACACCTGCTGCTTTCCTCTGTCTCTCTGGACACTGGTTCCGGCTGCATTGGGATCGGCTTCCGCTTCTCTCCTGTTGTCGTCAGTTCGATCCTCCCTGGCCCTATTTCGAGCCTTGGCCGCAAATTCGCCCAAATAGCCCTCTTCAATTAACTTTTCAATAGCCTTTTTCAGGGAGAAACAATCCTCTGTGTCATGCCCTTTTGCCTTATGGAAACAGCAGTAGGAATCCTTATGCGGTCCCATAACGACGCGGGGCTTGCGCTTGGGATACTGAATTGGCAATCTCCGTTCTTCTATGATGGCGAAGATCTCCGCCACCGGCTTGGTTAGCAACAAAGCGGAGGAGTCCGCGAGGCGATCCATCTGTCGGGCTCCAGCCGTTTGCTTCTTTTCTCCCTGTTTGCGGACAGCCGTTCCTTTCTTTGGGGGATCGGACTCCTCCCGTTTCTTCCGCTGGAAGTCTGCTTCTTCCATCCTCGCATATTTGTCCACCTCGATCCGCAAGAGGTCCAAGGTCTTTGGTGTGCTCGCAATTAGAGCATTCTCCAACTCCCGATACCTGCAGTTCCTCCTCAAAGCCTCAGCTGCAAAGTTTGGCGCGACGTCGGGCAGAGTCGCCAACTCGGCATTGAATCTGGCAACATACACCGTTAAGGATTCCCCCGACTTTCGCACCATATCAAACAGAATCGCTGGAGACTTTTCCACAGGAATACAAGAGCTAAATCGGCTTGTGAAAACTTTCGCCAACTGCTCAAAACTGTCGACAGATCCGGCGGGCAATTTCTCAAACCAGGTGTTGGCGATTCCCTTCAGAGTCATCACGAATATTTGGCATAGCGCCTCATCCTTTCTAGTGAAAAACTTAACATGTTTTTTTACCAAACTCACATGAACTGTCGGATCTGTCGTCCCCATGTAAGAATCGGTTGGCAATTTGACGTGTCTGCTCAGCCGATGCTTCCTAACCCGAAAGGTTAAAGGATTCTTTGGATCATCATCTTGCTCTTCACGAGCTCGTAGGGAGGCAGAGCCTCTGGGAGCGTCCCGATCAGCCCTCTCGCGATCCCTTCTCGACTGAGGCCGATCCATTGACCTCTCTCGACCTCTTCCTCTCTCGGACCTTCCTTCTACTGACTGCCTCTGGCTCCTTCTTGGGCTACGCTGGACTGCCCGGCTATTAGCCTCTCCCATGTTGTCCAGGTATCCTTCCCCTCTGATCGAATTTTCACTCTGACGGGGTAGCCGGAGTTCATTCAAGGGATTTTCCCGTTGAGCTGGCTGACTGACGTGTTGGAGGATAGATCTGACTGGCTGGGGTGCCATGGGCGGAGGCACTAAAGGCGGAGTCACCGCGGGTTGATCATGGACATGCCGGGGAATGATCTGTTGGGAAAAGATCTGCTGGGGGAGGATTTGCTGTTGAACGGGCGGAGGGATTCTTCCCATAAACGTTTGCATCATCATATCCATCCGTCGATGCAAGGCGGCGAACTCATGCATGACTTCTGGTGGGATGACTGCTGCTGTAGACGGTACAGGTTGTGGAGTGCTGGGAAGTAACGCTTCTGGAATTTCTGGGAAATTAAGCCGGCGGGCTGCGGCGTTCATTTCCACACGGGAAGATGAGACGTGAGGAGGTGGGGTTGAATACTGACCAGCAGCACCACTGGCGGGTTGATTTGATTGAAAGTTTGGATCGGATGCCATTTCGGAAATGATAAAACCCCAATAAGATTGAAAAAGGAAGAGCTTTGAGTTCCAAGGCTGCTCACTCAAAAACTCAAAAGCTCTCAATGAAAGCACCAAATGATAATCCGTTGAACGGGATGAGGGGTTTTTGGTAAAGTGGCACGCTGGAGGGTGGTAGCTTGAGCTCCGTGAGGGACCTGCACAGTGCCGGAAGTGTTTTCCGGCCTAAAAACTCCAATGCCAAAGTCAGTATATCAGGTTAAGTGTAGGAAAGAATGTGTATATGTTTTTCTCCCTCCCTCAGTAAGAGAAGGAACTTCCTTTATATACCTCCCCCTAGCCCTTAGGTTGGGCTAGAGTTGTTAGATCCTCTGACATCCCTTCCCTTTTTTCCCGTAGCAGGTGGTCTAGGAGTAGGGGCTCATCATTATAACGTGGGGTGGAGACCTCACTTTAGGGGAATAGAGTCGTCCCCTTGTCCAGTTGTCAGATGATGAATTGATGGGAGCAGGTTATCCTCCCTGCCAACCTTGACTAAATGTACACTGACTATGGGGTATTATATAAATAATATCTGTGAGGGGAGCTTAATTTCTGTGCCCAATCGGTACGATGCCGTTGGGGCGGAATCGGCAGGCTGCCGTTGTGTAGAATCGGCTGGGTGCCGTTTTGGATCACATTGACCAGGCCAGGGTATATAACGGCGCCGACCCGTTTCCTCCTGCTTGGGCGGATGGATCGGCCTTGTCCCGATTTGAGACAATCGGGCTAGACTTGTCCTTTGGTCACTTGTTCCTGTTGACTCGGTCAAACGGTCGCGATGCCGTTTTGGCTGGTCAACAGTACTTTGTGAAGGTGCAAAGTCCATTATGCCCTTCTGATAATTTTATGTATTATCAACATGTGAGTTCGTTGTGAGATGTCTAGAAGTAGTACTCAAAAATCATAATTTATGAACGAAACTTTTAAGTGAAAGAGCTCGTAATTTAGGAGTCCCGTGTTTATGTTACTTAATTTATATTCGTATTCTTTGTAAAAAGTAAAGAAAAAAAAAGATAGTGAATGAGTATTTAAATTCGAGTTTTACTTTATTTATAGATAGCTGAATTAGTTGGTTACGTAATATAATCTAGTAAAAATATCAGCTAAAATTCAAATTCGAATCTGGTTTCGCCTGTATAGATATTTGAACCAGTGGGGAACGACCGAGCAGCCGCCTCATATATACTGTTAGATTCATCTCATCTCATGCTATACACGAACCCTTCAAATGTCATACACCATCATCCTTCATAATCTTTGACCAAAGCTCAATAATGGCCGACCAAATTCTCATGACAATGATGGTAATAATTGAGTAAAGAAAATAAATTATTAAAGTCCCTTAATTTTTAAAGCCTTTACAATTTGATACATCAAGTAAAGTTTGTTTCCACTACATCCTAGTTGTTTTTTCATAGAAAAAAAATTAATAAATAAGTCAGTTTATTTGAATTTTGTAATATCACATGGAAAACACAATCATGGAAAATTAGAAAAATTCAAGGAAAACGTAATGTAACTTTTCATCCTTGAATTTTCAGCAATGTTCATTTCTACCCTTATTAAATTTTATTTCTAAGATGCTAATCAGTCCAATCAATATCATTAACCACAAAGCGCATCCCTTAATGTTCAAGAGAGACTGCTGCTAATGAACTTGATAATGATTGAGCAGACATCCGGAGATAAAAAAGTAAAAATAAAAACGAGCTTGATATTGAATTTTATTTCATTTGGCGAAAGGTTTCTTATTTTGAAGAAATATTTTTAAAAAATAAAAATAAAAAATTTAGTTACGGTATCAAGAATCGAACCCACACATCATAAAAATGATATATACTAATCAACTAAATTACAACGAAGAAATAGTTAATCTGGTATGATCATATCTACAATATTGCTTTCCATAAAAAATGAGAAAATTGAACAAAAAGTCAGCTTGGTTGGTTCTAATAAATAAATAATAAACCTAAATTGGGCCTGCAGAAACATGTATTTAATTAATTTTAATTTTAATATAATCTAATTAGTAACTATATGCTATAAAATAATTTCTACAAGCTGTAAGCAATTGCGTCAAGAAGCATTATTCTATTGATTGTGTATGTTTGCAGCAGAACAGTGGAGATTGATTATAATTAAAGTGGTAGCGATTGGATCTTGGATGATTTAAAAAAAAAATAGTAAAAAATATTTAAAAAATAATAATTAACACGCCATTGATTTTTTAAAATAATAGTTTTTTTAAACAAAATTTCTTCTGTAAATATTGTGAACTGAAATTAATAACTTTGAAGAACATAACAACTTCATTGGCAAAAAATAATATATAGTCCACAAGAAATATTAAGAGTATATAAACTACATAAAAAACTCTATAGTTTATAAAATGTCCCGCTTAGTTCTCATAAGTTAAAAGCTTGCAATGTAGAGCCTATAATTTTTAGAAATTAGTTGTACTTTAACATTTCTGTTAGTTAAAAAAATAAAAAATGGTCAAAAATAATAATAAAAAATTGAGAGAAAATGTAACAAATGTGGAAGAGTGTTTGATAAAATAAAAGGAAAACATATTTAAAAATTGAAAAATGGGAAAAAAAATTTAATCCTTTTTTTAAATTTTTTATACAAATTTTATAATTTTTACCAATTATTTCTCTCTTTTTTCAACTATCATAACAGTTAAAATTGTAGTAAGTTTTAGAAAACTTTACGATTTATATTGAAAGTGTTTAAATTATAGGGCACAAAATAGAACATTTTGTAAAATATAACGTGTATTTTTTTTTTTTAGTTTAGGCTGGGATGGATTTTATGTGTGATAAACTTTTTCCTAATTTCAACAATCACAATGCCAAAAAAAAAAAAAACTCATGCTATATCTACCAACAGCTGAAATTTGTATAACAAACAGTATCCATTTCTTATGACAATTTAAGATGAGAACATCAGTATTATCGTCAATACAAGAGACTAGCAGTAGCACTAATACCACCGATGTAAAGTGATTTGTGTCCTGATAGTCATCAATACAAGAGACTATGCACCCAAACCCAAGCTCCGATATGTAAAGTGATTGTGTCGTGATAGTCATCAATACAAGAGACTACCGCACCCGAACCCTAGATCCGATATGTAAAGTGATGCTGTCGTTATAGTCATCAATACAAGAGACTACCGCACCCGAACGCAAGCTCCGATACGTAAGATGATTATGTCCTCATAGCTAGGAAGCATGCTCAAATGTAAAGTGAGGCCATGGTGATGCAATGCACTTGCGAGCAACAGAGGAATCACAGAAACAGAAGTACTTTTGCATTTTGTTGCTCAAATCTTTTCTTCAACAACGACTATAACGTGACGTCAATTATATTAGGTCACTGATCGATATGTACAACCTTTGATATGTAGGAAGTATGATCTGTACGTAATTGAGTTGTAAGAGAAGCAGAATTTTGATTTTTCAATACTTCTTCTCGATCGATCGACTTAAGGAAGTGGTCAAATAAGGCCAGTACTACAAAATGCCAATTATAAATGATACAGTAGTTATTTGTTTTTGTGCCGAAACGTGAGAATTCAGGTTTGGTTTCTTCTCTGTCAGCTAATAGCAAGCTAGCCTTTCCTTTAAATCCCACATTTCAACAATTTTAAACATTCAATTAAATGAATGATCTAGACATCACATTCTTTCCTCTACTACAGGATGATGACACGTGTCCAAAAGTGTTAAGAATAATGGTATTCTAATACTATTTTGGGCACGTGTCATCATCCTAGATTATGATATAGGTATACCATGATGTACCCAAGTTTTTTCCCTACTACTACTACTATTCTTATTCTTATTCTTATTCTTATTCTTATTCTTATTCTTCTTATTTTTATTATTATTATTATTATTATTATTATTATTATTATTATTATTATTATTATTATTATTATTATTATTATTATTATTATTATTATTATTATTATTATTATTATTATTATTATTATTATTATTATTATTATTATTATTATTATTATTATTATTATTATTATTATTATTATTATTATTATTATTATTATTATTATTATTATTATTATTATTATTATTATTATTATTATTATTATTATTATTATTAGTATTAGTATTTTATTTTATTTTTTAAGAACCACCCCATTTTACCTAACCTTTACCAAACCAAATGATTTTCAAGTAATTAAAAATCCTGCCATTTAAGTAGTAGACAATACATGCTGTTCTTGGCCCAATATAGAATATCAATGTTGGCTTGTGTTAAATAATTGAGAAAATGTTTGATTAGCAAATATTTTATTGTAATTTAATTAAATAAAATTATTTTTAAGGATAGAGTCATTAAGAAAAAATCAAATATCAAATTTTTTTTTTAAAAAGTTTATAATATTATTAATTATCATTATAATATCATAGATTAAATTCATAATCTACGGCGTAAAAACGGTATGCACTAAACAATTAGAACTATAAATTTACACATTTAAATATCATTTTTTAATAAACTAATCTTCTTCTTTTTTACTTTTGAGTGTTTTAGAAAATAAATTTTCTTATTCTCTTGATGGAATCCAGAAAGGATTACAATAAGTCCCATGGGCCCAAAATGGACAAGAAGAATATGAATAAGCGTCGAAAATAAAGTCCAGGAAAGTGAGCCCAGTGATACAGGCCAATGGCCCACTAAAAATGAAAACATAAATCTCGGATTCTCGTGGTTATATCTTAATATGTATTATGACTATATTTTACTCAAATTGTTTTTTTTTATAACTGGGATGTGAGATGGCTTAATGAATTCTTATTCCGCAAATCCGCCTGGTGGAAATTTTAGGAATTAGCGAAAAAATAAGTTTTAGGAATCGGAAAGAGAAAATTATTAGATACATCTCGTGTACGATGGATATGATCGTCTATTCATAAAAACATAAAATCTACGTCTTATTTTTTAAAAAAAAAATTCAATTCTAATTTCATGTTTATTAATTTGCTCCTAAAGATAACAGTGGACGAACGATATGATACTTACATTCGGTATATTTAATAATTTCTCTAATATTTTGTCTGGTAGCTAGTGCAACTTATTTGGATTTAAGCATAAATTGTAATCCAAATATTTCTTTTTTGGGTTCATACATGTTGGAATTCCAAACTTTGATTTTGATTTTGATTTCTAACTAATATAGATTCTAGCAATGATCCTATGACATAATGACAAGTAGGTTAGGAATATGCTGGCATTTGTCATGTGATGATCTATGAAAGCTTAGGGCTAGCTGCGAATCAATCTGAATTTTGGTAAATGGCATTAAACTTAATTCTATCAACGTGACAAACTTGATCAAATATCATTTTATAAAAAAAAATAACAAGGAATACTTTTGTCACCACTAAGAGTCTTATCAAGTCAGCGTGTTACCATTTTGCACATAATTTTTTATACTTATAAACAAAGACATTGAGATGTAGATGGTTTCATTTTTTTAATTTATTTTTTATTATTATTTGTATAAAAAATAGTAGTTATTACCTGTTTGCGAGCGATAAAGTACCAATAGTGATTTGAGTTTAAGTCTCGTATCTATCAATAAAAAATTAAATACTTTATTCATTTTAATTGTCATAGAAAAGCATACTCTTTACGTCCCGATATGACTGTCTCCTTTGATTTTTCATATAAATTAAAAAAATATAGTGTTTGTGTATTTTTAAATTTTTTTATGAAAAATTGGTGGAAGATAATAATAAAAGGTAATATTAAAAAGTGATGTATTAATAAAATAATTATTTTGGGACGGATGAAAAAGAAAGGTGGACAATCTATTCGACACGGAAGCTATTTATCTTTGATGTCATGGATTCCCTCCATCGAATATGATCACTCTTTAATCTTGTGATTTATGATTTTACTCCTTAATCCTACGTGGGCCTACATTGTTTAATGGTCAAATAAGACCCATTACATTTGGCAGGCATGTAGCTTCTCTTTTTCTCATATATAGATTGGAATTACTCGTAAAAATTCAAATTGATTGATATACATTGGCAAGTGTTAGAAGATAGATGAACAAAGGTACGCAAGCACGACATGGCAATAAAAATGATGCTACCATAAATTCTAATCTCAAGTCTCAACCATTGTTCAAAGATGCCAATGGCAGGAAGTATTTCTTTAATAAGTCCCCCTTTTGAATTTGAAGCAAAAGATGGGTCTATAGAGTATAGAGGAACTTTTGCTTTGCTTTCTCGTTATTGTGTTAAATAGAGAGGAAGAAGATATTAAAATTGGAGCACCAGAACCAGAAGAAGCCAAACATATCACTCCAACTAGTTTCTTCTGTCCCCTGCATGGGGAAAACTAGAGACCCCACCATTATCAGATTTAAAGTTTGTATAGACAATTAGATAGAGATGAGGGTTCGAACTCGAGTCCTTATAGTGAATTTGCGGAAGTGAGAATTTGAAGCCATACTACTGAAAGAGATGGAAAAGAGATGAGATTCACACTGAGTCTTTATTTAACCTTAACCACCTACATGCCCAATAATCACCGCATCATAATAGTCGTGTACTGCTACTAAATAGCGATTCAACGTCACTGTTCAGTGATAGCTCTCAACTTTCTTTTCTTTCTTTTCATTGCAACAGTGATTGAGTGACGGGAGAGGATGAGACGATGGGTCCAGTCCTTAACACTTTCCCTTTAAAGGGCAAAAGGAAAGAAAGCACATACTGCGCCTGGGTGTCACTGGTCATCACCAAAAATAGTAAGAGAGATGAGCAACTCACCACATGTAATGAAGGCAAAGATCAACAACTTCTCACCCTTTACCCAAGTTTCAAGTTCGAATCATGGGAACGAGACGGACAATGCTCTAAGAGGGTCATCCTCCTTAGATTCCGACAATGCTTCAATGAGACCAAAAAATAGACATGAATGTAAAGCCATCATCTTGAAGACATTTGCAAAATAAGATGGAAGTTAAATATAAAATGGCTAATTTCATTTCTACACATTTGAATTGACAACGTGGAGGGCCA
Source organism: Viola odorata (assembly GCA_963691705.1). Taxonomy (NCBI): domain Eukaryota; kingdom Viridiplantae; phylum Streptophyta; class Magnoliopsida; order Malpighiales; family Violaceae; genus Viola; species Viola odorata. Next base: position 63,851,184 of record OY829540.1, read on the forward strand.
AAGGCAACTCCATCTCTACAACTCTAGGGTCAAAAGCAAAACTCCACTAAGCGGAAATAGAAGTAGTTGGAAGAGGCCCCTGAAGCAGTGAGGAAGAACTCGGGAGATAAAACAGGACCTTTGGAGCAAAGCAATTGCTTCGCTATTACAATTGCAATCGCCATCTCCATATCGTTGCACGAATACGGTATCATTATCCAACAATAATACCCCATAACAAATTCATTACAAGTAAATACATTGCTCTCTTCTTGATGGGGGCTTATTAGGAAAAGGCATCCACACAAAAAACACCATCTACTATGAGCAGTGAACAAAAATCCACCACATCACAGAAGGCGTTGAGAAGTCGCATATTATGACCCTTCATGTATAATAATCAATTGCTGGAACTGAAATACTGAATTATATACAGGAGCCTAAATTCCTACCTCAAACCCCACCATTTCATATGCTGGTTGATTTGAGTAGATTCATTGCCTCAAATCTGGCCAGATGCCACATTTTCCGTTAGTAGCAGCGCTGAAGGCCTGTGAATACGATTGAGAAATTCCTCCTCATTGAATCGTTCGTGTAAGCTTGCACTTGGAAATGAAAATGGTATCCGTATAATTTAGGCTACATAGCTTCAAAAGCTCTGCGGACTGCTGCTTCAAGACTGGATTACAACCACTCTGAATTACGAGCAGTAGCTTTGCTGCCAGACCAGCATCCACAGCAACTGATGAGCATTCCTCAGGAGCAAGTTTGCATACGGACCACAAAATTGACAGCGCATATTGAGTACAGCTTTCAGAAATTCTCATCAATAGCCTAACCATGTTTGGTATTGTGTTTGGAGAATCTTTCAACGCAAATCTTCCCTCAGGTACTGCAGACAATGTATCTAATATGGAAAGTGATAACTCCAAGCAAATAGGATCCAAAGAAGGCAATAATTCAACCAACTGAGGGACAACACCAATGCTCACAATCAAACTCCTGACTTCCTTATGCAAGCATATTGATTTGAGGAGGCTGAGCCCTGGCAAAACTCCATTGCTGTGCCTCTTATCCTTTACAACCCTCATCAATCCAACTAATAGGCTATGACTTGAAACGAGTTCAGCTCTAAAATCCTTCACTTCCATCAGTTTCTCAATCAATCTAGTACAATTAATTTTCGTCTGAATTGACCCTTCATTCAATATATCCACCATTAATGAAATTTTTGGAGGCTGCAATAAATTGGACATTGATTCAGAATCAAGCGACAAATGCACTAGAATCCCAATTACCTCAGAACCAACAGCATGTGTGGTAAATGGGCCAAGCAACGATGAAATCACAGCCACTCCACCACTATCAATCACTGCCTTCCTAGCCGTGGCATGTACTGCCACAACTCGTTGCAGCTCCTTCAACGCCTGAACTCGAGCTTGGCCCTTCACTTTCTTCAAAGTCTCAATAAGTTCAGTTGCCCTTCCCTGCACATCTTCAGCTCTCTTCTTCATGAGCAAATACTTTTGCGAATACCAAGTGTAAATCAAATGGCAGAGGGTTCTATTTGGCGTTACTGAGTCATCCCAGAGCTCTTGCATTGTAGTGGGGCAAGTGTAGTGCCCTAAACTGAACCATTTGAGAATGTTGGACCTCTCATACGTTTGGCCAGTGCAAAGAGTAACTGGGTCTTGCATTGGCTCAAGGGAGATAGGGCAGATAAAAACAGAAGGAGCATCTGCTAAATCAAGCTCCTCAATCATCTTCTTTAGATCCAATTTCTCACCAACGCCAGTACCAATAACTGCACCACCACCACCCACACCACCCAAAACCCCATCTTTTACTGCAGTGTCCAGATCCAGGACATGCCCATCAAACCCCACACCCCCATCCCTCCTAGACGACTGATACATAGGCATTCTTGCAAGAATTCAAATCAAAATAATGACCGAGAAAAAAAACCTCTTCTAACCAAAAACAATCCCCTCAAAATCTGCAAATGACAAGCACCCTTCAACGCACATTACATCTAGGTGGCATTTGAGAAAAACAAAAATGGATGGAATGAAAAAAAAACTTAACTGCCCAAATACCCCAATTCCCAAAATCACGCATAAATTACACGAACACCCACTTCCTCTCTTCCCCTAAATATTTTTCCAAAACTTCACCTTCTCCCCCTCTCCATAAATACACCATTTTCTTAAAAGTTTTGTTCTTTTTAAACAAATTGGACAGGTAAGTAAGTCTTACCTAAACAGTAATCGCTCCCTTGCTTGGGAGCCCAGATGTCTGATTTCTCTCATCAACAGATGAATGAGACCCCCACAAGAAAAAGAATTATCAGCACAGGACTCTACTGCTTGCCTCTGCTCTTTCTTGACTCTACTGCTTCTGCACTTTCTTTTTGAGGCAGTTGTTTGAGAGAGAGAGAGAGAGAGAGAGAGAGAGAGAGAGAGAGAGAGAGTGAGAGCTTCACACACGAGAGCAAGGAAGGAGCCCTACACGGAAAATAATAAAAGCTCTGGCAAAAAAAAATTTACTAAAAAGTAATAATTGATGATTGTTGTTTGTGTAATGATAATTTAATAATAACAGAAAAACGAGGAAATTATTTTAGTTTTTTGTTTTGTTTGAAAAAGGTAAAAAATAACTGGATGACCGGGAACAAAGGGTAACCAGCCGGTAAATAAGCCCCCTCGTCTCGAGGACCACACGTGCAGTTATAATTCCTGTCGCCGTAATCCCACACTAATTACATTGATAATTACACTAACACACTTCACTAAGCTATAGTCAAATTACACTTACACCCCTCAATCGCATCTCTGTCCGCAATTTTCAGAAGAAAAAAACCTTAAAAAAACTATATAATGTATGTCGAAATTTACTTTCGAATTACTATTATGTGGATAATTAATTAGTAATTACCATAAAATATGTGCATGTAAAAGAAGTAAAAGTATTTTTTTTTCCCAAAACCATCTAATGATTCAGTCATTATATTGTATGTCGTCTGTTCTAAATTTGAGCCGAGTAGAATTCCAAAAAGTGGTAAAAATATAAAATTTGAAATTTTTTATCTTATTACAATAAAGTGAGTAAATTTTTTTCTAACCTTTACACAAAATTTTAGTAGTTTCTAGATAAAGTTAGAAGATGATACTAGATAGTAAATGGCAATCAATGCTTTGTCTAAATTTTGTCTCTCCCTTAGTCCAAATCTTTACAAGTTCAACATCTAATTTTGTTACCTAAAAGGAGAAACAGAAAACCCAAATCTTTCCAAATTAAAATACGTTTGTTTAATTTGAAAAAGAGGGGCAGCATATATGCGTATTGAAATTATGGAAGGGACAAAGTCGTCTTTTCATGGCAAAGAGATGGTAAGCGCACGGAGCAAAAAGAGAGTTAAGACACTCGATTTCCACTAAAGTCCACCAAACCCCCACGGGCATCAGAACAACTCTTATAATGCTACTCCTTCTGTCTTTTATTAACTGTCGCTTTGATTTTGGATATGCATATTGAGGAGTCCGGATGACTTACTATTTGAGACAATTTTACCCCGAATTTTTTCTCGGACGTTCGTTAATCTTTAACGTACGTTTGAAAAAAAGTACGAATTTTTTTGGAGTCAAATAGTGAGTCATCCGGACTCCTTAATATGCGTATCCAAAATCAAAGTGATAGTTAATAAAAGACGGAGGGAGATGTTTTAATAAATTGAACAATAATTTTTTGTATTTTTTTAATTATTTTGTGAGCGTTGGTTAGAGAGTATATTAAATTAAACATTAGTTTACTAAGATTAAGAAATCTAAGATTTCAATTCAAGAGACTATAGTGGGTCCCATAAGGCTCGGGCTTTTATATATATTTCGAGTAAAGTGCCAGCTAAGCAGTTTGACCATCACAGTTTTTTTTGGTTTGACTGTACGCCTCGGCCTCAGTTGTGTAATGTATGGGAAAAAAGCTTATCCAGTCTTTTCATTTCACTGCCATTTCCCATTTTTCGCTTCTGCCCCGCTTAACGTGCATCCCATCACTTCCAATCTCAAGCTGCTACGTTACTCTCGATTATCCTCCAAACTTAAACAATATTTATTTGAGATGGAAGAGAATAGTAAGTAATTTGAGTAGATATCTCCTATAAGATGTGTGCCAAAGTGTGGACACTAACCTTAGGATTTCCCAATTTTTTTTCAATCAAATGAGCATATCGTGTGTAAATATTAATAAACTCATTGCTGATTGGGTGTTACAACTTAGATTCAGGAGATTAGAGTACCGGCATTCTCATCAGTTTTTCAATCACATACTATTGAGCATTTGAATTTTATTATTAACATGAGACAACGAATTTTATCTAAATATCGATTTCGATTGATATCTTATTTTTATACATACACATATAATTAATTACGCATAAATCTACAAGTATCTAATACACTTTTTTTCCAAATCAAATTATAAGTGTTTAACCGATTATGGTTTATAAATGAATAAAAAGTTAACATTAAAATAATGTGAATAAGCTATTAAATACAATTATTATGTAAATAAACTACAGTAGTAAATACAATTAAAATATGATTTTATTGAGTATATGAACAACGTGAAAATGAACAATTAATTCCTTTAACCTTGACAATTGGATCTCGATAATTGAAATTTGTGCGGAAAAAAATCAGGTTTGGATAAAACGGACTGTATTTAATCAATATAGTTAATATATACAGATATAAACTGAAACGGAACAATAAATTTGTTATTTTATTTTTTATACTGAAATGAGAGATACCATTGGCTACTACTAATTCCATCTCCCTTTCCTAGATAGGCGTAGCTTACGGTTAGAAAAAAGAAACAAATACTTTCATTTGTCAAATAACATAGTAAAGTTGATTGTGTTTTTTTATTTGTTTCTCGTGTTCTTGGTAGTGTTATCACACCTAGAGGGCTAGAACCAACCGGTGATTCAAAAGACTATGAGTTCAGTCCAGTCTAATTGACCGAAAATACATATTGATTGAAAAAAATCGATCAATTTAATTGATTCTTGTATAACCGATGAATTAGTCATGTTAATATCTAACTAGCCGAGTTAACTAAATAACTAAAATATATCGTTTCATTTTTTTGTTCTTCAAACGAGTTTATATTAAAAGAACGTCGTTTTAATCCTGTTTTTGAGAGAGAAAAAACGAAAAGAAAAGCATGCAGCAGGGAATGAAAATTGGAAAAATCTACAACACAAAACCAAAGAAAGCCCTAGGATCTTCTCCTCTTCAATACGGTCAACGCCTACCAGTACTCATTCGACCATCACCTTTGCGACCGCGTCTTCATCTCCAGCCGTAAATATTGTTTCACAAACTGCAGTTAGATATTCAATTTTTTTTTAAAAAAATCAACTGATTTAATTCGATTCAATTTTCTAATATTAAATGGTTTAATATTCAAACGCTTCAAAACAATTTAATAGTTAAATCTAATTGAACCCGGTTGAAATATTGACTCATGATTTCAAGTTTTTGATACGTTTAATTCTTCCATATCTATGCCAAATAAAATCATATTGGTAGGTCAATAATACAAGTTTCCATCTTAATCCTTCATTATTCTGTCTACAAGTCACGTATAAATGATATAATGCCTTAAACTAAAAATCAAATGACTATCATTTTTTGATGGGACCTTTAAATTTTTAATTAAGGGTTTTATCTATACTATTTTTCTTTTTCTATCAGGTAATCTGATTCGAGTACTGTTAAATCTTTAAACAAATATCTTAAATCATCTATTTATATATCGTTTGTTTCGTTTTAAAATTTTGATTAGAAGCTTGGCTCAAGTATTTTTATTTTGTATTGTTTTAATAAGTAATTTTTTTTTAGATGGAGTTTTAATAAGTAATTAGATTATTGTTTTGTGACATTACATATTAAACTAGAAAATCCAATTGTTACACAAACATTAATAATAAACTAAGCCCATCGTATGTACAAAGGTCCAAGTATTATTTCAATCTTCTCTTGCCACGGTCTGTGGGCCATCTTCGTAGCCAAAGCCCAAATTGGGTGAACTAGAGCCCAACAATAACTGGGTTAACTTTGTCTACGTAGAACAAATTTTACTAAATGGACCGGCGGATGTGATAAAATGTGATAAAATTTGAATAATATATTTTAATTTATTTTAATAAAATCTTTAAAATATAAATTTATTTAATATACTTTTTAAAGTACAATTACTTTGTTTAAATTGTATTTAGTGAGTTTTGGTAGTGCAAATGACTATTTTTTGGGGGTTGTTGTCATCCAATTATATATTATTGAAACAACTTCACATTTTGTTCCAGGGGAAAAACCTATGACTACAAATTTCTAGCCATCGGTTTTTTACAATATTCTCTTTCTTTTTTTCTTCTTTGTTTATCGAGACCATCTAATAATTCAGCTTTCTGAATATTTTTTTCTTTTAATAACTATAATAAGCTCGCTAAACATACACTTCTAGGTTTTGCATAATTAATAATTAAAGATTCCAAACTATTATTTTAGTGAGTACGAGTGACACATGCCTTTAATTTTTAACATATAGCATATTTTTGCATCTGCCTAAGATCGGGCCGGCGCTAAGGCGACGTAGGCGACGACCCAACACTTTATTAGCGGCATTACTGATGAAACCATTTGCATAAGCATAAGATTAAAAAAAGCATGGTTTGAAACATTCTCTTGTGACGATTGCTAATTTGTAAATTAGATGAGTCGGTTCATAAGGATCCAACTAACAATTTTTTTTAAATCATCACAGCATTAGGCTAGCTATTTCCTTGATTGGCCGTATTCTATTTTCTCCTACTAATTAATCTAAGTATTTAGATTTGATTTGTAATAAAAAAAAAGCATATAAATTTTAGATTACCTTATGGTAAATAAATACTAAAATTCATTTTTTTCAAGCGCCAGAAACAAATAATTGGTACGAGTGATTTGAAAAAGTTATTGGTTTAAATTTATAGAAAGAGTTATTTGTTGCGGGAGCTTATCAGATGGGAAAAGAAGAAAAATTCTCCAAGCCGTCCAAGGACAGTGGTAGGTAATCAGCTTGTTGACTGTATATTATTCTCTCTTCATAAGAAAATTTTGTTCTTTTTTGCTTGGATTTAGTGTATATTGCAGGCATCACACAAACTATACCTTAATTACTTCACATAATATTATCTCTTAATTAATCTTGTTATATAAACAAATTAGTAGGTACCATAATCCTCATAAATCCTAACATAAATAGCTAGATATTCTCATCATTATAAATTCACAAACAAGAAATACATATGATCTAATCTCTCCTTTCTCCTTGCCACAACCTCCTCCTCCACCATAAAACAAAGAACTCTATATAGTTTCAATTTTCTCAAATGGCCACCACCATTAAAAAGAGTGGCAAAGAGAGCAAGGTGAGCAAATGCATTAAGGCACCCATAAAGATGCTGAGGAGGGTGAAGGACTTCTACATCAGAGGCCTGGCCGAATTGGACCATTGTGAATATGTTACCTTCGGGGAGGCGCATATGGGGTGGTGCCCCGCGCCCCCCATGACTCGGAGCTTTAGCGTTGGATCGGGTGAAAAATCAAGAAACTCCGACGAAGATTATAGAGACCTTGTAAGGGCAGCTTCCGCAAGGAGTAGTAGTAATTTGATGATGAGGAGGAACAAGATTGAGGACGAAACTGGTTTTTCTGGACGAAAACTAGGACTCGATAGGGAAAAATCGGCAGCAGCGCCGCCGAAAGTGCCTAGAAGTGGTAGTGTTGGTATTGGAAGGATTGATGAAGATTATTCTTGTCATTTTGATGATGATGATAATGATGAATATTTCAAGGCCAAGAAGGATGTTTTCCCAAGAAGCAGAAGTGCCTATGCTGTTTCGACAAGATAGGCCAAGAATTGGGATGTTTTTATGAATCCAAGGAAATATAATTAATTATTAAAAATCTGTGTATGAAAAAGAAAAAAATGGGTCTGTAATTGTAACTCGCCAAAATTTCTGGCTTTTCTTGCTGCTATTTTCTTGGAGTTTAATCATTAATATGGCGTTTCTTGTGATAATATTAATATAAATTATCAATCATGTTCAATTTTGGTTTTCAGAGGAAGAAGGTATTTATTGGGAAATTTTGATGAGCTTTAATTAAGCTAGTGAAATTGATCTAGTTAAATTGAATTGCAACTATTAACTGTGTAAATTTTAAATAAGGAGATTCGAATGCCAGATCTAACATTTTTTTACTCTGAAAAAAAGAATAGGTAAAATTCACTTTTACATTCATATAATAAATTACGATAAATCACTATATTTATAATAGAGTCATTTAAACTACTATATTTATTTATTCAATCAATACTAACCATTAATACTTAAAAATTGTAATAGTTGTAAAATAAAGTAGGGGATTCTTTAAAAAAAAGAGAGAGTAGGTGATTAACTTTGTTCATGAAGAAATACCTTTGGTTTGGACGTGATTACCGTTAATACCCATTAATCCCCTTATACAAAAACCTAACTGACTCAAAAATCAAACCAAAATTGTCAGTTCGGTCTGGTTTGAACCTGATTTCTAGTATGATCGTTATGGAGAATCGGACCGAATTGAAATTTTTTACCATCCGGTACCGCACTTTCCTTCTCCACCGGCGCCATCTCTTTTCCCCATCTTTTGACGACCATCTGCTCCTCCTCCTCCTCAGCCACGACCTCATCATCAACCACCGCTTCCACCGCAGCTCGCCACCCATCTTTGCTTTCCTTCTCGAACCACTTGACAGCAACCTGCATCCTCCTCAGAATTGTGTAGAACTCATCCTCCTCCTCATCCGTCGGAGCAATCTTCGCCGCCTCCTCTTCCGCCTTATCCTTATCCTTACCCCTCAGATTCAACTTCTTCTTCCTCACATCCACCTCCTGATCTTCTTTGTTGCCCCTCTTCCTCTTCTCTTTTCCATAATCCATCTCTTTCACAAAATCAACTAATTAAACAATGACATGGTCTAAATGTCACGAAGATTGTGTTGGATGTGGGTGAAAAACTGGCATAATTATATTTAAATGGGTTAATGTGTGGTATAAATTAAATGAGTGTATCTATTTAAAAAAATTCAAATGTAATAAATAAATATATTATCCATATCCACTCATATTCATTTAGAGTATACTCATACCCACTCGAATTTCCCATTTTGTCAAATATATAAAGCGTTAAATAAAGTATTTCTATTTTTTAAAGTAAATAAATGTGGTAATTTATTTAGGTTAATTATGAATACAGTGATTTGTCTCAATTTGCATTAGAAATGTAGAAGTAAATTTTAATTTTAATGTTTTCTAAAATAAATACTAAATTATTAGATGCTAATTAAAGTCTCTGTTTGATTTAGCCAATTCTTGGGTTTTTTCCAGGAAGTCCATCATCCTCTTGTCAGTGTGCTTTTCCTTTTTTTCTTCCATGGAAAATTGAGGAATGGACTGCCACGTGGGGCACTGCCTCCTACTACTAAACGGTCAACATGAGTCAAGTGGGTGAAAAACGACACATTTGTTTCCTAATTCGGTTCAAATACTTTTAAAATATGCATTTTAAACCTCATAGTATTTTCTAAAATTTACAGTTTCAGCCTTTTATATTTGTTACATTTCTCTCTCCAATTTTAATAATTGTATATGATTTTTTGTTTTTTTTTAAAATTAATTACTTAAAATTAATTTTAAAATTTATATTTTTTAAAATTAATTACTAAAAAATTAAAATTATTTTTTTTATTAAATTTTAAATTTTAAATTACAAAATTTAAAAGTATAGAAACTAAAGTGACTTTCTTTTTATAAAACTATAGAGCCCTTTATATACCTTACCTAAATAAATATTAACTAGACACGACCATTCTTTACAATTTCATCTCCTTATATATCCTCTCTGTCTTTTTTATTTTATAAATTTTAATTATCCATATTTGAGTACTATTGAGTTTTTTTACGACTCCCCAGTTATAGATATATATAATATAATTTATTTTACCAATAAATTATTTAATTTAATATTTTAACCCATATTTAATCAAAGTAATCTTATTTATATTCGGTTGATAAATTAAAAGATAAAATACTTTTAGTAGAAAGTCACTCTACACATAAAGGTCAAACTTTTAATTTTTTTTTAATTGATGAGAGTATTAAACTACTCACACGAGCTACTTGCAAAGTTTAGATCTTAGGAAATAGGAACTAACATGTGACATAAGTCATGGAGGGACCGTATTAACAAGTTTGTACCTCATTAGAAAGACCATATTAAGTAAGATAAACCAAAGGGCACAACAGAGTTAGTTTAAGACCCACGCTGACACTTCAAGGTCTCACGTTTAGTATTGGTGTAGCAGTTGCTTTAAAATCTCTGAGGTTTCACTTTGACCTTCAGGCTCTAACACGGTGGAGTGTGGACTAATTTGGTCCGAAAAGGGATTCAAGATACCACATCATATCGGAGAAAATAAATTATATTATAGGGACCAAATTAAACAAAATAGCCTATATGCCCACTTCAAGCACCAAACTGTAAGCCTCTAGTAAATATATCCAACAAAATATAGGAATTTACTTTCTAATCCTTTAATTTTTATTTCTAATTTTATGAAATAAGTCATTATTTATAAATAATTTAGATAGAAAAATTAATTATTGAGTTGATTTGAAGCATCTAAATAATTTAGGAGGGTAATTGAAGAATTTTTTAATTAGGGGGAGATAGTTGAATTTGATCAAAGAAGTGGTTTACATGGATATTCCCCTAAAAATATGGAATTCTTAATTATAATGATCGCAACTGTGTGGCGTACACGCCTGCTTATACTCGTCTTAATTAAGCTTTACCAGCTTAACAGAATACAACAGAACAGAGACACGTGGTTTAATCAATTACAGTATTATTTTGCACTGTGAAATAATTAATTAATCATAAGCATTTCAAGCGTTGAAAAATAAATAAATAAATAAATATACATATATAATATAATAGCGAGGAAAATAATTAAAGTAATGAATATTTTTTACAAGTTGTGGGCAAAGAGAGCTGGATTGACCAAAAATATTACTCCATTTGTTCATAAATAACTGTCTTTCCGAAACAGTAACTTTTAGTAAAGTAAACACTAAAAAGTAAAAAGTTAAATAAAGTGTACAGTAACTTTCAGTAGAAAAATGACAGTTATTCGTGGACGGAGGGAGTAATTAATTTAATGATTTCCTAATTTATTTACACTAAAAATGTAAATTCGCCAACAGTAGAGGAGAGTGGGACCGAGCTGTCAGTGGAGAGGGAGGGTTTTGACTTTTTAATATTTTTTATAAAATGACTTTAGCATAATTTTATGGTTAGATAGAATAAAAAAATATTTTTTTAATAATCTCTAATAGTCAAATATATAACGGGTTGATCGGCGGAGGGACATAGGTGCTAATTTAAACTAAATAGAGGGACAATGGATGTATACTTGGTAAACATAAGGTGCTAAAACTTAAAAGCATTTTATTGCTATTTCAATAAGACCTAGCTTATTTAAATAAAATAAAATAAAACAATAAAAGGTGTATACACTATACAGTATATGTGTAGGTAGTTGGGAATAGTTGGGATGACATCTTCCAATGAGTGATCATATTCCAACCTCTTATATTAAATGTAGAAATGTGTTGATTAGTGATGACGTGGAGAAGATAATAAATTATAAATGTTGCATTCCGGTAGGCAGATGTTTAATTAGAAGGAAATAAATAAAATAACGGTTTATGTCCCTATATTTTTTATTTTTTTAAAAATCGGAGTTAATTTCTAATTCGCTACATATATAAAATAATTAATAACACATGTACCGCTCAAGTTGGAATTATGTAAATTGCAATTATATATAAATCCTCCACCTCCTCCTCCACCTTTATATATACCTTCTCATACAAGAAAATAACTATATAGAGTATATACATATAATTTCAATGTTGCTAGTCATGGATACCAAGACAAGCGGCAAAGAGAGCAAGCTAAGCAAGTACATTAAGGTGCCGATTAAGATACTGAGGAGGGCCATGAACTTATACATCAGAAATTCCGAGCATGTCTCGTTTGGCGCGGCGCCCATTGGGTGCCCCACTGGTGTCATGGTTCGGAGCTATAGTGTTGGGTCATCAGCATCTACAAGATCAAAAAACGGTGGTGATTATAGAGCCGAGCCAGGCTTTTCAAGGTCAGCTTCCACAGGGAATAGCAATAATTTAGGGACCGTGATGAATAGGAGGAAAAGGATTGGGGACGGAACGGATCTTTCTCAAAGAAAACAAGGGCATGATGAGGAAAAATGGCCAACCAAAGTGCCTAGGAGCTCTAGTGTTGGCATTGGGATGATTGATGAAGACAAATCTTGTCGCTTTGATATTGATACTAATTTCAAGAGCAACACTCCTCTTTTATCAAGAACCAAAAGCTATGCTGTTTCCAAAAAAAAATATTGGAGTTTTTAAGCCAACGAAAATTATCTACAAATAGGTTTTTGCCAAAGTTTCTTGTATTTTTATTTATGTTGTGGGCTTTATTGACTTATGTTCACAAATTAAGGGGTGTTTAATACTTTTGCAAATTATGGAACTATTAGCACTCCCGTTTATCTATTCACACTCCTCGTTTTTATATAAAGACAAAAATACCCTCATTATTTTAGCAATTAAAAAACAATGGTTTAATTTTTCTTTTAAAAAAAATTAAAGTAGCTAAAGGATTTTTAATTAAGAATTTGATGGAATTTTTGGCTTTTTGGTGCATGTCAAGGTTAAGTTCGATGCATACCTCCGTTGGTCAATCGCTCTATGTTAAGGAATTTGAATAGACAAATGGTTAAGCTCTATGATTTGATTAGGGAATTTGATCGAGAAATTTTAGCCACTTTTAAAAAAAAAAAAATTTAAATCAGTGTTTTTTAAATAACGAGAGTATTTTTATCTATAGGTAAGAAAATAAGAGTGTGAATAAACAAATGAGAGTGCGAATAGCCCCACTTATTAATTAGTTTGTTGTATGACGTGATGGTTCATGTTTTATTTTAGGAAGTAGATAGATCATGAATTTGATCTCCGGTATGTAATAATAATTAAAATTATTACCATTTTTTTTAAAAATAAAATAAAGAATCTTTATTTTTCTTAACCAGATTTTAAGTCTCGCGTATTAATAGAGAGGTATGTATGGATTGGTCAACTCAGTGGGTTAGAAAACGAGTGGGTTATTAAAAACATAGAAATTGATATATAAAAGTATCATGAATTTGATCTCCGGTATGTAATAATAATTAAAATTATTACCATTTTTTTTTAAAAATAAAATAAAGAATCTTTATCTTTCTTAACCAGATTTTAAGTCTCGCGTATTAGTAGAGAGGTATGTATGGATTGGTCAACTCAGTGGGTTATTAAAAACATAGAAATTGATATATAAAAGTATCATGAATTTGATCTCCGGTATGTAATAATAATTAAAATTATTACCATTTTTTATTAAAAATAAAATAAAGAATCTTTATCTTTCTTAACCAGATTTTAAGTCTCGCGTATTAGTAGAGAGGTATGTATGGATTGGTCAACTCAGTGGGTTAGAAAACGAGTGGGTTATTAAAAACATAGAAATTGATATATAAAAGTATCATGAATTTGATCTCCGGTATGTAATAATAATTAAAATTATTACCATTTTTTATTAAAAATAAAATAAAGAATCTTTATCTTTCTTAACCAGATTTTAAGTCTCGCGTATTAGTAGAGAGGTATGTATGGATTGGTCAACTCAGTGGGTTAGAAAACGAGTGGGTTATTAAAAACATAGAAATTGATATATAAAAGTATCATGAATTTGATCTCCGGTATGTAATAATAATTAAAATTATTACCATTTTTTTTTTAAAATAAAATAAAGAATCTTTATCTTTCTTAACCAGATTTTAAGTCTCGTGTATTAGTAGAGAGGTATGTATGGATTGGTCAACTCAGTGGGTTAGAAAACGAATGGGTTATTAAAAACATAGAAATTGATATATAAAAGTATCATGAATTTGATCTCCGGTATGTAATAATAATTAAAATTATTACCATTTTTTTTTAAAAATAAAATAAAGAATCTTTATCTTTCTTAACTAGATTTTAAGTTTCGCGTATTAGTAGAGAGGTATGTATGGATTGGTCAACTCAATGGGTTAGAAAACGAGTGGGTTATTAAAAACATAGAAATTGATATAAAAGTATGTTGATGTAGCAATTTTTTGTTTTCATTCAAAACCTATCCCTGTCAAGAGTGGGATTTGAACCCACGCCCTTTCGGACCAGTACCTGAAACTGGCACCTTAGACCGCTCGGCCATCTTGACTTATCTGATACTTCATTTTAATTAAGAGTATATTAACGTTTGACAATGTGTGGATTCTTTTAGGACATTTTTATACGAGAGTTTTTGATATTGATATTAACAATGTTGGGACGATCCCATATTTATGGAATCTTATATTTTCTTGTCGTTGTAAATTTTGTCCAATTAAACCTACATAATTACTTATTTTAATAATTTTTATATAATCCACTGTGAATGACAAATTCGCTTAAAATATTAAGATTCGATCTTACCTTTATTACTAAACGATTAATTTAGTCCTAATATCCGTAAAAATAATTCAATTAAACTCTTGCATTTATGGGATCTCTTACTCTCGCATTTGTAAATTGTCTAATCATTTTTTACACAATCCACGGTGAATGATGAATCAAAACCTATGGTTAAATTGCCTAATTGATCTTACTTCTATTACTTAATGATTAATTTAGTTCTCGTGTTCGTAATTTTTTTTAATCAACTTCTTACATTTGTTAAATCTTATATTTCTTCACGTATTTGTAAATTTGGTCCAACTATATAATTATTTCTTATGATGATATTTATAATAAATTAAATTTTGCCCTTAAAATTACATGATTGGAATGAACTATATATATACATATATTTTATTTCAGTCTCTTTTAATCTCTAAAATAATTTTTTAATGATTAATTTTAATTTCAATTCACGGTTGCGGGGCTCAATTTTGTAATAGTACATATACTCAATTGTATAATATAAGGTAGGAGTGTCAATTTGGACTAGACCCGTAGATCCGTCCCGGACACCAGGTTTCGGGCCGGGTTTGGGATCAAAATTTGAACCAGGTCCCGACTAGAAAATTTTCGGGTCTCACCCGGTCGAACCTGACGGATCTCGGGTCTTACCCGACCAAATTAAAAAACCCTAATTCGTTCTTCTTCCTCCTCCAGCAGCCACCACAAATCCCAACCCATAACCATAACTCATAACCACCACACCACCACCTCTATCCCTCACTGCAAACCCAAATCAACAATCGCAACCCAAACCACACAAGCCCATCACCTCTCCCGATCTGCTCGCATCATCACCGTCGCCGGCAACCAAAAATCAAAACCTGCAGGGTTGGACCGTCGCTCCTCCAATTTCAACGCCCAACGGATCAACCACGCCCAAACAGATCCATTTCCGTCACACACCCAAACCATTTCCTCACCGCCACAACCCACCCATCACCCCAAACTGATCCTCACCGCTATGATCCATCAACCCCCAACCAAATCCACCACCGGCCAAACCCATCCACACCATAAAAACCATCACTGGCCTCCAACCCATTAATCGCTGGTGCCGGTAGAACAAGAGAAAAAGAAAAAAAGAAAGAAAAGAAAATGGTGCAGAGGAAAGAAAGAAAAAGGAAAGAAGAAAGAAAGGAAAGAAAAGAAGGAGAGGTAAGAAAGAGAGGAGCCCAACTCAAGAAAAAAAGAAAAAGAAAAAGAAAAAGGAGTCGGGACTGGAATTCTTAGCTCGGTCGGGATCGGGACCAAAATTTGGTCCCGATTTTTGTCGGAACCGGGTCTGATCCGGACCCGAGTGTCTTCGGCCCGAGTGTCTTCGAGTCTAGCCAGGTTCGGATCGGGTTCGGCCCGCAAACTCGTTTTGACAACCCTAATATAAGGTAATGTGTAAGGTAATGTGTAGTACCTGTTAGTGGTTTACAAATATCCAAATAATCAATATGTTCGCCCAACATCAACTTATTAAAAATTAAACGGTTACTTTTGTATTTTATTTATTTATTTTATACATAGAGGTGGGATTCGGTCTCTTTTCGTGTGAATTTTTTTTTAACTATACCAGTTAACAGTCGATAATGATTTTGTGATTAGTGCTCAAAATGATAATCATTTTACTTCCTTCGTCTCAAATTAAGGATTTTGCCTCTTTTAAATTAAATGATAATTCACTATTTTTAGATGGCTTTTCTTCTACCTTACTAATTTATCCATTATTTTTTCCGGAGAAATGATTATTAAAGTAATAAAATATATAAATTAGAATAAGACAAAAATTACTGCTATCAAATATAAACTTAAAAAATATAAAAAATAATTTATTTAAATGTATAAAATATCTAAAAAAATTATTTAATTTGAAACGAAGAAACTAATTACTAACCACAATTTTCTTTTCTTTTTCAATTTATATTTTCACTTTTAATATGTACAAAAGGTTTCTTTTTAACTTTTCTTCACTTCTGCACACTAGCAATGAACCGCGAAGAGAAGAAGCGCAAGTTCCGCGATGCCTTGCTTAACACACTTTATCCGCCGTCGCCGTCACCGTCACGATCCTCACTTCAAGTACATAACAACGACCAAAATCCAGCGACCACTTTACCGGAAACCTTTGATGTAGATCTTATCCCAGGTTTAGATAAATTACTTTCCATTTAATTAGCCAATATAAACCCAACAGTCTTAAAGTTCTTCTTCTAAATGGTGGATTTATATGTTTGCAGATGATTACGGTCAGCAACAAAGTCAATCCTCCTCCTCCTCCTCCTCCTCCTCATCAGAAAATCAGAAAATGATGATAAGAGTGGGCCCCAGAAGCTGAGCAGGGCCCAGAGGAAAAGGATTCGTCAGAGGAAGCTTAAAGAGGATGCTTCACGGCGAGGAAATTTGATTGGGCCACTGATACTGTTGCCCCCATCGAGCAGCGATGAAGATGGGAAAAGCATACCAAGTGTTCGACAAAATGCCAATGAGAGTCAAGGTAAGATGATTTTTTTTGTGAAAATTTCTCGATTAAACGATCTGACGTTTGTTTAAGTAGACGACATGACGCTTGTGTCTGTGTGAAGTCGGTGCTGGACAAGCGCTTGGTGGAAGTAGAGCTAACCAGGGAAAGATGAAGCAAAGAAGGAGGGCCAAGAAAATGGCAAAGGAAGAGAAATTGATGCATCCCAACATGGAGAACAACACTCAAGATTTTTAGTATGGAGTCATCTGATGCTGAGAATCGCGACAAGGATCCAATCGAAACGACCTGCTTTTGTACATTTTCATTTTTCCAATATCATCTCAAATCTCTTATTATGAGTAGGAGACTAAAGTGCTCACATAAGAGACCGAACACGATTTTGTAGTTAGAAAGTAAATGCTTCAAATTCACGGCGAAGTGTGGTGGTACGGGTGATGATTTACTCTTACCGCTTTCAAACCAACGTAATGTTACAACACAGACCTACGTAGTCAAAACTGAGAATTTATAGCCTGAATTAAGGGTACTTATCAACCCCGACTCTATATTTGTCCACGGTTCATCCTACTCTCAAAAAAAGAAAAGCCCATTCTTACATTAATGCCACTGGTTGCAACATGGTAATATTTATCTCCTATTTTATTTTCAGAAGAAAAGAGAGAGGAAAGATTCCAGCACAACATTAAAGTGTTTGTATCATGCTATCGGATCCTTCGCATGTGGTAAACAACATCATTATTATGAATCTGATTTGTTTCCCTAAAGCAAGACAAAACGATGAATTGTAGCGGGGCCACCAAAACTATGCATTAAAAAATCATCCATGGCACTCAAAAGTTCAAAGAATATGGTACTACTATATGAGAAGGGTGAGAAAAGTTTGTTGCTAATGGCCAAATAATCATGATATGATGACTGATTATCACTTATAAGACCACCCCTAATTAGGGAAGGAGCTGTAACATCTCAGACTAATCTGGAAAACAAGAGAAAAGATGAAAAGGCCTTAAACTTCACAACTCTTGCTTAATGTACATTTTGATGCAAATGATGCCTTTAATCAGTTCCTACATCAAGTAAATTTAAGTCCACTTGTGGAACATGGAACTGAACTTCTCAGTCGCAGTCGTGCAAACTGAATGCGGCCATGTCACATGACGGTGTGATAACTGTGTCTTACCCTTACTTTCTGCATTCAGCATAAGGTGAATCATTAGCAGGGATGCCGAAAAACAAGGCACCCGCATTTAAACTTGCACTAATGCCTCTATAATGCAAAACTTCAAAACGAATTCAATCTGCAAAATCAAAAGCCAAGTATCATATGCATTTAGAACAGCTCAGATAATATAACTAACTGTACAAGTTAAGGCTTTATCATTCACACTTTCCCAATAAACGCAACTACCATTAGGCCTTCGCGGCCACAACACCCTTAAAACTACCTCACAGTATCCGACACCAGTCTTAAATGGAAACCAATGAGCTTTTAGGACACATTTTACAATTAAATATAGAATGATGCATCATTTTTTATTGGTGCTCATCGACGAACCATATCCTCCAGATCCATGAAGATATTTTACTTTTAAACCCATTGATGACATTCTTCCTACTCAGTGGATCATCGTCTAAAACAAACAAAATCAAAAGCTAATAAGCCATTTTCCATTAGTGGTCCTATAAGTGATTTTTCAAGCTTTCTGATTTCATGGCAACAAACAATAAATTAAAAGGGGATGGAGGGGATAAAATTAACAAGGGAAATAGAAGTTAAAGCCTATTAGAAAATTTACACACTCCTTTGTCTAAAAAATGTACTATTTAGCCTAAGCAAGATAAAAATTTACAAACCTTGGCTAGATGATTATTGTAGTAACCTAAATTTTCAGTCAACCTAGTGTAGTGTGCGCAAAAAGTTTGTCAAAATAACATCAAGTGCTCTGCTAGCCATTACTTATTTACATGCATACCTAAGTTTATCATGAAAAAGTAAGTGAAAGGAGAAAACAGTCATCATCAAAATACAAAGAGATGAAAAAAAGCTCTTTGTTTTTTAAGTAAGGGGGCAAATTTTAATATATTTAAAAATCTAAAGGACCACAGTAATCATTTATAGAAAATAAGATTACCCCACCAAACTGTGCCTAGCTTCGTCAGTGTAGCCAGCCAAGAATCAAACAACATCATGGTTCCATCATTCAGGCTAAAATAGTGCATTATCCTTCAATCATGCACTTATTAATAGTATTAATTCAGGTAAAGTATTCTCAAGTGCTAAAGAAAACAGTCAAAAGCTAAAGCAACCAATAATCAATAGAATCCTGAGATACCGATCTCAAAAGTATTAATCACACATGCTTCTGAATAACTTCTTCAGGGGCAACACACCAATTCAATTATTTAAATGAGCTTAAAATGACAGCCCATGTGCATCCCAAATCCATAAACCCAAAGTTTTTTTTTGAAAAATGCCCCACTTGTACTAATATGTGTTCAATGGAAAGATATCAACGCATTGGGGTAGCTCAGGTACGATATGCCGGTTCATATTATAAGATCTTGTCAATACTATTTCAATGGTAGTCCCTTCGTCGACGCCCAAGACTGTTCTACCCCTTATCGACTGCAATTAACTACAAAGACTGGTCAAGTTTAGATGAGTACAAGAATACAAGCAGCCCCTCCACCACCACTAACGTAAAATAACGACGACTCCACAGCGGCCCAATTACGAGCAATCAACAACCACAAATATCATAGGGTTGCACAGAGAACCTAACATCAATAATTGAATGCTGTCACAATCCTTTTTTTTGTATCACTTATTCATGTGAAGCACTGAAACAACACTAAAGTTACTATCATATACAAGTATGACTCCTAGAACAGAACAGCAAAGAAGCATCCATGGAAGAAAAAAACAAAAGAACCACTCATCAATTACCACAGTAAGAACACGAAGATTTACCTCAATGCTTTTTTTCACCAAGGCCCTTCATCAGGATAATCAAATGGCGTCTCCACCACATGGCTGGAATCCGATAAATCCGGGTGCACGAACCCATACTTTCTCAGCACCTGATTATCCGCAAAATTCAAGGACTTCACCATCCCATTCCAACACGTATCCCCACCGTACATCTGATTGTGGTCCCCACTGCACGGCTGACACCCTGTGAAATGCGTCACAAACGGCCGTCGCCAGCTCCCTTTCCCGTTACCGGCCTCCTTCAAGTGTGGCTCCCTAAACGCAGCGTATTGCAGGCTCACCTTCTCCGCATGTCGTCGCCTCAACCTTCCGTCCTCTCGCTCGATCTCCATGTACTTCTCCGTGATGTTGTCGTATGTCGGCATAATATCCACCCAATACCCTTCAAAATAGTACTCCCCCTCTAAATAGACCTTCTCCATCAACCTCTTGTCCTGGTACAACATGTAAATCAGCGCCGATTGGTCATCGGATTCCGGGAACAGCTTGTCCTTGAACAGAGACCGTTGGATTCGGCCCCATTTAGCGTAATCCTTGCTGATCGGACCCATATTGGCCCATCTCTCCATGAAATCCAGCGACCACTGGCAATTCCTGATCAAGAACACGCCGGCATTCAAACCAGTCCAGCTTTTCTTGTTATAAATCTCCTTCGCCCACCCATGGACCACGAGGTTATGATTCCTGTAATCGTACCGTTTTAATGGAAGCCTGTACTCCATGTCCGTGAACATGGCGTCGGAATCCACCCACCAGATCCACTCCGCTTCCGGGTGGGCAAGCATCGCCGCCTTCACCACCGGCAGCTTAGCCCAGTAGCTTGGCATCTTGGGGTTGAGCAGAAGGTTGTTGTAGAAGATATCATATCCATGGATGCGACAGTAGTCCACTTTGTTCTTGAAGAACCTCAACAGCAGATGATCCCCAATCGGGTTCTTACAAGGCTTCGGCTGCGACCCCGTAACCATCACCACGCGCTCACGCGCTCCAGCAGCAAACGACGGATGACGCTTCAGCCACTCCTGCCTCTTCCTATCCCAGTCCTCAACAGACTTCTCGATCGAGTAACTCAACTCAGGATCGTCGTAATACGTCAAATCAGGCGGGTCGTAGCCCAAATTCTCACCCGCAACGCAGGATTGCGAACCCGACCCGGATTTCAACTTCGGATTTACTACCATTTTGGGGTAGATGTTGGGTGCAGCGAAGGACCAGAGAGACCATACTAGGAAAAAAGCGAATAGAGCTCCCGCTAGGTACAGGAGGGAATCGGAAACCCAAGAAGGTTTATTATGCCTAAGAATGCTAGATTTAGCCATGGGAGGATACTGGTTGGACTTAGAAGAGAAGTCTACTGGTGTGACCATCATAAGAAAACAGCAGGGAGGAAAGATAAAGCTACAAGCTCTAGACTTGGCACTTGGGTTTATTTACACATGGTAGAAATCTAGGGTTTCAAATTGCAATGTGTAATTGGGGGATTGTTTTTAACTAAATTTGGAAGAATGGGATTTGGATTTTACAGAGAAGATGATGACAAGTTTGCTGTGATTGAGGAATTTATTTTGAGGGGAGTAGTAGTAGGTTTAAGCGAGCGTCGGTTTGGTGGCGCCGACGGGGCTAAAATGCGCTTGGAGGGAGGGAGGGAGGGAGAGTACTGGTAGAGTGGCGTGAAGATCGGCGACATTTTTTTAAGTATTTTTTGTTTGAGGTGATAAGGATTTGATAGTGACACGTGGCAGTGTCAAGTGAGAGTGACCGACAGATTTTCTGGCTCTTATTTGGGTTTTTCCTGGTCTAATCTCCGTCATTTACGTTTTAATTGTCTTAAAGAAGTGTGTTTAATGTCTATTGACAATCTTTAGAAATATTTATGAAAAAAACACAAATAATATACTCCCTCCTTTCCCAAAAGAATGATATTTACTGTTCCGGCACGTATCTAAAAGCGACCGAATGATTCACTATTTGATCTCAAAAAATTTCGTACTTTTTTTCGAATGTACGTTAATCTTTAACGTACTTTCGAGAAAAAAGTTAAAATTAGCAGTAAAATTGTCTCAAATAATGAGTCATTCGGATGCCTTAAAATGCTTGCCGGAATAGTAAACGTCATTCTTTTGGGGAAGGAGGGAGTACTTAGTAATTTGAAGGGGTTATAGCATAAAGGCCCCCTGTACTATCGCGAAAAACAGAATCTTTTCCTGTACTTTAAAAAGTTATGAACGGATCCCTGTACTATTGGTCAGTGGCAAAAAGGTCCAAACAGTTAGTCAAACTAATAGAATGTTAGTTTTGACATGTGACAACAGGTTACCAAAAAAAAAAACCTATTGTTATCTTTTTTTTCCTTTAAAATTTTAAAAAAATAATGTAATTAATTTTAAAATTCTAAAAAATAATGTAATTAATTTTAAAAATTCAGAAAAATAATTTAATTAATTTAAAAGATTCTAAAAATAATGTATTAATTTAAAAAATTCAGAAAAATATTTTATATTATTTTTAAAAATTCAAAAAAATGTAAAAATTCAAAAAATGTAAAAAAACAGATAAAATGTAAAAATTCTAAAAAAAATATAAATTAAAAAAATTATTCTTTTCAGTAACAATAAATAATATAAAACTTAATTGGTCTTATTTATTTTACTCTTTTTTTAATTTTAGTTTCAGTAATTATTTTAATTTTAGTTTACACCAAAAATAGTTTAAAAATAGTATTCAGAAATTAAAAAGAAAAAAATAGTTTAAATAACATCTTTATTTATAACCCAGCAGCCAATCTACTCCCAAACCCTACAACCCCAAAACATCATCTTCTTCCCTCAAGTAGCACCGCCTCCAGCCACCACCTCTTTTCTTTTTTTCTTTTTTTCTTTTTTTCTTTTTTCTTTTCTTTTTTCTTTCTACTTTTCTTTTCTTTTCTTTTCTTATCTTCCCTTTTCTTTTTCTTTACTGTTTGGATTGGGTTTGAGTGTGTGGTGGTTGTGGTGTTGGGTAAGGCGGTATGTTGGTTTTGGGTGCGTGGTGGCTGAGCGGATAGTTGTGGTGTGCGTCTGTGGTGGCTGAGGCGGGTTTGGTGAGTGGCAGTGGCGGTGGTGTTTGGTCAGTGTTGTGGTTTGATGGGCTTGGCAGTGGCGGTTTGGCCGGAGGGATTGGGTGGTTTAATTTGGTTTTGGTTCGGCGGTTGTTGGAGGCGGAGAAGCGACTGCGGTTGTGATGGGTGGCCGGTTGTTTTGGGTGTGGCTGGCGATGGCTGGGTTTTATTAATTGGGAGGAGGGTTGAATTTTAATTTGCAGGATTGAATTGAGATTTGGACACTGGTTGATTGAATTGAGATTTGGACACTGGTTGATTGAATTGGGATTTGCAGGAGGGGTTGATAATGAAAGAAGAAAAAAAACAAAAATATATGAAATAAATAAATATTTTTCTGAATTTTTTAAATTAATTATATTAATTTTCTGAATTTTAAAATTAATTATATTATTTTTTTGAATTTTTTAAACTAATTACGTTATTTTTTTAGATTTTAAAAATTAATTATATTTTTTTCTACATTTTAAAAGAAATGAAAAAAAAAGAACAACAGGGAAGGAAAAAAATAGGAACCAGCAATCCTGGGTCAAAATTAACAGTCAGTTAGTTTGACTGTTAGTTTTGGCCCTTTTGCCACTGACCAATAGTACAGGGATCTGTTCATAACTTTCTAAAGTACAAGGGAGGAGTCTATTTTTCGCGATAGTACCCTAAACGATAGTACAGGGGGCTTTTATGCTATTACTCCTAATTTGAATGATTGATTTTAATTTCGAAACATTTCATTGAATAATTTGGCCATTAAATTTTAATTTTCCTTAAATTACCACTAATATTTGTATCTCTGTTAAACAATTTTACCACCCGACCACTCACTAATCAATAAATTTTTTGCGAATCCTTTTAAAGACGTTAGAGTTTTAGCTCTAATTTCCTACGTTTACTCAAGAAAAAATTAGCAAATTGGTCATAAAAGGACGCTATTTTTATAATTGTCCTAAAACAATGTCATTTTGGAGAAAAAATTCAAAAGAGACGCAAAATAATTTCAAAAAATGTTTCAAATTTTAAAAAATTATCCAATTTTATTTTAAAATTTCATAAAAGTCAAGAAAATAAGAAAATGATTTAAAAGATTGGTGATGCTTTATAGTAATTAGAAGAAAAAAAATAAGAATTGAAAAGACTAAAAAGACCTCCAAATATATTTAAAATTTCGAACTGAAAAAATAACCTCCGCACTTCATCGGATCCATTCTTCTTCCTTCCGTTATGTCATCTTGTCCACCTAGTTCCCCATATTGCCACCACTCTTCTCATCCCCGATATTGGCACTCTTCGCCAACGCCTCCTTCCTTTAGTGCGATACGATGATGGTGTGAAGAATGAAAAAGGGAGAAAGGGAGAAAGGGAGAAGACAAAATTTGTATTGTCTGTGTTGGTTGTCACTTGTGAGTTGTGAGGTGAGGCTTGACTCTTGAGGCAGACCTGTTTTTGGACCGAGAATAATGCTTTATTGGGCCATTTATTTGGGCCAAGAATGAGACTCGCTAAGGCATAATAGAATTGAGCCACGATCATAACTCGTTACAATGCATGGTTTATACAAGTCCACCAATGCTTTTTAC
This sequence comes from Viola odorata, assembly GCA_963691705.1. Taxonomy (NCBI): domain Eukaryota; kingdom Viridiplantae; phylum Streptophyta; class Magnoliopsida; order Malpighiales; family Violaceae; genus Viola; species Viola odorata. The sequence goes on from OY829540.1 coordinate 63,876,042, forward strand.
CAAAAATAGACACGAGGTGAAATTAGGAGCAAAACACCACCGGGCAGCCGAGCTTGCAGCTTATTAGTACTTTTTGAAAAACATGGAGGAGTTCAGTCTCGAATTTGTACTGTCAGCAGAAGTTTGTTTTCCATCATTCAGACGAATCCCTTCGATGCTATTTCGCATTGCGATACTGCATTCCTCTTGCCAGCAGAAGTTTGTTTTCCATCATTTAGTGCTATTTCGCGTGGTATGCTCTCAAATCTACACCATGTTTTGTACATAACACACGTATCTTACCGTGCGTGCTCGAACATTCTACCGCGGAACTCATCTCTACAAAAAAGATTCAAAACATATTCATGAATGAAGCCTTCTACTCTCCCCAGACTTCCAACTTTATTTTAACAAATACTTACACTTAACTCATTGGATCTCACAATATGAAGGTGTTAGCTGCTGCATATCTACAAATCAAAGATCAATGAAATCTCTAGCACGATTAGATAAATCAGAAGATCTTTTACCTTCAAGTGGACTTGATTGATGGGGTTGAGGCATTGATCACAATTCACTTCTTCCGCAATTTCTAACGACAACGTCAAAATGACAATCGATCTTCATTTGTAATTTGGTGAATGTCGAAACAAAACTTTAATACACTGAAAGCAGGAAAACAAGAAATACAATCGAACACTGATATTTTAAAAAACACTCAACAGCCGTTATTGCTTAAAGACGCACGGTGATGGAGACACCAATCACAAAATAGGGACAACAAAGAAGCATACAGCAACACTGAAACAGAGGTAGGAGCTTAAAGAGCAGAGAGACAGAGTAAACTCAAACCATAAACAATCTGTGTTAAAAAAAAACAAACATAAACAAGCACATGCCCCAAGAAAAAACTATTAGATTATTATGATATACTAACTTCTACAACTATATAAGCATAAAAATAATGTATTCCACTAATCGCGGATCCACCATGATCGCAGTGCTTAAACAGTCAGAATAAGACCTACAACGTCAAAACCAAGCCTACATAATATAATTTAAACCATGCATTGGTACAAGCCCACAAAATCTAAATTAGACATTTAATCAAAATCAATCCAAAATGGCCAGACCAGTATAACCTTACTGATTTTTTTTTTTGGGACTAATTATTACTTATAAGACCACCCCTAACTACAGTAAGAGCTGTTACATCTCAGGACATGCACGCCAACTGATCTCAAAAACAAGAGAAAGAGATTTACATGGTTACATGTTCAGAAATACAGAATGATAAGCTTGATGTACATTTTTTATACAAACGATGGCTATCATCAGCTCCTACCTCAGGCAATTAAGTCCACTTGCGGAATATGGAACCTGAAGGAATTCAAATGAAGCCATATCACTTGATGGCATGAACCGTGGATGTACTGTGCCCTAGCCTTACTTTCTGCATTCAACAAAAGGCGAATTTAGCAGGGGCGCCAAAAAGCAAGGCACCTGCACTTAATCTTGCACTACACGTCTATAATGCAAAATCTGAAACGGATACAATCTGCTTAATCAAAAGCCAAGCACCATCTTTTTATTCACAGATTAGATAGTAACTAACTACACAAGCTGAAGCCTTAATCATTCACACTTTTCCAACAAACACAACTGCCGTAACGCCTTGGTGGCGACAGCAACCGTAAAACTCCATATCAGTATCTCAGGACATGTTTTAAGATCAATTATAGAATGATCCATCATTTTCATTGGTGCTCATGGACGAATTATATCCTCTGGCAACCTATGCATGCAATCTTTCAATTTTCATTCCATTGATGACATTTTTCCACACACGAACGATCAAAAGCTAATAAACTATTTTCCCATTACTAGTCCTGATTTTTCACGATTTCCAAATGCATGGCAACAAACATTAAAACTAAAAGGGGATGGAGGGGATCAAGTTCTTCTTTTTCATCGTATGCCCCGGAGTGGACATGGAGGAGATAAAATTAACAAGAAACCTAAAACCTAACCAGAAAATTTACACAACTCTTTTTGTCTAAAAATTGCAGTGTTTAGCCTAAGCAAGATAAAGATCTAGAAACCTTGGCTAGCTGATTATACTATAGTATCCTAAAATTTCAAAGTAGTATGCAATATGTACAAAATTTTGTCAAAACAAAAGACAAGTTCTCCGCTAGCCATTACTTAATTTACAGGCATACATAAGTTTATCACGAAAAAGTAAATGATAGGGGGCAAAAACACCCGTCATCACAGTAAAATAGGGGGGCAATTTAAATCTCTTTTAGAATCTAGAGGACCACACAGTAATCATGTATAGAAAATACAATTGCCCCACTAAACTGTGCCTGGCTTCATCAGTGTAGCCAGCCAAGAATCAAACAACATCATGGTTCCATCATTCAAGCTACAATGGTTTTGATATGTGGAACATTTTATGCTTCAATCATGCACTTGTTGAAGGCCTAAAAGGCCCTGGCAAGACCAGTAAAGTATTCTCAAGTGCTAAAGAAAACAGTCAAAAGCTAAAGCAAACAAACAAATCCTGAGTCAGAACTGTTAATAACACATGCCTCCGAATAACTTTTTCAGGTGGTAACACACCATGCACTTAACATGTACAGCCCATGAACATTCCATGGGCCATAAATCCAAATTTAGTTTCCACAACAGCTCTATCTTTTAAAAAAATGCCCACTTGATGCGAATCCTCGCACAAACCCTAATTTGTCGCACGCCACACGCGCATGCACCATGCGGCTAGAGCCATGGAAGGCGAGAGAGCACGCCAAGGAAGAAGCGAGGAGCCAAGAGAGGTTAAGGCGGACCTTGCGCATGGAGACAAGGTCAAAGGCACGAGCAGGTCGAGTTGTGGCACGAAGGAAGCACATAGCGCACGTGCATGCGCCAACGGACACGACCAAGAGGGCCAACCGAGTCAATGCATGGAAGGCCAACTTTGATCATGACTTTAGCATAAATACAAAACCGATTGGAGTCCTAGGAGAGTCGAGGACAAGTTTGGGGTCAATCGCACGGACGAATTATAAGATGGCTTGGGGTGAATATAAGCGCAACAGGCGCGTTCAAGAGAGCGAAGTCGGTTCAGTTGAGGTTAATTCGAGCGACCAACCTAGTAACATGTATTTTGACATGTTAGTAAGGTTTGGGCCAAGTTTTAGCTCAAACGCACGATGCAATTGAGAGATGGCTCGAGAGCACATTTAGGTGCGCATTGAGCGAGCCAATGGTTACGGGTGTTCATCAGAATTTCAGAATCGGAATTCTGAAATTCCATTCCGTTCCAAAATAAAGTTTGAAAAAAAAAATTCAGAATTTCGGAACTCTGAAATATATATGTAAGTATTTTTGTTTTTAATCCAAGAAGGCAAGACAACAATGCCAACAACACGACGCCGTTCCATCAAACAACCCTAAGGTAAGGCCTAAAGGTCCTAAACACTAAATACTAAATCATCACACGACGCTTTCCTTCTCCTCTCTCGCAGTCACAACCTCGCTCCTCGACGGCGAGGACCCTCGCTCCTCGCAATGTTTCTTCTCCTCTCTCTCTCATCCCTAAATCATCACGACGCTCGCTCCTTCTCTTCTCTCGCAGTCGCAGGCTCGCTCCTCGAAGGCGTCGTCAACTCTCGCAGCCCTGCTCCTCGACGACGAGGACCCTCGCTCCTCTGCAATCGCCGATTCCTTTCTCCTCCCCTCTCCAATCTTCGTTGCTTCTTTTCATCTCCTCTGGTAAGTCCAAACCCTAATTTTGAAATTCCTTATTTCTTGGTTGCATGCTTGCAGGCTGCAACTGCCAAGAAGGATGCAAAATAATTAAATTAATTAGCAAACATGTAGTCATGTATTTAATTTTTGAAATATTATGTTCTTGCTCAAACATATAGTCATGTCTGTAATTTTTGGAGTATTATGTTCTTGTTCTGTAATTTTTTCAGTTTTGGATTGATAATAACTGATTTGGAAGTTTAAATTTTTTTTTAAAAAAAAAAAAGTTTAGAAGTTCAGAATTCCGAAATTCCGTTCCATAATAATTTCGGAATGTGTAAAATTATGGAATGAAACGGAATGAATTTAAAAAATTTTAGAATTCTGAAATTTCAGAATTTCAAAAAATTCCGATAAACAACCCTACCCATGGTTAATGCGACTGAACCAAGAGCGAGCCATGATGGAACTAACGAGCGGAGCTTAGGAGAAGATTCTGGACTTATTTAGTACTCCCTCCGTCATTCTTTATTTGACGCCCTTAGGCTTAAAACCAACACTCCCAAATAATTGACGCCCTGCACGTCTACTGATGGGAGCCATTTGATGATGGTTTGAAAAATCAAAGTAAAAGAGATCAACGGTAGAGATAAATAGGGACAAAGTGGGACTGACAGAGGCAGCTGCCCATTGCAGTTGTCTGCTGCCCAAGTTTCCTTTTTCTGTTTTATTCACTTGCTGCCCCACCTGCCCTGCTGCCTAAATTTCCTTTTCTTAATTTTTGTGTTTTGGCTCCCAGCGTCAAATATATTAAGACGGAGGGAGTATTTATTTATTAGTTTATTTATTTATTTTATTGTTAATTAAGTAGATAGAATTATTTAGAAATTAGAACTCCTAGTTCTAGTAGAAGTAGAATTGCACATAATGCTTATTTAAGGAAGCCGATTGGCACTATGTAATCAAAAATAATTTTTGCTAATACAATTTGAGACTTTGTTTTAGAGATTCTTCTCTATTTCGTTCGTGGACTCGAACCTTGGGTTTAACCTTTAGTTTCGCAAGCTAGATGATTGAGCTTAATTGTAGTGGATTTTACCACCTACTTTCTTGCAATTCCGAATGGTATGCTACTGATTTCTGGACGAATCATTCGATTATTGTAGGAAACAACCTTTGTAGAGGAGGAGAGTGAAAATGAAGGAATTGTGTATGGTTTTAGGCACATTTGGAGCAAACAGATTCTTGGCGGTCACTCTGGACCAAGATGGTGAAGTCATCTCTCTTAATCAAGACGGTTCGTGCTTGACCAATCCCTCACTTGGCAAGATCTTCGGAGTGGACAACAGTTAAGGCACTGGCAAATAATTTTCATGCCCTGATGACTGGAGCATTAATCACAGACTGATTGGAGATGCACCCCGTTGTCTGATTTGATCCGATTCTTTAATGAGGAGGAGAGTATCTCAAATACAATTTAAGTTTAATTGAGATTTGATTTTTTCTAAAATTCCACACCAAACTATTTTCTAGGTAGAATAAATACCCTCTTAGGGTTTGAGAGGGAGATCGGCCGCTCCTGGTTTGAAACTCTCTCTTTGGTTTTATCTCTGTTTTCACATACTCTTGCTCCTTCGGCAACGAAGGATTCTTATCGTTTTAATATATTGTTATTTTGCTTTGCAATTATGAGTATGCGTAGCTAATTTCATTATTCTTAGTAAAAGCGTTTGAAGCATGAGCATGAATATGCATGAGGCCTAATCGAATTTAGTAATCTTCGAATATGCATTTAATTGATTCCGCACTTATTCTTAACGTGTTTTCTATTTTATTTTGGACTTGATCAATCTAGGATTGAGTAGATTATGCAACAATCATTCTTTTTTGTTGTGGATTATCGACCAAGAAGATCGAAGTAGATACCTATGCGTTACTGGCGGGATCGGGAAACGGTAGGGGAAGAGGTTAATCAGATCCAGTCCCGATTGACGCCCGAGGATACTAGTCTGGAGTTGTCTTCCCCTGGTCGTTCATCTGCCAACTCAGTAAACCCTTTAACTAGCAAGGTGCTGGTTGGTAAGACATCATCTCTAAGCGTACCTGAGGTGGTGTTGATGTAGGAGGGAAACAGAGGTCGTAAGCGTGCCTTGATTATATAGCAACTTTGTAGATCGAAAATGAAAATCTCTGCGTCGATGATTGCAGCTCATGTCTCATAGCTCGCCAGCCTCTACTAGGAAACCCTCTCATATTTGATTCCCACCTCTGAATTTGCTGTCTTGACCAAGAACATCATTCTTGGCCTGGACTGTTTTATTGCTTTAATTACTTTCCATTATAGTTTTAACATTGAAACCCTCACTTGCCACCTAAGTGTTAATGCTGGTCCTTACAAGCACACACAAGTCTCATACCATAGCTCCCTGTAGTTCGATCCTCTTACTATTATCTACAATTCAATTGTTCCTAGTAGCAAGTTGTAAACTCATTTATATTTGACGGATTTGGCACCCGATCACTAGGGTTAGGACAAGTAAAACCAAAGTTGCGGCCTGATTGCGTGTCGAGGGCATCAAATTTAGTTGTAAAAAGATATAGAAAATGGGGTAGGAATACAACTTATCACTCGTCTACAAGGGACTCGTAGATTACGATAAGAGGTTCGTCCACAGAGATCTTGGTGGTGTATTGTAGTCTTGACTCGACTTCCTTGTCACTGGAGTTGAGGGTTTTTGTTCTTGCAATTAAGATAAACGAAGCGTAAAAGAGGACAAGCAAAAATAAAAAAAAGGAAACAATCTTCGGAAGTGAATCTTAGCTAAGATTGCTGGCTGAGATTGGTTGGAACTTTCGTGAGGTAAATTCCTAGCAAGGGCGAATTCGTGAGCACTTTACTTGTTTAATCGATCATTGAGTTTAGATTTTTTCCTTCCCCTTTGTAATTCTGCTATAGATTGGGAGGAACCCCTTTCCAATCCTACTTTCCTCCTATTCAAATCACTTGGAGGGTACCCCCTTTCCTAGTGATCCTGGCCAGTGGACACCTTGCTGGCTAAAGGGTTTATCCAATTGGCTGCTGGCTTGAGGCACATGCGTTTTCTCAATGGCGTAGGGAAAGACAGAGTCTAGGCCAAGCTACTCCCAACTCGGAGCCCTAGGTTGTCAATCTGGTTAGGCCTATATCGATTCAAGTTCACTAACCCCCGCGAGGTTAGCTACCTACTTTGTCACTTCGGTTTCGCTCGTCCCCTTAGTGACTGGCTGCAAATTCGTCGTCTTGCCTAAGATCGATCAAGTCTTAGCCTAGACGGGAACCGGTTTGTTAAAACAGAACTTGAATTGAATACAAACGAGAGGATGATTAAGAACGATTCAGTCTCACGAATCACAAGTATGCTCACTCAACCCTTACCAAGAACTAGGTGTTTAGCTACTAAACATATTAATCAAGGAAGTAAAAGAATAATTGAAGAACATGAAATAGAATTAGAATCTGTGATATTCAAAAATGAATTCACAGAGCGAATGTTTACAAAACCAGAAGAAAGGAAGACGAAAGATCCCGTAATTGACAGCCTTCCCTAACCTTTTAACAAGGTTAGAGTCCCCACCAATCACGTTCCTTTCCAAACTCCTTCTTCAAATTAACTAAAAGATAGGGATAAAAATCCCAATTGTTTAAATCCCAAAGCGATAATAATCAAAGGATAATAACAAAGTATTTTTGTTCAAATAGGATTACATCCAAGATTTCTTCAAATGGATGTAACAGCCAGCTGGCTCTCTGATCTGATTCCGCTTCCCACGAGTCCATGTTCAGCACGCCTCTACCCTACAGTCTTAGCTAAGACATGCGGCTAAGACTGCCCATCTTTCGCTCCAGCACCAGTTTCTTCCAAAACTAGACTTGCCCAAGATTCCTCCAAAAGAAACCAAATTGACGTAAAAAGGATTGTTTCTGCCACAAACAAGGAGTTTTGAAGTGGTAAAAACACATGAAATAAAGCGTCAATCACGACCATTGTTTGTTCCTTAGGGTCATATGGTTGAACCTAATACAAGCAAGAACCTCACTAGGATTCATTTACGTTAGTAGGCATAGGGCTGTTTGCTAGTCTAGGCCTGTTCTCGTGAGCCTATCCATCAAATTCCTCGCAAGTATCAAACCTTCGAACTAGATCGGCATTCAAGCGCATTCTAGACAATTAGGATCATATCTAGATATCAATGTATGATAAGCCTGATTCATATAATTAGATCTTGCATACAATGCTATTTTAATGGTAGTCCCTCTGTCAACCTTTACGATACCCCCAAGACCGTTCTGCCCATCACGGCTTTTGTAAAATAACCATGAATTCGTGGCCCAATTTGATTTAGCACAACATGAATATAACAATTATTTCCATCGAAACCGTACTAACAAAATCAATCATTGAACAATCACAAATTTCTCGCATCATTATTCAGGAAGCATAGAAACAATACTAAGGATGACTCCTAGAAACAAAACAACAACAAAAAAATCAAACAAAAAAACTGAAGAACCAGTCATCAATTACCACAGTAAAAATGAACGATTTACCTACACCACTGAGGAGGTGTCACCAGGGCCCTTCCTCAGGATAATCAAACGGTGTCTCCACCACGGGGTTAGAATCCAATAAATCCGAGTGCACGAACCCATACCTCCTCAGCACCTGATTATCTGCAAAATTCAACGCCTTCACCATCCCATTCCAACACGAGTCCCCAGCGTACGTCGGATTGTGGTTCCCACTGCACGGCTGACATCCGGTGAAATGCGTCACAAACGGCCGTCGCCAGCTCCCTTTCCCGTTACCGGCCTTCTTCAAGTACGGCTCCCTAATCGCACGGTATTGCTCGCTCACCTTCTCAGCGTATCGTCTCCTCAACCTAGCGTCCCTTCTCTCAATATTCATGTACTTCTCGGTGATGTTGTCGTATGTCGGCACGGTACCCAGCCAATACGCTGACAAACTGTACTCTTCCTCCAAATAGATCTTCTGCAACAATCTCTTGTCTTCGTACAACATGTAAGCCAGGGCCGACTGGTCGTCTGATTCAGGGAACAGCTTGTCCTTGAACACAGACCGTTGAATTCTTCCCCATTTGGCATAATCCTTGCTAATCGGACCCATATTGGCCCATCTCTCCATGAAATCCAAAGACCACTGGCAATTTCTGATCAGGAACACGCCGGCGTTCAAACCGACCCAGGTTTTCCTCTCATAAATCTCCTTGGCGTAACCATTGACCACAAGGTTATGATTCTTGTGATCGTACCGTTTGAATGGAACCTTGAACTCCATGTCCGTGAACACGGCGTCGGAATCCACCCACCACACCCACTCCGCTTCCGGGTGGGCAAGCATCGCCGCCTTCACCACCGGCAGCTTAGCCCAGTAGCTTGTCATTTTGGGATGCAGAGGAAGGTTGCTGTAGAAGATATCATAGCCGTGGATGCGACAGTAGTCCACTTTGTTCTTGAAGCACCTCAACAGCAGATGATCCCCGATAGGATTCTTACATGCTTCCGGCTGCGACCCGGTGACCACCACCACGCGCTCACGCGCCCCGGCGGCGAACGACGGGTGACGTTTCAGCCACGCTTGCCTCTTGGCGTCCCATCCCGTAACAGACTTCTCTATGGAGTAACTGAACTCAGGATCGTCAAAATACGTTGCATTAGGCGGGTCGTAACCCAAATTCAAGCCCGAAACGCAGGATTGCGAACCCGACTCGGATTCGAATCCTATTGGTTCGGGGTAGAGATTGGGTGCGGCGTAGGACCAGAGAGACCACACTAGGAAGAAAGCGAATAAAGCTCCTGCTAAATACAAGTGAGGCTTGTTATGCCTAAGATTACTAGATTTAGCCATGACCCGATCCATATGGGAAATTTATGAGCTAGTATTAACTTATTTATACTCTTAAACATTACAGTACAGTCATGTTATAGAATAATAATATACATTTTAATATTTCAATTAAGATTAAAATTTCATAGTAGCACATATTTTTTGTTATAAAAATAAGTCAAGGATTCAGATCTACTGTATTTTCAATGTTATAATCTCGAGTTTTATATTTTCGTGATACAGGTGGTAGGTTTACTCGCTTATAAAATTGGGTTGGAAATTTTCAAATCAAAACATCGGTTCCGTTCTTGAATTTCTTTCTTTTTTGTCCGGTTCTGAAGGATTTTTTTAGTCAATTAAATAGTTGAAAACTTGGAATGAAGTTCAAAAGATTGGTAAACCGTAGTTTTCAACACAAAATAAAATAATAAAATTGACAAGGAAAAAACGCAACGCAGCCCACGAGAAAATTAGATGATTTCTTTGACTCTTTTTTCCTTCGTTCGTGTCATCTCAATTGTCGGGTTTTCACGGTTCGAATTCTAGATATTAATTTAAATTGAATATTTTCAGTCTTCCCAAGAATCAAAATGATGAGATATGGTTCCGTATAATCTAGCTCTCTGAAAAGATTCCGCTTTGGAATAACTTCACAATGGTGTTATACCTTATGTTTCTTTCAAAAGAATAAATTAAGACCAATCATCAGATTCTCAATCAATTCATTTTTAAATTCTTTCTGACTTGAAAATTCAGTTTTATTCTCCCGTAGTTTGCTGGTGTTCGATCGTGGCTCTCGCATGATCTTAATGGTGTAAGATCAATGACATGATGTTGTCAATGGTCATTATGCAAAATCAATTTTATTTTAAATTTGTTAACATAGACCTTAAGCATTTTCTTCGAATTAAATTAACACTGAGAGAAATAATTAGTAAAGTGATTAAACTAATCATTGAAAGTTTATAAACTTCCTATGGAACAATGCATTTACCTTCAGCAACTTCCTGTAGTGAATGTTAGGAGGACAACCACACCAGAGAACATCAAGAAGCCTGCATTCAATTAGCTACAAACACCTATAACCTTTTTAATCTCCAAAAGATCAACCAAATCTCTAGCACGATTAGACAAATCAGAACATCTTTTACTTTCAAGTGGGCTTCATTGATGGGGCTGAGGCATTGATCATAATTCACGTCTTCCGCAATTTCTAACGACAACACCGAAATGACAATTGATCTTCATTTGTAATGCCGGAACAAAACTTTAATACACTGAAAAAGCAGGAGAAAGAGAGAAATATGATTAAACACAAGACATTTTAACAAACACTAAACACCCATTATTGCTTAAACATGCACTTTGATGGAGACGCCAAATCCATCACAAATAGGTGCAACAAAGAAGCATGCTGCAACACTGGAACCCAAATTATCTCCTGAAAAATTGAAATAGATGAAGGAACTTAGAGAACAGAGAGACAGAGCAAACTCAAACTATAACAGTGTCATGCAACAACATTGAAACACAAAAAGTATTCTAGATGAATTGATGGATAAACAGAATCCAAGGAATGTAAAGAGAAGGGGATGACAGAATTCTTGAGGTGAATTATTCGGCAGTGTCGCATTAGATCGTCATCTCCACCTTCGCAGTGTCAGTTGCCTCTTCGTCCGCTATGATTGCTCAATTCTTCCCTGCAAGAAAACATAGGAAGACCACCCTAAGAGTTGAATCAATCTCTAAACAATTAAGAGTTTGGGTAAATACAGACATCAAAACAGAAAATTAAAACATGAGTTTTATTATTATAGATGGAGACCAAAGATAGAAACCCTTTACCTGTTTCTAAAGCTTCCTTACTTTTGCCAATGGGTTGGGATGGAGAAAAAATGCAAATATATTGGACCTACACCGAATTGAAGCTCCCGCTGCCATGGTTTAGATTGTCTCACATGGGGTTTTAACAGAATCATTAAGAAACTAAGATATTATTCATATTAATAGAACCAAACAAAATAAGAAAACTCATCTTACCATATAAGAATAGCTTGCATGAGTAGTAAAACTTTGGTTGAAGGAAAGGTGAAGGATAGCGCGAATATAAGGAACAACTGGTTTTGAATTCTGCAGACAGGAAACCACAAAACCCTTCCTATTCCTTGACACCTACACTACTACGTGCGTGCCACAACCAAAACTAATACAACCAAGAAACCTACCCCAGTTGGACAGATACAACTGTCCCTCCATCAGTTACCGCAGCCATGAACAGTATCCCCCCTCAACCACCTCTTAGACTGTTTTTCATATTAGATTTTAGATTGCATTTATTACAAGGCATTCTTTTTCCCGTCCATCATTTTACTAAGGCTGATGTTGACTTGATATCTGTTGGGGCTTCTGCATCAAAAGAAAAAGAAAAAACAATATATTTTACTAAAACATATCTAACTTCTACAACTATACAAGCATAAAAAATGTATTCTACAAATGGCTGATCCACCATGGTGGGACTTAAACAGTCGGAATCATGCCTACATAGTTTAAACCATGCCTAATTGGTCCAAACAGGCCTAAATGGTCAACACCAAGCCTACATAGTTTAAACCATCCCTAATTGGTCCAAATTGGCCTAAACGGTCAAAACCAAGCCTACATAGTTTAAACCATGCCTAATTGGTCCAAACAGGCCTAAATGGTCAAAACAGGTAAAATCAAGCATACACGGTCCAAATCGAACTAAAAGAAAGATCATACATGATCAAAATCGAGCCTACATTATCTAAATTAGACATTATTAATCATAATCAAACCTAAATGGACAAACCAGCATAACCTTACTGGTTTGGAGCTCTCTTTCTTTCTGCCAAGTGGATAAAAAAAGAGGATAGAAGACTGCTATCATTGCCACTGTCCGGAATGTCACAACGTTTGATAAACAACCAACAGCTCTCCAAATTCTAACCCACCCAAATTCAGTAACATCATTTGGGTTTTTATCCAAACCCAATCAAAACGAGTTTAACTAGATTGGGTTGCATTTTGGACATATTTTACTATCCTTAATGTCCGTCGGCACACTTGGAGCACATAATTTTTTTCCTCTAAGCTTGGTTATGCCCTCACAAGTATAACAAGAATACTCTCTAATTTTCCCACTCTCATCCAAGGTCCATCATATTCTTTAAAAAAATAGACCATCCTTACATCAATGCCACTGGTTGCAAATTGGTATTATGTAATGTGTTTTTATTTACAAAAGAAAAAGAAGATCCCATCACAACGTTAGTATCATATGCTATGGGATCCTTGCAGGTGGAAAACAAAATAATTATCATGATCTGCTTTGTTTCCTCAAAGCCTGACAAAACAACGAATTATAGCAGGATCACCAAAACTACACATTAAAAAAACCGATGACACTAAGAAAACTCTATGGTGAGAAAGTTTGTTGCTAATGACCAAATAAGAATCATATAGTATGACTAATTATTACTTATAAGACCACCCCTACATCTCAGGACATACAAAACAAGAGAAAGACATGGTTACATGTTCAGAAATAGAGAATGAGAAGGCCTTAAACTTCACAGCCAAGCTTAATGTACATTTTTTATGCAAATGACGCCTACAATCAGCTCCTAACTCAAGAAATTAAGTCCACTTGTGAAATATGGAACTGATCTTTCAGTTGGAGTCATGCAACTGAAGGAATTCAAATGCAGCCATGTCTCATGATGGCATGAACTGTGCTCTAGCCTTACTTTATGCATTCAACAAAAGGTGAATTTAGCAAAGCACCTGCACTAATGCCTCTATAATGCAAAACCTGAAAGAGATTCAATCTGCTTAATCAAAAGCCAAGCATCATGTGTACCTTAATAACTATACAAGTTGAGGGCTTAATAATTCACACTTCTGCAACAAACACAATTGCCGTTACGGCTCAGCAGTGACAGCACCCTTAAAACTCCATATCAGTACCTTAGGACATGTTTTAAGATCAATCATAAAATGATCTATCATTTTTTTATCGGTACTCATGGACGAACTATATCCTGTGGCAACCTATACATGAATTTTTTTACTTTTGAATCCATTGATGAATTTTTCCAAAACACTGAAGGATCAAAAGCTAATAAGCTATTTCCCCATTAGTGGTCCAACAGGTGATTTTTCAAGATTTCCAATTGCATGGCAACAAACATTAAAACAAAAAGGGGATGGAGGAGATTAACTTCTTTTTTGTCCTACTTCCCCGAATGGACATGGAGGAGATCAAATTAACACAGGAAATAAAAATTAAAACCATAACAGAAAATTTACACACTCCTTGTCTAAAAATTGCATTATTTAGCGTAAACAAGATAAGGATTTAGAAACCTTGCTAGCTGATTATATTATAGTATCCTATATTCTGCCAGAGTAGTATGTAATATGAACAAAAATATTGTCAAAACAAAAGTCAAGCTCTCCGCTAGCCATTACTTATTTACATGCATAACTAAGTTTATCACGGAGAAGTAAATAATAGGAGGGCAGTTTTAAAATGCTTTAAAATCTAGAGGACCACACAGTAACCGTGTATAGAACAGGAAATAGCCCCACCAAATTTTCATCAGTATAGCCAGCCAAGAACCAAACATCATCATGGTTCCATCATTCAATCTACAATGGCTTTGTTATGTGGAATGTTATATACTTCAATCGTGCACTTCTTGAAGCCTAAAAGGCTCTAGCAAGACCAGTAAAGTATTCTCAACTGCTAACGAAACAGTCAAAAGCTAAAGCAACCAATGATCAAGAGAATCCCGAGATACCAATCTCAAAAGTATTAATCTCAAAAGCTTCTGAATAACTTTTTCAGGGGGTAACACACCAATTCAATTGTTTAAATGAGCTTAAAACATACACCCCGTGTGCATCCCAATCCATAAACCCAAATTTAGTTTGCACAGCAGCTCTATTTTTTTAAAGAAAAAAGCCCACCTGTAGATATCAGTAGCTTGTGTATGATAAGCTGAATTCATATAATAAGATCTTGTGTATAATGTTATTTCAATGGTAGTCCCTTTGTCGACATTTACGATAACCCAAGATGGTTCTACCCTTCATATAGTGCAATTAGCTATAAATTGGACAAGTTTAGGTGAGTGCAAGAATACACACCCTGCTTCCCCGCCACTTTTTTAAAATAACGATGAATTTGCAGCCTAGTTACGAGCAATCAACAACCACAAATATCATAGAAAACATATTGATTAAGAGCACCATTAATCTACAATTTGTTTCCATCCGACACCAAGCCCACAAAATCAATAATTGAATACTGTCACAATTCTTGTTTTGTACTCAAAAGGATGTCGTTTTAGCATTTGCTTTTACTGTTTTGGAACGTATCTTAAGACGGCCGGAACAGTCACTATTTGAGATAATTTTGCCCCGAATTTTTTCTCGGAAGTACGTTAAAGATTAAGATTAAAGTACGTTCGAAAAAAAGTACGGAATTTTTTGAGGTCAAATAGTGCCTCATCCAGCTTCCTCGATATACGTTCTCTACTGAATATTGGGATGCGAGGAAGACATCATTTATTCATGGAGGCATTGAGACAAAACTAAAGTTACTACTATATATAGAAGGATTACTCCTAGAAACAGAACAAGAAGCATCCAGCGAAGAAAACAACAAACGAAAACACTCAAGAACAAGTCATCATCTATCACAGTAAAGGAAGATTTACCTGAATGCTTAGTTTCTCACCAGGCCACTGCATCAGGATAATCAAACGGCGTCTCCACCACAGAGTTGGGTTCCAATAAATCCGAGTGCACAAACCCATACTTCCTCAGCACCTGATTATCAGCAAAATTCAACGCCTTCACCATCCCATTCCAACACGAGTCCGCATCATATATCACATTGTGCTTCCCATTGCACGGCTGACACCCGGTGATATGTGTCACAAATGACCGTCGCCAGATGCCGGCGTCCTTCAAGTACGGCTCCCTAATTGCACCGTATTGCTCGGTCACCTTCTCCGCGTGTCGTCTCCTCAACCTCCCATCCCCTCTCTCGATCTCCATGTACTTCTCAGTGATGTTTTCGTATCTCGGCACAATCGTCAGCCAATACCCTGATAAATCGTACTCTCCCTCTATATAGACGAGCTCTTGTCTTCGTACACCAAGTAAACCAGCGCCGACTGGTCGTTGGATTCAGACAGCTTGTCAAACAGAGACAGCTGCATTGCGTTCCATTTGGCGTAATCCTTGCTCATCGGACCCATATTTGCCAATCTCACCATGAAATCCATGGACCACTGGCAATTTCTGATCAAGAAAAGGCCGGAGTTCAAACCCGTCCAGCTTTTCTTCTCATAAATCTCCTTGACCCACCCATGAACCACAAAGTTATGATTCTTGTACCGTTCCAGCGGAATCTTGTACTCCATGTCGGTGAACATGGCGTCGGAATCCACCCACCAGATCCACTCCGCTTCCGGGTGGGCAACCATCGCCGCCTTCACCACCGGCAGCTTAGCCCAGAGACTTGGCATTTTGGGATGCAGGAAATGGTTGTTGTAGAAGATTTCATACCCATGGATGCGACAGTAGTCCACTTTGTTCTTGAAGAGCCTCAAAAGGAGATGATCCCCGATCGGATTCTCACACGGTTTCGGCTGCGAACTGGTAACCATCACCACGCGCTCACGCGCTCCGGCGGCGAACGACGGGTGACGGTCCTGGTCCAGCCATTCTTGCCTCTTCCTGTCCCAGTCCGGAACAGACTTCTCTATCGAGTAACTCAACTCAGGATCGTCATAAAACGTTACATTAGGCGGGTCGTAACCCAAATTCGCACCCGAGACGCAGGATTGAGAACCCGACCCGGATTTCAACTTGGGATTTGGTGTTTCGCGGAAAATATCGGGTGCGGCCAAGGACCAGAGGAACCACACTAGAATAAAAGCGAGTAAAGGTATTCCTAAGTAGAGTAAAGAATCGTTAACAGAACCAGAACCGGACCGGACAGCGAACCGAAAATAAAATTTTGGTGGTTCAACTGGGTTGAACCGGGTTCGATCGGATTGTAGTTGCTGGTCCGTCTGGAACCGTTCACACATTAAACCTGTAAATCTTAGACTATTAAACCGGATTAAACCGGATTGAACCGGCTGATTTTTTTACTGTAGCATTTTATAATATATCAAAATAAAGTATATCAAGTAGATCAAAAGTTGAAAATAAAGAAATTATCTAACATTCAAATAAAATGATATTCAAAATTCAAACACACTTAAATATTCAAATTACTTTTGTTTATAAACTTCCCGAAACAATAACCTAGTACAACACTGTAAATTTACTAATATAATTTCAAATTTCAGGGTATTTAGTATTGGATGAACAAGTAAGTCGTTGTTTTTTTTTAAATTTTATTTGCCGATTTTATTGTTCCGGTCCTGTAGGTGCACATCTCTGTTGTGCCCTTTTTCATCTTTTTAATAAATCTAATCAGCTTATACAAAACAAAATATAAAAATTATAATAAAATAAATTGATGAAGAAATAAATTAATAATAATGAAAACTAGTGGCTGCACTGAATTTGGTGAGGTGTAGTGAGGAGAGAGATGGGAGGAAGGTGAGGGAAATGGTAGGGAAGGAGAGAGATGGGAGGAAGGTGAGGGAAATGGTAGGGAAGGAGACGTTGAAAACTTGAAAGGGATTAAATATATACAAACATGTTTTAAAAAGAAAAGTAAAGTGGTACAAGAAAATACCACATCGGAGAAAAATAAAAATTTGGTGCAAATGTGTTCATATAAAAACATCACCACTTAGGTGTAAGTTGACAACTTGAGTGAAAGTCAAGTTGGGCCTCTTAGAAGTTGTCCCCAATAAAATGAAAATTTTAAATACTAGTGAATTTTTTTTTTTTTATTGGGTCCTTAGTTTTGGGCCCGTGGGCCGTGTCAAAACGGCGTCGTTTTGGGCCCATGGGCCGTGTTAAAACGACGTCGTTTTGACAAGGCATCAAATCGACCGGTTCGCCGGTTGGTTAAAAACTGGCCAGTTCGTCCGATCCGACCCAAATCAAAGGTAAATCCGGTCCGAAAATTGAATCGGGCCGAAAAGGTGAAAATGACCGGTTGAACCGAACGGACCGGCCAGTCCGGTCTGGTTCTAATAACATGGAACAGAACAGCAAGGCTTATTTTTGTGCCTAAGATTAGTAGATTTAGCCATGGCCATAGGAGAACGTATGAGTTACTCCCTCCTTCCTTAAAATCTTGTCTTTCTCGCATCCCAATATTCAGTAGGGAACGCATATCGAGGAGGTCGGATGAGGTACTATTTGACCCCAAAAAAATCCGAATTTTTTTGTGAACATGCGTTAATCCTTAACGTACTTCCCAGAAAAAATTAAGGGCAAAATTGTCTCAAATAGTACGTCTGCCGACCGTTTTAAGCTACGTGCCGAAACAGTAAAAGCAAAAGCTAAAACGACTTCATTTCAAGGACGGAGGGAGTATTAACTTGTTTATATATTCATAATAAAACCTCACACTTAAATAATATTTGATTCTCACGATATGAATTTTTTTATAAAAAATTATTTTTAAGAGAGTGATTCACGTATTAGTTATATTCTTTTGTTTAGTTGATGTTTATGAATTTTAAAAAATATTTAATAAAAATATGGTAGATTTTTACAAATATATATAGAGGGAGTAATTCATAACATGACTATTCATATTATATTTTTTCTACTTTATTGACTTGACTCGGTTGATATCATGATTCCAAGATTAAAAATCGGCGGGGTTTACTAATCTGTTTAGTCAAAATCAAAAAAAGTTTTCATAAAACTCCTTTCCTTAGATAATCTATCAATTGCTCAATCAATTACTTCTTTGGAATGCTAAATATATAAAAGTCATGTTATGAATTACTCCCTCTGTCCATTATTAATAGACGCGTGTACTGTAGACACGCGTCTCGAGGAGGCCGGATGACTCACTATTTGACCTCAAAAAATTCCGATTTTTTTCTCGGACGTACGTTAAGGATTAATATACGTTCGAAAAAAAGTACGAAATTTTTTGGGGTCAAATAGTGAGTCATCCGGCCTCCTCGAGACGCGTGTCTATAGTACACGCGTCTATTAATAATGGACGGAGGGAGTACTATCTTTTTGACAAGAAAGAAGGATTTTTTAAATATAATTTAACAATTATAACATGACTTTTTTTTATATTTCTAAAAAATACGTATTTTTCAAAAAGGAATTTCCCTCAAAAGAAACCATAACTCTTAAAATTAAGGTTATAAAATCCAGTCCGATCATAAATTCGGTAAGGGAAAAGAGTCAAAGGATTAAAGGTTCAACCAGGATCGTATCGAATACACCAGTGATTTCAATATATTAATAAATAAAATTTAATATTTATGTATAGTATAAGAAAGTTCAAAATAAATAAAAAATTTATCTTACATTTATGTTATGTTTTAATTTAGTGTTATAAATATAATTTTGGTACAAATTTTATTAACCAAGATATTGAACATGATTCCATGATTTAAATTCAAATCCTATAAAAACAAATAAGTGGGACTACTTTTCTTGCCCAACAATACATAAGGTCATTCCGGTCTGAAATTATAGATCAATTATGTCTTCTAAAAGTAAACAAGGAAGAAAATTGCGGATGAGGTTAAAATAAGTATATTTTAGGTCTTAATTATACTTACACGTATTATATTAATCCCAACTAATCATATTTAAAATTGGATCGATTCATTAATTTTAGGTAATTAATCTGTATATAATAATGAAACAAACGATTTATTATTTAAAAAATACATTCCACACTCGTACTAATCACAGAGTAACTAAAAATGTAATTGAATTACTTTAGGCATGTAAAAGTTTAGATAAATCTTCGATTGTAAAACTTGATTTCGTTCATCTTATTGTTGAATCTGACTCAATCCAATTAAAATAAATTCAATATTTGCGGGTATATTCTTTGTCATTTTCGGATATGAGACTAGTCCTCGTACAAGTATGGTCAGATTCTTCTTCTAGTGGCTCCTCAATATATATGCTTCTTTTTTTTCCATTTCTCAGACTCAATCCTGAAATCTAGGTTAAGATATAACAATTTTTTTTACCACATAACAACAACTAATTTTTTCGTCACTCTCTTAGCCGCTTCCTCTCTTGAGGAGCAATCTTCTGTACATTCTATTCCTCGCTTCTGATTGCCTACATCTTCTAGGCAAAAATAAAATCTTCAACTTATTTATAAAAAAAAAACTAATGTTGACCTTTATTCAGACTCGAACATAATATAAAATAGATAAATCTCTCAACACTTATCAGCACATAATCACAACTAATATTAGTCACCATCCAATTATTAATGAACGAGGATGGAAATGGCTAAATTTGATGTGAGTAGGGTTTGTGTTAGATATAGAATTGCTCGTTCCTGCATTGCAGCTCTTGAGTGTTTTCATGTAAAATTTATTAGGTCCAAAAATATGGTTCCATTGAATCTAGCTGCTCTCGGTAAAGATTCTACTATGGAACAAATACCTCTAGAAAAGGTATCTGATTTTTAATGAATTTTAGCGTCGGATGTTGTGTTTCTTTCAAAAGAATAAATTAAGAAATCTTCATAAATTCATATTTGGTTAAACAATTCTATATATAGTAGTATATAGTATTCAAATTAAATATTGGTCGATGAGTTTTCTCTCTTTCTTTTATCGATCAAGCTCTCCCCTCTTTTATCTCTCTCACTCTCTTTTTTAATTATTAAAAATTTAATTATATTATTAAATATTACGATTAAACCCATAACGTACGTCAAAAAAACAGTAGCCGCATATCACTCTCTTTATTAATAGTTAGAATGAGCTTTTAATAAATAATATGATGGTAGAACATACTCCTTTCATCACTAATAAAATGACTTTCAACTATTGACCTAAGACATGTTGAGGGCACAAGTATTTGATAAATTGTCCTTATCAATGATATGAAAGGAAGTTTTTTGAGTGTGATGACTCCCACCATTCCCTGGGCAAGATTCAGGAGTATCATTGTTTAAGTGAGCTTCACCCGCATAATAGCATAGTGGGCGAACGAGCATTCTGTTTTATGGAATGGGCGTTGTCGTGACGGCTTGGTGTTTCATGGTCACTTCTAGCTAAGTGAGCGCTGAGGGCTAGTAGTGTGCCTGCGAGAGAAGGGATGAGGCTAAATTGGTATTACGCATGAAAGATTATGCAACTGAGGATAGAGGAAACTTGCAAGCCACTTGAGCGAGCATGGGCCGAGGGATTGAGTAGGTCTTGCTCGTGTGTCGTGCGGGCAATGGTCGAGAGCAAGTAAGGCATCGCTCATGCGGAGCGCATGCGAGTGATGTAAACGAGCGCTGGGGACAAAGGAAAGCCTATCTATGGGCCACACTTGAAGGACAAAGGTAGCCAGAATTAAAGAGGTCTCGCTCAAGCCTAGTTTGTGCCTAGTAACGTGGAGTTGGACCTTAGGTTCGGCCAAGCCACAAGCGAAGAGAGTTAACTCACGCTGAACCTTGCTAAGTCTTGTTGAGAAAAAGAAATCAATATGAGGGCTCATGAACGATTGTGCTGAGTGAAAGGCTAGCTTAGATGCGTGGTTTATGAACCGTAATAAGTAGGGTTCAGAGACAGCTCCTTATGCAATCAATGATTAAAACACATAAACACGAGATAATTAAAAATAAATAAATTGATTTGACTTATGGACTTTGTTTTGTTATTATTATAAAACTGACTGACTTAGTTGTTCATTGTGACAACCATTATGCATTGTTATAAAAGAAAAATATATATGAAAAAAAGAAAGATAAACTACACATGTTTATTTATAGAAACTGCACTCAATTTAGTATATTTATTTATTATATTTTATAATAAAGTTAGTATCAATTAAGAAATTTTATAAGGTCGCATGTTCGATCTATTGTGTATAGATTTTTTTTTTATTGGAGCATTATTATCCTTTAATGGGTCAATCTTATGTAAATAAGATTCATATTAACATGTTAATTTACATAAGATTCATATTAACATGTTAATTTAGAGATATATATGGCTCAAGTTTTTTTTTTTTAAAAAGTTAAAGAAAAAAATTCACATCTACTGGATAAAATCCACAACTAATGAACAATTTTTCGTCTTCTCATGTAATCCTCATTGCTTCTCCTGGGTAAGAGACCAATTTATTTGAATTATCGAGTCCTAAAATAGCAGCTCTCTCAATGTGGTTTGAAAAAGCTTACTCAACAATAATTTTAAAAACAATTTCACATCTACTAGATATATAATCCACACAACTAACATAAAGGTTCTTGTTTTTCCAAAATTCTCATTGTACTTTTCAGATAAAAAATTAATTTCGTTCGAAAATTATTGAGGTTTGAAAGAGTGACTCTCCCGTGAAGGTTTGAAAAATCTTGTAAGCTTAGTCAAGAGCTTGGAAAGTTAACTGCAGGCACTAGGGCAGTTCATCGGACTGTATTTCGGTATACCATCCGAAATATTTCAGTATTCGATATACCAAATGACCAAAAAAAATAATGTACCGTACCAAAATTAGTTCGGTACAGTATTTCGGTATACCGAAATATTGAAATTAGTTCTTCTGATGGGCCATGCCCATTAACCAAACCCATCAGTCTTCCTTCTTTCCCCCAACTGGGCCGACCCATTAACCAAACCCATCTGCCAAACCAACTTAACCATAAAACAAAAACAACTTCATCTTCTTCCTCCAACTCTCACTGACGCCCCCGCCACCAAGCTACAAATCAACTAACAAAAGCCAAAGTCATTTCTACAACAAAAGAGCAACTAACAAAAGCAATAAACGACAATGTATCTATTTCACAACCATCAAACCAGCAACAATCAAACTATAGAATGATCAAACAAATACAAAAGAATAAAACAAAATCGAACAAAACCCATAAGTAGAAACAGTGAGGGAGGCGACGATTGGGCCGAGGCCGAGTGTGGCGATTGGGTTTGAGTGAGGGAGGAGATGGTGAGGGAGGCGTCAAATCTAAGAAGAATAAGAAGTAATGAAATTATGGAATTACGTAAGTAAAACTAATGAATCGGTACGGTAGGTTTGGTAATGTCGAACCTGCCAAAATCAATACCGTATTTTGGTACCGTACCGAAATACCAAACAGTAAATTCGGTCAAAAAAATACTATCAAAATTTGCATAATTTCGGTATAGTACCACAGTATTTTCGATACGGTATTTTGGTGGACACCCCTAATAGGTATAGTAATGCTCGGCGACACCGTTGGCTTGGGCTTACCTATTAGCATCGTGTGAATGCACCGACAAGCATGTTGGCCCATGCCATCACCTATCCGGCCTTCGTAGGTTTCTAATTGATTTCTACTGTACACAGCTTTCATAGCTCGGTTGGTTAGAGCACCCATTTAGTAAAGATACTCGTGTGTTTGTCCATTTTTCTCCATTCAAATCTGGAAATCCGTCAAAATTATAAAGTTCCTGATTTGAGCACTCACTTATTATCACTATATTTGCTGGCATCCAAACTACGATCCAGTACTGTAAACATCACATATACAATTGCTGAATAGTTGTAGAAACGATACATGAGCAGAGATGCTAGTACAAAATTATAGGTTCTGCAATCTATTTACTACGGAGTAGTTTTGAATTGGAATGGACACGTGTATGAGACCGTCTTGCCCTATTTATTCGTTTGCACAATGTCACTTGGCAACCTGGTTTCGATCCGCTATGTGATTATATAAAGAGCCAATCAGTTTCTTCAACATCCTTCAAAGTCTCGCCACTTGAGGTAAACCAGTCCTGCATGATAATGAGTATAAGCCCCTGCTAGTACGAAAAGATGGAAAAGCTGGTGGCTTTGCCCGGCAATGTCAAATTTCCCAGGCATCCATCGTTCTGGGATCCTAGTGGCATAAACCAATGCCCCAACTGCGTAGAAAAGCCCCATGAGAATCTCATATCCTGTAGTATAGAGTGCCTCGGGTCGGTCCCAGAACAAGATAACCTTGTGTAAGATGGGTACTATCCCTGACAAGCCCATTCCCAAAAAGAGGGATGCACGAGTTGTGCGGAACTCAGGTCTCTGAAACACTGGCAGTAGGGAAAACAAAACCGTAGCGATTCCCAGGACAGTTATAAATCCCAGATAGAGGTTGCAGAAGAAAGGGTAGCACATGAAGGAGTAGTAAACTGGTGGGTAGAAGGAGGTAGCTATCAGGGCCACAATTCCAGCATAGTCAAGCCTGAGCATAATGTACGATAAGCGCTGCGAGTGACATGAGAGAAGGTGGCAAGTACTACTAGCAAGCAAGCAAAACATAGCCCCGCCCAAGAAAGCAAAGATTGGCCAACGCGTGATTGGTCTCACCATCAGAGGTGCGATTATGTTTGCCAAGTCTTCTGTCATGCTACGCTGCATTTATGAGAAAACAGGTAGAACATTAGCCGCATGAAGCTTCAAACTGAAAGAAACAAGCCAATGGAAAATTCACTTTTTCTTATACAGACTATTGAATATCAAAATATAATAAAGAAAATATCTGTAATATTCATGGATATAAAACAATCTTCCAGAACCTGTTCATTGTTTTCTAACAAGTAATAGAACCATGGGGTCATTCTTATCATTCTGGTAAAGTTATCTATGCCGCTTTCCAAAAACTGTAGGAAAATTTTCAGAACAGAAACGGCAAAATATTTCTGGACTGCATCACACTGATATGCATGATATATTTGACAACATCTGAATTCGCAAATAGTGGCACCCTCATGTGGGACATCATTAAGCGTCACAAAGCAAGAAGCATCTAGCTTATTTCTAGATTAACCACGACTTAAGAATGAACGCTGCCCATACAAAATAAATGTAACCTCAACATTTCACGGATCAAAGTGAGATCATTGTCTGCATGCCACAAGCAATCAAAAAAATAATGAAGAAATTAACTGTCACCTAACATACTAAATGCTTCAAAGTGACAAACAACAATCTCAAGATCATGCCTTTGTCAAGAAGATGCCTTAAACATAATAAGACCCAAAAACTGGTGAAGTTTTAAAATTCAAAGTTAAACGTTGCTCGTAAGGCCCTACTTTTCACTTAGCAGCGCAAACATTTATCAATTTTTCACCCAGGCAAAAATTAGCATCAATCCCTAAAGTCCCCTGGACACTTCTGAGCCACAAAGCAAATGAATCAGAAAAGGAAAATTTCCCGGAATGCAATCAATTGGACATTGCCAAACAGACAGAATAGTGACAGCAAGCACCTCAAATGTAGTGATGCAATGCATAATATTGATGCACTGAGGAAAAGGATTAAATGGTCAAGAGAAAAAGGGAAATGGAATTAGATGCTCACTGCTGCTAGGGATAAATTACCGCTGTTGAGAACAAATCCGACGCTATAAACTAAATAAATAATGCAATAACATATCACCTGAGATAGATCCTGTTATGTGCTAGGCTTCTTCCACAAGCTAAAGAAATCCCATCAAAGCGATTAAACTACGGAACTGTAATTTATCCTACAACTGGTGACAAAGTCTTTTCTAACCTTTACACTGGTGAGATACTTTTTAAAGATTGGGAAAGAAACTCTAAAACAATTTAACTTCCATGAGTACATTAATCCAACAATGGGCACAGCAGAAAAGTGCAAACAAAAAGACTTTACAGGTTTTCTTTAAGCATAAAAGCTTTAACAAGTTAATGACATTCTACTACCATCACAGAGCATTAAGGGAAAGGAGCATACCAGACCAAATGCATAGTTGCCATGGGAGAATCTTTCAGGCAAACAATTGTATAATAGGTCCATGACATTCCATCCTGAGAGCGATGGAAGTAAATCCATCGAAGTCAATGTAGTCTTCAACTCCTCTCTGAGCCGGTGCAGGTCAGGCATGTTAGGTAAAGAAGGGAGGCAAGCATGCAATTTCTGAAAATCAGCCTTCCACGCATCTGGAAGTTGCATAGCATGAAGATCAACATTTGGAACTTTCCTTGCAGTGTATATGGTCAAGGCAAGGAAAACAAAGAACCCAATTAAGTGCCTGCAATGGATATATTTATGAGCAATGAAGAGTATAGCATGACAAGAATATAAACTTCTGAAATAAAACAGACATAGATGAAGTCAAAAACTTTTGCTACCAAATTCATGAAAAGACAAAACTGGAGTTACAAGTTTCATGAACAGTGACCATGTGGGTTTGGGGATGTTTACAAGATGATGCAGGTAGATAACAATAACTAAATTTTCAATTCACGAATTCAAATTCACCAAACAACCAAAATCTTCTGTTCAATGAAAAGAAAAACCAAGATCTAAGTTATAGACTTCATATATACATAAGGGCTTAGAAAACTACTCAACTTTTCAAAGCCCATCTCTTTCAAACCATTCAGCATGACCTTTTTCATTTTATATTGGGCACCTAATATCAATAGAAACATAATTTATACCCACAATGTACTCTCTTTTCTTTAATGTAAGAGGAATTATGATATAAACAACTAATATTTTACTTCTGTACTAACAAAAGAAAATCAAAATAAGCAGTGTCCATATAGTTTTGTACAACATGCCTCCAACAAATGCAGGAGAACACAGAATTGCATCTAACCAACACAAAACCTCATAAACCATGCATGCATAAAGCCTAACTACCTGAATCATTAATTAACTCCAAGGAAATAAAAATTATGTACCATAAACTACAAAACTTACGTCCAAACATTCAGTGTCTCATTGTGGATGGTGAAGATGCTAAGCAGAATCTGCTTCATTGGCCATTCGGCACGGTAATGTCCCAAAATGTATTCATTGTCTCTTAAATATCCAGGCAAAGAATGGTACTCTACCAACTGATACTTTACTTTCTTCCACCATCTTTTCCTATTCCCTTCCCTTGGAGAACTCATTTGATGCACGGCAACTGATTCAGACAGCATCTCCGCATCCTCACCGATCATATCCAAGCCACCCATTCTCTCCTAAAATAAATACATATAATTTATCAATCACTCAAAAAGAAACAACTATAAATTAAAAAATGCAAATAGTTTCATTGAACGGAAAACAAATTCAACAATGGGTCAGGAGGTAATTGATAAAAGAAATGACACCCACAAGAGGAAACTAAGAGATAGTACCTGAAATTGAAGATTCTTTGGATAGAAAGAAAAAGAAGAAGGGTAGGTAGATATATATCAAGAATTTTCAATCGAGCCGGTGGAAACAAAAGGCGGGATCAAATAGACCACAAAAGAATACCAAGTACCAAAATTTATTATTATAATCCCAGCGAATGAGCCAAAGAAAATGGAAGGCAGCACGTGATTTATCTTGGCGATCTTGTATGCTGCAAAAGAGCACACGCAGACACGCACAAGATAGAAACTTAGAGACCTTAACCAAAAGAAAGCTTAAAACACCGACAGAGGAGAAAAGAATGGAGCTTGGCGGAGACAATTAGGTGAAAGGCTTTAGAGAGATGCTGAGATGCCCAATGCTGCTCGGCTCTGGTTTGCTTATTGAACGACGCATGATTTTTGCAGATGCGATTCTGCGAAACAAATAAAGGCGAGAAACCAATATAAGAATTTTTAATTTTTTAAACTTAATATTTAAAAGAAAAAATAGAGAAATTGGGAGAATTATCAATCAATCGAATCATAGTTTATTCTATTTCAGTCTGTAATAATATCATTTTTTTCTACAGATTCGACCGAACTTTTTTCGTTTTGGTAATACCTGTTATATATTTATATTTTTAATATACTTTATTAAGCATGCAAAAGGAAAAAAAAAAA
Source organism: Viola odorata (assembly GCA_963691705.1). Taxonomy (NCBI): domain Eukaryota; kingdom Viridiplantae; phylum Streptophyta; class Magnoliopsida; order Malpighiales; family Violaceae; genus Viola; species Viola odorata. The sequence continues at coordinate 63,903,595 of OY829540.1, forward strand.
GCTTAGAGAAAAAAACTAAAAAAACTCAGGTTATACATTACATTCAAATTGATATTTTTAAGTGTTTTTAAATATTATTCTAGATTTTTTAAATTATTGTTTTAATTATTTAAAATTTGTTAATAATGAAATTATCGAATTTCGAATCGAAATTATTTAAGTATCATTTAATAGCTAATATGATATAATATTAAATTTTAAAAGTTTGATATACCGAATATTTATTCAATCATTTCATAATCCAGATGGAGGGTAATCTCAATTTGGAAGACCACCCACTTTCAAAATTAAAATCCTCACCGACTCACTCTATTATTAATCACACCCATAATGTGGTAATTTTTGTATTTTGTGTCCTTTAGCATACTTAAAACAATTAATTAATAATTCTCGTGGAAGAGAGGAACTTGAATAAATTATAAACTAATTTCACAACATTTATTTTAATTTATTAAGAAAAAACTAAATTATAAACTAAGTTTTTTCTATATAAAATTAAAAAAAGTAGGGAATTTAAAGCAATTCGAAAGTTGGTACGGACTAAAGATCTTATCCGTTCTTATTGCATGTTTTATGGTATCAAGGAATTCGCTTATCCGACTTCGGGCCCCTTTGGGATTAAGGTTCTACTTGGAAAGCTCTTTTCCAAGTAGAAAAAGTCAAGCAATGGTGTTTGGTAACACCATTGATCACTGGGTTTCTACTCAAGGCACAAACAGGCACAAACAGGCAGCTGCACGGACCGGAGCAAATTGCTCCAGTGCAGCTGCGTTTGCATTTTTTTCTTTTTTCTTTTTTTCATTTTAATTTCCTTTTTTTTACTTTATACACTAGAATAAAATAAATTAAAAACTACTACAATAAAATCTAAGTAATTCTAGATCCACTTTTCCTATTTTTATTAATTTTTTAAAAATGGGTTTTATACCTTTTATGTTCATTTTACATTCCAACCATAGTTTTAACCGCAATTATTACCAAACACCATAAAACAACTTCTCGTTTCCCGCCGCACTTTTCTAGAAGTACTTTCCACACAGCACTTTTCCAGAATCACTTTTCCAACTAGAACCGGAACGCCAAACAGATACGAAGTCATTTACTATTAAATTTTAAACTTGCTGTATCGAATGTGTTGAAAGGATGCAGTGGGATCATGAAAACTGAGGTTCACCTTTTTCATTTTGATTCATATTTTGTTGGTACTCTTTACTGGATTGTTTATTGTTTGAAATCCAACACTACTAACTTTCTTACAAGAATACATGAAGATCCTAGAACTCAGAACTTTATTAATGGAGAAAATCATGAGAAAATGCTGCTGCTGACAACAAAGAAGTAAGAGGGTGCAGGCAAAGTATTGGAATGTTGTAATTATTGTACCCTTAAATTTTTTATTTCCCCACCTAACCTACTTTTCCACCTTACTAGTTACCCACTAAAAACCGTTGCATGCGTTTCATAGAGAGCACTTATATTGGTAGAAGAAAAAAAGGAAAAAAGAGGGTCAATGGTCCACTCCACAGCTACCATAGCTGCTCTGGTCTGGTCTGGTCTTCCCTCCGTTGATGAAGATGAAAGAGCTACCAAACTTTGTTCGATCATTGCAGAATTTAAAGTCTTCGCCTGAGTCCACTGTCGTTTCGTGTCCACCGTACCAGTGCCTCTTCTAAGTTGCAAGTTGCTCTAGAAAAAGGTTGGAAATTTCCAATAGTAGCATCGCGTTGAGTTTTCTATTAAAAAACGAATGACCCACTAACCAAATCTATTGGCTTGATTGCAAATCCACGGTTATTGAAAGTCAAAAGTCTCCCCTAAGTCATCACATTCTTCCAACAACAAGGAACCAAAGTCTTATAAATCATGCGCAACACCAGACAATGATAAATAGGAAAAACAAATCCTAAACTGTATTCAGCACACGAGCTGCACTACAAATTGGCATCTTTTCTTTTTTCCATTTCACATTTGTTGAGTTGAGTGCTTGATTCTCAACCACTCTCTTTAAATTCCAATTCCTGCCTTCCTTTTTAATTTCTTGTATTTCATGGGTGTTCCTGTCCCATTTCTTTTGATTGGTCTCTCTTTATTGTTACTACTTCCAATTCCAGCTTCAGGGTACTCTGACTCATTGAGTGAAGGCTCATCTCTGTCGGTGGAGGATCCAGGTCATATTATTGTTTCACCAAATGGAGTCTTCTCCTCTGGCTTTTACCCAGTTGGTGAAAATGCTTATTCTTTTGCAATCTGGTATAGCAAACCATCTTGCAGCAGAAATGAATGCACTGTTGTTTGGATGGCTAACCGTGACTTTCCAGTTAATGGGAAACGCTCGCAATTATCGCTTCAAAACGCTGGAAAACTTATCCTAACTGATGCTGGCAAGTCCATCGCTTGGTCTACAGACTCCGTTTCTGTCTCCTCCACAGAGTTGCAACTCAAGAACAGTGGCAATCTTGTTCTCACTAATGAAGAACATCTTGTTTTATGGCAGAGTTTTGATTCACCAACAGATACCCTTCTTCCTTCTCAACAATTCACCAAAGAGAAGCAGCTTGTTTCCTCAAAAAGCAGCACCAACTTTTCTTCTGGTAACTATAAGCTGTTGTTTGACAGCAGTAATCTTCTTCGGCTCCTCTATGATGGTCCTCAAGTTTCCAGTCTTTACTGGCCATTCCCGTGGCTTGACGCCTTCCAAGCTGGGAGGATCCCTTATAACAGCAGCAGAGTTGCCTCATTTGATTGGTCAGGCATGTTTATTTCATCTGATAACTTAAATTTCTTACCATCAGACTATGGACGTCAATCGCAGCGGAGGCTGACTCTCGGTATCGATGGCAATCTTCGAATGTACAGCCGAGGAGGAGGAATACCAAATTGGCATGTCACATGGCAAGCCTTATCCGAACCATGCCGAGTTCATGGCATTTGTGGACAGAATAGTGCTTGTAGCTATGTTCCTGCTTCTGGTGCGAAATGCTCTTGCTCTCCAGGTTATAAGATGAAGTACACCACTGATTGGTCTTATGGTTGTGAACCAGAATTCAATCTCACATGCGTCGGTAATAGTACTGCTGAAGAGGTTGGTTTCATTCAGCTCCCCAATTTTGAATTTTTTGGCTATGATATAGGTTATTATGAGCATTTAAATGTGGAGGAGTGTGAGCAAAAATGTTTGCAATCCTGTGAGTGCAAAGCTTACCAATACAAGATTGGTGATAAATCACAATGTTATCCTAAAAACTTTTTGATAAATGGGCAACATGCGCCAGGCTTCAGCGGGGACGTTTATCTAAAAGTTCCAAAATCCCTTTTCGTCTCTTACAAGGAGAGGGGATCGTTAGGTGGATACAATTTAAATTGTGAAGGTGCAGCAGTTGTCCGCTCGGAGGGCAGAATCTACTCAAAAGACAGCGACAATGGGACTCTGAAGTTCATGGTTTGGTTCGCATCTGCATTTGGAGGAGTAGAAATTGTTTGTATCCTCTTGGTTTGGAGTTCGTTAATGATTAGATCTCACAAGAATTCAATTGACCCAACAGAAGGATACCATCTTGCGGGGATAGGATTCAAGCGATTCTCATACTCGGAGTTGAAGAAGGCTACAAAAAGTTTCAGTGAGGAAGTTGGGAGAGGGGCAGGAGGAATTGTGTACAAAGGAACTCTGTCAGATAATCGAGTTGCAGCAATCAAACAGCTTCATGTAGCAAACCAAGGAGAAGCTGAATTCTTGGCGGAGGTGAACACAATTGGGGATCTCCATCACATGAACTTAATAGAGATGTTGGGGTATTGTGTAGAAGGAAAGCACAGGATGTTGGTTTACGAGTACATGGAACATGGATCGTTAGTAGAGAATCTCTCTTGTAAAGAACTGGATTGGGAGAAAAGATTTGAAATTGCATTAGGGACGGCGAGAGGGCTCGCTTATCTGCACGAAGAGTGCCTTGAATGGGTTCTGCATTGTGATGTGAAGCCTCAAAACATCCTCCTCGACTCCAAGTACCGACCTAAAGTTTCAGACTTTGGCTTGTCCAAGCTGCTGAGGAGAGATGATGACATGAAGAAGTCAACTTTCTCAAAGATAAGAGGGACAAGAGGGTACATGGCTCCTGAGTGGGTATTTAATCTGCCAATCACGTCAAAAGTTGATGTGTACAGCTATGGCATTGTGGTGCTGGAGATAGTGACCGGAAAGAGTGCAGTGGAAAGTGAGAACACAAGCTTGGTGGCATGGGTTAGAGAGAAGAAGGATGAAGGGAGAGGGAAGGGAAGTAAGGGATGGAATTGGGTTGAGGAGATTGTTGATTCAATGCTTGAAGGGAAATATGACAAGGAAAAGATGGAAACTGTGGTTATGATGGCGCTGCAATGCGTGGAAGAAGACAGAGATGCAAGACCCACCATGAGTCAAGTGGTTCAAATGCTTCTGCGCCATGAAATTGACTGACTAAGAATTCTTAGCTTTATTTACACGGTGCCATGTTGGGGAGAGAGAGGTGAGCAGCTGGCAGGATAAGGATGGAGAGGGGCACGTGTCAATCCTAGCTGTGAGTTTTTGTTATTGCAGGAGCACGCGTGGTAATTAGTTTGTTATATGTATTCTTTCTTTGCCTTTTTTCTTACAACTAGCAAACATGTAACCGTTTGAAAAATTAAAATGTGATAAATTAATTCATAATTAAGATAAATAAAATTGAGAAATTTTTATGGGTAATTCTTTTTCATAAATAAATGTCATTTCGAATAGTTGGAGATCTTGCTCTTTAGCTACGAGAATACTTTTGTGTGATCTATCGAAATTACGTTTTATTTCGTACCAAATTGTTTTGATTAAATTTTTAATTATGCGTGGATATAAATAACTATTGTGGGTAGTGATGTTCATAGTTTTTCATATTCGCTAATAGTTAAAACGCAATTAATGTTATAATTATTGATTGAATATGAATATATTTAAAAATTTATAATATTAACATATAGAATTTATTAAGTTATAATGTAAATATGATTTGTGCCTTATTTGCAAGCATATGTATAAAGCTAGGATTCGTAATGACTATATTTTGTTTATGGAAAAATGACTATAGTTTCATTCTCCAATCTCCACAAAGCAAGATGCCTCTCCTTAAAACTCGAGGGCACAGTGGAGTTGGTCAAAGAAAGGCCCTAAAATCTTGATACATCTCATGCATGCATTCCATTCTAATGATCACAACCAAAGCTAGCAAGCTACCTTTGTGCATTTCTTCCCTCAATTGTCTCTCTGCAGTTTTCATATCACATCAAACAATAAAAATATGCAATCCGAGCCAAGAATTCGGTCGAGCGAAATTATTGTTTTGTTCCTTTTCTTTCATCGCCAAAACTAATAACAAACCCAGAAACCAAAACTAAAAAACAAAAAGGAGGAAAACGAGATGGCTTCCCTCTCTTCCCAACCATCAAAGAAGGCGATACGTAGCCCGGTGGGCAGCAACAACAACAACACCACCTCCCAGCAGGGAGCGAACCGCAGTTCCAGCGGGCAAACGGTGAAATTCGCAAGGAGGACATCAAGTGGGAGGTACATTAGCCTCTCAAGAGAGGATCTTGACATGTCAGGAGAGATATCAGGTGATTACATGAACTACACGGTGCACATCCCTCCCACACCAGACAACCAGCCCATGGACACTTCTGTTGCAGCGAAGGCTGAGGAGCAGTACGTTTCAAACTCCTTGTTTACAGGTGGATTCAACAGCGTTACGCGCGCTCACCTCATGGACAAAGTCATAGAGTCCGAGGTGTCTCATCCTCAGATGGCTGGAGCCAAAGGATCTTCTTGTTCTATGCTTGCTTGTGATGGAAAAGTCATGAAAGATGAGAGAGGGAAAGATGTGATCCCATGTGAATGCAGGTACAAAATAAACTTAGGCCTATTAGTAAACAAAACATACATATGTAGGAGATCAAAAATACGTTGCGAATAAATATATTTTATACATTTTGCAGGTTCAAGATATGCAGAGACTGCTATATGGACGCGCAGAAGGAGAATGGTTTATGCCCCGGGTGCAAGGAGCCATACCGAGTGCGAGATTTTGATGATGAAGTACCAGACTTCTCGAGCGGGGCATTGCCTTTGCCAGCTCCGAATAAGCGCGATGGTAATAATAATATGTCCATGATGAAGAGGAATCAGAACGGGGATTTCGATCACAACCGATGGTTATTCGAAACGCAAGGGACTTACGGGTATGGTAACGCGTTCTGGCCTCAGGATGACATGTATAGTGACGATGGAGATGAAGGACTTCAAGGAGGCATGCCTCAAAACAATGATAAGCCATGGAGGCCACTCAGCCGCAAAATCCCTATCCCGGCAGCCATCCTGAGTCCTTACAGGCTTCTCATTTTGATCCGTGCGGTGGTGCTGGGGTTCTTCTTGCATTGGCGGGTGGTGAATCCTAATGAGGAGGCTAGATGGTTATGGGGGATGTCTATTGTGTGCGAGCTATGGTTCGCCCTCTCCTGGGTCCTCGATCAGGTCCCTAAGCTCTGTCCTGTCAACCGCTCAACAGATCTCGAGGTCCTTCGAGACAAGTTTGAAATGCCCTCACCTACCAATCCAACCGGTCGCCCTGACCTTCCTGGGGTTGATTTATTCGTCTCCACTGCTGATCCTGAGAAGGAGCCGCCTCTCACCACCGCCAACACCATTCTTTCCATCCTTGCTGTGGATTATCCTGTCGACAAGGTTGCGTGCTACGTCTCCGACGATGGAGGAGCCCTCCTCACTTTCGAAGCAATGGCTGAGGCTGCAAGCTTCGCGGACTTATGGGTTCCTTTTTGTCGGAAGCATAACATCGAGCCTAGGAATCCTGACAGCTACTTCAGCTTGAAAATAGACCCAACCAAGAACAAGAGTAGGCCTGATTTTGTGAAGGACCGGAGGAAGATCAAGCGCGAGTATGACGAGTTCAAGGTGAGGATCAACGGTCTTCCAGATTCCATAAGGAGAAGGTCAGATGCTTTTAATGCAAGAGAGGAAATGAAGATGTTGAAGCACATGAGGGAGAGTGGCGGAGATCCTTTGGAGCCGATTAAGGTGTTGAAGGCCACGTGGATGGCGGATGGCACACATTGGCCTGGAAGTTGGGCTTCCCCTTCCCCTGACCATGCTAAAGGTGATCATGCAGGAATCCTACAGGTGATGTTAAAGCCCCCGAGCCCTGACCCGCTCTTGGGAGGGGCCGATGACAAGATCATAGACTTCACTGATGTTGACATTCGACTACCCATGTTCGTGTATATGTCGCGTGAGAAGAGGTCAGGATACGATCACAATAAGAAAGCAGGTGCAATGAATGCCTTGGTGCGCGCATCAGCCATCCTGTCGAATGGACCTTTCATCCTGAACTTGGATTGTGATCATTATATCTATAACTGTAAGGCCATTCGCGAAGGGATGTGCTTTATGATGGACAGAGGTGGTGAAAACATCTGCTACATTCAATTCCCTCAGCGATTCGAAGGCATTGATCCTTCTGATAGATACGCTAATCGCAACACTGTGTTCTTTGACAGCAACATGCGCGCCCTTGATGGTGTGCAGGGGCCTGTTTACGTCGGAACTGGTACCATGTTCAGACGCTTTGCCTTGTACGGGTTCGACCCACCTAATCCAGATAAGATATTGCAAAAGAATGCCAACGCGAATGGGAATGGGGAATCCCCTGCAGAGACGCGTCTCTTGACAGCTACTGACTTTGATCCTGATCTTGATCTGAATCTGCTCCCTAAGCGATTTGGGAATTCTACGATGCTGGCAGAATCTATCCCCATTGCTGAGTACCAAGCCCGCCCACTCGCTGATCATCCTGCGGTCAAGTATGGCCGTCCTCCTGGTGTTCTAAGGGCCCCACGCGAACCCCTCGATGCCACTACCGTTGCAGAAGCTGTTTCTGTCATCTCTTGCTGGTAATTATTACATATTTTCTCTAATATGTCATATCACATTTCATAACCTGATAATTATGCATGTGCGCGCAGGTACGAAGACAAGACAGAGTGGGGGGACCGAGTAGGATGGATTTACGGGTCAGTGACAGAGGATGTGGTGACAGGATACAGAATGCACAACCGTGGTTGGCGCTCCGTCTACTGCATAACGAAACGCGACGCGTTCCGCGGATCAGCTCCAATTAACCTGACGGATCGTCTCCACCAGGTCCTCCGATGGGCCACTGGCTCCGTGGAGATCTTCTTCTCGAGAAACAATGCGATCCTAGCATCTAGGCGCCTCCATCTCCTCCAGCGCTTAGCTTATATAAATGTCGGCATCTACCCATTCACCTCCATCTTCCTCATCGTCTACTGTTTCCTTCCTGCACTCTCCCTCTTCTCAGGATTCTTCATAGTCCAATCCCTCAACATCGCGTTCCTCGTCTACCTGCTCACGATCACAATCTGCCTCATCGGTCTAGCCGTCCTGGAAGTGAAATGGTCAGGAATTGCATTAGAAGAATGGTGGAGGAATGAACAGTTCTGGCTCATATCCGGGACCAGCGCCCATTTCGCGGCGGTCATCCAGGGACTACTGAAAGTGATTGCGGGGATAGAAATCTCCTTCACATTAACAACCAAATCCGCAGGAGAAGACAATGATGACATGTTCGCGGACCTGTACCTCGTGAAGTGGACTTCATTGATGGTTCCACCCATTGTCATTGCAATGACGAACATAATTGCAATGTTGTTTGCTTTTATAAGGACAATTTACAGCACAGTTCCTGCATGGAGCAAGTTTATTGGAGGAGCTTTTTTCAGTTTCTGGGTTCTGGCTCATCTTTATCCTTTCGCGAAAGGATTGATGGGAAGAAGAGGAAAAACTCCAACGATTGTGTTCGTCTGGTCTGGTCTTATTGCAATTACTTTGTCTTTGTTGTGGATGGCTATTAGCCCACCAATCCCAGGAGTCTCTGATGCAGCTGCTACTGCAGCTACTGGTGGGAACTCGTTCCAATTCCCATGATTTGATTGATTGATTGATTGATTGATGAGATGAACCGAAATTTATATGTAATTCAATTCCAATTTTTTTACCTGTTTTTGATCAAGAAAAGGAGAAAAACAATGTTAACTCCTAACGCAAAAGACATCTGTGTCAGCCATCTATTCTTTAGTAGATGATTTTACCACCTAACTTCTTCTCTTCCAAGTTATAATGAAAATTCCTAGTTTGCCCCGGTAGAAGTTTGAGGATTTTTTTAAATGATGTTTTAGGGTAAAATATTTGGTATCAAATAAACCACCGATTTACAGTTTTATGTACTTTATAATTAATTTATTTAATATGAAAGAGAGAAAGTGTTTATTGGTAAATTTATTTAATATAGAAGAGAGTTAATTTTTTAATATTAAAAATACTTTTACCAATCATTATCTTAATTTCTATGTTCGTTTTAAAATGTCATTTATTAAAATCCAGAAGGAGTATTTTTTTTTTCTTTATATCATTAGCTAAATTTTTTTGTTCTTTTAATTATACAATTTAAAACCCAGCCTATAAATTGACCAATTTTACTATAAAAGGAGAAAACATAAATTTTATTTAATGAAGTTAATACTTAATATTTATAATTTTACGTATTTTTATAGGGGTGTACATGGACCGATTCGGTCCAATTTTTTGGTTTAGAACCAAATTGAACCGAAAATTTTCGATTCTATTTGGGACAGAACCGGACCAAACCGGACATTAACGGTTCAGTTCTGATTTTTTCGGATCAGATCAGATCGGTTCAGAATTTTTATTTCTTTTGACTTTATCAACCTACTTTGGCCCAATAAACTTTTACGAAGCCCACTCGTCTACAGAAATTCCATTTAATGGTCATGTGTTTTTATAACCTCTTCTTCATCATATTTCCATCTTTCCTACCGATGTGGTACTAAAACAAAGGTACCTTCTTTTGTTATTCTTCTACTTCTCTTTAACATAGCCGTTTGATTTTTTCTCCTCTTTTTTAAATAAAAAACTAGTGCAACAAAAGTGGTGGTCGCACTTTACTCTCTTTTTATTTATTCCTTCTTTTCTAATATACTGAATATTTTAACAAAAATAATCAATTGATCTTTTTAAAAAGCCTTTTTTTAAATGATAAATCTTTACATTTTACTAGTATAAAAAATTAAAGTGATTAAATATTAATAAATAATAAGTATTAATATATTGAAATGTAATGAATACGTTGAACAAATATTTAGTACACGTCAAGAAGTATCGAGTAAGTATAAATATTAGAGTATCAAATATGATTTACGAGCCTAACATATACACACGAATTTTTTTCAAGTATAATCGTACTCCATAGAATGATAAGATTAGATCACTTACATTTAGAGCTTCAAAATTATCATTGAACAATACTATAGTTAATTACTTATACTCATGTTCTTACATAATTTATTTCTTAATAAAATGTTCTATTTAAAATTTTAAATAAACTCTTTTAATTAATTTTAATATAAAAAAATACGAAAAAAAGAAGGTCTTTTACTTAAGTTTAAAAGGAAAAAAAAGGATTAAATTTTTTTATTTCTTAGTTCTTACTACGGAGAAAATGTTTTTTCCTCATAATAGTTCTTGTATAACCTCCTTAAGTGAAAGATGATATTAAATAATTTGTGGAAGCCAAAATTAGTTTTTAATTTTTTGTACGATGAGTCAAGATTAGTATCTTCTTTCACTTAATTATTTTCAATTGATCTATAGTCTATAATATATAAAAGCACTACTCCTTAAGAGTTTTTTTTCTGCTAATTAAATATCTTAATATTTTCTTAAAAACTCAATTATACAATTTCACACATATGTTTCATTTGATACTTTTACGATTTGTTTGGTTGTTCGTAATGAACCACAAGAAATGAGAATGGATTCAATGGAGGTAGGAAGTGAGAATTATGGAGTATATCTTAATGTGTTTAGTATCCTACCACTAGAAATGAGAATAAAAAAGTTTGAATAACTCATTATTTTTATTTGGTATGAATAGTAAAGATTGAGAAAATGAAAATAAATTTCTATATGGAGTCATTATTACATATACTCATTGATTATATTATTTAATAATTTATATATAAATTTATTGAATAAAATATAAATATTAAATTTCACATGAAATGTCAATAAAAGATTATTTAAAAAGTTATTAAATTAATTATAAATTAAAAAAATTATTAGTTAACTATTACAAATAAATAATTAAAAAATAAAACTCAAAAATAAAGAAATGGGCCAGAGGCCAGCCCAACCCACACAAAATGAAAAGAAAAAAAAGAATTGGGAAAAAAGGATTAGGGAGCCTGCTAATGATTCTGCAGCATCAACTTGATATAATAATGCATATATATCCAGTTCTCCCAGTTATACGGTTCAATTTACGAATTTTAGATTTGAAAAAACAGATTGAATCAAAATTTTACGATTCTAGTTGGGATAGAACTGAACCGAACCAAATAGTAACGGTTCAGTCCGATTCGGTTCCAAATTTTCCGGGTCTGATTCGGTTTCCGAGTAGATCCGGTTTTTGTACACCCCTATACTTTTAAATGGCTAATATTGCATTATACTATTCTTTTCATTATGAATTTTACAATTATTTATTACTGGACTAGACTAGTTACATACATAAAATAAAAAAAGTTTAACAATCATTCATATATTCAATTATACTATCTAAAAGTTAAGATATTTATTTTTAATAAAAAATAAATATATAGTTAGTTGTTTATTATTAGTAATATTGTAATACTTTAGACGAAACGATACGAGTTTCGTAATTAAATCGTAAAGTCTCATAATTAATCATAAATTGACCGTAACACATTATTATATGTTAAACATCATAAATAGAATCATACGAAGAATAATTATTAGCTACGAGAACTAACGAAATGATACGAACTTAGAGAATAATTATTAAAAAAAAAAAAGAGAGAAAGAAAGAACGGAAAACCCTCTAAGCTAGTAAGTCTTATCGTCACCTATGCATGCCTTAAGGGGATTAGAATGCTTAACTAGGTGATACCTCACTAATAAATACCTATTTTATATATAAGTGGGAGATGATAAGGTTAAGTGGTTTTTTTTTTTTTTTAGGTTTCATTGGTGAAAAATAACAAGGACTGAAAACAAAGAAATGGATAGGAGAAAGACGAGAGTGTTCGGTCAGGAAGGAAAAGACAACAAAAGGGGTTGATTTATGAGCTAAGTAATCAAAATTCTCATTCTTCTCTTATAGGTTGTGTTTTTGGTGTAAAATTAAAGAATAAGACTTATAAAATTGAGATGAAAATTTTAGCGAGTTGTGGTTTGGTTGCATATGAAAAATTCAAAATTAGATGTTAATAATTAATAATACACATGTTAAAATAATTAAGATTATAATACAAATGCTAATTAAAGAATCTTGATTTTTTTTTAGTATAGTAGGAATTCATGTGTGAAACTAATTAAGTGGTAAATTTAGGTGTCGTTGTAGGTTGGTGACGTAGGAAATGATTCTGGAAATTCTGAGGGAAAAAGTACATAAAATAATTACAGTTTAGTCCCTAAATTCGTTGAGATGGTGAAATTTGGTCTCTAAAAGTTATATATTTTCATATTAGTCCCTGCGTCAGGACCAAAATTTTAAAAGTTTCTTCTAGCTTTATAATGATGCATTTTGAATTATTAATGTGAGATATTTTTATTTAAATGATGTTACTAAGAACTACTGCTCATTTCATATCCCAAACAAATTAAAAAGAAGAAGCCATTTGAACTGCACAATCCTTTTTAATTATTAATTAATTGATTAGTTAATGAATTTGATTGTACAAAGTCAAGCAGGTGTCCGCTGTATGGCTCATGAGCATATTGATTTTGTCCAACGGAGAAATGAGACCGAACTCCGCATACGTGTCCTCGCAAATAGAATACGCTGCAATTGCTCCCGAAATGGCGGTGCCGAACCCACCCTGGTCACGTGCCTTCAGGTATTTCAGTGATTCCTGCAATTTCCCAAGGGCATCCACGTAATTCTCGCTGCACCCTTGCGCTATCTTATCTCCTCCGATCCCGAGCCCCCCCGCGAAAATCCTGCCGTGGTTTGTTTGGCGTATGAGATTGTCGAGGACGGACGCGGTGGCGGACTCGGCGTCGGTGCTGTAGATCACAAGGGATTGGCAGAGGGGCTTGTAGTTCGCCTCCGCGCACAAGTCGGTTGCAGTGGCGACTTGGCCGATGAGGAGGAGGACAGCGGCGGCGCCAAGGACGGCGGTTGGGAAGGAGGAGGAGGAGGCGTGCCTCATAGCTTTGGTAATTTTTGAATTTCTGGGGTTTGTGATGAATTCCCTCGCAGCTGGCTCCTCTTTTGTGGGGTCAAATGATGGGATTATATGCATTTGGACTTGGCTGTATTTAGGTAGCCCATTCTTTGGTTTCTCTCTGTTTCTCAATTGTTTTAGCAAATGTTTGTTGATCTCGTGTTTTTCGACCAAAATTAGGTTGTCTTTGCTGGATGTAAACACCATTTTTCCAATTCATGTACACTCTAAATTTAGTTAGGTAGGAGATTTAGGATATTGAGAAGAAATTCATATTCAATGAGTCTATCTATTTATAAAACAATGATCCGAACGAATTATCCGAATGCTCACATCTACACACAAGATTATTAAACCAAGGAAAATACCAAAGAAACCAGAAAGGTAAAAAAAGATGAAATTAAGAGACCAAACAAAGCTACAAACTTGAGAAACAGCCTAGAGCTTACAAATTCATGTTTTTTTGGACTTTGTTTGGAGAGATGCCTCTTTGATTGACTTCAAACTTGTTTGGCATCTTCTTGCATAGGACAGATGCATTATGTGATGTACCATTAGGCAACAGGGTCAGAGATATGTTCTGCTTAATAAGGTTATAGCATCTCTTCACCATTTCCCGCAATACTCATTCCCATCCAAAAACAAACACAGGTTTGTCTTGTTACTCTCACATTGTAGTACAAACTTCATATTCAAACAAACAATTCGTCAGAGCCGTAAATTTTTGATTCAATTCTGACATTTTCAATGCTAAAATAATGACTATTTTTGGGCTACATTACAAAATCGCCCCACCCTCTTCTCCTCTTTCGATAGGATGTGGTGGGAGAACTTAAATCTTTACCGGTACTTTACCATTAGCAAACAACCACTAGACCACATTCCTATCGAGGCACTACCCTCTTTTGCAGTTACAATAAAGGAAAGAAAGTTAATTTAAAATAAAGGAAAGAAAGAATCACATGAACTTACTGATTAAACAACTAGTAGCTCTGAATACTTCACATCTTTTTCCCATTAAGTGAGTAATTTACCTCTTATAAGGACCGACTCCCTTCTATTTCTAATGCAATGGGATCGGAGATGTTTCAAACCTAAAAAAGACAGGCTTGGTAGAAAGATGATAAGAACTTGTAGAATTTTGCTGCAATTTAACTTTAAATTGATGAATTATAGTTGTTTGATTAGTTTAATAAACACTAACGGTCGTTTCCGCCTTTCTGGCGGGTTTGCCTGATTTGGGCTAGGGACCCTATGTCTATAATTGGGCTTGCATTTATTGTCCAAGCCCATCGTTTTGAGGTTTTTGACTTCTAAGCTGGTCCAGGTTTTTTGAATTCTCGTTAATAATTTTAAGAGGGAAAATATAAAATGAAATTTCTTATGTTATTTTTGTATTGATAATAATAATAAAAAAAATAGTTCTTGAGAAAAATATAGCATGTTGTGGTGCACTATTTAGATAGAAAGACGAAGCGCAAAATGCATAATTGAGAGTGAATCGGATAATAATAGATATTCACACCAACTATATTCATTTATAATAATCATTTATAAATAGTGTGTCATGCATTTACCACAACCATTATAATTTGGTTAGATTGAATAGTCACATTTATGATTTATTTACTCCACTTTCTCATCTCATCCTTCCCTACACGTAATGTGGAAGTCAGATAATATTTTTCACTTTAATGTTTTTGTTTTTATTTTATTATTATGAGTTGCAGCTGACGAAGGTTTTGCAGGTAGTTTTGCAGATCCAATCTAACACGTATCCTTTTCCTTACATCATACACAGCTCTTTATCATAACTAGCACTTAATTACGACAATGTCCCCGCACGCCTGCAAAGGCTGCAATGGTTGTTTTTATAGGCGATATTGGGTAAACCAGCATGACATCATTTTTTAGATTATTACTGGTATTAAAGTAATTACAACGTCATTAGTGCTATAAGTTTATTATTAAATTCATGAAATACCACTATATCTATATATATATATATACTCCAAAGTCCAAACTCAAAACAGCTCCTCCTCTCCTCCTCTGTTCTGCTACCGTCTTTAATCTCTTTCCTCTTTTGTTGTTCTCCACTTCTCGGTGAGAATCTCCCGATCACATCAGCTTCTGTAGAATCTGTACCCATTAATTATTATTTTATTTATTTTTATTACCATCATTAATCAATTAAATGCATCTCCTCTCCTTTTCCAGTAGTGTGTATTTCATGATCGTAATATTCCTTCATCTCCAGTATTCAATTAATTATTAGGGATTGAAAATGGGGAATTGCCAAGCTGCGGAAGCAGCAACGGTGGTGATTCAACACCCAGGCGGTGGGGGTGTTGGGCAGCAGCACAAAGTGGAGAGGTTTTACTGGTCCGTCACCGCTAATGAGATCATGAACTCCCATCCAGGCCACTACGTCGCTCTTGTCGTCTCCACCGCCGCCTCCTCCGGCACGACTCATCGTCAGAAACACCTCAAGCTCCTTCGCCCCGACGACACCCTCCTCATCGGCCATGTCTACCGACTTGTCAGCTTCCAAGGTCTGTAGTACAAACACAAATTAAATTAAAACAATTACTAGTTTTTAATTTTCTAATTGCTACAGCAGTAATTAATTTGCTAATGGTTGGTTGAATTGAATAGATGTGTTGAAAGAGTTTGCTGCCAAAAAATGCGTTAAGCTTGGAAAGTTGTTGAAGGAGAGAGGTGGACTTGCGCCTGGGCTTGAACTGGACCTGAACACCACGGAACATTCGGGCGGGCTGAAACCGAACCCGACTCCTAAATCCGACAAGGTAAACCCGACCTTAACTAACTGATGATGTGCATCTTTATTCTTTCCGGTTCCTTATGCTTGATGAGCTTAATTACGATTCTATTCACTAATTAGTTAACTAATTAAATAAACCTAATGTGATGTGCTTAATTAATTATTTATGGTTCGGAATTAGTAACTAAGCCTTACGAGGTACTGCGGATCTCGAGGCGCATATTTCGTGATGCCATAATGCTGCTAATCTGTGTTGCCAATTTTAAATACTCCGATTAATACTAATTTCTTAGTTCTTATATATATATATATATTAATTTCTTATAAAAAAATTAAAAAATATATATATTTGAAGTTATTAATTAATCAATGATTATTGTTTAAAGGATATTATTTAATCAACAATTAGTTGTTTGTCTTAAAAAATTAATTGTTGCGTAGTTGTCACCTTCGTTTATTATGTGAAAAGAGAACATAATATTATTATTTAGGTTATTGTAGTAAAAGCTCTCCATGTGTATGATGATTTGTCCGACTCCGACAAATAATTAGGCTTAACCACTTTTGTAATTACAACTAATATATAGACGACGAGATCCGAAAATTTTATTTTTTCTTATTTTCTAAAGTATCTCAATGGTACTCTTTCCATTTGGAATTAAACATCGTTTACTGTTTGGGCACGCATATTAAGGAAATCGGATGATTCATTATTTAACTCAAAAAAATTTCTTATTTTTTTTTCCAAACGTAAAAAGTAAAAAGTAAAATTGTTTTAAATAGTAAGTCATCCGACCTTTTTAATATGCGTGTTTAAATAATAAACGACGTTTAATAAAAAAAAGGAGGGAGTATAATATTCTGTTATCATTGCATTATTATTATTATGGAAATAAATAAATAAAAATGTGATCAAGGAATTGGAAGTTGGACTAAGATTCTGCAATGTTAAGTAGTTGACTATTGAGTAGCCACTTGTGTCCAAAATGAGAAGGAATAATGTACATGGTTGGTTGTCTCGTGTCCATGTTTGAGTTTTGATCACAAAGATTTTATTAAACCGCTGGATTATGAAGGGATTCCGTGAAATGATTAATTCTTTAATCTCTCCGTCAACTTTAGTGCTGTCTTTTTTGCTCTTGCTACGAAACTAATCATCTCACTTTGATTGTTGTTGGGATTCAAAGTTGATGATTTTACTAAAAAAAAACCTGACTAATTATTAAACGGTCTATCCTTATGAAGTAGAAGAAATTAAAAGTAATAGTAATAAATTTGAAATGTCGTTTTCTTAGGGTTTACAGGAAGCATGGTCAGCTTTTTTCTTAAAAAGATTCATTGCATTGCAGGAGGTTAACCGAGTGGGAAGCAAAAGAGGCAGTAGCAGTAGCAGAGGTAATGGTACTAACGGTGGTGGTGGTGCGGTGGTAGGAAGGCAATGGAAGCCAGCCTTGCAGAGCATTTCAGAGATTGGAACTTGAACAACAAACAACCATTTTCCTTTCTTATTTTCTATTCTCATCGCAATCATCATCACTATCATCATTCTGTTTTCCTTTTAGGTTTTAGAAATAATCCCATTTTTAAGTGTAATTAATTGGCTAGCCTAGTAGTAGTAGAGTAGCAGATCCTTGATGCAGGTTTTAATTAATTTCTGAATATTCTATATAATCTCTTTTCTACTATGTTGTTCATATAAGTGTAATGTATGTATCCTTTGTTATTATGATATTGACTTCTTTGATTTCTCTAATCATTTATATCTTTATCGTTGAACGATAAAAAATGTTTTTTTTAAGTAATAATTTTTTTTACCTCTTAATATACTAAACCGGTACAACAAAATTACTTTTACCCAATGAACTCAAGAAAAAAAAAAAAAACTCTCCCATCAAAATAAGATTTAGCCCACAAAGATTATTTTAGGTTTAAAAATGGTACAGATGAAAGCCCATTTTGTTACCTGACGTTACTCCGCTTGAGCAAATGGGCTTTATAAAGCCCACGAAATAGCCTTAACTAGTAAGTAACTACCTTCACCGATCTTTTTTAGTATTTTTCAAATCGCGCCTTTTCTCTCCCTCCCATCAAACCCAGAACACCAACATGGGTTCTGCTAAACCATGCCGAAGCTCCGTTTCCATTCCATGGATCCTCTTCATCACTCTTTCAGTTTCCAACTCAGTCGTCTTTGCTACCGAGCCCTCTTTAAGTAACCTTTTCTTCTTATTAATTTCCTAATTCTATGTTAGATTTGACGTCTAGGGTTTCTAATTTCCCTTTTTAATCAATTTAATTTGTTCTGGAAGTTTTTTTAATTAAGTGAGTTTTCTTGTTTTCTTGATTTCTTGATTTCTGATCTTGTCTCCCGCATTGTTCTTTCTTGTAGTTGTTGGTGAATGCACTAAGTTGGAGGTATCTCCTAGCTTGGAAGTGGTGAACTCACCAGGTACTAAGCCAGGAAGTTCTGTTCTTTGTGAAAGAGTTCGTATTAATGGATTGGCGAGGCTGATAAACCTGGATAGGTTTTCTCACTCATTAAAGCTCAAACTTTTACATTCAAGTTCTAGTACCCTTCGTCGACCCAGTATTGAAGTTTGTTTCCACAGGTGAGTGGTTTGGTAGATAGATGTGTGCATTAGTTGATTTCTTATGGTCTTAAATTTATTGGTTGATGATGTGTTCTGTTGGCAGGAATGCATCCCTTGGAATCGGGATGTGTCCTCAAGGCAAGTGGGAGAAGGTTGAGAAAGGGTCATGGGTTCGAGCCATGTCTCCTTTTGACCACAAGTTGTTAGATATAAGGATGGGTGGTTCATCTTCTGAAAACCTTGAACTGTCCCTTGAAGAAGGTTCTCTTCTTTCTTTCTTTTTTTCCTTAGAAACTTTGTGTGAATTTTATTTCAGTCTAATTTTTTCATGCTTTAACTAACCCTTTTGTTTTGTAGAATTCTTCTTGTATCGTGTGATATTTTTAGTCTTCGGCTTTGTTATGTTGAGTGTGGCATCTACTGTGAGCAAGTCACTTGTTTTTTACTACAGTAGTGCCATGGTAACTGGGATCCTCCTTGTAATACTGGTGGTCCTTTTCCAGGTAATTAGTTTTCTCAAACTCAATCTCCAGAAATCTGAACAGTCTTTATAACTGTTGCCTTCTATGTTATTTACACATTCTTTGAATTAGTTGAATGTGAAATAAGTACGTAAACAATTTCTTTTAGTGTTAGCACAACATGATATCTGTGTTATCTTGTCCCCATCTCTCTGACTCTGCTTATTTTGTTTTAAGGTGACTGAAAATTGATATTTGTTTACTGTCAGGGAATGAAGCTTCTGCCAACTGGTCGGAGGAGCTCACTTGCAATTTTTATATACTCATCTATTGTATGTATTATCTTAAACATCCCTTTGTCAATAGATATATATGTAGTATATCCATCCATATATACTCAGAGTTTACATTTCTTCAAACAAAAATAAGGAAAGAAAAGAAGATGAAGCTGTAACCAGGAAATTATGCTTATAGCTTATGACTTATTTATTCAGGTTGGTGTGGGAACTTTTCTCCTTGGCTACTTGCCGGGATTATTTCAATCCATACTTGTCGAGTTGGGAATCAGTGAAGACATGTATTATCCTGTATGTAAGTTAAAACTATAATGCGATTTGCTTTTAACTGTCTGAAGAATTTCAGTTTCTTTTAGCTAGATTTTTTTATAGTAAATTTGATTTCAGTTTTGGATGTGGAGGAGTGGTTAGTGAACAATAAATCATTTAAGCTATTTTCATGTTTATATGCTGAAGCTGTAATCAGATAGGTTTGTTTCTTTTTTTCAGTTTTACTTAAAAGCCAGTTGTTCTTCATGTCCTAATACTAATATTTAGGCTTTATGACTAATTAAACACCTGGATAAGTATCTCATTCTTCAAAACCAGTAATGTATTCAGAAGAGCACCACTTTTCATTGGTTTAGAATATAGGTAAATTGACGAGAAAAGTTGTAATCTTTCAGGGATTTGGTAGATAATAGATTTTATCTTTTATTAATGCTTGCAAGCTAATTCTTGCCGAGTAACTGAAGCCCTTTTGTTTTAAACTACAGCTGATGATTTTCCTGCTGGCTTTTGTTGTTTTGGCTGGAGCATATATGGGTTTTTGGGCTGTCCGTAAACTTGTCCTTACTGATGATGGATCAGTTGATATAAGTACATCTCATTTTGTTGCCTGGTCCATACGGATTTTGGCTGTTGTCATGATTCTTCAGGTACCATTACTTCTGGTATTTTCAAAATTTGATTGTAGGCAAGATTTTACTTCTGTTGCTAGTAATTTCTGTGACTAGTAGGCTTCAATTCAATTTCATAATCTTGATTGTTATATGCTATTTCTAGAGTTCATTGGATCCCCTACTGGCAGCAGAAGCATTGATAGCTGGAATAATGGCTTCATCAGTATTAAGGAGAATATTCAGATTGAGATTTTGGCGCCGAGTGTACAAGTGAGTTTACCATTTCCATTGCAGGGCTGCATTTTTTTTTATTGTTTAGATAACACCGTAAAAGATTTAACCTGACATGTTCATGTACTTTATAAATGTGTTCGAGTAGAGAATTAACTCCAACTTTAATGAATGAGCCTGAATGTAGAAGTGTTGAGATTCTTCAAAGAAGATGAGGCATCTGCAACACTTATAAACTATATACCTAAATTTTTTAAGCAACAAAGTTTCTTAAATCTTTTGCCAGCATCTTCGATGTTGTTTCCACATATGTACTGTTTAGTATTTCATTCCCTTTCACTTTGTTCTCCAAATGCGTAGAGGACAAACAGCATTACTCTCTGATCGTAATGTGCTCACTTGTGTACCCAAAAAAATCTGCAGGAAGGTGGGAAAATTAGTGAAAAACATGAACAGAGAATCTGACATTCCCAATTTATCACTGTTTGGAAGTCCTTATGATGATGAGTATGTGGTTAAGAGGCATGACAACAGCAAGTTCCGCACTCCCCAGCCCAAAAGGTTCAACCTGGCTTCATGCAATTCCACGCAAGGTTTGCTTGGTTTCTTCATCTGAATTAACACAAGATAAGTTGTCTGCTAAATGCAACTCCATGACATTGTCTGTTGATCTTCTCAGGTTTTAGCAAGACTCCTCCTTGTCAAATTTCAGATTCAGATGTCTTCCCATCTACCTTCCATGCCACACCTGAAAGGCCAAAATACTCGAAAGATGCTTGGGAAAAGTTCACCAAAGACTCCACGCAAAAAGCTGTTCAGGAACTTGTATCTTCTCCAGATTTTAACAAGTGGGTTGCTGCTAATGCAGACAGAATCACTGTTACTCCAAGCTCCAGCAGTTCTGCCAGTAAGCAGCGTGGCAAGTGGTTCCTCTGGTCGTGAGCTTGATAGTGTAGTAACCTTTACGGGTTGTAGACAGCCATTTGCACATGGTCCTACTCCTACAACAATCAGGAAGAGAATTATTTATTGTAGGAATCAATAACTTTTTGTGCAATCATGTGAAAATTAATGCGCGAAGGTTTTCGATGAGACGAATACTTTGCGAAGAGTAGTTAGATTGTAAAGTATATATTTTTTCGTTTTCGAATTGGCACTCTCGGTCTTCTGTAAAGGGAGCTAAGCTAAGTCACTAACCTTGTATTTTCTGTCAGTGCAAGTTCTGTTTGAGTCCGACAGCATCTCTAACAACCTTATTTACGAGTAATCTCAATAGTTTAAATAAGCCAAAAGTAGTTTTTACAATACAATATCTAATTCTTGTATCAAATTGGAATGGACCTTTTATGGCTTGTTTGAGTAGTGATTATCAAATCTTTTTTGTTTTTTTTAATTTCATTCGATTCATATATATTCTCTAAATCCAAATAATGATTTTTTGATTTTGAATTTTTTTTCTTCCAGAATTTCTTAAAGAACACATTATTGTGTTAAAAAATAAAACATAAGTTATAGGGTTCGAATTTCCTCCTATAAACTTTAGATGAATAAAAAAAGTACAAAATGAAAAACGGCCTCGTGCTCGGTTCAGGCGTTGCCACTTCCAACGTTTGGGTCGGCGACAGAATTTCAAAAACGGTGGAAACTTGTGAAACTAGAAGTTCCCAGTACCAGTAGAGTGCTAAAGGGGTACCCTTTTTTTTCTTATCAAAGCATAGTCTTTAAATCCTTTTTTAATTTCTAGCACTTTCCATGATAAAAGGCTTTACTAGAATTTAGAATACCGCGTTTTTTTTTTTTACCCTTTTGGCAACGGATTTATCGGCTTTAAAAGCCTCCATCATAAGGAAACAGAGGAAACCTCTCTGTTCTCCTTCCTAACCGCCTCTGCTCCACTCTGCATTACCCTTTATATAAAAAGGCTCACCCCAATTCTGTCTCTCATCATAATCAATCACAATTCAGGAAGAAAAGATTACAAATTCTAGAGAGAAGATAAAAAGATCATGAGCTATTACAATCAGCAGCAGCCCCCAGTTGGTGTTCCACCATCACAAGGTATAATGCTAAATTTCTCATCTTTTGTGTTTGTTTCTATGGTTTTCGAGCTGGGTTTAGTGACAATTGGAAAAAAATTGATCTTTTATGTTTCGTTTCCATGGTTTTGGAGATGGTTTTTCAGTGACATTTGTTGGTTTTTTGTGATTTTTGTTGAGTGTAGGTTATCCACCAAAAGATGCATACCCTCCACCTGGTTATCCAGTCCAGGGTTATCCACAAGGGTATCCTCCTCAACAAGGTTACCCTCCTCAAGGTTATGCTCCACAGTATGGTCAGCCTCAGAGGCAAGAGACTGGTTTCCTTGAAGGATGGTATGATCCTAATTTCGATCTCTCTTCATCCGATCATTATTATTGTCACTGTTAATCTTTAAAGTATTTTTTGCATTCTTAATGCTTGTGAAAATAGAAGGAAAAGACAAAGAAAGTTAAAAACTTTAGACTTTTAGATCTGTTGATGTTGATGGTTTTGGACTTTGGAGTATGGTATGTTTTCATTAGATGTTGATATTGCTGTGTTGGTAATTTTTCAGTGTAGCTTATGGACATGAACTAATAGAATGTTTCATTTGCTAAAAATAAATATTGGATCCCTAGTTGACAAGTTAACGATTTCTTGAATCATTCCAATTTCCCTGATTAAGAATTAGTTCCCAGCTCTTGGTTTTTTTTCTTCTATCGGCTACCTTACCTGTTAAAAAATGGATGAAAACCCTAACAAAGGGTGGATTTTGGTTAGGGTCAGCAGGTCGGGAAATCGTGTCAGGTTTTTGGTACATGAGGGTGGTTCATCAGGGTTAATAGGTTAGGGGAGGCTGGTACAATTATCTCATTATCATTTGATCGAGTCAGGTTTTTGGTACACGTAGGTTTATTAAGGTTTATAAGTTACGGGAGGTTGGTACATTTATCTCATTTATCATTTGATCGTTTATGCTACGGTCTCATTGTCTTTGTGAAAGGTATTGTAGATCTTGATGAATGTATATCAGAGGTTCTTTGAAAACCATTATTGATCTATTACCTTATATGCCAGAATCATGACATTTCTACTTGTTTTGGTGCCTGTGCAGCCTAGCCGCTCTCTGTTGCTGTTGCCTGCTGGATGCTTGCTTCTGAGGAGTATCTGGAGCCCACTCTCTTACGAGTTACGATGATTGTTCATAGTTTTTCTGGTTTTAGAATTCGACCAATGCACTTACTGGATTTGTAGTAGTTTCTAGTATTAGTTTAGATAAATTTGCTATGGATTTGAAGGGTTTCTATTCTATTCATTGAATGCAATAGGAATTCCAGTTCTATGTATTTATCAAGTTTTTGTTGTTGGATGGGTCCATGATTTAGTCGGCTGTGACTCAGCCGGGTTTGGGCAACATTTGCCGGTAGGAGTTTCCAAACGGATTGATAACCGGAATTTTCATTATACTGCACCGAACTTTTGAATGTTCGTTGACGTTCGAACGGAGATCTAACTTTGGATCCGAAATCATTTGAAATCACAATCCGATAATTTGGGATGCGACTGAAATTTTGGTAGTTACATGAATAGTTTTCTATTTGTAGGACTTTTGTTTGATTCGTTGAGCATGGTTTGTGGGATCTGAAATTTAGTTTGGGATTTTTGATGCGGATTTTGAAATACTTTGGATAAATTCGGGAGAGAAAATTTGGATGATCCAAATACCGAGCTTAAATCAATGTGGATTTAGTAGTGGTACGGCGTAACGTAAAAACGACACTGGATAGTGGCCCCAATTTTTGGCACGGAAGGCAGTGAGTTTGATATACTCTCTCCATTTTCTTTAACCTGTTGTTTTAAAAAAAAAAAAAATACCTATTTAATTATCGTTAAAGATCATTTTTTTATAATTAATGACAAAAATAACCCTAAATAATTTTTGGGGAAAATAAAAAATGAATGGTTCATATTTAATAAGAGTAGTTTAGTTAAAAATTATACATTAAATGTAATCTAATAATTGCGTTGGTTTATTCTCAAAATTGAAAAAAATGACAGTTAAAAAAAACAAAAAGAGTAGGTATTTATTATATACCGGTGTGGAAAACGAGTTTAAAACGCAATTTATTATAAAAATAAAGTGTTTATGCTCCTTGGAAGAACTCTTACTTAATTGATTACCCAAGAAATTGTCTTGCTTCCCTTCTTCATACGATCCGCGCCAAATTGTAGGCAATTTCTTTCTCCAACTACTACCAAAGCAAGAAAAGTGTTTCAATTGAAACTTCTTTATCCCTTTCTTTGGCATATATAAAGGAACCCATAATCCATTTCAGTTGAAAACATTACAAGAACATCCAAGAAATATAATTTTACAAAAGAAATTTTAATTGACGGTCGATATATAATGGGTTTCCCGAAAGGTATAATTAGCAAAACTTCAATGGTGGTGATGGGTATTTTGATTGTATTGGTAATGATAGTCTCCAGTTCCACGTCGTCGTCATCATCATCCACTTCGACAGGAAGATCACTAAATTCTGCTTCTTGTTGGCTTCGCTGCATGGAAGATTGCGAGGAAGAAAAGTATAACTGTAGTTACTACTGTGATCGCCACTGCGACGATTCAGTTCCTATGTCATTGTCATAGATCGATAAAGCATGGATTCAGATTCAAGTCTTAATTAATTATACCTATTTTCAAGAAATGAAAAGACAATTGTAATACATAAGAGCATGCATGCATATATGTACATAGTATGTCAATCACGTCATGTTTAATGGTTAAAGTTGCAGGGAATGCAACTAATCTACAAGTCTCCAAACTCATTGGTTTGCTTTAAAATTTTCAAAGTTTTATAAAAATAAAAATAAAATGGAAAAAATTCAGGAAAATTAGAACAAAATAATTTGATGTCGATCCAACTAAATTTTGATCTTAGTAATTACTTGATACATTGAGAGTTCTTGGTACGAACCCAGTTGATTACTTGATAACCCCAAGAGTCATTACTTCCTGCCTCGCGCTACCATTTTTGACTTTGATGTGTTTTACAGTAGGACTTGCATCTAGCGCCTTACTAGTTGAAACTGTCTATATATGGAGTTAGCCTTAACATTATACTGGACTCCGCACGAAGAACTCTTAACTCATGGGATATAATTAGCGCAATGATCAAATATGGATTATTTGGGGCAATAATATCGATTGTGAGCTGTGCATGGGGCGTTACAACTTCTGCTGTGATTATCTCACCTGTTGCTGATTCTGCACTCTCATGTTGCTGCTAACAAGAAGCTGGAGATTCTCTCAAGAATTGTGCATAATCTGCTATGGTATTCTATTAAGTCAGTTAATGATATTCCGATACAGTGATCCCACTACCTGCCTACTGCATTTATAAACTGAAGTGCATTTTCGATGAATTCGTAGAGCTTTTGTAAGTATCTGAGATTCTGAAACGTTTCAAGCCTTTCGGCAGCAAAAATAGGCGATGTTCTGTCATACATGGACATTCCTTTTTTACCTTTTACCACTTACATGTCTTCTCTAGAATTTCTAATAGTTAGCCTTACGCTCATAAAAGATCGCATACGGATATGCTAATAACATGTTAAAAGTACAAATGCAGAACTGGTATAAGATCCAGTCAGGAACGAGAAACCTCATAGCTGACCTGGGGAGATTATCTGGTCCCATCAATGCTGAATTGGGAGAAAACAACACCAGCTCCTCCTGTACCTTGAATCATAAACCCCCTCCACTGAGCAGAGCATCTTCTTCACTGACGACGTTATTGGAACCCAGATGGTGAACAGGA
The DNA here is from genome assembly GCA_963691705.1 of Viola odorata. Taxonomy (NCBI): domain Eukaryota; kingdom Viridiplantae; phylum Streptophyta; class Magnoliopsida; order Malpighiales; family Violaceae; genus Viola; species Viola odorata. The sequence goes on from OY829540.1 coordinate 63,930,033, forward strand.
AGCAATGCAAAATTTGATGAAACATCTGTAGTGCTGTCCTCATGGGGTTCTCTGGGTACTCTACTTCTTTGAAGCTCCAGTGCATATGTTAAGTCCCAGTACACATCACTCATACATGGCCTGTCTGCTCCGTCTCGCTTCAAACACCTCTCAGCTATTTCAGCAAACTTTTGCAACGAATTGGGGTTAATATGATCAGCTAGCACGGGATCGATTATCTTTTTTAGCTGCCCTTTCTTTAGATAGAACAACCCCCAGTCAGCTAAGGTCTTTCTCTCTCCCTGTGAATTTACTAGGATAGGCGGTCGAGCACAAAGAACTTCAAGAAGGACCACACCAAAAGCGTACACATCTGATTTATTTGTTAGCTGAAAAGTTTTGAAGTATTCAGGATCATGGTAACCAAATGTACCTTTAATACTCTCACTGTAATGGTCAGGATTAAGAGGAACTGTTTGTGAAAGGCCAAAATCGGCAATTTTGGCCACGAAATGCTCATCAAGCAAGATATTTGTTGATTTAACATCTCGGTGAAGGATTACTTCATGGGTACCGGTGTGAAGGTAATGGAGACCCAAAGCTGAACCAATGCAAATTTCAAGTCTTTGCTTCCAAGTCAAGTTAGATGTTGTGGAGGGACTAGTTTAGTTTGTTTTCCTGTTGTATAGATGGTCTCTCAAAGTCCCTTTCTCCATGAATTCATAAACCAGTATCATCTCATTTCTTTCTTCACAATAACCAATCAAGGAAACAAGATGGCGATGCCGAATTTTGGATAGGATCATGACCTCAGTTTGGAACTCTGGAAACCCTTGGCCATGACTTGAATCGCTTCGTTTCACAGCCACCTTTGTTCCGTCCATGAGAGTGCCACAATAAACTTTACCAAACCCACCCTCACCAATCAGAAACTTTCTATCAAAATTGTGAGTTGCAGTCTGTATTTCAGTGAATGGCATTTTGAGTTTGAGGTTTAGATTGGGAACAGGGGAGTGGGTGTCAGTTCTTTCAGTATTCCAAGTGTGAGACCACCCTTTTGGGTAACCAAACTCATTGTTTAGAACCGAAGCTTCAACAGGCTTCTTTGTTCTTCTCTTTCTCAAACACGACAAGAGTGATAATATTGAAATCAAGATAGAGACCAACGCCAAACCCCCAGCAAGACCAAATATAAGAGGCAGATGTTTGTTACCATTCGGGGGGGGTATACTCCTTCATTGTTGTGTCTGGCATAAACTCCATAATCTCCAATCCATTCAGAAAAGCAATTTTAGTTTCAGCACTTTCATCAGGGGCAATACTGATGTTCATGCGTCCAGAATCATCAGAATCAATCACGAAATCGTTGTAGAATGGAGATTCCATCTGAGTAATGCTTTGCTCATACGGATCAATCAATTTTCTGTAATTTGTGTCTATGTAGAGAAAGAAGCTCAGAGTTGCTGGTGTATCACTTATAATGTCACAGAAGTGCAGGCTAACAAGATGTTTGGCTTTCTTTCTTGTATTGAAGCCCCAAGTTGCATTTGAGAAATTTGATGCCTGCCTGTTGTCCAATTTCACAGCTTTGCAACTTCTATACACCAGGTTTGGTGCAATTTCCTCCACCGTCTTGGCTTCAGGAACTGTTTGAAAATTGCCAGTAAACGGGTCACATTTAGCTGGACCACCAGAAATCACATAACCATCATCTGGTATCCAATTCTCCATAAGGAGTCATTAATCTCTGCACCTCCAACAATGATCCTATAACGGGTCATTAGAGTCTCGTTCTGCAACCCATATGAAGTGTGGTTTATGGTGCCCTGTAATGGGGGAACTGGAATTGCTTTGTCCATATAGTCCTCCGATAGACGAAAAAATTCTATGGCATTCACAAAAGCAAAAGCAGCATTACTCGAAGGTATGAAGAAGATCTGAAACCACCCTTTATCGGCAGCAAAATAGAATTCCTTAATCACTGGAGAAACGGTAAGGTTTCCCACACTAAAATCAGACAGAAGCCAGGATTTTGAAGTTGAAATGTTGAATGAAGCCTGACTAAGGTTAGTGCTTTTGGAGATAAATGGAAAGAAATGGAGCCGCACCAGATACGTGCCGTTTTCAGCAATATTGAACTGGTAAGCAGATATTTTCTTGTAAATTCTAGCTGTATGATAGATACCTGGAGTGGCTGGTGATGGATTGTCATCTGCGATGTATTTGCTGTCTCCTACAGAGAAGGAGGAGGGATCAGAAAGCTTGTCACCAATAAAATCCCTGCCGCCGAGATCGAAATTGGAGTCTGAACCACAGTTCATGAAGTACTTGACTGGAGGATCATAAGCTGATGATGGCAGAAGTAGGAGAGAAAGAAACTGGAGAAGAACAAGATGAAGGAGCAAGCAGTGTAAGTTAAGCTTCTCCATTAAAGATTTGGTGGGTGTTTTTTCTTGATGATGGAAAAGTTTGAGTAGAGAGGTTGAAGATGATGAGCTAAGTGATTGGTTGGTGCAGGTTCAATGATTAGCCACACACACAGTTTGCAAATATCTTGTTTGAAATGGCAGAGAAAGACTTAAATTGACTTGCATGTCTGGTTCTGTGTTACTGTCAAGTGTCAAGGAAAGATCAAGAAATGAAAATGAGATACAAAAATGCTGTTGGTATGAGACTTGTCAAGTTTAACGAAGAAGAGTAAAACTAAAAATGAGAAATTTAACCAAGAACTGATTGTTCTCTCTTTCAAGAAACAGTTAATAACTGATGTGTGGATTGTACTATTGAGTATTTTTTCTTTTTAAATTATAGACTTTTCATAACAATGAATTAAAAAATAATCCAGTTATTCAGGACACAATTCATCACAATATTCAGACAGGCCTAACACATATGCTCTCCTTGTAAAAGCGTGAGCGTCTACATTAGCAATTTTCTTAACGCGTACGAAATCACAAAAACTAAAGCGGAAAGCAAGACGATTGATGTCCACAGCAATCACTCCCAAACTTGTGTGAGTTTGAGATCCGGTGAGAATAGCTTGGATCAATTCAAGGCAGTCAGACTGAATCTGAATACGATCGAAGCCTCTGGTCCTCGCTAATTCAAGTGCTCTTCGTACGACTAATCCTTCCGCCACAGCGGGGTCCATTCGGTACTGAGCAGACTCATATCCCAAAAAAATGCATCTGCCATTGCTATCATGTGCAATGATACCCAGGCCAGTCCGATAAGGACCAATTGTCGCATCCGAGTTAAAACAGATATTCCCTTCGCCGGGATGATTCCATTCGGACGCAGAGTCCAGCGTAGAAGAACTGTGCTCCTCGGCATTTCTCTCATTAACCGTCCTGTATTATGCCAGCAACCGAGCGCCATGGAACAAGACCTCCTGAGTAGACCTCCCCACCAATTTGAATACCAGATCGTTCTTGAAAATCTAAATAGCCTAAAGAATAGAGACAACATCTTCCAGAACAGCGGTCGAGGCAATGACCCTTAGTTCGCCCAACCAACCATGAAGCGTAGCACTAGGAGAGAAAAAATAGCTAGAGGGGGTGTGACTCACCTTCCATATATTGACTGAAATCTCACAGTGCAAAAATAGGTGATCGATCGACTTTGTCGTCCGAAGACAAAGGGGACACTTGTCCTCTTTAACTAAGCCTCTATTCAACATATTCACCCTCGTCAGAAGGTCATTATGGACCAACCTCCAAATAAATATGTTAGAACAAAGTTTTTTGTTTTGTTTTTCTGGGTACCATTCTAAAAGTAACGTTAAAAACTTTAAATGGGTGACATTTTAATTACCGGTGATGTTTTAAAATATTCAAAGTTTTCTAAAAATAACATTAAAATGGAAAAATTTATGAAAAAATAAAATTTATAATTAAGTTTGTGGACCCACTACATCATATAACTTTTGAAAATTAACAAGAGATAAAAAAAAAATTAGAAAAAAATGAAAAATAAGGTAATGATTGAACAATTAAAATATACTCCCTCTGTCCTTTAATAACTAACGTTTTTCTAAGTTTTGGAGTATTTGTCATTTTATTTTTTTTCGAAACATATATTTTGTGCAAATGACATTTTTTTTTTATCAACACAATTTGATGATGGTGTGATAATTTGAGTGAAAATTAAAGGTAAAAATGAAATAATGTGGAATAAAATAAGATCAAAGATCATTTTTACGTTTTTCTACTATCCTAATACGTCTGTTATTAAAGGACGGAGGACGTACTAGTTTATGCTAGCACTAGTCTCTTCTCGTAGTAGCCCACGGCCCAAAGCCATAATAGCCCATCATCAGGAATTCACCAGCTGATATGGTCTATGAAAACCGCAGAGTTCGCACGTCTTATTTGGGGAATTGGGTCCAGGCCCATCAATGAAATTTGACATCCAGTCATGAGCGAGTCGGCTGGATGCAGCAAGTAAAATGTTGCGGTGTTAGGTACGGCTGAAAATGAACCGAGTCGTTCGCGAGCTTCTCGAAGTTGAGCTCTAACAAACTCATTAGAGTTTGTTTGATAATATTCGTAAGCCAGATTTAAGCTTATTTATGAGGTTTGTCTTTGTGATGAGCTGGACTTGAGCCTTATTAAGTTCATCTCATTAGCTTATGAGGTGGTTTTCGTCTATAGGTTTGAGAACTGAGCTCTTTAATTAAGTCTTTTAATTTTTATATTTTATAACTATGTATTATACTGTACTAATTTGAATAAGATTTGGGAATCAATAAGGGAATGAAAATATGTCGAAGTTTTATTAAACCTAATGAGTAAAAACTTGTTTAGGTTAAATTAGTAAATAAATAAGTCAAGTTCAAGTCAAACCTAAATTTAAAGAAAAATAAATGAGTCCAACCTAAATTTTGTTGTTTAGACTCGTCATGAGCTTGAGTCTTCCTATAATTTAACGAGCAAAATTTAAATCACCTAAGTTAAACTTGACTCGATTCATTTATAATCGTAGTCTCATGCTATTAAAAATAAATAAATAATAAACTAAAGCGGTAATAGACCATCTTTTCCTGATCGTGATATTTAAAAAAGAATAAGTGGAATTCAAACTTGATTAAATTACAATTATTTCTTTTCAATTGATCTATTAGAAAAAGTAAACAAATGAGTTGGCTCTCTTTAGAAACGCCATCGTTTCTCATATTCATTGGCTTTCTTATGTAATTTATTTGACTTTCTTACGTTTTATTTGACTGCTTTTGGCTTTCTTTCTAATGGAAAAAGAAAAAGGGTCGGGTTACACGTGTCCATATATAATTTAGCTCGTCCTTTAACCTGAGTCGTCCTTCTCCCTGGAGAGAGCCAACCAACGGATTGGCGTGGCATTACCTCATTGCTCTTGGATTTGGATAATTAACAACAAAAGAGAAAGGGACCCTGTTTTTTGTTTTGTGCATGACCGGTCAGCCAGCAGGGCCGGTGACCAGGCTAATTTACATTTATTTGGTATAAGAATTAAAAACTAAGGAATATAAATGTATAAATTTTATATTATACTTTTTTTGTTAATTGTTAATATTTTTGTTCTTTTTCTATAATTTGTTCATCGTATTAACAACCAAAAAAAAAACTAATTAATAAAATGGTCATATTTTGTCAAAGCTAAAAATTAAGATTATCAATATTAGAGTATAGGAGAAGAGGAAAACTTAATAGGAGGTGGAGGTTGAGGTTGAGGTTGAGGTGGAGCGCAAGACATGGATGAGTATAGATTTTATTATATAGTTTGCTTAATTTGTAATTATGTAAAATTTGATGGTTAGTTGAATGTGCAAATAATAATTAATATTTTAAAATAGTTGAGCAATCTCATTCCAGTTTCTAACCTCCCTCCCGTCCCATTATAGAATCATGTACAAATTTTAATATTTTTTCCTTTCTCACTCTAAACACATCTATAAATTGAATTAAAATTTGTCTCTATCTCCCAAACATTTAAGCTCAAAAAAGTAAATATATTTTAATCACATGAAGTTACATTTCAACTAATTAGTGTATATTATTTTTACGACAGATTATGAGTTCGATCTCTAATACTATAATAATTAATAATACAACTCATATTTTTTATAAAAAAAGTATACATTTGATTATATTTCAAATATAAGATAACATTATTTCTTAGTAGATCTATTATAAACAAAATAATACTAAACCAACTTAAATTTTATATTTGAAAAAAAAGGAGAAAATTTGAGAAGAACAACATTGAATTAAATCAAAGTAATGTGAATTAATACTCAATTTACTTTAAATCAACATTCAACATATTTATATATTTATGAAAGTGTTTTGTGCAGACTTGAGATAGAAAAGAGCAAGAGAAGGATCCATAGAAGTATGGAAAATATCTACAGATCTGAGCAGAGCTTTCCACCCCACCTCTGCGTCATCTTCTCCAATCCAGCAACCGTTCCCTTGGTTGTCTTCCTATTTGTAGGTGCTCCCTCGGTCGTCTTTCTTACCGCCTCTTCGTCGTCTTCTCCGATCCAAAGAGCGCTCCCTTGGTCTGTCCTACTCATGCAGGTTTTTCCTTTTCCTTATTTGATATAAGTTTTTGTCTCAGTTTAATGGGTTTTGTTCGAATTTGGTCATATCCATCCCTTGAATGGCAAACGGACTATAAACGTTCAAGTCCATAAGTTAGGTCAACTTGCTTTAATTTTCGATTTAGCAATTGTTTATATAGGGGAATGCCCCGAGGTAATAGTGCATTTTGTATTTGGTGTTCGAAGTTAATCTAATATATTCTATTTCAAAAAAAAAAAAACACGAGTTCATTACAATTTTTAGTCAATATTTTGTGGGATGAATTATCCAGGAACTGAGGGCCGATACATCTTGACGAACACGCATATATGTTTCATATACTATGAATTATACATTAGGAAAATTCTAGATACTTTATGGAGGATGGACCACTTGACTTCAACTTTTTTTTTTTTTTTTTATAAAAATGGTTATATTATTAGTCATTATTACAATATTAAGAATCGAATCAATAACCTTCGTTACAAAAACGATATGCGCTAACTAGTAAAACTATTTGCATTGGACTTCAACTTTATACAACATAACATATACATGCGTATGATTGGATACTTTATTTTTCCTTTTCAAAGTAAATATTTCTGATGCCATAAATTAATTAATATATGTTTATGTTGTTAAATAATATCTTTTTATACTTTTATTGTCTAATATATATTGCAATTTGCTAGAAAAATAAAAAATACATATTATATTTAAATTGACATAAAATAAGTTAGAAGTTCACCAAGAAAACTTGTACTTGACTAGAAAAATCTAAAATTTACACAAAGTTTTAGCTCAATTGATTAGTACATATTATTTTTTTAACGTAAATTATTAATTCAATTTCTAGTATTATAATAATAATTAACAATATAACCAATTTAATAAAAACGTTCCTAAATTTTGAAACAATATAATTAGTAGCAACTAACAAGTAACTAATAATATAACATAATCCAAGAGAATAATAGTAGACTTAAAACTTTCTTGTCATTAATAGAACCTAAATGTGAGATCATCCTTTCTCATTTTATAAAAAAAATATTAATAAATTACAAGCTAATTGAGCACTTTACTTGACTTGATGTTATACAGGGGTGAATGTGGATTGAATTCGGTTCAGTCTAGGTCGTTTTAGATTGGATGGTCTTCCTCACCTACAATCGAATTATATTGAAATAGTTTAATCTTATTCGAATTCAGATAAATTTCTTTATTTACCGATCAAATCCGACAATTTTGGTTCGGATTTAGAATTTTCACTAAAAGATCCATACGTTTCAAGACTCTGATTTTGATTATACATGAAAATAGAAACATTTTATTCAAATTTAGAATTTGAGTCTCACTAACTCTAATCAAACACTAATAAACTATATTCAGTTTAGATTAATGAGATAAAAAATTTCAAATTCTAGTTAATCGGTTAAATATGAATAAATCTATTCACTCGTAATTATATACACATGACTCACGGTGGTAACTTAACAATCACCTAAAATAATTTAAAAATAATTGAACCCCGGCTCATGAGACTGACGAGAGATTACAGGGGCGGAGCGTCCCTATAGGTTGTGGGGGGCATGCCCTCCTCCCAAAATTTTCATTTTTCTCCATTATAGTCCTTCAGGTTTTCATTTTCTCAGTAATATATTACAAATCCTCCCCAAATTTTGTAATTTTTATGTAATGGTCCTTTTATGTTGTATCTTTTTAAAGTTAACCTATCATATTTTATCCTTTAAAAAATATCATTACCACTTAACCCCGAAAATTTATAAATTTGTATAATAACCCTTAAAATTTTAATTATTTTCCGATTAATTTATTATAGTTTAGACTCTAAAAAAATTACTACCATGTTTGACCTACCCAATATTTTTCCTACTAGGTGAGAGAATTTTTAAATTTTTTTAAAATTATATTTGGTCTTTAAATTCTTCATAACTCTATCAGTATGAACATATACAATTTTGTTTAAATATAATAAATTATGTAAACTGATATAAACAATATTTTTTCAAAGTGAGTCGTGCGTCACATCTTTGGCCGTGGGTTACATTATTGCAATGCGTTTTCTAATTTCCTGGGCGCACAAATGTCCTTTTCCTACTCCCTCCACCGCTCTTTTCTCTCCACCATGTTGCCGCGTTTCTGGCTGATCTCACTCCCTCCTCCTACAGAATGCAGACGCGTGCCTTAGCGTGTGGAGATGTCGCATTACCGTTTACGCCACATCGGCACCTTAAACGGGTTACGGAGGTATCAGCTACTTTAACAGAGATTAAATAGAAGGATGAGATTAAATGACTTTTCAGAATAAAGGGACCAAAAATGTCAATTAACTTCTTAATTAATAATTGCTCTGAGAAGAGTAAGCCATTTACATAGAAAACAAAGAAAATATAAATTAATTGTAATATTAATTATTTTTTACGATAGAAGAAAAACTGGAGTAGAAATTGTCAATTTTGCAGAAAATATTAAAGAGCTAGAAGTTATAAATAAGTTCTCTCTTTATTTTACAGAAGTACTGCTGAGGTAGAAGTCGTAAGTTTCTCTCGTCTTCCTCCTATAAAACTTTGTTGCTACATCTTTTTCCTTCCATTAAAAACAGAACAAAAAACAGAGTAGTTAATCAAAGAGTACAGACTACAGAGCTTTCTTTACAATAATGGCGGCCACTGCTGCTATGTCTTTGACATCCAATTCATGGGTTTGCCTCCAAAATCATCATCCATATTACCCCCAAAGGCCAAATTTCTTGAAGATCAGTAGAGCTGGGAATAATTTGTTGTGCAACAGCTTGGGATTTTTGAGGTGTGCTGATAACAACGGTATTGGGCGGAGGATCAGACGGGGATCAGGTGGTGGCCAGATGATGAAACGGCGGTGCTATTTCTATGATGATTTTTCAGGTGATGACAAGAAATTTGTGAAGCTGCTGAGAGAAGCTCAGCCTTATATGCTTCTGCACAGAGGAAGTACATTTGTGGTGATCCTGTCTGGGGAAATTGTTCATAGCCCTTACCTTAATGATCTACTCAAGGTAATTAAATCAATTTTATTTGTAAGCTAATTTAAGCCCTCAGTTCTTAAGGCTAATTTGTTGCTTAATTTTGATTTCTTGTGATTATTTTTTGCTTATTTGAATTCAAGCTATTCATGTGGACGTAAAAAGAGGTTCTTTCAGCACATTTTATTCCTCTTTTTTTTAAATTTATACTCCTTCCGTCCTTCATTAATAGTCATTTTTCTACCGAATGTTGTTCTACACTTTATTTAACTTTTTGGTGTTTTTTTTACTAAATGTTACTATTTCAGAAAGTCATTTAATGAAAAACGGAGATTTTTATAGGCATATATAATATATTTACATTTTTAGTCCCGGTCTGATCTCATTAAACTTTGGCTTCTTTCGATTCAACGTCGGTCCACGTTTACAAAACGTAGAACTATCATGTTTACTTATTTATTTATCCTCCTGTTATTATCATCAATTTTTTTCTTTATAAAAATGTGGCGTTTGCATTAAAATTGTAATTTTAAGTGATTAATACATATTATTTTTATGAAGAAAGTTATCAATTTGATCTCTAATATTTTAATAATAATTATTAATATAATTATTTTTTTAATAAAAAACAACAACGTGGCGTATGAAGCCCGACTCCAAAACTTAACCCCATGGCCCACACAGTAGAAAAGAGAAACACGTGACTGCTCATCAGCACGCACGTGTGCTAGAATCAACGCAAAGACCATCATCATCAACGAGCACCACAGCTATTCACGAGTCCTCGATCAGCCATGGCGGCTTCTGCATCACATCATTAGCCTTACCCATCAAATTCCTTAGGCTTCATCCTCTCCTCTCTCCTATTTACTATTTATTATTTATTATTTATTTACCGACAATGTTCACCACGCATTCCATACGGCATATTCCCTTACCGAACCACCACCAGCACCAGAACCTGTCCTCCAATTACCGCTCGCCATGTCATGCTTTCTTCCCGCCGAATCCGAACCTGCCTCTGGCTTTGGCGTCGGCGAACCTACGGAGGTCGTCGTTGAAGTGCCGCGTGTTCAGCGACGGTGACAACGACAGTAGTCACTGTAGTAGTTCCGCTGACGACACGCAATTCGTGCGGTGGTTTCGGGAAGCATGGCCTTACCTGTGGGCCCACCGGGGTAGCGTTTTTGTCGTCATTATTTCCGGTGAAATTGTTGCTAGTTCTTTCTTAGATTCCATTCTTAAGGCAAGTAAAACCAAACATCTGCGTAATTAATTTAGAATTTGATGTTTTGTTTTTCTAAATTTTCACTAATTTTGTACAGGATATAGCGTTCCTTCATCATTTAGGCATTCGTTTCGTTCTTGTCCCCGGTACTCATGTGCACATTGACAATCTCCTTGCGGAAAGAGGTAACTGATTGAGAAAATACATATGGTGTGTGCAATTGGCTTGGTTTTAATGTTGGGTTAATGGCGTTTTTGGTGTTGTAGGGCATGAGCCTAAGTATGTTGGGCAATATAGGATCACGGATGCAGAAGCATTGGCAGCCTCGATGGAGGCAGCTGGGAAAATTCAGATGCTGATTGAGGCAAAGCTTTCACCTGGACCTGAAATATGTAATATCCGTCGACATGGCGATAGTAGTCGTTGGCACGATGTTGGTGTTAGTGTTGCCAGTGGGAATTTTCTTGCAGCTAAGGTATTGTTTTGGTTTTTTGGAATTATTTTCTGTTTTGTGAAGATTATATGCCGTAGTGATTAGCGTTTGGTTTCAATTAGTTCTTTGTGGATGTTGGGTGAATAGTGTTAATGTTGGTTGCAGAGAAGAGGAGTTTTTGGTGGTGTTGATTTTGGAGCAACAGGTGAAGTGAAAAAAGTAGATGTTACTCGAATGCGTCAGAGGCTTGATGGTGGTTGTATAGTATTGCTGAGCAATTTGGGTTATTCTAGCTCCGGAGAAGTTTTGAATTGCAAGTGAGCCTCTTTTCTCCTTTTCTCTATCTTATATCATCGCAGGGATAGATTAGTAGTTGAAATAAAAATATTCAAAACTCTTTTGTTTGATGTCGACCATATCCTGTGCCAATGGTTACCATATTTCTCTTGGTATTTAAACATATGATTATGCACCAAATGACAATTTTTTTCTAGATTTTTCTTTCCTTCCTCTATTTATTATACTTCACCCAGTAGAAGAGTGGTTAAACTTAGTTATGAAATTTGAGCTTTTTTTTTTTGCTCTCATTGCCAAATTGATTATTCTGCTCAAAGTTTGATCTTATGCTTTCATCACTTTCAGTACATATGAAGTGGCTACAGCCTGTGCCCTAGCTATTGGGGCAGACAAGCTTATTTGCATCATAGATGGTCCAATTCTTGATGAGAGTGGACACCTAATTCGTTTCTTACCTATTCAAGAAGCAGACAAGTTAGTTCGCGAGCGAGCTAAGCAAAGTGAGATAGCTGCTAATTATGTTAAAGCTGTTGGTGAAGATCTCATCTGCAATGATTCTATTGGAATAGTCCACTCCTCACAGAATGGAAAGGCTCCTAATGGAAAGCATAATGCGACCTTTCAGAATGGTGTTGGTTTCGACAATGGAAATGGATTATGGTCTGGGGAACAAGGTTTTGCTATTGGAGGTCAGGAGAGGCTAAGTCGATTAAATGGCTACCTTTCAGAATTGGCTGCTGCTGCTTTTGTCTGCAAAGTAAGTTCATGATAGACATTTTAAAGTATTGATGACTGTTTTGTTTTCATTTACGTTTTAAAAAAGTGATGAGGACTTGTGCCTTTTGCAAACCGTTGGTGCGCTTGAACGTAAGTGCGCCTTTGTATTAGTTGCCTCAGTGATCTTAAATGCCATCTAGCTATCACTTGGATGTGTTGGAAAACTGGTGGTGATGGTTCGCCTAATTTGGTGTCATATACATTTTAGACTAGCGCTACTCAGACAAATGATATAAATGTCTTGATATGGAACTACTGCAAGAATTCATTTCTTAGTTGCAGCTTTAATCTTGCTCTTTTGCTTGCTCTACTAAGCATGGTAATCTTGAAACATTCCTGCAATTTAATGTGAATACTAGTGTAAATCTCTTGGAAAATGCTAATACTAGTGTAAAACTTTTGGAAAGTGCTATCAAGCTGCTCAGTTCCTTGCTACTTGGGCATGAGCAGGTGCTGCAACCTTTTATTTTATGTAATATATTTTTTCAGGAATAAATGAAATTTAAAACCATTATCATACCTTAGGCTCTCAACATAAAAGGACTTGGAAGAAATTTGACGTTATAATCTTGGTGCTGCTCAAACTACAAAAAGTTTTATGTATGAGCTCCCTGCATGCTATGTTTTCAGGGTGGTGTTCAAAGAGTACATCTATTAGATGGCACAATTGGTGGAGTTCTACTGTTGGAATTGTTTAAAAGAGATGGAATGGGAACAATGGTAGCTAGGTGAGCAATTGCTTACAATAACTTATTGAGAAGAATATCATTGTCAACTATTATTTTCAATGTCCATTACTGAGTTAACTATATGGTTGCAATGTCGAGTGGAGCCCACTATTTTTTATAAGCATTTTTCTAGAATGTAGGTATATGTGCTAAATTGCTGTAGGAATACTCTTTCCATTTGTGATAAGTTAAGAGGTGTATGTAGTTGTAGAACTCTTTGAATTGCTTACAGATGGAGTGGGTCTTTTTCATATTGCGTCAAGCTGAACCTGGAACAGTTAGGTTTGCATTTACAACAAGTGATACAAGTATGTTTTATTCAGCCAAATTAGCAATGGTCCAGCTTTGGCTGTGGACTGTTAGGTTATCATTGCTAACAATACACCATGATAGAGTTTACTCAAGTCCATTAGACTAAATAAATTCCCACTGAAGTATGATTTTTATTGCCATAACCAACCAGTTTTAGGTCAAGTCTTAGCAGAGTCGATTGAGCTGGGAAGTAGGATTTTGTAAGGCAAAGAATTTTTGAAGTGAGGATTGTTCTTTCACAGTTTTTTCTTATATCAGGAACTGAAACAAACTTCATGCAGCCAAAATGATTATGAGAATTTCAGTTGGACTTGTCTTTCAGCTGGTCATTGACTTTTGCTTTCGTTTTTTCCACTATCAGTGATCTTTATGAAGGAACCCGGATGGCTAGGGCAACAGATCTGGCTGGAATTAAAAAAATCATACAACCTTTAGAAGAATCTGGCACACTGGTACGGAGGACTGATGAGGAGGTAGCCTATTGACCCAGTGGTTTCAGTACTTCCCTGGATAATCCTTAGTAATTCAATAGTGCCAGGATTTTGAGTGAAGTGCAGAGTTAAAAAGAAATGACTGATTGATTTTATTTGTTTGGATTTGGCACTGATTGTGTTTCTATTCCTCTGTGTTTGTAGCTCCTTAAAGCATTGGATTCATTTGTTGTTGTGGAAAGAGAAGGTCAAATAATTGCCTGCGCAGCTCTTTTTCCTTTCTTTGAGGAGAAGTCTGGAGAGGTTGCTGCTATTGCCGTTTCTCCTGAATGCCGTGGGCAAGGACAGGGTGATAAGTTGCTTGGTATGTTTTCTATACTGATTGAAGTTGGTTAATGTCCTTCTTCTGGTTGCATTTATGATTTAACGGTCAATGAATTTCTGTCGCAGTGGAAATCTAAAAATATTGAAATTGCCTATTTAATTTCTAGTCATAAGTTTAAACTATGTATGATGTGGTCTTGAGTTCCCAAAATTGGGTGTAGGAATAGGACTTGGAATACGGTCTTCCATATGTTTTAGCTTTAGCTTTCGGAATTGGGAGTCAGACAAACAATGATAATCACCCTAAGTTTTGAAATAGCATAGCAAGGTTAATTTGTGCTGGGGTGCTTCACAATGTTGCTTCCTACTTTAACACCCATTCATCCTCTTGCACTTGTTATGAATAATGAGTTGATTGTGTCTTCTATCCATTGTAGATTACATTGAGAAGAAGGCCTGTGCCCTTGGATTGGAAACCCTTTTCCTGCTTACAACTCGTACTGCAGATTGGTATGCTTTCTTGAATTCCTTTCAAATATATGTTGTGTGCATCTAACCATGTTATCCATCAATAAGGTTTAAAAAAACAAATAGAGGATGAGTATGAATTAGCTGTAGTATTTTGTTTAAACATCAACTCAGAATCCGATTTCTTTCCGTATACAATTTAATCATTTTTGCAGAAGATGAACTGCTTTATTCTGTTCTCAGGTTCAAGAGACGTGGCTTCTCAGAGTGTTCAATTGAGTTGATACCAGAGAAAAAGCGGAAGAAGATCAATCGCTCTCGTAACTCTAAATATTATACAAAGAAATTGCTGCCTGATACGAGCGGAATCATTGTTAATCACGTGTTTAGTTGAGCATGCCATGGCTGTGATCTACCCTTTTTTGTCCCCTTAATTTTTTCGTACCTATTGTCATCTGTCTTATTGTCATTCCAAGTTCATCTGGGAATGTACAGAATCATAGATTGTAAATAACTTAAGAGATCCCAGGCTTCCAGTCTGTGCCCGCATGCAGGCAACTGATCAACTTTACACTCAAATTCAAATACAAGCTAACTGCCGTCGATGCAATTTTTTTGTTTTGTTTGAGAGGGAATTGGATGAAGCCTGGTTTTCAGAACCAGACTGGACCAGCTTGTGCAACCGTGAGAACCAGGAACCGGTTGGTTGACAGTCCGGTTTCTGGTCAAAAGACCTTTCTGCACATAACCGGGATTGAACCAGGAATGGGACAGTACGGTTTACTCTTTTTACCTTTTCTTGGGTTTGACTTTAGCTATCAATTTTATCCATATATTTTTGTATTTCTTTCAATTAAGTCCCTATAAGAAAGAAAACCTCAGAAAAGCTAAAATTTTAGAGATCAATTTGTCAAATTTTAGTGAAAATCTACTCCAATTGACCCTCAATTTGAAGTTTTATGGTGTCTACTTTTTTTTCTTTTTTAATCTCTTACTAAATTAAATAAATTTTACATTTTTAAGAGAGATTTACATAAATACAAATGTATGTACTATAGTTAAGTTAGGTTGCATTCAGTTCGATTTTGATTAAACGCATCGCCTGAACTTTTTGCTAGGGCTAATTTCCCAGTCCAAACCTTGTGTTGATACACCTTGCATCAAGACTAATAAACAAGGTCCTTTGGGAGTATTGGTGAGGACTGAGTTTGAATTTCAATCTCCACTTTAAAGAAAATAATACTGTAAAATCAATCCTGCCTTTTCATTTCATTAAACCTGCCAGAACAAAATTGGATGCCGAATCTTTCTACTTCCATCCTCACAAAAGAAACTAACTGAAAACTAGAAAAGATGTGTGGTTTCACGCGCACAATCAAAGTAAGTTGATCGAAGAAATGTCAAACTATTCAAATTATTGTAAATATTCTCATACGAACAACCCTCCCATGACATTTATTATACAAGTTCACTTGAGTCGTATGATCTTTCAAGAAAATACATTGGTACCAACTGCAGAAAATGTGCTATGAATAAAACAGCAAGCAATTGGTGCAAGATGCATCGTATGATTGTAACCCGAAACAGACCAGTCAAGAATAGAATCAGGCCTCCTCTGTTTTGGGAAATCCCTTGAACTTGAAGTTGTCTGCATATGCTTTCACCTGAGAGCGTAAAGATGGAAACAGTAACACTGTATCAAATGAGGCATCAACCATCAAGTGGAGGATGAAATAAATAAACACACCACGCATAGTTCCCAATTTTTATTATTTTTCCTTTCCTGGATCATGGATCATGGATCAGTCTGGCAAATGTCTAAGGTTTGACCAGTAGGAATTGAAATATATAACCATCATGAAAAGAAAATTGTACACAAATGCAAACCCAGCCAAAAATGCAGTATTAAACTCAAATCAACAAGTTGATAATTTGAAAGTAAGAAATGACATGACATGACTAAACCATGCATATATGCGCACACTGCCTACAGTTTTATGACCTAACATTAGCTGGAAATACGGGTAAATGAGGGTGAAAGAGAATTCCAAACCTTCAATAGTGGTGTGTGGCGCTTTCTAACCTGCAATATGTTCAAGAAAGGATATCAAAAGAAGGCGCAATGAGATGTAATGTTTGTGTTAACTGGGGAAAAAGAAAACGATAACGATAACGATAAAGATAATAATCATCTATCAGATATTAATCAACCAAAATCTTCAATGAAAGGTTTTGAAAGGAAACTAAAAATTGCATCCAGCTGACCTAGTATAATATAGAACACCTGAACATCAAGCAGAAATAGGAAGCACTCCAAAGTCAATTGAATATTGCAAATGCAAGAAGGTAGGTGTAAAAAAGAAAAAGAATAAACAATGCCAGTGACTTAATGTAGATAATGAAGATAATCTTCCATGATTCTTTCCTAATGGAAGATATATCAATAACATCATAGCCAGGATTCATATGTCCTCTAAACCTAAAATCCTAAATAAGATTCTCTATGTACTGTATGTAAACAGGAAAGTGTCAAATAAAACCAGGTAAAACCAGCAGTACCTAGGCGGCAAAAATATACATAATAATAAGACCACGTACCACATACTCCCAACCATGCCTCTCAGCAAATGACTTCGCAGCTTCCTCACTGTCAAAAGTGAGTGCAGAATCCCCAACATTAGCATAGGGATCTCCTGTTGATGTCCAACCCATCAATGGATTTTCCCACCTACATAGATATAACACCATAAAAACACCAATCAGCAAATCAAATTCAAATCGACAAGCTCCACATATTCGCTAAAAGGACACCCATGATCCCTTGTCCAATGAAAACTACATAATAGCACACTAAATAATTCAAATTCACATCCAAAACTGTAGCGGCAAAAATGTAATCAAATTTAAGTAGAAGGGCAAAATGCAGTTACAAAAACATACTTCTGGGTTGACACAAAGTTAATCTTCCACCTTCCAACCTTTCCAGATCCTTGTTGAGATGCAGTTCTAGCAGGCGAGTAAATTACAACCTACCAGACAAGTCCAAAACCCAAGTCAGGGTACCAATTTCACGCCAAAGTAAACAATCTCATGAAAAGAAAATCTTTTTAAAAGCTCGATTAATGTACCAAGAATTAGTAAACCTAAAAGCACACGCACAACAAATGCATAACAAATCCACTTAATAAAAAGCACCAAGATAAAAATAACCATGGAAGTAGCAAAATTGAGCCTATTATGCGTATGTAAGAGAAGGGAGGAGGCTGAACCCGTCGGCTGAGGTGCTCGTCGGGGATGCCGGAGACCAAGCCGATCTCGCCGGGCTTGTAATCGACCAATGCATCAGCAGAGGAGGCGAATGATCTGAAGAGCGGGCCAATTAGGGTGCGACCATGGGTCCCAATTCGGTGCAGAGAGCTCGCCATTTTCAATCAAAAGACTGAGTTCTGAGGAACCTTTTCCAGTGCTTAGGAAGAAATGCTGGATTGTGTCGATAATTATGGTTTTCAACAGAAAATTGCTAAATATATTTTTTTTAAATTAATTAATTTTGTTTTTATCAAACACCAAATTACTACTTAATTGATAATTGATCTAATTATTTCTTCAAAATATTTAAAAAGACTTAATCCGGAACTTCTATACCAATAGTTAATTTGAGTAGTTTTTGTTTTTACCAATAGTAATTATTTATCAGGGTACTTTTTTAACGAGAAAAAAAGAAAAAAGATTAAAACCCAAGAGTTTTCCTTCTGCATGGTTAATTTGCTCAAACAAATTAATAATCTGGGGAACTCGGGCAATTCAATAAACTTTGGGGTTACAAGTAGGAATACATTTTCCACAAAATTTTGCAAACTTCAAAATTGCCATTTTTCTGTATACAGACGTTCACTCTCCTCCTGTGTCTCCTCAAACACCTCCATACAATTACTTAAAAAATCAATTGATCCTCATGTAAATTCTCCATTCTCTTCTACTTCTCAGTTCTGACATTCTCCTTGCGCCATTTCACCAGGTAAAGGGAACCCAACATAGCTATACTATTCCAACTGCTTGCAACCCAATATTTAGATTGTCCGTGTTTCTTGATTTACTTGGTGAATTCTTGCGTTTCTCCTGTGATCTAGCTTTAATTTCATGACTTTAATCTAATCGGACTAATCATCTACATGGGTCCGCGAGTTTTTTTGGATTCTATCCGCCCTTCTATATTTTTAGCTACTTCTGGGCGCACACAATAATTTCCAGGATTTCACTAAAATTTAGATGAATCGGTTGCGAATTTAGCGAGCGGGATAATTTAGTACTGGTTTGGATATTTCTAGCATTGCTTTGTTTGTTAGTTTTTGGTGTTTGATTATGTTTGTGTTTGTGGGTTTTGTTGAAAGGGGGCAGAATTCAGTTTTTTTGTGTGGAAGTGATAAGGCTTTAAGGGTCTCTTGATGGGTGCTCCGAAGCAGAAGTGGACGGCGGAAGAAGAGGCAGCTCTTAAAGCTGGAGTGCTTAAGCATGGGACAGGCAAATGGCGCACAATTCTTATGGATCCTGAGTACAGCGCTGTCTTGCGTTTGCGTTCCAATGTTGATCTAAAGGTATATGTGATGATTAACAACCACATGAATTTGTGCTCTCTCGTTGAAGAGCAGGATTGACTTTATTCGATATAACGTCTTTATCACAGTAATTCCAGAATTTGCTTTCATGATTGTTATAGAGAGGTTTGTGCTTAAGTGGTCTTTGTCGGGCGGTGTTATGCAATAGAGTGTTGATCCTGTGTTTATGATGGACAGGATAAATGGAGAAATATAAACGTGACTGCCATATGGGGTTCTAGACAGAAGGCTAAGCTTGCCCTTAAAGGGAGTCCTCAACCACCAAAGGTAGATGATAACCCTAAGGCGCTAGCCATTGTACCAGAGAATGACAAAGAAATCATTGATGCTAAGCCCCTTGCGGTATCCAGTGGCACACCACGGAATGCTGGTTCAAAAGAATTACTTGCAAGGTCATTCCCCTTTGGATCATTTGACACCTAAGGTTCTTTGTTTGAAGTATCTATGGTGGTGGTGTATAAATATTGCTAATTAACTGCTCCACTTGGTTCAGTGTTAAGTGGTGCTTATGTCTATTCTTCAATTTCAGTCGATTCCTCTAGTTACATAAGATGATCCGATTAAGGATATGGTAAATATGTGGTAAAATACTAGTCTTGATGAAGATATGATACTTTAGTATCATTAATATCTATAGTAACTGGAAACTTAGACTCTCATGACAACTAGGAAACTTAGACTCTCATGACAACTATGCGTCACAACTTCAGGAAAAGGAGCATGCAGTTTCTTTCATCATTTGCTTTCATGGTTTTTGGGGAAATTCTTCGTTGGTGAAGGCCATAAAATATTATACCCTTGCCTTTCCCATCACATTCGCAACTAATTCTGCTTTTTGTGGTTTGTAGGTTGGATAATCTAATAATAGAGGCCATTGCTACTTTGAAGGAGCCGAGTGGTTCTGACAGGGCAGCCATTGCTTTGTACATAGAGGTAATTATCACTGTCTTTCAGTTATAATCTGAAGAAATTTTATGTTTGCAAAACAAATAACAAAGGGGTTAACTCATAACTCCAAAGCATTTTAGTGTTTCCGATGCTTATATCTCATAAAGATTTTCTGTTCAACTTATTTGTCGGTTGGATCTCATCTTTCCCTGCCATTTTTCTCTCTTCTAGTAATCACTTATCTATGTGGATGCTTGCAAACCAGAGATTGAAAAAAATGGCATTTGTTATACATAGTGCTTAGATCTTTCTTGAGAATTATAAATTTACAGTTCGAGCTGAAAACAACAGTTGGCATTTTTCTACTTATTGTATTCAAACTGATTTTGACATCATGAAATTTGTTACGTGTAGGAGAAATTCTGGGCGCCTCCGAACCTCAGAAAGGTATTGGGAGCAAAATTAAAGCTTCTGGCTGCTAATGGGAGATTGATCAAGGTAATCACTCTTTTAAAGTAACAGACACCTATGTGGATGGAAACGAATAACCAATGAAGCTACTTGAATTGGCATCTACAGCCTGCAAATAACTCCTTATATGTGTTTCAAAATCATTTATGTAGATAGTGACAATAGTTCTTGGCCATAACTAGTAGTTATTTCTTACAAATGTTCTATAATATATGTTTCTAAAAGGCTAAGGCTTTAAGAGAGACAGAGAGAGAGGTCCAAGGTAGAGATCTCAGCCAGGCATTCCTAATGTGATGAGGGAAAGTCTATAAAGAGGCATGTATGTTTGGTGGACTAAGCAAAATATTATGGACAGCAATATTTTTTGTTTAGATTAATATCATATGATGATTTGTCAGACGCCTTTATTGTGTTTCTGTTGACAGGTTAAGCATAAGTACCGAATTGCACCTAGTCCAACAGTTTCTGGAGTAAAAAGAAATGCTGCCCTCCCAGAAAGGAAACCGAAGGACTGTCAAATATCAGAGAAGGGTAGCACCAAGTTACTTACTAAATCACAGGTTGATCAGGAACTATTAAAGATAAAGGGCATGACCGCCATGGAGGCTGCTGCAGCTGCTGCAAAGGCAGTTGCAGAAGCAGAAGCGGCGATTGCAGAGGCTGAAGCAGCAGCTAGGGATGCTGAAGCAGCAGAAGCTGAAGCTGAAGCTGCACAAATTTTTGTCAAAGCAGCAATGAAAGCATTTAAGTATCGTGCATGTCATGCCTGGTAAACTCTTCTTTCTACAAGCCTGCCTATAGGTGTTTTTCAATACACGTTGTCACTACTCCATAGCTCAGCATGGTTTTCTTTCTTTCTTTTTGTGCTTTCCCCACAAGATGAAACTCCAGCCAATATAGTGGATGCTTGAAAGGCATGAACTTTAGTCGAGAGGGGTACACTTTTTCTTTGGAAGATTGATAAACCTTCATCCATCCATTCTTCTCCACTGGATAAAAAGTTCGTTTCATTTGTAATCTTAGCCAGCTTAGTTCAACATTTCCTCCCCCTCCTTTGTGCTGTAGAGCTGAGAATGATATTGTTAGAAGATTTGAGTTTTGGGTATAAGATACGACAAGCTTGTTTTGATTTCCCTCCCCTCCTCCCAAAACATAGATGTATTATACTATTTTTATGTATTCCTTTTGCTTATCTTGCCCTCTTTAGGCTGTTACGGTGCGGTTTTCCCACAAGCTTTAACCTTGATGCTTCAATGCTCACGAGCTTAATTACTAGATACGTCTTAGCCTATTTGTGTTTATGTTCCTGGTAATCTTATTAGTGGTTTTTTGAAACTTTGCAGAACAAATTTTGCGAATAGATTACTGGACATGAAGCATTGATTGGACTGCTAGTGCAGCTGCATCAAGCGCCATCTTGTCCATAAGTGTAAATGTGTTAGCCTTGTAAATCATGAAGATTGCAATATTAATCCATGAAATCATGTCTTTTGCCAATTTGGAGGGAGTCCTTGTCCCTGGTGAGGAGAGTATAGATTTTGTCTTAGAAACTTTACGATGAGATAAAGACTACAGACTGGTGAAAGAACCAGATATAGGAAGTTTTAGATGAGTCAAAATTCACAGGAAAAGTTAAATATAACTTTCATTTGGAATTCTTAATGTTCCTCATTTTCAACTTCCAATGAAGAATTATACAGTTACGTGGTCAAATTACACTTCTCCACACCAGAGTATGACATTTTTGTATCTTCATCTTACATTCTTTGGAACTTGCTCCTGTCCTAGTCGAAAGGGAAAGAAAATCCCATCTTTTCTCCTACTTTCCTTCCAATCGTCTAATATTTGAGCCGATGGCAACTTGGATCCAAGAGAATCACAATCCTTGTCTATAGCAATTTCAAGTTCCACGTCATCGGCATCTGCCGTGAGTACATTCAACAAAGAACTTTGGAGTTGCTTGCCTGAAAAATCAGCGCACGTGCCAGCGGCCGCTTCATCTGCAAAGCCATTAACGGTGGTGCGTGGGCGAGTTATTTGATTCAGGTCACTAACATTGTCTTCGGGACTCGAGATCATGTCCAGACGAGTCTCCAGACTATTGCTACCCATCTGACAAATGTTGAGCGTATAGCTTGTGAATTCAGTATTATTACCAGCTTGGTCCCAACCACTTCCAGCACTTCCTTCGGTTGTACTTGCAGAAGAACTTGGAATACCTCCTCCCTCTTTTCTAACAATTTCCTCAAGTTCAGAAAGCGACTGTGAATGATCATAGTGTTCAGTGCCAGAAGCGATGGAACTTGGAAAATCACCTAACAAGCGACATCCACAGAGAGAGTGCAGTGCTCTTGATAAGTTTGTGACGGTGGCCTCTGCTTTTATATCACAGTTATCGAGTGCCTCCAGTAGCTTCCCTAAACTGTCCCGGGTAATTTTATCTCTACTCTTGTCGAAAAGATCTGTCCACTGTCTTTCACTGACCTGAAATGGGGCATGAGCCGTGGTCTTGACCAGGGTGACAGCTCTCTCATAGTTCTGTTCAGCTGTAGCTTGAAATACCATTTCAATGAAAAACAATGGATGAGGAATTTCACCAGCTTCCAGAATTGCATCGAAAGCATGCTCCAGAAGATGACCCTGCATCAAGAACCAAGTAAGCCAACAGATTTGATTATTCATCGCACATACTAAGCTTGTGCAACAATTTAACATAATATATAAATCCATCCTAGGATCGACAACTCAAAAAATTCTGAAGAAGAACTGTAATGCCATATATATAATCCACCTTCCCAGCTCTGGATGCTTTCACAAGTAGCGATGCGTGTTTGCTTTGATCTAGCTGATACCCTGCAAATGCCATCGCCTTGTACACATACTCAAAGTATTCCCACTGCAGTGCACTAGCAGATGCATCAAGCATTAAGCTATACGTGTACTCGTCTGGAAGAAGAGAAATATGGTTACTACTTGCTATGTGGATTTCCTCAAATAGTTTCTTAGCCTCGAAGAACATATCACTATGGCCATAAACTTTTAACATAGCATTTATTGTCCCTGTGTTAGGAACACAATGACTTTTCATTTGTTCAAAGATGGAGATGCAATCATTGACAGTGATGGCATTGAATACCAAGCCGACATTATCATGCCAGTGAATGTATGTTCCAAGGGTTTATAGTGACGAAGGCGCTTCATCTTCCCAACCTGCGAAAGATCATAAACAGTAAACGTTTCTCTCCTATAAGAGTCAACTTCAATGTAGCTATACAAGTAACAAGTTTATACGCTAAGCCACCCTAGCAACTTAATACCAAGAATAATGAGCCCAAACTCTACAAAAACAGGCACTTACCTCTTCCATAGCATCATGATACCTTCCATTGTGGCAAAGGCAACAAGCCAGCTCATAATAAACACTGGCAGCTCCAACCACTCCTCTTTGTTCCATGTTCCTAACTGCCTCTACAGCTTCATTGATTTTACCTTCCTCCCAAAAAGCTCTGACAAGAACTGCGAGCTCGCATACACATGTAGCAGTGACTACATACAACACCTTTTCCAAATTTAGGAACAATGAAAACTACCTTTGTATGTGATAGCTTTTGGAGCTTCCCCACTTCTGTTCATTTTCTTGAAAAACTCGTGGACGGAGTCATACTTCCCAGCATGCAGCATTACCTTTCAACAAGCAACCCCTGTAAGGCTTGAATACATTGCACTTTAAGGGGAAATAAGCATCTTTCACATAGAAATTTATTTTACTCGCAAGGAGTCAGAGAACATAGATAGCAGATATGTACTTTGGTTTTCACTTTATTATAAACCAATTCTAGCGTAGAACAGTCCTTTACTGCAATAATTCAAAATATAATATTTGAACACCCAATTCACAGTGATTGCTTTTGGGAGACAAAAATTGGAATGTTTTGGCCATACTCTTGCAATTAAAATTCTGGAAGCATTGCACGTATAATAAACTTAATGATCCTGCAATTACCTCCATTGCTAGGCCATATGTTGCTCCATTGGGTTTAAGAGCACTCTTCCTCAACTGCTGAAACACCCATGATACACCCTTCCACTGCCGGGATGGGACACAAGCATTCAATATCTGATAAGGACAGGATCACAATTGGCATGATTAAGCAGATTAAAATCACTACGTGAAATGTGAAGGGAGAGTCGTAGTAATGCTCTCTTACAGCATTATATATAACCAGATCCGGTTCAAGAACAGGATCCCAGTCCCTGCGGCGCAAATTACCAAATCTTTTTGGTTTCAGCCTCATACATTCAATAATTTTCACCAACTCTTTCAGAAGACCAGCCTGACCAAGCGTAACAGCAATGCTGCGATATGCAGCCATATCAGGATATATGTTGCAGTCTTCCTGAACAACTCAAGAATGTTAATCATTGTTGGAAAGATCCAAGTTTGTCAACACATACACACACAAACACACAACCCGCCAAAGCATGAAGTAGCAACATCTATGGATTATTTACCCGCATCAGACTAAAAATGCGCAGTGCTTCCTGAGGCCTCCTATTTTTACCAAGAACCTTCAACAATTTTGTGTACACAAACCTACAAAAGACATAGATCCCTGATGTCACAAAGCGTATAGCTTTGACACAACAAATTCACACAGCGAAACTGGGAAGAAGTATTTCCTATACCTGAAAAAAGCAATTACCTGCTCTTGCAATCTCTAAGATCCTTACAGTTATACACCCATTCCACAACCACACTTGCTTGTGCCCATTTTCCCTTCTTTCCAAGCTCCTCCAGAATCTTCAGCATTTGATCCTCACTAAATTGCAACCCTGACTGCATTATCCTAGCTAACTTCCAGTCCCTCATACTCACTTATCTATCACTTAACCTACATGACACCCATCAACAGAAATTCAACAAATTATCCTAAGGAAACCACTTTTTCTTCAAACATTCTTTAGCACCATCTCATGACATCATGCAATACCTTCCATCTCTATTTAGATAAGTACTTAGTGGAGCAAAAATTACTTCCATCAAAAATCAGAAAAACTAAAAAGATAGCATAAAAATCACTAACCTATCGACAAGAAACTGAATTGTTTCCTTCTCCCTGCGCAACCGCTTCGCTCCTGGATTCCACTTCTCTTCTACATGATCATCAATCCTCAACCAATCCTCATTTTCCACTTCAACATCATCATCCAAGAAAGCCCACCTCAAATTCCCCTCAAAGACTTCCTTCAGCTCTCTCAAACTCTGCTTCCTCAACTCCCGCCCCCCCCCCCCCCCCCCCCCCCCCCCCCCCCCCCCCCTCCCTTGCAATCTCCTTCAACTCAACTCTCTCTATCCTCTCCCATGGCTTCTGTGTCTGGTTCGAACTGAGGATGGTGTCTCTGCAGTAGAGACAGGGAGGGAGCTGTTGAAGCTTCCATGGCGATTGGCGAGGGAGGAAAGAATTCGAGTGTGGGAGGATAAAATGAATTGAAATTGGAACTTTGTTAGAAAATGGGCCTCGGCCCATGTTGTTTCGATTTTACTAATTAATGAGCTGATACTTCGCCCGTCACTGTTCATTTTCTTCTAATACAGCTGGATGGGTCATGGTAATTTTCTTTAAAAAGCCAGTTAATTGACTGCGCGCCTGATCTACCGGCAAAAAAAAAACACCAAAACCTAATTATGATGGAACTATATTAAATAACGTTTTATAATATTAACCACGAACGATTTTTAAGAATATTTTTTACTCTTCTTATTAAATAATTTTAATTAATTACATTTTAAATTGGTAAGAATACTTTATTCGTAAAACAACACCATTTATAAACCACTTAAGAAATAGTAAAATGCTATTTTATCTGAAACAGAAAAAAACTCTTGAAACGCCGTTAATTTTGTAAAAGACTATTAGTTCGATAATAATACATGAATTGATACACACAAATACAAAACATTTTTACCCTCTTAGTTAGGGGTGTCCACTACCGTACCGAAAATACCGTGGTATCGTAGGACGATATTTTTCCGACCAAATTCATTATTCGGTATTTCGGTACGGTACGGTATTGATTTTGGTAGGTACCGAATTACCTTTGAATTAATTCTTAAATTAATTACATTAGGGTTTATTCTTGCATTTCTATTCTCCTTCACCATCGCCGCTCACCCTTGACTCTTCATCGCGACGAGGCTGTTGGATATTGGGCGATGGCTTTGCACTATTTTCTTGGGTTTACTGTGGGTTTTTGCTTCATTTTACTAGTAGGTTCTGCTATTTTTTTTTCCTTCTTCTTTCTCTGTATTTGGTCTTTCAATTATTTAATTCAATTGAAAAATTCGGGTGTTCGCATGTGGGTTGCTTTCTGGTGTTTCTCCTCTCTTCTTCTGGTTTAGAGGTGCGTTTCTTACATAATTTTTTTGATTTTTTGTTTATTTTTGTTTGTTGTTCATTGCATGCAAGTAATGGAAATTTGGATGATGGATTCTTAGCTTGCATATTGGTGCTCTGCTTTTTTCTATGCTTGGTGAGTTGAGAGATTTCTTATTATTTATTTTTTAAAAAAAAATTTGATTATTTCCTCATATCTGGTATTTAAATTCTATATTGATCTCTATATATGTTGTGTCTTTCTTTTGGGTATTTTTTGTTATGCGTTTTTTTATAACTGATTTGATTTTTGTATAGTTTTTGTGTGCAATGAATTATTCTTGGGTGATTTTGCGATTGTCGTTTATCTTGAGGTATGATGGTGTGTATTTTGGATGAATTATTGTTTAATTATATTGTTTGTTTTTGTTTATTTATTTGTCTTTGCCTCTATGTGTTTCTCTTTTATTTAGTATGGTAATCTTGATTTTTTAGCATGAATTTTGGGTTTCTGTTGTCTTGTCTCTGTAAGTTTCGTTCTCCTGTTTTGGTTTTTATGTTCTCTACATTATTGGTACTTAATTTTGCTGGTCTTTTTCATGGATTGATGTTGTTTTTTATTTTTTTTCTTTTACGGTGATGATTGTTGATTAAAATATATTATTTTGGTCATCTCTGTTATGGCTGAGTTTGGTTCTATTAGGGTTGGCAATGGAGCAGGTATGGAGCGGGTAAGGCACTATCCATACCCGCACCCGCACGAAGCGGGTAAGAGAAGACAAATTGTACCCACGGATTACCCGCGGATACCTGCAAATTTTTTTAAATTTAAATTTTCAAGTAATTTCATGTTTAATGTTTTCAAACACCCTTTTGAAGTCATTTAAATTTATGGTTTGTATTATACTTTGGATTGGAAAATAGTTGAAAAATTACTTTAGTGGATATGTAAACTTTAATTTATGGTTTGTGTTTTACTAAGAGATTTACTAAGGTTTACAAATTTTATAATATGTATATATATTTTGCGGGTATTGGAGCGGGTAAGCACTATCCATACCCGCACTTTGCGGGTGCGGGTAAATCCATACCCGCAAAATACCCACAAACTGCGGGTAATACCCACCCGCAATTGCGGGTATCCGGCAGATATCCATGTCCGCGGGCGAAAATTGCCAACCCTAGGTCCTATACCGAATTTTATTTTTCTGGGTTTTATTTTTTAGTTAATTTGAGAAATTTGAACATGTGGTCTGGGATTTGCATAAATTATTCTTATTTATTTCTACAAGCAACATATTTTCAGACTCCTTTCCCATATTTTATTTGTAATTGAGAGTTACTTCCTCTTCCTTTTTACAATACGTTAGTTTTTGCAGCAATTGTTTGGTTACAAGTTTAAGGAAACAGAGTCTGATGAGATTGAGATGCGGTAGAACAACCAAAACATATTGCTTGTGTTTTTCTTTTATGCTGAATTTTATTTTGATGGCATTCCATTCTTAAAGGTAATTTAGCGGGACAGATACAATATGCTAGCGTACTGCAATGTTTGGATTGTAATTCCAATACTGTAATATTTTCTGTGATGGAGGCAATTTTGCAGCAGACCCAAGTGAATATCTAGGAAAAACTGAAAATTTTCTATTCGGTATTTATACCGAACTAATTTTGGTATTTCGGTACGATACCGAAATTTAATTCGATATGATACGATATTTTTTTTGGAGATTTAGTATACCGAATATCGAAATATTTTGGACGGTATATCGAAATATCGTCCGATGGACACTTTTAACTTCCGATTTCAAAAGAAATTAATTTGCGTGGAGTAGGGAGAGACGAGTGGGTGCATTAAAATTTAAAATTTGGATAATGTTGTATCTTACCTACCTTTCTCAAAACTCAAATCAAAATAATAATATTTTTTTTGTCATATTGTCTCAAACTTTAGGTTATATAATTAATATTAATGGAAAGTTCTTTTGTTCAGGCCGCGAGAAGTACTCGCGGAGATGTCCATGACGCTTGCATGGGACGTTCGCATGACGTTAATTAATCTCACATTCTCGATCTCGATCGGCCACCCTAATTAAATTTTTTAATAAAAATAAAAACAAAAACCATATGTATATTTAATATTTCTTTTTGAATAGATTCCGAGAATCACACATTCACACACCCACATAATTTCGCTTATAAATAAGTCCACCGGATTGGATGTTAATAAATTCTCAGTACCCAGCACTACCACTCTAGAAAAAATCTAGCTACTATAGCTTTTTGTCATGGCCAGCTCCGCCGCAACCACCACCGAAATCTTTGCAAAGAAACTAACGAAGACCGACGTCCGGCACAGAATGGCAATCCCGACGAGGAAACTATCTCATTTCCATACTAAATTTGAAGCTGACCATGATTACCAGTCAATCCATGCAGTGGAGGTGAAAGTTGAGGATGAGACTGGGAAGGTGTGGAACATGCGCTGTGCAATCCGCCGCGAGAACGGCAAGAACAAGTACAAGAAGCCGGTCATGACAGGTGATTGGACAAGATTTGCTCGGAGTAATAATCTTGGGATCGGCGACAAGGTTAGGTTCTACAAAATGGAACTTATTGATCATCATCATGATCATGAGGTAGGAGGAGCTAATAGTAGTAATTACGTCTACTTCAAGATCAAGGTTGAGAAAGCAAAGAAGTTGTTTGGGTTTATTATTGGCTAGCTAGCTAGCTAGCTATATATATAGTTGACAGGATCAAGATGAAGAGCAAATCAGAATTTAATTAATGTAGCTTAATGCTAAGTGATAGTATGTGTAAAGTATCCAAATTGCATTGCTTGCAATTTTTAAAATATTTTTCATGTGATTAATGATTAATCTCATAAATGAAATTTGTTTAGTATGTGGATAGATAATACTACTTTGTATATTTTCTTTTTGACTTTTTGACCTTTTTTTTCCCGGAAAACTCACTTGAGTAAGCAACCACTTCACAAACCATTTGCCATGGGAAAAAAAATTTATGATCAATCTTATTCTTCTTTTTTGGTTGAAAAAGAGTTAGTATATTTCTTTCTAATAAATGCTCGTTCTTCTTGATCAAATTGTGATGATGTCAAGTCGCATGACACTTATGCTAATTCCTCATATTTTTGTTTCGTCTTTTGTTTATTAGTTGTGTAGCAGTACTCTCATGGTAGTTACATATGTGTGAATGAAATGAAATAATACATCAAGTGTACTATATAATTTCTCCTAATCGTATAATAAAGTGTCTTAAATAAGCTACTTTTATTTATTTTTAAGTAAAAAACTTGTTGATTTAATTCTTATATGTATATGAAAGAGCACATTTACTTATCAATGAACTAATCCGCTCTAAATAGTATTAGTCTTGATCTAATTAATCTCATTAATTGGAAGACATTCAACAAACCAAAATATGATGTTGAATTAAGGTCCTACAGTGTTCTAAAATATTGATCAAGTTCCCATCATAGCAGTTTATTCATGAAAATTATATTATCCCCACCAAAAAAAAGAGAGTCATACATCAATGATTTATTACCTCTAGCTAGGAATTGAAACAAATATTCCACAAGTATAGCCGTCCTCTTTGACTGTGTATATGTGATTGCAGATTCTTAAAAGATGTATTGAAACTAATTATAAAGATTGTACGCATGTCCAATATGGTTCTAGAAAATTAAACTAATAATTAATTTATATCATATTTTACATTCAAAACTAAAAGTGAAGTAATTTGACAACAAGCTTATAAAAAAAGATCGATAGTTAAAAAAGAAGAGAAAAAATGGACCATATTTTTTATGATAACTATATCTAAACGGATGATTATTTTTATTGGTCGCACACGGGACAATTAGCGGCCCAATAGGATTAGGACACACGTCCTTCACCGGGTGGGTCTTCCCCCACATCTACAACGTTCAACCATCCATCAAAAGTTCAAATACTTATTCCATAAAAATGTTGATTTTTACTCACAAATTTTAAAACATATGTGTTTAACTCTATACATTATACTCCCTTCGTTTTTTAATAAATGTCGCCAAAGGAATAGTAGTAAAATTTAAAATAATGATGTTTTATTTTATTTTATTCCAAATTATTATTATTATTTTCTTAATTTTCACTCAAATTACCACACCATCATTAAATTGGGTTGATGCAGAGAAGGGTTAATTTGTCATTTGTACAAAATATATACTTCGGAAAAGATAAAATAACAAGAGGAGATGGACCAGAAAATTCGTAGGATAGCGATAATTATTAGAAGACGAAGGGAGTAATAAATAAGGATCTAATCAACTAAAAAAATTATAATAAGCCATTTATTTTCTGGTCTAACGATGCAACATGAGATTAAAACTATATGAAAAAACTTTAAATTCTATAAATTCAATTTTTTTTCTTATTATAAATCGAATCTATAATCTACTTTATATATATGAGATGTGCGTAATTTTAACCGATTAGGCAATTAGTCCATAATTATCCAACGTGTCAAAAAATAATGTTGATGGGTCACGAAGTCAAACAAAACTCAAGACATGAGTCATGAATCAGGTTCATGCAACTTTCGGACCTAATTTTAATTTCAATCTCAATGCGGGTCCTACAAAGATATATTTACGGTTTACCCCAAGATCAAGTAGTATATATAGTTGCCGTTTGGCATTCAAGTCTTACTTTGGGAAATGACTTCCCCTAAAGTCAAAATCCATGCTTGGGTGTTTGGTAAACACCAAAACTCATTTGCACAAAATGACTTTTAACAAAAGTCATTTCAAGGCCCACCGGAGCAAAATGCTCCAGTGGCCAACGAGAATGCCTTTTGGCCTTCTCTCTTTCCTTTTTTTTTTTTTGCAATTTCATTTTATTTTTTTTATTTTATATAACCAACAAAATAAATTAAAAACTAGCACAATAAAATCTCTACCTCAAGATAAATAATTCTAAATCCACTTTTTCTATTTTTATTAATTTTTTAAAAATGGGTTTTATACCCTTTTATAGTCATTTTACATCCAAACCATAATTTTAAAAAATTGTTTTACCAAACACCTCAAGTATCTCACATTCCATTTACCAAAAGTCATTTTCCCATAGAACTTTTCCCCATAGAACTTTTCCAATTAGAACCGGAACGCCAAACAGACCTATAGAGATCTTTTAAAGACCCACGTGCTTTGACTCTTACTAACATTTCATTTGTACACCCTTATTGCAATTTAATTTTAGTTGTGTCGTTTAATAAATTCACATCAGCTCAAAAGTTGTAACAAAACTAATTAATTTATATTTTTTTATAAAATAAGCAATGAATTTTAAAAAAATTGATTTCTAAATTCGATAATAATTAATAATATATAATATATTAAATATTTAAAAAATAGATCAAATTGTTAAAAATGACTAATATAAAATAATTAATCAAAATTTTAAAAGTAAGATGATTAAATTAATAATTTAATATTATATATAAACGAGCTAGCACAAAATATTGGAGAAATAAAAGCTCACCCGAATCTGTCTTAATGGAATGATACTGTCCGCTTTGGGCCTAAGCCCGCACGGTTTTCACAAAAGACCTTTTTCATTAAGAGTTCCATCACTCCTATATTTTGTCTTTATTTCTCTCTTTTTTCTGATGTGGGATTTTGCTTCGCACACTCTAACAATTTCCCCCTCAAACTAAGTACCACAAAACCTTCAACCTAGGCTCACCAATCTCCCCTCGAAAGAAGTACCACTGAGCCCACCACTAGGGCCCGAAAATCTCCCCCGTCTAGGAGACCCACTGGGTACACTTTTCAGCTCGACCTAGAGATTCACAACACTTATTCTTGTTTGGACCAGAGATCCACCATACTTTTTCCAGCACGGCCAGGAGATTCACAGCGTGCCACCCACATCAAAGCCCATTATACAAGCCCAACCGAACCTTCGGCTTCGCTACCATTTGTTGGAGAAATAAAAGTCCACCCCATTTGTAGGTGCCACATATAATTGAGAGACTAAGAATTGGTGTTAAAATACAACACTGAGAATGTGCAATCTAATTGGAATGAAACACTGAGAATGTGCAGCCTAGTTGGAATGAAACAGTTGAAGGGCAGCCAACAAATATATATATATATATATATATATATATATATATATATATATATATATATATATATATATTGTACATATTGCAACTCCAAAATTGATCGGAATGGCTCCTCAGATTCCGATCAATACCGAAGCATAAGAACACAACTCCAAAATTGTCATTACCGGGAGTTTTCCATTTCTGAATTTCAAACCCAGATATCCAATCTTGCCCAAGACTGTTTTTATTAATTAATTTCTATTTTTTTATTTTAGTTGCAGAAACAATCCATCAAATTCAGTGACGAGGATGTCAAAACCAGAACTACAATTTCCTAAAGGTATCTGTGGACGATCCTCTTACCGCTATCTACAAGCCCATTGTGAGTAGAATAAGTTGTAATTTCCCCCCTATTTCACATACATTCATACAACTATTTTTGGACGCTCTCGATAAGCGATCACACCTGGAAAAAAAATATCTTTTACACAACAAAAAAAAAAAAAAATGAAATATGACATGACACTTCGAACATACTACGAATATTTTTATTTTTATTTAAGAATGGGGGCCGGTTATTGGACACCCGTTTATTTGCCTACTCGTCTTCATTAACTTTGGTCATTTCATCGCCATTTTTTTTAAAATTAATTCAACGGTTTTCTAGAAGAAGAAAAAACTAAATTTCTAGATGGAGTGCATAAACGGAAGCTTCTATATATGTGAATATACCATGCATGTCTTTGATGAGATTGCTTGTTGACCTTTCCCACCCCATGATAACTTATTAAATTGGTTGCTGTAGAGTAATAAAAAAATATCTACCCTTAATACATGTTTTGAGTTTAGAATATATTCTCTCCTTTCAAATTCTTTTAAATAACGTTTTAAATTAAAATATTTAATCTCAAATAAATGAGATTTATTAGTTTTTTTAGTTACTTTATAATTAATTTATTTAATATAGAGGAGTGAGAAGAGTAATTATTTGTTAGTTTATTTAATATAAAAAGGAGAGATAATGGTTTAATATTAAAAATATTCTTATTAATTATTACCTTAATTTTTGTACCCAATTTCAACACGTAATTTATTAAAGTCCGGAAGGAGTATATTATATGACATTGAGCAAATCATGCTGGAACCATCGATCTGCTTTATTTAAAAACGAAACAAAATGAATCTGTGGAGTAGAAAAAAATCTTCGCAAGCTAGTGGAAGAAAAGAGAATGAGGTTGTATCCTTATGTTACGGTGATTCAAAGTAATTAATTAGTCCGTAATGAGATTAGTACTAACTCAGTAAACTCGATAGTAAGTATGGTTTGAACCTAAACGAATTATACTTGTCAAGTCACTATTGATTTTCTTCAAATACAGCTGGATGGGTCGTGTAATTTTGCGTCAAAGGCCAGCTAATTGACCGCGAGCTTCGGCCGGCCGAAAAGAGACCACAAAATAAAAAAGTCGCGTGTTATCTATTTGGATAATGTTCTCAAAAACTCAAAAGTCTACAAAACGATACAAATCATATTATTATTAATTATACTAATATAGTAATATACTATAGAATTAATGTCTTTTCATATGTCTCAAACTTTATGTTAATTTATTTATAAAATTAATATTTATCGTAGTCAAGTGGTAATTGTACGTTATTGTTCACCCTTAATTAAGGTTTGAATTCAAATCTTAAGAATAAATTAAAAGTCACTTTTATATAAAAGCTCGATAATGTTCGAACATAAATAATTTAAATTGAGAGGACATTTAAAAAAAATTAATAATTAATTTGTGGAAAATATGTTCTTTTGTTTGTTCTGGCCGCAAGAAGTTCGCGCGGATATGACTATGGCACTTGCATGGTATGACGTTAAAATTCTCACGTCACCCTTTTCTTTTCTTTTTTTACAAGAAAGAAAAAAAATCATGTAGTTTGTACTTTCTTTTTTTCTTTTCTACTTTATAGTATCCTTTTTCTCTTTTTTAAATAAAAAATTAATCTCACTCAAATATTGTCATATTTAAAATATATATATAATTTTTTCATTTCGAATTATATTTAAAATTTAAATTAAAAATGGATAAACTCTTACTCTTTTGTAATATTCCAAATTCTCACTTTCAGATCTCGCTCCCAATCCCATTGATTATAAATAAGCCAGCGGAGTGAGTTAATAATTGCTCATCACTTACCTACTCTCTGCTGTATACACTGCATAGCTTTTGTCTATGGCCGCCGCAGCAGGAACTGAAATTTTTAAAAAGAAACTGACAAAAACCGACGTCCGGCACAGAATGTCAATCCCGACGAGGAAGCTATCTCATTTCCATAGTAATTTTGGAGATGGAGATGATTGCCAAGAAGTGGAGGTGAAGGTCGAGGATGAGGCAGGGAAGGTGTGGAATATGCGCTGCGCAATCCGCCGCAAGAACAAGTACAAGAAACCGGTCATGACAGGTGACTGGACAAGATTTGCTCGGACAAACAATCTTGGGATCGGCGACAAGGTGAGGTTCTACAAAATGCAACTTACCACTACTACTCATGATCATGATCATGAGGTAGGAGGAGCAGGAGGTAATTACGTCTACTTCAAGATCAAGATTGAGAAAGCAAAAAAGTTGTTTGGGGTTATTATTGGCTAGCTATTTATGTATATATATTCTATATCGATGTCCTATAATGTTTAATTATCTCAGATTGTAGTGTTGGTGTCAATTTCGTGTCCAATGTCCGTGCTCTGTAGTAATATGAAGATCAAGATCAAGATCAAGAATATTGATCAATCACGATTGCTATCTTGATCTTGGATTGAATCATGTACCAATATATAGGTTGTCATTGCTCGGTGATAGTAAATTTATGTGAATAATTTTTTAATGTTAGACGTATTTTCTTTTTTGTAAATGGTAATATTAGTCTTGACGTAATTAGTTCAAACACATTTGTGGTAACAAACCAATAAAAATTGTTTCATATATATTAAGGTCCTGTCGAAGACAAATCGATATATAAAATTTGTTTTACATTCATCACTTACCTCTAGCTATGAAACAAGTATTCCATACTATATATAGCAGTCTTCTTTGACCGTATATGTGATTGGTCATTAGCGAAAGAATCTTATATTTATTTTAAATAAGAATTTTATTATTAAAATATTAATTATAGTTTACCAAAAAGAAATATATAATCATTGTACGTATGTACGTATATATACGTAAAACGTAGTGTTTAACCAAGCTCCAAGAATTTAATTCCTCTTAAATCTTTTTTTATATCCCTCACTCATAGGAGTATAGTGTATATATATAAAAATGACAAATTTTATCGTAGACGACCAGTAAATGAGAACTAGAGGTAGTAAGTATATTTTATCATCACTTGTCCAATGTAGAAAAATAAGATAAGACAATAGAGAAGTTTCTCTTCTTTCAACAGTCTGCTCTTTTGTTCCAAATTAGGACAAGCAAGTAACCGACTTCAGTTGCTAGTTGCATGCAGAATCTTTGACTAGGTTACGGTACCAGGTGTTCTAATTAGTCTTCTCATCTACTAGTGGCTG
This sequence comes from Viola odorata, assembly GCA_963691705.1. Classification (NCBI taxonomy): domain Eukaryota; kingdom Viridiplantae; phylum Streptophyta; class Magnoliopsida; order Malpighiales; family Violaceae; genus Viola; species Viola odorata. Next base: position 63,966,632 of record OY829540.1, read on the forward strand.
CCTCTATGTTTCTCTAATTTGTTTGGTTATTTTGAAATTCTAATACAATTATGTATTTAAAATTGGAATGATCGAATGGGGCTAGGCTAGTTCTGTGTTTGACTATTTTATCCAACATATTTATATTTTGCCCACTGCGCTATCCATTTTCCATTTAACAGATGATATAAAGCATGAATATTATATAGAACCTTCTATTCTATTCTATGGATATATATATAATTAATAATTGCTTGCGGCTTTTTATTCAAGTATATTAAAACAAAACGATGATGAGCAGGAATACTTTATAGTGTGCGGAGCCAGGGACGGATCCAGGAATGATTTTCAGTGGGGGCGGGGGCGCCCCCGAATTTTTTTTTTTGGGTATTTTAAAGGGAAACCAAACGAGCTGAACGAAAAATTGAACAAATGCTTAAGAGTATTTGTATCCGTCACTAAATAACAAATATTTAGATAACTTAACAAAAAGATAAATAAAAAGACAATATAGAAAAAAATTAATTATACATTAGAATTCATATAATATACGTACTTCTTACAATTGTTCTCTACAAGTTTTCATTTTTTGAAATCGTTGAATGATTCTCTCATTCTCTACACTATCAAAAACATCTTTTTCAACAAAAGTAATCAAACAATCATTTAACATATCATCTCCCATACGGTTCCGCAGTCGATTCTTCACAATGCTCATATAAGAAAAAGTCTTTTCCACTGTCGCAGTTGCAACCAGTAAAATCAAAGCTTCAAGAGTAAATACACCAATGAATAGACAATATGCTTTCTTCTTTCAACTAACTTTTCGGAAAGATCACTAATCCCTTTCAAATTTGAAAATTCAACATCCGACCGCATATCCAAAATATAATTCTCAAGTTGATTATCAAGAGCAAGAATATCAACTCTAGAAAACTCATTAGGATAAAATTGAGTCAATTGAAGCAATTTCTCCTTATTGAAAGCAACAAAGGAGTCTCTTGGATTTAAGCATGCCACACAAAGGAGTAATTCACTATTCCTCTCATCAAATCGATTATTAAGCTCATGAAGTTGCATATCAATGACTTGATAAAATAAATCAACTTGATAATGATGTAGATTGGAAATTTGCTCACCTTTCCGCCTTGGTCTACCTTGGGCAACAAACATATCACTCATAGTTGGAACATTTATATTATGTTTGCCACAAAGTAAAGATACTTCATTCAGTAATAACATCCAACCTTCATCCCTCATTGACTGCAGTCTCAACTTGGATACTTTGAGTAAATCTAAAGCATTTACTATGTCTTGATCTTTTCTTTGAAGTGTTTGAGAGAATTCATTAGTAATTCCTAATATATTCTTCATCAAATGCAAACAAAATATAAAGTCAAAACATTGTACCGTATTCAATAATGCACATGCTTCTCCTCTTTGATCTGCGCTCAAGCCATCTTTCTCTATCATTTCAAGCACATCAATTACTGAAGAGAATAAATCGATTAAGCTGAGCAATGTACCATAATGTGAACCCCATCGAGTATCTCCTGCTCTTTTAATGGTCTTCTCTTGATTCAAACCTTTTCCACTACATATTTCACCATTTTGTAATCCTTCGACCACATGATCTTTTTGCTTCTCTCGAAGGGCATCTTGCCTTTTGCATGAAGCTCCAACCACATTGCACACATTAGCAACCATACTAAAAAAAGAATTAATTGCAGCTTGTTTTTTTGCAACAACAACAAGTGCAAGTTGAAGTTGGTGTGCAAAACAATGAACATAAAATACACATGAATTCTCCTTCAATATCAAACTTTTAAGACCATTGAATTCTCCTTGCATGTTGCTCGCTCATCATAACCTTGCCCACGTACCTTTGACAAGCTCAAGTTATGTTTGGCAAATAAAAACTCCAAGGCATTCTTGAGAGAGCAAGCACGTGTGTCAGTAACATGAATAAGACTAAGAAAACGTTCAATAATTTGCCCCTTCTTATTCACATACTGCAAAACAACACCCATTTGCTCTTTAATTGATATGTCACGACATTCATCAATTAAAATAGCAAAAAAATCATCTCCAATATCCTCAAGAATAATATTAGTAGTCTCACTAGATGCAACACTAATAATTTCTTTTTGAATACTTGGTGCTATCAACTTAAGATTTCCACGAGCTTTACTTAAAATATTTCTAATGGTCTCATTGTGGTTAGCAAGGAACTGTAAAAGCTCAAGAAAATTTCCTTTATTAATTGAATCTTCAGACTCAACATCACCACGAAAAGCTAGTCCCTGACGAAGTAGAAACCGAATACAATCAACTACAGCAGTCAACTGAATCCGATAATCTTGTTTTATTTGACTAGATTGTTGAGAAAGAGCCACTTCAATATGTTGCTCTTGATTCATCAATGCTTCACATTTTCTCCAAGCATCATTATGACCACTTTTAACACCACCAATATGTGTATGTAATCGTTCTTTCGCGTTTTTCCAATTGTCAAAGCCAGTAGAAATAAAAACACCACTCCCTCCTTGGTCTCCATTCACTGAACCCATCAAATAACAACATAAACAAAAAACTGCATCTTTGGACGAACTATACTCCAACCAAGTACCAAATTCATCATACCATTTAGGACTAAAACGTCGTTGAATTCTCCCAATTAATGTTTTAGGAAACTCTATGTCTCGTGGTTGACAAGGACCTTTCAACAAATAAGCTCTACGAATTTTATCCCGATCATTAGGATGGTATGCTAAAATTTCAGGTCGCATACCTGGATCAGCAGGAAGATTTTCCAAATCAACTTCTAAAAATCTCTTCGACTTCTTCGCAAGTCGTTCTTCACTTTCATGTAGACCAACATTTGATGATATCGATGGTGCTTGAGTAGATGGTTTAATCAAATATTTGTCCATATCTGGGGGGAAAATATATTATACAATTAGCATATTTGTCCATATTTGCTGAAAAAATTAATACAACCAATTGAGGTCAAAATTTTTACATAAATTGAAAAGCATTGCAAAATATACGAGATTAAACTGAATTTTAATAAAATGAATTTCATCAAGCAACAATAAAATGCTATAATTATCATTCAACTGAATTTTAATAACAGTGCAGTAATTCCTGACCCTTCAGTACTAAAACTTCCGTAACTCCTTCCATAGGCCTTCAAATGACCTGACACTTGAACCAACAGAAAGTAGACATCTGGGGCATCAAAATCCATAGGTCATACGTTCAATTTGGATGTCGTTTGACCTTCCAAAAGTCCGTTGAAAATGCCCCAAGAAAACTGACGTTTTTGTGTTTAATGCTCAACATTTTATAAAGGATAAAAAGTCATGATTTTGATAATTATTGCCATATTATATTACACAAACCAGCGGCGTATGGTGTTGTTAGCATATGACATTTAATTTTTTTGGACAATCCATGTGAGAAATAATTGAACTTTTCATTAAAACAAAGGAACAAGAACAAAGGAACAAGAACAAAGGAACATGCACAAGGAACAAGAACACTGCTGCTAACAACGGCAGCAAAACAAGCAAGCCTACCTGCTGAACGGTGGCTGCTGCGGGCGGTGGCGACTGGCGAAAGGAGTAGAGGTTGAGCGGAGGCAGAGCAGAGGCGATTTAGGGACAGATTAGGGATTTGAGATTTGGGGATTTGGCGATTAAGAGACAATTTTCTAAATTAGGAGCAGAGAGTTTAGGTGCAGAGGCAATTTTCTTAGGTTGGGTTAGGGATTTGGGGTGGGTTAGGTTATGAATTTGGGTTGGGCTGCATACTAAAAAAAAAATTTACATTAGCCCACTGAGGGCATGAGCCCACAGTGGCCACCCCCTGGATCCGTCCTTGTGCGGAGCCAGCTTTCGATGCTTGGGGGGCGAGATTAAATTTTTTATCTGTAAATAGTGATGGATACAGGATTTGTATTCAGTGGGTGCGAGGGTTCGAGCCCCCCAATGAAAAATTGGAAAAATACTTAAGAGTATTTGTATCCGTCACTAAATAAAAAATATTTAGATAAACTTAACAAAAAGATAAATACGAAAAAAATATATAAAAAAATTAATTATACATTAGAATTCATACAAATTGTTCGTATTTTTATTTTTACTCAAAGAAAGGGAAGCAGAGAGGAAGAAATAAATAAATAAAAGAAAAATGGAAAGAAATGGATGAAGGAAAAGAGGATCTCTTGATTGCACACAAATGAACATCGCAGTGACATACAGCTAATAGAAAACTAAGGTGAAGTTTGGTTCATAGAAACAGTGATGACACCAAACATGCCCTTAACGACGGTAATTTGACAGTCGTTAGTCCGATTAGAAAACTCACAAGCTGAAGTGTGTTTGCAGGGATATACCGTAAGAACCAAGCAACCAGGTACACCGTAACCAGAAATGTGATATTAGGACTGCTCACCGTATAAATGCTTTTAGAATGCCACTATCTAAAACATTATCTAACGCATCGATTGAGATTCGAGATAGCCAAGGGAGGTATATATTGCTTGAAATAATTAGAAAGCAAGTATACAGGGTCGTGGTACAAGCAGCTCCGCGAAAAAGGATGATTACCTGAAAAATGGAGACCGAAAGTTAATGAGATCACTGAAGCTCTTTTATCATCTTACCAAATGCATACACATGGGACACTTTGATCACAACTCGACCCGAAGAAGGACATGCCAGTAGTCATGCCTTAGTTCCTTTGACTTTGAATGCTTTACAAGCCAATCGATGACCGAATCTATGTTCGTTGAGTTCTTGCAAGAGATCATGAAGCAGCAAACTTCTCTGTCAGCAATTGACTTCAGTCCCCTGCATAGCAAAAAAGGCGTTAGCTGGAACGGCCTACATATTTTCTCTAGTTTTTGGTTGGGAGATGAATGTCTCTTACATTTCATCGGTTAGAGCCTGTTTGGACAGAGCTCCTGCCTTGTCAATTTTGTTTCCTAGCACCAACAGTGGGATACCGCCAAGTGATGGTTTGCTAAGCAAATCATGAAGTTCACTTTTCGAGATGCTCAGGTTATCAGGATCGGCAGCATCAACTACATAACTGCAGACAAAATCAAGATTAACACTGCATATTCAACCTAAAATCATCTAGTAAGATATTATTATGAATACCAAGAGTCTAAAACTACAAAAGCAATTGCAACAATCCATTATTTTATAGCTCATTTAGGAAATTGAAAAAACCATTAAGTTTAAGGATTTGGACCCCTTATTCCAGAAAGAAAGCAATGGAAGAAATGCTTTCATATAATCATGAGAAACTGAGATGCAGAAGATGAGGGATTCCATACACTATAGCAGAAACTGCACGACAATATCGCTCCCACATGCTGCGGAACCTAGGTTGGCCTCCGAGATCCCACAATTTTATCGTAACATTTCCTTTTGTTACTTTCCTCATATTAAATCCCACCTAATAAATGAGATGTTACTAGTTGATATGATATTTAAAAAAAGAAAGAAAGAAATAAACAGGTATAAAAACTAATTACACAAAGGGTGAAAAAACAAAATCGGAGTACTGAAAGAGTAAGTCATACAGGAAAAACTAAAAGATATCTGAAGAAGACAACTGAGTGGTAACTATTATCTATGGAAAGATAAACTTACCGTAGGAATCATATCTTCACTATACCCACCAGTCTAGCAACAAGAACAAGTCAGCTTCAAAGCATCAATGCAAGAAATGGGCAATGGTATATGATAAAGCGTAGTCATGTACTTACTGCAACAACATTTACAAGAGAAGTCTTTCCAGCATTCTGAAGTCCTATTAAAGACAGCTCCATCTCCTGCTTGAAAAATAGGCTGCAATTACAAGTACAAGAAAGTGAGGGAAAAACGGCTATGAAAACAATTAGTCATCAAAGAAAGCAAATAATCATGTAAACCTGCCACCCAGAACTAACAGAAAAAACAGTGGAGTGAAATGTTTTCTAGTGAAAGCAAGCACACTAAGGGTTAGTAATTGTTGTTTGTCACTTTCCTTATAAAAGCCACATCTAATATAACACAAATAGACAAAAATGCATCCTTACCTTTTGTATAACTGCATAGGATAATTACAAACTAAAACAATTTTAGGTCAGTTAGGAAAAAATATGCAGCCAATGTAAACAAACTGCAAGCAAAGAAACCGCATAGCATCTCACTTTACATTTGATAATGGAAATGCTGTCGCTTTCCATGTTTGTGCCTCAAACGTATTGCAAAATTTGCATACCATGAGAACAGAAAATAAAATCTCATAACATTGTAATTCAACAAAGTACAGTCTACACACATTCCAAGAAAAGTTGCACCCTCAGCAAAAGGAAGAGGCTTAATCATTTCAGATGGTTAACAACATACCACACATGGCCATCAACAACCTTGTTTGCTTCCCAAAATATCCAGCTTGAAGGAATAGTGACAATGCACAACTAACATACATCTCGGGCAAAACTCGATAATGTAGCACTTTATGAATAGCAATCAACTTGGTGAAGATCCAATCGTACAGACAAAGCTCAAAACATCCAATCTTGACACACCCAAACTTCCTACTGTTATAGTCTAACTGCATCTATCTCTATGCCTTATGACCCAATGTTGGCTTTCTTAGTACCTTGGAAGTTCCATGAGCTTCGTTGACGTATTAGAAAACACCAATCAGTAGTAGGCTTCGATGTTAGGCACCTAGCACCATGCAATACTGCTGAGTATGCAAAGGCAACTCTTCCTAAGGTTAAAGAAATAAAACAAGCTCTTTTATTGGTTTGAGCTCATAAGAAACAGAGGAAACATCTGCCAGAGATCCAAAGATTCTATATGCAGCAAAAAAAATTCTAATTTGACTTTTTTTTTTCTTTTACTCCAAGCCTAAATGATAACATAGGCTCGCTATAGAACCATTTCACTTCGGTTGCATTTCTGCTCAACCAAATCTGCATGCAAAATAGGAAAGAAAGGAAAGACTTGAACAACAAAGCTAAGCTTGCACAATATTTCCAAATTCACAGTACGCATCTTCTTCTCTCATAACTTATGGGTATCATCTAGAATCCTAGATTCAAAAAAGTTTCATAATATGCCAAGAGTACCTAAATGAAACCGTTTCCTCTTACTTTTCTGCTCCTAAAAGAAATCAATGAACTCTGCCTTCTCTCCCTCCCCCGGATTTTCATCATTTTCCATCTTTCACCATCATTACACTCATTTCATAGCATAAACTTTCATAAATCACAATCTCAATTTTTACCATACATTCCGAAAATCAAACTTTCACATTTAAACAACAAACCTAATTCAAACAACCAAGATCGCAATCCAGCCACAAAATCAACAACAACAACACAACAGCGTAAAAAGAGAACAAAAGAACAAAAAAGGAAGGACCTTTTGACAAAGAGAAGGAGCTAACCTGCGTAGCCAGTTGAGAAAAGCTTCCCACATACCCATTATTGATGCGAGAGAGATCTGTCCACTACTGCTTCAAGATTTCAATTACCACCCCTAGGAAAAGGAAAAGCTGCTTCCTTTCTTTTCCTCTTCCTCTTCTTTGGTGGGCTTGTCCGGCTCTTCTTACCAATTCGCCGTACTGTAATTTCTTACAACAACTACCACACCATCAATGAATTAGAAGATCAGTATTATACCCGGTACGATAAATAAATCAATTTCACTGTGAAAGTTAACCGCCCATTTTTTTGCTAATTTTTGGAAAGTCCTTTCCTTTTTCATGGCCTAATCATCACCTCACTTCCAAAATGATTAATCTATTCTATACCGCAAAACCTAATTTGGGATTGGGAGGGAGCCAAATTATAAACAGACGTCCCAGATTCTTAGTAGTGTCATTGGTTTTGATAATTTTGGTAGTCATTTATCTTATAGAGGTTTCTTTTTTGTTCAACTCTTGCAGAATGGGTAGAATTTTTGTTACTGTATTGAACAATATTTAACAGGTAAAATCTTAAATTTAGTATTTTTCGGTAAATTTTTAAGAGATTTTCCACCCTCATGATTATTCTAACCTTAATAATTTATAAAACTCTCTCATTCTTTTTCTCTCTTTGATTTTTCTTTTTTAATTTTCTCGTGCTATCTCTAATGTTTTTTTAGCAAGAAATTATTCACTACACATGATGTTACATGTCCATTGATTTATATAAATCGGCTAATTTATAAGATGCATACATTATTCACCAGAATAATTTTAGATCAAAATCAAAGAACTCGGCATCTATATAACCATTTATGGAGCAATCCAGGTACGTGCCTAGAATCTCGGGAAGTTTTGTTCTACTAGTAATTACTAGTATAAGCTTCTTACAATAATGAGGAAGTTTTGGAACATTGTGAAATATCGACCAATTAGGAGAAGATTTTCCTAATTCCCTATTGCTGGGGAGAGAGAGAACTCAAAAGTCTGTTCGTATCCTTCTGTTTGAGTGGGTGCGTGTTGCACGCGCCATGAAGGTGGTGGAACAGTTTAGCGGTTGGTTGGTCAAACATAGTTGGATGGAGATAGGGAAGTGAGATACAATCGCGGTTGGTGGGAGAATAGCACTAGTTGAGGGATGAGTGAGATTCCGACAGTTTGATTGCCAGTTAGTTTTAACTGGCAGAACACCAACTAACACTTGCCAGATGGTTATTTAGTTTTAATTTTCGTTGTTGCTGCTTTACTATATGTTGCATGGTGCCTTGTTTAATTTTTTATTCACTTTTTAAAAATTCTGTGTACTCCAATTTTTGAATTTTCTATAATTTTTTTAATCCTTTATATATTTTTAATTTTTTACCAATTCTTTAAATTTTTATATTTTTCTATAATTGTTTGCATATTTTTATATTTTTTACTTTCTCCTATTTTATAGTAATTTTTTACTTTCTTATAATTTTTTAATTTTTTAATTATTAAAATTTATTAACATAAAAAATTTAATCTCCATTTTTTTAATTTTTTAATATAAAAAAATATTTTTTAATGCACCATTTGAGTTTTGGATAGAATTTCTAACGACAAGGACTAAAGTTGATGCGTTTTAATGTATCAAGTACTAAAATTTGCGGGTCTAAAAATCAAAAACTAAAATGTAAGAGTGCATATATCTTAGGAACCTCATAATATTTTTTCTTATATTTTCATGTTAATATGTTATATTCTATCATATAAATCTTCTCAATTTCGCCACTAAATATTAACACCGTATAATATTAGGGTGTATTTTGGTATAAGATGAAAAAGGTTAAGTATTAACTTCTTACTACTTGGTTACTCATTTATAGAAAGACTACATTTAACCCCTAAAAGAAGGGTTATATGTTAACTGAGGAGAGGGTGACTTAAAAAATTTATTGAGGGGGAAAAGTTTATTTTATAATATTTTTATTATCATTTTTTCTTAATTTTTTTAACACATTACTCATTTTTCTTAATTACATATGAGTTTTGCAACCAAATTTGAGATTTTTGGACATTTTCTTTCTAGTTTTTTTTGAATAAGTAGCTATGATGGTGGAGTAATGTGATGGATCTAGCAAAGTGGGTGTTAGATTAAAATTGTGAGTGGCTACATGTAGGTTTTTAAAAGGTTGATAAAAGGTAATCAACTTTTAAATTAAATGAAAGAGTTAACAAGATGTTATTTTACATTTATGTTCTTTATGTTTTAATGAAATAATAAGCAAGATATGAAAATTACAACGTAATTAGAAAGAAGTGTGCATATAAAGTTATAGCTCAATTGATTATTGTATGTTGTTTTTATAATATAAATCATGAGTTTGATCTGTGATATTGTAACGATAATTAATAGAGTCCACATTAAACCTCTTATAGTTTACAAAATGTTCTATTAAATTTTTTATAGTTTACAAAATATTCCACTAAACTTTTTATAGTTTAAAAACGTGCAATAAATTTTATAATTTCCTAAAAGTTGCAATATTAACCTTTTAAATACTTAACAAAATCCAAAACAAGTAGTAAAAATTGTAAAAAATTATAATTTTTTTTTAAAATGTAATTAATATGGTAGAACCTAATACAATGAAAATAAAATAAAAATTTATTCTTTTATATATATATATTTAAAAATTTATTATTTTTTTAACGGAGTGAACTCTCTTATATTTATTACATTTTTCCTTAAATTTGCATATTTTTTAAACTACTTTACCATTTATTTTGAACTTTTTTCTTATTAGAAATATTAAGATTGTAACTTTTAAAGATAGGGTTTACATTGCAAGTTTTTAGATTATAAAGGGTTAAATAAAACATTTATGAACTATAAGATTTTTTTACGTAATTTACGTTGATAAATAATATAAGTAATTTTCTTTTTAGAAAATAGGAGATTGTAAAAAATTACTCTTTCCAATTTACAATTAAAAACAAAAATATTTAGTTTAAAACTACTTATATCGTTTTTGACTAATTCGATTTTTTTTTTATAGTGTGAATACTAACTAATTCGATTGGAGTCGGAGAAAATCAATCAAGAAAAAAAAAACAATTCAATTCCCATAAAACTACGACGTATCCATTAATTCATCATTTTACATTACACTCGGGAAGAGTACAGAGTAAAATCACGCACAGAGTAACTTCTAGACCGCAGCTCACATGACTAACTACCGCTCACAAGACAAACCTTCCGTACCGGACGCTCAACGCACTGACATGTAATCAGACCATAAAAAAAAAGAGAAAGATAAGTTAGCATATTTGTTTTTTTTTGTCTAAAGTCACCATTTTTGTCTTTCATAATCTGATCCAACAACCTCTTTAGATCCAAATTCAACCAAAAATCAACTACCCATCAGCTCCCTCTCTCTTCTTTTGACCTTGGCGAGGTTGTTCTACCGCTGGATGAGTAGTTTGATCTTTATGTAGTGATATGCAGTGAACTGGGTTTTTTTTTGTTTTGTTGGGCTGTTAAGTTAGTTTTGTTAGCTGTTTTTAAGTTCAATCACTGCGTCATCAGTGAGACCCATGTCTGGAAATTTGTCTCTGCTGGGGTTCCGGTTCATGTCAGGTATGTTCTTTGAATTTGGTTCTTTAGTTCTTAGTTTGCTATGTGTATGTTGCTATTTGTGTATTTTGTATTATTTGTGGTTTGATTCTGTGTTTTTTAGGCTATTTAAGAATAGGTGTTTTGGTTTGGTGGGTATGGTTTTTGGTGTATAAATTTCATACGGATTGAATTAATGCAGAAATGACGTGGGTTTTGGTTGGTGAAATTCTTATGTAAGTTAGTGACCTTAATGATTGGAAATTCTGGAAGATTTTATATTTATGGTAAATTTGGATTTGATAGATTATCCTGATTCTGGGAATTGATAGGCAACTTATTAATTTGCATAATTTGATTGCAACAGATTGTTTTAGAGATTGTGCTGAGCTTTCTATGGGATCATAAGTTATCCTTGCGAATGTAGATTAGATTGGTTTTGCCTATTATTTGGTCGGGTTCACTGGATCTACATGGGTTGCATTTTGTTAATTGCAGCAGTGTCTTGGAGATAGAAAGGGAGTGAAAATGAGGATGAGGAACAAATACAGGAAACCAACCACTTTCAATTGCAATGCAGGGAGCAGATGTTCAACGTCTGCTGTTGTGTGGAGCTTGGTTGGCTTTCTACTTTTCCTTCAGCTATGCTCCCTTTTTAGCCACATTGATGGGACGGGTAGAGAGATCCAATTTCGTACAAGCCATCATCCTTTTTTCCGTGAACTTGAAGCAGTAGAGGAGGAGAATATCCAAATTCCCCCACCAAGGGGAAAAAGATCCCCGCGTGCTGCAAAACGAAGGCCTAAGAGAACAACTACATTGGTTGATGAATTTCTTGATGAGAATTCCCCACTTAGGCACATATTCTTTCCTGATATGAAAACTGCTGTAGATCCGATGAAGGATTCTGGAAATGACAGCCTGTACTATCATCCTGGGAAAATTTGGTTGGATACCGAGGGAAATCCTATTCAAGCTCATGGAGGTGGTATTCTATACAATGAGAAATCGAGGACCTACTATTGGTACGGCGAGTATAAAGACGGACCTACCTACCATGCTCACAAAAAAGGAGCAGCACGGGTATGTTAGTAGTTCTCATTTGCTCACTGTAAATTATAGCTTGACTTTCTTGTGTCGTATTTATCCCATACGGAAACATGAATTTTTGCATATAATCTGCAGCTCCAACATTGCAACTGTAATCTCTTTGTTTAAAACCACTGAGTTCTGATAAAAATAAAAATAAAAACCACTATGAGTTATTTTCAGTTTAGATGTTTGTTCTTCAGGGAGTAATATCAAATCAGGATGAGTTGAATTTTGGTAATATATGCTCCTAGGAGAGTGAGGTCCTATTTGAATTAGTGGAACTTCACAATTAATGAATGGTGATGGCATGGTCTATCTAAAACTTAACAATTGTTGTAGTTTGGGGATATTAAAATAGCTTTGATGATCTTTCTCTGGGTTCTAGAATTCTCATACATGGGAGTAACATATGGTAAGGTTTTCAGTGGTGAATGTAAAAATGGCTACAACTGGCGCAATTAATTAAGCAAGTGGCATCGATTCTTTTTCAAATTTGGTTGCTGCCTGTCATTTAAGTTTGGGTCAGTTTGGATAAGTTCAAGAAGTTATATGAGGGCTCTGAGTCATACTAGATCTGACTGCAGTGGTGAGAACGCATTCTATAGGAGCTTACTGTAGCCAGGGAGAACATTGCCAGAAGAGGGGAATTGATTATTCTGTTACGCAGTGATATTGATTGATGAGCATGTTTTGGGATGCATGTACATTTTTAAACTTGAAATTTTCAATAAAATCAACATTGATTAAGCATTGGTCGATCCCCCATTTTTTGTCGAACGTTTTATGGTGGCTAGTGTAATTCCCAAAATGAAGCTCGAATTTGCCTTGTTTTGTGACAGTGAGCTGTTCTTCAGATCCCTTTTCTTGAGCTGTATTCCTAAAACCGTGGTATCCCTAAGTTTGTGCATTGTTCCCCTCACAATTCTATAGATGTCTGACTATATGCCTCTGCTTCTCCTTTTCACAAATAAAATGGAGACATGTGCTTGTCTTGGGAGTCTATGGAGTTTCCTTGAACTTTTACACAAATTGTCAGGGACCACCGGTTATTGCTACAATTACATTATCGTGTCAAACCGATGTCACATGGTGTTCATAATTCAGCGCTTGATATTTTGGATGAAACACACATTTGGTTCAAGTTAAGTGTAAATTGTACCGTGTTGCATTATTGTTTTCAGGAGTGTTATTACACACCACTGCTTTTAACTTTTATTTCGAGATGTTTGTAGGATGTAAAGAACATTTTCTTACTTAAATATTTGTTCCTCAACTCTTCCAAGTCTAGAGTGGTAGTATAATTTTCGAAGTCATTTCACATATGCATCAAAAGGTATGCATGGGTGGTGTTGTGAATCTGTCATGTTATGCCAACCTTTAGTTCTATTTTTGTAGATAGACTGCTAAATAAACTTGGCCAGTGTAGAATGAAGCAGTTTGATTGCTGCTACAATGGACCCTTCTTTTCATCAGCTAGTGGTTGTTGTTATTGATAATACTTTGTGCTATGTGACGCTTTCTGCACTAAAAACTTAGTTTTATGCTTGCATTGGCATTGCTTTAGTTATGCCCGTCAGATATCTTTCTATAATCCATTCATCCAACTCATGAACTTTCATTTAGGTTGACATCATGGGAGTTGGTTGCTATTCCTCTAAGGACCTGTGGACATGGAAAAATGAAGGCCTTGTTTTGGGAGCTGAAGAGACAAATGAAACCCATGATCTCCACAAATCTAATGTCCTTGAGAGGCCAAAAGTAATTTATAATGACAAGACCAGAAAATATGTGATGTGGATGCATATTGACGATGCCAACTACACCAAAGCTTCTGTTGGTGTCGCAATTAGTGACTACCCTATTGGTCCTTTCAATTACCTCGGTAGCCAACGTCCTCATGGATTTGACAGCAGGGATATGACGATCTTCAAAGATGATGATGGTGTAGCATACGTAGTATATTCCTCTGAAGACAATAGTGAACTTCACATTGGACCACTTACAGAAGATTATCTCAATGTCACACATCTTGCAAGGCGAATTCTTGTTGGACAACACAGGGAAGCTCCAGCATTATTTAAGCACGAGGGAACTTACTATATGATCACATCAGGATGCACTGGCTGGGCCCCGAACGAGGCGCTAGCCCATGCGGCTGATTCAATCATGGGACCATGGGAGACTTTAGGGAACCCATGCATTGGAGGGAACAAAATATTTCGACTCACCACATTTTTTGCACAAAGCACATTTGTGATTCCTTTGACTGGCTTTCCTGGTTCATTTATTTTTATGGCAGATCGGTGGAATCCAGCTGATTTGAGGGACTCAAGATATGTGTGGTTGCCATTGATAGTTGGGGGACCTGCTGATCGGCCATTCGACTACAGTTTTGGATTTCCGTTATGGTCAAGAGTGTCTATAAACTGGCATAGAAAGTGGAGACTTCCTTCTGCATGGAGTGGGTTGAAATGACAGGTTTTATTTCCCAATCCAACTCTTAGTGTACCATATGTGAATTTTCTTTCATTGTTACTAGTTTCACTCTGTTTAGGTGATGTTAATATAGTAGAGCTTTGAGATGGGAGGATATTTACAGATTACACAATACATCACATGAATTATTTTCTCGTGGCCTAACGTTCGTTACGTAATTAAATTTGCTTTCTCTTTCATTTGTACTTAAAATCCCTGATTGTGGTGGGGCTGTCCTATCGTGTCGTATGAATTGTTTGAACTTCTCTCTCAAGACTTCTCAACAACTGGTTTGCTTCGCCAGATTTTGAATATTTGATTGGGACCATATAACAAATGAATGAGAAAAGTTCCCTTAAATGTCATTGAATATGAGTGACTTGCTTCCATTTTGCCTTATGCTGTCTGTTGTTGATCTTGACCCCAAGTTAGTCTAGTGGGCTGCTAAAGTAGTCCCACAAGAAAAAAGCACTAGAAAGAAAAATAGATTGATGGAGACAATAGAGATTACAGATGTTCTTGCTACGACATTTGTTTTCTTTTTCTTTTCTTTTCTTTGAGTGTTTGTGCTACAACATTAGGTTAATGTCTTTGTTGTCTAAAAGTCTCATCACTTGGCCACATATGGGTTGGGTTCGGTGTTTTCAATTAGTTTTTAATCAAGGATAAAACTTAGGATCTCAATAAGATACATAGATGGTTTTGTAACCACACATTGAACCTCTTAAATGAAACACAGTCTGTGTTGTGCTAAGGCCCGTTTGATGAGCTTCCAGAGTCCTATTTGAATTACTGGGCTGGCGGCTTATTAGGTATTGGCAGTTATTAGGACTAATATTCATTTTTAATGTTTTAATACATGAACGGAACAATACAAACAAGATTAGTTTTAGTTTAACGAGCATAAAAAGATTATGGAGAGAAGGAATGGGCCAAACAACGTACATACACCCTTTTTTTTAATCTCTCTTTTTAAAAGCAATATAGACATCTGAAAAGAAATAATGTAAAGAAGATGGGTGGCCATGGATTGTTTATTTTTGAAAAGAAACTGGAAAAAAGAGGTGTGGATATGTGTTAGCATAAAAGGAAGATGAAGATGTGAATGAAACCCTAAAAAGCTGCTCCCATTATATAATTGGAGAAAGCCCTTGTCGTCGACGAGTCTTGCTGGGGGGGCATTTCATTTTCACGTATATTGGTTTTAAAGCATACAATTCATGTAGTACGTAATTAAATGTTTTGGATTTTAATATTCATAATTATAACCACCCTCTTTACATGTACATTAGTTTAGCCGATATCATCTTGTTGAACCAAATCCATTTCAAGTTTGGACTTACACATCCAACAATTAAATTAATGTTAGAAAAATAAAAGGAGTACAAGTAGGGTAATGGAAGCATTATTATATCAAACCATGTCCTAATTAATTAAGAAATTGCTTGGTGGATAGGTAAGATAGAGACATGCAAACTAAAAAGAAGTCAAGCTTGGACCCCTAATCTACCATTTTTGTGCTAATTTATCTTGAATAACTAAGTCTAATGATCTTCATAACCATCCTAAGAACATGAAATCATGTCATTTTAATCCCACAATCCATATCCCTAAAACTAGAGCTATGTTATGTGTCCTAATTAACTAATTGAATACTTAATTAATAATAATCAAACCTCGATCATAACTTTTTAGAGTAAATTCAAAACGTGCAATTCATCCAATCCTTGATAAGGATGCATGAAAAGATGAAACATGCATCAATTATTAGTAAAAACTCAGGTTCTAAGATACATGTTCGAATTTCACATCAGCCTATATCTAATATATAAAAAAAATTCACATTCGAGCCCAACTGATTTGTATATTAAAAAGAACAAATAATTTTCTATACATGATGATATAGTAGGAAAACCATAAAAAAAATTATTCCTCCATAATTGTCTTTTTTTTTATAAAAAAACTAGTAAAGTTGTAAGTTACTAATCAAGATTAATGAAAATTGGTGTTTTTCCAACCCTATTCATATTAAAATCAATGCAAATTAATCCCCTAATAATAATACCACCATCTCTCTCCCATCTTAATTATCTCCCACCCAACCTTCCACAAAGGAACCCCCCGCACGTGCCAAAAAGCAAAAACATATCACACGTACCAATCACTTTAACAAACTTTCCAAAAATTCAAAAAAAAGTAAAAGAAAAAAGAAAAACATGGAGGCCGGAGATGATCCATATCAATCAAGGCCTCCATGCACTAGCCCAAATCACCGGCTGCTCCTTCCAGCAGAGGAATATTCCGGCGGCATCTCCTCCACTACACGGCGTCATCGACCAACACCCTTCCTTATACCTCCTCAACAAGGCGCGCACATCATCGCTCACTTCATCACTAAATCCCACCGCATTAAACCCACACGCACGCAACCTCCCCGTCCAGCGCGTGGCCGTTTCCCTCCGTTCGATCGAATCAGACGGCTCGCACGCAACCAAGTCAACGATGGCCCGCCCCGCTCCCCTCTCCAGCATCAACTGCTCGTTGCTCGTCTTCCGAGCAAAACTCTCATCCAACGACTCAAAATAAACCCTAAAATATCGCAAACACTCCTCAAAACCGTTAACGAAATCAACCGGGCCCACCCCCGCAAGATCCGCTTCCTCCTCAACCACCGTTAAAATCCTCGGCTGTAACCGCCGAATATTCGAGATGAAATATTCCCTTTTACTCCCGGCCGCGCTAACGGAATGCAGAGCGTTGATGGCGTTTACCGCCAGCGCTTCGTCTTCCTTGATATCAATTTCCGACCAGTTCAGATCGGAGAGATCGCCGGTGTGGTTGATAACGTGGAATTTGAATGGGACTCCCATGAGCCTGGCGAATTTCTCCATCCGGGCCCCGATTTCCTTCATCACCCGCTGAGCCCCGACACCGCCGCCGACGACGGTGGTGAGCTTCAGGTGCGGTGTCTCGTCAGTGCGGGTGGCGAGGGCTTCGAGTAAGGTGGGCCACTGGGTGCAGTAGGTGTTGCTGAAGTCGATGATGTGGAGTTTCGATTCGCCATCTAAGGCTTCTAGGATTGCACCATTGCACGAAACGTGGCCAAAAGTGGTCCAAGGGCTGACTTCTTGAAATTTCAGTAGCATTTTTCGGGTGGATTCGAAGGTGGAGTTCCGTTCGGAAGCGGAGAATAAGTTGCGGTAGCAGCGTCCGCCGGAGTCGGTCATGCGGCTAAACAAGGCTTGGAGGAAGTAGGAGGCGAGCTTCTGATCGGTGTCGCCGTAAGGGGAGGCAAGCTCGTTGAGCATCCACATGAGGTGTTTAACACGCGCGGAGTTCTTATCAGAGATGGCGCGGGCTGTTTCGAGGAGGATTTCGGAGGCCCACTTGCCGGAGAAGTCGAAGTTTAGATCGTGGGGGGGAGAAGGGGCGGAGAAGGAGAAGTGGTCGGTGGATGAGTCAATGGCATGGTGAGGAGTGGTGGCGGTTGGGGTTGTGCTAGTGGAAGGAGTGGTGGTATTAGTAGTTGTGGTGGTTGTGGTTTGTTGTTGTTGTTGATGATGGTGATAAGGGTAATAGGTTTGTTTAGAAGAAGACGAGGAGAAGTCTTCTTCATCCATGAAAAAGTTGAAGCATTCTTCGTCTTCTTGTTGTTGTTGGTAGTAGTTATTGGGGTAGGGGTGGGGGTAAGGGAGAGGATTGGTTTGTCTGGTGGAGGATCGTGAGCTGCTGGAGGTCCGACTCGTGGAGTTAAAAGATTGATCAGATTGTTGTTGTTGCTGTTGTTGTTGATGGAGTTGCTGTTGCTGGTGTTGGAGAGTTACTAGTCTAAACAAGGTATCCATTTAACCAAAACTTTTTAGAAAAGAAGATACCCACCCCACATGAAAGATTTTAGAATTTGGGTTTGTTGAGTTGGGGAGGTGGGAGGGTTTTTGTTTTGGGGAGATACACAACTGTGAATGGGAGGGATGGGTGTTTGAGTTTTTAACTGTGGGATTGGGATATGGAGAATTTAGAAGGTGGGAAATCTTCAAAATTGGCTTTCTTATCTAGGAAGTGTTTGCACTTTTTAGGCATAAAAACCCATGTCCAACAAAAATTCAAAATGATCATAGTATTATGTGAGAATGGATTATTATGGGATTAAACCATAATTAGAGAAAATGGTACGCGCATCTTTGCTTACAATTATATACTTTACTCTTTAATAAATAAATTCGATATAAAATATGATTGGTTTTACTTCAATGAAATAATGTTTAACTCTTGTTTTAAAAATTAGGTATTCGTGTATATATAGTATAAGTAGAATTGATAGAGAGAGAAATGACTAGTAGTAGTGTGTATATATATATATATATAAGGGATGATTCTCTTCTGTTAAAGGAACTTAGAAGGTAGCATATGATGTAGCTATTCTTTAGAGAAAATAGAGAAATCTATCTGACAAAAAGATGGAAAAAGACTGGAATTGGGTTAGTGGAGTGGCTTTTGAGATTGAAAGAGAGAGAGAGAGAGGGGGGGATGGAATGTTATGGGTTTTAGTGGGAGGCAGAGCAGGCGTGCCGAGCCAAATTGGGTTTTTTTTCTAGAGAGGGAAAGAGAAAGTGGTAATATGTATTAAAACGAGTGTGTATATATAAATAAATAAAGCTGCCGGCGTGCATGATGATGGATCATCAAACCCATCAATATTCCCATTCACCATCTCTTTGCCCCCTAATCCCTCTCCAAACTCTGCCAAAATTCTTTCCCACTTTCCCTTTTTCCTATAGATCCAACCCTATATAGACACATTAGCATTACTATAATCCTCCTGTGTAGATAGATAACCTTGTTGTGAGTATATACCAAAATGGACCCACAAATATGTACATTAATTAGTATGGAGTTATTTTAGTTTAACTATAGAAGTATCAGGTATAAATCTTAAATTTATAGTTGTGTTAAAAAATTTAAGAAAGAATTTTACAGTCCTTTGAAGTTCTTTCTGATTTAAATCCAGATTTATCGGCACTCAATATAGTAAACGAATTACATCTCTATATATCTTTTTTTTCTCCAAAAGCTAACTAGGGAATGCTTTTTTCACTTTTTTTTTCTTTTTTCTTTTAATTAGTTACATATATATATATATATATATATATATATATATATATATATATATATATATATATATATATATATATATATATATATATATATATATAGCACATTAATCCATTCATTCTACTATCTATATACACACTACAAAACACACTCCACACCAAGCTATGATAGGCCATTTCTCAAGGTGCATGCCCTATGACTATGTACTCTATCTTATCATTACCTCTCCCTCCATCCGTGTCACAAGTTATACCCCAAATCTTTGCTATGAACAATTATATTTTCTAATATCCTCTCTCTCTCTCTCTGCATATTGCTCATTTTGTTCTATTTTGTTCTTTTTTTACAAATGGAGTGTGAAATTCTAACTCGAATTCTTACTAATATTTTATTTATCGACCATTATATTCATTTTGTTTTATATTCAGTGCTATTTATAAGATAATCTTTACCCCCGATGTATAATTTTATGTATGCTAGTACAACATGTTTTTCAAGGTGACTGGCGTGCAATGTTCATTTTGTCTAATGAAATTTGATTTTCATGCTTCTTTCTCGACCTCGGTTTTCTCCATCAATCATTAGTAGTAAAATTTTGTGGAGTTGGTGGATTGACCGGATTCTTGTTTGTCCTTTGTACACCACGTAGATATAAAGAGATGCATGTGTTATTGTTAGGTGGTTGTGGTAGCTACAATTGCGTCCCTTTGCATTTCTCTGCTGCCGATTTAGTACCTAAACTAGTTTTTGTCACTATATCGTAAATTAAGTCTATTTAAGAATTTCTCTTATTTTAAAGGCTTTTTCTCGTTAAGTCTCTAGGTTTTCTAAAATGCCCGGGTCTATTTTTTTGACATTGATATCTAGTCAATACAAACATGGTATGTATTTTAGTGACTTATTATAGCAGGGCGTTATTTTACTTCTATTTTTAAAGCCAAATTTCATTCTTAATGTTTTATATGTTTTATAAAGAGATGCATGTATTATAGCATGGTATGAATTTTTATATGTTTTACTTTCTCCTATTTTATAATTTTTACTTTATCCTATTTTTTTTTTTTTTTTAAATTAAGGTAACATACAATCTCCATTTTTCTTACTTTTATTAATATTTTTAATATAAAAAATTATTTTTTTAATGTGCGATTAAGGTTTCAGATAGAAATTTTTACGAAAAATAATAAATTTTGATATATTTCGATACATCAAAAACTAAAACTTGAGACCCCAACGTCAAGAACTAAAAACATGAAAATACCTTATTAGAGATCGAGTTTAATTAGAATATTTTACCTCTAAACAATTTATAGTCCAATAACAAGTTACAATTTGAAACAGAGTATTAAAAATATTATTAATGTGCTGTCTTCCAATCAAAAGTGCACTGATGGACGTCACAACGAAAGGTACAGTTTGGTCCCCCCCATATTCCCAGGAATCAAATTCAGCCCCTTTTATTTACTATTACTCATTTACCAAGTCATCGCTTCTTTTGGAAAGAAAAAAAAAACTCTTAAGAATATATATAAAAACAAACCGAGACAAGGACCCTCATGACTTAAATTAAGGGAATGCTCTTATGACCATTATTAATTATTTCATATTCTTTAATCCCAATTAATGTTTATAATCTAACATTTACTAACCTAATTTTTAATAATCTTTCATTTTTATTTGAATGCATATTAATTGGAATTGATCCCTTCCTCATAATGCTAGGAGAAGAAGGACCAAACCAATTGACTAATTAAATTAATCGTGTGTACCAAATTCTTTACAAAAGAAGTCCTTTTCGTTTTAATCGTGACAAGAGTTCGCCAAACTATTATTCAATTCCACTAAAAGAAAAAAGTTGGCGACATTATTATGTCACTGTTACGTCGACTCTCCATAAAAATAATACAAACATAAAGAACTGCCAAGAAAAAAAGGCCAAATTGGTACTCATCCACAAACATGATTCTTTCAGTTTCTCTCTGCTGTCCAGCCTTCCGGTGGGGAAAATTCTAATCCTACTCTCCAAATGTCATATCGACATAATTTCCACCTACTTACATAAGTGACATAAACCGTATGAGAATTAGTAAACCTATTACTAATCATCGACGCCACCATCTATAAAAACGATGTAAATTATGACATAACATTTCAAAAGTACACACGAGAATTAGTACTTCTTTTGGTCAGCCGACCGAGGTTGGTAAGTTGGTGGCGATTTTACAAGCCTACTCCACAAGAAGCCATTGCTTCTTTGAAGTTGCTTGCTTGGAAGCTTGTATGGCTGACGCAAAAGACAAGAAGCACTCACTATTGCAGTACTCAAAAGCTGAAAAATGTTGATTTAGACTTCCGTGTCTATACACTTAGTGGTGAGTGACCACCAATGTATGCTGATATGTCTGCCACATTACATCATTTTGTCTCCGCCTGTTCTAACTTTTAATTAGGGGAGAAGATTACGCAACGAAATCCAGCCGCAGCTGTTAATCAAGATGCAATCTAAATTAGAACTGTTAAGTTCAAGCTCCTGAGAACAACATCAAAGCTTTAAGAGTAAGGAAACCTGTATTCATATAGCTCGGCCCGTACTAATCACTATGCTACAAATAGAAAATGAGTATAGCTTCGGAAGATTCTGAAAATCGCTATGCTATAAAATGAAAAAAAGAGTATAATTTCGGAAGATACTGACCGGATGTTTTGCTAGGAAACTATATTCTGGATGGTCAGGTTTAGCTATGTGGCAAACCACCTAGAATTGGATAAGAAGGTAACAGAAGAAAAAGTAATACCTAACTGGAAAGACATGAGCTCCCTTTTAAGGCAAGGCGGAAAATGCTGGTCAGAAACACCAAATGTTTTCTGGCTTCCATCATGAGATTATGGCAACACCCTTCAAATTAATCATACCAGCTTACAAAGGCTGCAAAATAGAAAAGGGATGGCGATTCTGATTTCCACGTTTACATGTTGCGCACAAGAGTTAGTGTGAACAAGTGAGCAAATAGGATAGAGCAGTGTCTTCTCAGCTAGTACGTCTGTCGGCTAAACACCAATTCTGATCAATACATTTTTAACATGCATGTGATCTAAAACGGATTCGGTCCAAGGAAATGCCTCCTGTGTGCTTTCAATTATCACACTCTGAAAACATCTTACCATGTTGGACGTAAGGCAGATCGACATCAATGCAATAGCCTTTCCTCGCAAGTATGTTACAATATTAGGAATTCTCACCAGCCAGAGAAGTCTTTAAACTCTCCCGTTGAAGCTGCCACTTTCCTTTTCTTAGTTGTTAAACCAGTGTCAATAGCAGCAGATTCCGTTTGAGCATGTTTCGCTTTCAAGTACTTACCAATACCGCCACCCATATTTCCATTTTCTGTTGCTCCTGTGCCTGGATTGCTATACCATGACCCAACCTTTTCCTGCAGCATTACAAAATAAAATCCAGGTTCATATATAACACACAAAGTACCTTAAGAAAAGGGGCAGAAAATAAGATAATAATGCTATAATGCACCAATACTATCCAAAAAACTTACATTATCTTCATCAGCAGCATCCTTGTCATTTTTAGCTTTCTCTTTTTCCTCTTCTTCGTCAAGTTCTGTGTACGGATTGACAAAGACTGTAACACTAGTTATCTTTATTTCCTCCTGCGTTATTGACAACAAAAACAAGTCACTTATTTTATTTTATAAATAAATCTATTGATCCATCGACTATACTTCAAAATTGATAATTTTTCAGAATTGGAAGGTAAACTTTCAAGCAAGCAGTTTGACATTTCATTGTCAACCCAGAAACGTCTTATTTACCCAAATTCCTCATGATTCAAATCTTAGACACCATTTGTCACACTTACTACCACTCAATTAAAAAAAAAAACTAAAATTAGCTGAGGGAGAGTACAAAAAACTCACCAGAGGTCGGTCATCATCGTCAACAGGGACTTTTTCCATTGCTGCTAACGTCGTCATGCCACCAACAACTCCACCAAAAACTGTGTGCTTATAGTTCAAATGATTGGCAGACTTGTAAAGAATGAAAAACTGAGAACCATTGGTGTGCGGCCCACTATTTGCCATACTAACAACACCCCTTCCAGAATGGAGCAACTTGGAGTTTGGTTCATCATTGAAAGGTTTCCCCCATATAGATTGTCCTCCTTTCCCTGTTCCAGTAGGATCACCACCTTGAATCATGAAATTCCTATACAAGGCAGACAATACTTTGAATTAAACACTATATTATGGACATGATTCAGAAAAAAATGAAGTACTGAGTTAATTTAAATCATCATAAAAGTGCCCTTCATACCGAATGCTTCTATGAAATGCAACTCCATTATAATAGCCTTGCTCACAAAGAGTGATGAAGTTCTCGCATGCCCTTGGAGTTATATCACAGTGCAGCTCAATATTCAGATCACCATGTGTCGTATGCAGCTGAACATAGCCTTTTTTCTTGGGATTTTTTTCAACTTTGATATATTCAAAATCATTTTTGGTGACTGGATCAAAAGAAGTAGAAGTGAAGGATCGTGAGGCAGCACCGGTAGTGAAACGGCTCTTTACCTGAAACAAAATTTCATGTCAAAACATACCAAGGGGAATTCTTAGTATAACATACTTGTCATAAAACAATAGCAAAGAACATATTTTTCATAGTTATTAGTGTCTATAAGGATATGCTACATAGTTTGAACGAGAAAAAAAGAGAGGGCTGGTGCTACATGATAAAATCAATAACAAGAAGAGGCTTTCCATCAGTCAGTCATAAACTTCAAAATACAAGATCCGAAGCAAAAAATCAGACTATGTTAAACAGCAAGAAAGCAATAATAGCAGTATACTAAAACACCTGAAACAAAATTTCATGTCAAAATATACCAAAGGGGCATCCCTAGTGCTTGCATCATAACATACTTGTCAAAAAACAATAGCAAAGAGCATATTTTTCATAGTTAGTAGTGTCTATAAGGATAAGGATGTGCTACATAGTTTGAAAGAAAAAAGAGAGGGCTGGTGCTACATGATAAAATCAATAACAAAAAGAGGCTTTCCATCAGTCTGTCATGAACTTCAAAATACAAGATCCGAAGCAAAAAATCAGACTATGTTAAACAGACATGAAAGCAATAATAGCAGTATACTAAAACCAAACTATGTTGAATATGAAATCTCATTGGTTTGGACCTCTAAGGTACGTCATTAAGTGACGAACTAAATGGAACTAACCAGTTTTGCATTCACAGGTGCCCTTTCACCAGCCATGTGCATGGCTATTCGAGCAGCTGTCTTGTCGCTCGATGCAGCCTTAGCCGCAGCAGCACTTCTTCCATGTACAGAAGCAGATGCAGCATCTACAATACTATATCCTCCTGCGGGTTTAGCCTCTCCATTGGGATCTGATTTAGAATCTTCTTTAATGCGTGACCTTGCAGCCAAAATGGCAGCAAGGGCAGCAGCCCTTTCATTTTGTGCTTTGCTTCCACCCCCTCCATGAAGTGCTGTTTCCCTCCCTTTCTCTGTCCCAAGCTCTGCAAGCATTTGCTTGATATCTCCATTTACGTTTATGTTGTAAGATGGATCTGAACTCATTTTGTTTAGCTCTGGAAGAGAGATTTGGAAGTCAAAGCCTCTTTTATTATAAAGGAGAAAAAAATGACTTGACAGTGCAGATATAGGCAAATGGCTCACCTTCATCATCTAATTTCAAACCATGCTTAACATGATCAAAATCCAGAGTAACCTTACTATCAAATTCGTTTGGATTCTGCAAGAACACCAAAGAAATAAAACTTTTTATGCACAATAATCTTCATGCTACCAAAGATTAGTCACGCACTTTAATTTGCCAGAAATCTAGAATGGAAGTAAAAGCTCTTAATTACCTGAATTGTTATGAGGTCCTCCCTTTTGAATGGTTCATCTGTGAGAAGCTCCTTCCAATTCTTGGTCTTGAGGTTCAATTCTTTAATTGCCTGTGATTTCCAAAAGCAAACAAATTATATCACTTTCCAAATAATCAAGCATTTATAAGAAAGTAGTGTGCTAAAACAACTAACCTCGTAACAAAAAACATTCCCTGTAGTCTTAACTGCTACTATATGTGTAAATTCAGTAAAAACTTTGTTTAGCACAGGGCAATGATACTCTCCTGCAGAAAGGAAAACATAAATGATATAAATATTATGAATACATGGCCTAAATTAGGGGCATTAAAAAAACATCCACGAGAGGAATGAGTAAAGAATTTGCAAGTTGCAAAATTAAACAATTCATTGCACCAAGAATGCCAAATAATTTACAAAGGCTTTCTTCAAGAGATCAATGAAAAGAAGATTGGTCAGATACCAAGTAGGAGAAAGAACCATCAAGGGCTTGACCGTCATATTTCTTAACCGTCAAACATTTCCTTCCGACATACAAGACCACGCAATAACGTATCTGTTGCAACTATGATCTATCAAGCTGATTCTAACAATATCCACACCACTGTCACATGAACTTTCTTAGCCTAGAACATGCCCATTAATTCTAGGATGAGAATCTAATTACCCAAATGTGCACGTTACTCTGAATCATCTAGTCTTAAGTTGAGGTTCACAGAGTCACCATGACAACTGACAGAAAACATAAGCATATTGTATGCAATACAGGATAACATGTTCTTCATTAACCTTTTTTGTTTTCTCTTTTCCAAATGACATGCTAATCAACTGAAATTCATTATTCAGCAGCTCATAAACAGATTGTTCGCATTGCAGGCAAAAACTCAGAAAAACTTGACTTAAGTTTAATGTGCAACAACTAAGTTCAGCTTCCCTTTTCATTTTAACTCGAAAACAGGGGGTATGAGCAAGAATAGCTAGTAAACAAAGCTCAAACCTTCCGAATTCTTGTGGAAATTTAGCGGGATAAGGTCATCCAGCTTCAAGAGTGCTCCAGTAACCGGATGCTTTCCATATTTCCGTATGTAGGGAGTTATATGCCTGCAAAAAAAGTTTCATTTTTTTAACAAAGAAGTTAGCTTCAATCAAATTTCAAAATCTAGCTATAACATCAAATCTAGATACAATAAAAACAATTAAAGAGAGAGATACGAACATCAAATCAAATACGCTGCCGTCTATAGTGCAAACAGGAATCTCAAACGGCGTAAACGTAAGGCTGCACCAATTCAAAAACTTATCAATTAATCATAGCAAATATATGAAGTGTAAGGAATTAAAATATATATATATATATAGTACGGAGAGGAAGAAGGGGAAGAGACTTACGCGCAGCAATAGAAGGGGAGCCGTTTGAAAGGTGTTTTGAGGTTTTTGGATTTGGCGCCACCCCATTCCGTCGCCCATTCCGTCTTCGTTATGAACATTCGGTCTTTGCTGTGCTGCTTTTTCCCCATCTTATCCTCTCTTTGAGTTTACTTTACGGTGGCGGCGGCGACGATGACGGTAGGATCTGTACCGCGGTGGAGGTAAGGTAGGGTCAGAACAACACTATTTCTTCTGTTTTCTGATGGGCAGTCGCAAAATCAATTGTTCTGTTATTTCGTCGTCGACAAGGTTTTAGATGTTTAGTGTTAGAATTGCCGACTTCGGATTGAATCGGCGAGACGACCCGGAAACGCCGATTGAATCCATGGAGGCCCATTCATAGGCCCAAAATATTTCAGGCCCAGTGGGATGAAATAAAGGTAACAAGCTCAACATATATAATTTGTCCCTTACGCCCAAACAAAAAAAACAAAGAATTAAGCAGAAGTGCAGGGTTTTGGGAGGAAGGCGAGAGGTTTTGGGAGGAAAATGGGAAATCCTGCTTGTAGTGGCAGCAGTAGTGATGAGGAGGATGATCCGAAGTGGAAAGCAGCAATTGAGTCAATAGTTGCGACCACCACTTTTGGTAATAAAGTTTTCGGCGCAACCTCTAATTCGACTACCACGGCTCAAGACGGTGATGAGCATAACCAGAACCCTCAAAAGCTCAAGCACTACCAAATCAAGGTCACTCTCCTCTCATAATTCATTTTTTCTTTTGTGGGTATTTATTTTCTTCTTTATGGAAGGAAAGATCAAATCTTTCTGTTTTTGGATGTGTACAAGTACAGTTACTTAGAGGGTTTTAGCGACTACCCATGAGTCGCTGTGGTTCGCTTAATGAGTTTCCATGGTGGTCTTGAATTTTGGGTTAGTACTGGTCAAGGTAGTAGACAGATGTTCTGTGGGATGCACGTTTTTGGTATTCCTATTTCACATTGGCTTGAATGAAAAATGTGTAGAGAACTGGCCTAGTAATTTACTTGTTCCGATAAACTCTACTGTTTATTTTGATAGAGGTAGCCGTATAATAGGTTCAGTTCCAAATCTTAACATTATGAATTATGAATTCTAGTTATATTATGTCTAAAACTTTGAGTTGTATGTTGTTATCATCACGCCTGGTACTATTAAATTGACAGCTGCTGTAGTATGTGTAGTTTAGGACACATGTTTTTCCATGAATTTCTCCTAGACATGCATGATTATATGTCCCGAGCTCAAATCTATTTTATTTGAATTTTTCCCCCCCCTGGATTCTTTGCCCTTTTTTTTACCAATTTTTGTAAAGTCGTAAGGTGACTTAATGACAGGCACAAAAGCTTTTGGATAAAATTTTGGAAACGACTTTGGAAATGGCGAGTGATCAAATTCACGTACCAGTTAGTGATCCCAATGTGGAAGAAGGTGGAATTCGGTTGTTTAAAAATTCTCCCATCGGCATAATATTTGACCATAAAGGTATCCTGTTTTCATTTTTGTTCCTTCTTTCTTTTGACCTTGCCATATTGCAGTTTAAGTAATTTGCAACTTGCTTGATTGAAAAATACTTGGTCCTAGATATGGCTACTTAATATGTACTCTTCACTGGAATCACTGCTCAATCCACTTATCTGATGAGCAGATCGGCCAATTGGCTTGTTTCCTGATTTCTCAGTGGCATGCTGAAAATAATTGGCAGGTTATCTTTTATGGCGGTTAACATGATCAGGAGCTATAGAGTCGAATCTCATGTTAGATTATGTCCAAAGGAGCTCCACACTTCGGTGTTCAAAAACTCTTGTTAGTTGCTGATCTTCATGTGTGATTCACCTTGTTATTGTAACATTGAAACTGAACTTGGACCAACCTTACTAACCAATAGTGCTTCATCCTGCCATTACAGGAAGTTGAAGTTTGAACGACGTAAATGATATTGTTTTTCATGTATTAACTATTTAATTCATCCTGCATACTTCTTGCTATTGTGCAATTTGAACGGCTGAAGTATATGTGTATGCCACCAGATGAAATTCAACAGCCTACAAAGAGACCAAGAATACTGCCTCGACATGATATTAATGAGAAATCAAAGAAGGTTTGCTTCTTTATTGATGACATTGTTAGCAGTAATTCTTTGTTGTACTTTTTTTAATTAGTTTTTTAGCCAACATCTTATTTTGGGCTAATTTACAGTTTAGACAGCATATCCAAGCTATTGCTGTGGATGGAGTAGACATTATCACTGCAGCTAAGGATGCTGGCCAAAAGGCATTGGCCAGATTGGAAGCTAATGAAGCAAAAAGAAAAGAAAAGGCTAAGCAGGACGAGGAAAGAGTTGCAGAACTGAAGAGGATCAGGGGAGAGAGATGGCTTCCCTCTATCTCGAGGGAAATGCAGGTAATGTCTCTGAATAGTGGTTGTGTACTTCAAGGGTTCTTTCCTACTGGTTTAGTCCACTTTTTTCTGATTTCCTATATTACTAGGACATGAATAAGTCCATGTCCTCTTATTATTTGTTATCCTTGAATTTGTTGTATAATCATTTAATCGTTCCCTACTTATTTGTGTTTTTTCACAGTTAAATAGGAACTCCATTCAACAGCGCTAGGCATCTGCTTCGAATCACTTCTCATGACAGGGCCTCAACTGTTTCTTGCTTTTACTACCACAGTTGCTTCAATCAGCCGCTTTCATGAACTTAAGCTCTCTCCTACTATTGATCAACTAGGTGATCCTAAAATGTATGCTTAATAATTCTCAATTATAGTCATCAAAAAATTCTCTAGATTTTTGTACTGCTTTTGTAAATGAGAATTGGAAAGGATTGAGCTTATCTTAGTTAATCGGAACAAGTCATATAAGCTTGAAGTAAAAGAAAAGGGTTTTATCTTCTCTTTTCTTTTCCATTGATGGATGTGAAAAGAAGTGGCTAGGTTTAAGAGAGCTAGCATAATCGAACCGCTCCAGGTCTTGAATCAACAGTTCGACCGGATTTCTTCATTGGGTCAGCGGAAATCTGAGATGGATCACTACATGGTGGAGAATAGGATGGCCTACTTATGTGTCGGATTGCCTTTCTCCTTTTCTTTCTTTTTGATAAAAAGGAATTATTACAGTTCGAGACAGGATTACAATGGAGATTCAGTGATCGAATGGTGTAGAGGAAACAGCCAGGGAGAATGCGGCAGGCTGGCAGCAAAGGCAAAATTACTTGCAGCCAAGCAATCAAAGTCTTGTTACCTCGTAAGAGAATCGCAATACACAAGAGTTTAAGGTGGTGATATGTTGAATGTAGCTTATAATTTCACTCTTTTGGCCCCAATTGTACAGAATTATTCACCCCTACAGGTATTGCACATGCCTCTGTTCAGTACATAGCTGAATGATAGAGCATGTAGTGTCCTTGTATGCCTCTGTGGCTACCATTAATCATTGAAGGGTCAAGTATCTGATACAAATGCCAACAAGTTTCAAATAGATTTTCTTTTTCTTTTTTAAATTTCAAACATATTTTCTTGAATGAAGATGATGGTACTGGCCCTCTCTTACAATGATGGCCCATATATCAAAGCATGTTAACAAGGAGCCAACAAACAATATGTTTATCATAACTAGTTGGTGTAAATGATTGGGACATTTTTTCTTTTTAAGTAAGAATATGTTCTTTAATTAAGAGTTCGATCTCGTTAAGTAAAAGCTGAGTTGATTGATGTGATTAGTATGACATTATCTCTGGTTAAATAAGGAAGTTGATGGTTCTTTTATTTTTTAGGCGATAATAATCATTGATTCTACACTTATTAAGCGAAAATTTACTCTCTTTAATTAAGAAATCGCTCAACTTGAATAAGAACTTAACTGGTTGGTGTGAGTAATTTAAATTTTTAAATAAAGAGTTGCGTTATTTCAATTCTTAAGAAAAAATCACTACTAGCAATAGCTGAGTTAGTTGATGTGAATAGTAAAATATGTTCATTTGTTTTCACTCATTAGGTAAAGAGTCACTAATTCGATTATTATGTATACCAACAACGACAAAGTAGATATAGATCATGCTCTTCCTTTTTATTCCCTTTTTTTCTTAATTCTTGTTTTTTAGTTGGCTTTCCCATGTTTTACTCCCTTTCTTTTGTCATACTAACTGCACATAATTACTTTAATGAAATCACACTATGATGAGGTAAAACTAACTTCCTATAGTGCTTTGCCATAAATAAACTGTAAGAAGCATCTTTTCGACACTTAGTTAGCACTGTAGAGCTCATATTTTATATAGAAAGGGAAGCAGACGTGGAAGCGACGAAAAATTCCTTGCTTCTTTCCTTCAATTTCGTTTGCTTCCACAAAAAGTTCTTCAAAGGAAAATACCATCTCATGTCTCATTCACCCAACTTCCTATATCTTTCAATCTTTCTTCACTTCTTGGCTCTTGTAGCTTGACTTGCCACTCTCACTTACTGGGCTTTCTTGATTGAGTTCTTGCTTTCTTGATTGGTTCTTGGTTTCCTGGTTTTCCCAATTTCAAGAAATCTTGCCACTTACTTACTGGTGTTTCTTGATTCTTCGCAATTTCAAGAAATCCTGGCCACTTACTTGCTGGGTTTTCTTGATTTTCCCAATTTCAATTGAAATTAAAGATGGTGAGTGGTGCCATGTCTATGGTGGCGGATGGGTTGGGATTGTTTGTGAGCATGTTTTGTGTGCTGCAGGAGAGAAGATTTGCTGCTACTTTAGAAGCTGTGACATCTGCTGTTGTGTTCATTACCATGGCAATGGTGCCCTGTTTTTTGTCCATTCACATACATGCAACAGTTAATCCAAGTCCTGTTTTCTTTTGATTTTCTTTTACTTCCTTTTCCTCCACATCTCTAATTAACAAGCTTAATTAGCTTCTTTCGTGCTGATCAGGAATGGTTTCTTCTTTACTCTTGCATTTTATATTGCTTAATTAGCTTAATTAATTGTCTGCTGTAAGTTTACAGAAACTCTCTGCAGTTTTTAGAAATGTAAATAGAAGATTATTACAAGAACCTTTTACAACTACAAAGTTCCATGGTAGATTTCACTCTTCTGGTCCCCACTATACAGAAGGTTATCAGTCGATCTTGTATGCATATGCGCCTTGGTGTGCCTGCCACCAACCATTAAGCATATGATACAAATGCCAACAGTTTACTCAAACTGATTTTTCGATTGAAATGGGGAAAAAAGGAGGACACTGGCCCTCTCTTACGATGATGACCCAAATCAATAGTTGCCCTCATAATTCGTCTTTCAGCGAAATTATTCCAATGTGTAGGTGATATCATCATTGTCGTCTATATACGCTCTCCATCGATAAAATGACTTCTTACTAAAAAATCTAACAATTTTTTACTGGTGTTTCTTGATTCTTCGCAATTTCAAGAAATCCTGGCCACTTACTTGCTGGGTTTCTTGATTCTTCGCAATTTCAAGAAATCCTGGCCACTTACTTGCTGGGTTTTCTTGATTTTCCCAATTTCAATTGAAATTAAAGATGGTGAGTGGTGCCATGTCTATGGTGGCGGATGGGTTGGGATTGTTTGTGAGCATGTTTTGTGTGCTGCAGGAGAGAAGATTTGCTGCTACTTTAGAAGCTGTGACATCTGCTGTTGTGTTCATTACCATGGCAATGGTGCCCTGTTTTTTGATTTTATTATTCCAACTAATAGTTTCCGAATTATATCAAGCTAATCACGAATTATAAAGAGTATTGTTATTTAATTTTTTTCATTGAAAATATAAAAATAATATTTTAATAGTGATAGTGCTAGAAAGAATCGTAAAATATTTAATGTTTAACAAAACCGTAAGTTATCGATGGACATGTAGTTAATTGGTTATTTTGTCGATAATAAAAGTATTAGCAATGATTCGGACTCGGGTTCGAATTTTATCCCCATAAAAACAAAGCCGTAAACAAATATTGTTAGTCCATTAATTAGTATGTGTTTGTAATTTACATCCATATGATTTGGTAAAAATTCGGTACAGTTTGCCATAAATAATCTGTAAAGAAGTTTCCTTTTGACACATTGCACCGTAGAGTTTAGGAAATATAGAAATGGAAGCAAACTTTGAAGTACCGGAAATTTCTTGCTTCTGTCTTTAAGTTACGTTTGCTTCCATAAAAAAAGACTTTCAAGGAGAAAAAACCATCTACCGTCTCATGTCTCAATCACCCAATTGTCAATATTCTTCAATCTCTTGTTCCTTGGCTTGCCATTTACTTAGTGGGCTTTCTTGATTATTGTTTTGGTTTCTTGATTAATTTCTTGATTTTCCCAATTTCAAAAGACCTTGCTACTTAATTACTGGGTTTTCTTGATTAGTTCCTTGCTTTCTAGATTTCCCCGATTTCAAGATATCCTGCCACTTGATTACTGGGTTTTCTTGATTTTCCCAGTTTCAAGAAAATTACTTGATTAACTTCTTGGTTTCTTGATTTCCCCAATTATAAGTTTCAAGAAATTAAAGATGGTGAGTGGTCCAATGTCTGTGGTGGTTGATGGGTTGGGATTTTTTGCGAGCATATTTTGTGTGCTGCAGGAGAGAAGGTTTGCTGCTACTTTGGAGGCTGTGACATCTGCTGTCGTGTTCATGACCATGGCAATGGTGCCCTGTTTCTTGTCCATTCACAGACATGCAAGAGTTTCTCCAGCTCCTTTCTTCTTTTAATTTCCTTCAGTTTCTTTCTCTCCATATCTCTCATTAGCTTCTTTGTTGCTCAACAATGGTGTCTTCTTTTATCTTCCATTTTGTCTATTGTAAATTTGCAGAAACTCTGCAATTTTTAGAAATGTTGTATGTAAATATCTTGCTTTTTTTTCTTCCAAAAATAGTTGGATCCTTTCTTTCCTGATCAAATCTTAATAACCATCTACCATTACTAAAAAGTTCAATGGTAGATTGTATCCATTTCATTGTATCCATTTCGGGTGAGGAAAAAACACCATCTTATCTGATTAATGATGGCAAAGCAGCCCACTTGATCTATATCATCTACCTCCTCTTATTTTTTTTATTTTTTATTTTACTAACCCACCCGATCAATAATTGAAGATTGGAAGATCTCAATATACCAGCGGTGTTTTTTTTCTTTCCTATTCTCGTGGAACTTCTATCGGGTCTTAAAAAAAAATATTTTTTTAAACATGATTTTTTTATTGTCAAAACTCAAACTCAAAATTCTAATTAATTTTTTTACCACACACAATAGATAATTTTAGTTTATTTTACGATTGTGGAGTCAGTGTGTTTGGAGAGCTAATTTCGAAAGCTAATTTGAAATGTAAAGACTATACTCTCTCTGTCCACAAATAACTGTCTTTCTGGCACAGTAATTTTCAGTAAAGTAAACACTAAAAAATTAAGTAAAATGTACAGTAATTTTTTGTAGAAAATTGCTACTTAATTGTGGACGGAGGGAGTACTTTAGAAATCGGTGCAATAAACAATTGGATTAAAGCTAATTTGAACCGTAATGAGTAGACTTTAGAAGTCAGTGCAATAAACAATTGGATTAAAGCTACTTTGAAACGTGAAGAGTAGACTTTAGAAGTAACCGAATAAACAATTGGATTAATTAGGAATAACCGAATAAGAAGTAAAATTCACCCGATAATTTGAAGAAATTTGAATAACATTTTTATTAAAAAAAAATTGAATATATTATTAAATATCATTACAATACCACGAATTGAATTCATAATCGTTATAAACACGACATACACTAATTAATTAAATTACAATTTTATTATTAAATATATTTAAAAATGTCCTTTACCTTCTTGGATGATAAATTGATAATAAAAAATATTATTATTATTATTATAGTGATTATGTTTGTTGGCACATTTTTAAATAGGAACATAATATAATGATAAGAAAATTATTTTAAAGTCTTCCAAGTTTGGACGATATTAGACATAAAAGTCCTTTCGTTTAAGACTTTTAGGTAGCGTTTGGTTCACGGAATATTACTTTTCTTTTTGGCATTACTTTCCCGGAAGAGTGATATTCGGGGAAGTGATTAAGGGGGATGTTAATTTGTGTGTTTGGTTGAGATTTAAAATTTCCTGAAAAATAACATTATTGTGTTTGTTTTGTAGTTGAGAATTCTCATGGAAAGTAAGAAAAATGATTACTTTATCTTTTTTTATATTTGTGTCTTTTTTATCTTGTTATGGGTCTAATTATTATTTTCTACATATATTTTATTATGAATTTTGTTTCTATTTAGTTGTCTATTGTTTAACAATTAAAATATCAAATGAGTTTTCAAATTTTTCATTATTGCAAGTAGTGGTGTCAAAACGGGTCTGCGGGCCGGACTCGACTCGGACCCAACCAGACCTGAGACACCCGGGTCGGGACCAGAACCAAACCCAACTTTTTTTTTAAAAAATTATTTACTTTGTTACTTTACTTCTGTATACACGTATGTCAGGTTTATTAATGTTCACTAATCAGTAATCAACACCAAATTGAATTTAAATTTAAACTATTTGTTTTTCTATATTTAATAAATGAAAGATTAGCTGGGTTACATTTGAGTACGAGCTTAAAGTGCTCGTGAGGATTCTCTTCTTCATTCAACACCTTCCATGCTACTGCTCGCTCGTACGATATCAGTCTTCCCATGCTTGACAGGCAGATGCCACCCTGAAGACACATGTAACCCTACAAATCAAATAAGCAAATTATTCGTCAAACTAATACCTACTAGCAAAATGAACAACAAGACCCAAAGATCTTATCACCGAGGAGGTTGACGAGAAGAGATGAAGATTATCAGTTTATTCAGTAGCATACCTGCTGCATTATTTGTGGAAACTCTGAGCACAATGTCTTCCTTCCATTGTCATCAAATATCTTTTCCAAAGTGATGTCTTGAAGTGCAACTAAAGTTGTCTCGAGCATGTCAAGCCCTGCCTGATTTGCGAATGTAAAAACTGGCAGAGCCTGCAGACGACAAAAGATCAGTCACGACAACTGGTTTCCATAACTTGCCCCTAGAGGAGCGGTCTATCAGCCTTCAGGATCTCATAATTATCATGCCAGGATACAAGGTTGTACAAGGATAAATGAAACACATTGAGTGTAGGGAGCATCTAGAAAACAACATCCGTATAAGTGGACTTAAAAGTAGAAGCAGGTTACCTTCAGTGAGCAGCACATAATGGCATCTGAGTGGTGCCACAATGTTTTCAGGATGGATTCGCTTCCTTCACTTTTGAGAAGTTCCACGCCTAAATAGCACCTGTAAATAACAACTAGTTAAACTCACTGATAGAGTGAGTCTCCAAAAGTGATGGATTCGCTTCCTTCACTTTTGAGAAGTTCCAGCCACATCAAACACAAGCAAAACCAGTTACCATGAGAAGAATAAACAATAAATCATATATCTCTTTCCTTCCCGTTCTTAAAGTGCTTGATTAAAATTTATAGAAAAGTTCAAATCCACTAGAGTGAACAATTGGCATAAACTAAAACGAAACTTCACTGCAATTAGATGATGGAACCAAACAAATCAAAACTCTAATCTAACAGACATCTAATATCAATTATCAAGATTGCAATTAGATAACGGATTAATTAACAAATAAATCAAGACAATTAGATAACGGATTAATTAACAAACAATTAGATAACGGATTAATGATTTAGGTCAGGCACGACATTTAAATTAATTACAATTATATTATGGATTAATTAACAAACAATTAGATAACAGATTAATGATCAAGTTAGGATGAGTATTTGGGTAGAAACCTTGAAGAAGAGGTAGAAATCGACGAGTGACGAGGAGGAGGTCAGGCACGACGCTGCTGCTGGACGAGGAGGAGGGATGGTGACGACGACGGTGACGGTAATAGTGTGGCCGTGGCACGGCGTCGGCGCTGCTGGAGGAGGAGGTCAGAGAGAGGTGGTGTGTCGTGTGGCTGGTTGCGCTGCTCGCTGAAGTGAAGAAGAAGTGAAGAACGAAGAAACGAAATAAGGGGGGAAAAATTAGGGCCAAATCTATAATTAGCCAGGTCTCGGGTCAGACCCGACAACACCCGGGTCGAGACAAGACCTGGTCCCGACCCAAAACGGGACCAAAAATTGATCTCAGACCCGGCCCGAAACCCCAGGTCCGGGACCAGGTCTCGGGTCTGGTTGACAGGTCTAATTGCAAGGGGTTGGTTGATGGGTGGATTAAAATTTTTAACTTTATAAACCTTCTTTATCCAACCTTCAGAATATATATTTTTATCAAACTTAAAAATAATTTGCAACTTAAAAAATGTATCATAAATATTTTTAAATATTAAAAATGTACCAAAACTTTAAAAAAGAATCTGAAACATAAAAAAAGGGAAATTCTAGAAATTTTTAAAAATTAAATATTAAAAAATTATGAAACTAAAAAAATAATACAATAAAAAAAATAAAATATGGAAACTAAAACTAAGAGAGAAGGGAATAATTTTTTTTTTCTTTCTTACAATAATGATAATAAAAGATGACAAATATATAATTTAAGAAAGAAATTAGTTTTCCTTGCATCAAGGAATCACTCTCCTCATCTCCTAATCAAAAAATCATTTTCCCCAATTTTTTGGAAAGTCAAAAGAGTCAAGGAAAGTTGGATTTTGGAAGAGTGATTTTTTGTCGCAACCAAACACAATAAAACTCGAAATTTCAGATTATCGAGTCACTTTTCTCTCTGATTCCGCCAACCAAACACACCGTTAGTTTTAGTTCTTGGCATTGCCAAAAATAAAAAAAATAAAAAAATCACACATGGAACCAAAGCTATTAATTAAACCTAATCTCCTGCTAAAAAAAAAATCACCAAACCAAACTAAAATCTATTTTTTACTCTCAAAAGTCAAAACCAAAAGAGAGGAAGTAAAAAGTTAAAGCTACTGCTAAGGTAATGCTATGAGCTATCTATCCAACTGAGCGGCTCCTCTTGTGAATAGATGTATCATCATTTTTTGTGGTCATAATCACAATATTTTCTTTTCCATCTTCTCTCGACCCGATTGATCCATCATCATCATCATAGTCCTGTTTCCTACTGGATTTCGGAGATGAAGATGATTTAGACACCCATAACGTGTTCTTCAATCTCTTAATCAACCCCATCCCTCCGTTAATAACCTTCTTACCAGATCTAGGAGTACTTTCATTGTTCGAAATCAATAACCCGGCGCCCACTTTTTCTTCCCGAAATCTGACCCGAATACCCGCAAACGAACTGGATCCTTTCTCCCCTCTTCCAATCTTGTTACCAATTTCCTTGAACTCGTAATGGAAACTAGCAGATCTACCAGATCCGATCACTCTCCTGCCTTTGTTACTCTCCTTCTCATAAGATTCTACCAGAATTTTTTTAGGCTTTTGCATAACAATCAGCTTCTTCTCCATCGCGATCTTCTCCTTATCGAATTTCATCAACAACCTCTTCATCCCAGCTAACTCATTCTCCATGCTCTGGATGTGGGAGTTCGTGGCGTCCATCTCTGATTTTATGTTGGCCGCTTCGCGAGCTGCTGCCTCGCGGCGGAAGATTGAGCCTAATGTGATGGACCCATTGGAGGCAGAGTGTGAGTGTGAATGTGAGCGAGGCCAGTGGTCAGTGGAAGGGGCGGTGGGTGTTGAGCTGCTCGATGAGCATTGCTCGGACTATGAACCGTAATGGGAGTCTTGGATTTTGGACGGCATGTGATAACACAGGGATAAATCCCAAGGGTAAAGAGGTCTTTTCCCTGGGAAGGACTGACCGTTTGACTGGCCACGTTGGCATTATTAGAATAAGTGGTGAAGGGTGCCGGTAGAAGTCATTGTGACTACCGGTTTGGCTTAAAGGCTAACAGTGCCTTGCCATGAGGGGCCCGGTAGAACTGGGTGATGTACGCTCAGAAGACTGATAGCCAGGGGCTAATGACAGGTGAGTACCGGGTATTATAATGATATCGGTTACTGACTCGTAACGGTCGGGAGAGGACCGTTACGCACGTTGCAGACTGAGTTATTGCATTCTTTAATGGCGATTGATTGCTATATTGATGCCAGGGCAACAGTCGTCAGGTATGGCTTATAAATAGCACAGTAAGGCAAGGTAATACACACGTACACACACAGACAGAGAGACACGTTGTTATTACTCTAAAGTTCTGAGCACTTGCATAGCATACTGACTTGATCGTCGGAGAGTTTACGCCGGAGAACTCCTCCGGCGCATTGCAGGAAACGCGGAGTGGAAGTGAAGTGCGGGCAGCGACTTTGTTACTATTAAGGACCTACCCGAAGATTACGAATTATCATTTGGTGCTTTCATTGAGAGCTTTGGATCGTCGAGTGAGAAGGCCTTGATTATCCAAGCTCTCCCCTACAGACATTTACAGAATTCCCTAGTATTGACCCAGGATGACTTCAGAGACACCAGTTTCGGGAATTGAGACCTTTTCTCTCACTCCTGGTCAGGAAATTCCTGGAGTGACGCAGTCGTCGGCCCCATCCAATAGGGGTAACAATCAGCAACTCTACAGGCATTTGGATTTTCTCCAAACACCGGAGAGCAACACGAATGCGTCAAACCCCATGATGCCCGGAACCAGCACCCAGAGGAGCCCGATATCGTCCATGGACGGATCTGTAGCTGTGTTGCATCGGAGAATAGATGACGTCATGTTACTGTTATCAAACCTAGCTGGACAGCCTAAGACCTATTCACACCCGCTCCTGAATCTCTCAGCACCACAGGTCACTCTGAATCCGATCACCACACTG
This sequence comes from Viola odorata, assembly GCA_963691705.1. Lineage (NCBI taxonomy): Eukaryota > Viridiplantae > Streptophyta > Magnoliopsida > Malpighiales > Violaceae > Viola > Viola odorata. The sequence goes on from OY829540.1 coordinate 64,006,465, forward strand.
CCTCCAGTGTCACAACCTCTTCCACCCCCGCCACTCTTTACCCCTGAAATGGGAAGGAGCCAGCCTACCCACCAGAGGGTGCGGTCGGAGGCGGTTCCAAGAGGAGAGGAGGAACGCATAGAAAGTTCCCAGAAGGGAGATGACAAAGAGATCGGGTACAGTTCGGCCAGAGGACGGTCTCATCGTAGGGCCAGGGAATCAGCCGAGAGACGGAGCCGGGACAGGTCGCCACCCGAAAATCGCTCTGTGCGGGGGCCACGCGGCAAGGAAGAGCGAGAACCGCGTCGAGGTTCTCCCTCGGCCACCTCGGCTCGGCGGAGGGAAAAGGACGACGATCCTAAGCATCCATTGAGCTACCGGGTGCGGCAACATCAAGTTAGCCGAAGGATTAAGTTGCCCACAGAGCAGTATGATGGGACAAAAGGTCCCGTTACTCACCTGAGTCGAGTGAAGGATTTCGTAAAGATTCAAACGCGAAGAGATGAAGCTTTGTGTCAACTCTTCGTTCTTACACTCACGGGAGCGGCCAGGAAATGGTTTGAAGGATTGACACCTGGGTCCATAGACACCTTTGCCAGCCTAAAGGAGCGATTCCGTATCCGGTTTAGTACATCGATTCCCTTAAAGAAGTCTTCAGCGGATCTGTTCGACATAAGGAGAAAGAGGGACGAATCCTTGAAGGTTTACTTAGAGCGTTTTAACGTGGAAATGGCACTGATGACAGATGTTACTGTGGAAATTGCGGTGGAAGCAATGAAGAGGAATTGTAGCTATGACAAGCTGGAGGACACATTATTAGTTGATCCACCAGCAACGCTAGACCTGTTACGAATCCGGGCCAGCAATTTTGCCAGGATAGAAGAGGCGGATTACCAGAGGAAGAAACGGGACAGGGAAACGTCACCTCCGGTAAAGAAAAGCGAGGAGAAATCTCGCAAGGAGTACTCCTCAAAGAAGTCGCGGGGCAAAGTGGAGCGGGAATCTTCACCATTGCCATTACCCAGGGCTGAGATACTAGCTATTATTGAACGGAAGGGGTTGCTAATCAAGTACCCCATTCACAGACCAGGAATGGACTTGGGAAAGCGGAAGGATCAGTATTGTCGTTTCCATAAAGCCAACGGGCATGATACTGAGCGGTGCCAGGCGTTGAAGCTGGCAATCGAGAGGCTAACGGAAGATGGTTATTGGGGAGAAATAGCCACCCAAGGGCGCCGTCAGGAAACAGAAAGACGGCATGATACCGAAAGGGAAGATACAAGGAAGAGGGAGTCCACGGACATACCCGTCATCGACCGGCGAAAGGATAAATCCAAGGAAGTCACCACGGCAGCAAGAGGAGATTTGCCATTAATTTCTTTAATAGCGGGTGGTGCGGAGAGCGTGAAAGGATCCACCAGTACTGCAGCCAATGGGGACGAGGAATCCTTGGTAGGGGAGAAAAGGAAAAGAGTGGAGTCTTTAAAGGAAGGCATGGGTTTTGACATGCTGGATCGCATGGTGATTACGTTCTCAGAAGAAGATGAGAGGGGAGTTGTGTACCCTCAGAACGATGCCATGTGACGACAACAGTCGTAGGAGGTTACCGTGTGGCCAGAACCTTGGTTGATAACGGTAGTGCCGTCAACCTTTTGTCGTACGAGGCATACAAGGCAATGGGCCGTTCTAAGTCTGAATTGATATCGTGTCCCAAGCCCATCATTGGAGTGGACGGAATCCCTATTCCTGTGGTGGGGATAACCTATTTTTCCGTGTTCTTTACGGAGGATATGGGAAGGAGGACTGTGGAGCAATTGTTCATGATAGTGGACCTCAATTTATCGTACAATGGGATCTTGGGTCGGCCGTTTCTCAACGCGTTTGGAGCCGTCATATCCCAGCGACACTTGAAGTTGAAGTACCCTTCCTGGGACGGGGTTGTTACCATCAGAGGAGATCAGAAGTTAGCCGCAGAATGCTATCTTGTGATGACCAGTGGGACCATGGATCGTTATGTGTGTGTGGCCTCGGATCCATTCGACCAGCCGGATGAAAGGAGAGCCCAGCCGGTAGAGAAAATGGTACCGGTACCAGTAGGAGGGGCGCAAGGCGGTCATTGCCTAGTAAGTGAAAGATTAACACCTGAAGAGAGGGAGCAGTTAGGACAACTATTGGGAAAATGTGCTGGGAACTTTGCGTGGACGTCAGCAGACATGCCAGGCATCCCAAGAGAAACGGCAGAACACCGTTTAAATGTAGACCCTACCGCGAAGCCAATACAACAAAAACGGCGATCTTTTTCGAAGGAAAAGGCAGATGCTATCGAGAAGGAGGTGGCCAAGCTCCTCAAGGCCGGCTTCATCAGAGAAGTCCAGTACCCGCCTTGGTTGGCCAATCCGGTAGTCGTGCCCAAGCCTAACGGGGAATGGAGAATGTGTATTGACTTTACCGATCTAAATGAGGCGTGCCCGAAGGACTGTTACCCACTCCCCCGAATTGATCAGTTGGTGGACCAGACGACAGGGTATGAGTACTTGAGCTCGTTGGACGCTAATTCCGGTTACCACCAAATTCCGATGGCGGTGGAAGACGAAGAAAAGACGACCTTCATAACTCCGAAAGCGACCTACTGTTACACAGCCATGCCATTTGGGCTGAAGAATGCGGGAGCAACCTTTCAGAGAACCGCAAACAAAATCTTTGAGGACCAAATCGGGAGGAACATGGAGGTATACGTGGATGACATGCTAATAAAGAGTAGAAGCTTCACGGCGCACTTGGCAGATTTGCAAGAAGCTTTTGAGGTCATGAGCCGGTATGGGATGAAGGTGAATCCTAAGAAATGCATGTTTGCATTTCAAACGGGAAAGTTTCTAGGATACGTAGTCAGCCGGAAGGGAATCCAGCCGAACCCTTCGAAACTACGTGCGGTCCATGACATGATATCTCCCCGTAATATAAAAGAAGTGCAGAGGCTTACCGGAAGGATCATTGCGTTGAGTCGATTCATATCCAAGTAAGGAGAAAGGTGTTTGCCCTTTTTCAAGCTAATTAGAAAGAAGGCCCCGTTTGGCTGGACGGAGGAATGTGAAAAGGCCTTTGCGGAATTAAAGGATTATCTGTCCTCAGATCTATTGCTCACCTGGCCGAAGGAGGGGGATACATTGTATCTTTATTTGGGAGTGGCTGAGGAGGTCGTTAGCGCGGTACTTGTACGCGACGATGACGGGATCCAACGACCCGTTTGTTTTGTAAGTCGAATACTGAAAGACGCGGAATTGAGATATGGCCGAATAGAGAAGGCAACATACGCTCTGGTGCAGGCAACAAGGAAGATGAACCGCTATTTCCAGGAATATTTGGTCATTGTATTGACGAACATGCCTTTGAAAAGAATACTCAAGAAACCCGAAATATCTGGTAGGATGGTGATATGGGCTTTCGAGCTGGAACAATACGGTTTGCGTTACCAAACGCGCCCGTCAATCAAGGCTTAGGCTTTGGCTGATTTTGTGGCTGAGTGCACGTTTCCAGAGACACCCTTGATAGAGCAAGGGGTAGCGATTGGCGATCACTCTCTGCGAAGGGAAACATATCGGGACACGTGGACTATTCATGTCGATGGGGCGAAAAACCAGGAGTCAGCAGGGGCAGGCATCATCATTGCTGGACCAGACGGGATCAAGATGAGATATGCCCTGAGAATTCTCAAACCACTCTCTAACAATGCGGCTGAATATGAGGCGTTGCTAACAGGGTTGCGCATTGGGAAGAAATTGAGCACCGGAGGAACTCAGGATCAGGTGGGAGTCGGGGACCTTCGTTTGAGAATCCATGGGGATTCTAAGCTGGTAGTGGACCAAGTTAATGGTGTCTCTCAGGCTAGAAATCCTTTGATGGTTCGATATTTAGAAAAGGTGCAGAAGGAATTGACGGCAGTCAGGGAGATGGGGATACAGGTTGACATCGAGCATCTCCCGCGTGAAGAGAATTCAGAGGCCGATGAAATAGCAAAGTTAGCTGCCGATCCCGTAGCAGCCATGCCAAAGGATGTCTTGATAGAAGAGATAGTGACACCATCATTTATGGAGGAACAGTTATCCTTGTGTGTGGCGGTGGCTGAAGGCGATTGGCGGGTACCGGTAATAAACTACCTAAAGCATGGAAGGTTACCGGAGGATAGAAATGAAGCAAAGAAGATTTTAAAACGGACCGCTAGGTGTTCGTTGTATGATGATGAGCTCATCCGTCGTTGCTTTACTCACCCGACGATAAAGTGTATCTCGGAAGAAGAAGGCCAGTATGTTCTAAGAGAAATTCATGAAGGCATTTGTGGGATGCACGTGTCAGGAGGAACCATGGCAGCACAGGTGTTACGGTTAGGATTCTATTGGCCTACGATAAGAGGAGATTGTGATCAGTTCGTGCGCACATGTAAGAAGTGCCAGGAGTTTGCAAGAATTCCGAGGCAACCAGCGGCGGACATAACGAGGTTAATTAGCCCGTGTCCGTTTGCCCAGTGGGGAATTGACATTTTGGGGCCGTTTCCCAAATCTCAGTCTCAGTTGGAATATGTGATAGTCGCGGTAGACTACTTCACCAAGTGGGCCGAAGCGAGACCGTTGGCAAGGATAACGACCGAAATGGCATGGCGTTTCTTTTTGACTCAAGTAATCTACCGGTTCGGAATTCCTCGAATCCTCATAAGTGATAACGGTACACAGTTCAAGAGCAAGTATTTTCAGGGAAAATGTCAGGCTTTGGCTATTGAACAGAGGTTTACGTCGGTGGCACATCCACAGACAAATGGTCAGACGGAAGTGACAAATAGAACAATCTTGAGTGGGATCAAGAAGAACTTGGAGGGTGCTCGGAGAAAATGGGTGGACGAATTGCCAAATGTCATGTGGGCTTACCGGATGACAGAAAAAATGAGCACGGGGGAGACTCCATTCGCGTTAACATATGGAACCGAGGCAGTAACTCCGGTAGAGCTGGGGGTCATTAGTCTACGAGTAGAACACTTTGAGGAGGAGCGAAATCAGGAATTGCTACAGGCACAGCTAGACATGTTACCGGAACTCCGTGAGCAGGCGTTCTTGAAAAACCTGCACTATAAGCGCAGGATGGCTAAGTATCACAACCGGAGGGTGAGGGAGCGCTTGCTGAAGGTGGACGATTTGGTGCTGCGCAGCAGACAAGCGGCCGGACAGGAGATGAGAAAATTGAGTCCAAATTGGGAGGGACCCTACCGGGTTACGCGAGTGGTGGGGAAGGGCGCTTATCATCTTGAAGAGGAAGATGGCACTCCGTTACCTAACTCATGGAACATTGTCAATTTAAAACTGTATCATCCAAGAGTGGATGTGTTATTTGTGTTGTCTGGATAAATGAATAGTACCGTAGACGTAGGCATTTTTGGGCCGAACCACGTTAAAAAATATATGTGTATATGGATTGTTTGTTTTGTGCAGGGCAGGGGGCAGTACGCATTGAGTTTGCTAGAATCTGCCTCAGTCAGTCCATAAAAACGGATGCTGGAGCAACGCGCCGTTACCGGTCTTTGAGAAGACGGTAACATGCTCAAGTGTAGAGGAAAAAGCCTCACAGGGATCCATCGTCATCTTTGTTAAGATGAGTGTATGGTAGTGACGGTCCTTGGGGGTGTTACCGGTCTTTTCAAAAGACGGTAACATGGCCCAAGGTAAAAACAAAAGCCTCATGGGGATCCATCATCATCTTTGTTAAGATGAGTGTATGGTAGTGACGGTCCTTGGGGGTGTTACCGGTCTTTTAAGAAGACGGCAACATGGTCCAAGGTAAACACAAAAGCCTCACGGGGATCCATCGTCATCTTTGATGAGTGTATGGTAGTGACGGTCCTTGGGAGTGTTACCGGTCTTTCCCAAAGACGGTAACATGGCCAGGGTAAATAAACACAAAAGCCTCACGGGGATCCATCGTCATCTTTGATGAGTGTATGGTAGTGACGGTCCTTGGGAGTGTTACCGGTCTTTCCCAAAGACGGTAACATAGCCAGGGTAAATAAACACAAAAGCCTCACGGGGATCCATCGTCATCTTTGATGAGTGTATGGTAGTGACGGTCCTTGGGAGTGTTACCGGTATTTCCCAAAGACGGTAACATGGCCAGGGTAAATAAGCAAAAGCCTGACAAGGATCCATCGGTACCTTTGCATAGATAAGTGTATGGCAGTAAAGGGTGCTACCGGTCTTGTGGTAGAAGGTAACGTTTTCCTTTACAAAAGCAAAAGCCTCATGAGAATCGTTTTCGTTTGGGTTTTTTTGGGGTAACATAGACCATGTTAAGAGAAAGAAGGCAGTGTGGCCATTCTTTGAGGCAGTCAGTGCAGGCGGCGAAAATGGAACTTTGCAAAAGCAAAAAGAAAGAAAAGAAGTTGCGAAGTTACAAGAGGAAAGATTGGTCGTCGTTCCTATTAAGCTTTATAATGCTCCCATCAAGGGAATTTTGAGAGGAAGATTATACTAGAGGAAAGTAGCATATAACGGAGTAAAGCAAGGAAATAATAATGCAAAGTCATAACACGAGAAAGTTTAGTACATCCGATAACGTAAGGGTTACAAAAAATCCTACTGAAACTAAACAAGTCAAGGCGTTTGGAGGCGTTGTTGAGCTTCGTCCACGACATTATCTTCTGCCGCAGCATTGCCAGCACTATCAGTTGCGCCCAGGGTACCGACCTCGTTATTCGTGTCAGCACCAGCAGCTGCTCTGGGACCGTCAGCTCCATTATTCACTTCAGCACCATCCGCATAATCCTCAGCACCGTCATAATCCTCATCATCGTTGCCCACTTCAACGTCGTCTTCTATATCGTTAGCATCCCCTAGATCATCCGAGTCTTCGGAAGAAGCGTTGACAATTTCTTCCGTGAGAGCCTGGCAGAGGATGTCAGCATGTTCCCCAGCTCTGACGGCATCAAAGTTTTTGGGCCTGTAATAGTCTACGCAGCCGGTGATGACAGCACGTGCAGTGGTATTTCTCCAATTCTCTATGCGAGTCGGGACGGCGTCCAGAAGCGCTTGTTTCTCTGCCACATCCTTTTGAAGAGCAAACAACTCGTGACGGCGGATTTCCAGTTCTCGTTCCATGGATTCTTTTTGAAGGTCGAGCTGTTCTTGCAAAGAAGTCACCCTTTCGTTTTTCAATTTGACGTCATCAGTCAACTCTTGAACGGAAGTGGCCAGGGTTTCTCCTTTTTTCTTGCTTTCCGACAGTTCTGCCATGAGTTGGCTAATGGTTTCGTTGGCTTTTTGCTGAAGATCCGCGGCACGAGAAAGTTTTTCTTGTAAAGAGGTGACGTCCGTGTGCATCTGATCAAGGTATGACACTTGATTATTGTTCCGGCTAGCGACCGTTTCATACAAGTATTGGGCAGTGGCCATCATGGTATAGGCGGTGCTGCGGAAGTAGTCTAGCTGAGCACTGAAAGGAGCTTTGTACTAGTTAGCCCTGTCTACCTCGCATGTCATCATCTCAGACATTAATCGGCCCATTTGTATATCCCGGTAGGTGGGCTCCGTTACCCCGAGGGCGGTGCAGCCCTTCTGAGCGAGGTCTCGCAGATCTATTTTTCCCAGGGGAGTGTCAGGGAATTTGGGATCGCAGACGGTTACTTGGAGGTTGGGCATGGGGGGCACGCGGATATCATCTATGGTGAAGGGAGGAGCAGAAGTACCAGGAATGAACCCGAGAACGCGGTCTGCAAAGTTGCCATCAGAAGGGGCTGACCTTTTCGAGCATCGCTTGCGGAGGAGAGGCTCTAGTTCAAACGGGTCTTGGGCGTTGTTGTTGGAGGATGTTGACAGGACGGTGGCGGCCGTTTCAGTAGCATTGGCAGTAACAGCAGCAGGATTTGGAAAAGGGAGAGGAGGATCTTCAGGAGGCACCTCTGTAGAAGTCGTGTTTAAAAGGGCAGGGGAGGCCTCTGGCGGAGGTTCCACAGAAGTATTGGCAGATGGTATAGCCTCTGGTTCCAATAGGCGTGGAGAAGATGGGTGGAGATTAATGATGGGAGCATCTCCAGGAAGATGATCCTCGCCGGAGGCGTGAGGTCTTCTTTTCTTACCGGTAGGACCTTTTTGTGCCAGTTTCCTTTTAGCTGCTTGCGCAAAACCCACACAAGATTGAAGAGGCATATTGTCTTCAGCTGAGCAGTCTTCGATGGTGACAACAAGGGGAGGAATTGATTGTTCAGTCCCGGCTGCGACTTCCTTGGCTACCAATGGATCGATAGCCTCAGCAATGTCTTGATCCGTGACTTGGTCGATGTCGAGTTCGGTAGAATCGGTAGAGGTAGATGAAGTTTGAGGAGCTGGGCGAGGGATGTTAACAGTAATCCTACCAGACCCGGTGGCGCCCGTTCTTCTTTTTCTGGGAACTCGGTGACGTGTGGCGGCTCCTCTCTTTTCCCGTCTTCTCATACACGTGGGTTTCCAACCGGGAGGAACGTCTGCAAGAGAGCGGAAAAGGAAAATATAAGGGTCAGAAAGATCAGTATAACAGAGGGAAATCCTGGGAGGCTCACCCTCACGGTAGTCTTTGAGGGGAACGCCGGTAGCTAACTTTTTGACGTGAAACCCCGTTTGTATGGCAACCAGCTTGGCAATATTCTCTATCTCCTTTTTGTCAAGGTTAATGGGAAGCCTCCAGTCATTTTCTGCAATAGCAAAGTTAAAATCGGGCCTCCACATGGTTTCCTTGAATTCGATAACAAAAAAGTTTTCCTTCCATCCTTTTACCGAGTCTTCGATTTTCTAGAAGTTTCGGAGAAAAGGAAAAATAGGATCGGAGAACCATCTGGGCTGAAACCGATTACCCCTTTGCGGCAGCGCATGGCAAAGAAATGGCGGAAGAGCCGGAGAGTGGGTTCTACGTCGTAAATTCGACAGATTCGGATAAAGGCGTAGATACAGCTCCAAGAGGGAGGAGTAATCTGAACTGGGTTGAGTTGGCTGTATTTCAAGAGGTTTTCCACCATCTTTTCAACGGGAAAGTAAAACCCGTAAGAAAACATTTTTGTGTACAGGATGCGGCGGGTACCCTCCATAGTACTGATCATCCTAAGATCATTATCGGCAATAAAAGCACGGCAGCCGTCAGGGAGCTGAACTTTCAGGCTTTTGAGGATGGCGTTTAAGGTAGTTTCTTTGGTGATAACGGAGGGGATGAGTTCCATTCTCTCTATAGCTTGAGCAGTGGAACGTACGTGACTAGCCATGGGGAAGTGAGAGTAAAAAGGGAAGAGAAGAAGGGATGGTATACCTTGGAATGCAGGGGAAGCGGCGGCACCGTGAGGAGATCCTTGGAGAAGAGCAACTGATAACTTAGGGTTTTGCAAAACAGGAGGAAAGAAGTTAAAATGAAGGATGTATGCTTTTATGGAAAGAAGGATACAATTGAGAGAAAATCAAGGAGACGCGACGTTTGGGTTAAGTCGAAATGATGAATCGTCATTTTGGGAAGATTGGCTAAAAAGCGACAGGCAGAGGGTAGTATAGGGGGAATAGGTTACGTCAGCAACTGAGGAAAGTCATTATTACATTTGACTTTTCATTTTGGCGGGAAATTCGACATCCTCGAAAAGCTGCAAAGGGAAGGTGAAAAGCTGCAAAACCGGCACTTCATTGAAACGGGAAAAAGTAATACTTGCATCCGGTAACCGGGTTCCGGTAGATACAAAGGCAAGATCAAATAGTTAGAAAGGTGGGAAATAGAGGTCATAAAGGAGACAGCCCTTGGTGAACACTCGGGCTCGTTTTCGTTTGGGCTTCTGATAACACAGGGATAAATCCCAAGGGTAAAGAGGTCTTTTCCCTGGGAAGGACTGACCGTTTGACTGGCCACGTTGGCATTATTAGAATAAGTGGTGAAGGGTGCCGGTAGAAGTCATTGTGACTACCGGTTTGGCTTAAAGGCTAACGGTGCCTTGCCATGAGGGCCCCGGTAGAACTGGGTGACGTACGCTCGGAAGACTGATAGCCAGGGGCTAATGACAGGTGAGTACCGGGTATTATAATGATATTGGTTACTGACTCGTAACGGTCGGGAGAGGACCGTTACGCACGTTGCAGACTGAGTTATTACATTCTTTAATGACGATTGATTGCTATATTGATGCCAGGGCAACGGTCGTCAGGTATGGCTTATAAATAGCACAGTAAGGCAAGGTAATACACACGTACACACAGACAGAGAGAGACACGTTGTTATTACTCTAAAGTTCTGAGCACTTGCATAGCATACTGACTTGATCGTCGGAGAGTTTGCGCCGGAGAACTCCTCCGGCGCATTGCAGGAAACGCGGAGTGGAAGTGAAGTGCGGGCAGCGACCTTGTTACTATTAAGGACCTACCCGAAGATTTCGAATTATCAGCATGGATGAGGAATTGTGATGAGAGCTTGTCACAATCTATGAATTTGCAAATCTCATTCTTTTGCTCCTCTGTTATCTTCACGTTATGATCCTGTTACCCGAACAAACAAAAAATAGACAATAACAATAATTAGCAACAAAATCAGGATTGGGTTCTTCAAATTTCACTTATTTCCTTTCAAATTACTGTCAGACATGACTCTTTCCATATAATTAGTATTTTTTTTTACACAGTAGCTCACCTGTACATTTGAGTTCAGTGTGTAATGAAGTTGTAATCATGGAATCGACTCGTTAATTAAATTCTAAATTGTAATTTTATGAATCTAGCACATTCATATCTTAATGAAATAGATCTACTAATTATTTGATTCCGGTTAGTAAAGACATCTTCTCCTGAGAAATAGACAATTGAATTTCAGTAAATTTTTCTAACCTAGTTTATTGCTAAAAGAAAATGTATTAGAGAGGGAAAAGAAAAAAGATTACCTTAATGTAAAGGTCAACGATTATGTATAACATGTCGTGGCTACTAAAACGGCACCGCATCGACTCAGCCACGATTTGAAACTCTTCAATGTCTAAATTGATTACGTCCTCAAAGTAGCCATCCAAGTCATCACCGTCGCCGGTCAAACTCAACGCCTCAATGCATCTACTCACTATAAACGCCATCGTTTCAGACTCGGGAAGCAAACGGAGACACGACCGGAAAACGATCATTACCAGCACTCTATCAGCGGCAATAACCCGACAGAAGTACGTTTCCGTTATTTGCCTTAAGTTCTCGTCTTGCCTGCCGTTAGTCTCCGTCATCCCTAATAACTCCGCTGCGGTTCTAAGTGCGGCGACGTTAAAAGGCGTTAGGACCACGTGGGTCCCGTAACAGAACTCAGCTATCAGAGTGAACGTTTCTGCAGTTATATTTAACGGAAGCGTTATTGCAGAGAGTTCGGTTAGTTGACGTTTCAAGTAGGTGCACCTTGAAGTCAACGGGTCCTGTTAAAGGAAGAAGTCAACGGGTCAAGGAAAAATAAAAATGTAGAAATAAGTATAATCCATAACTTCACATTGATAGCAAACAAATACTAGTATTAGGTTTGGTGGTAAGTCGCATGCATGCCAAAGAAGATGGATAACTCGAATTGGAATTATTATTTATATTTTCACATCCATAAACAACTATTACTTTATATATTGCTAGCAAATATTATTAGTTGACATATGAAACTAGTTTTTGATTTAACCATTTAGTGGTAAGTGATATGTTGACTAAAATTTAAATCATTGACTATTATTTGTCACCAATAAATAAGTAGTGAATTATTTACTAACAAATAATTTATCTATATATAATAATTTAGTACTCGAACGAGTTATAATTAATCTTGAATTCGAGGAACATGGTTTCTCATTTCTCCTTCAAAGGACACCAAAATTAATGTAGGCGGTGAGTGTGGTTTAGTAGAGGCGGGTTCCAATATTAATGAGCGGTTCACAATCTTCGTATGAAAACACATAATGCTACATTCTCTTATATGCTTGTATCTTTACTATATACTATTTTTATTTAACTTTTTTTGAGAAATTTCCTTTATAGAAGATGAAATAAAACAAAAGTAAAATTCATTTCAATCTCTGACTTTTTCACCATTGATCATTTTAATCATAAACATTCAACTATACTAAAAACACTCGAATGAGTTAGGCCACATTTCGATTTTCCAAAAAAGGGCCCATTATGGTCATCATGAGATGGGCCCAGTTTCAGTGATTCAACCAACATAATTAGTATGCTATCATATCCCCTTCTTATGTGATGACTCTTAAATGCTGCTGCCTTAACTCCTCCTGTAATATTTAATTACTCTTTTCGTTCTTTTGGTAGGTAGGTTAATTTTTCATCATCATATCCCCTTCTTATGTGATGACTCTTAAATGCTGCTGCCTTAACTCCTCCTGTAATATTTAATTACTCTTTTCGTTCTTTTGGTAGGTAGGTTAATTTTTCATCATTTAGCTTAATTAAGGCATGTAACCTTTTGTTTCCATTTTGGGTCATGACTCTTCTGTTTTACCATGGGTTGCTTCTTGGAAATTATGGGTAGAAAAAACAGGGCGAAATGAAAAAGGTCAAAACAAGAAGAAAAAGATGGGTATGAACATTTTCCTAATTTTGTGGAGAGAATATTTTGTTTATTGTTTTTTTATTACATAATTAATGGAAAATAGTACTTTAATTATTTACTGCTTTTAAAAATTGATTAACCTAGTGTACGAGACAAATTGGGTATATATATTTTATTTTCAATCACTCCGGTATCCTCTCTTTATTTCCAAAAAACAAAACATGAGATCATCACCTTACTAGTTTAGAAAGATAGCCTATGACTATGAGTTAGCGGAAAAGAAAGCCCAGAAAATGAATAAACCCACGAAAAAACCTAAAATTTGAATAAATCCATGAGATAAAACCCGTGTTCCTTTTCTACGTTAAAAACCATTTCGCCCCATCGATTATAAGCCCACAAGAGGTTTAATAAGCCCACATGAAAGCCCAATTATTGAATAAACCCATTCATATGATATTACAAATAAAAACCCTACTCCTCCGCTCACTTACTTCTCCTACCTCAGACGCCATTTTGCTTTTCTAAACCCTAGCCGCATCCCTAACACCAGCCATCCATCACCATGAAGTACAATCCTCGCGTAACCTCTTCCCGCCGTAAGAACCGAAAGGCTCATTTTACGGCCCCATCCTCCGTCCGTCGGATCCTGATGAGCGCGCCGCTCTCCACCGACCTCCGCCAGAAGTACAACGTGAGGTCCATGCCTGTCCGCAAGGATGACGAGGTGCAGGTTGTTCGCGGGACCTACAAGGGACGAGAGGGCAAAGTCGTCCAAGTCTATCGCCGCAAATGGGTGATCCACATCGAGCGCATCACAAGGGAGAAGGTGAATGGGTCCACCGTGAATGTTGGAGTTAACCCGTCGAAGGTGGTGATTACAAAGCTGAGGTTGGATAAGGACAGGAAGAGCTTGCTGGACCGCAAGGCGAAGGGTCGTGCTGCTGCTGATAAGGAAAAGGGTACCAAGTTCACTACTGAGGATATCATGCAGAGCATTGACTGAGTGAAAGTGAAGTGAGTCAAATTTTAAGGTTTTGTTTTTTTATTAGTAATGATGCTATACTATGCTGAGAACATATGTTATTGTCATTTTCAGTACTGCTTTCTGCTTAATTTGTAGGAAAGGTTTGGTTGTTCTCTTTATGACTCTGCTGGTATTGACGTTTTCACTCCTTAAACAATTTTTCTTATTGATGCATTGCTTAATTATTTAGCTCACTCCCTTATTAAATGCCATCTAATGATTACTAAGGAGAAAACGCATCCTTTCTGTCCTCTTGTTGGACATTTTACTGGAAATTCAGCTCTTCTCCTGAGGCATAGAATGTAGGTGTTGGATTGATATAGCTTGCCATGTCTTGTTGTTTAGATTGTTAATTAGTACTTTGAAACCTTTGTGCAAAATATCCACCAACATTGATGTTCAGTCCTTGACTCCTTGACAGACATCTTGCTTGATGAGTTATTTTATGTTATTGTCCTTTCATTAGCTATAAGGTAAAAATTTGCGGACTGTTTGCATATCGCAGATGTTTCTTAGCAATGTTAAATGCTGGTCAATTCATTTGTTGTCAAACTTAATCTGATGGATGTTTTGAGATTTGACTAGTAATCAGTGACTTAGTTGTTGATGGGGTTGTTTTACTCATTACATCATTTCATCCTTTTGCTTGAGGGCGGTGTGTAAATGGTAAACCTTGGAAGTACTAGATGGGACAGAGTCGTGGTCATAGAACTTGGTTAAATTGCCTCTTGGTGTTGTGTTTTAGGATTGCCATGAGATGTTGGCGCTCTCTTATGTGTTGATAAGTTGTTAACTATTACCTCTCGTCTGTGTCATGCTTTTTCTGCCTAGCTCTTTTTACCTAATACAAACCTAGCTGAGTTTGGCTGCATCTCTATCAATGGATACTATCAACCTGATTTTTGAGCACCATAATGAATACTATGAGCCATGATCAAGACATCACAAAGTATGTGATTTTGAGAGTTTTTCTAGATATTCGAATAACGTCTTGTTTGATTACCCGAAATGGATTACAAGGAATGAATAAGAATGGAGGTAGGGAATGGGATTGAGTAGGAATGAGAATGGTGGAGTAAGTCAATCTGTAAGGAAACTGCTGGAATGCTAACGAATTAGTCTCCATTCCCATTCTTTGTGGTCCATTACGGGTAATCAAACATGCCGTAAATGTTCATTTTTTTCCCAGCCAATGTGCGTATGGCGATGCTATCATATTTAGGGATGACTTGATTTTAAATGTATATTTTATTTACTTAGAAATATGATTTCTGGTTCATGTTTCATTTGGAGTTGGTGAAACTCAAGATGACCCTTCTACCCATGTTTGCGACGTCTGATGTTGATGACAACCCTAGTTGGAAAAAAACGTATTACTTTGGGTGTGTGGCTCAAAATCCGTACATTGAATACCAAAGCAACTAATTTGAGCTTATTCGTTGAACTCCCATCGATGAGAATTCGACATAACTTTTTAGCATTAATCTTCATAAATCTAGCTAAGTGGATCATAAACACATTAGCCTGACGTGATGAACCATAGGCTGCTTCTGGCCTTACTTTCCAAACCAATAAACTTGGACTATAACAGAAACTTCATCCATGTTCCAGAACTGAGATTTCTTCATACGGCTCCTTCTCTTTTGCGCAACACAATAAGAAAATCACAAAAGAACTGAGCAAGGGGTCCTCAACCAAATGTCTACTTTCCGAACGAATACATCTGAATAAACAGATGGGAAAATATGACGATTTCAATCCAGGAGGGTATTGGATAACCCCCTTGATTGGAGCGTTAAATGTCTATTTATCATCGTCTTTTACGCCTATTTTAGGATGATAATACTGCTAATTCTCGGGTTTTTCACTCCTTTATTGCAGAGAACGTTGTTGGACAGCATTTCATTCCTTAGGAGCTGAAACCGTTTGATACAGAGCAATTTTGTGACTGCTTGACAACGTTGTTGCTTATTTCCTTTCTTTAAATTAATTCCAATACTTCTTATGCTTACCTCTTACTTACTTATTTATTTATTTCTTATGATGATAGGCTAAATTCCATTTATTCCTTGTGAGGATTAACAGCCATGCTTAATTGATTGTGAGATCTAAACGAACTTATTAAATCCCATCTTGCATCTTTAATTGTTTTAATTGATTGTCAAATTATGCATACTTCTTTTGAAGCTTGATCAACTACACTAGAATTTGTATGATTACTGACTTCTCTTAATACTTTGGAGTCTACATTGTAGAAAGTGATACGAAGGCAACCAACTGATCGACGGATCAGATTGGAAAACAATTAAGGTCGAGTTTACAGGAGTAGACACTTCTCTCTCCTGAACTCGAGAAGGTCTCTTACGGTAGAATTATTTGATTATCTAATTAAGGTCGAGTTTACAGGAGTAGACATTTCTCTCTCCTGAACTCGAGAAGGTCTCTTACGGTAGAATTATTTGATTATCTTATTAGACCTAATAGAATAACTTTTTTAGGCCATAAGATATATCAAGGATCTTAATAGGTGGAGCAATAGAGGTATGGTTAAAATCCATAGACAATAAAATAAATAACATACATGTTCTATGGATTTTATCTGCAAATAAAATCTGTAAGGAAACTGCTGGAATGCTAACGAATTAGTCTTCATTCCCATTCTTTGTGGTCCATTACGGGTAATCAAACATGCCGTAAATGTTCATTTTTTTTCCAGCCAATGTGCGTATGGCGATGCTATCATATTTAGGGATGACTTGATTTTAAATGTATATTTTATTTACTTAGAAATATGATTTCTGGTTCATGTTTCATTTGGAGTTGGTGAAACTCAAGATGACCCTTCTACCAATGTTTGCGACGTCTGATGTTGATGACAACCCTAGTTGGAAAAAAGCGTATTACTTTGGGTGTGTGGCTCAAAATCCGTACATTGAATACCAAAGCAACTAATTTGAGCTTATTCGTTGAACTCCCATCGATGAGAATTCGACATAACTTTTTAGCATTAATCTTCATAAATCTAGCTAAGTGGATCATAAACACATTAGCCTGACGCGATGAACCATAGGCTGCTTCTGGCCTTACTTTCCAAACCAATAAACTTGGACTATAACAGAAACTTCATCCATGTTCCAGAACTGAGATTTCTTCATACGACTCCTTCTCTTTTGCGCAACACAATAAGAAAATCACGAAAGAACTGAGCAAGGGGTCCTCAACCAAATGTCTACTTTCCGAACGAATACATCTGAATAAACAGATGGGAAAATATGACGACTTCAATCCAGGAGGGTATTGGATAACCCCCTTGATTGGAGCGTTAAATGTCTATTTATCATCGTCTTTTACGCCTATTTTAGGACGATGATACTGCTAATTCTCGGGTTTTTCACTCCTTTATTGCAGAGAACGTTGTTGGACAACATTTCATTCCTTAGGAGCTGAAACCGTTTGATACAGAGCAATTTTGTGGCTGCTGTTTATTCTAGAAGATTTTGACCAGCGGACTCCTGTTGGAACGAGAAGTCCTGCTGCCACTGAATATCTCCTACGCTTCTGTTAGGATTGTGGAACAAATATTATTAGATATTATCCTATTTTTGAATTTTGAAAATAGATAATTAAGTAATTATTATTATTTAAGGAAGGAGGTTGCGCCTCTGTAGAGTACTTCATCTTTTACAAACAACAAATTTCTTTCTTCTTGGCAGAGAATAATTCCATTGCAATAGCTTGACAACGTTGTTGCTTATTTCCTTTCTTTAAATTAATTCCAATACTTCTTATGCTTACCTCTTACTTATTTATTTATTTATTTCTTATGATGATAGGCTAAATTCCATTTATTCCTTGTGAGGATTAACAGCATGCTTAATTGATTGTGAGATCTAAACGAATTTATTAAATCCCATCTTGCATCTTTAATTGTTTTAATTGATTGTCAAATTATGCATACTTCTTTTGAAGCTTGATCAACTACACTAGAATTTGTATGATTACTGACTTCTCTTAATACTTTGGAGTCTACATTGTAGAAAGTGATACGAAGGCAACCAACTGATCGACGGATCAGATTGGAAAACAATTAAGGTCGAGTTTACAGGAGTAGACACTTCTCTCTCCTGAACTCGAGAAGGTCTCTTACGGTAGAATTATTTGATTATCTAATTAAGGTCGAGTTTACAGGAGTAGACACTTCTCTCTCCTGAACTCGAGAAGGTCTCTTACGGTAGAATTATTTGATTATCTTATTAGACCTAATAGAATAACTTTTTTAGGCCATAAGATATATCAAGGATCTTAATAGGTGGAGCAATAGAGGTATGGTTAAAATCCATAGACAATAAAATAAATAACATACATGTTCTATGGATTTTATCTGCAAATAAAATCTGTAACGAAACTGCTGGAATGCTAACGAATTAGTCTCCATTCCCATTCTTTGTGGTCCATTACGGGTAATCAAACATGCCGTAAATGTTCATTTTTTTTCAGCCAATGTGCGTATGGCGATGCTATCATATTTAGGGATGACTTGATTTTAAATGTATATTTTATTTACTTAGAAATATGATTTCTGGTTCATGTTTCATTTGGAGTTGGTGAAACTCAAGATGACCCTTCTACCAATGTTTGCGACATCTGATGTTGATGACAACCCTAGTTGGAAAAAAGCGTATTACTTTGGGTGTGTGGCTCAAAATCCGTACATTGAATACCAAAGCAACTAATTTGAGCTTATTCGTTGAACTCCCATCGATGAGAATTCGACATAACTTTTTAGCATTAATCTTCATAAATCTAGCTAAGTGGATCATAAACACATTAGCTTGACGCGATGAACCATAGGCTGCTTCTGGCCTTACTTTCCAAACCAATAAACTTGGACTATAACAGAAACTTCATCCATGTTCCAGAACTGAGATTTCTTCATACGGCTCCTTCTCTTTTGCGCAACACAATAAGAAAATCACGAAAGAACTGAGCAAGGGGTCCTCAACCAAATGTCTACTTTCCGAACGAATACATCTGAATAAACAGATGGGAAAATATGACGACTTCAATCCAGGAGGGTATTGGATAACCCCCTTGATTGGAGCGTTAAATGTCTATTTATCATCGTCTATTACGCCTATTTTAGGACGATGATACTGCTAATTCTCGGGTTTTTCACTCCTTTATTGCAGAGAACGTTGTTGGACAACATTTCATTCCTTAGGAGCTGAAACCATTTGATACAGAGCAATTTTGTGGCTGCTGTTTATTCTAGAAGATTTTGACCGGCGGACTCCTGTTGGAACGAGAAGTCCTGCTGCCACTGAATATCTCTTACGCTTCTGTTAGGATTGTGGAACAAATATTATTAGATATTATCCTATTTTTGAATTTTGAAAATAGATAATTAAGTAATTATTATTATTTAAGGAAGGAGGCTGCGCCTCTGTAGAGTACTTCATCTTTTACAAACAACAAATTTCTTTCTTCTTGGCAGAGAACAATTCCATTGCAATAGCTTTGACAACGTTGTTGCTTATTTCCTTTCTTTAAATTAATTCCAATACTTCTTATGTTTACCTCTTACTTATTTATTTATTTATTTCTTATGATGATAGGCTAAATTCCATTTATTCCTTGTGAGGATTAACATCCATGCTTAATTGATTGTGAGATCTAAACGAATTTATTAAATCCCATCTTGCATCTTTAATTGTTTTAATTGATTGTCAAATTATGCATACTTCTTTTGAAGCTTGATCAACTACACTAGAATTTGTATGATTACTGTCTTCTCTTAATACTTTGGAGTCTACATTGTAGAAAGTGATACGAAGGCAACCAACTGATCGACGGATCAGATTGGAAAACAATTAAGGTCGAGTTTACAGGAGTAGACACTTCTCTCTCCTGAACTAGAGAAGGTCTCTTACGGTAGAATTATTTGATTATCTTATTAGACCTAATAGAATAACTTCTTTAGGCCATAAGATTTATCAAGGATCTTAATAGGTGGAGCAATAGAGGTATGGTTAAAATCTATAGACAATAAAATAAATAACATACATGTTCTATGGATTTTATCTTATTAGACCTACGAATATGTATGTTATTTATTTTATTGTCTATGGATTTTAACCATACCTCTATTGCTCCACCTATTAAGATCCTTGATATATCTTATGGCCTAAAGAAGTGATTCTATTAGGTCCAATAAGATAATCAAATAATTCTACCGTAAGAGACCTTCCCGAGTTCAGGAGAGAGAAGTGTCTACTCCTGTAAACTCGACCTTAATTGTTTTCCAATCTGATCCGTCGATCAGTTGGTTGCCTTCGTATCACTTTCTACAATGTAGACTCCAAAGTATTAAGAGAAGACAGTAATCATACAAATTCTAGTGTAGTTGATCAAGCTTCAAAAGAAGTATGC
Source organism: Viola odorata (assembly GCA_963691705.1). Lineage (NCBI taxonomy): Eukaryota > Viridiplantae > Streptophyta > Magnoliopsida > Malpighiales > Violaceae > Viola > Viola odorata. The sequence continues at coordinate 64,026,446 of OY829540.1, forward strand.
ATAATTTGACAATCAATTAAAACAATTAAAGATGCAAGATGGAATTTAATAAATTCGCTTAGATCTCACAATCAATTAAGCATGGTTGTTAATCCTCACAAGGAATAAATGGAATTTAGCCTATCATCATAAGAAAGAAATAAATAAATAAGAGGTAAGCATAAGAAGTATTGGAATTAATTTAAAGAAAGGAAATAAGCAACAACGTTGTCAAGCTATTGCAATGGAATTGTTCTGTGCCAAGAAGGAAGAAATTTGTTGTTTGTAAAAGATAAAGTACTCTACAGAGGCGCAACCTCCTTCCTTAAATAATAATAATTACTTAATTATCTATTTTTAAAATTCAAAAATAGGATAAACCCCCTCGTGAAGAGTCGGCCGGATAAGATTCCACCAGACATGATATCAGAGAAATGGAATCATTAGTTAGCCTTCACGATGGATCACAAAGGCAATTCGCAAATTTCACTGTACGGGAGAGGAACATCAAAGGCAGCTAAACTTCGACAGTGAAATATTTACTTATTTCTATCCTAACATACACAGGACGGAAAAACAATGGCCGGACTAAGAAGTTTGATCACTTGCAGAGATCGGAAAGAATATCTAGGAGAGACGATGGATCACAAAGGCAATTCGCAAATTTCACATTAACCAAAATTAGGTTCTCCTTGTATGGAGAGTGCAAAACGATGGGGAAAAAATCATTAATACCTCCAGAGCCTACATAGAACATGGTTAAAACCTAGGCTCAAAATGAATCAATCCACAGAAAATAGCAATCCTAGAAACATGCATCTGTGGAACTAATTATTGACACTACCTTCAAGTGCCACTAAGGAAAAGAAAACCACAATAAGAAAGTTGTACTGTGATTTCAACAAGTTCCGTTAAACGCCAGACAACCATTCAGTGCTTCAGAGCAAGTGCCAACCCGAACTTGGGAACTCTGTCCAAAGCCTTGGTATCAACCTCACTGGAGAAAGTCAACACTGACTTTGGCACTACCTCATGCTGCAGCACTGCCCCAAGTTTCCCATGGTTGTCAAGCTTCCCTTTCACCGAGGTTAGGTGATCAATAGCATAAGACGCTCCAACGGTAAAAGTATTCTCATTTGTTGAAAATCGTCTAATGATCTCACCAACAGCAGCACCTTTCTTCAACTGATCGATATGATGTACATATGATGCTTTAATGGAGTCTCCTTTGTCACCCCTGCAGCAAAGAAAGAAAGGAGACAAAGAATCAGATCGAATACATGCCTAGCCATGCAAGAGGTTAAAGCAATTATCACAGACGGTATGCCAATGAGAGGCAAGACTTACAAAATTATCGAAGCATAAGAATCTGGTCTTGTGATACTAACGCCAGCAGTGTACTTTTCCAAAGCACCAGAACTCGTGTCGTAGCTTGCCTCCACACCAAAAGCGAATGTTGGAGTACCCACAGTGGCTGAAACATCAACTAGTGGGGATTGTTTCAAAGCAACAGCTGTGGTCAAGGTTGCATGATCGTGGAAATATTGAGCCTCCAACTGGAACAATGCAAAGTGGAAAGAAAACAGTCAAAAATCTCATTGTAAATAGACCAATGTAGCACCCAGGCCCCAAGTTGCAGACCATATCCACTGAAAGCAAGGGTGTATACATTCAATGGCTACAATTTTAATTTACCATTGTAATCACTATTTTTTCTTCCTTAATCATGAAGTTTGGAATTAATTTCAGTATTTGCATGAAGAATTCTTACATATTCCTACCTTGCCAGAGTTATAGTCAGGAAATTTGAACGAAGCAATAGTCTTAGTTGAGGGAAGGATCTCAGCAAATGTCAGGGTTGTTGAAACCTGTAAAACAATTAGAGAATATAAGATGATCATATGATTGATGGGATTTCCACTTTAGGATTTAAATAAAGAAGAGAGGCAACATACAATGGAATCTGTGCCAACTTTGACATCAACAGTAGTGTTCTTGTACTTGTACACTGCCGCAACATCACCAGCTGAGATTCCTCCTTTCTTCACAGCTGTTGATGTAATGGCCTGAAAAATAAGTCAGAGAACAACAATAGTTAGTACAAAAAAAACTGCTCGTAAAGCTTTCGAAGAAACCATGCAAGTTTGTGGCATTTGAATGTGCTAGCATAAATGACACAGGTTTAGAGTCAGTCATTCTGAGAATGAACAAAAAATCACAAAGTTTAAGATGAAACACAACAGCAAAATTTGACCGTGGGCACAATTTACAGGAAATCACGGATACAGCATATAAAACATGCAAGATAGTGATTTCCCACTCTAAGTTGAAAGGAACCTAATAATCCAAAAAGCTACATTATCAACACAACTTACAGCCCATGGATACAAGTTTGAGTTGCCCAGAGCCACTTGTAGTCCTTCAGATACATTGCTTTTTCACATACATGAAATTGCCGAGAAGGCTAAAACGAAACAAAGAATTATCGACTTATGTAAATAACTTATAATCATACATCATTCAGTAACATCTGGTGAAGCGTTCCATCAAGTAATTTTCAGAAAAAGAGTACAAAAATCCTTCAAAACCAAATCTCAAATCAACTTCCAAATCATCACAAATTGATGAATATAAAACTTAATTTCCACACGATACCTTCCTAGGCATAATCAAAACTTTCAACTAAACACTCATATTCAAATCAAAATCTCATCGTTAAAAACGCCAGAACTACTACATTTTCCTTACGCAATCCACGAACGAGACTCAACAATCAAAACGATTACATCTAGCAACAACACACCACAAGGTACACAATCGCTCAAATACCTCAATCTACCGAAGCATCACAGATTTCACAAATGGGGACGCCAATCCACAAAAGTGACAAATGAAAAGATGAGATCAGAAGGGAAAACGATAGTTACATACCACTCCGGGACCGCTGAAAGTGGAGACGCTAAATTTGTGATCGGTGATGTAGTCCTTGGTCAACAGATCTGCGTAAACGTAACGCATGTCGAGGTTATAAATACGAAACAAATACGTAGTACGCAAGCTGAAGCGCGCGTGTAATGAGATTGTTGCTTACCTTTGGGCTTTTTGCCGATATCGGTGAAGAGGCCGGGTCCCATGACCATGGTTGCAGAGCGAGATAGAAATGGAGAGCGAGAGCGAGAGAGGAGAGCGAGGATGAGGAAAGGCTTGACTGGTGAAAAGTTTAAAATGAAATGGTGGGGACGAATATGATGATTGGCTGTGATGGATTTTTGGCCACTGCTTATTTACAGCCGTTGATGTGGTTGATGCGTAATGACGTGGGACTTTGACGGGCCTGCGGACGGACTGTTGTAGTACATGTTACGCAGTTACATCACCGATAACAATAAAAAATTGTGATCTCCTTTTTAGCGCCGCATAACAACAAAAAAAAAAAAACCAAGAAATTAAAGCCCAATAAACTAAGTTCGGAGAGGGCTAATCCTGATATGAATATGAAACAGGAAACTTTATTTTTTATGCAGAATTCATATTAGACTCGTTCTTAATATTGAGATTTGATAAATACCCGCGTCATATATATCTGATTGATCATTTCTTGTGCTTTGTTATTTTGATCATAATTTCAAGTAATTATTGGTACCAAAAAGATATTTAATATAAATTATACTTCCTTCCGTTTCAAACAAGCGATATTTTTGTGTTGACACAATTCTTAAGTCCGGAAATATCAAGGTGCTTTATGACTATTCTATAACTTTTCCAATATTTATGAAAATATTATTCACTACAGTTGCAACTTCATGGCGTGAAAGTGGGTTAGAAAATTGGGCCAAAATTTATGGCTTAACTCAATTAATTTTTAATTTTTTACCTATCCTCTTTCTCTTACACAGACCATCCGTTTCTTTTTTTCTTCAATCTCTCAATCCAGCCACAACCACCCTCCTCCACCGTCTCCCTCCCTCCATCTTCCACTTATCATCATCACCTTCCGTCTATACCCTCCACCACGTCCCTCCTCCTCTACCCACCTCCACCTCGATCTCCCTTATTCTCCAGCCATTACCACCTCCACCTCTACCTCAATCCGTGCAACCCTCTCTTCCACCCAGCACCACCAGGTGTGAGGCTCCACATCTTCTTCTTCACCTCCTCTCTTCTCTTTTACCACTACCATCTCAAAATATGATCTGCATGTTTTCTAAATTCACTCCTCTTTTTTTGCATTTTTCTCTTCTTGAGCTTCATTTATCTGTGTCGTCATTGTCGACAGCAAAAGTATGAGAGGGTAGAACCGTAATCTCCAGTGTTAGAAATCGCACGTGACATTTGTTTTGGAAATTTTTTTTATCCTCAAGGACATTCGTTCGCGGCCGGAGGAAGTAGTTATTAAAATTGTTAGAATTTATGAACAGTAGGTAATGAAGAAGGAAAATATTGAAACAATTGATATGAGAAACTTGAAGGATTACATCTTGCTTGAATGACTTACTTATACAAGAGATGGATGATACCTATTTATACACAAAATTACAATGATTTTCTAGTATTAATTAAACCTAATAATGCTACTTTCTTGAGTGGAGACGGTAGGGAAACATGGAGGAGAATGGGCAACCATGCTTTGAGTGGAGGCCAAGTTGGCTGAGTGGAGGCTGAGTTGGTAAAGTTGATGTGAGCCATGTGTTGGTGAAGATGATGGACTTAATATGACCCATATAATATTCAACATCCCCCCATAAACTCAAGATGTCATATTGATGACAACTTGAGTTTACAAAACTGAAAAAAAAATAAAAATAAAGAGATTGTGTGGTAGGTGATTCGGTACCTCGGTCGGTGACTCAGAATGGGCTGCCTTTATGGGCTTAATATGGGCCATATAATATCCCTCCCTTAAACTCAAGATGACATAATTGATGACAACTTGAGTTTACAAAGCGGAATATAAAGGAAGTGATGCCGGAGAAGATGACCGGATAATAATGGAGACAACGGATGAACCCTTTGAAAAATCGGAAAGATGCTCACATAAAAGTGGCATATACGAATTAACCCGCTGAAGAACCGGAAAGATGCATACATGAAAGCGTGCATAAAACGGACGAAACCGTTTAAGAACCGGAAAGATGCACACATGAAAGTGGCATATACGAATTAACCCGCTGAAGAACCGGAAAGATGCACACATGAAAGGATGCATAAAGCGGATGAAACCGCATTAGAACCGAAAGGATCAAAGGATTGAACCGGGTCGTCCATAGCTGAGTTGGTCAAAATGGATAGCAAAATCGAAACGAGCACCATCAAAAAGGAAGGAAAGGAAGTGCGAGAACGAGATCACGAACCAGAAGGAAAGCGTTGAACCGGATAATTCAAAGCGGAATTGATCAAAGCAGACCCGAAAAACAGATAGAGCACCCTTGAAAACCTTGGGAACCGGTCTTTGATGTTAACAAACCGGAATAAAAGTGGGTGAACCGGACGGGTCAAGGAGTTGAACCGGAAGGTCAAGGTCAACTCTGAAGGTAAACCAGAAGGAGCCACGTCGATGAATCAAAGAAAGACACGTGTATCAATGAAATGATGACACGTGGCAGAGAGTGGAACAGTAGTGAAAAGCCACGTGGCAACAAGTGGACCAGTGGTGTAAAGACACGTGGCGGACACGTGGATAAATCACAAGATGACAGCTGGCGATGATGTGGACCAGTAGGCAAACAACACGTGGCAAAACACGTAGAAGGGATGTCGGAGAAGAAGGCCGGCGCGTGAAACCGGCGGAAGCGCGTGGAGGCGCGTGGAGGCGCGTGAAAGACTGGAACTGGACGAAAATTGGTGAGTTGGTAGATAGACGACCGCTGAGTACAATGAGGCGGCGCGTGGGGCCTAATAGGCAATTATAGGGACTGTAAAACGCAATTTACAGTATGTCGGAGTTGAACTCCTGTGACGGCGCGTGGTGGCGCGTGGGGTGTACTCCGGCGGGTGAAATGTGACGAAAAATTGCAGATTGGCTTGTCTGAAGTTTATGTAGATGATGGTGGTGTTTGTCGAATTTTCGGAGGTTTGCAGCGGAAGAACGAAATTGAAATTTCGCCGGAGAATTTTAACGAAATGGTTTTAGGAGACTAGCTCCGCTACCATGTTATAAACCATGAAGCAATATGAAAAGAAGGAATTGTGTTGTATTGAATTGCTTAATGTTTACAAATGACCAATCTATCTATTTATACACTAATTTACACTAATAATAATAATACAAACATCCTTGAAACATGGAGGAGAATGGGCAACCATGCTTTGAGTGGAGGCCAAGTTGGCTGAGTGGAGGCTGAGTTGGTAAAGTTGATGTGAGCCATGTGTTGGTGAAGATGATGGACTTAATATGACCCATATAATATTCAACAAAAATTATTTATAAGACTAAATTTAATTTAAAATTGAGATTTTAGTTGCATTTTAGTTAGGGATATAGTTGAAACTTGAAACAAATTTTTTTCTTTCTATTTGTTAGAAGTTAAATTGAATAATTTATTTTTAAAAAATATAAGTAATAAAGTTGGGTGTTTGACTGAGGTTAATTCGCTTACAAGAAAGCAGGGAGTGAAAGAGCGTCATTATAGCTTGCATTGATTTCATCACTCTCCTCAAAGCACTCTGTGTTTCATAGTTTTGCAATCTCATCTGAAAAAGAGAGAAACCCATCTCGATTCTCTTCTTCTTGTCCCGTCTGACATGCTTTTGTCATCTTTTTCTTTTCTCTTCTCTTGAAAAGAAACAAGCAAGAAACTTCCTGGTTTCTGTAGGAGGCAGAGTGGATTTTGGTGGAGATGATTCCAAGAAAATTCTAAGCAACTATTGTTTTCTTTTTTTACCAGTTATTTTTATTATATATATAAAAATAAAAAGCTCCGCATAATGTAAATCCATCTTTTGTCTTTCAAAGGTGGTGTAAAAAAAAACTTCAGTATTCAATCTTAACCCGTGAGATTTGTAAGATAAATTTTGCTTGATATTAGAAGAATGTAGGCATCATTTCATTTCCCTTGAGTTATTCCTGTAATGTCGCATAAGAATGTAAAAACAAGAGGTTATCAACATTGGCACAATTGTGATGATGAAAATTTGACTGACTTCCTTTAAGGTTTTGAGTCTAAATTTTGGAAAAAAATAACTATTTTGAAATATCCAATAATTCCATTTATTCTAATTTTTAATGTGCCAGAATAAAAAATCACAAAAGACTTTTACATTAAAGTCCAAATTAGTTGGGTTCGAAAATGAATTTAGATACTAAATGAAATATAAAAACCAACAACAATAAGAGATTAATTTTTATTGAAGTTGAGAATTCCAGCTGTTTAGATATAAGCCCAAAACATAGAATCCAATAGAGCAATAAGAGATCTATTTCATTAATCTCGTTAAAATTTTAAGAGAATAAGTCACGAATATCTAATTTAAGTTTAAATTTGAATTGAGAATGAATGAATTTTTTATCATTTGAATATCATCGATAGAATTGATTGACTGGACAATAGAAAGAACAAACAAACTTTGTAGTAAAGAGGCTTTACTATTTGGAAAAGTAGAGTGTCAAACAAATAAGATAAACAAGCACGTTTTGCTGGCTCGAAGATAGTTCTCTGAAGTCGTCAGCTGATACGGCAATATATAATTTATGTTAAGGATCCGACTGCGTAACGACTAACGACCTCAGGGTGGACTGGTAGTGACTAGTGAGTCCTTGCAAATTCAGAATTTACCTTTTTTTTTCCTAACCAAAACAATAAACAAGTAAGGATAGTTCTAAATTGTAATAACTTTTTACATAATCAATATTTATTGTAGTTAAATAATATAGAAGTTGTTTAAGTAAGTAGGGACAATGAAAAAAATTATATTGAGAGAGTCACTTCTTTCAAGACCTGACCATAATCGAATAAGATTAATCACCTACTAAAAAACGAAGATGACACTAGAGAATATTCGGAAAAAAATAATAACTCATAGTTTTTTTTTTAAGTTACATTTGAATCTCTAACCTTTTTAAGATATCTAATAACTTGTAGTAGCCATTTAATATCAATACTTAATATCTTTACTATGTATAGCCATTTAATTTCAATACTTAGGAAGTCATTGAACACAGTTGGTGGTGAGATTTTTACTTTGCTTAATGATCTAACATAAATGATCTTTTTGAGATATCTTTTTTAACATTTTGATTTGTTCGAACATAATTTAGTTTTTAAGAGCTGATTTTTTTATTCTTTATATTTGAACATAAAAGCTAGATTATAATGGATAATTTTTTTCTTATTCCACCACAATAATATTAATACTGTATACTTACGCATTGAATTATTGAAAAAGTATTGATATTAAGAATTGAGATATTAAGTCATTAGAATTTTATTTACAATAAAACGAAAGAAGCTCTTTTTCTCTAAAATGGAATAAGTTGAGTCAATGAAGGCACTATATAAATTAAATTAAATAATTTGCTCAAAAAAACTTAAATTAAAAATTAAAAAAAAAATATAAGTAATAAAGTTGGGTGTTTGACTCAGGCTAATTTGGTTACAAGAAAGCAGGGAGTGAGAGAGCGTTATTATAGCTCGGCGCACCATTGATTTCATCACTCTCCTCAAAACACTCTCTGTTTCATTTGCAATCTCATCTGGGTTTTTATTTGTTTAAACAAATAAAAAAGAAAAAGAGAGAATCCATATTTTCTCAAGTCTTTTCTTCTTGTGCCGTCTGACATGCTTTTGTCATCTTTTTCTTTTCTCTTTTCTTTTTTTACTTTCTTGAAAAGAAATAAGCAAGAATCTTCCTGCTTTCTGTCGGAGGCAGAGTGGGTTTTGGTGGAGATGATTCCAAGAAAATTCTAAGCAACTATTGTTTTCTTTTTTTACCTGTTATTTTTATTATATATATAGAAGATAAATTTACAGGATACAACATAAATTTTGAAGATTCATTAAATTGAATTAACTAACAATTAACAAATATTAGCAATGGAGAGTCTTCTGGGTAATGATTTTGATTTGAAGGCGAAGCATTCCTCAGAGGAGGCGTTACAGAAATGGAGGAAAGTTTGTGGAGTGGTGAAGAATCCAAAAAGAAGGTTTCGTTTCACCGCCAATCTTTCCAAGCGTTATGAGGCTGCTGCCATGCGCCGCACCAATCAGGTACCCATATTTTTTTTTGTTTGGGATCATTTTCATGATTTTCCCTTCCTAATGAGGACCCAATTTCCTGTTTTGTACTTTGATCATTTGTATGTGGTGTATCAGTATTATGAATTAATGGGTTTTGCTACAAATATTGCTTATGATGGAATGAATTATCCACTTTTAATCTGTCTCGGGTTAGAGGTTAGGCCCATTAGTGGTCAAACGAGAATAGTCTCAAGAAGGGGCATGGGGGATGTATTGTAGGATTCTTATGTGAAAAGGCCTGATCATGATTCTTATGCTTATGCTGTCTTGAATATTGTAGGAGAAACTAAGGATTGCAGTTCTGGTGTCAAAAGCTGCATTTCAATTTATCCAAGGTTGGTTAGTCTCTTCAGAATCGAGTGCAATTGAAATACGATACATTTGAAGCCCATCTTCCTGACCATAATTGATGGAATGTTTGCAGGTGTGGCCCCAAGTGATTATGTTGTACCTGAAGAAGTCAAGGCTGCTGGTTTCGGTCTTTGTGCGGAAGAGTTAGGATCCATTGTTGAAGGCCATGATATCAAGAAATTAAAGTCTCATTGTGGGGTGAGTGGTATTGCGGAAAAGCTTTCCACTTCAACCGAGGAGGGGCTCACCACCGATCCTGATCTACTAAACCGCAGACAAGAGATTTATGGGATCAATAAGTTCGCTGAGAGTGAACTTCGAAGCTTTTGGGTCTACGTTTGGGAAGCCCTTCAAGACATGACTCTTATGATACTTGGTGTGTGTGCTTTTGTGTCTTTAATTGTTGGCATTGCAACAGAAGGATGGCCAAAAGGTGCTCATGATGGCCTTGGAATTGTTGCTAGCATCTTCTTGGTCGTTTTCGTGACAGCCACGAGTGATTATCGACAATCGTTGCAGTTTAGGGATCTGGATAAAGAGAAGAAGAAGATAAACATTCAGGTCACAAGAAATGCATTTAGGCAGAAACTATCTATATATGAATTGCTCCCTGGTGATATTGTGCATCTTGGTATTGGAGACCAAGTTCCTGCAGATGGGCTTTTCATTTCAGGATTTTCTGTATCGATTGACGAGTCAAGTTTAACTGGTGAGAGCGAGCCAGTAATGGTGAACACTGAAAACCCTTTTATGCTTTCTGGAACTAAGGTCCAAGACGGGTCTTGCAAGATGCTGATTACAACTGTTGGGATGAGGACCCAATGGGGTAAATTGATGGCTACTCTCAGTGAAGGAGGAGATGATGAAACTCCATTGCAGGTGAAATTGAATGGAGTGGCAACCATTATCGGCAAGGTAGGACTTTGCTTTGCTGTTGTGACTTTCGCGGTTTTGGTTCAAGGATTGATTAGCCGCAAGTGGTATTCTGGGACTTATCTCAGTTGGAATGGGGATGATGCAATGGAAATGCTGGAATACTTTGCAGTTGCTGTCACAATTGTTGTCGTTGCGGTTCCAGAAGGGTTGCCACTGGCTGTGACACTGAGTCTTGCCTTTGCCATGAAGAAGATGATGAATGATAAAGCACTCGTCCGACATCTGGCCGCTTGCGAGACTATGGGATCGGCCACAACAATCTGCAGTGACAAAACTGGGACACTAACCACCAATCACATGACAGTTGTGAAATCTTGCATTTGCATGGATGTAAAAGAAGTTGACCAACCTGCTAAGGCATCAAGCTTGAGCACTGAAATCCCTACTTTTGCTATAAAACTTCTCTTGCAGTCAATATTTATGAACACCGGCGGTGAAGTAGTGGTCAACAAACATGGGAAAACCGAGATTTTGGGTTCCCCTACTGAGACTGCTTTGCTGGAGTTTGGCTTGTCTCTTGGTGGGGGCTTTCAGGCGCAACGACAAGCAGTGAGCATTGTCAAAGTGGAACCTTTCAACTCCACAAAGAAGCGAATGGGGGTAGCCATAGCGCTTCCAGAAGGAGGTATACGAATCCACACTAAAGGTGCTTCAGAAATAGTTTTGGCAGCCTGTGACAAGGTTATCAATTCGAATGGTGAGGTTGTCCCCCTGGATGGAGCATCACTTGACCATCTTTCGTGTACAATCGATAAGTTTGCGAGTGAGGCTCTTAGAACTCTATGCCTTGCCTACATGGAAGCTGAAAGTGGTTTCTCACTCGAGAGTCCACTTCCAGCTTCTGGGTACACTTGCTTAGCAATTGTGGGTATAAAAGATCCTGTTCGGCCTGGAGTCAAGGAGTCTGTTGCTGTTTGTCGTTCTGCTGGCATCATTGTACGAATGGTCACTGGAGACAATATAAATACTGCAAAGGCTATAGCTAGGGAATGTGGTATTCTTACTGACGAAGGTATTGCCATCGAAGGTCCAGTTTTCAGAGAAAAGAGTCAGGAAGAATTGTTGACACTAATTCCCAAAATCCAGGTTATTATGACTTCTCCTTTTATTGCAACTCCCACATAGTTTACGTTTCTGAATAAGGAAGAGTTCCTACTAGACTGAACTATTTGAGTTCATTTTCAGGTGATGGCTCGATCTTCACCTCTGGACAAGCATACCCTGGTAAAACATTTGCGAACTACTTTTGGTGATGTTGTTGCAGTTACTGGAGATGGAACAAATGATGCCCCAGCACTTCATGAAGCAGACATTGGTCTAGCAATGGGCATTGCTGGAACTGAGGTGAGCATATTTTGAATCCAAGTACAGAAATGATCTCGCTATGATAATGCTTTATAAGTTTCTTAATTTAGTAGGCATACCTGCAGAGTTGCACACTAACTGATATCCAAATTCCAGGTGGCCAAAGAGAGTGCTGATGTCATAATTCTGGATGATAACTTCTCCACTATCGTGACAGTGGCCAAATGGGGGCGGTCAGTGTACGTAAACATTCAAAAGTTTGTACAGTTCCAGCTGACAGTTAATGTGGTTGCACTGATTGTTAACTTCTCTTCAGCTTGTTTGACAGGTAACAAATCACTACTAGCCAATACAGCTTTGAATAATTGAGCGGTTTACTAGCTTTCTTTTTGCATCATCTAATCATTCTCGTTTCTGCTGATATGTGCATCAACACACATTATTAGGGTCTGCTCCTCTCACTGCTGTTCAGCTTTTGTGGGTGAACATGATCATGGATACATTAGGAGCACTTGCCCTTGCTACCGAGCCTCCAAATGATGAATTAATGAAGCGTACACCAGTTGGAAGGAAAGGGAATTTCATCAGTAATGTCATGTGGAGAAATATCCTTGGCCAATCTCTTTATCAGTTCCTCCTTATATGGCAGCTTCAGGCGAAAGGGAAAGCATTGTTTGGTCTCGAAGGCCCCGATTCTGATCTAGTCCTCAATACACTTATATTCAACTCATTCGTCTTTTGTCAGGTAAACTTTTCTGATATCTTGGAATACTTCGGATGATCATCGTTAAAGTCGCATTGTATGTGATATACTACGTTATAGATGATAATGCTATCTATAACTACAATACAGAACTAGATTTGCTGATGGTTTGTAAAAATCTTGCAGTTTGTTTCCTACTTTCTGTTGCATAATTTTTTGATCTTTGAATCACAAAATGGAACTGGCTCACCAAAAATAATGCATATGTTTCATTCTGCAGGTCTTCAATGAGATTAGCTCTCGCGAGATGGAGGAAATCAATGTTTTCAGGGGCATATTGGACAACTACGTCTTCGTTGCTGTCCTTGGTTCCACTGTTGTTTTCCAAATCATAATCATCGAATTCCTCGGCACATTTGCAAGTACAACACCTCTCAGTTTCGCACAGTGGTTCCTTAGTGTGTTCGTTGGATTTTTGGGCATGCCAATTGCCGCTGCTTTAAAGATGATACCTGTGTAAATGTATTTCTGAGATGCCATCTTTTGAGTCGCATCCGAAGTCGATGTTTCGACGCAGGCTTTGAAGATTCATCTTGCAAAAGACTTGTTTAATCCAGAAAATTATTGCCTAGCTTTTTTCCCCCTCAATTGTAAAGCCAGGTACAGAAGATAGGTTTTTTATCGCGAAAGCGAGCAATTTTTCATGCATCTCTTAGCCATGTTTTTGCAAAAGCATAGTAAACCAAGTGATGGGGTTTGTTTCTTTCTGCTCTCCAATAATAGGAATGTTATTTCCTTAAAAAGGATAAATTAGAGAATTTACATTTGTAACATGGCATCAAACTAGGAAATACAATGGCCCTCTTTAGCTTGGCCACCAAAGAGATACTGTTTTGCCATGAACTTCCTATATAAATATTAAACTATTGAGCTTATTACAAACTACTCCATCTATTTCATTCTTCCATGACAGTGAACCTGCCGGTTTCATAAATATGATAAGACCAAACAGGTTCAAGCAATTCCCTAGCGCGATCTAATTGCCGTCTTCCTTCTTCATTTGTCTGCTCCTCAATTTCTTTCTCGATCTGAGGATAAATGTCGGGCAAGAAGGTCAACATCATGTCGAATTCACTCCATTCTCTGTTATCTTTTCCAACTAGCTTCACACAGATGAAATGTACAAGCCCCAACACCGATCCAAAGTCCTTGTTTTCCAGGCCAATGATCGAGCCAGCTAATAAGATTACGCCGACTGCATCAGATATGTTGCAACTTCCTTTCAACAGTGAAGCTATCATGTCGGTGATTTCCTTAAACATGGGAAATTCTAATGGTTGACTAGCTTCATCATCCTCGCCTTCCGTGTTAACTCTGTTCATCTCACACAGCTCATTCTTTGCTAGAATCGATAGCCATGATGGGCAATGAAGCTTCATACGTTGTAGTGTAGTTACAGATGGACTTTCTACTTGGCTCTCTTTAAGTAAGAACTCAGATGCTAATGCAAGAACTAAATCAGGCAGCCAAGACTTTGCTACTGAAACAAGGCGAGCAGTAAATCCCGAACCCAGGTATAGCTCAGTTGCGGTCATTAAATCAAGCATAACATTTGCAAGGTAAAAAGCCGGTTGATATGGTGATGCTTCCCCAGTGTCTCTAAGGATTAAACTGAGCAACTTGGCTGCATAGCTTAATGTACTCTTTAAACACAGAGTAAGTTCCTTCAATTCATCCTCCTCATACTGCAGCTTTTCGCTCCATTGCTGCTCTAAATACAAGATGACGTGTTTCATGTATGCTGATGTGAAGCTTAAGCACCGTCCATGAATGTGAGGAAGGAAGCCCATAGCAGTGCAATCAACTATGAACTTGAGAACTGCCGTAAGCATCTTCACCTTATTTGCCATCATCTTCCCTTTGGTATAGTGAGATCCTATATGAAGGTTAAAACATAATTACAGTTGAATGAAAGAATGAAAGTGACATTTAGAAAAAGAGGCACGATGGAAACTTATCCACAAAAATCCTGGTAGTATGAATCATATTGCACAATGCAGTCATCATACTCTAAACCTAAACAGAAGACCCATAGTTTTTCAACTGGGGAGTGAATCTCAAGCAAACAACATGGCTTCATGCCTCTCCATAGCGTACCTTCATTTGTGGTAGAGGCGTCTGTATGAGGTTCTCTATACTTTTCCCCAGAACAAGAGGCCTTTTTCTTAGTTTGTGTACAACCTGATGATAAGTCATTAGACAGTCCAATGTCAACTGGATCAAGCAGTTTATCAATGCAGTTAAGAAGGTGATCTGTTATCTGGTCCACCATTGATTGCTGCAAAAGAGATTTAAAGAAGAAATGAGTTGAATGCACGATGGCAGTGAATGCTTCCTCATCTCACGGAGAGAATTTTTTTTATATTACCGGTAAATGCATTTTAAGTTGGAAAGACGATGTGTCTTTATCAGTTGTCGATGTTGCATGCAACCTAGAGACTTCAGTGCAGCCATAGATAGGCAAGTGTGATTCAGGAAAATAGAAACAAAAATGACAGACAGGCAAAAAAACAAAATGTTGATTATGAATTTATTGAAGCATTTTGCCAGGTTGAACTTTAAAAGGATTCTCCTCAAATGTGAGATAAGCAACAAAAAACTGACATCAAGAAGCAGTACAGCATTAACTGCAAACGGGAGCATTCTGAAAGCAAGAAGAAGATTCTTTCACATCTAGCATTTATGAATGGGAGCTTTGAATGCAGACACTTTAGGAATGAAAACTGGAAAAAAAAAGTACCACTTACCTCCAAATTTGATGTTGAAGAATCAGCTTGGTCACTATTTCTGGTATCAACGTTGTGAATTCCAGTTATGCATATATTTTGAAGAGTCGTATGCAAAGCAAGAGCTGTATATGCCAACACCGGAGTCGTGTCCATGTACTCATAAGAGCCACAGTGGCCAATACTGGCCTCTGAAATGACTTTTAACGCAAGGAATGATGACCCTACAACTTGAGACCGTAATAGGGCCTTCCGAGTGTCCTCAGAAACAAGCAAGTCTTTTATCTGCCAGGCTATTCCTACAGCAACTGAATAATCCTCCTCAAAAGAGGATGCATTTTTACCACTTCCATATTTCCATTTGGCAGAGATTTTCGCTGAAGATCTGCATTTCTTTCTTTTTCCAAGAGATATTTTCTGCTTTGGCATTTCAATCCCAAATTTGATGTGGCAACGATAGGCAGTTTTTTGCAGAAGCTTTATTATTACATCAAGCATATCATCAAAGGCATCACAAGACAGCAACAATTTGTGGGCAGACTGTACTTCAGCTTGCATTTCCACATTCTCAGGCAATCCACTGCAATTAGACACCAGCTGCATGCATTCACCAAAAATTACAGCCACATCTTCTGGGGACACCGCAGAAAGAATGTTAAGTATAGATGATTTTGCACGTCCAGAAGATGCAGCAGCAAACAAACCCTTTACTTTGACACCATCCAAAAACTCTTTCAGAGCATTTCTGTAGCATGGATCAATCACTAAATTTTTGGAAAGGTTGGCAACAGCCACAAGGAAGCCCTCCATCTGATCTTCATTCACATTTTCATTTGACAAAATTAAACTGATCAACACTCTAGCAAGCTTCATAAGAGATTTAAGAGGTGCCCCTTCTAATGCAGCAAATTCACAAAACCTTGCACCTGCCAGTGGAGACCTTTTAACAAGAGTAATGCAACGATTGCAAGCTTCTTCAATGTTAATTTTTGACGGGAAGTATGATGGTATGAGCAGCCTAGTTATCTTCTGAGCAACCGGAGTTTGATCAGTGGAAAGTGTTGACAATAATGCGTCTAAACCAACAACCTGCAGATATTTGATGAGAAGCAATCAACCAACAATGATGAAGAGGGTTCTGCCAAAAGTTAGCAGTTTTAATACAAAGAAGGACTGTGTTTGAGAGATTGAAATACCTTATTAAACTGGAACGTCCGAATATCTGTTATACGCAAGAGGAGATCCATGACAGCAACACGAATGGAAAGAGAATTATCTGAGATCAGAGGCCCTAATCTTGGTAGAAGCACTTTCAGAACTTCATGAGATTGAGGATTTCCAAGAAAATAAATAATGCCATTCAATGTGGCAAGCCTAGCCTCATTGCATATATCATGAGACATATCGTCAAAAATTCTAGTAAGTAATTTTGTAATAGTTGGAGACGGTATGATTTCCCAAAATAAATGGAGCACGCGACAGCACCCTTCAACAGCAACAACTCTCACATCTGGACAATCATCCATAAGCAATCTCTCTAACAAAAAGAACTGTTTATCAAGCAATGTATCCTTAACTTCTTTTGTTGAATCAGGATCTTGGAGAGGAAACAGATCCAAAAGCATATGCAATGCATTGAGACGGACAGTTGAATTTGCAACCTGTCAAAAAAACCATAAGATACAACTTCATCTCTCTCTAATCAGAACCATCCCAAACTAGCAAACAATCAATATAAACTATCTTCAATGTTCCACATAGCACAGTTCACATGCATGTTTAATCAAAATGATCCAAGACTAAGAGTATTCAAAATGCAGTTATCATCATGATCAACTTCACTTACCTGAAGTGACCGAAATATCACTGGCTCCGCAAGCCGAAAAAGTAGTTTCTCAACACCATCACTAATCCTTTGACTAACAAACCCACCTAAAGTCCTCCTTATAGACGCAGAAAACAGGCGTGAACTTGCATATGTAGCCCCTTCAATCAACCCCTGCAGAAACCCATTCTCAAACTCTTCCTTCAACTCCCCTCCCAGCCCTTTCCACGCTCGGAACAAAACCTCTCCAAACCCTTCCAATATCGACTTCCTCCCAAACGCAATCTGGGATTTAATCATCGCCAATGCCTCCTTCATGAGCTGCATACTGAGCCCAAAAATAAACCCCAAGAACTTCCTCCCATCCTCCGTCCTCAAATACAAAGGCGCAACCACACACCTTATCAACAACAACTTCAAATCCTCAATACTCTCATCCTCAAAGTCAAACAATGCAAACGCATCCCGCATAACATACACCTTATGCACATCAACTTTCTTCTTCAAAGTCAACGACCTAGAAAGTAAAACAGGCAAAAATTGAGAAATCAACATTTCGCGCCCGGGCATATCCTCCTTCCAGTAATACTCACACACATTTGAAATTTCCGAGAGCAAATTGGCATCGGACTCGAAAAGGATTAGATTATCGTGTAGAAACTGAACGGAAGGGAACAGGTCCGAGGGTAAAAACGTCTTTTTTGGATGGGAGAGTAGCAAGAAGGTGATGTAGCTGAGCGCGTGAAGAGTCTTAAGGTTAGAATCTTGTCCGGCGGTGGTGGTGTCATCGTTGCCGGTGTCTTTGCGAGTGGATCGACGGGGTCGTTTTGAGGGAGGGGATTGGGCGGGGAGGTTGTGGAAGGAGGATATGGAGTGGGAAATGGCATCGCGAAGGGCGGGTGGGAAGGAGGAGGATAGAGGAGAAGATGGAGGGATGGAGTGGATTAGGGATTTGAGCGTGGACTTGGACTTGGAGGATTTGAAAGGGAGGGTAACAGCGGCGGAGAGGAAGGATTCCGGCGAGGAGCGGAGAGAAGAGTGGAGTCTCTTTTCCATAGTTTCTTTTTTGAATTTTTGGGGGTGGGGAGGGGAGGGAGAATAGAAAAGAGGAAATGGTAATTTGAAAATGCCTGATCCTGGGCTGGGCTATATTTTCAGAAAGTTGGCCCACTTAATGTTATTGGGCTTCCTTCCTTGGGAAAAGTATCTAAATATTTATTACTCCAAAGAGGAGAGAATTTGCTAGAGATAAGGAATTGGCTAAAATGTGTTGGATGGATGAAGCAAAATTTGATGAGAATGTGGTGATAATAAGAAAGATAGAAAGATAGAAAGATAAAATAGACTAGTATAGAAAGATAAATAACAAGATAATTTTGCACAGAGAAATGGTTAACTGGCTGGCAAGAGACGCTATAATGGCCAATAAATCTGTTTTAATGATGTTAAGGAAAGAAATCCGAAACCCAGCACAATAAACAAAATACACACGGTTTAAGATCACACGCCGTCCAGTTGTAAAAACAAATCCGCGGGACGATTGACACCAAAATTTCTTGATTTTCTTGAACCCCAATTTCTTGATTTTCTTGAACCGCAAGCAGCAGAGCAGTCCTACTATAACCTTATATAACCATCTCAGCTCTCTGTTCTCACCACAGCCTAAAAGAACTCTATTCTATTCTATTCTATCACTCTTTTTGGCCACCACATCAATAAAACAGTAAATCGTTCTTGTATGTTGTAGGGTTTCTTGCAATTGCCATGGAAATCGAGCAAGTAAAACAAGAACAGGAACAAAAAAGAGTTGTGGGTGTGAAAAGAAGATCTCAAGAATCATCAGGGAATAATATTGCTTCTCTGTTTCCTCATGATCTAATCTTGAATATTCTCGGAAGGCTACCTCCCAAGTCTCTCATCAGGTTTAAGTCGCTGTCCAGGTCGTGGCGCCGCGTAATCTCCAACCCTCTTTTCCATTTCTGTCATCACAATTCCTGCTCCAACAGGAAGCTGAAGCTCCTGTTTCGGCTGACCGGTTTAAGGTTTTATAGGGAAGGAATTTTAAGTTATGAGTTTGTGTGGATAGATTCTCCGGGTATTGTTCCTACTGGCCCTGTCTCAACCTTCAAGGTAAAGGTGATTGACCCTATTAGACTAATCTTGCCTACCAGTTTTGGGGTTTTCTGTTTTGCCACACATACCCTGATTTATCTCTGTAACCCTAGCCTGGGCCAGATTCTTCCACTCCTGCCTCAAGATCCGCTGCCCGGATGCCAAGGTACTGTAATGGCAGGATTTGGGTTTGGTTTTCTCCTCTCAAAAATGGCATTCAAGGTTGTGAAATTAACAGAAAGATCTGCAAGACCAGGGATGATGTTCTTTTCTGTTTACACAGTAGGACTTGAAAACCAGAATAGTAATGACGATCGTTCTTGGAAAGTCCTGGATTTAACTGCCCCCTATCTTGTGCAACCATTTGGTGTTCCAGCTACTGTGAAGCAACATGTTTACTGGAAGATCAATCGGCGTCGGATTCGAAATCGGACGAGTGACCAGAGTGCTGTTCTGGCATTCAGCTTGGAACATGAGACATTTAAGGTGATCGGTTGGCCGGTAGAGTGTGAGGATATAGATGAGAACTGTGTACAGTTGGTGGAACTAAAAGAGAACCTGGTCATGGTAGAGATTTTTCGCGCGCCAGATTCGGTTGCAATGATGATGAGGATGTGGGAGCTTACTGATATGTCGAACTCGATTTGGTCATCCTCTGTGATTGATCTTGGAGGGATTGACAAGGGACTTAATGTTGTGGAAGTGAAGGGGATGAATCCAGAAGTACTTGTGTTAAGCACAGATAGTAATGTGTTGGTCTATTATCACATGACCAAGAAGACTTTCAGGCATGTGGTTCTTTCTTTGCCACCCTTCTCAGATTTTATTGTTTGTGGTGAAAGCATTGCTTCCTTACCCAGGCCAATATGAACTCATCAAGATGGAGGTGAGATTCGGCTGACAACTGAGTTGCAGACTATTGGCAAGATTTTGCATTTGGTTGTACAAGTATGATAGCCAGTTCCTTTGGTTGTACAAGTGTGTTGGTTTGATCGCAATTTCATAAAACACGTAATACTAAAATTTAAATGACATTTTTTGATAACTAATTTTTTTTTTATTTGATCCTTCAGTGATTTTCTATTCATTTTAAATGATATTACCTTAATTATACATAAAATAAATATTTTCTATATACAAAGTACAAACTAATACTGTATGCATAATTCCCACAAATTTTGTATTAAAAGTAAATAGATAAATTAGAGTAGAAATCGAATATTAGTACTAACCTTGATTTATATGAATAATTATTAGTATATATGAACACTTCGTTTGTAGATGATTACAAATTTAACATTATTAAAAAATCAAGAAATGACAAGTAAGAAGAATTTAAGAATTCTACGCGGTTTTTTCTCAAACCACAGCTTAAGTTTTCACCGCATTTTTTTTCATATTTATACTAAATAAAGATTTGTCACTACACATGGACGGTATTAATAAAAAGATCACATTATAACTAAATTAAATAAATGTTTGTCATTCTAAGAACTACCAGTAGGAGCATGAACCGACTCAATGCGAATAAAATTTATCTTATTATTATTCAAACCTTTAAAAAAATGCCAAAACATGGACGAAAGGGCTGACCCATACGATGATAAAAGCCAACATCTATAGATTATATTTTCGTACAATTTTCCAAAATGCTTCTCCAAGCATACGTCCAATAAAGAAAAAAAGGAAGAAGATGCTACAGAGAAACAAACAACCCAAGCCAGGCAGACTACACATGTTGTACTCCATCATCAAGTACATTGTATAATTAGGTTTTTGACTTTTAGATAACAACGAAACCTCATTAACATCTCTTGGGTCAGTCTCGCTTGCTCGTTTTAGTCATGGATGTTCAGGCATTGATGCAGCACGAAAGATACCACTCAACCAATCCTTGAAAATAGACGAGATTTCCGCAAGAATATTTGCAAATCCCTTAAAATTAACCAGCTTTAGATGGGTCATTTGGGAGTTTTGATTGCAGGCTCCTCCTAAGAAAATCAGATAGCTTTGCACTTGCTGCACGCCCTTGTTGCAGACATTGGAAGTATTCTTCCACTAGGATACAAAATAGAAGAGACAGTAAAAATGAAACCCCTCCAGAAGTCACGGAACACCAGGAAGAGGATAGATTATAGAAAGGCTTCACAAAACTAGGAACCAAATTTTGTTCAATGGCAAAAATATTAACTGTGTTAGTGAGAAGAAACGAACCGAAGTGCCTCCTACCAGGAAATTAGTAACCCAACTACAATTACAAATCACCACAACTATGAAATGGTATGCTCATAGCATTATTGCATAAATATGCACATGAAGTCAATTATCATTACCTGTCATAGCACCATGGGTGACAGAGGTGATGATCCCATGCTCTACAGGTTCACCTTTAACAAGTAATGATCCTTCAGGTAGAACAGAGTGAACTGAGTTTGGGAAGACCAAGTATGCAAATCCCCTCATTTTCTGACAAAATATAAAGAAAATATGTTAAGCAATGGGAACTTGAGCACCGAAAGGACGCCAAATAAGTCTTACGACATCTTTGCTCAGAACTGACAAATAGGTAAATATCTCGTCTTTAAAAGTATGGTATGAGCATGTAAGGCATTGGATGGAGGATTAAGTATCTTCTTCCAGTAAGGGCTAATTCACAACCAGATCATAAATTAAACAAGAAAACAATAGTAACCTGCTCTTCCAACTTGGTGGGATCCAGTATAACATTTCCACTTTCTGCCAAACAGCAACATATTGCAACTGCACAAACCTTTAGAGTATCAGTCATTCAATGTCAGATGACTAAAATAATAAAACATGATGTCTTAATTACCAGCAAGATGCTTCATAGGAATTCCAGCATCTACGAGGGCAGCACATGCTGCGTTTATGGCACACACTAGAAGCTATGAAAGATTTAGTCAAGAAAAACTGAGTCTTGCACAAATGTGAATGAAGGAAGATAGAGAACTGAGTGCCGCTTAAAATTCATAAAAAAAAAATAAAAAATAGAGAGAGAATCACAAAAACAATAGGGTAAGCAAAACTATGAGTCCTTCCCTGCAGATGGGTTGAGGTACTCATTCTGCCTCGTACAGAAATTCATAAATATTGAGGATACAGCACCATCATCATTGACAACCTGCATTGCAACAATAAATGCTTAATGACTGTAATATACTGGCTAGAAAGTTATTAGCATCAATGTTACCCCCTTCTCTCTATCACCACACATACATAAACATAGAGAGAGAGAAGGCTAGCTACCAGAAAAGGAAAAGAAGAAGAAGGAATTTTTGAAAAACTAAATATGCAATGTGAAAGCCTTCTTATCCTCCAGCTAATATTGTCATTTGTAATGATCCCCACATAGTAATGGCATGAAGGTCAAACAATAAAAATACAGCGAATAGGAAGGACTATAAGATGCCAAATTTTGAGCCATTATATGTATGCTCATACAATAACTAACATACCTGAACTATAATTGATGTAGTGGTGTTTGGGTTGATTGTCAAAATACAGATGCTCTGCAAAGTCCTCTTCAAGATCATCTCATATTCCTTCTCCATTTTCCCTAAAAAAGTTGGAAATCTGAGCAAAATCAGAGGCAAAATCCAAATAGGCGGCAATTAAACACAAGGCCATAAAGTAGTCGAAACGAAAATAATGAGGAACTTAACACATATCAGAGTAAATACACAAAGAAACGACCACACAACAGTCATTACCACACCGAAAAGCTATATCAAGCTCAAAAGCAATTTCCAAACTCAAGTAAATTTTCTATCTTCAATGGTGTTAGTTACCACAAATCACGAGGCTGAGTTAGAAAAAAATAAGAAAGGTATTCCACAAAGAAGACATACAGTTTTACGATTTTCTGTGACGTATTGCGCTAGGGTAGCTCAATGCAACAACAAATTACATAAATTCATGTCAACAGAATATTCAATGTACAAACTAAAATTACGCGGCTCCCAAATTGAAGAAGGGCCTCACCAATCTGTCCAGTTTTAGGCTTCCAAATGACCTCAATACAAGCTTTCTCAGGGTTTTCATTCTTCTTAGCTCCAGCTTTAGGCCCATAAACAGCAGCTAGAACTTTTGAATCACCTTATGAGAAAAAATAGTAATAACAGCATAAATCACAAACGCATTTAAGAGAATTATAAAATGTCTGATTTCAAAAAGAAGAAGAGCGAAGTATTACCTTGGGACCAACTTGCAGAGCCATGAGCACGGTGGAGGACATTGCGAGAGCAGGCAAGAGGTCTAAGCTGGTTCGGCGGACGGCCGTCGTCCCTATCTATTTCCATTGATTTGCTCATAGTCAAGAAATCCACCCCAACTTTTACAAAATTGTAGAGACGAGAAAGAGGTTTGCTTTGAGCAGATGAAATTCTTTTTTCGATTCTGGGGTTTTAGTTCGTTAGGGTTTTACAATTAGTTTTGTTTCTATTTTCCCCTTTCCCACTTTTGTTTTTGGGCTTTGAAATTTATAATTTTAAAGTTTGCAATGGGCCGACCAGTGGCTTGAATAAAAATTAGCCTGAATTCTTTTTTTTTTTAAAGAAAAAAAGAAAAAGAGAATAGTCGGACAAATAAAAGTCCACTCTAATTCAATCTAATCAATTTTTTTCTGGCTCGGCTGCCCACCCTGATCGAGCCATTTATTTTATGATACTGAGCTGGTCCAACCAATAAAGACATAAATAGAATCATCGAGAAAAAAAGGAGAAAAAAGAGATCCAAACCCTTCATAATTCGAAAGAACTATACTGGTTTTCAAGACCGTGACTGCCAATCATTCAACCATCTCCTACACTATTTCACTTGTAGTCTCTTAATGATAAGAACCAACAATGTAGCATCTACATCGAGAATTTAAATATTATATACACTATTAATCCGATTTTTTATAGAAAATACCATTTTTTTAGGAGCTATCCATAATAATAAATTTGCAAAATGAATCCCTTTATTATAAACAAATTATTGATTTTAGTATAAGAAAGCTATTGGTCTAGTGGTAAACTAATAGTATTTGCCTTAATTTAGAGTTATGAGTTCAAAAGTCATTTCTCCGTTAATACTTTTATTTTCGTGTTAGAAGAGTTATCGTTTTCAGGTGACCTGATAATACTCAAACGAAATATCACTAATTACAATAAAAGATTACATATTTATACAATGGTGAAACGAAATTAATATTAATATCTATTGGCCATACTCTGCAAACATATTGAAATCTATGGCCTGAAACTCATTTCCTTTTTCCAGCAATCTGAAAAGAACAACTGATAAAAAGTATTCACCCCTGGCCTTTATATGTATATATATATATATGAAGAAGTACACAGGTATGAGATTGTGACAAGAACATTCATAAGACCACACATCTCGCATCTTTCATGTTCCTCATCTTTTCTATTGACACTTCTGGGTTAGGTAATCAAAGAGCAAACTGGTGGTCCATTGAAGATCAGTAGGGCATTAAGATAGTAGTATGAGATAGCAAATAAAACACGAAGCCCTGTCGAATGAAATTACTTTCTGGAAGCACTCTACTCTTTAGTGTACCGATTTAACGTGATCAACATTAGTTTTGAAACAAGAGTACTTTTATGTACGACAATTTTTTTAAATTGTATCCTAAAGCAAACAACATTGCAATTACCACATGCTTTGATACAAAAACTTTGCTGAGAGCACTTAACGCTTTAGTGGATCCGCTCACTGCGACTATATCACTTTTGGGTCTTTTTTTATGTACTGAATTTGATGAACTGTCTCCTATAGCAAACACCATTGCAATAACTGCACTCTTAGATACAAAATTGTTATGGTATAGCAACAGCAATCCTATGCCAGACTGGATTCTTTTGAAAATCAAATAAATTTCTAGGACCCCATTGAGTCATGTGGAGGGGTGGAGCCTTTTTCTGACAACAAATTGCCATGAACCTCATACTCAACCCAAGTTCCTACTCCATACCCTATCTCCTTCCATCCACCCCAAAACAAACCTCTCTAAATTTATGATGATAGATTTGGGTCCTACAGGAACAATGAAAAGGGAGCAAAAATCAGCACTCACATGCAATATATTGGTGAAAACAATGGCCATGGGTCATTACATTACATTACATTAGGTAGCAAACTTTGAGAAGGAGCATTCCTATTACCTATTCACAACACAAAGCTCTCACCTTTTCACCCTTTTCTGTGATTTTGTGCCTCATAAATTTGAATTTTTATTGGTATTTTTACTACCAATATGACAACTAATGAGCTACATGTCCATTAACATTTTTGTAAGTCTCTTTTCAATAAATAAGAAAATACCTTAATTTGATTGCTAGCTGCCTTTTTTCTTGATTAATTAGTCTCCATCTTTTACTACTAGAGGGATACTCTAGCTTGTTAACGGATAGATCAAGTTTAATTAGTTTCCATTGATAACTTACCTTCATGTTTACTTCCTAAGTTCACATTACTTCCATTAATTTCTAAACTTTTTTTTGATATTTTCAAGTGTTCTCTCCGCCTTTTTTAAATACAAATTTAGTAGTCATATTTTGAGCATCAATCATCCCCTAAAGGTGATGGCTCTAGAACCTCATAACTAGGTTAACGGTATCAACGTTTGCTGATTTTCAAGTTCCAGCTGTAATAAGCAGAGGAATTGATTTGAGGTCATGGGGTTACTAGGGAAAACATGACGCCAGCTACACAGTTCTAGTTAGCAGTAGAAAAGGATGAACTTCCTGCTAATTAAAGGCAGTCCTCAACATTCCGAGCAAATCTAATCAACTTCACCTTTATATGCTCTCTTTTTTCAATGACCCAAGTGCAACACAGTGGTGTATCAAATCAAAGAAATACAATTCTTCATTCCTCATAGCCTTCCATCCTTTTGAAAGACATGAGAAGCATCTCAAGCCCCCATTAGTAAAGTAGGGTTTGCAAGTGATGTATACATAAAACCACATCCTTTGCCACAAGAAAAGGAAAAAAAAATAAAAAGTTAAAAAGTTGTCACATGGCTTATTGGTTGTCTGCTAATAACAAAGTACTACTAAAAACTCAAGTTCAAATCTCTCGCACCTATTAAAAAAAGAGAAATTGGAAAGTAACGGGATTCTTGAAAAGCAAACAATACAAAAGAATGCTATAGACAAACAAACTTCAATGCTCTTCTGGCAACCCTCATCTCCTTTTTTCTTCTGGCAACAGTCACCTTCTTCTACTATAAGTTAAAGGTAACACTTCTTTTCTTTATTTTTTCGGTCACAACTATTCACTATCCGGTCATCATTTTTGGTAGCGACTACTTTTTTTTTTTTCTTCCTTTTTTTTACAAATGTATTTACTCTTACTCCCTTTCTTGTTTTCTTGGCAGAAATTTGTGTTGGATATTGCAAAAACAAAACTCCCAAATCATCCTCAACTACAAATCATTACACCAATAAGCCACCACCCTAATCACACCAATCACTTCTCCCTGCACAATTTTTTTTCCATAATCCAAACCATTGAAGAATATATCAGAATCACTGACTTGGCCGACAGATTTTCTTCTCTAGACAGTCATAGCCAGTGAATGTGAGCCTTCTTTTAGTACCAACTGCAGATTTTTTCTCGACAGTAGATGATGAAACAGCAGGAGAAATAACTTGCTTTGGAGTCATTACTTTCCCCATCTCCATACCCTGCATTAGTTTGTAACAGGACAGTATATGCTCCTGCTGCAATGAAAACATTTGTACAATATATCAGCATTTTTTTTGCTGTTCAAACTTAACTGACATAACAAAATCAAATATTGGTCATTTTCTTACATTTTCTGCAGAACTCCATGTTGGAACCATTGATTTCATCTTAACCTCCAATTCTTTTCTTGCTAATTCCCTATAAGCTGCAGCTAACACCGCGGCTGCCGCAACAACAGATGGTCTACGATCAAGCAAATTGATTTCTGCAGAAAAGGAAAAGTTCCATACTTAATGAAAACCAAAGTTGTTTGATGTCAAATAAATAAAAAAACTGGAGACAAAGTGTTCCAAACTTCAGATTTACCTGTCACCAATGCCACAATCAGTTCCACAGATTTGGAAACTATTTTTCCTTTTTGGGTAAATTCACCACAGAATTTATTGGTAAAGTAATGAAGATAGGCAAAAGGGGTAGTTGATCCCATTCTCCATTCCAAAGTAGTTAATACCAATAACTCCATTCTTTGTATCACCTTATTTTCAAAAGGGTAATCTTCCACTGAAAAATCAGACAAAAGTGGCACTTTGCATTCCTCCATCTTTGCAGCCAATGATAAACACGCCACTGATAATAATCTAATAGCCCAAAATTGCCCATCCTGCATAAAGAAATCAATAAAGGAACAAGAACTTCCATTGAGCCATCATCGTTAATGCAATTAATCAAGAAAGATCATCATGCTTACATCAATGGATCTTTTGGAAAGAAACTTGTCAAAGTAAGTCACTGCAAGGTAAGCTGTATGGAATCTAAACCCAAAAGCGGCTCGTGCCTAGACGAGAAAAACAAAAGCTTTCAATTACCTGAACAAAAAAAAACAGAACAAGATTGAAAGAAGATCAAGGAAATAAACTTTCAATTACTGACATTGAGGATCCACCCTACGACACTGAATCGAGCGCGAGTTAACCATCCATGACTAGAATCCGAGCAATTAACGATGGAAGAAGCATAAAAATGATCACTTGTGCAAGCAAAATCACTACTACCACTCTCTCTTTCAATCAACGTCTCTGTATACTCAACATCTTCATCATCCGAAACAAAACATGGGCCTTCTCGATTATCCTCATACCCATTAAAGAAACAAGATTCATCTTCTTGGCACAAGAGACAAGAGCTGTCCAAATCACCCATCAGATAAAAAGAACAACCCACTTCTCACTTCTGCTATATTGCAAAGAAATCAGAACAGCAACCCAACAACCTTAATTAAAATCAAAATGGGAATTCATAGGAGCAATCAAATCAAAATTAAAACTTTTCATGGGATTCCGGAAATGTATGGAGAAGAGAGAGTGGAGATGAGATTGGTAAGTGAGGGGAGTGAGGTGGTTGCGGTTTTTGTGCCGCCAAAGTGAGGAGAGGGAAAGAAAGATACATATCAGGCGTTATATCGTTCAGCGGTTACGTACATATATGCTATGTATACGGTAGCGTCTTGAGCCTATAATCCCTCCGTATGTTTGGAGATTCTGGTATTGTATTATTTATTTCTTTCCTTTTTATAAGGTAAATGTTTCTTACTTTGAGAAAAATAAGGTAATGTTTCCAAAAGCTTAACTATTAGGTATTCTTATTTCTTTTCTCAAACTATTTTTCAGATATTCCTAGAGGCTAGAGGCATGGGAAAAGTTTAATGTTTATGTAGATGCGAATGTCGATATTAACGAGCTTATAGTGTAAAGATATTTTGTACGGAATAGAAAAAATTAGATTTGAATTTGAGTTCCCTTAATTTATCTGCTTAAAAAAAATTACCATAAATGTTAGTGTAATGTCGTAGTAGTTGAAAGGCAATATGTTACTATTTCAAAATCATTTAATTAAATTAATTTACACATTTCTTAAAAGTCTAGCCATGTAAATAAACAATATTATCAAAATAAAAATAAAAATAAATGAGGATTGAGGACACAAGATCCGAAGCCTGTACTCACACTCACTCTGTTTTTAATAGATTAATAATTTTGGAGTATATTATAAGTATATTTATGTTCTCAACAAAATTAATACGCATGCCAACTTATCAATAATGCCAGAGCTTTAGCAAAACATACATAAATAAGGAGATCTACCGAATTCTTGTCCTTCCATTCTCATATATATTAATTTCTTGGTAAACTAACATGTATATATACAGTATCCTATGTTATATAAATGTGGTGCTTCTTAACATGTATATTGTCACATACCAAAAAACCCTTAGACCCACACCTTTGTTGAGAGATTTTGTATTCGAGTTGTTTAGAATTTACGCAAATATTCTTGTATTCGAGTTTTAAAATAATAACTACTTTAAAATTTGCATAGCTTAGATTAGAAGCCAAAGGGTAAGAAAAAATTGAAAAAAAATACTAAAATATTAAGAGTGATGATGGGTTGGGTGTAAGTGTAAGGTGTTGTTATCACACGTGAATATAATAAGATAATTGCTAGGAGTAGGAGGAGCGTCTTCACGTGTGAAAGGCTGGGCCAGATTCCAGTCTGGTTTCTCTCTTTCCTCCTTTCTTGTGTGTTTTTATATTACAACACCAACAAACAAGACGCTCCTCTTCTATCCAAAACATATATATATATATATATATATATATATATATATATATATATATATATATATATAATATATGCTCCCATTCCTTATTGGGTTCTGAGTTGAAAATCGAATTAAATGATACATTAATTTTTTTTAAACAAATGCTATTTCGAATCTTAAATATTGAAATTTTGAAATACCAGTAAAAGATTTAAACCAATTGCGTTGCGCACTTCCTTATCTTCTATCCAAAGTTTACCACACAATATTTACACTATACTTTCGATTAGAAATATCATACTACTACATAATTAAATTAATAATATTAATATTTCTTATTTAATTTGCAACAGGTTCTATTCTAAAGAGATTATGTGATCTTTTAGGGTTCTAGCTAGCTCTTAGATGTTTGAGCTATTGACCAAAAACCTATACCTTTGAGTCTTTGACTACTCTGAAATCTCTGCAAAAACCAAGATTGGCCAGCAGCTGGCTTTGACTGATCAGTGTGTTTGTGAGTGAGTGTATTGTTGTCGAATTTGTCGATGAAATGAACATGTATATATCAATGAAATCCTAATTGATTTTAGCACATTTTAACATTAAAATACTATCTGATTGTTAATACACTCATTTTATTTTTATATATAAATGTTCGTTTTTAAACCAATTCGTGATGGTTCATATTGCGCCTTTTCTTTTCTTTCTTCAAAAAAAAAAAGTTGCTCCAGCTATGTGCAAATTGCATTAGTAGTAAGTGGAGAAAATCATGGGTTTTCTATGTACTGACTAGAGAGGATCATCACCTTAGCATATCCAATTCCTGTTGGGAATCATATTGGTATTACACTATTAGTGGGACATTGAGAATGTTTCATATTCATATTACACTCTTTGTTTCTTGACTGTTATTTTAATTGAGATAAATTCGTTCGAGTACTATTAGGTTTTTAAAGAGTATCAATGGTATTAATTGATACTTGCACGTAACTCGTGGTACAATGAATAAAAGTTTATTAAACGGAGAATGTATGTTTAAAGTATACGGATTATGATTTTTTTCAGTATAAAAAGTGAACTTAATGAATAGAAAAATACGAAAATTTGAAAAGACTGGACACAAAAATTCCTTGTTACAGAGAAAAGTCTGAAAGTATTATTTATGGGCTTGGGCCTTACATGGGCTTGGGCCTTACATGGGCTTTCCTCGGATTCCCTTATCTGAAGTATGTAGCTAAAGTAAGGCATGTTATTAGGTGGGTCATGGGCCAATGACATGTTTCCAAAAAGCCTAAAGACATCTTCTTTTTCAAGTGAAGAAAAACCCAAAGACATGCATTGGCACAACTCGTTGCAAAGAAACAATTAGCAACCTATTCTTGTAACAAAATAGTTATGAGTTCTACAACTTCGCATATCCGTCTGATGGATGTCTTCGTATTATTAATCATCGCTAGCTTTTTTCTTACGACCTTCGCAGCGCCGTCCGAGAGAGAAGATGATGTAGTGAAGATCAATATTGATACTTTTCTGAATAACAATAAAGATGTACTCAGTGTCGATACCGTCAATGCTCTTATGAAGAGCAATAATCTCGATACTCAAATCCATTGAATCCATTGCCAGGAACAAGAAGATTGTATCAACTTCCCAGCTAGAAGAGACACTAGCATTAATCCGGCCAGATGACGAAGGACGTTTTGACAATTGTGTAGAAACTTGTTTTTTTCTGGGCATGCTTGACATCGTTTTTAGGATGCGAGTGCATAAAAGTAATTTGCGGAAAAAGATGAGAAGATCTCATTCAGGTGCTGTAGTTTCTAAGATTCGAAACCTTAATCATCTTTTAAGAAAATTCCTAGTATCTCACTGGCTCGCGTAATCCTAGCGGTTTGAATAGTGTGCATGTATTTTTGTTCTTCCATGTTTGAGCTAATGATATTATGATTTTTTTTAAAGTAATCTTATTGTAGATAAATGAACATGATTCTTTCTTTTTATGTATAATTATTATTGCCGATTGAAAGAGGTGGGAAGAGGTGTAGGGGAAGTCTTCAAATACGACTTTAACTCAAGATGCAAATCTGTGTAGACTAATTTTAAAGAGAGAGACATCATCTAGCCCTTAATCAAGTTCAGCCAAACAAATCATATAATAGAAATGAACATCGAACTGCAATTTTATTTTTAATTTTTGGTCAAAAAAACTGAGAAAGTTTAAAATATTAAGACCCTGCATTAATCAAGTTCTAAAGTTCCAATATTGGGATTAAAAGAAAACTATGTTAAGAAAATTATCTTTTTTAAAGATCGAAATAAAATTAGTTTAAGTAGAGAGAAGAGCCAAATCAAAAATGTTAAAGACTTGATTTATAACTTCAATTATTAAGCACCTAGTCCAGCCCGTATAGTACAATAAGATGGGCCGATTACTGAATGAGGCCCAATAAACTTTATAACCATTGTAAACACGCTCAACCGCGCAGAGGCATGCTATCTGAGGCAAGTAGTTTTTGTCCTGTTTGTGCAAATGAGATTTGAGACAGCCAATCATATGGCGGTGCACTGTTTGGTTCCTACCTCATTTTGGGATTTCTTTTTCAAATGGTGGGAAGTGATGATGCTTTTGCCGTATGATATTCAGGACTTATGCATGACTTGGCCTTATTTGACTTGGCATCATGGTAAGTTTCAAAAACATGTGTGGCGAATGCTTCTTTACGCCATTATTTGGTCCATATGATTCGAACAGAATCGAGTGGTGATAGATCATGTGCAGTTTGGCACGGTGCGGGTTATGGGTTTGGAAGCCAGATTTCCCTTACTCGAATTAAAAGTTTCATTATACTTGTATTTAGTCATACTTGAATTAATGTACAGTGATTTTAGTGGTTTGGCTAATGAATCGGCTTGTGGTTCCGTGTCCTTTCGCTTGGGCCTAGCGTAGGTTCCCTAAGACTTGTCATGTTTAAGGATCGGTCTTAATTCACGAGCCTCATCATCAGCCTTACAAATCCAACCCTATCATATTCGCGTATCCAAAATTCACAACATCTTCATATATAACACCAGCAACACCGCTTTACACGTGTGAGTTCGGGTTGATGTATCATCTTATGAATCTTATTCTTGGTGGAATGAAATTTAATAAGTCTTTTTTATTCCATTAGTGTGAACACTGAACAGGGACGCAGCCAGACAAAAAAGGTTTGGGAGTCGAGGTGAGGGGTGGAGCTACACAAAAAAAAATTAGGGTCCATATTTTACAATATAGAAAACTTGCATTATATATATATATATATATATATATATATATATATATATATATATATATATATATATATATATATATATATATATATATTATACATATATTCTAATATAAAAAATGACATAAGTAGAATGTCTAGCAACTATTTTAGAAAATTATTAAAGTTAATAAAACATGTGTAAGAAGTTTGATTTATTTGTCATTAATATTAGAAAAATACATAACTTGAAATTTAAATCATTCCTAAACCAACTAGATTTTATGGGCCAAATATAGAATTTTAGGATAAATAAAATTATGACTAATTATCGTTACCGAGACCCAGACCGCCCTAGTTACAAAGTACGCTCTTGTTTATTTTGTATACTTAATTTTGGGTTTTCTTTGGCCTGGACCTTTATTTGCCTACCTTCTGCGAATCGACGTGTCATTTTTATGGGTAAGAATTTGGATTTCTTTTTCTATGGTAGAAATTGATGTCTTTTTTTAAGGTATAGATTGAGACATTAATAATTATAATAATACATTTAGATTGACACCATGCATGCCTTTGAAGCATGAGCAGAGTTGTCACCAATCACCTTGTTTTTGTTGTAGAAGTTGTTGAGTGTTTACAATGGTCACTTCCCATCCCAGATCAAATGTATCATGATTGTTAATAGTTATTAGTAACATACATGTCACTCTAAAGTCTCCTTTTCTAGTATTGAAGCACTATTCTGTTTTTACACCATGGTTTGGCAGATTTAAAAAATTTGTTAAAAAGAATTATTAAAAGATGTCTGCTCAGGCTATTGTATTTAGAAAGGGATGTTCATTGGAAGCCATGTAATTTTAATTACTACTGCTTGTTTCTTGCTTGGCACATTTTTTGCTGTGATCAGTGTTGTTGTGCCTATTGCTTGGTAACAATTATTTTTTAGAATAAACATGCTAGCTCACCCGGTTAAAAATTGATTAGAGAAATATTGCTATATTAATTATATGTTTGCCTACTATATATTGCTATTTGTTACATATAATCTGAGCATTTCAAATGATATGGTAATACTTTTGTACTGTAATTGCAGTGATGGCTCGATTACCTTTGTAAAAAAAAAATTCAGATTCTTGCAATAATTTTGATAGAAGAACTAGAAATATTAGAGGACTATTATTATTGCATACTATTGCTATTAGTTTTATTGCTTAAGAATCAGAGAAGACCAAGTATTGCTTTTGGTAGGGGAACCTTAGCTAGACATCACATACGAGAATTAAATTTGTGTGAAATTGCATTCAAAAGTGATAAAGGGAGTGTGGAAAATGTACGTATGGATAGGAGAGCATTTATGAAATTATGTCATGAGACAAAAAATATGGGCATACAAGAGATGGTTGCTTGCTTTTTATATATGCTCGCTCACAATGAGAAGAATAGAGTAGTTTAGCGTCAATTTCAAAGGTATAGAGAGACAATTAGCAGAAAATTTTATTTTGTCCTTAATGCCATGTTAGGTCTACATAAGAAGCTACTAAAGAAACCAGAGCCTGTCCTTAAGGATTCAACAGATAGCAAATGGAAATGGTTTAATGTATTGATTAGATTTAATAATAACCTTCTTTTTAAGAAAAAAATGAGTGATTGAAATTATCTGACACATTCTTGTTGTTTGTTGAAAAAGGATTGCTTAGGTGCTTTAGATGGAATGTATATTGATGTCATGGTAGATGAAACTGAGAAACTTAGATATAGATCAAGGAAGGGTAATATATGTACTAATGTCCTAGGTGTATGTTCACAAGACATGTAAATTATTTATGTTCTACTATGATGGAAAGGCTCTGCCCAAGATTCTAGAATATTACGAAGTGCTATTTCAAGGAGAAATGGGTTAAAAGTCCCGAAAGGTAATATTAGTATGCTCATGAAATAGTTTATGCGTCTCTTAAATGTATACCATTTTAGGATAATAAAATCAAATCTAATTTTTATAGGTTATTACTATCTTTGTGATGCAGGGTATTGATAGAGCGTTTTATGTCCATAATTCTTCCCTCTTTTGTAGCCCTTTTTGGATCTTGATGCTACTGATTAGCCTCTATTTCTTTACTTATTGCAGATTCAGGCTTTAGGAGAGGAAATTCCAGAAAGATGCATTTTTTCCTGGATTTTGGAGTGTTTCGAGCGTCTTGGCCAAGCTGCTGATCGCTCGCTTGCCAGCTGTAGAAAATGGAAAGTTTGGAAAAGGAAAATTAATAAATCCGACTTATTCTTCGACTTCCCCTCCGTGTTTCCAGCTCAGCAGAGGCATAATTAAAGAGGCCTAGTTCTATCAGACTTAGGACTTAGGATTTCTATTTTCTATTTTCTATAAATACTTTTAGTTAATTAGGGTTTCAGAACACCTACCACCACGTCCTCCTTTTGGAGAGAGCAGCCGCCACCATACTTTTCTCCCACATTCGCGAGGCTCTCTCTTCCGCCTCTCTCTCTCTTCTTCTTCTTCCGCCTCTCTTTTCTCCCAGACTTTTTTCAGCAGCTTTGTAATAAACCGGAGCTTTGCTCCGGCCGGTAACATTTAATACCATTTCGTATTTTCTTCTTTTTATTTATTTGTTTTACTTTTTATGAGTAGCTAAATATCTTGTTCTTGGTAGGAATCATCGAAGGTTGCTTAGAAACGTCATGAGGTCGAATTGATATTAATATACCACTGGTTTGTATTTATTTGTTTAACGAATTCTTGTCAAATCTACTAGGATTGTTTCTAGTCTGGCCAACTAGCTGCTAGACCTAGCCGATTAAAGTCATCTCTGTTGTTATAACTAACGCGAAGCTGCAGGGTAAAGTAGACAACCACACTGGTCCTGACTGGAAACCTGGTATCCCCCAGTTGGGTTAAACGAGTAATTAGGGTAGTGCCTCGAGCGTACTGAGTGTCTCGCCCTAGACGTGTCTTACCTCCTCTTCATGGGCATCCGAGTATTGTCTCCATAAGCGTACCTTGGAGGACGGCGGACTGTCAAGGTTATCCCATAAGCGTACCTTGGGGTAGCTTTTATTATGAAGGTAAGCAGGGGATCTAAGCGTACCTGGTCCCTATAGCGCGTCTACCAGCCAGGGGTAGAAGATCCTTGCACCGATGACTGGCCAACCATAAATGCAACCGGAGATATATTTCTACCGAGGACCCTTTCTCTATTGATTTCTTACTTATTTTATTACTGTCTGTTATTAATTCCTTAGTTTATAATTAGATTAATCAACATTCTCAAAACCCCCCATTTTGTTACTGTCTCGTCCTGTTTGCCCTAGCCACACACGAAAGTCAGCGTCTACTCTTAGTCCCTGTGTTCGACCCCGCTGCCACTATATACAATTTATTGTGCATTTGATAGCAGGTTTTTATTATTATATTTGTATGTACTTCGACAACACATCAAAATGGCGCCGTTGCCGGGGACTAACGGTACTGATTTCTTTCTTTTGTTTGCGTGAGCAGGACATCTAGACCAGATCCTACAATTCCAACTCGCTTCTGCGTCCAGACCTAGACGCTGAAAACATCATCACCACCCCCCAAATTCCCCAACATGGCCAACGCCGAAGACATTCGTGCTGCTTCTATAAAACGACAACTCGCCACCATCACTGGTATGGTCCAAGCTTCTATAAGACAACCTGTCCAGGGCAAGACACACGGATTTCACAACTTTACCAACCATCCGACTAACGCATACCCATATGCCCCTAATGAATTCCAAGTTAATGCGGTTGGTAATTATAACGGAGTTCCCTGGCAGTTTGATCCTTATACCAACAATTATGACCAAGGACAACATCATCCTTACCAAAGTTGGTACAACAATCCGCCACCGTCTTGGCCTAGCCAGTCACCGCAGCAGTACGTGTACCCCAATCAACAACACCAATATCAAGCTCCACAGTACCAAGCTCCACAAGGACAGATGGGACCCCCTCCCCCAGATGCTGAGGAGCTTAGCTTGCGACATCTTCTTGTTGAAATGAACAAAAAATTCGAAACCCTATCCGCAGAAATGAAGGAGATACAGAACCAAAGATGCCTGCCACCTGAACCAGAACTCAACCCGCAATATACTGTCTGCGCCATGACACTTCGAAGTGGTACAGAAATACCTGACTGAGAACTCTAAATTCTCTGAAGACTACATCATTAAGGTACTTGAACCTCCGTTTCCACACAGGTTAGTCAAAAAGAAAAAGGATGGGGAGGATCGTGAAATTTTTGACATGTTTAGTAAAGTCCAAGTCAATATTCCTTTGCTGCAGGCTATTAAAAATATTCCTCGCTATGCTAAAATTTTGAAAAATTGGTGTGCTAACAAATGTAACATGGTAGGTGTGAAACAAATTAGCATAAGTGGGAACGCCTCAACCACGATCCAACAAAAGCTTCCACCCAAGTGCAAGGACAAAGGTATGCTCTCCCTTCTATGTAAAATCGATACTACTGACATTGGTAGAGCTTTATGCGATTCTGGTGCAGGTATCAACGTCTTGCCCTTGACGATATACAACAGTCTTGACCTTGGACCTCTCTACCCCACCAAGACCACGATCCAACTAGCGGACCGATCTGTTATCCTACCCGAGGGTGTTATTGAAGATGTCTTGGTCCAAGTTGGGGATTTCATCTATCCAGCTGACTTTTACGTGATCGATATGGGAGACGACCGATCCGCCAAGGCCTCCGATATGCTGCTTGGACGACCCTTCCTCCGCACCGCAAGAGCAAAGATTGATGTCCATGACGCCTCCATCACTATTGAATTTGACTGTGAAACTATCAAGTTCAATATGCCTGATGATATGAGACACCCCACCGGTTTCTCTAGCGTAAACTTGGTTGACATTGTTGCCCCTGTTGTTACTAATATTTCTGAACTTGCTACTGATGATTCTTTGCAGCTTGCCTTAGACAGGAGTATCCCACCCAGCACTGGACCCCTTGGCCTTGACGCTTGCGACTCCACTTGAGTTGCATGAAGTCGTCACTGATTTGGAAGAGCATTCTGTTACCCCTTCTTCTCCTATTATTTCTCCTCTTCCCGTTGATCACACTAAGCTTCCACCATCTCTTTTGCAGGACCCAAAGTCAGAGTTGAACAACTCGCCCTCGCACCTCAAGTACGCCTACCTTTGCGAGCATGATACATTTCCGGTGATCATCTCTAGCGAGCTCGATCCTGCTACGGAGCGCGAACTGGTGTCCACACTCAAAGGATACCGCGAGGCCCTTAGGTGGACGAACATCGACGTCAAACAACTTGCCCCAGCCTTTTGCATTCTGCAATCAGCTCCAATACCCTTCGTACCCACTCCCGCTGTCCCTGACACCATGACAGTGACTCCAATCGTCACCACGACTGCTCCCATCGCCACAATGACCCCTGCCCCTACTGCTGCCGCCACTGCCGCGACCAGCAAGGGCAAGACCCAGAATGCCCACCTAGCTTTGTGGACTGCTAACGACACGGCCAAAACAGTAGCTCATCACGATAAGTTGCTCTGTCCTAAGACCTTTGAAACTGGACAGAAAGTTATACTTTACAATTCTCGTCTTAGGCTCTTTTCCAGCAAATCGCAGTCTCGGTGGACCGACCCTTACCTTGTCACACAGGTGTATGATCCTGGTGTAGTTGCTATTCAGAGTATGGACACAGGCATCATTTTTCACGTGCATGACCACAGATTGAAGCTGTTCCACGAGGGTTTCCATCCCCCCATGGCGGAACCACCTGACCTGAACTGATCAATGCAGCCAACGTCTAGGCCGAGACGTTAACTGAGGTGCTTCGTGGGAGGCAACCCACGTTTCTTCCATCTTTTCTCTTTATTTTATCTTTATTATTATTTTCTTTTCATATGCCCTTGTTTAAGTTCCCTCTTCGCATTAAGGACAATGCGTTGCTTAAGTGTGGGGAGGGACACTTATGTGTTTGTTTTGTGTGTTTATTTTAGGCAATCTTTTCTACTTTTTAGGATTTTGTGAACTTTGGTTTTCTTAATTACCTTTTGCTAAGCTTACACTACCCCTGTTTTTAAAACTCACTTTTGATGGAATGCACAGAGTAGGCCCACTTCACATAGAATCTTCACCCACTGCACCAAAACCACTTGCACACCATACTGCCTGTTAGCTCTTATGACTACGTCTTGCCCTAGCTACTTGCAATCAATGTATTTTTCTCCCGTGAGTGTTTTGAGCTTCCATGCCGCATTTTATTTCTGAGTGGATGCATGATTTGTGTGCTGGCCGAATTTGCATGAGACCCCTTGGGTATAGACATGATTAGACATGGGAATGCGATGATATGATTAGGACCTTGCACTTTTCTTTGTTATCTTTTTTCTTGCTTTTTATCTCCTTACCCATACTGCTCACCCCTTTCTTTCACCACCCTTCTAACTGCTTGAGCCATTCCTTTCTTTTCTTAGCAGGTGAGAGATGCCTCTGGCAGTGGTAAGGTGGGATAGAGAAAATCAACATCTTCGATGTGGGGGTATTGAGCTACTTGACCGAGACACTGAAAGCGGATCAGAAGCTGAAAATAGAAAAAAGTTGCAGAGATTTGAGCTATGAATGTTTAACTGCTACATCGAGATGTTGAAAGCAGTTATATGGCAACTACCACAGAGCGCATCAGAGAGACAAAAGCTCTAGTGTGGGGATTCCTGACGACTCGGCTTAGATATTCAAAAGCAAATCAAAGCATTCCAGTAAGCAATATGGAAACCTACTGCTAGGTCGAGCCGTTCACATCATATACGTACTGAAGATCAGACGCCCAAGGAAAATTTTGATGCTCCAGCTCAACAATTCAGAATATCATGTACGCTCCCTTTTGCTCAAAATCAAAAAAAAAAAAGAAAAAAAAAACAAAAGAAAAAAATTGAATAAAATGTTTGAGCAAGAGAGGAGTACAAATCAGAACTAGAGCAGAGCACTTCAAAGATCAGAAGACCGACGACCCTGTCCTACAGAAGATGATACCCCCACTCTCCATCAGCGTTCTCTGTCTTGCCCGTGCCACTGCCATCAGGGGGTCTTTCTCACCAACTTGCATTTTTTCAGATAAGAAACTTCTATCCTTCCTTCTCTCTACTTTGAACCCCCTTCTGCAACATATTATTTTTTGCTTTACCCTTGCAAAGTCTCTATGATCATATGATTGCCCATGCGTATGTTCTTTGTACTCGGGTCGTTATTGCAAATTTAGTTTTGTGCATGATCATTAGCATTGATGAGTGATAAACACCTAACTCTGTTTCTGAGCACGAGTGATAAACACCATATCTTGTGAGGATTGCTTGTAGCAGGCTGATGTAGGAAAGTTACTCTTCTGGTTTCGTTATTCCTTAAGAGTAGTGCAGAGTTCATCTAGGAAGGAGGGTGGCGTACTGCTCGGTCGAGGCGTAAGTGGTGGCGTAAGTAACTCTGTGCATTGTGGATTGAGGTAGTGTGTTCCTGATGAGGTGATGCTTTCTGATTTTAATGCTCGAGGGCGAGCATCAGGGTAGTGTGGGGATGTTTGATAGAGCGTTTTATGTCCATAATTCTTCCCTCTTTTGTAGCCCTTTTTGGATCTTGATGCTACTGATTAGCCTCTATTTCTTTACTTATTGCAGATTCAGGCTTTAGGAGAGGAAATTCCAGAAAGATGCATTTTTTCCTGGATTTTGGAGTGTTTCGAGCGTCTTGGCCAAGCTGCTGATCGCTCGCTTGCCAGCTGTAGAAAATGGAAAGTTTGGAAAAGGAAAATTAATAAATCCGACTTATTCTCCGACTTCCCCTCCGTGTTTCCAGCTCAGCAGAGGCATAATTAAGGAGGCCTAGTTCTATCAGACTTAGGACTTAGGATTTCTATTTTCTATTTTCTATAAATACTTTTAGTTAATTAGGGTTTCAGAACACCTACCACCACGTCCTCCTTTTGGAGAGAGCAGCCGCCACCATACTTTTCTCCCACATTCGCGAGGCTCTCTCTTCCGCCTCTCTCTCTCTTCTTCTTCTTCCGCCTCTCTTTTCTCCCAGACTTTTTCCAGCAGCTTTGTAATAAACCGGAGCTTTGCTCCGGCCGGTAACATTTAATACCATTTCATATTTTCTTCTTTTTATTTATTTGTTTTACTTTTTATGAGTAGCTAAATATCTTGTTCTTGGTAGGAATCATCGAAGGTTGCTTAGGAACGCCATGAGGTCGAATTGATATTAATATACCACTGGTTTGTATTTATTTGTTTAACGAATTCTTGTCAAATCTACTAGGGTTGTTTCTAGTCTGGCCAACTAGCTGCTAGACCTAGCCGATTAAAGTCATCTCTGTTGTTATAACTAACGCGAAGCTGCAGGGTAAAGTAGACAACCACACTGGTCCTGACTGGAAACCTGGTATCCCCCAGTTGGGTTAAACGAGTAATTAGGGTAGTGCCTCGAGCGTACTGAGTGTCTTGCCCTAGACGTGTCTTACCTCCTCTTCATGGGCATCCGAGTATTGTCTCCATAAGCGTACCTTGGAGGATGGCGAACTGTCAAGGTTATCCCATAAGCGTACCTTGGGGTAGCTTTTATTACGAAGGTAAGCAGGGGACCTAAGCGTACCTAGTCCCTATAGCGCGTCTACCAGCCAGGGGTAGAAGATCCTTGCACCGATGACTGGCCAACCATAAATGCAACCGGAGATATATTTCTACCGAGGACCCTTTCTCTATTGATTTCTTACTTATTTTATTACTGTCTGTTATTAATTCCTTAGTTTATAATTAGATTAATCAACACTCTCAAAACCCCCCATTTTGTTACTGTCTCGGCCTGTTTGCCCTAGCCACACACGAAAGTCAGCGTCTACTCTTAGTCCCTGTGTTCGACCCTGCTGCCACTATATACAATTTATTGTGCATTTAATAGCAGGTTTTTATTATTATATTTGTATGTGCTTCGACAACACATCGGGTATACAAATGGTGAAGGATTTTTAGCCTCTTTTAGAGGACAAAGGTACCATCTCAATGAATGGCGACAAGGGAATCAATCTACTACACCACAAGAATTCTTTAACATGAAGCACTCTCGGGCTAGGAATGTTATAGAGCGGTATTTTGGTCTTCTTAAAAATAGATGACGCATCTTACAAGATCGTTCACATTATCCTCTGAAAATCAAATGTCAAATTATAAGAGCTTGTTGTATCTTCAAAATTACATTAGACAAGAGATGAGTATAGACCATATGGAAGCCATGGTTGATGATAATTATACACAAGAAGTAGATGATTCTAGTGTCATAATTACATATTTAGAAGCCAGTGATGCTTGAAGTTTATGGAGGGAGAACAAAGCCACTAAAATGTTCAATAATTGGATGGCCTCAAAACAATCTTAGAATATAATCAACATTTTATAAGTAGCGTAGGAAGATGACAATTGTACTTTATTTTATTCGTCACATTATAAAAGACTAATTTATTCTTGATCTTGTCGTGTGAAAAAATTGTGAACTATTTATATTGATAGTTTATGAGATGATATTATGTCGTGTTCTTATGCTTAATAGTTATGATATATTATATTATTGCATTTCTGACATTATAGGAATGGAACCCTCCAATATCGGTAATAAATCAAAGAAACAAAAAACCACTAATCATCATCGTCAATGGTCAGCAAAAGAAGATGAAAAACTTGTCGAATGTTTGGTTTAATTGAAGGACAATATTAGTTGGAGAGGTGATGGTATTAATTTCAGATCAGGTTATCTTAAGGAGATTGAGAAAATGTTTGAGGCAAAGCTGCTTGGTTGTGGTCTTAAGTCTACCCCGCATATTGAATCTAGAGTGAAGACGTTACGAAAATAATATTTTTCAATTGCTAAAATGTTAAGACCAAATTGCAGTGGGTTTGGATGGGATGACAAGGATAAAGGTAATATACAAATGCATACGATCATT
Organism: Viola odorata; assembly: GCA_963691705.1. Taxonomy (NCBI): domain Eukaryota; kingdom Viridiplantae; phylum Streptophyta; class Magnoliopsida; order Malpighiales; family Violaceae; genus Viola; species Viola odorata. The sequence goes on from OY829540.1 coordinate 64,069,234, forward strand.
CTATTTTTTTCTAGGATGATGAGAAATTAATTTTTATTTTTATTTTTCTTTTGTGTACAGGGGCATAGAGATGCAACTGGTATGAGAAACAAGTCTTTATCCATTATGATAGTTTAGCTATTGTCTATGGAAAAGATAGAGCAAATGGAGAAGGTGCAGCTGGGGGACCTGAAGAATGGTAGAAGAAATTGACAAAGATGAACAAGAAATTAATGATGATAAAGATATCGATGAAGTTATGAAAGTTGAACTATCGAGCAACAATGACATTCCACTAGGCTTCCAACCACCAAATTTGACTAAAGCAAGCAAAAAAGGTGACAAAAAAATCAAAAAGTAATGACAATTTACTTGAATCTGTGCTGAAAGAATTTGGAAATATTGGGAATTCTTACAAAGAATCCAGGAATGATATTAGGGAGATTGCAACATTTTTCTAAAAGGAGACTGAGAACAGTGAAAGAAAAATGATGTTGTTTCAAGAGATCATGAAGATAGATGGATTGTCGGAAGAAGAGATGATGGATGCTAGGGAGTTGATCATGAAAGATAGTCACAAGCTTGATTTTTTCTTTGCGTTACTAGAAAAATTCAGGAAAGGATATGTCGTCAAACAACTTAAAGAACTACATGTCGGATATAGGCCAACATTTGATTTCGATCCACAAGATGACTAATCAATTGGATGAAGTAGATCATATTATCGTACTTTAGATTTTAAAGACTTGTCTATTGTTGCAGTTATATTTTTTTGCATTGCTAGAATAATATGTGTCATACTTTGCTATAATTTTCAAGGACTCTAATACGAAGGTTATGTCATTTGTCATGTTCTTTAACCTGCCAAAAATAATAGTCATAAAACAATTAAATAAAGAGAAAGTCTAACGTGTTTAAAGGAAACTGTATAGCACAGTATATATAGAAAAAAATAATTAGACACCTAACAAGATAACAAAGACACAAATATAGAAAAAGATAAAGTAATCATTTTTTTGTTGTTGGAGGATTCACAAGTACAAAACAAACACAATAATGTTACTTTCCCGGAAATCTTAAATCCCAACCAAACACAAAAAACTAACGTTCTCTTCAATCAATCTCCCGGGAGAGTGATTTTAAGGGAGAAAGTAACATTCCGTGAACCAAACGCTACCTAAATGATTAAAATGGGTGTTTTTAAAAACTTTAGGGTGGGTCGAGGCCACTCTTAACCTTCCTGCCTCCGCCCTAAGTACGGATAAGTAGTAGTGTGGGTACAAATATGACCTAATGTAAAATAAGTGGATATAATATGAGTATAAATATGATAAAAATTAATTGATGTGCGCGGATATAATTTAGGTGAATGAATTATTTGGAGAAAAATAATAATAAATGTACGTAGTACTCCCTCCGGAACTTTTTAAGTGTCTTTCTAACTTTGGGCACACATATTAAGGAGAGCTTGATGACTCACTTTTGAGACGATTTTACCCTTTATTTTTTTTCGAATTTACCGGCATACCATTCATGTAAAGACAAAAAATAGTGGGATAAGAAAAGAAAAAATATGGGCATAATAGTTATCTCACCACTTAAAAAGCTAGAAATACAAATAATAGTATGATTTTTCAAAAAAACTAGAAAGACACTTAAAAAGTTCGAGAGGGAGTACTTTTTTCCATCAAAGGGTCTTTATGTCTATGATTTGCATACGCAGGTTAATAGTACTAAAGAGTAAAGAGTGGCCAACTTGTTCATTTGTTGCAGTTGTCGGGGCCTTACTCCACCGTTCATCGTTGATTGTGGGGCATCCATTGACAAGTACCGATTCTATTCATAACCTTGGACTCACTCTCTTTCTCTAATTTCCACCGTTCCTTTAGAAATGCACCGTTGATGTTAGTGTCAGGTGATAGCTTTTGAATTTTAGCAACCTCATTATTTTGGGTCGACAGAAGATAAATTTCATCTAGTTATCTTTAAGTTGCGATGAAATAGTTAAATAATTCTATTTGGGTTAATTTTTTATATGTACCTTTCTTCATTTCTATCTTACCATCACTAAATTGTGAAATAACTATTTTTGGTTAATTGTTAAATCTTAACTCGAAATTTGAATTAAAAATAAATGAATATTTACTATTTAATACGATAAATAGAAGAAAAAAAGAAGAAAAAAAAGTTAAAATAGGTAAAATCATCATTATTCATTATCATCATATGATTCACGCCGTACGTGTAATCCACATCCGAACAAAAGAGGATTACCTTTAATTTCGATCATGATCAAGACATTTTAAAACTAAATAAATATTTTATTTGACAGTTGTTTGCTGATTTAGACACAAATCTATTCCTATGTGTCCATGAGTCAGCTACGTGAGCGGAAAAAAGGAACAATTCTTTTCTGGATGTATAATTATTTTTAGTCCCTATATTTGTAAAATTATCTTAATTGAGTCCTTGCATAAAGCAAAAAAAAACACAAATTGCTTATTGTGGCTTGCAAAATTAGTTCCACCCGAACACCAAATCAAATGAATAAGAGAGTCCAGGGTTTTAAGGTTTTTTTCCTAATTTGCAAAATATGAGGGTATTAGGGGTTAATTGGTTCGGTCCTATAAGCAATTCATGAGTTTCTCAGTCGAATCGATCGGAATAAGACGAGTTTAACCGCATTGCAAGTAATCTTATATAAAACATTTAATTTTGAGAACAAATTTTTTCTTTAAAATGTGGAAAATACGTTAGGTTATTTTGAATTTTTAAAATATAGTGCCACCTAAAATAATACTTTTTAAATTTATTTTTTACTTTTTAATTACATCCAATTAATCAGTAAGGCTTTAAGTGAATCAAAGTAAATAAACAGAAGGTGTAGTTTAGAATTTCCTTTAAAGAGGGACTTAGTTGGAGTTTTTTCACAAACTTAGAGACTAAATTAACGATTTTCTTGACAAAAATAAATCTGTAACAATTCTCATTGATTATAGTATTTTCCTAACAGACATTTTAATGGCAGCCAAGGACTGACAGGTAAGCATTCAAATTGTTTAGTGATGGAAGAGAGATTTTTTGGGGTCTGCATTGCATGTCTGTATAAACACAGCTATAAAAAGTAGTTGAACGTATTATATAATTGATCATCTTGTCAAGCTTGTCATTTCCTGAGAATGAAGATAGAAATTAAGGAGAGATCTCTGTCACCTTAACCCATAAAACCCACAAGAGTTTTCTATTGGTTTTGGTTCAAGAGATCTTTCTGCTCTGTTCTGTTCTTTGATCTTCTTCTTTCTCATATTGAAATTAGACAGACAAAAGAAAAGGAATAAAATGTGGTGATTTTTGCACAAGCTGGTTTTCTGGTGGATTGAGACAGGAATCAAGTAATAATTCCTCAATTGGCTGTTTGGTTTCTCTTCAATTAGAAGGATTAAACAAGGTATGGTGTCTCTCTTATTGATTTTGTTGGTAATTTGTCATGATCATGCCTCAATTTGATAAATTTGTATGATATATTAGCTTTGTTCTAATTGGGCCCGATCATGTTCACACGAGATTAGTCTCTTGCCGGATGGGGAAAAACTATTCAGGGAGAGATCGATAAAAAGAGGGGACAAATACTACGAGAAACCGGATTTTTTTTGTTTGTTTTAGAGTTAACGGATGAAAATGATGGGAATTTTGAGGTGTTAGGTCTTTCATTAGGGGATTCTTAAGGTTAAGGATTTTAAAAGATTATGCATTTTGTTGATTTGTGTAACATTTCTGTAATGGTAGTTGATCACTAGGACTGGTCATGTCATTTTGCTTATGTTATTTGTGAATTTAGAATGTCCTAGTAAGCTTAGATTAGGATCTGTCCCATTATTGTATATCTTGGTATTATTTACCAGTTTCGCTGCTTAGGATATATACCAGAAAACAACAGATATACCAATCAAGTCTGTTAATTTCATACTATTGTACACGTTTTCTGTTGTTCCATGATCTCTCATGAACATTGAAGAGGTTAGATATCATTATTTAACTTGATCCACAGGCGCGGAGCATCCAGCTACCGTACGATGCTGAGGGTAGAAGATATCCATGAGGAATCTCTCCTTGTTTCCAATGAATCTACACCACCAACACCACCTCCATTGCCTGGTCCAGTAACAAGCAGTTGCTATCCGAAGCGTTTACCGATTGGGCGCAGCTCAACGTTAAGAGGACACAGCATTGTCTCTACTGCAACAAAGGATTTGTGGGAACGCCTATTTGATGAAGGGTATAGAGCGGATGTTACCATTAACACAGACAATGGTGGCTCCCTCTACGGACATGCCAACATTCTTGTAAGCCCATTCTCCATTCTCGACCCCCTAATAGAGATTAAGAAGCGGACCTGTACGATCGATAGGGTGGTTTTGTTCCAACACTAAGTTGTTTAGGGTAAGTTTTAAGTATCTGTTAAATTAGGAAGATGTCTTACTCTTGAGCATCTTTTGAATGTTGTCTTTAGGGGATGGCTTCTTCTGTGATGAAAGGCATGCTAAAGCAAGCTAAAGGCCTTCGTCGACAACGATCAATCTCAATCCATGGCGTTCCCCACGATGCTGTTCGAGTTTTTATTCGGTTCTTGTACTCTTCATGGTACCAATTCTTCCCTAATTGATGCCTATTTCATGACAAAAAATGAAGGCAAACTTTGCTTACAATTTGAAATGTCCAGCATTCTACATTTTGAACTTACCTGTTTTCAGTGGTCTTGTGCTGACTGTTACTTCTGGTGTTTGTGGCAGTTATGAGAAAAATGAAATGGAGGAATTTGTCCTGCATTTGATGGTGCTCTCTCATGTGTTTGTTGTTCCAGCGTTGAAGCAATTATGCGTGCATCAGTTGGAGCACGGTTTTCTCACCACAGAGAATGTAGTTGACATCTTTCAGCTTTCATTACTGTGTGATGCTCCTCGGCTTAGCCATATCTGTTACCGAATGATCTTGAAGAACTTCGAGGAAGTTACAGCTACAGAAGGGTGGAAAGTGATGAGGCGCAGCCACCCAGGTCTCGAGCGAGAAATTCTGGAATCCGTAACTGAGGAAGACAATGTAGATATACATTTGTTTTGTTGTTTTGATTTCTTAGCACACGGGCATCTTGTAACAACTTCTTGATGTAAAATGTGTTGAATGATTCTCTAGATGCAAAAAGCGAGGATCAGAAAATCGAAGGAGAAGAAGATTTATCTGCAATTGTACGAGGCGATGGAAGCTCTAGTTCATATATGCAGAGACGGGTGCCAGACAATTGGACCGCAAGATAAAGATTTCAAAGAAAATCAAGCACCTTGCAATTACTCAGCCTGCAAGGGACTTGAATTGCTTGTCCGTCATTTCGCTGGTTGCAAATTGAGAGTACCCGGCGGTTGCATCCAGTGCAAGAGAATGTGGCAACTGTTGGAGCTACACTCCCGTCTCTGCGCTGACTCGGTTGCATGCAGGGTTCCTTTGTGCAGGTATGCATACAGTTTTCTTTTAAATTATAAGGGACTTGTTTACACTTAATTTACGTCTCGAGTTCGAGTATGAGGAATGAAATAAACAGTCATCTTTTTCAGAGCCCGACAATACTCAAACAAAACAAAAGAACCCTAGTTTCTCTTTGGTTTCATCGATTAAAGATTTCGCCTAACCTTGGAAATTTCTGTGCATTTCAGGAACTTCAAGGAGAGGATCAGGAGACAAAGCAAGAAGGATGAGATTAGATGGAGAATACTAGTGAAAAACATAATGAGAACCAAGTGCATTGGAGGATCACCATTCTTTACGGCAGCATGTTCCATTCCCTGCTGACACTCATTAATGTCTCACAGATTGTAAATTTGTAGTAATAATCTATATCCGTGCAGGACTAGGAACAGTTGAACAGTGCGGTCAAAAAATATGATTAGTGTTCTATTACAAGATGAGGAATCGAATATGACCATAAGTAATGGAAGCAAACCATTTTTGCTCGGCTGCGAAGCTGAATGCAATGAAATGAGCCTTCTCTTATTATTCTAGAAGAGCTCTAAATGAATTGTGTTAAAATAACTGACCTGATTCAGTTTATATAAGGAATAAAAAGCCCTTGCTGGAAAAAAAATCTTGGAGGTTAGGTAGGACTAGGAGACTCAAACTCATGGCTGAAAATCAGTCACCCATAAGTATAGGCTATGGGTTTCAAAATGAACTCCCTCTGCCATGAACCCATCCAATTTCATTGGCCTACTATTCCCTAAAGAAGTAAGTTTAGCCGTTTAGCCGTTTTGACGTCTTTCACGAGTTGTCGTTTACTACGTATGTTGTCTTTCACGAGTTGTCGTTTACTACGTAAGTTTTTTTTCAACCGCTATGCTATGCAGACAGAGCTGCTAGGCGCTACCTTTTCTCTACAAGGGCTATGGCTAAAACTTGCAAATTCCAGAACGGAGCCTCTTGTCTTTTTACTTGGGTACGTTTGTCAAAGATTTCTATCCTTATTTCATCGTTTTTAGCATCTTAACGCTCCTGAAGTATAAGAATTTTTATTCAAGTTGCTTGTAAGAAGAAATTGAGAATCTTGGCATTTTATTGACATAATTTGACAGTGACATTTTATCAGTCATTTGGTGGGCATTGTTTTATATTTCTGGAATTACTCATAAAAAAACAGGTTTAGAAGTACGTTCCTTTACCTTTTTTTCTACTTTTATATTATGCTTTGCTTCCATAGTTTCACTAGAAGACAAGAATATATGCTTGTTCTGGTTCCATTCTTAACTCCTTTCTTGGCTATGTGAACATCTCATCCTTAATGTAAAATTTGTGTCTGTAAATGTAGGAATTGGACCAGTATTGCATAAAATGAAGTTGGTGTCTTTCACTTTTCAACCTGGTATGTAAACGAGATGGTGGTAAAAGGAATTTTCCACCTGAACCTAGCGGATACCTTTATACCTTACCTGGGTATTGTCTTCTTTTACATTACTTGCAGTCTTGGAAATATAAAATCATTCTTGTTCTTTAATCAGTTGTGAAACATGATGAAAAAAATGTAGTCACTTTACTTTACTAATAGTGGCATCTTAACAGTCATTTGCTCAATGAAGAAGTTAAGAACTTTAACTTTCTGAGTACTTTTATGCTTTGCTTTCTTGGTTCAGCTAAGCGCAAAGAATATATGCTAATTTTGCCTCCAAGTAAAGAAGAAAAGTCTGCAGATAAAAAAATGCTAGTTTATTATATTTTCATTGCCTAAATATATCAAAGAAATGTGGAACACAGTACTGTGGATAATATCAAATTCTTCTGCTTCCTTGATAATGTATTGGATTCTGATCTACGATGAAGAAACCTATCCTGCCTATGGCCTCTCTGCTGATAGAAAAAAATAAAATAAAATTGTAGTGCCCCATTCCCCGCTGCACCTCATGCGGGGCGCTTCTTTCATTAGGTTAAAAGGCAATTCCATTGCTCTTCTTATTGTCACATTGTAGCAGTGTACTAGTATATGGCCAGTGGACACTAGTTGTCCACAATTTTCATCCAGAATGTGCGATTTTGTTGGAAAAAGTAATACCCTTCTCCCCTGTGAACTGGAAATTTGCATGGGTTCTTCTCCATTTATACCATACCTTGAAATGCTTGTAGTGGGAGAAGGTATACATCCTGCTGCTTCAGTGGGAAAAAATGAGTATTGTTCATAGAGAGATAAACTAGTATGGCTGCCATCCTAAGGTGTTTGTTTGCTTCATGTTGCCATGGTTTAAGGAGAAGAGCTTTCCTCATCTGAACTTCTATCTTGTCTCACATTGTATCTGTTGAGAACTGGAAGTGAAGCAGTTGTGGCGATTCGGAAGGATCTAGCGGATCCCACCACTGTTCTGTCCTGCATCATCCCCACATCCTTGCATACATGGTCCAGTATGGTTAGGAAATCTCTTACAATCATGAAAATCCTGAAAGGGTGTGCTCCCTCCTTAGCTGTGTCCCCATGAAAATATTCTGTGACCTCTTTCACAAGTGATAATGCCTTTCTTTCATCAGCCTTGATGCTAGATATTTCCTCATCGGCCTCTCTGATAAACAATTTCAGTGATTCAAAGAACTTTCCTTGCATATCTGGCCTTTCATATTGCAAAACTAATCTGACTTTCTCAAGCCCCATTTCAAGCTTTGACACATAACTGTTCAAAACATCAGAGTCCATTCCTGCTGCCTTTTTGACATTGATGAGGTCTCTACTCAGCCCAGACACAACCTGTAATCCGTGCTTCCTGAAATCATTCTCCTTAAACTTTGGTAGTGTACTTTCTTGGATATTCTCCTTTGTAGAGTCAGTACATGCACCTTCAGCTCTTATGATTTCTTGGACCACAAAGTGAAGCAATGTTGTCTTTCCATCTGTTCCTTTTATGTCAACTAGTTTTAAGAGTGTATCAAGCTTAAATGCTTTAGCATCGCCACGATTGGTGCCCACATTCATTCTGTTTCCTGTCCTGAGAACAGCTTCAAGTAGTTTGAAGAATAGCCGGCTATTCTTCAGTTCCTCGCTTGCTAGCTGACAGGTGTAAAGATATGTGGACTAAGTTTCTAGGAAGTAGTGTTGGCAGAATATGAATGCTATAATATGGAGTAGAATAATGAACCAGGTGGCACTTACCTCTAAGGTTTGAAAAGATTTCTTCAAATATTTAACTTCTGTATCAAAATTGGCTCTGTATAGCATGGCTTCAACTCTTTTAAAGGCAAATGGGATATCAAGTACTGCCTTGAGAAACCGTTCTGCAGATCCTAGTTTGGAGATGTCACCACTGTATTCTCTGAGTTTTATTTCCTCCTCTTTTGTTGGAGCCATTTTTACCAAAGTTTCCAAAAGCTCGGCACCTAAACTTTCTGGGTTCCCTGTTGCACCCAAACATATATAGAGTCATTCTAACCAACTGACAACTACTGATAGAGTGTTGGATTAGCAGTAAAGAGAAATTACTTTATTTTTAAGAAAAAAAAATCAAATATATCAACATTTCATCTTCTTGGATAAATTTTCTGTTACGCTTAAATTGTAGGTGATGACTTTTTATTATTTGCTTCAGAAAAAATAATTCAAAGCAAATAAAAAACAGTGATCATGATTATTTCTGTAGAAAGAAGAATGGCCAAGATTATGTATAATTAAGCAGTGTAATGATCTAGAGCATAATATTGTCCAGCAAGCTAATCATTAAAGCACATCATATATTATCAAACTTTCTAGTTTTGATGGCTTCAAGGTGAAGCAAGCTATCAAAGTTGTTGAAGATCTTATGCTAAATAATCTAATTCTATCATCTCATCTTAAAGAGGCATGTGAATGAATGAAGACGACAGAATAAGCAAAAGGCAGATTGCGATGAAAGATTAAACTTCTAATGCAGATAAGTGTGGATGCTAATGTGATGTGAAGATTTTCTCCATCTGGCATCATTTAGTCTTTTAATGATAGATTTGTATTTTTTCTTTCCTTAATAAGTTTGCTTTCTATCATCTTACGAGAAAAATAACACAATGTTGTCTGTCATCTCAAACTGCTAATTACTAAAATCTATACCCTATTGCTCTATCAATTGCAATGATGGTAACTTCCAATAGAAGCACTTCACTATAATAATTGATGTTTCCATTCTTATTAGTGCTGTAAATAATTCTTGCATTCTGCTAGTAGAAATCTGCTTTGTTTCAGATTTTTGACAGAATAAACATTAAAAATCCCTTGAAGGACCCATTATGCTTTATGTGTAGCAAATTAGGCAAAGGGAGCATCTGTGGTTATCATATGTAGTAAATTTAGAAAAGTGACCATCTGTGGTTGGCCTTGTAGGCTTCCCACCCCTCTTATGTTTCCCCTGTACGTCTCAAGAGATAGCTCCTTGGTTTAACTGATCATCATGAATTATATTTTTCCAGTTACCTTTGAATTCTTATGAAACTTTTCATCTTTTTTTCGAGGCTAAGTGGTGATCATAAGCAGGAAGAAAGAATAATACATACCATCTGAAAGAGCTTCCGAAACTTCATCCCGCGTCACATTAAGAGCTCTTAAGAGTATAGCTATATTCTGTGATTTCTTTGGATCCAATACTCTGTTCTCATGCTCAACCGGAGGCAGAACTGACTTTCTCATTGTTTCTTTAGGAGCTGAGTTTGCCGAATTGCATCCGAAAAGACTCTCCATCATGTCCTCATTTATTCTACCATAAGAGTGCAAATAATCAAAACAACATCACAGTTCATAAACCCTTCTAATAAAGAATGGTGATATTGAGGCAGAACTAATAAATTCACTTACTGAAATGAGCTTGATTTGAGCTGGTCCCACACTGTTGCTCTGCCTGAAGATGCCTTAACTTTGTCCCAATGCAGTGGCTTTAATTTGGGTTTTGCTCCATCGTTGTCGTCTGCATCTGTCCTCTCTGTAGAACTGGCTCCTTTATTAACTTCCTCAACTGAATTTCTTGTCTCCTTGGAATTGTCTTTGGGACTTGGAGTCCATGATTGCTGCTTTACCAAACTAGTGTTAGGCATCAAAGAAATGCCATTTGTCTTAGCTGTTTCCAAAGATCCTTCCTTTCTTGGATTCACCATCGCCACCAACGGAGGCCGGGGAGGTGGAGGTGGGGGAGGGGGTGGTGTTGGAGTTTTTCTTGATTGCTGATTGCTTATGGATCGAAGAAGTGCCATATTTGGTGGTGGCGGTGGTGCTGCAAATTTTGGCCTGTTGGGAGCATAGGAACTTGTTGTCTCAGCACCCTCAAGAACTGTAGCTTGTTGTGGTATTGGTGGCGGCGGTGGTGATGGTTGTTTTATTGATGGAATGATCACATGCTTCATTTCTGGGGAAGCAACCGATGAAAACCTTGATTTGGGGGATGTTCTTTTAGAGTGTGGAACAGAGCTGTTCTGGTGGCCATTCTTAACAATCGGTTTCAACGAAACCGGAGTGTAATAAGAATCCTCAGTGCTTCTTGAGGATCCTTGTGGGGTATAAAAGGCAGAGTCTTCATGGCTGTCCTCGTCTGATACTGACGACATCGCATATGGAGAATTTTCATTATCCAAATGTTGAAAAGGAGGCTTCGGCAATGGTGGCAAAGGCTGCAAATCAGGACTCGGTCTGTATCTCTCAGATCTCTTGACTGAATTGAGCTTATGATAAGGTGAAGAATTTGCTGCTGCTCCATTATTTGTCGTCGTTGTTGTTGTTGTTCCATTTACTTCAGTAACGGACGCTCTGCTTGGTTCTACAGTGCCAATGTACAGAAAACTTGATGGTGGCACTCTTGATGATTCATCCGCAAATCTTTGCGAACTCGGTCCGACAAGTTTTTGGGTATCTCTTGAGTGCTTGACTCTATGTCGATATAGAAAGAATGCAAGAGCTGAGAGCATTCCTAAAGTGACAATCCCAACCGAGATTGCAATTGCCACTTTTTTTGCTGGTTTAGCTGGCTGTGTTGCTGCTGGAATTGGTCTGGAACCATTGACTGCTGAAGCTGGTGGTGACTGGCCTTGACGTTGATCTGGGGTTGGCCCTGTTGGGACTTCAGGAAAGAAAGGCTGGTCTGGTTTTTCTGGTTGTGGTGGTGGTGGTGGTGGAGCTGCTTCTGCTGGTGATGGTGGGGCTGAGCTGACTGGAAACAATGGCTGGTGAAGAATTCTTCTTTGAGTCTTGGCCTGACCACTTGATTCTTGAACTAATATGGTAGTAGCAGCAGCACCACCATTGGATAGAGATGTTAAGATGGTTAATGATGATAAGATGAGAAAAAGACTGAACTGATGGTGAGTTTTCATGTTGAATTTTTCTGGGTTGCTGTGTTCATATTCATCTCTTTCTGGTTTTGTTCTGGTTTTTGCAAAAAAAAATCTGTCGATTCAGACGGAGAAACAAGAAGCCAGAAAAAGAAAATGAAAGAAAAATGAAAGGAGAAGAATGGGAAGGTTTTGTTTACTACAAGATCTGGATGCTCTACGATGCTGACTTAATCAGTAGCCGCACTTTCATCTCTCTTTTTTATTCTTTTTCCTTTTAATTTATTTATTTATTTTTAAAAAACCAATCTCGTTCGAACTCTATCCTTTAGAGATGATTCTTCCAACATAATTTTTTTCATTCTCAAAACTCAAATTTAAGATTTTAGTTAATAATAGATAAATTTTGTACTACTACTTAACCACAGACAACAGTTGCTATTTATTTTTCCCTTTTTTTATGTCCAAATTATTTTATCATATTTTTCTTTCTTAGGTAGTTTTTGTGATGGAATGAAATGTGGGCAGTTGTTGGAGAATCTACTTTACTAGTTAAATGGACGATGATGGCGATGGCCATCGATCGGACGGTGATAGCTTAAGGGAGACCACTATGGTGTCCGTTTTCATTCGTTTGATCTCTTTTTTTTGTCAGATCGAGCGAGTGGCACATTTAAATGGTTTGTCCGATCTTTGCTTTTCTCTGTGCTTCCTTAAAATATACTATCCGCTCCGAATTAAATTAAATTTTGCTTTCACTTTTAGCATGTATATTAAAAAAATTGAATGATTTATTGTTTGAGATAATTTTATCCTTTATTTTTTCTCGAATATAATTTTGTACAGTTCGTACGTTTGAAAAAAAGTAAGGAGCAAAATTGTCTCAAATAGTGAGTCATCCAGCCTCCTTAATATACGTGTTTAAAATCAAAGCGGCGTTTAATTTAGGTCGGAGGGAGTATCTACGAACGTAATGCTTATACGTTACTTACATAAGTATTAAATTTATTAATATAATTTATACCATTCATGTGTCAATGCAAATCTTTTTTTTTTCAAATTATAAATATCGTTATTTATATAAGTAAAATGTAAAATGTAATATCGTTACTTACATAAGTATTATTTTTGTTTACACGAGGGAGATAAAAAAATCAACAAGATACCAAATCGTGGAAGAAAAAGAAAGGAGAAGCAAACTTTGTGAGAAAATACCTTGATTGTTTTGCTCATTTTTCTTCTTTTTTTCCTTTTTCCTATTTGATTCTTTTCTTGATGATAAATCACACCTAAGCTATATCTATGAAACTAGTGGATTATAAATGTTAAAGTGCAAAGTATTTCTGTTTATTTGTGACAAAATCAATCTTTTTGAGCAATTATAATTTTGAAAATAATATATTTATAATTTAACGTAGATAGGTTAGATATTGAATTCGAGTCTCGAACTTTTAATTTCTGCCCTGAAAAAAAAAATCAGTCGATATCAAGTACATTATGGCGCATAATTTTTTACCAACTGTGTTCCACCTAATTTTTCCCAAATAGGTAAAGAAATAATTAACTTCATTGACTACTTTTTGTTTTAGGTTAGCTGACAATGTATACTATTTTTTATTGCTTGAATATTTTTTGCGGGAATGGTCGGCTTGATTGATTTAGTCTACCTCATTGATGGGACATCCAATAATTTCAAGTTACTACTAGTAAGTAGTAGTAACATATTGTGCGTGACACTGATTTTTAGGGACTGAAATGTTTTAATTTGAAATTTTAGTAATTTCGGTTTTCATCATAGTTATTTAACTAAATTAGTCGTCGTAGAATTATAAAATAATTTTCAAGTCCCTAAAAAATTTATTCCTTATGGTACTATAAATTAAACTCATAATTTATCATAAAAAGAGGGCATTTATAACCAATTGTGTTACATTTTCGTGAGCTCTTCATCATTTCTTTTGATAAACGAAAGATAAAATAAGTTACACGTATGTATGAAAGAAAATTAGTGGAAACACCAATCAAAATGTAAGAAACATAGAATGATCCACCGACCTTCCACCTCTCTTTTCCTTGCGGGAGACATGCACACGCCATAGAGCATAATGCTTTTTTCTCTTCTTTTCTCGGCCTCTCTCTCTCTAAGCTCTTTTCTTTTGAGTGGACTCTCTCATTTTTATTACTATCGAAGTCGATTTTCTTACTATATAAGTAGATGGTATTTTTAAATTTGTTTTTTTTTCATTTATTATAAATGTAACCACCGGTAGCTCAAGTGAAACTTTTCTATAATTATAGATATCTAAATAAAATAACGATCGCTTTTTAATTAATTACCTTCTTCAAAGATGGACCCAAATGATAAATTTTAAGAGTATGACATGCATACTATATTAAATTTGCTTCTGCTCATCCCTCTGTGCACCCTTTAGGCCCTAATTGGACTCGTGATTATGGTAATCATTAAAATATAAACTATCATTTCTATTATTTTAATAAATAATTAATTTTGTTCGAGTATGATTGAATTTCAAAAAGAGTAATTTTCGGTGTAGCTTAGAAAACATGAAATATATATACAAAATAGCCATAAATAGAAGAAGAAAACGGTAAGTACCGAACCTAACAATTTGCTTCACGATTCCTCATCATTAGAACAACAAATAATAATGCTCGTTACTTGTTCTTTCTCTTTTGTCCATGACTACTGTCTGTCGCCTGTTAATTAAAGAAGAAAGAGACTACTATATACTCTACGTACTATATAGTATTCGAGATTTTCTTGTACCGAAGGGTGTCACGTCTCATTATTTTGGCACGTATTTGGTAGATTAATTAACTTCACTTTTATCGTTTGTAATAAAAACACTTATCAAATAAAATTACATAGCTTCTTTACAGTTTAGTACAATTTTCCCAGCTTCGAATATGTTTAAATAATTCTCGGGTTCGAATATAGGCAATAGAGAAAATTATATTGGAAGAGTCACTCATTTTGTGACCAAGTCATGCTTGAATAAGATTAGTCTCTTACTCAAAAGAGGTAGAGAGGATACTGTATAGATTGAAAATAATGTGTATGTGTCGCCCGCCCGCCCCTAAAAAATTTCAAAATTTATGTTATAGTCGCTAAAGTTTTTCAAGTCCCTGAAGTAGTCCTTAAATCAATATTTTTTAATTAATTCTACATTTATTTTCGGACACTAAAATCTAGTTGTACTTTAATAATAATTTAAAAGTAAAGTTAAATTTCTAATATTATTGACAAATAAATCAAAACTTCCTAAAATGGTTCCTAAATATCCTACATAAATTATTTTTCATGTTATAAAAAAAAAATATATATATATATATATATAATAGTACGATTTTTCTATACAGTGTGCCCCTGAAAAACTTTAATCTAACTTCACCCCAAACTTCTTCTTTTTTCTAGCCCCGCCTGGATGTAAATGTAGTGGTGTTTTAATAAATTTAGAATTTTCTCTCTAGTTTTTCTCTATATACTCATAAAACATACGATCCATAATAAAAAGGTTTGAAATTAAGGGTGCGTCTGGTTGGCGGAATTAGGGAGGAAAGTGACTTAAAAATCTGAAATTTCAAGTTTTATTGCATTTGGGTGCGACAAAGAATCACTCTCCCCCGGAATCCAACTTTCTTTGACCCCCTTGACTTTCCCAAAAATGAGGAAAAGTGATTTCTTAACTAGGGGGTGAGGAGAGTGATTCCTTAATGCAAGCAAAGTTAATTTTTTTCTTAAATTACATATTTGTCTTTTCATACTATCATTATTCTAAGAAAGAGAAGAAAAAAAAAACTTGTTCCCTTCTCTCTTAGTTTTAGTTTTCATTTTTTTATTAAATTTTTTTTACACTTTTTTTTATATGTGTTGTTTTTTTATTTTCATTTTTTTTAATATTTAATTTTTAAACTTTTTCCAGAATTCTCCCTTTTATGTTTCAGATTCTTTTTTTAAGTTTTGGTAAATTTTTAATATTTTTTTTAAATTTATGATACATTTTTTAAGTTGTGGATTATTTTTTAAATTTGATAAAAACATATATTCTGAAGGTTGGATAAAGAAAGTTTATAAAACTAAATTTTTTAATCCACGTATTAACCAACCCCTTGCAATAATGAAGAATTTGAAAACTCACTTGATATTTTAATTGTTAAAAAATAGACAGCTAATTAGAGACAAAATCCATGATAAATTATATATAGAAAAGAATAATTAGAAGTCTAACAAGATAACAAAAACAAAAAATATAGAAAAAGGTAAAATAGTTATTTTTTTTACTCTTTTTTTTTGAAGATTTTCAGTTACAAAACAAACACAATAATGTTATTTTCTTGGGAATTTTAAATTCCAACTAAACATAAAAAAAACTAACATTTTGTCTGTGTTGAATCTTCATTGGCCAGTTTTGACCAACTTAGCAAGAATGTTACTGGATTCCATGAAATTAGATATGTTAAGATTTGCAGATGTACACCCCTGAATTTGAACAACAATTAATGGAAAAGAAAATTAATCAAGTCATTATCATAATCCTATTGACCGACAGTCTTGAAGAATTCTCCTCCTTTGCTTTTTCTTTTTCTTTTTAATTGCTTGATAAATAAATGATAATTGGTAATCTTCGATGGGTGTTTCATATTTTAAAAATAAGTGGAGGATGTGGGGATATATCATAAAAGTAATTAGTTAGTTAATGCAAGTTTTAATCGTTTAAAAAAATAAACCATATTTATTTATTATTATTATTATAAAATCTAGAAATCTCATTCCTCGCTCCATTATGAATCGACTTTATGACCCACATCATAACAAAAATATACACTAATCAGTTGTATTATAATGTTTATTCATTATTTATTAGGGTTTTTTTTAAAGCTTATTTGTTAGAGTTACTTAATAATAAATATAAAAATAAAAGTTTAAGTAAAAGAGTTAATATGCTAGTTGTGGGCCATTACTCATTTTAAAATATAAATAAGTAATGTTTTTCCATAGAATAAAAAGTGCTGGTTGGGTCAATGTTATTATGGCTGTCGCGATTAACTTAATCAAAATTATTGGATGCAAAAATATGGTGGGCCAAGGAAATGGTTTTTTTTAAGGTCCAATTGGGTCCAAACCATTTGCATCAGTTTGTCGGGCATACACGGCCCAATTGTTTCGTTAAGATTATTTTCTTTCAATGAGGCAGCATATAAAAAATGGCACCTCCATTTTTTCTTTCTAATGATTGTGAGAATAGTGATACCATCAAAATTGTGAGAACAGAATAAATTATTTTAGAAAATCTGCCTTCTTTCATAACCTGACAATTAAGATGAAAAAGACGGGGAATAACAGGAAAGGAAGAGCGATAAATGTCTCAATAAATTTATGTTTCTAATTTGATCAAAGTCGTCTGTTCTTTGTATGAGTTCATTCCCAATTTTGCTCAATGCCCTCAATTGAGTGTTTGGATAGACAAAGCAACTTGATCCAAAACTGTCTCTAACCTTAGTGACAACAAGAACCCAAATCGAATGCAGCATATGAACCTTTGCTTGGAGGCCATGCAATCAAATTATTGATTCCATGAAACATCAAAAGATTTAATTTAATGATCATTAAAACGTATTTTTTGTTAGGTGAAGAATGGCCAAAATCAGTAGAATAGGTCTTTAATTTAGTTAAATAGTCATTAATCAGTAATTTGATTTTAATGGATAAAGGTTATTGGTCATCCAAAGTGGCTAGATATTTCAGCCATGGATTTATGTGAATGGGTTTGAGTCGTTAAATGAAAATATGTTACAACAATTACTATTTTATTCGCTGCGGTTCACAATTCGTCTGTTTATCCGCTCAATTTCGCCAAACTTTTATACTTAAACAAAATTGTTTGGCAAGTAACATTATTTTCTATAAAATTTTGTAGCTGCACAGAGGAAACACAGGAGCACTTAATGAAACCTCTATAAACAAAACAAAAGAAGCAACTTCTGTTCTTCATTGCTGTTCACTGCCAGTAGAAGTAGGGACTGATGCAGTGGAATGTGCAGCTTTGTCACGATTAGAAGCATCGACCCGATGAGGGGGTGTAGCAGTGGATTGTCCTATTAGGCCATTATCTTCTGAAGCATTGCTACCACTTTCTTGCTGCATGAGTAAAGAACATTAGGAAATGGGAATAAAACAATTGTTGTTGATCAACCGAAATGTCATTTTAAATAACAAAGCATTCGCCAAAGCAGCAAAACGAGAAAGAACACTGTACAACTCAAATTCACAGCAGATTATGACTGTAAACACTCTGTTTGACGCAATGTAAAGCATGGCTACCTGTCTGTCATCTAACCCGAACACTGCCCCACACATCCCAGAGGTATTAATTGATACTTTAAAGAGGATGCTACTAACTGCATTTTATCAGGCCTTAGACACTTACCAAACCTAACTTCACAAAGATGCAGTTGATGTATAGACAAGAAATTGGGCTGTTAATATGTTGCCAGCTTCGCTTCCACGTTGAAGGGCTGCGATTTATCAGATGGTCCCAAACACAGGCAAAGCAATACTTCCTCCAGTGGCCTACCAACTAGCTTCAATGGTCTTTAGCAACTTGTAGGTGTAACTAGGGATTATTAACAAACAACAACGTTGAAAACAGAATGTGAATAACTTGAGTACAACAAACAGCATATTTAATGAAAAGATGATATGTCAGAACCTTCCCATATGTCCTAAGCGTACATCACTACAATAAAATGGAGCAAGCCAAAGTATATCCCACACGTCAACATGAAATGGAGCAAGAGCATCAAGGATATTAAATAAAGGCTCTCTCTTTTGTATCCTGATAGAGGGCACGCGCACAACATCCAACATTCAAGAATGCTGGTATATGACTTCTTGGGGGCAATAGTCCAAGTGGGATTTGGGAATTCTAGAGTGATGAGTTACAGTAGCATTGAGATGAAACAACTAGAAATCAAATTCAACAGGCCACCTATAGCACTTCATTATAATGATATAAGTCTGAAAAACATACCTTTTTGGCTAAACCATGAGCAGACATTAGGTCAAAAAATTTGCGCATCAGCATTTCTTCCTCTACCTACAATACAAATCACAACACATGAAAATAAGACTAGCCAGCTTTAAAAAAATGTAAAGAAGACAATAGTGAGAGTTCATTCTTTCAAAGCGGTACAGAATGATACTTTCTGCACTTGTTTGACAACAATAAAAGAGTGCCTGATCTTATACTTCATTACCTAACATTCAGCACCAAATCACTAGCATGACTTATTCCTAACTTCAATAGTGTGATTTATTCTATTAACCCCTTTTCCTATAAACTTTATATATCTTTCTAAAACTCCCATCTATTTCAGTAGCATGAAAGGCGAATCAAGTTTCAGTTTTTCCTCTCCAACCTGATACGATTACAACAAGCATCTTTATGCTCAAAATCATAAATTAATCAAATATCCACACATAACATGAAATGACTACAAGCTATTTAGCAGATACGAGAATATAAACATACTTGAAGCTTATGCAATTCATGAGACTGTGAATTGTAAGCATCCATCAACAACTCATTCTGCTTCTCCAAATGTCTGCTTCACCCACAAAAAAAATGATTCAATTTTAATAATGAATCAATAAAAACAAAGCATAAAAAAATCAAAAACCAGAATCCTTACCTTAAAATATCTCCAGTGTTTGGAGGATCCATACCGCAATGCTCCAAATTCGATTTCTACCGCGTTATATAAAAATCCTAAACCAAGTTGCAAAGATCAACCAATAAACAAATCAGACCCGAACAGCTTCAAATTTAAACCCTAAAACAAACAAGGATTACGAAAAGAACAAAATATTGAATCTAAACGCTGATATAAACGCATACCTCCTGTAGAAGAAGAAGAACACAGCTGGATACTGTAGATGATTAGGATTCTTCGTGATTTGTCAGGGAAGACGGGCGGAAGAGGGGAGGAGGAGAACTGGAGGAAGAGAGGTGAGGGAGGCTATGACAATCAGGGATTTGATTTTCTTTTCATTTTATTGGTTTTGGGCACTGGTGTATTCTTGTTCGCGCGAAAGAAAGGATTGGGCTCGTGCAACCTGGGCCTGAATCTTGAACTAACTTGAAAACAAAAGGTTACTAGTGAAAATGGGCTACTCATAAAACTAAAAGCCCAATACAAAAAATGGTCGGAATTAAATATAAAAAATAGTAACAAGATAATAATAATAAGGCCCTAATAATAATAGTTTCTCAAAGAATACATATAGAATAATATATACATTTTCTTTTCTATGATTTTGCTTTATTAACCTTTTTTTCCTTTCATAGTTATGAAAAATACTCGCATGTCATTAACAACTATATAAAATTCTTCGAAATAAAAAAACTATATTAAAATTCAGTGTTGTTATTATTAGGGAAAAACTATACACTAAGTTTTTTTCTTTTAATAGGTAATCTACCCTGACCTATTGGTCAAATATAAAAAGACCCCTTAACTTTTGATTATATTATTTAACCCCTAATCTATTCCTAATTAACCTCTTTTCTATTAAAATAATACTAAAAATGATTTAAATAATTTTAAATATTAGGAACATAGATATGTGTATAAAAATGGAGTATTTACTTAATTTATGAAGTATTTAAAATATATTAATTTATTATTATTTTAATAAAAAATTGGTTAATTATATTGATCAAATAAATTATGGTCTAAATTAAGAAATTAAAAAGTCATAGATTTTTTCCCGCATTTAACTAATAATTTGAAGATGAAATGTCTATTAGTCTATTACCCATTATTATTTTTTAAAAATGATTAAACCCAAAGAAAAGTACATTTTTCTCCATTATTAATAGAATTATTTCTTCATAAAAAAAGAAAGTCATGCAAAACCTATTGCGATAGTAATGGTCTTCCATGGTCTGACTACTTGGCCCCACAAATCAGCCACTGCACAGGTCGCTCAAAACCTGTTTTGGTCTTTTCGATTCCAAAATGGCTCCCACAGAACTTGTTCCTTTCGTACTCCCAACAGTTGCATCCGGATGCTCTTTTAGACCTCCCCTAGAAAAAACACCACCACCACCATAACCATATCTTACGTCGTTGGAAGCCAAAGCGCCGCCGTTTCGTGAATTTTTCTTCTTTATGGTTCCCTCGAGATAAGCTCGAGCTCGAGAATGACACCTCTCTCTCTCTCTCTTTTCAAGAACCTACACTGTACACTTTCTTAATTGACGCAACATTTTTTTCATCTTTGTCTGTTATCCATTTTATTACCTCTCTCTTCTTCTTTTTCTTCAGAATAGTACTTTTCTCTTGTAAATCTTGGAGCCCAATGTCACGAGATGAGTATTTTGTGCATCGATTATCCCGTACGGCATCTAATTAGCTCACCCTCTTACTTGCTAAGTTCGCCTACAAATACACTAATTCATAAGCTTAGAAGATATTAGCACAAATAAAACTAAAGAGCTAAGAACTTAAAAAGGAAAGCTCAAGAGAATGTGGGAGAATGCTTATGTATTAGCTTAATTGTTTGATGAATGTACACGTGAGACTCCACCTCTATTTATACACAAAGACCTCCTCAATGGACGGGTAGGATCATTTTGATCCAATAATGGAGATTAAGTATCTAGATCTATTCTAAAATTCTCTACACATCTAGCACATTCTAAAAAGCTTCTAGAATGACCTACACATGTTCTAACTCATGTAGGACAAGTCTAGAAGACTTGAGAAGATTGTGAGCCCAAATGGACCTTAGTGGCCTTGTGAGCCCAAAGGGCCTTAGGATATATATTTTGGCTTGCATTGTGACATTCTTCCCCACCTATGACGGCGACGCCCTCGTTGTCGTGACCCCTTCGTGAAATGCCTCCATAAGATCCTTGTATTACCACAACTCGTCTTCTCGCTCCCAACTTGCCTCACTATCCGGTTAGCCCCTCCATTGCACTAAGTATTCCACGTAACTCGGATGTATGCCCCTTCTTGGCACCACTCAATGGGCCATACTAGATTCTACGACCTTGTCAAAAGACTTGGTCACGACAGTTGGTGCGCGTTGGGACTTCATGCGGGAAGTGTCCTCGATGTCAGGATGATATGGCTTGAGAAGGCTCACGTGAAACACCGAATGAATCTCAAGTCTCGATGGTAGCTCCAACTTATACGACACCTTACCTATCCGCTTAAGTATGCGGAAAGGCCCTTCGTAGCACCTAACAAGTCCCTTGTGAAGAGGCCTAAAAATCTTGGCTTGATGAGTAAGGAGTTTCACCATGACTAAGTACCCAACGTCATACTCCTTTGGTCTCCTCTTCTTGTCCGCCCATTTCTTCATCGCTGCATCGCTAGGAGTCATCGGTTGTTGGCCTGTTGCAAGCTCGAACGGACTCATGCTTGTCGCCTTGCTCCTATGAAGGTTGTAAGAGAATTGAGCTACTTGAGGCCCAATCTCGCTGGTTGACAATCACATAGTGCCGCAAGTACAACTCCAATAAAGCATTCACCCTCTCGGTTTGCCATCGGTTTGGGGGTGAAACCTTGTTGAGAAATTCAGGCTCGACCCCATGATCCTAAAGACTTCTGTCCAAAACCGGCCAGTGAATCGCGAATCATGATCGCTCATGATCATCTTCGGTATGCCCCAATACTTCAACACATTCTTGAAGAATAAGCGCGCCATCTTCTCGGTCGTGCACTCATTCGTTGCTGGGACAAATATGCCATACTTAGAGAACCTATCCACTGCGACCATAATCGTGCAACACCCTTCGGACTTAGGTAAGCACATTATAAAGTCCATCAAAATGCTCTCCCAAGGTCTCTCTGGTATGGGCAATGGCTCCAAAAGTCCTGCGGGTTTCTG
The DNA here is from genome assembly GCA_963691705.1 of Viola odorata. NCBI lineage: Eukaryota > Viridiplantae > Streptophyta > Magnoliopsida > Malpighiales > Violaceae > Viola > Viola odorata. The sequence continues at coordinate 64,091,936 of OY829540.1, forward strand.
CAAATCCACCTTGTCTTGTTGGCACACAAGACAAGTCTTGACATAATGCTCCACATCCTCGCGCATCTTTGCCCAATAGTAGGCGTCCTCCATGAGTGCTACCATGCGCTCAATGCCCGAGTGCCTAGCCCATTTTCAAGTTTCCTCACTTCGGTCTTAGTGGTCTTGTGAGCCCAAAGGGCCTTAGGATTTATATTTTGGCTTGCATTGTGACACCAAGCTCATACATTTGTACTTCTTTTACTGTTTTGTCCTTCTAGTTCTAGCCGTTAGGCCCTCTCCTGGTCAATTCTGTCCAAAAAGACGGTACAAGAACTAATGCCTTCTTTGGCACCCTAAACCTCAAGACCCACTTTTCCTTTTCTACATTAGAAAGATCAAAAGACAAGACAAATATCTCTAGAAAAAAGGAAAGAAAAAAGATTAGACATTGAGAGTAAAAAATGTTGATGTTGAAGGTTGTTTGGCTCTTGGGCCTCTTCCTTTTCTGTTTTCTGGGTCTTTTTGGTAAGAACTCAAAAACAATGTATTGACAGATTTGAAAGATGTTTACTTGTAGTACTATTCTTGACATTTGTGGGTTTTTGTGTTATATTTTGTAGGTGCAGGTCAAGAAAATGTTGAACTCCTCAACCTCTATGATACAGCCGATTTTGAGGTGTTTCAACCAATGGCTCCCTCTAGCCATCCATTAGCAGTATATGTTGGTGGTGAAGATCTCAGTGTTGTTTCCAGCAGTGCTTTGAAAGCTGAGAGTTGGGTTAGGACCCATGTTCTAACTCACTACCCTGCTTCTAAAATCAACACCATTGTTGTTGGTCGCACTCAATTTTGCCAGAATGACCTTAAAGATCACAACTTTGGTATGCTTCTACCCTCTGCTAAGAACATCTTTCACTCCCTTACGTGGTGGGGTTTGGAAGGAGACATCAAAGTCTCTTCTGCATTCTCCTCCACCTGTTTTGGTACCAACTCTGCCCTATTTAAAGAGAATGTCTTTGAAAAGTTTACCAAACCCTTGTTAGAGTTTCTTCATGGTACAAACTCTACTCTTTCTGTGATTCTGCCTCCAAATTCCTCTCCTTCATCGGATGAAACTTTGAGTTTGGTCAATACCCACATGCAATTTGTGAGAAAGTTTGTTCCTTTTAACTTTAACAAGATCAATCTCATTGTCACAAATACAAAACATCAAAAGAGCAGAAAGCTTTCAGCTTTGGGCTCAAACATTGCATTCCCAATTAAGCCAACCCATTACCTGAAACATCACAACCCCCAATCCATTCTTCAATTGGATTCTCTGCTCCTGCCAATATAGCCAAAAACCCTCTTCCTCCACAACAATATGAAGCTTCTCCACCACCATTGTCCTCTCCTTCTGCCTCACCACCTGCAATTTCCTTCCCTTCTGTGCCAGAGCTGCCTCCATTCACTTATCCGGCTCCTGCACCTTATGCCTATTCATTACCTCCTTGCAATCCAGGCCCAACTTACCAAATGGCACCTCCGCCGGGTGCCATGGCAGTACAGAAGCTGTGGTGTGTGGCTAAGCCTAGTGTTCCTGCAGAGACGTTACAGGAGGCAATGGACTATGCTTGTGGAGTAGGTGGTGCTGATTGTAGAGAGATTATGCCTCAGGGGAATTGTTTCTACCCTGATACAGTTATTGCACATGCTTCTTATGCATTTAACAATTATTGGCAGAAGTCCAAGAGAAATGGAGGGACTTGTGACTTTGGAGGAACTGCTATGATCATCAATGCTGACCCAAGTAGGTGTTTTTGAGCCCTGTTTTTCTTAATTAGCTCTTAGAATTGTTGGTTTTATGTCAGTTTCAATTACAAGAAATATGATATGATCAATGTATCAAGATACATGGTTGTTTCAGGTTCTCTTCAATGCCGGTTTGTCCTCAGCTAGACACAGTAATGGAGTTGAGATTGAAGAATGCTGCGTCTATTTTGCTAGGCAGGATTTGTTGGGTATATTGCCACTTTTTGCTTATATTTCCACCGAGTACTTTGATACATAGTACATGTAGGAAGTTCGTGTTAGAAATTCATCTTTTGCTCTAACTAGTGTGGTTATGTAGTAGTATTTGTCCACAAAAATGACTCATTCTAGACATGTTGTGCACAAACAATTACCTTTTGGTCTAACTACTGTTGTTATGGTAGTATTTCTGTGCACAAAAATGACTCATTCTAGACAAATATACATCTATTCTTGTCGTTTCAATCCTCTATATATTGCTTTTCTTCTGTAGAGTCTGTTAAATTCTAGATTTCAGATCACAGATGCTTGATTAGTTGTTAAGGGCAACTGGAGTTTCATCTGAATGAACTAAGATTTTCTTTTTCTTCATTAGAAACGAAAGGAAGTTTAGATGCTGCAAAGGGTGTTGCGCTTTAGATGACACATTTGCTCTTTATTCCAGAGAACATTCTGCTATGAAGATATTCTTAATTTACTTTACTCATTCCAAGCTAACAACTTTTGTTTTACTCATCAGCTGGGGTGTTCTCTATACCCTTCCGGCTGGAGACTAATCTCGTTCTACCATTGACCAAAACTCTTTACAGTCAATGTTCCAGATGTTTCATTTAATTGGTAATCCAGCAGTGAGCATGTGGGATTGTTTAGGTTCTTTGTTTTTCTGTTGAGTTAACCTAAATGCAGCAGCAGCACAACTGCACAAGAGTGGACAAAGCATGTGCTCTGTCTCTGGTCTGGTTGGGCCAAGTCTTGAGCCCTATTTAACTTGGTATCCTAGCTAACCAACATACCAAACACCATGTTCCTGTTGACTAGGGTCATTTGTCTGTGTGAGTTTTGTGCAACACATGGGTTCTACTGCTACTGAGAAAAATCCCAGTCCCTTCCTAAATTACTCACCGACTTACTTGCAATTCCAAGTCAAGCCATACAAATTCAAGAACCGCCATAGGTACAGTATCATATATCCTTTGGTTTCTTGACTGAATTTTTCTTGCTTTGTCAATAGAAGTGAAAGAAAATGGTAAAAAGCCTCTAAATTTTCACAGAAAGTTACACTGTTTTTTCCACAGCCAACAATGTGGAAGATGGTAGGAAAACACAGACAAAAGAATCCAAAACAACGACCTCTTGCTATGGTTCAGACCGATTCGCGCATAAATCGAGAAATCGACCTCTTGCTAAGGGGTAAATGTGATTCATACGTACTTGCGTAGAAGCTAGCTGCGAGACTCTGGACTTAGAATAAGTCTTGAGTACTCTTTATAGTCACCACCACTACTACTGCAAAATTATCTTCACATGGTCATGACATGCAGACAACAGCCCACACTTCACTCCTAACAACTTAAATTAGACGTGCACCCACCTTCCAATTTTCACTCTCCTCCACTCATCAAGCACCTTCCTCCTCCTCTCACAACCAAAACAAATCAAGAAGAAAAAACCACCCAAATTCCTCAAATTCTTCTTCAAAACCCATATAAAAAAAACACCCCCACATTCCACAAATCCATCATTGCATCAAAACATTAATGCCCCTCAAAGCTCTAAATCAAGACATGGATCCTCATTCCAATGAATCTTGGTCTAAAATTAGAAAAAGAAGCAAACGTCCCTCCACCACACCGACCCAAGATGATGATGATGTTCAGTATCTTGCTCTATGCCTTCTCATGCTAGCTCACGGTACCAAGAAATCACAACCGTATGATATGCTACCAGTGGTGCTCAGTTATCAGTGCACTGTTTGCAGCAAATCCTTCCCATCTTATCAAGCTCTAGGTGGTCACAAGGCAAGTCACAGGAAACTGATCAATATCATGCCACCTCATCACCACCATGATCATCATGGCCAAGATCAAGATCATGGTCATCAACCAATGATCACCAATGCACCCAAGCAATCGTCTTTCAAGATTGTAAGAGGTGGGTCCCATAAGTGTTCCATTTGTCATAAAACTTTCACTTCTGGTCAGGCTTTAGGTGGGCACAAGAGGCGCCATTTTGATGCTAGTAGTAGTAACAATTACAATGTGAACATGTTCTTGACTAAAACTAATAATAGCTCCGATCAAAGTCAACTTGACCTTGACTTGAACTTGCCCCCCTCGCCGGAATGCTCATCTGTTGTTAGTGATGACCGGAAGAGAAGAAGAGAATATACCGGCGAGGAAGAGGTGGAAATTAGACTATATAGTTAGGGATCTTGTGAGGCATCGCATTATTTAGGATTATAGTGATTGAGTGGACTGTTTGTGTACTTAATTTGTCATTATTGTTTTTTGTCAGTCATGATTTTGGTTGTTTCCTTAATCAGTGATTAATCATTAAAGAATATGAGATTACTTGAATTTTTTTAAAAAAAAATTAATCATAAATATGACATCTACCAAAAAAAATTAAACTGCAACCATATATGCCGCGTTAATTGAATTTTAAAATTCAATTATAGGCTCTCTTTTTTTCCTTAAAAAACAGAACTTTAAAGTCAAATGTAAATCATGTGTAAACTGCACTTAACTTACCAAGCCATTGAGTGACAATTATTATGGGTCGTGTAGCAAGGAATTTAACCAGAAACTAACCCGTTCGAATCTTGTTGGGCTGCAAGGGACCCATTAAAACCTGTCTGGCTAGCCATTTAAAAATCTAGACCGCCAAACCCGCTTAAAACAATATTTGGGCTTGGACCCATCATTAAGTTTAAAGTAAATTTGAAAAGTCAATCCATAAATTTCAGTGTTGTCTATGGGCTTGTTTGGCGTTCCGGTTCTGGTCCGAAACGTGCTGTGGGTAAAAGTGCTGTGGGAAAATTACTTTTGCCTAAAGTAGTGTGCTGTTTGGTAAACATTTCTTAAAAGTGCGGTGGGAAACGAGAAATTGTTTTTGGTATTTGGTAAAACTATAAAAATGAAAGAGTTGGAGAATAAAACTCATTTTAAAAAAATTAATAAAAATAGAAAAAGTGGATTTAGAATTATTTATCTTGAGATGGAAAATTTATTATGGTAGTTTTTTATTTATTTTGTTCATTATATAAAGTAAAAAAATAAAATTAAAAAGGAAAAAAAAAAAAAGGAGAGAGAGGGTGCCCAACGCAGGCTGCGTTGGGCTGCTGGAGCAAAATGCAGCAGTGGACAACCAAGGCAATTCCTTGGTTTGTTCAACCCAGCTTTCCAAAAAGCTGGGTTTAGAGGGTGTTAGCTAAACACATTCTTTGGCTTTTGGGTTGAAAAAAGCTGGGTTGGCCACCCAAACCTCAATGCCAAACAGGCACTATATAATTGATCTATCTACTCTCTTCGTACCTTTTTTGTTGTCACTTTTTAAAAAAAATAATTTTCTCTATTTAGTTGTCGTATTTTAAATTTTAAAATCATTTTTTATAATTAATGACAAAATTAACCCTAAATAATTTTAAATTAATTATTTTTTTTAGAGAAAAAATAAAAATGACTGGTTGATAATTAATAATGGTAGTTTAATAAAAAAATATACAATAATTATAATCTAATGATTGTATTGATTGTCTTAATTATCATAAAAAATGGAAAAAATTACAACTAAAAAAGAACGGAAGGAGTATCAATAAAAGTACCTAAGATTAAAAGAATTAATTCCAAGAATCCTGCTTATTAATTGGGCTAAGATGAACAAACACCTATATTCCTCCGTTATTCCTTTTGCATGAACCTGGATGGGCTTTATTTCTTGATCAGTAGGCCTAATATGACACCCTATAGGTGAATTATGATGAGTTTGATGTGAAATTTGGTAATTAGGGGACAAAAACCATAGTCATGATTCTTTGGTTGGTACTTGTGCACTCCAAGAGAAAGCTTAGTATAATTGAAAAGGATAAGTGAAAGCCTAATCCTAAGCATTTGGATTTTGAACCACCCAACTCTAGTACTAGTAGTTTAAATCGTCTACAACTACGAGAGCTTTTTGTACTTTTTAAGTTTGTATTTGAACACTAATATTTTTTTTACTTTATTTAATTTATTTAATTTTTTACTCCAACTAATTATTTCTTTTTAATAATAAAGGATACGTTAGTAAATTTAGATAAAAAATTACCTCAAAAATAATGAAACGTCGTTTAATTGAAGACAAATAAAAACCATAAATGTTATTTAATTTGAAACAAAATGAGTATATATATGATTGTTAAACTATCCTCTCAAGACTTGACTAAACTAAACCATGCAAATGGTTCTTTTCTGGATGATTGAGTCAATAGAAACCCCAATGAATAATTAAATATAAGATCAATTTGAGGGGCATCCTTCTTCACAGAGCTTAACTATTTTGGAGTAGCACAATTTAAATTTTTAAAGTTTAATATAATAAGGAAGTCATTATGGTTCAACGGTTAATGATATTTCTAGAGCTCATGTGATTAGTGAATCCAAAATTTGAGTTAAAAATGAAACTTATTTATTACTAAATTACAATTAACATTAGTTGTGATATATTGGTAAAAAACTTGTCCATTATTAACATATTGCGAGAATCATTTCCTTTAAAAACTCTACTAATTAATTTCAATTAAATAGATACTTGAAAAAACCTAAAATTATAGTCAATATTGGCATGCGTTTTAAACCACTAATATGTATGAAAACATGTAACTGTTGCGAAATTGAAATGTAGGTGGTTTTTTATTTTATCCATGGAGGTAAAATTTAAATTTAAAATTATAATGATAATATACATGCTCATTGGATGGAATAAACAGGGAATTTAATTAGTTATTGGGCCGTTAGCGGATCAATGAACGAAGACATGAAAGTGAAGAGAATGGGAATAAGTGGACATATAGTGTCGGAGCTCAGAAGTCAACACAGTTTCCAAATCAAAACTTTGAACTTGGACGGTTTTAGTAACTTTTAAATTTAGATCCGCGGGATTTGGGGATTTTATAGTTAATTTTAATAGATGGAGGACTAAATTGAGAACAATTCAATATTCGAACGATGATTCGAACTATCCCCTAAATTCAATGAACCACGTCACAAAGATCACGCATTGAAACCAGGACCTTTCAAGCAAAAGCAATTTTCTCAACAAAAAAAAATAACAGTCATGATAAGCCCATATGGTCCTCTCCTCACACAAATACATTTAACCTTAATATGATTTAATATTCAAATCCCCACTGCAATTACTAATTAATTACGGTATGATCAGAAGAATCTGTTGCCATGTGACTTACCATCATATCTTATCTTATTCTTATTCCCTGCCATTTTTGTAACTTTTCATTTTTTTTTGCATGATAAAATATCAAATATCATTAGAGCTGTAAAAGTATGTTACGAATTAGAACTAATTTTATTCGCCTTATTCAGATTACCCAAGCGTAAAAAATCTACTCAGTTAAAACTCAATATTAATAGAACACAAACAATTGGCTCAATAGCTTCAAGCAATTTCATTTCTTTTTATATCCAAATTGGTAACTTGGTATTTGTCCACCAAATATGATTAAGTGGTAGGAGAATATTTCGTTCTTAATTCAAATTTTAAATTTTAAAAGAATTATATTAGAAGAGTAAATCGTAATCGACTTACCACCAGCTCTCAAGATTACTCCAACCGACCAATTCTCATGGATAGGATCTTCCAAAGATTGTCACTAAAAAACAATCCCATCTTGCATAGATTCTATAGATGCAATTCTCTCTCTCTTTTCTGATGCAATATATATTAAAGATAAAATAAAGTATTTAAACGTTACGGTGTGAAAAACTTCAAAAATCAACCTCATTAATTCTTGATGTAAAGTAAAGCATTATCATGGGGTTGTGTTTAAAATTAAGCTAAAATAATAATTATTTAGTTAGGTGAAACATGATGAAATAAATATGGCGGGGTATGATTTTAAATATCGTTAAAAGGTCCGATTTATAATGTAATTTTGATTTTTTATTCTCGTTATATCATTTGCGGACTTCATTTTACAATTTGCCCCATGTCTGTGATTTAAAACCAGGGTCAGTGAACTGCTGCATGTGAGGCGGATGGAACAAGAAAAAAGAATGGATAAGGAGAAAATAAAAAGGGTTTTGGTGGTCACAACTAGCCCGCTTTACGTATGGATGGAGAGAGATGTTTCATAATTGTAATTGGACTTGCTTTATATTAAAATAATTGTGTATGGATGAAATATGTAATTTTGGAAGGAAAAACACATACTTAATTAGCTAAAATGTAGGATATTCGATGACAACTCTCTCTTTTTTGTTTGGAAGAGAGCAAAAAAGCAAATTACACATTAGGAATACCAGAAAACCATGTCAACTGGGAGATCAAAGGCTAAGTTAGCAAGACTGTGATTGTTCGACCAGAAGTTATGGGCTATTGGACTTGCGAATTTATCTTACCCCACACTTTGCTTTGCCAATTGCCAGTGCCTCCACCAAAAAATGACTTTGAATTCAAGATTTAATTGACTTCCAGGCTCCAGCAATCTTCTAGTAACCAAGTATGTTTCATTATCTTAGCTGCGCTTGAGTTTATGGACTCAGTTTGTGACTGAATTTCACGTCGCTATAAATTGCTGCTAAAAACCTCACGACAAAACGAGAGAGAATCTTTTCTCAAAAAAGTAAAACACTATTTTAAAGAAGACGGAGCAAAACGTTAAAGAAGTGTGAAGGAAATAAATAAATAGTAGTTTAAAAAAATACGAAAATGAGATGGATGCCATTACCATGGAAGTACAAGAGCGAATGGATGAATGTGTCGTGATAATACAAACAAGGCACCTTAAAGGTATTTTCGACCTTTCATCACCAACGGGGGAAGTCTCGATATATGTACCTCCCGACATATATCCTCAATAATAGCCAAAACTACATATACCGATTTTACCAGGTAAGTATACTACTAGTACAACATGCTAGAGAAACTATTGGGAAAATGGATAAGTATCGGTAATGGCTGACTAAGCTCAAACAACACATGTCCAGAGTGTCCCATAGGGCGAGGTTATAAATACCCCCTATCACCCCTTCATGGACACATATACATACAAGGGCACGCGTACTAAAACTCTGCCCAACAACCTACCTCCACTCGATAGTTCTCCCTCACTACCTATTTTCATCATGCTTACTGACTTGATCATTGGAGCCTCTACGCCGGAGACCCCCTCCGGCACTTTGCAGGTGGCGTAGGACCAGCGAGACAATCTACATCAGCACGCCAGATTACAGAATCACCATCACCTCAGATTGAGGATTATCAAATTGGTGCTTTCATTTAGAGCCTTGGATTATTAAGTGAGAACACCTTAATATCTAAGAGCTCCATCCTCTTTTCCCCTAAGATCTGTTACTAAAATGGCATCCAAATAAGATTTCTCGCCGATCAAGCTGACCAGCGGCTCCATCATGCCCACCCGTGACATACCAGAGATCCCAACGCCGGTGACACCAGCAGGAGTGAGGTCGGTTCTAGTTAACCGTCAGCTCACCTTCTCCCCCAGCCAAGAAATAATCTTTCCAGCAGCAACACCGCCTAGTCCGAGTATGACCAGTTCCGAGCCACCATCTGAGAGTATTTAGATCATCAAGCAAGCTCCTTGATATCTAAAGACTCTATTTTTATCAATTGACATGGGTAAATTATTATTATTTATCACTCCTAGAAGTTCTGCTCCACTTATCCTCTTTATCGTGATCCTAACAAACAAAAGTCCAAAAAATATACAAATCACCTTACTGTTACAAGCAAGGGTTGTGCACTGGTACTCGCATGGAGAGTATAGTTTTCATCTTAATACAAAGTTGATTAGATTGGATGATGAGTTTGGAGTAACTAGAGGGTGATGTTTTGTTCTTCTCTTTGAAGTAATCATGAAAAATTGAAGTAATGCAAAAACCTACTCTATTTTATGGTTCTCCTACTTCTATGCTTTAGTTGCTGTCAATCTTTTGGAAATTATCGTTTGATGATAGTCTAATCTTCCTACTCCACAGTTATGGAGTTCAGTTTGCTCGATTCATTTCATATATCTGCTTATCATTGGTCTTTTGATTCTGGTCATGGGTTCATCGCATAATTAAATTTCTTGCTTCTATTCGTTGATCCTAGTCTATTGTTATATGTCCAAAAGGATAGATCTTGTGACTTTAGCTTCTTACGCTTTCTTCCCAGGATCTGAACTGATCTGTACTAAGGTTTTACGGATAAGATATATCTGAAGAATTTATCTTTATGTGAATCTTCTTATATCGGGAGATTAGTATCCCGACTGATTGTTATCGGGTGAATAGCGACCCTAGTGAACAATGTTCAGAATAATAGTTATCGGGTGAATAGCAACCCTGATGAAAGCTATCGGATGATTAGTGCTCTGTGAGAGCAGTATCCGAAGGAATGTTATCGGATGAATAGCGACCTTAATGAACAGTGTTCAGAATAATAGTTATAGGGTGAATGACGACCCTGATGAATAATGTTCAGAATAATAGTTATTGGGTGAATAGTATTCCAAATAAACTGTACCACTAACAGATATCGAGTGACTGTTGTCCCGAATGAACAGTACCGGGTGATAGGTATTGAATTATACATGCTTTACTATATGTATATAACTACCTATCTCCCGATATATGTATGTCCCGGTATATATCCTCAATAGTATCGGATGAATAGCGACCTTAATGAACAGTGTTCGGAATAATAGTTATAGGGTGAATGACGACCCTGATGAATAATGTTCAGAATAATAGTTATTGGGTGAATAGTATTCCAAATAAACTGTACCACTAACAGATATCGAGTGACAGTTGTCCCGAATGAACAGTACCGGGTGATAGGTATTGAATTATACATGCTTTACTATATGTATATAACTACCTATCTCCCGATATATGTATGTCCCGGTATATATCCTCAATAGTAGCCAAGACTACATATACCGGCTTTACCAGGTAAGTATACTACTAGTACAACATGCTAGAGAAATTATCGGAAAAGGGACAGATATCGGTAATGGCTAACCAAGCCCAAGCAACACATGTCTAGGATGACCCACAGGGCGAGACTATAAATACCACCCTATCACCCCTTCATGGACACATAGGCATACACGGGCACGCGTACTAAAGATCTGCCCAACTACCTATCTCCACCCGATAATTCTCCCTCACTACCTATTTTCATCACGCTTACTGACTTGATCGTCGGAGCCTTTATGTCGGAGACCCCCTCTGACGTTTTACAGGTGGCGTAGGACGAACGAGACAATCTACATCAGCATGCCATATTACAGAATCACCCTCATCCCAGATCGAGGATTATCATGTCGTTTTCTGATACGATAGGATTTGGAGCTTTGCTCCTGCTTTCTTGTCTAACTAAAAATAAAAAATAAAAAGTGATATTAATTATTCCGAGTTATAAGAAATTTATTTATTCTAAATTTAGGTCTAGAGTTTAAATTGGTGAAATAAAAAAGTTATATTATTTTTAAAATTTAATAATATTCGAATATAATTAGTTTTTTTTTAAGAAAGGGAGAGAAAACACAAGTTAAGTGACTGAGAAAATAGAGTCAGTTTTGTGTATGATTAGGGAAACACCAAAGGTTGGGTAATGTCAGAATAGCGTGCTTTCCATTGCAGAGCCAGAAACGAAATAGAAAAAAGAAAAGCTCTTTTGGGTTTAGTGGCTGAGGAATGACAAGTGGTGAGCTGCTTTGGTTGCTTTGCTGGGACGATGGGCCCCTCTCGGTTTTTTGGTTTTGTACTTTGAAAGAAACCTCACTACATCACTTTATTAGCAGTAATTTAATAACAACTTTTTCTAAATTTAATCAATAAAGCTGTTCTTGTTCGCTTTATTGGTTGTTTGTTGGTAGTGAAAATTTCGTGACATTGTATTTGTTTTTTCTATATTGCTAGTACACCCTTTTTCGTTGTTGCTGTTGTTCAAGAGTAGTATACCCTATAGATTAAGGTTTTTATTTTATTTTTATTGAGTTTGTAATGAGATATATGAGGAGAAAGGTGGTGGGGGCGGTGCTGCTGATTCAAAGGTACTACTACTAATAAAGAGATATATAGAGAGAGAGAGAGAGGAGGAGGAGGAGAGGGAGAGGGAACATTCTGAGATTTGGCCTTTAGTGTGTAGGCAGTGGTGGCTGTCAAAGATGAGGAACAGCTCATCTTTTTGATGGGAAGTTTTTTGGGTTTTGTTGGGTGGATTTTGTGGTATGTGGGGTTACTTATTTTGTGTTTTGCCCTGCAGATAATAGTGCTCCTCATGCACTGAACGTTGTTCTGTTCTTGTGTTTGGTGTTGTGTTGTGGTTTTGTTTGGTGCCCATTCCTCTCATGCTTTTCTATTTGGTTTCTTCTTTGGTACTACTTTGCAAACCCATCATCAACAATAAAGGCCCTTGCTTTTGCTCTCTCTGAGACAATATAGGTTGTTTTCTAGAGAAACATCCTCCAGGTAAAGTACCAATCTTTGTTCATTCTTTGTCCTAATTAGTTTCCGTCCTGTATCCCATGATTTTACTTTTTCTAGGGCATTTTTATTCATTCTTGTGTTTGCTTATTTGATCTATTTACCTGGTCTTCCTTGTTGTTTGTTCTGTTTCTGATGTATCAAAGTTGGTTTCCAATCCTTGATAATCAAATTCTAACCGAAAACACTTCAATTTTGTGATTCCATTCCTTCTGCTGAGTTAGTTTGGTTTACCTGAATGCTCTTCTTTTTGTAAATGACGATGGTAGATGCTGTTGTGTGTGCTGTTCTCAAGCTGACCATGAGTTCTTGATAAGAGGTTTTGGTGCCCTTTTCTTTTTGTTGATAAAAGAACACGTCTTGAAGTTTGATCTATTTGTGTGTCACATTCTTGACTCGATTCTTGCAAAAATCTCATTTTTATCACCACCTCTAACATGGAACACAGCTTTGTTGGTAGTGATCCCCCCCTTTTGTACAAGTACTGTAGAAATCTCCAAGATTGATGCTCCTTGTCCACTCTTTTGGGGTTTCCTTGAACTAATACCAATATATGCTGTCTTCTCGTTGCAGGTGTCTGTTGCTTAAATTGACAAAGCAAAAGGGAATTCAGATTTGTGAAGGAATGTGCTTTTCTGGGGTTTGTGTCTTGAGTTTGTCCTTGTTGTGGAGCTAAGTGATAAAAGAAAAAGAAAAGAAAAGGGTGGTGTGTTGTTGTTGTTGGTGGTGGTGTGCTTGTGATCCATTGATAAAAGAGAGGAATTTTTAGTAAAACAAGTGAGAAAGATAAAGAAATGAAATAAGGGGCGGTGGTGTCAGTTTTGAGCAAGTGGGTGTGTTTCTCATAGAATTTTTTCCCTTACTTTTATATAAATGTTTTAAGAGTGTTTTTAGGCCATGTCTCCTTTATTAACCTTCTCTGTCCGGAGTCCTTGGACTCTGTTACCATTTTAGGAAGCAACAGCAATCACTTTACTTTGTTAAAAATCGCACTTTCTTTCCCCATTTACTCTTTTCTTGCTCTTTCTGTTTCTCTCCTTGGCCTAGCTTTGTGGACAAGATTCGGTCGTACTAAGTCTCAAAACCATTTCATCCCTGATCCATTCTTCTCTGGGTTGAACACTTGTAGTTCAAGTTCTGGTTTTTTTTTTGTACTGAAGTCATTCTGGTGATTTTGAAGAGGGAGGGGAGCTCATCTCTAGTTCTTTTAAAAACATGAAGTTTATGAAACTTGGATCCAAGCCTGACTCTTTTCAGGCTGATGAGGACAACATTAGGTAACTTGAGATCCCTTTTCTGGTAGATTCAATCCATCATTTTGCAGTGATTTACGCCTTATATATATATCTATCTTACCTCTACTAGACTCCAAGTTTAATTAGTTATTGCAGTTTTGTTGGTACTTTCCCTTTTTCTATCCTTTCCAAATTGAATTTCTTTCAGAGTAATTTAATCATGTAGATGGTCGTTTTGGTATTATAAGGGCATTCTTTCTTAAGTATCTAAATGTGCATTTAATCCCTGGGAAATCTGTCTTTTTCATTTCAGTTAAGACTTGACTTCTTTAAATATTGCTTAAGAAGTTATTCCAAGCTTGGTTCCTTCCATTTAGTCCTTGTTTGGATAATGGTTTCATTTGCTTTGCCAGAAACACATTTGTTGTTTTTCAACTCTTATACTGAAATCGTAAACAAGAGAAGTGATCCTTTTCCCTCTATGTATGTCTGAGCATAGGTTTGGTACTGCATTTAGTGTATTTTTCTGCGAGGATGCAAACTGTCGTAGGAATTGTTTTTCTTTTCACAAAACTAAAACTAGAAAATGATTTTTTGCTCATCTAATTTGCGTATCATATTTTTTATTTCATGGAACGATTTTGTGCTGATTCCATGTTTTCAAAATATTTTTCACTATTTAACTCAAATACATACACATGGAGTTAAAGAAGCAAATACCAAACTTTCATCATTCACCCGATTAGGTTTTTCTGGCTGGTAAGAAAGAACAATTAAATTTAAATCTCACAATATAACATCAATATACATGTTAAGAGTCATCAGCTTGTTCGACCTATGTGGTCTTTCCCCTTTGTGGTTGAGGTATTGGCTATGTAGTTCTTTGAGTCTTAGTATATTTTATGAAATGAGAGAACCGATACTGATTTATCTTTTTATGTTGATAACAGCAGTTTATTTTTCCTTGAACAATATTTAATCACATAAGCAGAAGTATTGGTTCGTTGTACATTTCTAAAAGCGTATCTTCTAGTTTTCGTTGGTGTTTAAATGAAAATTAGCATTCTCTATAACTCTGTACCTTCCTTTCAGTTCAGTATGCTTGTAGAGTTGTTCTTAAATTAAGTTATGTTTTCGTGATTAATGTATTGGTAGCATGACCGCCGGAGCTTTTGTGTGTTAGGTATGTCGCAACGGAGTTGGCTACTGACATTGTTGTGAACATTGGAGAAGTGAAGTTTTATCTGCACAAGGTATGTGTTCCATACGATTCTTAACCAGGGTTCGGATGCAATGACTTTAAGTATTACTTGTTCGATTACAAATATCAACTTAAAATTTAGAAATTATCTTCTTTTTTGCGACTGTTTTGACTCTTTTTGTAATAATTAGGTATACTGTGCTTGATTTTGCTATTTGCTAACTTTAAAACCAATGATGTAGTTCCCGCTGCTGTCCAAGAGTGCACATCTGCAGAAGTTGGTTGCAAATACAAATGATGAGAACAGTGATGAAATTTACATCCAAGATATTCCTGGTGGGCCTGCTGCATTTGAGATATGTGCAAAGTTCTGTTATGGCATGACAGTCACTCTCAATGCGTACAATGTCGTTGCCGCTAGGTGTGCAGCAGAGTTTCTCGAGATGTATGAAACTGTTGAGAAAGGAAATCTTATATACAAGATTGAAGTTTTCTTAAATACTAGCATCTTCCGCAGCTGGAAGGACTCGATTATTGTCCTGCAGACCACAAAATCTCTTCTTCCAAGGTCTGAGGAATTAAAGATAGTCAGCCGCTGTCTTGACTCCATAGCATCAAAGGTTTGCATCGACACTTCCAAGGTAGAGTGGTCGTATAGCTATAACAGAAAAAAGCTCCCATCTGAGAACGGGAAGGATCCTCTCTGGAATGGTGCAAGAAAACCGCAGATGGTTCCGAGAGACTGGTGGGTAGAAGATCTCTGTGAGCTTCAGATCGATTTGTATAAAAGGGTTATTTCAACAATCAAAACGACAGGAAGGATCTCTGGTGATGTAATTGGAGAAGCCTTGAATGCATATGCTTTGAGACGATTGCCAGGTTTCAACAAGGGTATGGTACAGAGTGGTGATATTATCAAGTATAGATCATTGGCAGAGACCATTTTGTGGCTACTACCCACAGAAAAAGGCAGTGTTCCCTGTAGTTTCATGCTTAAGTTGTTAAGAGCAGCAATACTATTAGAGTGTGCAGAAACAGAAAGGAACGAAGTGATGAAAAGAATTGGCCAGCAGCTCAGCGAAGCTACAGTGGCTGATCTTTTGATACGATCCCCTGCTGGAGAAACAATAGGTTATGATATTGATATTGTTCAAAGCCTAGTTGAGGAGTTTATCACATATGAGAAGAATTGTAAGACTGCGCTTCCTGTCGAAAATGAATACCACGATGGCAGGACCCCAAAATTTGGATCAGATGCTTCCAAGGCACTGGTAGCGAAGCTGGTTGACGGCTACCTTGCTGAAGTTGCCCGAGATCCTAATTTACCTCCATCAAAATTTGTCAGTCTACCTGAAATGGTTTCAAGCTTCCCCAGAGCGTCGCACGATGGACTTTACCGTGCCATTGATATGTATCTTAAGGTGAGTGATGGTCACTTTCCTCGTACCTGTGTGTTATATTTACCTCTTTTATGAGATGTAGTGCTCGATCTAATTATAGACATGTCCCCACATAAATCTGCGAATAATGAGCCCTTATATTTTGCACCTTCCTGCCAAGCTTTCATAGCAATCCCACATATAAGGCATTTACTATTTTCTGTTGTGAGATTGCCCATGCCCATTGGCGTGTTATATATGCGTTTTTGAGACAGCATTATTTCAGCTGCAAGTGGAGTCTTGTTCCCTTGCTTTTTACGTTATAGCTATTCATCATTTTTGATGCAGGAACATCCTGGGATCAGTAAAAGCGAGAGGAAGAGAATATGCAAGTTGATGGACTGCAGGAAGTTATCAGTAGAAGCATGCATGCATGCTGTGCAAAATGAACGGCTTCCTCTACGCGTTGTTGTTCAGGTTCTTTTCTTTGAGCAGGTTAGGCAAGCAACATCTGCTGGCAACAGCACGCCAGAACTTCCTGGGTCCATCAGGGCCTTGATCCCTGGAGGATCTCATGGAAGCTCGAGATCTACTACGACCAACACAGAAGAGGACTGGGATGCAGTGCCAACAGCTGAAGATATCAAGGCTTTGAAAGGAGAACTTGCTACTCTACGGTTAGGCGGCGCTGGTGGCAACGAAAGAACCTCAAATAATGGTGCCAAGAATGATGCTGAAAAGGCTGCAGTTAGTAAAATGAAAGGTATAGTCATGTCAAAGATGTTTTCAAAGCTCTGGTCAGGCAAAGAACGAAACAGTGAGATTAGCAGCTCGGACACATCCGAAAGTCCTGGTTCTGCCTCTGTTGAAGAAACAAAATCCACCCCTTCAAGAAGCAGGAGGCATTCCTTATCTTAGAGTCACGATGCGCATAAGCAGAGGTAGATTCGTGTGCTGTAGTGGCTTGTAAAATTGTTGCTTACTTGACCGTTAGCAAATTAGAGCCCGACTGACTTTTGTCCAGCTGGTGGTAGTAGTACTCTCCACTGGGATTTTCCATGTATAAGAGGAACATTGCAAGGAATGGAGATTGGTTTCTTTGAAATGTTGAGTCATTTTTTGTTCACAAGAGAGATGAAGGTGCCTTACATTTCGAGAAATCAGCTCTGAAACATAACCAAATTTTAAAGTTTTGCTGTAGCAATGCTGGAAATTGCCAAGTTCAGTTAGTTCATCTCATGTAGTTGGTAGTTGGTAGTTGGTGATGCTTTTTATTAGACTTGTGTTAACTAATTTCTTTATTTTGCAAGAACATGAGCTTCAATTTCCTTTTGGATTCAGTTTATGTCGAGATTAAATAAACCTTACCGAACGAGTATCCTTTTTAAGATTTTAAGGTTTAAATCACCTGTATTTCTAAATTTATTAATATTAGAATTAATATTGTTCTCATCAAATTTTTTTATAAAGAGTGAAAATGTCGAACTATTTATGCCAACGGGCATGAGAAATGGTTTATGGACCCATTTCTTACTTTAATATATTTAATTTAATGTCTCTCTTCAAATGGGCTCATTTACGTCCGTCCATTACGATCAAGGCCCAGACTGTCTCAGCTGGAATTACTTTTGACCCACTTCACTTGATATGCCATTGCCTTTTTGCAAATGGATACTTATGTTATGGGCCTGCTCTTGTAATGTAGTAGCAGTACTTTAGCCCTTCGACAGTTTCATATTTTCTTTTTCCTTTTTTTCTTCCACACTTTAGTAGTACTCAAACTTAATTTATTAATTATTTTACCGATGATATTGATAAAAACCTGAACTCAGATTTAAATCTTATCTTTACCGGTATAAAAAAAATTAACCCTAACCTTCCCTTGGAGCAGGGTTTAGCTCCCTAGGTCTTACCCTTCAGGGTTTATTACTTATTAATATTTGCAAGTAAAAAATATATTTGGTGTATCATATCATCATATAAAGGAAACAGCATGAATAATATTAATTTCTCATTTCAGCTAGCATAGTACTTAGTTGTACGTCACATAATTTTGTGAAATACAGCTTGTGGACTAGATTGTAATTCACCAAAGATTTTACTGACCAAATTTCTTCCAGTATATGTGCTGCTTTGACCCAAAAGTGGTTTATTACCGGATAATGAGCCAAACAGACCCTAACTATCCTTGTCTTGTTTTGTCACTAATCAGTAATCACTATATTCAACTCTTATCTCGTATATTGACTAAGCTTAATTTTTATTTTTTAAAAAAATTACATGGATACTTTGCAACTAAAAAAAAAAAAAATTGGATTAAAATATTTAAAAATAAAAAATCTAGCGAAATCAAAATAACATTCATTTTTCCAACAGCAAAACATCGAGTATTATTAAAATAACAGTCACTATATTTGTCTACTCAATTTTATTAATTTATTTGGTTTCTTGGCCTTGTCAATTTTTTATTTTTAAATTTATTTTTTTAGTCAGTGTGACCTTATGTTATTTTGTTAGATACCAAATAAAGTATCGTTATTTTTAAAAAATGTTGACTGATATTGACTGATTGACAAATGCAATGACTTATCCTGATATATGAAATAAAGATAGTGGTGAATTTTATCATTTTTTTAGTTAATTAAATATTGTTCTCAATAATGAAAAATATAAGTTAATTAGTGATAACAAAAAAAGAGGTTTGTTTGGTCTTTGATTCTTTTGAACGAGGGGAAGACCTGTACCGGTCATTTCCAAGTCAAGGGCGTGCGTAGGCGTATATATAATACCTTCTTTTTCTCCTTTTACACATCGACAAGAATATATTAGGGGACTCAAATATATTAATTATTACATAAAAGTATCACGAGCTACAAATTTATCGACGGATATATATATATATATTAAATACCATTCTTTTTTCCCCTTTTCCTATTAACAAAAATGTATCAAATAACTCGGTTATATAATTTTTTTTTAAAAGTATTATTGAGCTGTAAATTTATCGATATATAAATACGATAAAATTTTAAAATAAAAAAGTATGTGTACGTGTATATATAAAGAATCTAGGTCTTTGGCAAATTTTGATTTTTCAACATTGCGCGAGCACTACAAATAATTAAAAAAAATAAAAAAATACATTGTGCAATTTAGCTTAAAAGTAACTAGACCTTAGAGGGTTTTCCTCCATAATTTACAAAAGTTTAAGGGACATTCTTATTTTTTTATCACTCAAATCAAATCAAGCCCATCTTTTTGGGCGCAAAGCACCAATTGCATGCCGAAGACATATTCTTATTCCAATACATTTTGGGCCAGTCTAACATTGGTCAATGTGGGCTTTTTCTCTCAATATATTTTAAACCCTCTTAGTAGTGGTGGATCAACCCACTAAAACATAAAGTATATATTAATATCAAATATTAGTTATTTAACATAAGTTTCTGCAATAAAACTACTCAAATTAATCATGAATATTTTATGCTTTAATTTGATGTATAGACATTTAAATTAAATTATAAGTATAAAATAAAAATGCGCTCAACTTTAAAACACGTTGTTTATTCCTTAATGGGACCATTATAGTACTTTCATTGACTTGCATAGAAGACTGCCAAAGATAATATTAAGGCCGACCATGGTTATATATTTGACCATATAATTTGCAACATAAAATCTAGGATTTGATTTATGTCTAATTTTATTTTTTTACCTAAACCACTCACATATTTTTATGGTAAGACCAAACAAAATCACAAGACACAAAAGTGACATCATCATGTCATTCACATTAGCCCAATTTATTTGTTTTTAATCATTTGATAACCCTCTTTTAGGGGACAAAATTATGGCTTGGAGAGTGAGCTCTCATACTTAAAATATGTTAATTAATCGGATTAGCCCCTTTAATCACGTACTAATCAAAGACAAATTCCAGTCAAAACTTGCCTAACAAACACAGATAGACCTACTTAGCCTAATTCCCACTCTAAGTCCTTGTCATTGCCAATCTTGTTGTTAGCATTAGAATAATCAATCTTTTTTGTAATAATTAATTAAATCAGTTCCTTGCATTATAATTTGTTGTCGTCGTGGGTGCATAGCTAGAGGTCTAAATACTAGCACCACCAATATAGCATGCATATTGTAATTGCCAGAAATAAGAAGTGGAGGAGATAGGGTAATGTACTAATTAATGTTGTTCGATATGATCTAATTTCCCGTCGTGGTAAGAGATTTGTTTATTTAATTAATTGAGATCCGAGGCCAAAATTTAGTATTTTCTTTACTTCTCAATCCACTCACTTGCCCAAAAACACTAAAATTTCACCGCTAAAATTTGCACAAGCTCATTATATATCGGCGTTATGTATTAAAAAATGGGTAATAGCATAAAAACCCCCTGTACTATTTTTTAAAACAGAAACCTCCCCTGTCCTTCAAAAATTCAAATCGACCTCCCCTGTACTATCGGTCAGAAGCAAACCGTTGGTCTGTACCAGTCAAACTAACAGACTTCACTTTTTGACCTTGTACTGCCGGTTTCCCATTTTTTCTTTCCCAGTTACAATTAAACTAATTAAAATAATTAAAACCTAAAACTAATTAAACTAATTAAAACCTAAAACTAATTAAACTAATTAAAACCTAAAACTTAAAAGAAACCAAACGTGAAAAATTAAAAGGGAAAAACTGGATTGGTGGACAACGAAGGAAAAGTGAAGGTTGAAGACGGCCGTTCTTGGAAAAGTGAAGTAACGACAGCGAAGGAAAGCAGGAGAAACTCGTTTACTCCATCTTCTTTCTATTACTGACATTGCGAGGCGACGAAGGAAAAGAAGGACCACAGTAAGGAAAGAAAAGGACCACGTGCCTTTGTTGTCTCCCTCGCAGAGACAAGGTAAGTGAGTAGTCTATTCTCTTATCCCCGCCTCGATGTGAAAAGTTGTCGTTTACTTTATTCGATTTTGGATTATACAATGCATGCTGAACATGGGACCAATGATTTTTAATATATGTTCTGGGTCCTGAGTTTTTATGGAAGATGGGACCATGTGCTGGAGTTGGTGTCTATTTGATATTGTTTTAGTTTATTGCTTTCATTTATCGGATATTTTAGAGTTTGTTATTTAGTAATATTGGAGAACAAATGGGGTGACAGGATGCTAATTACTGTCAAGATTTTTATGGGAGGGACATGGATCCTTGTGCCAAACATGCAGTATGTAGATTTTGAAGAAGAAAGTTTCGAGATTGAGGCTGATAAGCTGACTGTGGATTTAATTCATGAGAGAGTGCAGAAAAAAGGATACCATAATGCTCTTCATTATTATGTCATATACCCATGGACACCGATGGAGGAAGGCATAAGGGGTATGAGGAAAGAAAAACATGTTAAGCGGATAATTGCTGAGATGATAAGTAATGGTGAGGAGATATTGGAGGTTTATGTGGAACATGGAGTCCATATTAAGCCCACACTTGTATACAATGTAGACAGCAGTAGTGATGAAGATGGTGATGATATCAGTACTGCAGTTGGTGGTGATGATATCAGTACTGCAGTTGGTGGTGATGATACGGCTAATGTAGAAGGTGATGGTAGTGCAGATGGTGATGAAATGAGAAGTGCAACTAGACTTTTACACCCCTCTGCAGTTGTAGACCACAATGAAGGTGATGGTAATGTAGATGGTGCAACTAGACTTTACACCCCCCCCCCCCCCCCCCCCCCCCTACAGGTTGTAGACCACAATGAAAGTGTTGGTGGTGGTGCAATCCATAGTGAAGGTGTTGGTGGGGAAGATTTTGAAGAAGTAATGGTTGAGAGTTGTCATGATGTTAGTGAGGAAAATGACAGTGTAGGTGTAAATGTAGATGGAGTGGGTGAGCATGGGCCTACAAATGGGCCTAGTTGTAGTTACTATGGGCATGAGAGTGAAGACTTTCATGCAGAAAGAGATGGTTCAGATGTTGAGAGTTGTGACAGCCACACTCAAAGAACCGTGGATTCGCAAGATACTAGTGATTCCAACTTGAGTGACTTTGTGGAGTCTGATGAGGAAGAAGAAATAATGTTTGATGTAGAGAATGAGTATGCAAGTATGAATTTTGATGGAGTAGGTGGTGAGCAACCCAGAACCAGAAGTGATAGAGTCACTAGGCCACCAATGGCTACTTTTGGTCCACGCGTGCCTGATGTGGAGACTGACTATGAAGACAGTGACCACCTAGACACCCCACCTTGTTCTGATAGTGAAGAGGAAGCTGCAAGGAGGAACTTTAAATACCCAGAGTTCAATGAAAATAGAGATCTTGGTGCAGAATTGCAGCTGGAAGTGGGAATGAAGTTTGCAACTGCTACTTTGTTTAGGGAGGCTTTGAAGGCTTACGCTATTCAAATAGGGCATGATTACAAGTTTTAAAAAAAGAAGAAGAGTAGGATCACAACTGTTTGCAAGAAAAATTGTGGATGGAGAATACATGCTTCTCCATCGGCAGACAGGACTTGTTTTCAAGTGAAGACTTTCAAAAGACTTCACTATTGTGGAAAGGATGTTGAGAACCGAAGGGCAACTTCCAAATGATTAGCCCATGCATATTTGGCAGATTTCAGGGACAGTCCACATATGGATTTGGAGGTGCTTGCAAACAGGGTGAGAAGG
This sequence comes from Viola odorata, assembly GCA_963691705.1. Classification (NCBI taxonomy): domain Eukaryota; kingdom Viridiplantae; phylum Streptophyta; class Magnoliopsida; order Malpighiales; family Violaceae; genus Viola; species Viola odorata. The sequence goes on from OY829540.1 coordinate 64,114,901, forward strand.
GAAAAATTCCTGAAGGTTTCATACTTTAAGTTAGTAAGAGCCAAAATGATAGCTTTGGAATTAATAGAGGGTGAGAATGGACAGCAGTATAAGCTCTTATGGAACTATGCTGAGGCTATCAGGAAGTCCAATCCTAGTAGCTCTGTCGTCATTACTGCTCCAAGTGGTGTGTTCCAAAGACTCTATATGTGTCTGGATGCTTGTAAGACTGGGTTTTTGCAGGGTTGTAGACCCTTGATTGGGATTGATGGATGTCACTTGAAGGGTGCATTCAAAGGACACTTTCTCTCAGCGATAGGTAAAGATGCAAATGGTAACATCTTCCCAATAGCGTGGGCAGTGGTGGATTTTGAAAATAAAGATAACTGGTTGTGGTTTTTAGAGAGGTTGCAGGATGACCTAGGGCCATTGGATAACTTTTGCTTCATGTCTGATAGGCAAAAGGTGAAGTGCAAATTATATTCTTATTAGTCATATTTGAGTTATTATATTCCTCTCATTCTTACATTATTCTTATTTTGTAGGGACTGCAAATTATTTTTGATACTGTGTTGAGTGAAGTAGATCACCGTTATTGTGTGAGGCACATTTGGTGTAACTTCAAAGGTGAGTTTGGAGGCAAGCAAACTATGAAAGACCTATTGTGGGGTGTAGCAACATCCTATTCAGCAGCAAGATTCAACATTTACATGGAGAAGATCAAGTGTGAGAACCCACTTGCGTATGACTGGCTGAAGAGGATACCACCTCAGAGGTGGTCCAGACATGCATTCAACAGCTGGGTGATGTGTGACCTCCTATTGAACAATCTTTCTGAGAGTTTTAATTCCTATATAAGGTAATTTTAACTATTAATTCTGCATATTTGTCTTCAATTATTTAACTTGTACTGTTAACCTTTTAAACTTGTATACTAATGTATTATTATCATTTCTAATGGTGTGTAATAGAATTGCAAGAACAAAGCCTATTCTTAGCTGTTTGGAGGTTATTAGAACCTTGTTGCTGAAAAGGTTCTACATCAAGTACCAGGGAATGCTGTTGTATGAAGGCATGATATGTCCAAGATGGTTCAACAAAGTGGAGAGGCTAATTCAAGAGTGTCAAGCATATATTGTGTACCCTCACTCACAGCAAGCAAAGTTTGAGATTGAGCATATGAATGGAGAGGAGAGCATTGTGACTTGGAGGGAAGGACTTGCTCTTGCAAGAGGTGGGACATGACTGGAATTCCTTGTATTCATGTCACATCTGCTTTCTTATTTTTGAGGAAGAATCCTTATGACTATGTGCATGAGGCCTATAACAGAACCAGTTTTCTTGAAGCATACAAGGATGGGATTTTGCCAGTGCCTGATCGAAGCGAATGGGATGTGGTTGAAGGACATTATGAGATTAAACCTCCTGAACGTATGTTACAAAGTGGAAGGCCTAGGATGAAGAGAAGAAGGGGGGTTGGCGAGGCAGGTCCACCGGATCCATCAAGAATGAGGAGGTCTGGGTTGATAATGAAGTGCAAAAATTGCAAAGGCAGTGGGCATAATAGCAGGACTTGTCCTCAGCCTAGGAGGCCTGACTTACCACGATCAAGGAGGAAATTTGTTCCTACACCAACTCAATCAAGCACATCCAATGAGGGTATTCCTACCCATCTAATGTTCAGGTAATTTGTATTATTGATGTATTACTAATGTATTTATTTTCCTAATATTAATGTATTATTGATAGGACAATGGTGAGGAAAGAAGGACCACAAGGAGCAGCGCCAGATTTTCAAGAACTGCATCTCCATCAACACCAGAAATGCCTACTGCTCCTACTGCTCCACCTGTGCCTACTCCAACAGCCACAATGCCTCCCTCAGTCCCACATGTGCCTACTCCAACACCAGAAATGTCAACCCCATCAAGGACTCCACTGGACATTCCCTCAGCAGTACCTCCTTCAAGAAATGATGCTCAGACAACAAACAAGAAGAAAAAAGTATGGAGACCAACTAGCAGCTTCCTCTCTCCCAGGCCAAACACTTCAACTGACATCCCAACAAGGCATTCACCTAGACCTAGGCCTGATTCACTGTCAAAGAACCATATTCCAACAAGGCATTTGCCAAGACCTAGGCCTGATCCACTGTCAAAGAACCACATTCCAACAAGGAAATGGATTCCTTGATTGATGATCTGAATATGAACACACACATGATGGTTGTAGTTATGACTGTTTTAAAATTGGGGTTTCATGATTTTGGTTTATTTATGACTGTTAAAGTGGTGTTTCATGCTTTTGGATACTTATGAACAATGGTTCAGGATGTATTTTGGTTATGGATGCAATGTTGTTATTTTGATGCAAATGTTGTAATTTATTGGTGCAAATGTTGTTATTTTTGGTGAAAATGCATTTAGAGGTTGTAAGTTTTGGTGCAAATGGATTTTTGGTGCAAATGGTGATTTACAGGCATTCTGCAGGCATATGCTCATACGGGAAAGTTTACTCCCGGGGGTTGCTCTGCAAAATCTTTTCTTGTCAATGCATATAAACAAGCATATTGACACATTTTGCAGACGTACGCTTAAAACTTGTTGCAAAAAATACCAAAAGAAAATGTTACTCATCGGAATACATGACCCTCTTTCTTTTCCTTCTCTGCATATCCTTTGGATCATACAGTACTCAAACATTTCATTTTCCTCAAACCACTGCATCTTCATCATCGGAAGACATGGCCAAAACATATACCAAAAATGATATCCAAAATCCAAAACATAAATCCAAACTCATCCAAAATCAAAAATATATTCCAACAACATATACAATCGAAAACATCAAACCGTACATATAATCCAAAACATATTACAAAATCGTTCATATACTTCAAACTCTAAAAATTAAAATTACAATAAAAAAAACAGAAAAATTGAAAGAGAACACTATAGACGAATGATAGCCCTTTAAATGTGCTTCTGGTTTGCGTTCATCCTTCAGCGCATCCACATACTTCTTCAATTCCTTGCGAGTCACATCACCTTCTTCCTTCATAGCATCGATTAGATCATCCTTAAGTGCAACCCATTCACTGATCTCACCTCGACGCAACTCCGATACAAATCTGACCTGAGTGTTGCACCATGCCTAGAATCCACACTCTTCATTCCCACATTTGTAATACAAGCGACCTGGGTTTTGAGGAGATTCTGATATTTTGACAGCTGCTCGAACCTCGCACTTGCACGCTCTGTTCTTGTATCGGGGGAGGACTGATGCACCATTACCAACGCCAGACGACGTGCTTGACCGATTGTTTGAAGAAGCCATTCAAATTGATAGAGTGACTGAGAAGATGAACCCTAAAACTGGACAGATTTGAAGAAGAAATTTGGGGTTAGTAATGTGTATAGTGTATTTATATTAGGTTTTAATTAGTTTAATTATTTTTAGGTTTTAATTAGTTTAATTAGTGTTAGGTTTTAATTGTAACCGGGAAAGAAAAAATGGGAAACCGGCAGTACAAGGTCAAAAAGTGAAGTCTGTTAGTTTGACTGGTACAAACCAACGGTTTGATTCTGACCGATAGTACAAGGGAGGTCAATTTGAATTTTTGAAGGATAGGAGAGGTTTCTGTTTTAAAAAATAGTACAGGGGTCTTTATACTACCCCTTAAAAAAATCATGACTTGTAATTGAGAGCCATAATTTTGTACTTAAAAAAAACCCTATTAAGAAAAGAAGAAGGTCGCGATATATATAATACAAGTCGCAAAATTGGTTCCACAATAATTTCACAAAAGACATGAAGACATTGAGTGATTCGTGGTTTTTCTAATAAGCATATGAAGAGGATATACGATAGTAATTTTTTTTTTTTTTTGGTTTAAGTACTCAATAATGATAGAGAGTTAATTAATATGAAATTATTTGTTTCACTTGTACGTAATAAATATACATGGCTCTTTTGGAACAATAGTATTTTATATTATTAATTATTATTCTAATACGAGGGATCAAACCCATAACATACATTATAAAAGAAGCATGCACTAACTAGTTATATTACAACTTCCAATGTGAAATAATAATTTTTTTTAATTGTTATTTGAGTTTTTTTTCAGAGCAAGAAATCAATTTTTCATCTTTTCATATTTAATTAAAAATTATATGTCATAGTTTAAAAAGACTACACAATTCTTTCATTGTTTTTGAAAATATTTTAATAAAAATTTTAATTAATTAGGATGTTTTTGTCACAAGTATTGTTAAATCCTCTGGAACAAAAATTTAGACTAATTTTATTGATACTAGATTGAGAACTATGAGATAAAGTTTCCATATATAGTAAACAATTACTCCATAAATATCAAATTAAGCACAATAAAAAATGTAAGCTTAAGGGGTATATAACTATTAGATTTACCTATTAGTATTTTTATTTGAAATTAATGAATAATTTAGAGAATAAATTGAAGTCTCGTGCACATGTATTAATCATTAACAACAAAAATATAGTGAAGTTGTTACTTTCCCAAGCACTATTCAAATGAAAAAATGAATAGCGAAATGCATGGAAAATAGTAGTAGTAATATATAAACAAAGCATAATATAGGTTATGATAATAATAATAAAAAACAACACAAAAGCATAATAAGAGGGAAGAAAATGTGACTTGTCTCGTGTCACGTTGTTCTTGTACTAGTAATTAACAGTAACGCAAATGCTGTTAATTAGTAGTAATTATGTGAATGACGATGGTTAATTACAGGTACCAAACCCAACTTTTAATTTGTCTTTTAGTTTCAAGAAGCATCGCAATCTCAAGACTTGCTGTTCTTGTGTTGGTCGGGTATGCCCATGATAATCCTTGATCTGGAGTGAGAACTATTTTATAATCTGGCGTGCTGATATGGATTGTTTCGCTGATTCTACGCCACTTGCAAAGTGTCGGAGGGGATCTCCGGCGTAGAAATTCCGACGATAAAGTCAGTAAGCATGAAAATATGTAGTAAGGGAGAACTATCGGGTGGAGGTAGGTAGTTAAGCGGACTTTTAATACGCGTGCGCGTGTATGCGTGTATCTGTCCGTGAAGGGGTGATAGAGGGGTATTTATAGCCTCGCCCTGTGGGTCACCCTAGATACGTGTCGTTTGGGCTTGGTCAGCTATTAACGATACCTGTCCTTTTTTTTGATAGTTTCCCTAGCGGATTGTACTAGTAGTATACTTACTTAGTAGAGCCGGTATATGTAATCTTGGCTACAGTTGAGGATATATACCGGGAGGTACATATATCGGGACTCCATCGTTGATGATGAAAGATCGTAATTATCCTTATGGTGTCTTGTTTTTATTAAAAGATCGTTGTGGTGTTTTATTTTTATTACCGGTCCATATATTTCCAATGTAAGAAAAGTCACTCAAAGTAGGGGATGGGAAATTAAAAAGAGAAGGGGCACCTTTCGAGTTAAAAGGCGATGAGAAAAACACATACCTTCTTTCTTGTACCCTGTTAGTCCTCCATTTCTCTCTTTCCATTTTTTATATATTATAAATTAGCCTCGAGTTTCTTTTCACATCCGATTAATATAAACTCTTATTATAAGATTCTGTGTGAGTCCCTATTCGGACCCAATAAAGATTAAAATGAGTGATACAATTAGGTATGTTTTAAAATAAGTTGCTTTTCCTAAAGTTCAAAATTAAAACCTTAACGACTTATTTGGTAAGGAAGTATAAACAAATAAGAAAGAGAATGAAAAATGAGTGGGAAAAAGAATAGTATACTTATAAATGTGTTTGGTATTTCTACTTCAACAGTGGAAAAAAAAAAGAAAAAAAATCTTACCTATGATTAATATAAGAACCAAAGAAATGATATAAATGTATAAACTTTCTATTATACTCTTTTGTTAACCGTTAATATATTTGTTTTCTTTAATATGTTTATGATATTAGCAATAAAAAATAAACCCAATTAAAAAATGGTCATATTTTGTCAAAATTGAAGATTATCGAAGATTAAAAAAAGATTATAGTAGAGAAGATTATAGACGAAGAAGAAAACGTAATAGTATGGATGGGTAAGGTTTTTATTTTATAGCTTTGTAAATTTATAATTATGTAAAATTTGATGGTTAGATTTGTGCATAAAATTAAAAAAAGTTGGGCAATCTCTTTCCAGCCTCGTTATAAAATTATGTATAAATTTTAATTCATTTTCTTTCCCACTTCACTTTTCTACGGTGTTAATCAAACTCATTCATAAACTTGATTAAAATTTTATATTATTTTACATTAGATTATACTTTCTTACTAAACAAACTCTATATGAAAATCATTTGAATCCTTACCATCCCGGCTGCGGCTCCATTGGTCTCTCTCATTTCATTTTGCAAAAGAAAAGAAAATTGCAAACACCCCACGAGCAGCAAAAAGCCAAATCTCCCGTCAATTTCCATCATTATTATAGTTACAACTACATAAAAAAGAAGAAGCATTACTCATAAAAAGAATCGCCTTAACACCACCCAAGTTCATCGAGCATTCCCTTTTATGTATGAACAAACTTATTGTGTTAAAAGTTTACTTACATTCAATTCGTTATTCACCCGATTACATGTTAAAGACAATTTATCTTTGAAATCACGGTCTCGATACAAACTTATTGTGTTAAAAGTTTACTTACATTCAATTCGTTATTCACCCGATTACATGTTAAAGACAATTTATCTTTGAAATCACGGTCTCGATCACGGTCTCGTGACTTATCGACTAGTTTATATTTTCTTGATCCATGAATCGTTTGACAAATCCTTGAGAATATATAGATGGATAGGGTAAGGTTAAAAGAAGGAAAAAGACTTGAGAATTATCCCCGCAGGAAACCTTGTGCTCTGTTTGGCTAAAATAGGATCTTAAAAGCCACTTCCATTTACAAAAGTTGAAAAGGGAGAAATAATTAAAACAAAAGTAGTGGGATATTCTAATTCTAACTCTTCTACAAAAAGAACCCATATCTTCTCCAATATCCCCCACTTTTCTTTTTAATCACATTTTAAAAAAAATTAGTACTGCTAATTAAACTTAACTAAAACCAAAATAAACATGAGATTTAATTAGTTATAACTAATTACACTAATTTTAGATTTAATCAGAACTCTCTAGGGTCCACAAAAATTGACATGCCAGGTGGTGATTTAGTCCAGTCACCGATAGACCCGTCACTGTAATCTTCCCCAAGCCTCTTAATACACCATAAATCCTCCGCACACGATAGCATTTTCCAGTGTGGGATTCCTAACCTGAGCGGATCGCGACTTGACACCTCAGTCGCCACAACCCCGCACCCACCCTCCTTCGCCAGGTTGTGCGCGTGGCCGCACAACGCCTTCACCATCTTCGCCGCGCGTGGGCCTTCCCCACCCAGCCCGTACAAGAAATGCAGCCCAAACGGCCGAAACACCTCAGGAACCGACGGCAGCCTCAAAAACGGCAGCGCCTTGTCCATAATCCGTGTCGTCTTGGCGAACGTACGCTTCACGCGCGACGCACCTCTCACCTCAAGTCGGAAAACGTCCTTGCAGTTCCACACGCTCAAAACCGCCCAACTATCCGGCGGGTTAGCCAAGAACTTCTCCGAACCGGGCCAGGATTCGAACCCTCCAAACCCGGTGCCACGTGGCACGGCCAGGAATGTCCCCAGGCTCAGCTTGTTGTTGAGCACGGAATCAATGTCGCGCGGGAAGAACTCGGTGGTGGCGAAACGGCGGCGGTAGAAGGACTCGGCGTCGTGCGGTGCGAGTCTGATTATGGTGACTTGACTGGAAACGGTGACTCGGTGAGCGAAAACTGGATTGACGAGGATGGAGGGTGTACGGAACTTGGAGTAACCGCATTTGTCGGTGAAGAGGTTAACGGACGCGTGATTCTCGTTTTCGGTTGCTAGGTAGGAATATTCGGCGCCATTTTCGCGAAACCACTCCTCCAAACCCTGAACCAGTTTCAATCCTATGCCCATCCGCCTGGACAGCAAGAAAAGTGAAAGTAAATCTCAGTTACCAAGTTACCATGACGAGTAAAAATTATTAGTACTGGAAAGAATAATACTGTAAGTAATTACGTGGTGATTACGTGGCGAGAAATTGGAACGTACCGATGAGAAGGGGAGACGCGGAGGCCGAGGATGTAGGCGAGTTTGGTGAGGACGGGGAGGGGTTTGGAGTTGAATTTGAGGTTGCGGGAGAGTTTTTTGCCACATGTAACGGTTTTGATGCATCCTCTTATCATGCCTACTATTTCATCACCCAATTCAGCTACCTGGACAAGAATTAAATGCCAGAACAGTTATAGTTCATCAGAAAGGTAAAGTAGTAGCAGGTACTGCTAGCATTTTCTTTAATCACAGGAATAGACTGGAACTCGAAATTTAAGTTAAACAATACGGATACAAAAGTTGGTATTTTCTTTTTGGGAAAACTATCTGTAGTGGTAAATATTGGAAAGAGGATGTGGACATAACAGGACAAAGGGTTTTTTTATCATTTCTTATTTTAAATTTGAAGAGAGGAAAAGAAAAGGAAAGGAAGAAAAGAGGAGAGGAGAGGTGTACGAACGAACCAGCATGAGGAAAGCGGGGGAGTGGCGGACCCTGCAAATAGGGTCACCTAAGAGGTCGGTGAAGAGAGAGAGTTTGCCGCTGGGCCCAACTTCGCATCTTCTCTCCACATCTTCAACGCCTTCTCTGTCTCTGCTCGGATCAAACTCCCTAATCACCACTATCCTCACTCCAATCTCTCCTCCCATATCAATAATTTTTCACTTCTTTTTTTCAGTTCTGAAAGGATGATCAAGAAAGGCAAGCAATAAATTTTAAAATCTGAGGTTTGAGATGATGATAAGAACTTGTGGAGTACGCAAGGGGAGGAGGATTTTGAATCTTTTGATTGATGTGTGTAGAAACTGAGGAAAGCTGGAGATCGGAATTTGAACAGAGAAGAAGAGAGGGAGGGGAATGGGAAAAGATTAAGGAAGAAGAAGCGGTTTTGGTATTTTTGATGAGGAGTTGGGTTTCTTGAAATTGCAGAAGATTGATGATGATGATTTTCTAAGAACACGGTAGTGAGTAGTTCATCATTGAGAGAGATCAAATGCTCTTATGATGCCTTTAAATACTTGCTTCTAGGGAGCTTTTTGGGTTTTCCCTTCTTCTTCTTCTTCTTTCTTCTTTTTTTTAAAAAAACAACTTTCTTTTTCGAGTTTATTTTAATCTTTTCTCGAGTAGTGGGGTATTTGATCCAATTGAATACGTAGATTATAAATAAATACGCGATAAATACCAAAATCACCACCACTTTGAAAAGAAGGCAAAACAAGGAAAAAATGAAAAGAAAAGAAAAGTAGAGGGACGAGGAAATGGCGGCTGTGGCTGCGCAGTCTTGTGTCTTTCTCTCTCTTCAAAAAGAAATTAATCATTCTTATTTTTTTCCAATTGAAGGAGGCGTTGCCATCATTCTGACCCCATTTGTAATCATTACACTTTTTCTCTTCTCTTCTCGTCCCTTCATCTGCATCTTCCTCCCCCCACCGGACCCACCCACTAACTCATACACCATATACCATCCATCCATAAATCCATATGACCATCACTCATGTCACGGGGGGGACTCCCATGGTCATGGGGCATGGCTTGAGCCCACCACGCGATTCCACGTGTTTATATTTTTGTCGTATGTTTTAATGTCACACCAACGACAATAATTTTATGACGTGAATGAATAATAAAAATATAAAAATCATCATTTTTATTAAATACTCTCTCCAGTTTTTTTAATTGACACTTTAACTTTGAGCACGCATATTAAAAAAGTTGAATAACTCACTATTTTACCCCCAAAAAAAATTATAATTTTTTCGAACATACCTCTGAGAAAAAGTAAGGGGTAAAATTGTCTCAAATAGTGAGTCATCTGACCTCCTTAATATGCGTGCCCAAAGTTAAAACGTCAATTAAAAAAAACTGAAGGGAGTACAATTATACGAAGCATGTACGTTATCTTTTTTTCCCTTTATAATGTTAATATATCTATTTTTTAATATAAATATTAAATATATAGCGATATCTCATGATTACCAATATTAACATAAAAAATAGTTAAATTATAGAGGTTAATTTAGTACAATTAAAATTCTATAAATATTAAATATATATTGATATCTCATAATCACACATTATTTGTTAAAGTGCAAGTTAATGTGCACTAATTACATTAATTATGATGCATATTGTATATGATTGTAAAGTTACTTTCAGGACATGGTGGTAAAAGTAAAACAGTTAAAAACCAACTCCAAAAATGTCGGCCGTTGATTTTTGTAGTGGGCTACAAAAGTGGTAATCAAACAGTAGAGCTGACATGGTGTTCTTTTTGTTTACTTTTTTTTCTTTGACTATAGACAACAAACCTTTGTTATCGTAGATTTTCAGATCACGATCAAGATCATCGTCGATAAAAATATAATAATTTTAATTGTATTTATCTAATTTTTATTAACATCAGCAAAAAAAATGTATTGATAATGAATTTATTAAGAAAATGTGGATTTTTGTTTGGAGAAAAAATCACAAAATAAACTAATTATAATTAGAAACATATAATTAGAAACATGATAGATATACTAATTTTATAGGGTGTTAATATTCTCACACCGTAAATAATTATTTCCATAACACATTTAGCTTTTATTATATTTTATGATATAATTAATTTTTAATTTTTAAATAGAGATAATATAGTAAATTATTAGATACTATAATGGTGTGAGAATAATAATTTGAAGCGTGAAAATAACAATATGTTTATTTTAATATTAATAGTTTTACCAAGTAGGGTAGCAAAGAGTCTTTAAAAAAAAGAAACTAATGTAGCAAACAGACGATTATTATTTAAGGAGGTAAACAAGAATATTAATATGTAAACTTTATTAAATAATAACTAGATAAATTCATTAAATAAATCATACTATTTATTTATTTATTTTATAAATGAGGGTAGAATTGGAAGTCAAATCCTTTCTGAACGAGAGAAAAAATAAAAAGGAGAGAAAGTCGAGATGATCATTATCCAAAATCTATAAATGGACGGCGGACGTACACCCATCGAAGAATTTTCAAAGTATGCCATTTTTCAACAAAATCACATTTTTCTTTCTATTTTCTTTACTGTATGACGCAGCCCATCATTTAAGGTACACGTAGCTGAATCTAGGCCCTACGTTTTTTTGCTTTTAGCAATCTAAGATAGACGAAAGATGTAGATGGATAGATGAAAGCTTTTCTGTCAATCATTATATATGATGGAACTTGACGATTGATCTTTATCTTTTAGCTTACACAAGAATTTGTAAGAGATCTTTCTTTCCCAACCCCTTACGTCAAGCTGTCAACTACTCTGGTGGACTGTTTAAGTGATCCACGTCGTCGGGTGATGAAATGCAGTGGAATGTGAATAATTAATTACACATAATATAATTAAGTTTACATTAGAGATGAATACATGATTGGGGTTTTTGTTATAGGTTTAAATCCAAAAAAGGCACCTGTACATGAATTGATTGACTCATTTGGCACCTCTACTCAAAAAATGACTCATTTGGCACCTATACTTCTTACGTATGACGCATTTGGTACCTCCCACAAACGGCGTCATCGTTCCTCCGTTATCTGCCCACGTGGCACGCCACGTGGCATGCCACGTCATCACTGTTTATGACGTGGCATGCCACGTGGGCGGATAACGGAGGAACAGTGACGCCGTTCGTGGGAGGTGCCAAATGTGTCATACGTAAGAAGTATAGGTGCCAAATGAGTCATACGTAATTAATTAATTTATATTCAGAAAAAAATATAATTAATTTTTTATTTTTTATTTTATTATGTAATTAATTTTAAAAAAATTAGTTTTATTATCTAATTAATTTTAAAAATTCAGAAAATAATATAATTATTTTTAAAAATTCAGAAAATAATGTAATTAATTTATAAAAAGCAATGTAATTAATTTAAAATTTCAGAAAAAATATAATTAATTTAAAATTTCAGAAAAATAATATAATTAATTTAAAAATTCAGAAAAATAATATAATTATTTTTTTCTTTTTTTCTTTTATTATCTCTTATTTCATTTATTTTCACTTTTTCTCCTTTTTTTCTTTTCTTCTTTCTATTTCTTTCTTTCTTTTATTTCTTCTTTTTTTCTTTCTTTCTTTCCCTAGTCAAATGTAAATAATGTAAACAGTGTAATTAATTTTATTTCATGTCCATACACAAAAAAATGAGCCACCTTTACATGGCCACTCATCTCGCCTGCCATGCTCCACTGCCCAGATCGCCAACCAAACCCAACACCGTCGCCCTCTCTTCATCATCTCTCTTATGCTGCAAAACGAAATCTTAATTTATGTTATTTTTTGAAATAATTAATAAAACTATTTTTGAGATATTTTTGAAAAGAGGAGGAGAAGTGAAAATAAATGAAATAAGAGATAATAAAATTAAAAATTAAAAAATTAATTATATTATTTTTCTGATTTTTTAAATTAATTACATTGTTTTTCTGAGTTTATTTAATTAATTATATTTGTTTTCTGAATTTTTAAATTAATTACATTTTTTAATAAAAAATTTAAATTATTTTCTGAATTTTTTAAATTAATTATATTTTTTATGAATTTTTAAATTAATTATATTTTTTTCTGAATTTTTAAATTAATTAATTACGTATGACTCATTTGGCACCTATACTTCTTACGTATGACGCATTTGGTACCTCCCACGAACGGCGCCACCGTTCCTCCGTTATCCGCCCACGTGGCATGCCACGTCATAAACAGTGATGACGTGGCATGCCACGTGGCGTGCCACGTGGGCAGATAACGGAGGAACGATGACGCCGTTTGTGGGAGGTACCAAATGCGTCATACGTAAGAAGTATAGGTGCCAAATGAGTCATTTTTTGAGTAGAGGTGCCAAATGAGTCAATCAATTCATGTACAGGTGCCTTTTTTGGATTTAAACCTTTTGTTATACTTTATCGTTTGCATGGAACTGCTTTGGACTCTTTCTGGGTCCTCTTTCATACACCATCAATAATAATCTATATTCATTATCATTGGTTATGAATTATGATCCGAATGAGAACAAAATCTTACCATTAATTTAAATTTTCAACCGAGCAAATAATTTTTAAGATTTATTTCTTTACAATTTAAATAATATTTTAACGAGATTAATTTTTATAAAAAAAATATTTAAAATATTGTGAAAAAGAACATAAAAACTCATCGCATTTGGTACAAATTAATTAAGATTCTAATAATAATTTAAAAAATCTATATTCTTTTTCTGTTGTCTTAATTACAATTATGAATTTTCAATTCTTTCGGGCACAGTTCTTAAAATTTTATTCTTTTTATATTTGCCCTTCAAAAATTTTGATTCTTCTATCATAATGATTAAAATCCTATTTCTTTTATTCTAATTCTTTATATTTAGCCCTCAAACATCTCAATTCTCCCAAAATAATTTTTAAAATTCTATTCAGTTTTTTTATAAATTCTTATACTTCTCTTAAAAAATTATCTACTTGCTCCCCTTACAAAATTTACCCAAGCTTCGCCAGAGAATAATAAGTTTTTTTTTGTGGAGAGTCGTATATATAATACTACTGGTAATAAACCACGGAGAAAATGACCGAAAGCTATTGGGTAGTAATAGAATTAACCAAATGAGAAGTGTTAAGATTGACCAAAATCATGAAAAGTAAGAATAACGTATATTAGTACCTCTTACCGTACATATAGAAAATTATATAGTACATTCGGTGAGTCAATTAACTATATATTCAAATTAATAAAGTGGTTATATATGGCGAATTCTTTTAAGATTTATCTCACTACTATCTAAATTTATAATATTTTTAAATTTCAATTTTTTAAAATCGCCTACAATTAGGTTAATTGGCAAACCAGTTGTACTAACGTATATAGTGGGCAGCATGTAGTAAATTGTTAATCAGCATAATTGCACATTATATTATATAATAAATAGTATATAATTATTAAATATTTGGACCCAACATGTATATTATTTGATGCCATGCATGTTGGGTCCCGATTAAACAATCTATCTAGGTTGGTTGTGGATGATGTGATTATTAATTTGACTGATTTGGACTTCTCCTCTTTTGGAAATATACAATTATTAACATGCTCTATTTTTAACAAGGTTTTATTAAATGTCTTTATTATCATAAAAATAATAGACAGTAAAAGAGACATAAAAGAAAAATAATAATCCCATAATCGCAAGCTTGCTAACGGCTATACTTTTAAGTGTTATACAAAATGGTCACCGAAGTAGACGTTGTTAGTCTTTCTATTAAGGGGAAAAGAAATTAAAAGATTCCAACTAGCTGTGTTAGTCGCTATTAAACATAGTACTCCAAACTAGAAATTGAAAATTCAAAAGGTCCAATCTTTTAGTTACACTCCAGAATTATCACTCGGTTATTGAGCTATAATAAATTGAATAGGTTAAAGTTGAGCCAATTAAAAAAAATTAATCTTAATTTACAAAAAATTATCTTCCCTCAATTCTATATTTACTAATACTTAATTTATGTAAAATTTCTATTCGAAATGATGTTCAGTCCTCGACACACGATGCTCAATAATACTCCCTCCGTCAAAATTTAGTTGTCGCGGGCCCACGAATCACACAAATTAAGGCATAGTGCGCCCGCGTCAGAAATGATCAGCTTTTAGTCATTTTCCAGACTTTTTTTCTGTTTTCGTCCCTGTCGCTATTCGGAATCACTTTCCAGCGTCCATCTATTCTCACCGCCCCCATAGGAAGGAACGGAAGGCCGAGACGAGTCGGGCGCAGGTGGAACGGCGCGATTCCGACCACCCACGCGCCGCCAATCTCCGGCGAAGCCGCCGCGGCTCTTCTCTACTCGCCGGCGCGTGGGAACGCGTCCGGCCACCGTTTCCGCCGCCGTCACTTGAGTTCGACTCGTCTCGTCATTTCCGATACGAATTTATGGTCGCTTTGATTTTTATCTACTTATTTGTTGAAGAAAAAGATGAAAGAGAGATGAAGAAGGGAGAGGGAGAAGATGGAGAGAGAGGGTGTCAGAAACTCTGCACCCAAGGACAGCCACGTATGATGTTCCTATTCGTTTCACTCTTTTGCCCCCGTATGACAGACAGTCTAATAAGCGTATGACATGTCGTTCAAGGGGCATTTTTGTAAAAAAAATATTATAAAAGGATGAGTTAACCAAGGCGATAACTAAACCGGGAATGGTGTTTTTAGGCTAGAACGACACATATATTTAAGCGGAAGGAGTAGACAATATCATAATATCTAGAAGCTATATGTCAATGTCTAACTATTGAATATATGTTAAGATATACTAATATAATATGTGAAATAGTTTAATTTTAACATATGATGACTTGTATCATGCACGCCTTATGATTTAAACTAACATTAGAAACTATTCTATATCTTAATATCTGGTTTGTTTTCCTCCATATTGCTCGTTTTCTGTTGAAACAAGTGCCTTTCAATACAAATTCCAAATAAATAGTTATTTTGGCTTACTTACACAACATGTCAAAAATGACATTGGTCTTTGATCACTCAAAAAGTTATATGCCCGGGCTTCTCTCCGATATCAAAGTGAGTTGGCATTCTTAAGCCAAGCCAGTGAGGTTCCAACTCCGCCAGAGACTTGCTTGATTGATCAGATTAAGCCTTGCCCGGAAAGTGGAAAGATGCTTTATTCCAACAAGGTCCTCTTGGATTGATAGCATTTCATTCCTTTTTCCCCAAACATTGGGATTACCCTGCTCGAAAGGCTCGATACTTTTTAAGAACTTGATATTGATTGATTGCGTGTCGATGACATCAAATTTAGTTGTATAAAAAGATATAAAAAGGGATACAACTTAACACTGTCCACAAGGAACTTATAGGTCGCGGTAAGAGGATCGTCCACAGAGATCTTGTTGGGGTTTTGTAGTCTTGACTCGACTTCCTCGTCACTGGAGTTGAGGGGTTTCGTTTCTGCAATTAAGATAACAAAGCAATAAAAAGAAACAAAGCAAAAATTAAATAAAGAAGCAATCTTAGGCAGAAGTGAATCTTAGCTAAGATTGCAGATTGAGACTGGTTGTGAATTGATGTGAGGTAAACTCCCGGTAAGAGTGAATTCGTGAGCGCATTCCTTGTTTAATTGATCATCGACCTTTAGATTTTCTCCTTCTCTCTCATAACTCTGCTATAGATTGGGAGGAACTCCTTTCCAATCCTATTTTCCTCCTATTCAAATCACTTGGAGGGTACTCCCTTTCCTAGTGATCCTGGCCAGTGGACATCTTGCTGGTTAAAGGGTTTATCCAATTGGCTGCTGGCTTGAGGCACATGCGTTTTCTCAATGGCGTAGGGAAAGACAGAGTCTAGGCCAAGCTACTCCCAACTCGGAGCCCTAGGTTGTCAATCTGGTTAGGCCTATATCGATTTAAGTTCACTAACCCCCGTGAGGTTAGCTGCCTACTTCGTCACTCCGGTTTCGCTCGTCCCCTTCGTGACTGGCTACAAATTCGTCGTCTTGCCTAAGATTGATCGAGTCTTAGCCTAGACGGGAACCGGTTTGTTAAAACAGAACTTGAATCAATTACGAACGAGAGGATAATTGGAACAGATTAGTCTCACGATTTACAAGAACACTCACTCAACCCTTACCAACAATTAGGTGTTTAGCTACTAGACATAATAATTAAGAAAATAAAGAAATATTTGATGAACATGAAAATAGAATTAAATGCAAAGTGTTTACAAGAACCAGAAGAAAAGAAGATGGAAGCCCCCCGTAATTGACAGCCTTCCCTAACCTTTAACAAGGTTAGAGTCCCCACCAATCACGTTCCTTTCCAAACTACTTCTTCAAATTAACTAAAAGATAGGGATAAAAATCCCAATTGTTTTTAAATCCTAAAGCGATAATAGTAATAAGATAATAACAAAGTGTTTTTGTTCAAATAGGATTACATCCAAGAAATCTTCAAGTAGATGTAACAGCCAGCTGGTCCTCTGATCTGATTCCGCTTCCCATGAGTCCATGTTCAGCACGCTTCTATCCTACAGTCTTAGCCAAGATATGCGGCTAAGACTGCCAGTCTTTCGCTCCAGCACTAAATTCTTCCAGAACCAGTCTTGTCTAAGATTCCTCCAAAAGAAGCCAGATTGACGTAAAAAGGATTGTTTCTGTCACAAACAAGGAGTTTTGAAGTGGTAAAAACACGTGAAATAAAGCGTCAATCATTGATAAATCTAAAGATCTAAAAATTCATTTCGGACAATTGAACCTTCTCAAACTGTTTCTTTTTAAGAACCAAAAAGATTTGTGCCAAAATAACGGATGCTAAGAAGACCAAAAGGCCTTGGACACGTAATGGGTCTTGAAGTACAGTAATAAATCCTTAGAATTAGCAATCGTAATTAAAATTCAACTTTGTTCAAATTTGTCAAGTCTATTTTCTTTACAATTCTATTTGAAAACGATTGATGTATAAATTGACTTATTAGAATTCTAATTTATATGCAATCTTATATATAGAGTATATATAGTATACTAAAAATCTATACTATATTAATTCTATTATATTATAGATATATTATAGAATTATATATAGACTATATATAATAACTTAATAATATTAAATTATAAAACTTGATTTGTCTAAGTCACTTCCTTTCTTTTTGTCCAAGTTACTTCTTTTTTTGTCCAAATTTCTTCTCTTTTTGTCTAACTCACTTCTTCTTTTTATTGTGAGTTTCGACGATGACGAAATACTAAAAAGTCTCATATCAAATTTAGAACTAGAACGTTGGTTCTTTCTAAAATTTGTAATACTTTACAACGTATATAAGAAAAAACCATGGGCGGTACCAAAGAACGTAATTTTCTAATACACGTATACATATATTATACAATGAAGGCAGAAAATTACAAAAGCTTATCGTGACGGTGACAGGGATAGCGAGAATTAATGACCATATTGAAGTAGCCATGAAAACACCACTAAATATGATTTTATCATATTAGGTTATTTATATTTTTAAACACAAATTAATTT
The DNA here is from genome assembly GCA_963691705.1 of Viola odorata. Lineage (NCBI taxonomy): Eukaryota > Viridiplantae > Streptophyta > Magnoliopsida > Malpighiales > Violaceae > Viola > Viola odorata. The sequence continues at coordinate 64,133,092 of OY829540.1, forward strand.
TTTTGGTAAATAATTTCTTTTTGTTTTCAACATATGTATGATGCGGGATTGTTTGTACAAATTATATTGTATTATATATTTAGCTTGTAATTACAGTATCTGAAAAATAATAATTAAGAGTAATTGTTTTTTATTCACACACATATATACACCAAAAGAAACAGAAGAAAAAAACTAAAGTTATAAGTTATATATATGTCCTACCCGAAAAGAAGAAAAACTGCATATAATACAATCCATTAGTATAAGATCCTCTGATCCTGTGAAATAAGGATTTACTTAATCGTCAGAAAATCTCCCCGAAATTGCAAAGTCCTCGTTATCCATCACGCAAAGTCCTCTTTATCAATCAAAATTTACCATGTCAGTTCTCATGATTTATACATTAATGTTATTACTATGAAATTTGGGTTTTAGAATACTACACTCATGATGGATTCTTTAGGAAGGCATGCGGCCCTTACAAAAAAGCTTACATCATACGCAAATGCATACAGTACACGTCATCGACTTGGGAACACTCCCCACTTTCCTTACATGTAGGCGTCACTTTTTGTAATCAACATAGAGTGGATCACGTCCTTTTTTTATCTACGGTTACTCAATTATAATATAAATAGAACACTACTCCCTCCGTCTTTTATTAATAGACTTTTTAGGATAGTAAAAAAACGTAAGACAATGATCTTTGATCTTATTTTATTTCATATTGTTTTATTTTTACCTCTAATTTTCACTCAAATTACCATACCATCATCAAATTGGGTTGATTCAAAAAAAAAAAATTATCATTTGCACAAAATATATGCTTCGGAAAAGATAAAATGACAAATACTTCAAATAGTAGAAAAACGTAGAAAACGACAATTAATAAAAGACGGAGGGAGTATAAGATATGATCAATTGGCTACAATCTATTACGATACTTTCATTGAGGTTTTCTCGGGTTATTATAAAATGCAATACTCTTTTTAGTTGTTATTAAACTTTTCTTAGTCTCATCATCAACCGTTAATATCTAGTCATGTACATATATAATTTATAAGACTTAGCAAATGATCACCGGTCAACATTGTGGGGGAAGCGTATTTTGATATACACGTACCTCATTGAAGGGAAATGAAAGCATATATATTAGAATAAAGGTGGGAGAATTGAAATAAAAGTGGAGGGGGAGATGAGATTCTTTGTCATCATTTAAAAATAGATGATATTATAAGAATCCACCAACATTTTAGTCGTCATATTATTCTGTCTTGATGATTCTCGAGGGGGATTCAAGATGGGTTATTTGATGACCATTTCTATATATATATTTAAAAAAAATATTGATATACATTAATAAAAACCTTAATTTGATTTATTGACTAACGACCATCTTGTAATTAAGAATATTAATTCTTGCGGGTTGGCTAGCTAGCTAGCTAATAGTGTCGCTCTCCTGTTCAAGATATGGTTCAGAATCTTAGGTATTTAATTTATATATGATCGATCGAGTTAAGAATTGAAAAGCAAGTTGAGAAAAAAACCTCCATCGGATCCAAAGGAAGAAAAAAACTAGAGAGTGGTGCATGATAATCACAATAACAACACATGATTCTTGCGAAGTTTTTGGCTTTTGTTTCTGATAATCTGTGGATCGGAGTGGGGGGTTTCTTGGTAAAGTGGCACGCTGGAAGGTGGTGATCAGATCGCCGTGAAGGACCTGCACAATGTCGGAAGTGTTTTCCGGCGTAAGAGCTCCAATGCCAAAGTCAGTAATTTTGTTAAGTGTGGAGAAAGTGTGTGTATTTTTTTCTGTGTCCTTGAGTAAAGGAGAAAACTTCCCTTATATACCACCCTCTAGTCCTTAGGCTGGACTAGAGTGGTTAGATCTCTGACATCCCCTCCCCTTTTTCCTCAGCAGGTGGTCTAGGGGCAGGGATTCATCATTATAACGTGGGGGTGCAGACCTTATTTTAGGGGAATAGAGTCGTCCCTTTGTCCGGTTGTCAGGTGACGATGTGATGGGAGCAGGTTATCCTCCCTGCCAACCTTGACTAAATGTATACTGACTATGGAGTACTATACCAATAATATCTGTGAGGGGAGATTAATATCTGGGCCCCATCAGTACGATGCAGTTTGTGGAGAATCGGCAAGGAGCCGTTTGTTGTGAATCGGCCAAGTGCCGTTGTCTTTGCCTTTATTGAGGAATCGGCTCTGTGCCGTTTTGGTGATAACGGGCTGGACTTGTCCTTTAGTCACTTATTCCCGTTGACCTGGTCAATCGACCACGATGCCGTTTTATATCGTTGACTTGGTCAAACCGGTCATGTGCCGTTTTGACCGGTCAACGGTACTTTGTGAAGGCGCAAAGTCCATTGTGCCCTTCTGATAATTTTATGTATTATCAGAGGCCCAACAACAAAGGAGCCCGAGTGTTTACCAAGGGCTTGCCGTTTCCCTCTTGACGTCTGACAATCGGCATGTTGCCGTTTTGATCTATTTCCGCGTATTTGAAAAGTTCTTTTCCATTCCTGCAAATAAAACTTAGTTTGCAATAAAGTCAAATTTTTAACTTAAAGTAAACCTGTGACGTGGCGCTGCAATGGCCAAGTGTTTGTAACTGCTCGCTGCTTTTGAGGCGAGACGTCTCTTCGTCTGGCCAGTTTTTGAATTTCGAAATTCAAAAACCCTTTGAGAAACGCGTGCGCTGCTCCTCTTTAAATGCGCCGCTCAGCTTTATTGATAAATTACTGCCTTTTCAGAACAGATGAGCCACGTGTCAGCGACCGATTGGGTTTGCTGACGGTTAGGGATTCATTTCTTTTAAAAGCATTCTCCCTTGGAAACCTGAGTCACTTTTCATTTCTCAACGCCGCTCTCATCTTCTTCCTCAAAGATTCTCTCTCTCTTCCTCGCTCAAGCAACCTTCTTCTGCTATCTTCAATTTTTGGGCTCCGCTCTCCAGGAATTTCTGCAATCAGCTGGTATTTCTTAACCTTCTCTTTCCTTTTTGTGTTGTTTGTGACTGAGAAAATGGCTCCTAGGCGCCCTGTTGTTACCACTGATGAGTTGCTTGAGAACACTGCTACCAAAATTAGGACTGAGGATGACTTAAATCTGGAACTAGAGAAGTACGATATTGAGTTGCCGATAGGATGTAAAGCCCTGGTAGCTCCTCCTAATGTTAGGTTAAATAGTGACTTGCTAGATAACCGCAGGGTTCTGTATTCTAAGATGTTTGCTTATGGGTTTCGTTTTCCTCTGAAAACCATGGTGAAAAATCTGCTAGTGCGGCACGCTCTTAACCCTGCCCAGATCACTCCCAATTCCTGGGCTTCGATCTATGCTTTTATCAACGTCTGTGCTCACCTTCAAATCAAAGAACCTCCACTCCAGCTGTTTACGTACTTCTTCCATTTAAGCACTCGCAGTAGTTTGGTTACCCTTCGTCCTCGCAAGGATGAGAATCTTCAGCCGTTTCTGAAGAATTTTGACAGATACGAATCTTCCATTAAGGGATGGAGGGAGCACTTCTTCATGATCTCCAGCACAAACAAACCCCTATGGCCTTCTGGGTTCAATCCCGCGATCAATGAGCTTCAATGGGTAAGAACAGAGGAAACTTCTAGCAAGTTGCAGGCCCAGATCGACATCTTGCTAACTTTTGACACGAGGTTCCATGTGCAGAAGATGGCACTGGGCTTGCCGTTATTGGACTGCGCCATTGATGGTGAGTTACCCGATTTTCTAAAGGTTGCCCGAATCTTTTTGTAGAATTCTGACTTGACTTTTATGCAGGAGAAGGACGACCAATTAGAGCGGCCGTTGCTGCAGGACCATCCTTGGTCCGTTCTCGTATTGTCGATTCCGATGAGGAAGAAGTAGCCGATAATGCGGATCGCTCTGAGGACCCAGAGGTTGATCCGCCTGCTGACGATGAGGATTTCTCGACCCCGTCAGTTTTTAGACGAAAGAAGGTCGGCCGAGATACATTTGAGTCGTTTCCCTTGAAAAATCCTGATCCGCAGATTATTGAGGCGGCGAAACGGGTTCTTTTGAAGAGGAAAAGAGCTGCGGAGAAAAGGGAGAAAGCTGCTGCAGCAAAACGGGCTGCCGCCGTTTTGGCAGAAAATGTGGGAGATCGGCCTGGAGCCGTTTCAGAGGAAGCCGATCCATCTGCTGCCGCTCCTCCTCAGCCCGATCAAATCAGTCGGCCTGACACCGTTTCTGAGCCGATTGACCTCAACCGGACTGATGCCGACTTAGGGAGTCCTGACGCCGATCTGTCGAATGCTGCCGCTGAGCCGAATGCCGGCTTAGGAAGTCCTGACGCCGATCTGTCAAATGCTACTACTGAGCCGATTATTGGCGAGGGCCCGTCGGTTCCTCGTCCGGAAAGGCAGGCAACCACATCAGCGGATGCTCCTTTTACCGCTTCTTCCAGTTCTGATCCTGCCGTGCTTTACTGGGTTGCCGGTCCTCGTATGCCCAATGATCCGTTTATTTCGGATGATCATGCAGTTCCTCCCCCTTCTGATTTCAAAGGCTATTTTTCCAGCAAAGGCCCTGACGGGGAGGTTACTCACGTCACCCGTTTGAATAACCTAGGAGAGAGCTGCGGCCGTTCCCTTGGCTTGAAAATGCCGGCTTGCAGTGACTATCGGACCGGTCACCTGGTGGGCGAAATTTTTGCCAATCAAGCCGACAGGGAACGCTACAGCCGCCTGGAACTTAGTTCTCACTTCGCCAACCTGCAAAGCATTATGTACAGCGGCTTATGTGCTTCCCGATATGCTGCAGAAGCTGTGGATTCGAAGCTTGAAAAGTCCAGGGAGGCACTTCGGCGATCAACCGCTGAGAATGCTACCCTTAAGAAAGAAAAGGAGAGTTTGATGGCCGCCCATGAATCGGATAAGAAAGCTGTCATTGACGCATGCAAGAAGCTGGCCGATAGTCTTCACGAAAGGGATGGCCTTTCGGCTAAGATCAGGGAAGAGCAGGTGCGGATCGGGGAGCTGATGTCAGACAAATCGGCCCTGTGTGATTCCGTCACCAAACTCAGTGAAGATAAGGCCGCTCTGGTTAATAATGTGGCCAAGCTCACTGCTGAACTGGAAGCAGCCCGTGCCGATTTGGAGACCAAAACAGCAGAGTTGGAATCAGCTAGGAGCAGTATTGCCGATAAGGACGCTGAACTGGAGAAAGTTCCATGCAAGATCGGCTGGTAGCGCCAGAAGACAAAGGACATCATGATCGACAGCTATATGGAGTTCTATGGGGAGATTAACTTTGATGCCACAAAGATTGGCGTATATGTTGACTCCTTGGAAAGAGAGGCTGAGGCAAAGGAGTATCAATCCTCTTCAGAAGATGAACCATAGAGCTGTCTTTTGTTTAGATTTGTCTTTTCTGTTTTTTGACTATTGCCGATATTTTATAAAGAACGATATTTTATTCGGAATATATATAATTTTGCAATTTTGCAATTTTAAGTTATTGCACATGCTTAACCCTTTCTGCTATATATATGCTACTCCCGAAAAAATAAAATAAAATAAATAAAAAAAAGATAAAAACAATTGTAACTTGAACTTATCTTTATTTGGCAAATCGGCAAGTTGCCGTTTGAGGAATCTGTTTCCGTTTGCTTGAGGTGGCCGTTTCGACATTTCGGCACTGGGCCGTTTTGGAGACATTGTTTTTGCGTTGTCGTTTCTCTATCTGGTTTACTAAGACACAGATAGGTTTGAGTCTTTATTACCTGGTTTACGAAGACACAGGTACTTCTATCTGGTTTACTAAGACACAGATAGGTTTGAGTCTTTCTCCGTTTTGTCACCGTCTGATCAGCAGGACCGAAATGGCCTTATGATGATGTGATGACGATATGCGTCTTCATAGCGACATATGCCTCAATAGCGATATATGCCTCAATAACGATATATGCCTCAATAGCGATATATGTCTTGGCGACAATATATGTATCGTTGGCGATATATGTATCGTTGGCGATATAGGCCCTGGTAGTGTTTTGAATTACTCGGGCTGCTGCCGATTTGGGTGTCGGCATCCCCAGGCAGTGCCTTAGGTAGCGATAACATCGCCATTTTTTTTTTTTTGGGTTTTGGTAACGTGGTTCGATTTAAAATAACCTACATCCACGATTCTTTACATCTGCAACCATATGATAAGCACAATACGGGCATATATATACTTTAAACATTATTAGTTGCGAATGATTTTCCCTCACAATATTTTTATCATTTATTCCGCCAGTGAAAACAACATATTCACTCTGGAGTGATATAGCTTTAAATTGCAAATATTCCAAGAGTTGGATATCGGAGTACCGTTCATTGTTTCCAGGTGATATGCACCTTTGCCGATGACTCTGGTAACGCGATATGGTCCTTCCCAATTCGGCGTGAGCTTTTTCTTCTCTTGGCCCGTTGCTGTTACCTTGCGTAGGACTAAATCTCCTGCCTTGAGTAGTCGTTCTTTGACACGCCGATTATGGTATTTCGCCATTTTGCGCTTGTAGTGCAATGTTTTGAGAATGGCTTCTTCTCTCATCTCTGGCAAAAGATCCAACTGCTCCCTTAATCTTTCTTCATTTTGCTCTTCGTTGAAGTACTCAACTCGAAGGCTGATTGCGCCGATCTCTACTGGGGAAACAGCTTCGACCCCATACGCCATGGAAAACGGTGTCATGCCAGTGCTGGTCTTAGTGGTCATTCGATAGGCCCACATGACAAACGGCAACTCCTCTGGCCATTTTGCCGGCTTGCCCTCAAGGTTTTTCTTAATCCCGTTAAGGATTGCTCTGTTGGTGACTTCGGTTTGCCCGTTTGTTTGTGGATGCGCAACGGAAGAGAACCGTTGTTCAATTGAGTATTCTGAGCATTTCTTTTTGAAGTAAGCACTGGTGAATTGGGTGCCGTTGTCGCTCACAAGAATTCTTGGGAACCCGAATCTCATGATGACGTTGTTCATGAAAAACCTCCAAGTGTTGTCTGCCGTTATCTTTGCCACAGCTTCTGCCTCGGCCCACTTTGTGAAATAATCGACAGCAACAATAACATACTGAAGTTGACTTTTGGCAATTGGAAAGGGTCCCAAGATGTCAATTCCCCACTTTGCAAATGGGCATGGACTCACCATACTTGATAATTCAGCTGCTGGCCTTTGTGGTTCCTTTGCAAATTCCTGGCATTTGTGACAAGACTTCACAAAGTTATCCGAATCTCTTCTAATTGTCGGCCAATAAAACCCTGTTCGGAGAACTTGGGCAACCATGGTGTTTCCTGAGGCGTGCATTCCGCATATTCCCTCGTGGATCTCCCTGAGCGTATACAGGCCTTCTTCTTCCGTTATACATTTTGCCGCCGGGTAAGTAAGACAACGGCGAAGAAGTACCCCGTCGTGGTAAGTGCATCTAGCCGCTCTCTTGAGGATCTTCAGCTTCTCACTCGCATTTTCCGGCAGCTTGCCATGCTTGAGATAATCAATCACTGGAATGCGCCAATCGTCGGCTGCCTCTAACACACATAGCACTTGCTGCTCTTCCATAAAAGAAGGAATGGAAATTTCCTCTACAGTCACATCGGGTGGCATCATTGCTTCGGAGTTTGCTGCCAGCTTGGCAATCTCATCGGCCTCTGCATTTTTCTCTCTTGGGATATGGCTGATTTCAGCATGAATTCCCCTATTTTTAATTTCGGCTAGCTCCTTCTGTACTTTCTTCAAGTACTGAATCATAATCGGCTCTCTAGCCTGAGAATCTCCGTTGGCTTGATCAATAATCAATTTTGAATCTCCGTAGATGACCAAACGGACGTCGGCCAATTGTGCATTACCGATCAGATTCCCTCCGATGCGCAATCCTGCCAATAGAGCTTCGTATTCGGCCGCATTATTTGATAACGCCCTTGAGATTTTTAAGGCGTACCTCATTTTAATCCCTTCTGGACCTAAAATGATGACGCCGGCTCCTGCTTCGGTTTGATTCTTGGCCCCATCCACGAAGATTGTCCATCGATCTCCGTTCACATCGGGAAGCGGTAAGCAGGCTTCTTTTTTGCTCTCTGGCGAAGGAATTTGCTTCTGGACAAATGTGCATTCTGCAATAAAATCGGCCAGCGCCTGGCCTTTGATGGCGGGTCTGGACTGATATTGCAATCCGTATTGCTCCAATTCGATAGCCCAAATGACCATTCGGCCAGACGACTCAGGTCTTTTGAAAACCCTTCTTAGAGGCTGGTCTGTCAGCACGACCACCGGATGAGCTTGGAAATACCGGGCCATCTTTCTGCCAGCTTGCAACAGGGCAAAAGCGATTTTTTCGATTTGAGAATACCTCAGCTCCGCATCCTTCAAGATTCGGCTGATAAAATGAATCGGTCGATGTATGCCGTTTTCATCCCGAACCAAGACGGCACTAACCACCTCATCGGCCGCCCCTAGATAAAGAAAAAGGGTGTCCCCTTCTTCGGGTCGAGTTAGCAACAATTCTGAAGACAGATACTGCTTCAAGTCGTGAAAAGCTTTTTCACAATCGTCCTCCCATCCGAATTGTGCCTTCTTCCGAATGACTTTGAAAAACGGGAGGCATTTCTTGCCCTGCTTGGAGATGAATCGGCTCAAAGCAATTACTCTTCCTGTGAGTCGCTGCACCTCCTTCACACTCTTTGGCGAAACCATATCCTTGATTGCCTTCAGTTTGGCGGGATTGGGCTGAATTCCTTTTCTGCTGACCACATAACCAAGGAATTTCCCCGTTTGGAATGCAAACATGCATTTTCTTGGATTTAATTTCATTCCAAATTTTCGCATTATCCTAAATACCTCCTCAAGGTCTCGCAGATGGGTCTCAAAATTTTTGCTTTTCACCAGCATATCATCAACGTACACCTCCAGATTTTTCCCGATTAACGGCTCGAAAATCTTATTGGCCGTTCTCTGAAATGTTGCTCCAGCATTCTTCAGACCAAACGGCATAGCCCGATAGCAGTAGGTGGCCCTCGGCGTGATGAAAGTCGTTTTCTCCTCGTCTTCGATCGCCATCGGTATCTGATGATACCCCGAATTGGCATCAAGCGAACTTAGATACCCATAACCAGCCGTTTGATCCACCAATTGCTCTATCCGTGGCAGCGGATAACAGTCCTTGGGGCATGCCTCGTTCAGGTCGGTGAAATCAATGCACATCCTCCACTCCCCGCTTGGCTTTCTCACTACCACTGGATTAGCTAACCATGGCGGATACTGAACCTCTCGGATGAAGTTAGCCTTTAAGAGCTTGTCCACTTCTTTCTCAATTGCATCTGCTTTTTCTTTGGAGAAGGCTCGCCGTTTCTGTTGCACTGGCCTGGCATTCGGGTACACGTTCAATCGGTGCTCTGCCGTTTCCCTCGAAAGGCCTGGTATGTCCGCCGGGACCCAGGCGAATTCTCCTCTGCACTTGTTTAACAGAAACGCAAGCTGGTCGCAATCTCCCTTGCTCAACTTCTCGCTTATTAAAAAATGCTCAGCGGGCAGATCAGCCACCGACACTTGGACCATTCTCTCCAATGGCTGGGTACGCTGCTCCTCATCATCTTCTAGTGAATCGTCCGCTACGCAGACATAACGATCGCAGCAACCATCAACCATTGTGATGTAGCATTCAGCAGCTACCTTCTGATCTCCTCGGATCGTAACCACGCCGTCCCAGGAAGGGTATTTCATCTTCAAATGCCTTTGCGATATTACTACACCGAAAGCATTTAAAAACGGACGCCCCAAGATCACATTGTATGGCAGGTTTAAGTCCACCACCAGAAATAGCTGCTTCTCCTTTCTGCGGGAGCTGTCTTCCACGAAAAAGATTGACAGAAAAGTTAAGCCTACAACAGGAATGGGAATGCCGTTTACCCCAATGATCGGCAGTCGGCAAGGCTTCAGGTCCGGCCTAGGTCCTTGCAAACGGTTAAAGGCGTTGGCAGAAATGAGGTTCACAGCACTTCCGTTGTCCACCAGTGTACGCCTGACCCCGCAATCGGCAATGATGGCTGTCACTACTAATGCTTCATTCTGAGGATATGTCACTCCGATCTCATCCTCCTCTGAAAATGTTATGGCCATTCGGTCCAGCTCCGATAGACCTGCTTTTTCCCCAACGGGATCATTCCGCTTTCTCTTTTCCCCAATCGGTACATCCTCCGATTCCTCATGCTGGGCTCCTCCCGCTATCAAATTGATCATGAAGAACTCATCGAGAGAGGTTGTCAACACCTGCTGCTTTCCTTTGTCTCTCTGGCTACTGGTTCCGGCTGCATTGGGATCGGCTTCCGCTTCTCTCCTGTTGCCGTCAGTTCGATCCTCCCTGGCCCTATTTCGAGCCTTGGCCGCAAATTCGCCCAAATAGCCCTCTTCAATTAACTTTTCAATAGCCTTTTTCAGAGAGAAACAATCCTCAGTGTCATGCCCTTTTGCCTTATGGAAACGGCAGTAAGAATCCTTATGCGGTCCCATAACGGTGCCAGGTTTGCGCTTTGGATACTGAATCGGCAATCTCCGTTCTTCTATGATAGCAAAGATCTCCGCCACCGGCTTAGTTAGCTGCAACGTGGAGAAATCCGCAAGGCGATCCGTCTGCCGGCCTCCAGCCGCTTGCTTCTTTTCTCCCTGCTTGCGGACGGCCGTTTCTTTCTTGGGGAGATCGGGCTCCTCCCGTTTCTTCCGCTGGAAATCTGCTTCTTCCATCCTCGCAAACTTGTCCACCTCGATCCGCAAGAGGTCCAGGGTCTTCGGCGTGCTCGCAATCAGAGCATTTTCTAACTCCCGATACCTGAAGTTCCTCTTCAAAGCCTCAGCGGCAAAGTTAGGCGCAACGTCGGGCAGAGTGGCCAACTCAGCATTGAATCTGGCAACATACACCGTTAAGGATTCCCCCGACTTTCGCACCATATCAAATAGAACCGCCGGAGACTTTTCCACAGGAATACAAGAGCTAAATCGGCTTGTGAAAACTTTCGCCAACTGCTCAAAACTGTCCACAGATCCGGCTGGCAATTTTTCAAACCAGGTGTTGGCGATTCCCTTCAGAGTCATCACGAATATTTGGCACAGCGCCTCATCCTTTCTAGTAAAAAACTTAACATGCTTTTTTACTAAGCTCACATGAACTGTCGGATCCGTCGTCCCCATGTAGGAATCGGTTGGCAATTTGACGTGTCTGCTCACCCGATGCTTCCTAACCCGAAAGGTTAAAGGATTCTTGGGATCATCATCTTGCTCTTCCCGAGCTCGTAGGGAGGCAGAGCCTCTTGAAGCATTCCGATCAGCCCTCTCGCGATCCCTTCCCGATCGGGGCCGATCCATTGACCTCTCTCGAACTCTTCCTCTTTCGGATCTTCCTTCTACTGACTGCTTCTGGCTCCTTCTCGGGCTACGCTGGACTGCTCGGCTATTAGCCTCTTCCATGTTGTCCAGATATCCTTCCCCTCTGATCGGATTTTCACTGTGACGGTGTAGCCTGAGTTCATTCGAAGGATTTTCCCGTTGAGCTGACTGACTGACGTGCTGGTGGACGGATCTGACTGGCTGGGGTGCCATGGGCGGAGGCACTAGAGGCGGAGTCACCGCGGGTTGATCATGGACATGCTGAGGGATGATCTGTTGGGAGAGGATCTGCTGGGGAAGGATTTGCTGGTGAACGGGCGGAGGGATCCTTCCCATAAACGTTTGCATCATCAAATCCATCCGCCGATGCAAGGCAGCAAACTCATGCATGACTGCTGGTGGGATGACTGCTGGTTGCGGAGTGCCGGGAAGTAGCACCTCTGGAATTTCTGGGAAATTAAGCCGGCGGGCTGCGGCGTTCATGTCCACACGGGAAGATGAGGCGTGGGGAGGTGGAGTTTCATACTGACCAGCAGCACCACTGGTGGGTTGATTTGATTGAAAGTTTGGATCGGATGCCATCTTTTGGAATGAAGAAAACCCCAATAAGATTGAAAAAGGAAGAGCTTTAAATTTCAAGGCTGCTCACTCAAAACCCAAAAGCTCTCAATGAAAGCACCAAATGATAATCCGTGGACCGGAGTGGGGGGTTTCTTGGTAAAGTGGCACGCTGGAAGGTGGTGATCAGATCGCCGTGAAGGACCTGCACAATGCCGGAAGTGTTTTCCGGCGTAAGAGCTCCAATGCCAAAGTCAGTAATTTTGTTAAGTGTGGAGAAAGTGTGTGTATTTTTTTCTGTGTCCTTGAGTAAAGGAGAAAACTTCCCTTATATACCACCCTCTAGTCCTTAGGCTGGACTAGAGTGGTTAGATCTCTGACATCCCCTCCCCTTTTTCCTCAGCAGGTGGTCTAGGGGCAGGGATTCATCATTATAACGTGGGGTGCAGACCTTATTTTAGGGGAATAGAGTCGTCCCTTTGTCCGGTTGTCAGGTGACGATGTGATGGGAGCAGGTTATCCTCCCTGCCAACCTTGACTAAATGTATACTGACTATGGAGTACTATACCAATAATATCTGTGAGGGGAGATTAATATCTGGGCCCCATCAGTACGATGCCGTTTGTGGAGAATCAGCAAGGAGCCGTTTGTTGTGAATCGGCCAAGTGCCGTTGTCTTTGCCTTTATTAAGGAATCGGCTCTGTGCCGTTTTGGTGATAACGGGCTGGACTTGTCCTTTAGTCACTTATTCCCGTTGACCTGGTCAATCGACCACGATGCCGTTTTATATCGTTGACTTGGTCAAACCGGTCATGTGCCGTTTTGACCGGTCAACGGTACTTTGTGAAGGCGCAAAGTCCATTGTGCCCTTCTGATAATTTTATGTATTATCAGTTTCCATTTTCCATCTTCCTCTCATCCTACATTTTACCACTAACTACAATCAAGTTTATTAATTAATTGATTTCCATGTGATTTTGTTCTTAATTAGCCAACCAAAAGCTAAGTATATATACGTTGTTGTTTTGATTGTATTATATAGGACCACAACTCCATTTTCGAACAGAAACCCTAGCTAGCTAGCTATAGCTCATATATTCCAAAAATTATATATATAACTTGCAGATCATAGTTAAAATAATTATTTAATTTGAGGAAAGAACAAGAACATGGGTCGTAGACACGTATTATCATGTTAAAATGTTTCACACACCTTGATGATAAATTATGCAAAGAGAGAAACAGTTAGGGAGACAAATGGCAAGACAATTGCCTCGAAATGATAAGGGTAGGGATCTTGTTCCCTTGTTTTTGTAATAATTGATTTCCGTACATACATACCTTTTTTATTTTTTTATAAAGAAATATTATTTTTATTTTTGAAAATAAAAATAAATATTATTGATACCAAATCATATACAACAATTTATACATAGCTTACTAATTATTTTATTGGTGTCAAAAATACTAATAGAGAACTGAACTTAGGTAATCCTACCCTCACATTTTTTTTTATAAATCAAATTATATACTAGTACTAATTAATCAATGATGGTTGCGAAGCACAACAGAACTTGTAGGCCCAAATTGACACATTATAAGTCCTCACATTAGGCTGTGTCTATTTCTTGGGATGTCACATGCAAAAAAATTAAAGAACATGATTACATGCATGATCGATGGTTTAAAGATTTGAGGATTCAAAAACCTAACCAGCTCACCAAAAGGGGAGATTGAGTAGAAAATTTACAAGTAGGTAAACATGTTCACAATTGTTTTTGCGCATTGTCTTGCCAATTGGAAACGAGAAGGTAACAAGGTTGTTAATGGGGGTGATTAAAAATTGGTTTAGGACAGTTGGAAAAGTAGCTTTTTAGGTATAGTTAATCAATACAAATTGGCTTTGACCAACATGCACATCTAGTTGGTGTAAATGGTTTAAGTTCAACACTCCCATCCTTGTATGTATGAACTAATTACAATTTATTAACATAGTTATCAGAATCAAATTAGATTTTTTAAACTGTTCAAATTTTTGAGTTAATGTATTAATGGTTTAATCAGGCTCGATCAACGTTAACGGCGACGAGTTAATATGATATAAAAACACAAATTTATTCAAAAAATAAAAAAATTGTCCAAATTGGTTGAAATTCTGAGTCACCGAATCACTGATTGGATCAATCGATTCAGTCCATTTATATATATGTATAATTGTGAATTTTTGATCTTTAATAGACCGAACTGCTAGAAATAAAGTAAATCATAAACGAGTATAATTGGTCTTGACCCATCAATATTATCCACATCAATAGAATTGAAAGATAATAAGATCGTTGAGGAGAATCAGAGATAGTGTGGCTCGAGGAGTGATTTGACATTAACTTAAAAGTGGTATTTCCTCATCGTTTCCCTCTCTGTTTTCTCTCTTTCTTTTGTTGGGGCATCGAGACCTTCAATTTGACCCTTTGTTGCCTTCCTCATTAATTATATGTGCTAAAATGGTCGGTGTCATTAGAGGAGGCAGAGCAAGCTAACTTTGGAGTACTTTGTAGTGTCGAGTTTTACCAAAAGTCCAAAACCGCGTTCCTCCACCTTGTAAATGATTAATTAAATGTTTTTTCACCTCCACCTTCTAAGTGTAGATATGCCTTACTTTTCAAGCCACCCCAAGTTTGAATTCAAGGGAATTATGACAATGCCGAAAGAGCCTTGTACGTGCACTCTTCAACGGTTAAAGTTCCTTTCTTTGTCTTTAATTACATTTGCAAACAGTAACCCGTTTAAATACGAAGATCTTAAAAGAATGACTCTCTTCGAACATAATATGCTCTTCTTTTTCAACTTGAATTTTAAAAAAATTATATATTACATCTAAACAAGCCCCTTACCATTCAAATATAATTAATGTTCATTTTTTTCCCATGTATTTATCAACTCACATTTTATAAAGTGGTAGTTACACAAATTGTAGACTTTGAGCTCACACGAACCCCACCACTTATGTGATGAGTAACGTTCAAGTTCAGAGTTGACATACAAGTATTATAAAATTACTCTTATACTATGTAAGTACTCTACCTTTTAATCGTCTCTAGCGTGAGAATAATAGAACTAATTATAATCCAAAATAGTAATTAAATAAAAAAATAAAAATATATGAGAGTAATTAAATAAATAATTACTATAGAGTACTTAAATAAAACATTTAAGTTATGGGTTTAAAATGCCTTTAAACCTTAAGAAATTAATTACCCATGTTGAATAATTCTTATCATTTTGTTGGTTTGTGTTTTAAGATATGAAAAATGAAAAAATGGGGTACAGCTAGCTACGTTAGATTGTTGAGGGACTGATCAAGGGGACAAAGGGCAGGGATAGGGTTTGAAGAGTTTTGGTTTGGGGAGCTAAGAATTGAATTGACGATTGACGAAGGAGCTGTCATTTCTCTTAAATTTTTTGGTTTGTAGCAAAAATGTATGGTAAGAGACCGACATTAGGGTGCGGCCCTGGCTCGACCGCCATATCCCAACGATTATGCACCCATGTCTCCTCCCCTGACTAATCACTGTTTATTTGCATCATTTTGAAATGACCTCTCATTTCTTCCCTTTTCAATTTATCCATCACGTTTTATCTTCACGCCTGTACAACATGCATTTGACTTTTGACTCACCCCCACCTTCTCTGCTCCTTTCCCCGCTTCAAATATTCTATAATTGGATTGTTCAATGACGATGCAGAGAACTGTGGATAAACTCTCAACTCAGAGGAAAAAACAAAGTTTCATGTAATAATAATAATCTCCCTAAACACTAAAACAATAGAAGGAGAAAAACCTAAAAATAATAATACATAAATTCTGAGATTATAATTATGAATAAAAAGCCTAAAAAATTGTTTTATGGTTTTTTGGGGCCGAATGTGGGCTAGTTTATGCCTTATTCTAAACTTCGACTACATGAATTTGGCCAAAATATGGGAGCTTTCTGCAGGATAAATCTCAGCCCAATCTAAGTAGTCGGATAAAAAATTATAGTGTTTTTATGCTTGTGTTTTTTTGACATTTTCCTCTTGCCAACTTGAAACAACAATTTCAGCATTTCTTATTTCGTATCAATATACAACCAAGAAGCCGATTCATTGGCGCCAGAGGATTGGGTCTGAGCTTGTGCCTTATGAAAATAAGTTTATTTTAGACCCGATCCGACCTACCTAAAAGCTCATTGGATCACATTTTAGACAAACTTTATCTAACGTATTTAATATGCAAGTCTACTTATGAATGCGTGGTTTAGCAAAAATAAAATAGTAAAAATCTGTTCAGATTTTTAATATATTTCTAGAGTTAGGAAGGTTTTTTTCTTCCTTTTATTTTCCAATAATTTCTTCCTCTTTTTAGTTGGATATTGCTTTTAAGTTATTTCTTTTTATTAAAAAAAAACTAAAGATGAAATTTAAGCGCAACCATGCAATTATATATACGCAAAGTATAAAGAACTAAAGATTGACAAGGTAACCCAAAAGAGCGCATACAAATTGATAAGGAACTCTTTTACTTTAACTATATCTCGTTCAAGTATTACTATAATCAAATTTTTTTTTTTTTCAATAAACAAATGTAAATGTACGATAAAGCCCTTAATGGATATCTAGTAGCAGAGTCTATAAACAGTACAGCGTTTGAACGTTGTAGGGGTTGAAATGGAAAAGGACAAAATGTGCTGAAACTAAAAGCATGGGACTATAATAGGAGCCGTCTATTCCGGATAAGAACAAATTCAGAAACATCGCCACGTAACCTCTCGCCATCAATATCCCCATTTCCAATTTCCATCATCCATGACTTGATCATGTCATGCATGCATGCATATGCCATCACAACATGCATCATTATTGTTAATTTTACCATTCAGGCCATGTATGTTCACTGTTTTAGGTATATGATCATGAATAAACTCACGAGGTATGTAAATGGTAAAATGCTCCCAGCTAGTGTCTTCATCGATTAAAGAGTATACTAGTTTACATGTGAGCACAAGTACAAAAATGAGACCGAATTTGCAAACTTAGAATCGAAAGAGCTCGATCTGGCTAGTTGGATGCAAATTGAGCACTAAAACCCAATCAACCCAGGGCCAGGCTAATTTACAATCAAACCAAGTTGAATTATTAGACTCGTTAATTTGAGATGTGAAACAGTTTTAACGAGTTAGTTATTAGATTCTAATGAGTGAAAACCATGAGTGAGATTATGGTATTACTCAAACTAATCATAGGTTACAATAACGTAGTACGATCATATTATAGACCCACACCCACTTGCCTTATAGGAATGGTCGAGGAGGGATGAAGATTGGAGAAATAAAACTAAAGACAGTAATTTCTCGATGGAGAAGTGTCATCTTTACATACCATATAAAACATGCTTGTCTAATAAAATATTAGTAGGTTCGAGTTCGAGTTCGAGTTCGAGTTTGAGTTCAAGTTATTTTTTCATCTTTCAAAAAATAAAAATAAGAAACTTACGTGCTAAATAATTTCTTATACGATTATACCCATCTTTTCTTATATTTGTAATGGGGGCACTTTACATGTGATTTTATTTCTATATTTTCTTATAATTGTTATGAAATTAAATAAATATGATCTGATCATGTAAACACCAAAGAAAAAAATGCCCAAGTAATTGTTAATTTTACCAAGTTAAGTATATACTTTTGTTTTCTTGTAATAAATTATTTCCTGATTATGCGCTGACACATTTGTTTCCTTTTTCTGTGGTGGAAATGCGATTGACATCTGTAACATGTGCTGATGGATATATATACTTAGGTTTCGTAGTTAGGTCTTTGATGTGTATGTGTGTAAACAAACTGTAATATGGTCCCTTCCACAGCGGTCCCAAGTATCGGATTATATGGCAAATGTCTGATTAGAGATGTGAGTTTTGGATTCTCATGTCCCCAATTCCCTTCTCCTAATCCCCTCACTTTAGCTTTCTTCTATATATGCTAATTAATCACTAATCCTTAATTATATGCCACCGCCTGCCTAGCTACCTAGCATTAAACCCCCATACTAATTAATTAGGATAATCAATTAAGATGATACTAGTAATTAAGCAATTACATATTAAGTATAGAATAAATATATAAATTAACTGCATGTCTTACATTTATATAAATACGCGTTGGCGGAAAGACTTGCCAGCATTTAAATCTTAGTTTTGAGTTCTGAATATGGGAAATATTCTTATCATTTTTTAAGTTGTGGGTTTGGCAAACCACAGCAAGTCCTATAAAGTCCCACAGATACTAAAATATGATTAGTTATCATCTAAATATAACAGATAAGACACAAGAAGATCGAAAAAATAAATCAACTATATGATATGGTGAATTATGTAAACCGCAAACCATAATATATATGACCAAATTAAGGCTGTAAGTAAATGTTACTGGTACGTCCTTTTAAAGCAATTAGGAAGCATTCCTTAAAGCTGGCGGATTTGTGTCTCTATAAAAGCAGTTAAGAAAGGTGGGGCTGAGGATAGAGGACAAGTAAAGAAGGAAATAGCACAAGGACCCCATGAAAGTCATCGGCTGAGAAACAAAGCTACTGCGGACATTTGGCTCACCATTAAACTCAGGATAGTGAGAGTAGTGACCATGTGACTTCACCTGTCATGACATGGTTGATACTTGATTGATAGGCATGATTTCGCATTTTAGTCAACCCTGCTTTTCGATTTCTCTTCCCACACCTCACACTTTTTTATTTTTATTCTCAGGTATAATCTCGTTCGAATACTGTCGGACCTTCAAAAAAAGACGACTTTTTTAACATGATACCTCATACTTGACTACTTGTCCCTCCATCTCTTCTTTTTTCCTTCTATACTAGAGATTTAATATTATCAATCGAATTGATTGATCTATCTCAGAAAGAAAGGACACATGCACGTATCTCTTCTTTTTTCCTTCTATACCAGAGATTTAATATTATCAATCGAATTGATTGATCTATCTCAGAAAGAAAGGACACATGCACGTAGCATAAGTTGTGCACTCTTTTCCTTTTTCAAAGAAGAATTTGTGCAAGAAAGTTTGTATAGTCTTGTTTTAATCACTTTAAAATTTTATATTTTTTTATTGGTATGGTCAAAGACAGTAGTGAATGGCTAAGGCCGTTCCAAGTGGAAACCTCTTCTACCGAGTTCATGCATGGCCAAGTCTAACAAACATGAAGTCACATTCAATCAATGCTCTCTACAGCTACAGAGACAAAATGGCTTAGATCATATTCATAGATGTGTAAAAATAACGTATGCAGCTTTTTTGTACCAAAACCAGGGTGTCATGACCTTGCTCCAACTCCAAGCTGCATAATTTAAGGGAATTTGGAATCGGTGACTCAGATGAGGTCATAATTTTAATGAAGCCATACAATACACCAGTTACAAAAACTAAATAACAAACTATCCTTCATATGCATCTTTGCATTCAATATGACCAGGAACTTAATTACTCATACTTTTTTCGTTTCACATGCATGACATATAGGCAAGAGGCAAAGAACCAAAACCAGAAAATTTTAGTGCCCCATATAGCCTACGGGTGGCAATTTTGGATCTATCCTGGTTTTTCCAGGACTCGAAACTCAAAATTGGGTTCTGTTTATCAAAAACAGGACAGGTTGGTCCCTACCCGCCTAATAAAAGGACTTGGCTAGTAGGAACAACTCAAAATAAGGTAGCCATAGGCCATCGATATGCAAACAGTGAAACCACAGGCCATGCTAGATCCAAGATCTGCTTCTTCAACAACTTAAATTCACCTGGCAACCATTTCTGCAAACAATCTATCCAGAAATGAAATTGCAGAACAAGGCAAGACATCTCAACCAAACATGGAGGAATAAAGAACCAAAGCAAAAGCATGGGAAATGAGAAAAATGTTCCATTCCTAAGTTAGAAGCACAGCTTCAAGAAGGCAATATATAAAAAAAAAATTACAGTTAGAAGGACCCGACTTGACCATTAAAAAATGAGTTGCTTTATAACAGTGAAAAAAACACACAAAACTTTCCTGAAACAAAAGCTCACCAACAATGATAAATGTAATTCAATAGGAATACAAAGGAAAGTTGTAACCAAAAGCAGAAATGCTATAACTTGTGACCATCTTTGAAACTCGAAGCTAGGTTCGTGCTCTGCTGCTTTCTGCATTTCTAATTGGGTAGAAATACGGATGTGCCTGCATGACATGAAAAGTCATCATCACTCATGATGCATTGATATATTAATAAGCTACAGGTGGATAAACATAGACGGCAGATAGAGCTAGGATGGGGGAGATATACAATTCAATGGACTAAGAAACATAATGAGCACAATATCCACTAGTTTATATGGCCCACTCCATACATCGGACAATTTAAGATTGATTTTGTTTTGGGTCCGTCAAGAATTTAACTTCAAGGCATGGTACTTTTTCAAGTCTAACAGATGATTATTACAGTTAAGACAATAGAAACCAAGTCAATCACAAGAATGAAAGTCACTCTTTATTACTCAAGTAATTAAGTACTGACTATAGGGTTTACCATTGCTTCTTTTGCAGTCGGCCTTTCTTGGTGATCATATCGTAGCAACTTGTCAAGGAAATCAACAGCCTTCGGGGAAGAAAAACTCAAGCGTTAATTTAAATTCATGGAAATTGTATTCTCCAAAAATAATAACTGCTTACGGATGAACTTACCTCAGGAACTGCCAAATGCTGATTCTCAACATTGATAAACTTTGTCCATGGCTTACGACTGTGCCTGTATAAAGAAGACATATCTCATTTGAGAGGATTCAACCACGGAAAGGGGGGAAAATGTACAAGGCTGCTAGAAAGCAAAGTCAACCTGCCAACCAGTGCAGCAAGATGGGGATCCAACTCTATGCGGTACTTGTTCAAATATGCATTTAATTCATCTGTTCCAAGTACCTGTTGTGCAAGAAAAAATAAATCATATCTCAACACCATTCATTCCAATTTTTTCTAGGCATTATCATTAAATCCAACACAAGATATATTATCACAACCAAGAAAAAAGCACAATGTATGTTATCGATGAAAAAATCTGCTAAACCATGACTCCCTCCAGTTTGGTTACAATCAAGCAAATAACATAACAGGCACCCTCTAAAGCAATAGAAAAGAATCATCTCGAGTTAAATTATGATGCAAAACGTCACAATGTGCTGCCAACCAGAAGCACTTATCTGAAAGGAATAGTTGTATGCAAGATAGAATACTAGAATTACATACATGATGAAATACATGCACGCTTTTTATTTGATACAGAAATTTTACTCTGACCATGTCGCATACCTTGGCTATTTTGACCAGCTGATCATAGTTATCATGCCCATAGAAGAATGGTTCCTTGCGGAATATCTGTCCAATACAAGCCTCAATAATAAGCATCACAAAGAAAGATAGCCTCATTCATATAAACTGGCTATATATCAAAGCTTGATACAAACCACTGGGGATGGGCCAATGGTGAGGGGTTAGAGGATCTCTTCAGAGGTCAGCGATTCAAATCAGCTTATCAAAGCAAAAAAAAAAAAAACTTAATACTCAGTGCCCCTAGCAGCCATGTGTGAATAAAAAAGCAAACCAATATTCACATGCATATAGCGCCACTGAGAATATTGGCATATCGTCTTAAGTGTGACAGGAAATCAACAAAAGAGTAACTCCATTTTCGGGCCAAGAGGTTGTGGCAAAAGATAACAAAACGAATTCTACATATCCACTAGCATAATACCCAAAACAGGCAAGACACGACTTTGGCATGTAGTGACAATACGAAACAATGAAGCTCCAACTCAAGCAAATAACAATACAATCTAGCCCATCAAAACCAGGTAGTGAAGCTGGAGGAAGGATGCTCACCATGCCAGCAAACATACAACCAAGACTCCACAAATCCAGAGAATAATCATAATCTTGAAGATCAACAAGAAGCTCAGGACCTTTAAAGTACCTGTAAATGAAAAAGAGGAGAAACCAAATAGAAGACAAGACATAAATTAGCATTAAGTTAAAATAAGTAAAATAAAGGAAGAAGGAAAAAGCAATTGAAGAGCATTTGGCTGAAGGCAGGGACCATGAGGAGGCAAATGCATGCATCATCAATAAGATTGGAACTCAAAAATCCATGAATTGGAATGTCAGCATGCAAGATCATCACTAGAAACATCCAATCATCAGTAACAAAAATACGCCTAGGAACATGGCACAACCCCAAGAGGGAAATTAGGTATCAGAGGAAGTTTGTGGCAGGACAAAACTAGCTAAACTAGATGTGAGGCCAACGACAAAACAGGGCAATACGCATGTGAAATTGAAGAGTAATGTTACTTTACATACTAACAAATCCTACAGAGTTTTCAGACTAACTGCTGTGCAGATTCTGAATGGTGTACTTTTAATTCACTTCTGCAACCCCCACCACTTAAAGTAAATCACTAAGATTCTGCTCCATCAGTTAGTATGAATTTTTTCTAATATTTGTTAAGATGTGAACCGTTTTATGAAATGAAATTATCAAAATCATTAAGATAGAACAAACCTTGAAGCGACACGAACATTATATTCTTTCCCAGGATGATAGAACTCTGCAAGGCCCCAGTCTATTAGACGAAGCTTCCTCTGCTCATGATCAATCATGACATTATGAGGCTTCACATCTCGATGCATTATACCTTGTGAGTGGCAGTAATCCAAAGCCTACACAAGAGACCCCATAACACCCGAAGATTATACAAACACTAAGATCTCACAGTTCAGAGCAAGCAGCAAACTAAATATTAACGAGGAGAAAACACACTAATGCTGGAGAAATTTAAAAGAGACCAGAATACAAAGGCATTCCCTGGAACAAAGCAGCATAAAGGTATCTAAATGGACTGATGTAAGCTAAATTTAATGACAAGTCCAATAGAAATGAACAGCTGATGACAAAGAAGTTAAAGCAAAGCAGACCAAGAAGGTTCCTAATGCAGATAATAAAACCGCAACCACACACAAAAAAAGTGATGATTATGGTTTGCTATTTTGTCTTACAAATTGGTATCTACCACACATAATACACTCCCACTTGAATCATGGGGTGGGGTGGGGTGGGGGGTTGGGGAACAGATGAAAGAACCATCCATGCTCCTTTGTATGGAGCTCCGCATGACAGAGATGTTCGATTTGCAGCAGCCTGTGGAAAACACGCTATCTAAAAGGAATCACAGTCTACAGTCTAAATCACCTCTCTTTTAGAAGGTCATAAACTTTCTTGAAGACTTCCATGGACCACTATGAAATGGATTATCATTCTTCCAAGGGATACAGTGATAAACAAATCATTCTCATATTGATCCTGAGGATGGCATATATACAATTGGTGCCAGAAAGAACAATGAGCTAAAGAACATTTACAAACATCCCAGGCTTCCTAATACCCACCACCAGACCTAGCCCCCTTACAAAAAAGAGGGAAAAAGGAGTGCATTGTGCCAATATAAAAATCAAAATCACTTACAGAAAGCACATCCAATCAAGAGTGAACCACAAATTTTGAAGTATATGAAAGCCAGAATATGTGGACACCAATGCATGTTTCAAAATCAATAAAAGAAATGAGTATATCGTATACTCACCTTCAAAAGCTCATAGATATAATATCGAATATCGTAGTCCAAGAGTGTTGGATAAAGCACTTTGAAATCAGTATTATTCACATATTCAAATATCAGACTGGGGGTCTTTGATTGCTGATCTCTAACAATATCAAGCAGCTTCACAACATTTGGCCCTCCACAGAGATTCTGCAATATTTTGATCTCCCTCTTAATCTGCATTGTGTAGAGCAACAAAGTCAGTCCTGTATAGATCAAATCATGCTATGTAACATGGTACGGGAGAAATGGGTAATCTTATGGAGCCAGAGTGTGAAGAGAATAATTCTTCGAAAGAGCACGCAATAAAAACTCCCAATACTAAACTCTCCAAGCTTGGTATCACAAAAAAGGCACTGCCACTTGAAAGCAGTTTTAGCTGGTCTATTGAAGCATACTTCCATTTTCCCTTTTAAATAGAGGGTCCATGTTCCCCATGCTGCCACATTTCTCACTCTTTTGATTTTCAATACCTTACAGAGCACTAGAAAGCTAACTTGTAGCCCCACCAATTCCGTGAAGAGGAATTTGTAGGGGGCAACTTAAACCATTCCCTATGGGTAAATGTGTTAAAATCCTAGAAAGGCCAAAACATCTCCCACAAACACATTTGACAATTTTATTGAAGCTTTCTACACCCCAATGAACCAAAAAATAACAATTGTGACAAATTGCAGAAGACTACTGCCAAATTCATGCCCCAGCTGAGGCCATCATACTATAGATCTATACAGCATAGAAACGGAACAATAATTACACTAGAAGAATCAATGTTCTTAACTACCGTACAGCATGAAATGTATCCCAACAACTCCCCTTAAATGAATTCAGTCGCATACGTAAGCTTCCATCTAGAAGCATCTTTTTCTTTGCAACAGAACAGAAGTGGAATACATCCCTAGCATGGCATATGCCGCACCTATTTCACAAACAAACACTACGACAAATAAAAGAATTCATATACTATCATAATATATGAAACTTGGAGTCCTAGCAAAACACGCACAAACAATTTGCACAGGACAACAGGGAATACTATTAAATACTAAATACAGTGATGAATTGAAAATGGGACTCGGCAAGGAAAACCTCACCTTCTTCTTCTTCACGGGCTTGAGAATCTTAATAATGCATTTCTCATTGTCCGTACAGTGTACTCCCTCAAACACCTCACTATACTTTCCTCTCCCAACCTTCCTCACCACCTCATAATCATCCTGCTCCCTAACATTTTTCAAAAAAAAAAAAAAAAAACAAATTCAGTAAAAAATATATATATCCACAGATCAAGAAAAATGATAAATGAACGACGGCATGCGATTATACCCCCATTGAACGGTAAGTGACTCGTAGTCCCAATAATCCTTAGGACGGATCACGTTGATGTCAGTATAAACCCTAGCCTTAGAAGGCGCGCCAGGGCGGCGGATTGACTTTCCGATTTTCTGCGCCAGCGTGTCCGGTGGGGGTCCTAACGACCGCAGACGGTTGCGGTTGTACAGCTGTTGGATTTGGTGGTGGTGTTTAGGGTGCGATGGCGGAGTGGTGGCGCGGGAGGAGAAGTGGCGGAGAAGGGAAGAGGAGGATGAGGCAGAAGGAGGAGGAGGAGGGGAGAGAGCGAAGGAGGAAGAGGAATAGACGGGAGGGAGGAAGAGGAGAGAGACGAGAAGGGTTTTATTGGTGCGGAGGTGGAGGTGTTGGTGCTGCTGATGGTGGTGTAAGAGGAAAGGCCTAATGGCCATCAATCAAATCTATCGTGTAAAGAAAAAGGAGGGCTTGGTTTTCGTTTTCGTTGTTTTTAGTTAGCCGGAACCGGAAATGGCATTTTTCATTTTTACTCTTTTTTTTATTTCATTTTAAATTATTATTTTCACCTTTAAGTTTTATTCGGTGTTTTAAACGATGTCGTTGAGATGAATTTAGTTGCGAGACGGCGCTGTTTTTGTGATGGATGAATATTTCCCAAGTTTCTAACTGCCACCAATGGGCAGGAAGCCAGCAACCAGCAAAATTTGTTGTTTTCTGCACCGACGCTGTTTGGCTGGTCATGCATTTTTTGAGCTGTCATCGCTGGAATTGGTTAGTGTTAGACTGTTAGTGGCAGCTCTCAATTTGTTGATGAGCTCTTTTTACTTTTAACTAACTTGTTAAAAAAATTCTTCCTCTCTTTTTCTCTTTTTTCCTTTACGATTTTAAAAAACGTATATTTATATTGGTATGTTATTGGTTATTTAAAAAAAAAAAAACAAGAGAGAGTAAAAATAACAGATATAACTATCCTAAAATTTGTCTCGGGTAATTAAGCTGCAGTAAAGATATCCATAAGTAGAAGAAGTTGAATATCAATTGTAACAGCATAGAACTAGGAATGGTATGTGTTGAGTTAAAATGTAAGATTAGACATACCATTTGGAAGTGAGTTAGCTTCTCTACAGAGTACATACATGAATCTCCCATTGAAAGCATAAGAGATGACGAATAGTTTACCTCAACATTTTGTAAGACCGAGTACCTGGCTAAAATCATAGAGACTAAACTTCCTAAAGACTCAAGTAAAACAACCCCCCTAAAAAAATTATAAAAAAAAAACTGCATTGAAAGCAATTCAAGCGCTAAAAGTAGAGTTATCAGAACCGAACTGGTGAACCGATGATCCAAAAAAAATTCAGTTCGGTTCAACTATCTGACCGGATATACATCCTAATCGGAAAAAAACGACCGACCTATCTGGTTCTTATAGAACAAGTGACCCGACCGGTTCATTATCCAACCGGCTGGGTCAATATAACCATCAAAGGGCGTCGTTTAAGGGAGGGAAAAAAAACAATAACATCAAAACGATGTCGTTTTGAGGAAAAAAAACAATACTATCAAAACAACATTGTTTTGAGGAACTAAAAAGAAAAAAAGTTTGTTGACATGTTCAATCCAGATTGACTCTTCTTGGCAAACCGAAAAATACCACATCTGTAAGTATGAAAATCTATCGGTTCAATCCGATTCAATTATTTAAGACTAAACGGTTCGATATGTGAACAGTTTAAAATGATCCAATGAATCAATCCAGTCGAACCCGCTCGATTCAATGACCCATTTATTTCCGGTCTTGTTCTGATAACACTAGCTAAAAGGTCAAAAAAAACAAAAAGAAAACTCAAATCCAGCAACCATTAGAGTCTCGCACAACTCCTCTTGCAACAACTCTCATGCTATTATTCCAAAAGGCACCAGCTGAAATTATAGCTATCATGTTATTGCTATATTAGTTGCAAGTTGCAACATTAAAAAAATTAAGATATAAAACACAAGTACTTTTTAAGTTTACTAAGTTAATGCCCGATTCATAAAAAGAGAATGTACTTGTCGAGTAATTTATTCATACATTAACCCAATTGCTATTTCAAAATTTACTATGTGTATCAAGTATAATAAAAAAAAATTCAAAATAAAATATCAACATAAATAATAAATTCGGTTCAAAGTGGGGTTTTCTCTTATATTTATCTCCTCTTCTTTTTTTCCTTGTGAAGTAGTCAGCTTTATCATCTCTCCGTTATCTAATTTTAACTGTGACTATTTACTAAAGTGAAGTTTTTTTGTTTAATTTTGTTATAATAAGTTCTTATGTGACGGTTTTGTCTACCTAGTGTGATGGGAGCCAAATCTCGTTTTCTTTTATTGTTTGTATACTCAATTTTTGTGCCATTGTTGTGTTTTGGGTTTTTGGTGGTTGGCATCATAGATATTCATTATGGAGGCTATGTATTGGGGTGTTTCATTGATTTTTTAATAGGTGACCTTTAAGATCATCGATTTATTATTGTGTCCTTAACTTTTTTATTGGTGGTATAGGTTGTTTGTTTGGCACACTTAAGAAACGTCAATCATTTTTAGGCCCCCTTTGGGGTTAAGGTTCTACTTGGAAAGCTCTTTTCCAAGTAGAAAAAGTCAAGCAATGGTGTTTGGTAACACCATTGCTCACTGGGCTTCTCAAGAAGCCCAGTTCTACTCAAGGCACAAACAGGCAGCTGCACGGACTGGAGCAAATTGCTCCGGTGCAGCTGCGTTTGCACTTTTTTTCCTTTTTTTTTTTTCATTTTAATTTCCTTTTTTTTACTTTATACAATAGAATAAAATAAATTAAAAACTACCACAATAAAATCTCCATCTCAAAATAAGTAATTCTAGATCCACTTTTCCTATTTTTATTAATTTTTTAAAAATGGATTTTATACCCTTTATGGTCATTTTACATTCCAACCATAGTTTTAACCGCAATTATTACCAAACACCATAAAACAACTTCTCGTTTCCCGCCGCACTTTTCCAGAAGTATTTTCCACACCGCACTTTTCCAGAATCACTTTTCCAACTAGAATCGGAACACCAAATAGGCACTTAATGTTTTGATCATCAGTTGCTTTTCGACGTATGGTAGTTTGTCTTTTTGGGTATTCCTAGAATTTAATTCTAAAGAGTATATTAGATGCTCGCATTTTAAGGTCATATTAAGCAAATGGATTCTAACTTACTCTATCTATTGTTAGGAACGATTTTTTAGGATTTCGATGTGATTTTTATTGAGGAGCCATTATTTCCATACCACAATCGTTTATTTTCACATCATAAATTTAATTTTTTTTTCATTTTCTCTCATATTTTTTTACTCATAAATTTAAATGGGTAAAAAAATATATATTTATTGATTTTTGTACTTCTATAATTCTATCTCACATTTTTGAAAGACAAAATATTATAACAAAAATATTAGTTTAAGGTAAAAATAAAGACAAATTAAATTTTATGGTGTGAAAAATATACTATATTTTTATTGGCGATGTAATTAATTTTGATATTTTAGTTTCTACTGTATATATTTGGTCTGATTGACTACTTGATTGAACAATTTGTTAGTGAATTTATTTGAACTCCTGTAAGGACGATCTACGCCTTCTTCATCTTTTTATGAGTTGTTGTCTTTTTAAATTTTATTTAGAGTGGGCTTAGGTTTATACTTTGTATTGTATGGTATTAGTTTCCTTTGCTTATATATGTCAACTTTCTAATGATATTTACTCAATAAAATTTCAGTATATGTCAAAGAAGGTGGCTAAAAAAAGTCTCAAAAGAAAAGGGAATCTAAAAAAGTTATATGTTTTAGCCCAATAAAAATTATTTGCTAATAGTATAGAGTTATTACTTTTATCCTCCGCCCTTTCATGCTTACCGAGTGACAAAATAAATTATAATTAGTAAGAGCGAGTAATTTGGTGTTCTTATTTATTAAATTAAAAAATGATTTGAGTAAACATTTAGGGTCAATATGTACATTAGTGGTTCAAATGAACTCATTAAAAATTATGGAAAGTGTTGTATTTACTATTCAGTATCTCTCTATATTAAAAATTGACATGCGGTAAAGATTGAGTTATATTTCACTTAATGTGGGAAGGATAAACCCAATTATTTCTTTATCATATTACTTAAAAATAATGTGTTGATTTTTTGTGTAGAAGTACCGAGTGATAGGTACTATCAACGTACCTAGTTTTTTTCTAAAATTATAAGAAGTAATAATTAATGGTTTCATTCTCGTACATGCAATTATTATTTATTATGAGCACTTTATTTTGGTTGATGGAAAACTCTAGCCACCCTTCACTCCTTCTCTAGAGAAAAAAACTCCAATGAGTATTGTGGATTGATTTGGATCCACAATTCTTTATTTGTTAGTTTGTTATTGTTTTTGTGAGATTTAATCGTTTTCTGAGGTATAATCCTTTGTTTGTAAGATTTAGTCATTTTTAGTATTCTTTTGTGTTCTAGTTTGTGAAAGATGTGTAAGAGATGAGATCCCACAACATATAGTAAAGCTATTAGTTTCGCCTGGTAGTGAAGAAAAAGATCTAGCATTTGCGCTATTACCGAAAGGAAAATAAAAAGATTTGTATTTTTGTATTCTTTTTGTTGTTTAAAATGATTAAACTTGTTTTGGGTAGTCTTTGATATAGCTAAAAAAAAGCTCTAATTTTGATTATTTTGATGTTCAATTGACTTTATTGATATTGTCCACTACGAGGAGTTATTCTCTTATCATCAATAAAATTCTATTTTTGACAAAATTTTTGATTGGTTTGACACTCTGATTTTTTAAACAAAAAAGAGGTCATGAATTTAATCATTGTGCATGAAAAAAATATTTATTGAAAATATTTTTATTTTTAATGAATTATCGCGGCAAAATAATCTTACAATACTTGTGATTTGGATGTCCCGCATACATCCGATCCAAAGCCGAAAGCTCTCTTCTTTTGAAAAAAAGAAGCAAATAATAATAATAATAAAAACAGATAAAAGCGGGAAACTTCGAATTAGGGTTTAGGAATTTAGTTAGGATGCCGGTTGAGACAGTTGACACTTTCCTTCCTCTGTCCTGAATTTACCACTATTACCAATTACCAGAAGAACTAAAACTAAAAGTGGAAATATCTCAGACATTTATTATTAATATTAATCACTACTTACTCCTATATATATAAAAACAGAATTTCCTAGGGTTGAAAAGAAAATTCAGAAACGCAGAAACAGCCACAAACAAGAACGCCACGCGCGGTGCAGCTATTTCCGACGGCAATGGAGCAGGTTAGAGCCAGCGCCGCATGGGTTGCCAACAACGCTTCTCACATCGTAGTGGACTCTGCAGGTCATGAGAAACTTCTCTCTGCATTCTTAATTCTCTGCATTTTAATAACAAGTTGTTGATGAAAGTTTGAATGGTTTTTGCTTTTGTGCAGCTATTGAGGAGGTTGTGGAAGGAATCGGAAGTGAAATTCCGAAAATCGAATGGGATTTTGAAGGGATTCACTATTTCGATAACTGCCCCATCACTGTCCAGTACCTGCTTGTTTTGGATACTTTGAACTTCTGCTTCTGGCCAGGTGCTGTTTTGTTTAATGAATTAGAGTTGATGTATTTGTTTTTGTTTCCAATTTCCTGTTAACAGTGGGAGTTAGAAATATTCCGCTACATTGAGCTGTTTTTGGTTGTTTGTGAGTTAATACAACTAATGCAATTGTAATTCTTGAGTGAGCTTAAGGAATTGTTTATTTATTTAATTTCTTTAATACTATGTAGAATGTTTTATTTGACAAGGCGAGAATTTGTTTGAGTGCTTGTGCTAGCTGTATGTTTGAGTGGCCTTCTTTCGTTCCCCTTTGCAGATAAGGATTTAAATTATGATGATTTGGCTTCTGGTCTAAAGGCAGCGTTGGAGAATGACAAGTCCGTGTTTGATGCTGACCGCCTGCAAAAAATCACAGGTGGGTTCCACCTCTCTTGAGATTTTCTCAAAGAATATTTTAGTGTCTGCTTAGAGTGATGTGAAAGTGTTCAAAATTTTAGTTTCTGTTCAATTTACTTTTGGGAAATCAGTACTGTTTCTTCTGTTGCTGTGTGCTTCTGCTTCGTGATTTGTTGTTTATGCTTTGTAATTTAGAGTTACACATTAATGTGATTCTTATTGTTAGGTTTGGAGTTGCGCAATATGTTAAAATGGCCAAGGCCACTTCCTTTGGAGGATGAGCGGATTCGTCTACTGCATGAGGTTGTCTTTGCAACTAGGATTAACACTTGGTTCTGTTTATTTAGTCTATACACTTTCTAAGGCCACCAATTGATTTTCTTGTTTGACATCTCGAAAGGTTGGTCATGAACTGGAAAGAAGTTTTGGTGGTAAAGCATCCAATATTGTGGAGTCCTGTGAGAAATCAGCTGCCAAGCTTGTTACAACTATTGCTAGTCATTTTCCTGGTATTTATACAGTCTTTAATGAGTTTCTGATTATTAGGTTAGACCGTTAAGAGTATATTTTCTGGTTGTTTGCATTGGAAAACATCACACTTGCTTTGAAATGATATTGAGATACTCACTCCAAATAATTGGAATTTTCTAGGCTTCCGAGATCATTCGGTGTACAAGGGCCACCAAGTATTCTTGTACAAAAGAGCTCAGATATTTGCAGCAGATCTGCATGGTGCATTCAGGGGTGAAGGATATGGAGAATTCAACGACATAAGCTCAGTTACTATATTTGCGGACTACATTGTTCCAGCCGTGCTTCAGCAACTTGGTGTGCTAAAATACAGTTCCACACTTGCCAACCTAATTGATTCCCAAAAAGAAATAGCTCCTGGCAGTGAGGAGGAAGTTGAATTGCGAGCCTGCTCTATATATGCTGTGGAGAAAATGAGGGATCTGATCCATGTAAAATCTGGAAAGCAGGTACAGGTAAACTGTATACTCCTCTTCTATTTCATTTTAATTTTCATCCATCTGTGCAGACCTTGATTTGTTTTAACTTTTAAGTACACATGCATGAAGAATAATTTTCTGTTTTTCTATTTGTCATTGAAGCTTTGTTTCACTGAGTAAAATATACACAAGATGCCATATTTATGAACACGTGATACACCTAATATGAGATTTCTTCAAATGTTCTCCAGCGGGATGATTCTTTCCTTTTCAATGGCCCTGTAGTTACCTTGGTTTTAGTTGTGCCAAAGGTATTTTTAAAATTTTATTGTAAAAGGAAACTTACAGTATCAAGTAGATGGTGTGGAGAAATGGTCTTTTTATATACCCGTCAACTGATTCTTTACTATTCTGGGTTTCTGCATAGTTCTCTCATGATTTTTCCCCCTGGGCTTATGAACTTCTCCAAGTGCATAAATGAGCAATGTGCTATGGCTCACGCATCCAAACCGGCACATTGTGCTTGTGATGAGTAGAGAATCTCTCTGAACGGCACAGCCTCACGCCCATACTTTTCTTAATGATCAAGTGGACTAACCTGTCATGCTGCAATTTTGAAAAGTGTTGATTATGTTTGAATATACACAAATGCTTTGAAAAGATATCTAAGTGAGACGTTTACAAAATAAATTGTAAGCTATTATTATATTATCCATTCTGATTAATAATGACCTTTGTATTATATAAGTACTGCAACCATGTATATTTTTTCGTGATAATTCCTAGTTTTCCTGACACTGAAATTGAGCATCAGGTTTTCACGCCTTTCCTGCACCATTTGTCAACTCTCATTGCATTGTTCTTTTTTTAAAAGCCATAGCACTGTTCTTGGTTCTGTTTTTGAAGCCTTTTTTTCCCCACAGGTGCTGAGTGTGGAGCTGGATCTTTGGCTTTGGGCTTATGGTGTGCGGTCCCCTTCCCTCCAACACCACCGGACACTCTCGATATATTATTAAGTAGATGAAATGCTAGCATTTCCTTGATATGTTTGTGCTTGAATGAGTTAGATATTTAACTTTTCAAGGTTAGAAGTACTTTCTAGGGACAAGTAGGACAACTAAAGCACAGAGCCATTTTTATTATTTTTTTCTGATAGACAAAGGCCATTTTGGGGAAGCACAGCTTTGTTACTGGTTCTCTTTTAAGCGGATGAATTTGAACCTTTAAATGATCTATACTGTATAAAAAGGATAATTGGTTATATGCATACAGGCTTGCTGTGTTCTTCTCTGCATGTCTTCGCCATTAACTGAGGATGTGAAATTTATTGATTCTTCATTGTTGGCACAGGATGTCTTATCAATTCATGTGATTTGTTAAAACTGTTTTCCAGGCTCTAAAAGGGCACCCATCTGGGCTTGTATTTACATTTCACATATACTATAATAGCCACATGAAGTGTTTTGCTTAGTATCCTTACATCTAAAGAACAAGAACTGTGATTTGTTGACTGCATTTAAATTTAATCATTAGCAAATTTATCACTTTAGGATAGTGAACTTAACTTATGTTTATGCAGCTTTGAACTCTCTTTTGACAGTTGATGCTGTGAAGTTGAATTTATGATGGACCTTTCACCCTTTGATAAAAATAGTTAGTTGTTGGTTGTCAATAATCATAGTCCAGTAGTGCTAAAAAAAAATCTCAGCGCGCAGGTTGAATGCATTCTTCTTGGATGTTTGGTGATCTATCTTGTTTTACTCTGCCCTACGAATTTTTTCTTCTTATGTTCATAAGGCATAATTATATCTGGCCTTGTGCATATCGTGGGTTCATTAATAGATAGCTGGGGAAAGCTGCTTTAGCCAACAAGTACTACTGATCAGATTAAAATTACAAGATGAAAGCATCTCTGACAAGATCATTATTATTGATCGTAAGTATAACTACTCTAGAAGTCTTCCAGATATTATCATCTGTACACACGGCAGGCACAAATTATGTAGCTCAATCATCTGCTTTTTTGAAGCACCTTGATTGCTGTTATGTCATGGTGCTGAGGTTCTATGTGATGGGCAAACTTCCATCATAGGTGCATCGTAGAACGTCTGGCTTCCTCAGTAGTCGTGACCGAGCGGGCACTTTGTTGTGTTTTGGACGAATATCCTGCACAAGCCAACAGTGTCTCAGTCATGATTTGCTGGTTCCGGAGCACACGTTTCGTTCGTTATATATGTTACAAGTATATGCTACTGTCGAATGGGCCATCTGTCAAGTTGGTTAGGGTTTTACTAAACTGGAGGATTGATTTATGGAGATGGTCTAGTCTCTAGAGATTAAATACCTGGTCGAAGATAGCAGTTGGGATTGCCAGGGTTGCTACAGCATTAGGAGAGTCGACTATTCCTGAAATTCTTCCTTTACATGGACAGCATGATAGGAGAAGATACATCTGTGAGGCAACATCGTATCCTCTGTCAATATGTTGAATTCTAATGCATAATTTCAGTGATCATGCTACTATCATATATGTGTGCACAAGTGGTGGAAGGAAAAGTATTTGACTTTGGAAGAAATCTAAACCTGTTCTCTGGTGTAACCAAATTTAGAGAGGTAGTCAATGGCGTTGAGGACTGCTCGCTTGTAAGCAACACTTGCAACAAGGTAATGCTGCCTCCCACCTTCATCGACACTGATTCCCTCAAACACTAACCACTCGGAGAATCTAGGCTCAAATGGTCCGATCTCGGAGATTGGGTTCACATGGAGAGGTGTCGGCCCCATTGGTGTAAGGTACTCTTTCATTCCCCCCATAATTATATCACACCTGATTTACATGACAATAACAAGTTTGTTACTGATTCATGTACATAGAACAGAGCATTTGATGTAACAATACCATGATAGTAGACTAAGTTTGCTAGATGTGGCTTTGCTTCTTATTCCAACATTAGGACTTGACATATTTACTTTTCGATCAGTCTTTGAGTTTTTGTTGTGGATGTGTTAAGGCGGAACAGTCCTAGAGAAAGTAAAGATAGGAAAGTGGAACGTACTTGAGCTCTAGAAAACCACTCATCTCTATTGCCCCACAGAATGCAATTTCACCATCATCCTGAGAAAAGTGCATGTCACCAGTACTAAGATTTGCTCCCGCAACAAATACTGGAAGGTATATCTTTGAACCTCTGCTGAGATTTTTAATGTCGCAATCTCCTCCATTTTCTCTTCCTGGAATTGTTCTTGCTGCCTCATTGGCAATCTTGTCCCATTCAGGAGTGCCCTTTTGGATCTACATCTCACCATCACTGGTTAGCACAGTTACTTTCTTATGGTCAGTAGTTAATGTAAATATGTGTATACCATAAGCATTCAGCAACCCAGGCTTTGCTTAGGAATTTATTTTCATAATTGGCAGCAAGATCATAGGATATAGAGTAGACTATTAGAACTTGGAATTTCTTTTAATTTTTCAAACTCACACCATTTATTTCATACCTTTCCAAGGTGGCAGCCTGTTGTTGTTGGTAGATTTGCTAATGGTCTGGAATGCAAAACCTCGCATAGTTTCAGTGTTTTTAGCCCATTTTCTTAAACGTCTCTTTCCCTTTCATTCCATATATTCAGGAGTTCCATTGATGGTGCAGTTCCTACTATTCCAGGATGAGTCAAGCCAGGAAATCGTACCCCTCACATGCATATAGAAATTATGTGATTAATGTCTAGTAGAATCCTTTTACGTGATATAAAGAAACAGCTTATTGACAGGAAAATGCATCGGAGCTACCTGGTATATGAGGAGAATAGGCATATATGCCCTCAAAATAGCAAATAGCTTTGGTTGCACAGGGAAAATGGTCAGTTAGAAAACCACCTCCATTTTCTCTGTCAAACGATGCTGTAAAGCCCCATTCATCTCCAGGGAGAGGACCAAAATTGCATATTTCCACTGCAAGAAGGTCATCTGGCTTGGCCAGAATTCCCTCCTTGTCTATAACTCTAAATGGCCCGCTAAGATAATGCGCCTGGAACATTTTCAAACCTCACCACAGTTAACCCACTTGAAATTTCTGATAGTTAGGTCAAAGCAGTACCTATGCTTTAGTTTCCCTATTCATTTTCAGGAATCTGCAACTCTAGAGTAAAGGAAAACTAGGAATAGGAAGGTCTTTTCCAATAAATTTAGCAGCATGCATACTTACTGATGAGAGGTCTATGCTTTTGATATCAACTGCAGAACCACCATCTTTAATTCTTCCTCCAGTCCAGTCTACCATCTCTATCTTAAACACTGATACGAGCGCAGGAGCATACGACTACTTCAGGAGAAGCAAAGGAACGGTGGCCTTACTCTTGAAGACCCTTAGAGCCGAGGAGGAGAGCTTGGAGGCACGAGAGCATCGGGCGACATGTGTGCACGCCAACGCACACACCATCATGCCCAACAAAGTCTCAACGGAGTGTGCACACATGCCCAAGACAGTTCTTAGCGGCATGCCGCCAACTACGAGAATTTTGGAGGTTTTGAGATAGTTATTAGCAGCATGCCGCCAGCTACTGGAAGTCGATCTATTTGAAGTGAAGTTAACAGCATGTCGCTAGCTCCTTAACGGCATGCTGCTAGTCACTAGTTTGAATGACTTTTCAGCCTGTTTTGTAATAAGTATAAATAGTTAGAGATGTACTCATTTAGAGGGGTCTTGAATATTTGTAAGTTATCTCCTTTCTTAGACCAATACACCTTAGGTGTGGATTAGGGTTAATAAACACTAGCTTCTCCAAACAATCGGGTTGCTCAATATCTTTCATTGAGAGGGTCGATCTTGGAAAGAGATCCTTGTAGCTAAACGGTAAGGTTGTCTAAACTTGATCTAGGAGGGTTTGTCTAAGTGAACAAGTTACGTTTTTTGTTTATGTTCATCAATCAATATCTATTCCATTTCCGCATCTTCAACTTCGCTTCATCGTCTTGTTCATTGATCGTCAACGCCAATCTCCCAATGAGGGCTAAATCCATCCGTGGCCAAACTCTCGGCCTCCATTCCTTCCTAACGAACCCAACTCTTATCAAAGACCTCCCTAACTTTAACCTTATCTGGTGGTATTTGGGGGTGCCACCGGTTGTGAAGAGGTGGGTTTTGCTCCCATGGCTTCTTCCTCAAGTCTATCGGAAATACTGGTCTGGGTCGAAGGAGCCATGGATGATCAAAGTGGTTATTGATCAGGGAGGTCTGGTTTCTTATTTTTGTGCTAGAGAAACATTAGAATAAAACCAAATTCCAAGGGGCATCCCCTTGAGGATGTCCATATGTACATTTACTAGACGACAACTAGGTTGCAATCTTAGAATAGTCCCCTTCCTAATTTCCACAACACAGGACAAACCTATCAATTCTATCTTAAAAATGAATTACCCCATCTCAAAAATGTTAAAAGATAAGCATTTAAAACTCATCAAGCTAATTTCTTGTTAGGCATCTAAAATTAGGAACAGCGCAACCAAATGTATTAAGGATTAGGGGTTTAGGTTCTGTTTTTTGCTAAGTTAATGGAAAAAAGTAATTGCATTTCTAGTGACTTGCAAGAGAACTTACAATTGATAGATCCAGTATGTTTGATGTCTTCTGCAGTATTTTCATTGGTGATGACTGATGAGACCTCCCACTGAAGTCCATCACCTCTACCCTAAATACCTCTCCAGCTCGGACTTCATCGACCGGTGGTATACCTGGAGGCCACCGGTTATGAAGGGGGAAGTTTCTGTTCCCATGGCCTTTTTTTCTATAGGAAAAACCAGTCTCGGGCCGTACTCTGCCATAACTCTCTAATCTCTCTTGAGTTTTCAATCAAAAGACAAATTTCTAGGTTACATGAGCAGAATTTCTCACTAGAAATGTCTGAAGTAGCACTGCTACAACCTTAGTGTTCACTTGGAAGCTTGACAGCAATGATCCGAGGGTGACATTGAAGGTGACACCAATAGGATCTTGTTTTTCTTTGCTTCAATAATGAACAAGACTGGTGGACCACTTTGGAAAGGTGATTGATTTCTTGACACATCTTTCGATGCCTAATGCCTATGATCATAACAAAATTTAGTGGTAGTTAGGAGGGGGTAAATCTAACCCCATAGGCATAGTTGTTTACCAGCGGAAAAGTATAAGTAGAGACTACACCTCCGCCTATTAGGAAAAAAATGTTTTCTCAGTAATCTCTTACTATTTACCTATTCGAAGCCTTCACTTTTTAAGGGATTATGCGGATGAGAACAAAATTAGCTAAAACTGAAAGTAGAAACTTCACTTCCTTTTAGGAAAAAAATGTTATTTTAGTAATCTCTTATTATTTACCTACTCGAAGTTTTCACTTTTTAATGGATTATGCGGATGCAAACAAGATTAGCTAAAACTGAACTCTGCTTTTTAATTCGTGTACTTGTAATTAGTGGATGTTGTAATCAAAGTTAACTGTTAATTGGAATCTTGATTTGATCCAAACAAGGCAATACTGATCTTGACTCCTGACCTAAGGAGTCTCTGGAAACATAATTTAATAATGTAATACAACAGAATCATGTGAATTGGTATAACCTTCAATCCATCACATGAAGTAGAACACCTTCTTTCTTGAGATGAAAAAGAAGTGAGACCTAAAACCTAATTCTAACTTGCTCCATCCAAGACCCCACAAATCGGAATCTTTAAAGATATTTGTTTGTTCTTTCTCAGAATTTTTACCCTCGTGAGATCAATTTTACTTCATCATGATTCAATTGTCCCCTTTTCTTGAAATTGAAATTGATTTTTTTATTAAAAAAATTATTATTAAAGTTTAAAAAAAACCTTATAATTTATAAAATAGTATGCGAAATATTTTATAAATTATAGATTTTTTATATAGTTTATCTTATTATTAATGATGTGATTTAAAATTGGTCCCATCTCCGATTCTTTTTAGGTACGAATCATTAGTGTTGCTACGCTAGTTAGATTGGGACTAATATTATTTATACGAAGTTGATTCACTAAAACATAAAATATACTCTCAATAAATAATTCTCTATTTATAAAAATTGAATATGTTATTTTTAACTGATAAGGATATCAAATCACTAACTACAATTCGTACGTTGCTTCACCGAATTCTAATGACTAGCAATTGCTATTTATGGGTAGACCAGGGTGGCTTCTCCAAGAGAAACGGTAGGTATCATCTCATCTGCATCCTAAAGTCTAGGAAATTCTGGAAGAAATTCTGGTTTTTGTTTTTTCTTTTTTGGTTAGGCAGAAATTGAGGACAAATGAGAAATGACAATTTATGATAAAAAAAGGAAATGGCAATGATGACAATATATTTAGAGGAAACTTATCCTGTTACGTCATGGATGGGGCTGGGGCCCTCCTCAGTCCACATCAACTTACTAAGACCAACAGCAGCAGCGTAGCAAATTAGGGTGCAAATCATGACCAACAAGGGCAGCAGGGGATCAAGTGGAGAGCAAATTCCACCTCAGTCCTTTAATTAAAAAAGAAAAAAAATTAAAGGCTTCAGCCAATGGCAGCGCGCACCCTTTTCCCCACCTCATTTGTAAATCGATTTTTTATCTATAAATACTGAAAATTATTTTATAACAAATATACCATCATTTTTAACTTTTTGAGATCTACTATAAAATAAGACTAGGTTTGTATTATTTGGACAAAAAAAAATTCGAATTTTTTACATTTTTTTTCTTTTTTAAATGTTTCTTTTAATAATAATTACTCAAAATAATTTTATACCATTATTTTTACACTTATTTTTTATTTTTTGAGATCTATAAATTTGGACACTTAATAAATCAGAGTTTTTTATACTTTTTTTTCATTTTCTTGTTTTTTAAATGATTTTTTTCATAATAATTACTCAAAATACTTTAAAAGAAAAACATATTTGAAAATAAAAACACACAATTTGAAAATAAAACACATTTTCTTGTTCGTTTGCAATAATCTAAGTCGATGTTTGATTTACTGAGTGATAAATAATATCGTGTGTTACTTTTAAAAAATATTATATTATTTATTTCATTAAAAAAGTATAGATTTTTTGAAATCTGAAAAGAAATTATGAAATTTAATTAATGTACGTTCGAAAAAAAGTACGAAATTTTTCGGGATCAAATAGTGAGTCATCCGGCCTCCTTGAAATGTGTGCGCAAATAGTAAAAGATATTCTTTGGGGACCGGAGGGAGTACTAACTAATTCATATCTTATGTGCAATATTTCTCGACTATCTTTGTTTTAACCCCTCAATTAGTCCAGAATTTGCAGTTAACCCCCTACACAAATAAAATCCTTGATTCTACTCTCAACTCTTGTGCAATATTACTATACTAGCGCATCTCCAATACACTACTTTAGATGAGTTTTTTCCCCCATAATTTGTTACTATTTCAATGACATTTTACTACTTCTAAAATGATTTACTTTTTAATTTTATTAACTTATTCCTAATTATTGAAAAAAAATGATTAATTGAAAATTGAAATAAAATAAAGAGGATATTATTGTAAAAATTATTTGTTTTGGTAAGTGTGAAATTTTTTTAAATGTTACTCCTTCCGGGTTTTTTAAATGACGTTTTAAGCTAAAAAAATTGATTTCAAATAAATAACGTTTTTTTGGTTTTCTAGGTACTTTATATTTAATTTATTAAGAGTATTTATTGGTCAATTTATTTAGTATAAACAAGAGATGATTGTTTAATATTAAAAATACTCTCACTATTCACTACCTTAATTTTTAAATCTATTTTTAAAATGTCATTTATTAGAGAGTTTAAATGGAGTATTTATTTAAAAAGAGAGTGAGTAATTTTTAAGGCCATGAATTATTAGGGTTTTCTTTGTTCTCCAAGTGAAATTATTAGTTCCTTAAAAGGTTGCTTGAAAGCTACTGCCTGCCGGCAAAGGGAAAGAACAAATTAAGAGGAATTCGAGAAAGTCCCAGCTTCAAATCCAATAATTCTTCAATTCAGTGATTGGTGATGAGAAGCCAGCGTGGGTTCGAGGATAAAAGCAATGCTAATAACGACAGTTTTTCTTTACAAAAACATTAAATAATTCAATCGTTATATTAGATATTTGACCATTTTAGATTCGAGTTCGATAGGATCTTAAAAATTGGTGAAATTCTTTTTAATAAATTTTAACATAACTATATACTCAAAGTTCTAACTCGATACGTGGATACCTAAGCTCCCAAATTTTATTTCTCTCTTTTCTTTTCTCCTAGGTGCGTTGTGTCGGTGAGCAACAAGTTTTAAAAGAAAGAGGAAACGACAGAAAATTTGTGTAATTTCATCTTCTTCTTTTTAAAGAAAAAAAGAGAGAAACTTAAGGAGTCAATTTGAATGTTTTGGTAAAAACATTGTTTCCCTTTCAAGTTTGAATTGCTCCAATCAGTTGGTTCTCATATTAATCTTCAGTTTCTTTTTTTCTCCAAGTGACCGATAAATTATAGCTATCTTTAATGTAATGTGTTAAGATTAATTATGTTCGTATTAAGTGAATCTACGTGTAATTTTAAGTTTTGTAAGTTTTGAGGAGAAAGTAGATTCTCACTTCACCCGCTGACCTAGTTATAATTAAGTTAGAAAATTATCTTTAAAACTACGAATATTCTAATGAGATTAATTGGCTTTTTGTTCGAAATAAATGAAGCATATGAAATTCCTAAATCGTTAATCAGTATTCCCTTATTTTTCAAAAAGATGACTTTTTAAATATATTTAAAATAGCAAGACAATTATTTGTTGGTAATTAATTGCGTAAAGTATGACATCATTACCCATCTAATCCATTAATTAAAATAAAAAATTAGCCAATTAAGGAAATATTTTAGAGATAATTAATTATAAAATACCAACTAACCTTCATGAAATTCTAAATTGAATATCTAATTGAAAAAAAAGTTTTTGTTAAATGTGAAATCCTTTTAAAAAAAGGATGATAAGCAATTCTTTTTTAGAATGTTATTAGAGATTCAAACTCCAAATGTAATTCTTTTTATCTCGTAAATCATAAAATCATGGCCATTAATTTCTTTTTATCATGCAAAAATTTCACTACAATAGTCACCAATTGGAGTGGTGCCAAGAAACGCACACAATAATTTTTTTTATCCTTCTGTTATTGATTTCTTGGTTGAAAATATCTAAACAAGAAAGGGAAGATAAGGACGCCACGTCCGCACAGACCGTGACGTCTTCCCGTGGGTCGCCGTCTTGACTCTTTATAGCTGCTAATTATTACTTCATTGACTATATACGATCACTCATAAAACACACTATCAACTAGGATGAAGCATGCATCGGATTGGATTTAATTCAATCAAGATTAATTTTGGGTTGGATCGAATCTTTACTATCTCTAACCAAATTACGAAATTACGTTTAAAATAATTAGGTTGGATTTAGATTCAAATAAATTCTTTTAGGAATGAACTAAATTTGATAATTTTAGTTCGGATATTGAATTTATATTAAAAGATTCATATGTTTGAAAATTTTGGTTCGAATTATATATAAAAAATGAAGCATTTTTGTCCAAAATTGTCCAATTTTACCGATCAGATTCATATTTCACTAACTCTAACTAAACACTGACTGACTATATTCGGTTCAAACGAAATCAAAAAATTGAGATTCAGATTAGATTGGTCGGAAATGGAAAAAATCTACTCACCCTCGGTCTCAAAATTTAATCAAAAATCGATTTTCTTTTTTCTCAAAGTTTTAAAATCGAGTATGATAAATATAACAAAACCACATCAAGAGTTAGGCTCTTCGAGACATATTCTAATTGTCCGATAAAAAGGTTTACCAAAAAAAATGTTTGACACATGAAAAATCTCACAAAATAAGAAATCCCAATTTATAATCAAAATAAAACAAAAAACGACGACAATCTTGGATCTTTTACCTCATGTACATGCACCATTTATATTTAGGTTCATAATTGATGAGGTTGGCGGGGATATATATATATATATATATATATATATATATATATATTAATGTGGGTGTTTAATTTATTAATTATTTGTCATACAAACTTTTATTTTTTCTGTTCAACAATTAGTTTCTTTTTGGACTTTACTTAATTTTTTACAGTCCAAGCAATGTATACCTTGATTTTACATCGTTCATTCTATTCTATTTCTTCTTCCTTTTCTCTCACTAAAGTCTATACCCTACAAAGCCAACAAAAGAAAAGAGGACAAAATTTTGCAAAAACGTGCGTAACTTTCCTTTCCGAACAACTCTCTTACCAATTGAATTTAAATTTTCTAATTTTATTTGTTCTACGTGGGTTTATCATAGTTTTTTTCTTAAAGAGTCTTCACCGAACACACGAAGAAGATGAGACTCACACAATTAATTAGTTTATGGCATTTTTATTAGAAAAATAAAAAAAAACCGTGCTTTTTAATTCTTTATCATTACTGCAACAGTTTTAGTAAAACATGACCATTAAACTTGATTTTGATTTTAATTTTCTAATTATCATTAGTTTCGTTCTTTTTCCAATAATGGAAAGAGAAAGCGTATCTAATTAGAATTGATCTTGATTTTGTTTCCTTTTTTAATTATGCGATCACATTCCAATCAAATGAAACAATAAGTGATATTAAAATCAAAACACAAATCACTATCAATTTGTCAAAAATATCCAATAACCATTTAGCAAAGGGTATTTTTGTTAAAATTTAAATAAGAATAGTGTAAATAGAAAATTGCGGAGTGTTAACAGTTCCACCTCTTTTTCTTTTTGATAGACCTGAATTTGGGGTGAGGACTATTCTATAATCTGATGTGTCGACGTGGACTGTCTTGCCGCTCCTACGTCACCTACAAAGCGCCGGAGGGGTCTCCAGCGTAGAGACTCCAACGATCAAGTCAGTAAGCATAAAAATAGGTAGTAAGGGAGA
Organism: Viola odorata; assembly: GCA_963691705.1. NCBI lineage: Eukaryota > Viridiplantae > Streptophyta > Magnoliopsida > Malpighiales > Violaceae > Viola > Viola odorata. The sequence continues at coordinate 64,176,972 of OY829540.1, forward strand.
ACTATCGGGGGGCGTAGGTAGTTTAGCAGAGCTTTAGTACGCGTGTGCGTGTCTGTATATGGATATGTCTGTGTGAAAGAGTGATGGGGGGTATTTATAGCCTCGCTCTGCAGGCTACTCTGGACACGTGTCGTTTGGACTTGATCAACCATTACCGATACTTGTCTTTTTACCCGATAGTTTCCCGAGTATGTCGTACAAATAGTATACTTACCTGGTAAAGCCAGTATATGTAATCTTGGCTACTTGTAGAAATATATACAAGGATGTATATATATCGGAACCCCCTCGTTGGTAATAAAAGGTCGTAATTACCCTTCAAATGTCTTGTTTGTATTATCACTTTTGTTTTGTTTCTCTCTCTACAAAGCAAGAAGAGAATGTGGAAAGAGAAATATTTTACTGAGTAATTTTGCTATTTTTATTCTCATGCTGTCTGCTAAACTTTCTATGCTAATTAACATAGTTATAATTGAAAAAATTAAGTTCTGGAATTGTTATATTTTTTTAATAGAGATAAAAATTATTCGAAATTTACACAAAAAAATTATTTTATTAGTTTGAACGATCATCTAAACATATTGAAATGAAATACTGGTAGTAGTGTATAATTATTCAGCATAGAACTCAAGTAATGAGAAATATTTATAAAATATTCTTCCAATAAATATGTTTTTCTTTATAGTGAGTTTGGTTATAAATTATTTCCGCCAATATCTCTCGTTTTTGTCTTTGTTTCTCGCTCTTTCAATTTCTTTAGTCTATTTATGAGTTATCTCATCCAATTTACTCGAATTAACATTTTTTTAGCTTCCTTCAAATTTCCTTCCCGAAAAATAATTAGGAGAGATGAATGTGATGGTAGAGATAAAAACAGAGTTACATCTTTAAAAGCGTCAGTGGTAATATAGAGAATAAAACACATTTTTTTTTATTTTAACTTTTTTAATAAATGAGGTGTGCCTTGGAGTTTTCCATTGAGTCATTGACTTCAAATTTTCTCGTGCCCTTCAAGTTTTATATGTAATTTTTTGTAAAATTATATTGTGTGGTGAATCGGCGTGAAAAAATTAAAACTTGAGCAAGTATTCTATTTTTATCTGATCACCTAAACATGACATCCGAAAAAATGTTAGCTATCGTTGCTTGTACCCTATAAATTTACGTGGACGGGCTTAGGCCTTAACTAACGGGTCCTCTTCTTCTCTCTAAAAATGTAGTTTATGATCAATTGCAATCCATTTTTTGTAGTATGAGTTTAGAGTAATATTATTAAAATCGGATCGGAAATATATGGATCACTGGTTCAATATGGTTCAACCATTAGATCATTTTAAACAATCCAGACAGTATTTTTAAAATTTGGGGTTTATTCCACCACTATTTGGTTGATATTATTTTTAAAATTTAATTTTTAAAACTATCTCATTTATAACCTCTAACCCTAACATACAATTTTCTTATTAATTTAGGTGATCCAACTACACGAAATTAATTGATACACCGAGTACCGTGTATAATTAGTCTCATCCACATCCACCTCTAACCTTTAATGGTTGTGTTTCCTGTTGTTGCGCCAATCTCGTCCTCAATGATTAGCCCAAAAAATATAGTATTCCACATCTTCTTCCCACAGTCCCACTACACCAAAGCAAAACCATTTTCTATTCCTCCTTACATGTGCATCCCATGCCTCCATCCATCTCCTACTCATTAACCAAATTCTTTACCCAAACTATACCAACACCACCCACAGATTCGAAAACCCCAGGAGCAACACAACACCATGTCACCCACACACACCCTTTAATTATAACAAAATAACAATAATATAATTAATAATTAATATAAACATACACCGATGGGTTTTCTTCAATCCTCAGCCTTCAACTTCTTAATCTAGCTACGTATTATATGGCATTATTTTTTTCTTTTATGCAAGTATATGCAGTATTATTACTAATTACTAGCGATGTGAAAAGGAAAGACCAATCAATATTGATAATCCTTAATTTGGGATGATGACTGTTTTGTAATTTGGCGTGCTGATGTGGACTGTCTCGCCACTTCTAAGTCACCTGTAAAGTGCCGGAGTGGGTCTCCGGCGTAAAAATTCCGACAATCAAGTCAGTAAACATGATGAAAATAGGTATGGGGGGAACTATCAGGTGTGAGTAGGTATTTGGGTAGAGTTTCAGTATGCGTGTGTCTGTATGTGTCTTTCCTTATGAAGGGGTGATAAGGGGGTACTTATAGCCTCGCCCTGTAAGTCACCCTGAACACGTGTCGTTCATGCTAGGTCAGCCGTTACCTATACTTATCCCTTTTCCCGATAGTTTCCCTAGCATGTTGTACTAGTGATATACTTACCTGGTGGAGTCGGTATGTGTAGTCCTGGATACTGTTGAGAATATATACTGGGAGGTACACATACCAGGACCCCCTCGTTGGTGACGAAATATCGAAAATACCCTTGAGGTGCCTTGTTTGTATTATCAGCGGCCCAATAAAAAATAAGCCCGAGTGTTTACCAAGAGGTTTCGTTATTCTTCCAGAATAATATTTATTGATTGATGGTGCATTCAATATTTTGAAATCCGCCATAAATGCAGCGTAGAAGGTGATGATTATCCTCGGCATGCGGTGGCTTACGTGGCCTCTTCTCATCCATTCAAAATCGAAGTAGTCGTTGGGAGTTGGTGTGATATACCACTTCGAATTCCGCAAAAAGTTGTGGTAGGAATTTGAATAGTTGGTACACCAGGCGCGGGCTGTTTAAAATAATAAATATATACCACCACGTGTCAGATTCCCATTGCTACATGCCACATGTCATCCCCCGATAAGATGATCATATTGTAACCAAGCGTTTTGGCATATATATACATAATCCTCTCTTTCTTCCTTTCCCAATTTTCACTCAATTCAACTTCTCATACTCTTCTCTTTTGCCTTCCTCGTCTGAACTCTCTGCATTTTTGGAGATTCCATCACCGATCAAACTTCGGCGAAATCCATATCCTCAGGCGTTCATCTTCTTTGTCAGGTATTCACCGGTTACCATTCCCATTTTGTTTTGCTGTGTTAGTATTTTCTCCTTGCAATCTACCAAACACCATGCCTCACGCTCGACCTCAGATTACACCCAAGGGTCAGGCTGAGAAAGAAATAGAAAAAATACCTTCTTTAATTACAAATGTTAGGGAGTTAGTTATGGGTAGAACTGACTAGTTTTGGGGCTTCTTTCTCCAATCAGTATGTCATCCATTTAGAAAATAGGGATATTAGGTTAAACAACACTTTAAGGGAGAATCGAAGAGTGTTGTACACCCGAATGTTCCAATCAGTGTTTTAAAAATCGGACTGACCCAACGGTCAGACCAGAAAAATCGCGACCCGAAGAGATTTTTAGTTCGATTCAGGTATCTGATCGGATAGGCATGCGAACCGGAAAAAACTGATCTAACCGGACAGTTTTTACAAAACTGACGACCTAACCGGTTCATTGTCAACCCAGCTGGTTCAATGCATCTTCTCCAAAACGGCGTCGTTTTGGTATTGGATTTTTTTTTAATAAGAATATGGAAATTTTGATGGGCCGGCCCATGCGAATATGAAAATTTACTAGTTCAATCCGATTCAATCTGTTTCAATTATCTAAGATTGAACGGTTCAAAATGGTCCAATGGGTCAATCCGGTCAAACCCGGTGGAACCATTAAATTTTCATTTTCGATTCGTTGTCCGATCCGGTTTTTAAAACATTGGTTCTAATATGGTTTCCGTCTGCCTTTCCACCCCATGATTTCTAAAATGCTTAACCAATACAACTTAGATCCTGCCCAAATCACCCTTAATTCCTGGTCTGGGACATATGTCTTTCTATTGATCTGTGAGCTTAACGTTATCCCCTTCCCGTCTGTTATACTTCTTAAGATGTTCTTCCAACTATTCTATCGGAGAATTATGATTACGATCTTTTCCCGTTGGACAGACGAATCTATTAGACCCTTTTTGTGGAATTTCTAGAAATTTGAGTCGTCTGTGCATGATTTTAAGGATCGGTTTTTTGTCATTGAGCTTCCAACCCCTTAGTGAGGATCGGGATTCAACCGGGTTATCACTTAGAAGGACCAGAAGAAACCGAGTGATGTTTCGGCTGAGGAGCGAGCCCTAGCAGATAGATTACTCTGCGTGAACACACCCTTCAATACTCGAAAATTTGTCACCGATGTTCGGTTATCGAAATGCCAATCTGGTGAGTTTCCATTATTTCTTTTAAAATTTCAATTTTTCTAACTCTGATTTTATTCTTTATTTTGCAGAGATACCTAAAGATTGGTTACCAGAGTCCCAGCGGAAGAAGAAAACTTCTCCAGTGCGAGAGTTGTTCCGGCTGTTTAGGATTTTTCTCTGAATTCTCTCAATGGAAATTTCAGAAGTGGCCTTTGAGCAGGAGGTCGAATTAGTAGCGGCAGAGATTGAGGCTGAAGTACACTCAACAACAAGTCATCATCCGGGTGATTTTGAAAGAGCAGCTTCCAGTTCTTCCTCGGCTTCTACTTCAGAGATGGATCCGACGGAGTTTCTAAGGAGGGCTTTACTGTATATTACTATTTCAGAAAGTCAATTAATATGGTACAGAGGGAGTAATAGTTTTATTTTAAACCAAATATTACTCTATCTAAACCACATGGAAGAATCAACTAGTTTGAAAAGGAAAGGCAATCAATACCCACCCATCTCCATCTCAACAAATACTCTAAGAGGAGAAGCATCAATCATAATTTTTCTTTAAAAAAACACACACACACAAAAGGGAATCCAACGGTGGAGCGACAACCATCCGCGGAAACACGGAGCCGCTTGCGCCCAAGTCTTTGGAATCTAGCCCACCACCCTCCCATGAGTCCCATCCTCTCCCATCCATCTTTTCTTTTTCTCCCATCAAATAGTACAAAATGCATATACATCATCATTCATCGCCCACGAAACCCACACCACACCACACTTACACGAGCTTTTATTACATGATCCAAAGTACATAAAAGTAGGATGTTTCGAATCTTTTTACTGAGTCATATCAATAATTATGGTCTGATTTACACCAGAAAAAGAAATCACGGTCAGTGATGTGATCAAATTAGAAAACTCAAGAATACCATCCTTTAGGTGTTCAGACCACATAATATAAATTCCACTTGCACACACAAATATACTCAACCCAACCCACCCACTCCTAAACTAACCCTGGTTAAAACAACATTTAACCCAACCTATACTACAATAATCTACCCTTCTCCTTCCCTTCTCTCCCCCCTACCTATACTCCAATTTCTATATATATACCTCCTCATCTCTAATTTCTATCACTCTTTTTACCACTTTTTCTTGCTTGTGCCCAATTAAGCAAATTGCACACAAAAATTTAAGCTGGGTCTTGTTTTCTTCCATGTAATTAACTAATTTATCAAGTTAATTAAGCGCAAATTATTAAAAAGGAAACGAAAAATGAGTTGCAACGGCTGCAGAGTTCTCCGTAAAGGATGCAGTGAAACCTGTATTCTACGCCCATGTTTACAGTGGATTGAGAGTGCTGAAGCTCAAGGCCACGCCACCGTTTTCGTCGCCAAATTCTTCGGCCGCGCCGGCCTCATGTCCTTCATCTCCGCCGTCCCTGACTCTCAACGCCCTTGTTAGTTCTCTTTATCATAACCTGCAAAAATCACTTGAATGAATGATCATTAAACTAATTAATGTATGCGAGATTCAATTTTTTTTCCTTCCAAAAACTAAATTTCTTGTTGTTGCGTGTTTCAGCTCTGTTTCAATCTTTGCTCTTCGAAGCCTGTGGAAGAACTGTTAATCCAGTAAACGGCGCCGTAGGCCTTTTATGGACCGGTAACTGGCACGTCTGCCAAGCCGCCGTGGAAACAGTCTTGCGCGGCGGCACTCTCCATCCCATGCCTGAGCTTCTCGCTATTACTAACTCACCTGTATCTCCGGCCGCCGATGAAGTGTCGGAAGCTGAAGTTGCGTGTCCGGATAATAACATGTGGAAGTTACAAGATCCGAGTCCGGTTCCCCATTCCAGGTTTTCTAATTCAAGATCTAGAGTTTCGCCGAAGCGAAAGAGACCGGATCATGGTGAACCGATGATGCTGAGGGTGAGGCACGCTAATAACGATCTAGATCTTCGCTTGACGCCTACTTTTTCGCCGAAAACGAAGGTGTGTAAGCAAGAGACTGTCCGGCGGCCGGGAACTCCGTCTACGATGACGTCAGAGGAATCAGTGACTACAAACACAACTACATGCTTTGAGAGTGGGATGAGAGATCAGTACGGAAACGGAGGAGGAGGTGGAGGGGAGAGAAATTTGCTAAACTTGTTTGTTTAGAGAGAAATCAAACAGAAAATGATTTCTCCTCTGCTTAGTTTTGTGAATCTGACGTCCACACCAGGACGATGAACCGAGAGAGAGATGAGAATTGAGAGGAGCTAGTTCGGTGTAAAATTCTTTTTTTCTTTTTCACTCTCTTTTTATTTTTAATGATTATTCGGTGTTTTTGCGATCGGAATTTGATTTCCGGAGAGATTTTGTAACATTATCGGCAGAGGATTTCTCTTTCTTCGCTGAAGAATCAGGAAAAATGAGTTTGTCGGTATATTCGTCTTTTTACTTTTTTTATGTCTAGTTATTATGTATTACGGTGAATAAAAATTAACCAAATTAGTTTTATTTCATTTTCTTTGAAGAACATCCCGTATTTGTTCATCACATTGAATATCGACTCTTTTTTTTTTTAAATTCGCACATAAAATTTCTGATAAAACTAGAGCGAAACAATAAAGTTTAGTAGCGTGACTAAAGATTAAATTCGTTAATTTGTGCAAATGTTTGGTGGGAATGGAGAATGCATATAGAGTTGGGTGGGTCCTAATCTGGTCAGGTGAGACCTATCACTTTGTTAGGCAACCTGAACCAGAAACATGAGTATTGGGTGGTTTTGTTTCTCGTTATAACATGTAAGATCCACGTTTCATATTTTACTCATTTTTCTATTACGATTGGGATTTTTCGTAATTTCATAATTAATTAGCCCATCCTTAATAGATAAAGATGAATAATTTCTAGGAAAGAAAAAGCATTGGTTCTTGGTTGCATTATTGCTTCATTATGGTTGTAATAATTTAGTACAATTTTTTCGATTTTAAATTATCCATTATGTATATTTTATTTTTTAATAAAAGCAAGCTGATTAGAGAAGATTGGGATGATAACTTTGACCGAAACATCCAATTCATTGAATGATGACATAAAGTTTGTGCGGAGAAAATAGAAGGAATGGTTGGTATTTGGTAATGGACCTATTAATACTAATACTAGAAACCGTGAGACAGAGAATATTGTATTAATTGTTTCTTCATACTTATCCACAAAAGAATAAAAATGAAAAATAAAAGAAAGATAAGTTGACAAATGGGTGAGGGGGTCAGCCGGTGTTCCCTTTCGGCTCGGACAGCTTGGTGTCTCCAGAGATGAGAGAGACGAAGGAAGAGGCGGCTTTTGGAGAGTCGAGAGGGTCGTATCAAAAATTTTAAAACAAGTTGTTAAAATTTGTGCATTTTCATTCGAATTTAAATCATAAAAATACGCATTATATATAAAAAAAAACTATAATGTATAATTTTATCAAGAATTTATTTGAGGTGAAATATAAGATGGGGTAAAAAATATATGAAGTAAAAATGGTGGCAGTAAATACTATTTACGTCTTTTAGTCGGCCAATGAGGATAAACAAGTACGGCCCATGTCAGCGTCGATTTTGGCTGTCCTTTGCTTTCTTTTCTCCCTGCTGTCCAAGCGTTTTCTAGTCTCTCTCTTCCTGCCTGTCCCTCTCCCGTTGCTTTCTTTTATTTTTATGTGTTTCCTTTTTTTCTCCCACTTGGGGACCATTAATATCTCCTCCTATCTTGGGGAGCGGTGGGATCCACGTCGTCAATTACCCTTTTGCCCATAAAAGTGTGGGAAATTCTCCTTCATGATAATCTTTTATCCATGCAATTTCAGCTAGAATTGAGCGAATGGTTGGTTATTAGCAAACTTGTTTTTTTTAATAAGCATTAGCAAACTTGTTGAATCTGGAAATTGATTACCAACGCATTGTAGTCATGGGAATGTGGTCTGTTTGGAAAGCGAGGAACTTGTTGCTTCTAAGATAAAGCCACACATTCTAATTGAGTTGCTATAACTGCGAATGAAAAGGAGGAGAATGATGTGTCAGGTCCTGCGCGAGAATGGAGTCCTCCTCGTCAAGGTGTTACAAGCTAAATACATATGCCACTTTTTATGAAGATCAAGTATGTGGTATTGGGGTGTTCATTAGAGACCATTTGGGACAGATTATGCTATCTGCTCATAAACAGATACTCCCCAATTGGATGTCAAACATGCAAGCATGGTGCGTCCCTTTCTAAGGACGCTGGTTTCCAGGATTTGATCTTAGAAACTGACTACATTCTAGCCTATTATGCTCTTAATAAAGGTACAATTTCCGACTCCTATTTTGATTCTTGAACTATTGACATAAAAGAGTTGATTGTACAATTCAGAAGTTTTGTCCACTTCTATGTGAAGCGTTCATCGAACGCCCCAGCCCACCATCTTGCCTATTTAGCACTTGTTTATTCTAAAAAAAACTATTGGACTGGAGACGTAATCCCTTCTTGTTTTGATTGTAGCTTAAATAAAATCTAAATTCTTTTTTTAGTTCTCACTAATTAATGTAAGAAAATTTTAAAACGGCAATTTTGTCAATTGGTGTGTAATTTATTATAAAGTCCACATCCTCATGCCATAGTATTAAAGGAAATAATTAAATAAATCCATAAAATCAAGAAAAGTATATCGGAAGAACTATCTTTTTTAAAATATGATGATAATCAAATGAGATTAATCTCAGAATAAAAAATAAGGAGTAAACTATATAAAAAATCCTGCACTTTACAAAAAGTTCCACCCCTATAGTTTAAAAGCATGCACTAAAAATCTTATAATTTTCTCAAAACATGCACTAAAAATCTTATAATTTTTTGAAAATTACAATTTTAATATTTCAAATACTTAAAAATTTAAAACAAAAAGTAAAAAATTGCAAAAAATTATGAAATTTGGACAGAAAATTAACTAATATTTTAGAACTTAATACTCCCTATATTCTCAAATAAGTGTCGCCGTCCTACGATTTTTTACCGTTCATAATATCTGTCATTTTATCTTTTCTGAAGTATATATTTTGTGCAAATGATAATTTTTTTTTATGCATCAACCCAATTTGATGATGGTGTGGTAATTTGAGTAAAAATTATGAGTAAAAATAAAAGAAATGTAGAATAAAATAAGATTAAAAATTATTATTTTAAATTTGCTACTATTCTAAAAACAACAATTATTTGAAGGCGGAGGGAGTACAATGTTAGTTAATAAAATAATTTTTATTTACAATTTATTCATTTTTAATTATTTTTAAAAAAAATTTATTATTTTTTTCAATTTTTCAGTGGAGTGAACTCTCCCATATTTATTACATTTTTTTTAAATTTTATATTTTTTGAATTGTTTAACTACTAAAAATATTAAAATTATTATTTATTATAAATTTTTATATTATGAGGGTTAAGTTTATAAACTATGAATAAATTATTGTATTTTTATAAAGAACACCGAGAAGACACGTAAACCAATTGCAGCAGTGGATTGTAATATGAGTCTCGCCGCATTTGAAGGTGGGGTCCACGGAACCTTCTTTCTCACACCCAATTGAATTTGGGATTACCCCACCCGGCACTACCTCAAATAGGCTCTCCCACTTGTTGTTGGGCTTTTTCTCATTTCACCAGATATCACACAAATTGTTGTACGGTCAAATTGATTTAAAAAAAATAATTATATATATAATTATTAGATATTTTTCACTAATAATCATAATTTTTAACTTGTAATTGTTTAAGTAGCCCGGGTCAGTGTTTTCACTGGATATTTACTATAAAAATTTAAGTAGGAGAATTAAAAAATATACTTAATAATTATCTAAAAAACTGCTCAAAAGTTCTCTATCTTCCTTTTCACTTTATCTTTTCCATCAAGTTTTTATAAAAAAATATAAAAGAAATATAAGAAAGTAAAATAAACAAAATTACTATACCCAAAATGTCCATCAGGGAGTAATTTTTTAAATAAAACTCAACCTATACCTCATTCAATGAATATAAAGTTGAGTCAGATCGAGTTGAGTAAAGCGAGTTAAACAAATTATGTACATTGATGAACATTCCTACTATGCGATACCATCAACCATCGTCATATCGTATGTTACCCAATAATGATAATTTTGTGCCAAAGTTTTATGACCATACTACACCACTCATTCCTAGACATTTTCTACATATAATGGACTTCTGGTGATTTAAAAAAAAAACATTTTGTGTAGAAATGCTTTGAACTTTTTTTTTGGTCACTTACACGTTTAGTTCAATAATGCTCATTTCAACACTTTAGTAAATAGTTAGTTGGTAAAATTGTTGGAAGAAATAAAAATTTGTCCATCTTTTTTATGGAATAATATTTTTCATTTTAAGTCTAATTAAACTCTTATAGTTTTTTTTTAAAATACATTTTATTCGGATATCAGCTCCTTAAGTATATTCCACTCTATGCCTTCAAATATGACCACTAAACCTCGTGCATTGAGCTTAGGTCATCACCCCCTACTCATACAAACAAACAATTAGGTCCATTTTGCATGTCAGAAATAAATATTTATCCATCCTTTTAGCTTCTCTTTTATTTAATTTTTATTCCTTAGTCCATCTGAAATGGGATTTTGGCTCTTAATACGAGGATGAAGTTGTTTCCGTTGAACCTTATCCGATCTTATCATCTACTTGAGATTATAATTAAAAATGATTTTGAAGTCTCCTAGCAAAATGGGTGGCCAGCACTAACATAGTTAACAAAGGACAAAGGGAGAAGAAAGTGTGTGACGCGGATTTCACCACCGTTCCCTTTCCACGAATTGTGAAAGGCGAATAGTGACAAATTCCAAGCTTCTTGGTTCATACTGTATAATTTAATGAGATGCTAACCTTTTCTTTTTTTAAAAGCTTAATCACATTATCATAAAACGACGACGCAATACAATTTTGTAGAAACACTCATTTATTCATAACCTATTACTAGAAACAAAAATTCTAAAATAATTGATTTCAACAAATAAAGTTAAGAAATAGACATATAGGGTCATAGACCATAATACATCACTCACAATTCAATTAATCCACCAAATATAACTTATCATATATATAAATTTAGGGAGGAAAAAATTGACTTAGTACATTAACAAAATTTTAAAAAGATGTGATACGGTATACTTTATTATAATATTTTAAGTAGGGGTGTCAAAACGGGCGGACCCAATTCTATCCGTTTATAATAACACGTTTTACAACGGCGAACCCGACTTGTTTTATTAGGCGTGGGTCGAGTACGGGCTCAATCCGTTTTAAACGAGTCAAATATGGGTCTAATCCGATGAATCAGACATGTTTTAACACTTCTAATTTTAAGTAAAGACTTAACGACTCCCGTGTTTAGAATTATTTTGTTCTAGTTAACTTTATAAATATAAATTATCCTATATTTTGGTAAAAAATCAATAAATTAATTAAGGATATGTTTATTGAATTGGTGTGCCAAGTTGCAAACCAAGTTGCCAACATGGGTGTTATATTTTAAGTTAGCCATGCCCTTGAATGGTTATTACTTAGTTTTGGATCCTAGAAGAGACACTTGGCCCTTGGAGAATTTTTATTGATTTAAGGTCATTTATTAGCGCTGGGTCATTGACCCCAAGGCCTTTGGAATACGTACGTCGACGTCATATGTCCAAGTAAAAGAACGCATATTATGTAAATTGAAAATTATAGAGTGCATGCTCCATCCACGGTTTATGTAAAATAAATTTAAAAATGTTAACATTTTGTTAGAATTAATCCGATCGGAATGATAGCATCAGTATTTTAGTCCTCACCTCCTTACGATTTTCTCAAAATACATTATTTCATTAAAAATCAACTCATTTTATATTTAGTATTTATTTTTTTCATCTTTCGATATGAGATTTTGATTCGTACATCCAATATTATACATGAGATAGAGCAAAATTTCCAATTCTCCCCTAATAATTCCTAAAGGTTTATACTGATCTTTCATATTCATCCCCATAATAACTTTTAAAATTTTATTCTAGTTTTTTTCATGAATTCTTCTTTATCTTTAATTTCTCTAAAACAAATTATCTAATTTACTCCTAAATTTTTTCACTCGATTTATCAAAACTGGGGCTAAAAGATCTCTCATTCAATACTAATATTTATTAAATATATAAAATAAAATAAAATTCTTTTTCCATCCTAATCTATATCCTTCATTTCATATTTAAATTATTCCAGTATTTCCTTTCTTACATTTTCGTCCTCCCCTTGCAAGTAGTGAAATTATCAAATTAAAAAAGAAAAGAAAAGGAAGCGTACAGAGCAATGTATGGTAATTGGTAAGGGATGCACAAGATCGAGTATTATTTTTACTTTTTACATAAACCCTTGAGCGAGCAACATACTTGGATCATTATTATTTTTTCCAATTTTTCTATTAACACGACATTTTCCATAATAATTCTTAAAATTCTATCATTTTTCATTAATTATTTATATTTGTCCTTAAAACTTTATATTTTCTAATAAAAGTCCATGAAGCTCTATTATTTTTTCATAGATCTTCTATGTTTTTTTTTTATAAAAAAACTATCTTAATTATTTGACTCTTCAGATATTTCAATCGATGTGATATTAAAAGAACCACATAATAAATGATAATCCTAGGTCAGGGGTGAGGGCGATTTTGTAATTTAGCGACTTGATGCAAATGATCTTTTTGCTCCTACGCCACCTGCAAAGTACCGGAGGGGGTCTCCGGCACAGCCACTCCGACGATATTGTTAGTTAACATGTTGGGAATGAGTGACAAGGGAAAATTATCGGGTATGAGGTTGGGTACCGGTAGGTGAATAGTGATGTGGGCAGTATTTCTGTATGCGTGTGTACGTGCGTACCCCTAAATAGGGGGTGAGAGGAGTATTTATAGCCTTGTCCTCAAGGGTGAGTCATCATTGACACGCGTCAATTAGGCTTGAGCCGCCTTTACCGGTACATATCCCTTCTTCCCGATAATTTACCCGATATACCACATAAGCAATACACATACCTAGGGAAGTTGGCGTCGTTGTGAACCATGATTACTGTGCGTGGACATATATCAGTACTGGAATATACCAAGACTTTTTATTGGGGATAAAAATTTGAAAATACCCTTGACGTATTTATTTGTATTATCAATAACATAAATAAATATATTTTTATTGGGTATACAAACTAAAACTTCATAATCTTCAAGATTAAGAAATAAGAAAATGAAATGAAAGAGTAATAAAGACCAATCAAGTCTAAACTCTCACAAAGAGACAGGATCCAGGTGATGAAAATTTAATATAATACTCCCTCCATAAAAAAATAATAGACATGGCCCATAAATTATATAGTTTAAAAAATAATACTAAAACAATGAATAAAATAATTTTTTTTCAGGGTGGGCAGCTGTACGGGCAGGCAGGCAGCAGACAAGGACAGGCGGGCAACAGATAAAAGCAGAGCGCGCAGTTGACATGGCCAAAAAAAGTTATTTTTTGTTGTATTTATTGTCCCAGCGTCAATTATTTTTATACCACTGTTTTAGGCCCAAATCGTTAATTATACAGAGGGAGTATGTAATTAAACTGAGAGAAGATGGATAAAAAGATGGAAAGCCGACAGACATGAACTATCTAAGTTTCTTGGAACGACGGCGCTGGAATATTTGACTTATAGAAGAAGATATATAGTACAATCAAAGGATGGATTGGATTTGGAAAATTGTAAAATTGGTAATATTAAAAAAAATTAAAAGAACTAATTGTAAATATTTATTGATAAATATAAACAAAATAATTTTACAATCTTCCAGATACATTTATCCAGCGTTCTTCTTTCTTGGTCGTGTAATTAAATCTATTATATAGATATGGACTTTGATATTCCTCCTCACTCCCGGGAATGCGCGAAAAATGAGAATTCATTGTCGTCTGTCGTTCAGGTGCATGCACCATCCTCTCCCTCCTCCTGTGGGACCTACTGCCATTGTATTGTAAATTTGTAATGACTGTTAACATTTTTTATGCAATGAATATTTTTTTTTTTTTGAATTTGACACCAGCTGGATTTGAGCATATGTTCTTCAAGTAATAGACGCCAGCTGGTGTTTGAGCATGGGTCTGACCACTTCTAGGTCCATCCTCAAGAACCATGTGGGCTTGTGTTCTGGCGTTGACCCTGCCGAGGCCTTTTAGGAGCGCGCGACTTTAGCTGGGCTGAGGCCCCGCAATAACTAACCCTTTGGCTAACTATGCAAAGCTCAAACACAATTGATCAAATAGGCCATGTGCTGGAAGAGCTGAGATCTGATTCGGCTAAGCTGGTTTTAATTGGATCATCATCGGCTCCAGCTTTGTCAGGCCCACGTCACAACTAAAGGTTGAGAGTGGACTATAAGACTATCCCCCAAAAGCCCAAAGAACGGATCGACAAAGATGCTCCAGCTCAGTTTATTATTCAAGATCCCATTATTGAAAATCGTTTTGTCACCATTTCTAAAACAAAATAAAAGATAAGGCACTTGAAAAGTTTTTTAGTTTTCAAAGTCATCCCTACATTTTTAAAACTTACAATATCAACACTATACTTTTCTAGAAATTGCAATTTTTGATCTTTTTAATGGTTAAAAAGAAAATAAATAATTAAAAAAATATAAATACTGGAAGAAAAATGATCATCTACCTTTAACTTATCTCACTATATATTTTCATAGTTTAAATAATATACAAGCCAATATTAACAAGTTTTTTTGTTTTTTAATGAACATTGTAATTAACAAGTATTATATTAGATAAACTTAATACCGATTACACCCATAATCAATTAAGTTCAATTGTTGAGAAAGTAGTCAGACATTGTAATTAAAATGTCGTGACGTCCCCGTAATTCATTTCATGAGATTGTCAAGTAAAAGATCAATTAGACTTATTTAGCAAAAAAATAAATAAAACAATTATCGAACTTAAAAATGAAACAATTTTCTCGTCGAGGGATCTAGTCAAAGATGATGATGCACCATAGCCATTGTTAACTTTCTAAACATCCGGGCGCTAAAAAGCATGCATCACTTCATGGGCTTAAAATTAATTTATGTGCATAAATGCTTTTTGAAACTTCCCGCCCTCACAAACATCAAAAGCTCTCCCAATGATTGGGTGATATATATCCTTGGGGTGTTTTTACATTTTTCTTTATTGTTCTTTTTTTCTAAAAATAAAATTGTAGTTTAAGGTCAGAATATATCGTCACAAATAAAATGGTGTCGTTTTGCCTCTTAACTTCATTCCTCACCCATTGCAGATTGAACTCACAATTTAGTTCGTAAAAAAAACATACATTTACCAATGGTTGCTTACTAGACAACGTATAAGGTTTATTCTATCCAAACTGAGTTACAACTTTTATGCTTAATATAAAATTTTAATTAATACTATTGTACTGTTACAAGTGTGCTTATATATATATATATATATATATATATATATTTCTTATACTTCCTTTTGGATTTTGGTAGAAGGAATAAAATAATTTTTGTAATTATATGATTAATTATTAAAAATGGGTATCTTATGCACATGGTTACATTCCTTACTTTTATGCTTACAAACCTTGTTTTTTATGTTAGTCTTAAAGAATGAAAAGCAAAAAAAGGCATGGAAGGAAGAGAATTCCCTCTCAAAAAAATTCCAAAACATGTTTCATTAATTAATTAACTAGTTTAGGATTTGTGTTGTCATGTAGTCCTTGTAATCTCAAAGTTTAGGAATCCTCCTCAAAATTCTCATTCATATAAATACTTCAATTCCTTGACTTATATGCTTCTCCTTATATGCTTTCCATGGATTCTTCTTATACTCTTCTTAGCTGCATGCATTTCGAAATCCTGGGAAAGACAATTACTAATATTATTCTATGTTTTCTGATTGTAAATTATACCAAAGTGAGTTAGCTTTCTCTCAGGCTCTCTGCCAAAACAGTATTAATTTTTTTTTAAAAATATTTTGGAAAATTGGGTGTGGATTATTTTTAAAAAATTTAAATTAAATTAAGCACGTACGTTTAATGGGTTAGTTATAAGTTTACAATAAATACTATTTACATCAGGTTAATTCACTAAAATATAAAGTATTTTTAGATCTTAATTTATAACAAATACTGCTACATAAGGTACTATCCAACTAATAACTTTTTAAGTAAGGAATGGAAATGTCAAACTAGTTATATGTACTAACCAACTGCTTTTCGCAGCAATTGACCTGTCTTTTATAATATATTACAAGGTGTTTTAGAATATCCATAGTAATTTGTAGTTTAATTTACACTATATGCTATTATATTTTGTTATATATGCATCTCCATTATATATACAATGCCCAGACCAAGATTATATGCAATGTGGCCTACGCCAACCTATCGAATCACATGAAGCATTTAGATGGCAAGGGGAGTTGTGTTCCCTTTGGTGGCATGGATGACTAGTCTATTTAGGGTGGGGCTCGCGGGTTGGGAGGGAACAAATGAGTGTGTATTTCACGTGTAGGGGTGCAGCAAAAAGTCATTTCTTAAAGTCCTCATGCTTGCATTATTGATTCCTCTATTTTATGGTTTGAACATATTTTATCCTTCTATTATAATTTTTATGATATTTTAAATCACTTTATTTATGCGCTATTATTTAATTGGTGAAATAGTTTATTCATTCTGCCAATTATAAAAAAAATTTAAATATTATTAAAATTATAATAGATAGACTCAATGTATCGATAATATAAATTAAAAATAAAATATATTCGAGTAAAGTAGGATGAACAATAGTACAACTTAATCCGCTACTAACTGAGGGATATATACGTATATTTTTTGGGGTGGGGCTAAAAGAAAGAAAGATGTGTGATTTAGACGACGTCACCCCTTACGATATGGATGAACTCCTGCTATTGCTAGTTTTTTTTTTTTTTTTAATATAATACTCCTGCTAGTTTGGATGGCAGAGAGGGATATTTTATTATTGAGAGTTTTTGTTTTTTCTTTGTTTAAATTATTGAGAGGTTAAGAAAGAATAATTAAGAGGAACGCTATGATTACTTATAACTTAAGTGTAATTAACTTAGTAACTAGTGGTGAAAAAGGTTTAGATCAATGTCTTTAATTAAGCACTATTACTTCAATTAAGAGGACGATAATAAATTTAATTATAAATCTGAACATGAATATAATTGAAAGTGCCAATTATTAAACTTGTCGGGACTCATATCGGTGCTTCACCAGATACGAAGTTTAAAATCGAAATTTGATTTTACAAGAAGTATCACTAATTTGATTAAGAATTCATGAACATGGAATGGAAAAAGGTAAATATGTTGATCCACAACCCTCTTAGAATGTGCTATGACAACATCTCAAACCTGCAGAATATATCCCCACGTCCTCGATCGATTAGCCTGAAAATGCAAACAGAAATTCTACCGGGGAATAATCACACAACACAACAAACTAGAAGGGGACGACATTGGATTAGCAAGTACCAAAAACTAACCTAGAACCTTGTAAATTAAAGTTAACCAAAAATGTCATTATGTTCTAGAGGTCAGAAAGTTGTTAAACCCACTTCGTATCGGTCCGTATATCTCATCACTGTACCAAAAATAAAATAAAAATCTTTCATTATATTTCGATTTAAATCATAACCTATATAGTCAAATATCTACCGGTAATTTATAACATAATTTTTGGTACCGTTTCATCCTAGTATTAATTTTTTCCCCAAAAATAAATAGAATAAGTACACATATAACATGAAAATCTACAATCGGAATTTTATTGAAAGAACCATTACACAAGTGTAATTAAAAAATTACAATACATAAAGTATAAAATTATTATTAATTATTAATTAGTTTTATTCTTTCATCCCTCAATTGGTAGGAGTTTGTGATTGTGAGTGTTGGATTAAACTTTCTTATTTAAAAAATGAAGGGTTTGATTCAAGATGTGCAAAATTTATAGTATGATATATAAAGATGCATAATAATTGACGGGAGCAAGTGTTGGATGGGTGAGAAAATGACCATTCCTTGGTCTTATTAATGCACACATATTATGAGGGGACCTTACTCAACTTATGTCCTCATGCTTTAAACCCCACCCCTCTCTCTCACTTTTTTTCTCTCTCTCTATATAATATAATATAATATAAAAATACTATTTATTACAATAAAAATTGAATTTCAACAATATATTTAGAAAGATAATGCAATTAAAATCCTCTATTTCAAATTAAGTAAAGTATTATAAATATTTTTAATAATTATAATTTTAACTAAACATCCTTTTGGTATCAACGATTGTTTAGAATTATGACAAAAAAGCAAGACATAGGAAGTTGTGAATCGGACACATGTCGTGTAGATGACACATATCGTGTGAGTATCCATCAAATATTAGAAATGAATACGATACGAACACGAGATAAAAAAATAAAGTGTCTGTAATTCATATATCATAAATGGTTGAGAGCACTTAATTATTTTCTAAGTCAAATATCCGACACAAGATTGGAATGTCCCGTATAATTGATAAATAAAATATACTCTCTTCGTAATCTAATAAATGACGTTTTGAAACTAGACATGAGAATTAAGGTAATGATTGGTGAGAATATTTTTAACATTAAACAATCATCTCTCTTCTAATATATTAAATAAACTAACCAATAAACACTCTTCTCTCTTCTCCATTAGAAAACTACAAAACATCATTTATTTGAAACACTATTTTTTTAGCTTAAAAGGTCATTTGAAAGAAGTTGGGGGGTGGTTGGGGTACAAATGAATAAATCTCTTTGTTTTCTCTTATAAAGGAAAAAGAAAAAAATTATTGGGTTGTCAGTAAATCTTTGATTTTTTTTATTTCTTCGAATTTTCTCTTCACTGATATCAATCTCATTCGAGTATTATCAACCCCTCATTTCATTTATTTATGTTAGGAAATCTTTGGTTATTTGCCCCCTCTCATTTTTATTTTGTTTTTTGTTTTTATTTATTGCTTTCATTTCAATAAAATAGTTTTGTTACAATATATATTGTATTTGCTTTGTGAGTTTTATTTATGTATTCATGCTTATGAGGCTTGATCCTTTTCTATTTATACAAATTTTGATTCAAATATATGCATTGACATTACTTTGAGGTTATAATCCATAAAATGTTTACAAAGTTTCATTGCAAAGCTATTGAAACTCAACTCAACAATAAAATCGGAAGAAAATGTATGATTCTTCATTTAACAGAATTGTACTATGTAGCATATGATGATTAAAAAGCCCACTTTTTTGACATCTACCAAGGTCCACCGTCACGAATCATTACTCTTATCATTAAAAAAATTATTATTTTAAAAAAAAATTAACAAAGAGATGCACATAATTATTGTTAATAAAAATAAGATACTTAATTCTATTTAAATCAGATCAGTTCGATTTCTGCTAACTCCAATAAAATATTTTATTCTATTTAAATCAGATCAATTTGATTTCTGCTAACTCTCGCCGAATAACAACCGAATTATTGTTCAATTCGATCTGGTTCAATAAATCCGGGCCCATTCAAATGGGTTAAAAAAGGTGGGTCAATTTGCTCATTCCTGCATGATAGTGATATAATAGGTGTGTGTGGTGGAGGGATGAGAGAAAAGATTAACTGCCTAATCTGCATCTCATTATCTATTAAGTATCAACAGCCTCGTTCATTACATGACAAAATCACAACTCCCACATATTGACAAGTCCCGGCCGGCTCCTTCACATGCCACCAAAATCCAACGACAGCAACCCAACCCTAGCCCACCCTTCCTCTATATTACCCCATCTCTCTCTCCTCTCTCTCTCTGCTGCCCTCTCTGCTACCTGAAAAAGAAAAGCCAGACCAAAGAGAAAGATTAGACCCTTTTGTAGCCTATCAAAAAGGTTCGTTGGGTCATCATTCATTTTGTTCAATCTGATCAATCCATTTCTGCCAAGGACTCTTCTTTCTTCCTCCCCTAATTTTGACTTCTCAACCCCAAACTCTGTTCTTCTTTTCTTTTCTGGGGATGAGAGTTTTACTCTCCTTGATCAGTCCCTTTTAGTTCTTTTTCCCCTTCCAATAAAACCCCTACATAAAGCTGAAATGTCCATGTCCCTTTGATTCACTCCCACAAATTCAATTCCATCTCTGGATTTTGGATTTTGGATCATCTCCCAATACTAGTCTCGTCTCTTTCTCCACTTCTGAAATTTCTGATCCTTCCCTTTTACCTCTTTTGTAATCTTGTCTCTTTTTAATCTGAGTCTCAATTTTCTGTTTTCTTTTCTTTTGGGTCCATATCCATGATGCAATTCACTGAAAACCCACCTCCACTTTTCCACCAAATCATCCCATCATCATCTCCTCCTTCTCCATTTTCTTCTCCTCATCCCATCATGAACAAAACCGAGATCAGTAACAGTACCCATCATCAAAGAAACAACAATACCACACGTCCATGGCCAGGATTCCCTACATCCAAGTCCTTATCCAGCTTTGGTGATGCAAATTGCATGGAACAGCTCCTAGTCCACTGCGCAAACGCTATCGAATCCAACGATGCAACTCTTGCCCAACAAATCCTTTGGGTCCTCAACAACATTGCTCCTCCAGATGGCGATTCCAACCAACGCCTCACCTCCGCATTTCTTCGAGCACTTATCGCGCGTGCCGCCAAAACCGGCACCTGCAAACTCCTCGCCGCTGCTGCCGCCGCCTCCCAGTCCCATCTAACAGCCGACACCCATAAATTCTCCGTCATCGAGTTAGCTAACTTCGTCGACTTAACCCCATGGCACCGCTTCGGCTTCACTGCCGCAAACGCCGCCATTCTTGAAGCAGTAGATGGGTATTCCTCAATTCACATCGTCGATTTAAGCTCCACCCATTGCATGCAAATCCCTACCCTCATCGACGCTTTAGCCAACCGCTACGAATCCCCTCCGCTAGTGAAGTTAACCGTCGCCGACAACACCGAATCCGCCGCCGCCATACCACCAAAACTTAACCTCTCCTACCAAGAATTGGGTACCAAACTGATCAGTTTCGCTCGCTCACGGAACGTAACCTTGGAGTTCACTGTTATCCCTTCATCTTATAAGGATGGGTTCTCTGCATTACTCGACCACCTCAAAATGCAGCAACAACAACAACATTTGAATCCGAACCCGAATCCGACCCAAGAAGCATTAGTCATAAATTGTCACATGCTTCTCCACTACATTCCTGACGAATTAATCATGACTAATGTTTACTCTCATTCATCTTCAACGTCGTTCCGAACCCTATTTTTGAAATCAGTGAGGAGTTTGGACCCGACGATTATGATCTTAGCAGATGAGGACTCAGATTTCACATCGAATAACTTAGTGTGCAGACTGAGGTCTGCTTTTAACTATCTATGGATACCCTACGATACAATCGATACGTTCTTGGGGAAGGGGAGCGAGCAGAGGAAGTGGTACGAAGGAGACATTTGCTGGAAGATCGAGAATGTGATAGCACATGAAGGAGTGACAAGAGTAGAGAGAGTGGAGCCGAAGAGCAGATGGGTTGGGAGGATGAAGGATGCGAGTTTTAAGAGTGTTGGGTTTGGGGAAGAAGCTGTAGGAGAAGTGAGGAGTATGCTGGATGAACATGCAGCTGGGTGGGGGTTGAAGAAGGAAGAAGATGATCATCTTGTGCTTACTTGGAAAGGACATAATGTTGTTTTTGCTACTGCTTGGATCCCTACTTAGCTTAATTAGGTTAATTTTAGTTATTAATCCCAAGGTTTTTCTTAGTTTCTTGATTACTGTTTGACTAGTTCTTTGTTCTGCTATCATCTCTTTTATTTTCATTCTTCTTTGGAAAACATGAGGTGGTCATTACTAGCTAGCTAGCTAGCATTAGAGTAGTGTTAGTCTCAACTCAAGGTAATTGATCTTAATTTGGTAATTTAGAAGGGGAAGAGCTAGTTCTTTAATTCGAATAGCGTAACAGTAGCCTAACTTGCAACTTCTATTAAAAAATGGAAAAAAACTATAATATCAACACAACCATACATTTAAAAAATATCTTATTTTTATAATTAAGTCAAATAAAATTTTATGTTTCTCAATTTTAACTATCACACCTACTTTTAAAATTGTCTAAAAACGTTTTTGACTCTTCCAAAAAATGACCTTAGATTTAATGAAGTAGAAATTAATTTATTAAAAAAAATGACATGAATTTTTTTTCATCTCTCTCCTTACATCAGATAGATGCTGACATGACATAACAAAAAAAATTAAATTTTAAAAACTTTAAATTTACATCAGTATTTTCCAACAATTTTGGGATGTAATTTGGAAATTCTAATATGGTTGATATACTCGGTTTAATATAATTTAGACAATTAATTAACACGTGTTCAATTTTGTTTTTACTTTTGATGAAATTTTAAAGTTTACGTTCCTTTTGGTTTAGATTAATAGGATCTATATTTTTAAATATGTTGGTATTGATTTTACGTTTAATTTTGCTATTATTTATTTATTTTGTTATGCCACGTAAAATTTTATTAAATGTAATTTTTCCTGCACTCGGGAAAGTGAAATTCCTGACCCCCTAATTAGGTGTCACGACGTGTGCCTAATGCTCGAGTCGCGGCCTGGCAAGTGCGGCCATGAAGCTTTACTACGGCCCATAAGCTTCTCAAGTCCTCTAGACTTGTTTTATACATACTAACTAGAGATCATTGCGTAGATCCTTCCCGATTTTTAGAAGGTTGTAGATGTGTAGAGCATAGTTTTAAAAACCGAACCGGAAATGAAAATTGCATAGTTCAACCGGATTGACCCATTGGACCGTTTTGAATCGTTCACACATCGAACCATTCAATCTTAAATAATTGAACCGTATTGAACCGGCTGGTTCAATGTCTATAATGGACCGACCCTTTCCATATTTAAAAAAATTAAAAAACTAAAACGACGCCGTTTTGGTCTGACATCGACCCAGCTGGGTTGATAGCGGGTCGACCGAGTCAACCAATTTTTTTCCTATTCGATTGCAGATCCGGTCAGATAGCTGAACCGAACCAAAAATCTCTTCGTGTCACAGTTTTTTCGGTCCGACCATCGGGTCAGTTCAGTTTTTAAAACACTGGTGTAGAGAGTTCTAGAGTAGATCTAAATACTTAATCTTCATCATTGGATCAAATCGATCCTAGCCATCCATTGAAGAGGTGGTTGTGTATAAATAGGGGTGAAATCTCACTTGTACATTCATCAAGCAATTGTGAATATATAAGGATTCTCCCACACAAACTCATTAGCATTCTTTTCTAAACTCTTAGCTCTTTAGCTTTACTTGTGTTAACATCTTCTAAACTTGTGGCTTAGTGTGTTTGTAGGCTAACTTTGCTAGTAAGAAGGCGAGCTAACTAGGTATCGCATAGGAAGCGCTACGGTAAATACTTATCCCGTGATATAGGGCATGGTTAAAAAAATTTGAGTTACCGGGAGTCTAACTTTCCATGCATTAACCAAACACGATAAAAATAGAAATCTCACTTTTCAAGTCACTTTCTTCCTTAATTTTGCCAGGTAAACACTATCTTAACTATCAATATTTAATTAACGTACGTATTTCATGCAGCTAGTAATTCGACAAACAATATGAAGGATGTATTCCGAGCAGATGATAGTGAGATTGCAGCCATGAACAGATTGAGAGAAACCATCATGGTGGAGACGAAAACTTGGGAGGTCGGGCGTATAATGGCCCTTACTGATCAGGTTAATGAGGAGGCCCTTCGGATCTTTAACAGGGAGAGATTTGAAGCGGAATTGAACAACATCCGAAGTTAGGGATAGTTCAGCGCGTTTCGATTTATTTTCAATGGTCCAAGTGTTTTCATGGAATTGCAGAGGGTTGATGTCGAGTAGAAAGAAACTCTTTATTAAGAATCTATTTTGTGGGGATCAGCTGACTTTTTGTCTTCTTCAAGAGAGTAAAAGGGAGGTTGTGGACGATCTCCTCTTCAATGGGTTAGGGGGAGGCAATGAGTCGAAGTGTGTTTTTGCTCCTGCTGTCGGGAGGTCGGGTGGTTTGGTTACGTTATGGAAAACTAATTCCTTCCGGTTGGAATCTTCTGTAGTAGGTGATAGATTTATTTGGATAGAGGGAGAAATGATTGATAGCAGTACGCGTTGTGCGGTGGTTAATGTTTATGCGCCTAATTCTGCTGCCTCCCGTGATGTTCTATGGGAGGAGTTAGCCGTGAGAGTTGAAAACAGTACGGTCCCTGTTCTGTTAGCGGGAGACTTTAATGAGACTCTTACCCCCTCTGATCGTTCCAGTGGAGAAGGGTACTCGAGAGGCATGATTTCTTTTCAGGAGTGGATTGATAGGTGTGGGTTCCATGATATTCCGCTAGTGGGAAGACGATTTACGTGGTCAAATTCCTGCAGTAGAAGTAGAATTGATAGAATGTTTGCTCAGGCTGGATGGTTGACTTTGATTCGGGACTGTGAGCTATCGGCTTTAGATCGGAATGGCTCTGATCATGTTCCTCTGATTCTTAGAGGCGAGTTGGTTGACTGGGGTCCGAAACCCTTTAGAGATTTAGCTGTATGGTGGGAGGAGAGGGATTTCAAGGATTTGGTGGCTGGCTGGTGGCAGGAAGCAGGTATAGAATTTCCGGGAGTCTTCAGGGTTATTCAGAAGCTGAAATTCCTTAAGAAGAAGATTAGGGTGTGGAATAAAGAGGTATTTGGCAACGTGGAGGCTAGTTTGCGTATTGTGCAGTCGAGATTCGAGGATTTGGATCGTCTTGTAGATAATCGTCCCTTGACTGTGGAAGAACAAGTAGAGTTATCCAAGGCTAAGATTGAGATGTGGGATCAGCAGAAGAAGGTTGATAACTTTTGGCAGCATAAAAATAGACTGAAATGGAATATTTACGGAGACAGGAATACGTCTTATTTTCACCGGATGGCCAAAATTTCTTCGAGGAAAAACTCTATTAGGGAGATTTTAGTATCTACCACTACGATCCACACCCCGATAGAGATCAAAAGAGCAGCAGCCCAGTACTTCAGGGACTTCTTTCAGGCGGTTAATTGGAATCGTCCTAGGATTCCGGATTTGGGTTTTTCTAAGTTGAGTCAGGAGGAAGCTGAGGGCTTAGAAAAAGAGGTGTTACATTCTGAAGTGTGGGAGGCGGTGCAGGGATGTAATGGGCAGAAATCTCCTGGACCTGATGGCTTCTCTCTTCTTTTCATTCAGAAAGCGTGGAGCATCATCGGGGTTGACTTTTCTAGGCTGATTCAAGAATTTTTCAAGACAGGCAAATTCCCTGCAGGGGCAAACTCATCGTTCTTGACGCTTATTCCTAAGATTCCTGAAGCTAAGCATTTCAAAGACTTCCGTCCGATTAGTTTGGTGAGTAGTTTCTATAAGGTAGTGTCGAAGATTATGGCTAAGCGGCTCAGTGTGGTGATTGGATCAGTGATTAGCGAAACTCAACATGGTTTTATCAAGGGGCGTCACACTTTGGATTGTGTTATGACAGCCAATGAGGTTGTTCATCACTTGCGGAATAGTAAGCAACAGGGGCTGCTTCTCAAGCTAGATTTCGAGAAAGCCTATGACTCCATTGAATGGGTTTATTTAGATGATGTTATGCGCATTATGGGGTTTGGAGTTAAGTGGAGGGGCTGGATTAGGCAATGTATTAGTTCGAACAAGGTTTCTGTTTTGATCAATGGATCCCCCTCAGAGCAATTTGATGTGGAGAGGAGTCTTCGTCAGGGTTGCTCAATGTCTCCTTTTTTGTTCAACATAGATGCGGAGGGTCTTCATAGGTTATTTGTCAGAGCAGAGGAGGTGGAGATCATGCACGGGATAGGTTGTCCTGTTAATGGATGGAATCTGAGTCATCTTCAATTTGCGGACGATACCTTAATTTTTGTCAACAATAATGAGGAGGAAATCCAGGGTGTGAAGGGTATTCTGAGGTGGTTTGACGCGTACTCTGGCCTTAGAGTAAACTTTCACAAAAGTACCCTTGTTGGAGTGAACATTAATGACCAGATCGGATCCATTTTGGCTAACCGGGCAGGTTGTAGGTATGAAGCTCTTCCTTTCAAATACCTTGGATCCTTGGTGGGTTTTAATAGGAAAAGGATTTCGGGTTGGCAATTCCTTGTCCAAAGAGTTCGGAAGAAGTTAGCTACTTGGAAAGGCCATCTCCTTTCTGTGGGAGGTAGGGTCACTTTGATCAAATCAGCGCTTACTAGCCTCCCTATTTACAATATGTCGATTTACCGGATGCCAAAGACGATCCTGAAGAAATGTGAAGGGGTTATGCGTCGCTTCTTATGGAGTGGTAAGGATGATAAGAAGGGTTTGCATAAGGTGAAATGGGAAGAGGTATCGCGGTCTACCTCCCTTGGAGGTTTGGGTATTGGGAATCTCCAGGAGCGCAACGTGGTGCTGTTATTTAAGTGGGTTTGGGAGCTGATCAATGGCAGTCGGAAGATGTGGGCCGAGATTATTCGAAAACAATACGGTATCAGCTCAGCAGGTGATTTATGGCGGCTAAGAGAAGCTGGTCTATCGCCTATTTGGAAGGATATCTTTAGAGTGTGCGGGAGGGGGAGTGATTTCTTTCAAGTCTGGTCTGATCATTTATCCATGAGCGTGGGTGACGGGGAATCCACCCATTTTTGGTGGGATCCGTGGGTTGATAGGCAAACTTTGGCTCTGCTTTACCCTAGATTATATCACCTATCTACAAATCAGGAAGGGATGGTTAGTCAGTTCGGGGAATGGAGGGAGGCGGTTTGGAGGTGGCGTGGGGATTGGAGAAGAGGGCTTTTTGATTGGGAAGTGGAGGAGTGGACGAACCTTTGTGAGCATCTCGAGACTCCTTCCAGGGGGGTTCAGCCTAGTGATTTGCGGTGGAGTTTGGACAGATCTGGTTCCTTCACGATTCAATCAGGATATAAATGTTGGGAGGAATTGAAATTCGTTAAAATGCCTCTGTTACACTCTTATTGGACTGGTTTGGTTCCTTTTCGTGTTGAGTTCTTTCTTTGGTTATCGATTAGGGAAAGAATTGTTACCAGGAGTTTTCTCGAGAGTCGTCTCATGATCCCTGCGAGTGAGAATTTCTGCCCATTATGTAGAAGGGATTCGGAGGATGTCACACACCTTTTCCTTAGGTGCGGGATTATTAGAGAAGTGTGGGATTACTTCATGAGGTGGCTGCGGGTAAAGTGGTGTCAGCCGAGGGATTTAGCTGATCTTTGGCAGTCTTGGACGAGTATAATACCATCTGTTGGCAAGCATGTTAGAGAGATGTGGATTACTCTGTATTATGCGATCATTTGGTCTATATGGAAGCAGCGGAACGACATGGTATTTAGACAAAGGGAGTATACGGAGTTTGGTTGTATCCAGATGATTTTTTCTATGTGGCATTGGTGGTTGAAGAGCAAAGACAACTCCTTCGCTTACAGCGTGACTGATATGATGCAGTCTTCTGCTTGGATCTGTGGCCTTTAATGTGGCTCGTCAGGTTCTGTTCTTTTTTCAATCCCGGTTTGTTTTGTTTTTTCGGCCAGGTTGATAGGTTCGTGATTCTTCTGGCTTTCTGACAAAGTTGTTGCTCTCGTGTCTTGTAATACGGTTTCGCTTTTTCTTTTGGTTAGGGGCTTTTGTTAGCTTCCTGGTGTGAGGCTGCAGCAGCTGGTTTCTTTGTTCCAAGCTGCTGTTTTCTTGGTTGTTTTTGCCATGTCCTTCATGGCCATTCATATATATAATTCAATTTCTTCTGCTTAAAAAAAAAAAAACGTACGTATTTCATTAGAAAGCACTCTAATTTTTAAGGGAAAAGAAATTCTAGAAATACTTAGTGACTTCGATTTTGAAAAAGAAAAATAAATTACATTTACTTTTTCCCCTGAGTAAAGTAACAATTATAAATATGAGTGATCGTCTCTATTTAGAACTACATATCGAAGAAAATGAATTATAAAAAAGTTCTTAAAGAGTGGAAATAATTATAACGGTTTGTGCATCCACATCCTACATATCTCACAAGTTTTTCAAAATGATATGTTAAAGGTATTTTTAGGGAGAAACTTTTTATTGTAAACAAAATAATTGACTGTACAAATTTGTAGCAACTTTGATAAATAAAAAATAAAAAATATATTCCCTTTAAATTAATTCATTTTTGTATTAATTTTATTAGAAGGTAATCTATAGTTGTGACTTCAAATTTAAAATATCATAACTAGAAATAGATTTTTATCCACTTATGAAAAAAAATATAAAAAATAGCTAAAATGTGTTAGTCAGGATATACATTACTAATTAACTTAATATTTCATATTTTATAAGTGAATGACACTTTAATTGAAAGTTAAAAAAATCGACTCAAATAACGAATTGTTTTAGATCTCGGCCGTGATTCGCTAGTTCAATTAGTGGGTATCTTAAAAATCAAACTTATAATACGCACACTAAATTATATATAATTTTATTTAAAAGAAACATGACAACTTACTTATATAAGTTTTGTGTAATATAAGAATAAATAACTAGCATCATGGTTCCCTTCTATAAACCATGAACAAGACTATGACGTCTAGTAAATCAAGTACGTACTAGTAATTAAAAACTACGTCGATTTGGTTTCCTAAAAAAAACTAAAAATCTGCATGAACTGGGCGTTTTTGTGTAAACCAAGTGGTTCATCTAATTTGGTAAAAAATCGATTGAATAGACCGATCGAAATCGAGATTTTACATTTTCGGTCCAAAAAATCCTACCGGTTACTTGTGATTTTCAGTTTTTTATATGCTTTAACTTATATATATATATATATATATATATATATCAAACATGTCAAATAATTTAACATCTCTCAAGTTAAAGCCTAATTCATTATATTATTAATTTCAAAACATATTTAAAAAAATCAACTTTAATATTCTTTCAATAAAAATATCGTTAAATATGATACATGAAAATGATTAAATGTCAAAAACCATGGTATTTGTGGTACGATGCGAATTCAATTCTTTTTAAGATTTTTAGGATTATAGTCAGATCATAACACTTTAAACGCATATGCGTGAAAATGATTACATGATTACTATTTTATTTATTTTTCTTAGCTACTAAAAAAAATTTTAATTGTAATTATTAGGAAACTGTAAATTTTATATGGCAATATTTAAACTATAGGGACCAAAATGAAAAAAATTATAAACTTTAGAAGTTTTTTTTACCACGTTTCCCTAAATATATGCATTTATAAAAGTTTCAGATAACTAATTAAAGATTTATTTACTCTTTTTCTCGATTTAAAGTATACTACAATTATTTTACTTCAATATATCTTCTTATAAAATAAAGTAATGTAATAGGTTTTACTAAATCTTTCAAATCTTGTTAATTGGATAGTATTGTCATTTAATATTTTCTTACTACTTGTCACTATTAAATCTACATTAGCTAGTTTTGCCACTAACATTTTCATTATTAGACACATATTGCTACCGACTAACTTGACTAATATGACTAATGTTGTTAATTTTGACCAAAATAATCATTTAGTATTCTAAGATTTACTAAGTCTTGTTCTTTAATTTTTCAAATTTTTATTGTTTTGGAAAATAATTGTAGAGGATGGAGGTGTGATTTACTATAAATTATAAGTAGCATTGTAGCTTATATATTAAAAAAAAAAGGCTATAATTTATATAATATAATTTAATTTAATTTTTTTTTTACAAAACTCTTATCATCAACTTTCTTTGCCACTTTTTTTTAGTGATAGGTACTGAGCCCTACACTTATTGGTCAAATGCAAAAAACTCCCTAACCTATCGGTCAATGTATTTAACCGCTTGAATAAATTGTTTGAAGTAGTTAACTCCTTCTGTTAAAGTTTCATCTAATATTCTAATAAAATTTAATAAAAAATTTATTTTTATTTCAAAACTATTAATTTGTTCAACTATAATAAAAAATTCGAGTCCAGCAAATTTCTATTTTACTCTGCATAAAAATCAAATTGATTAAACTAGTTGTTATTTTTATTTTTTCAATTACTTTTTGTTAGAGGATTGGATGGAACCCTAACAGAAGGGGTTAATTGCTTCAAATAATTTGTTCAGGGGTTAAATATATTGATCGATAAAATATTTTTTTTTTGCATTTGACCAATAATTTAAGGGTTCGTAGTAATTTTATTTTATTTTAATATATAAAAAACTCCTAAAAGTAGAAACGTTTTGGTACTTTCTGTTATCCATCTCCTAGTATTATACTCCCTCCGGAGTTTATTAGATGACGTTTTAGGATTTGTTTTTACTGTTCATTTTACTTGTATTTTTAGTGTTAAGTCTACTGAATATTGGGATGCGAGGAAGTCATGTAATAAATCCCGAAAGGAGTACTATTTTCAAAAAAAGAACTCCTAGTATTATAATTTATAAACAAACAAAAGGTCCATGTTCCTTACCATAATGCTCAAACTTCAAACTTTAAAACAACAAAACTCCCCAAATAAAGTAATCAGACAAATTTGCCCAATGGGCAATAACAGCAACAACAAACCTCCTTGGCCCAACAACACAACACAACACAACACAGACACCCATTTGTTAGATTTTTTTTTCTTCTTTTCCAATTCCTCTCATTCTTCAGTGACACCAAAATAATTGGAAACAAAATAAAGAAATGGTCATAGTAATTGTAATAGTAATAGCAGTGGCTAGCTGAGTGCTAAAAGACTTGTGTTTTTCTTGGTGGGCTGTTTTGGATTTTGATGGGAATTGGGAAGTGAATGAGGTGACGACTTCAAACTTGAATGAAAGAAGTAATTGTACCATTTTATTTTTTATTTTTTATGATGATTGGAAAACATAAATAAACCATTTCTTGATGGTAGAAGCAAAGCACAGCATCAACAACAACTTACACTTGTCAAAAGGGCACGTGCGCATTGACCCTAAGTCACTTGTACCTTAACACCCCCCTCCCCAAAAAAAAAAAAAACAAAAGAAGCTTCTAAAGGCCAGCTTCGGTCCTTCACTTGCCCTAATCTCTCCTTGTCTAAAAACTAAGTAGAGCTAGTGATCCAAGAACTCTACTCAATAATATAGTGATCTTCAAGCAGATTGGTGCTTCCCACTTCTTGAATTCAGGTTGGTTTTTTTTGCTCTTCTTGTTTATTTTCTTCATATTTGCTTTCTGGGTTTCACTGTCTGAGTTGCTCTGTTGGGGTTTTAACTTGAAATGGGTACAGTGTAGAGCTTGAATTCTGCATTTTTAGTCTTAAGAAGTTCGAATTCTTATTGGGTTTTCTTGTTCTTTGTGAAATCTAAGTTGGGTAGTGGGGATTTTGTGTGTTCTGTTTGTTATGGTTGAGGTTTGATTTAGTTCGTGTGTCATTGAATTGGAGGAGTAATGAGGGAGGTGGAGTTTAAAATCGTGTTCTGGGATCAATTGCCATCTGGGTTTTGTTTCTTTTTGTTCCAAAAGTTAGTTTTTTTGCGCATATCAGTTGCCACTGTTGACTTTATTCACTGAAACTGACTTGGTCGAATTGGGTGAGTTTTGTGGTTTCTGGGTTTTAAAATTTGAAGTGAGAACTAAAACCCTTTCACTTGCATTGTGTTTTTGTTTTGTGAATCTACAGTTTTTTGTAGTTATAGTGGTTCAAATTTGTGAAGTAGTTTTTGCTGATAGGCTTCTTTGTAACCAGGATAGTGAAGAATTGTGGAGACTAGAAATGCCGGCTGCTTGGCATTTTTCTCGAATAGACACATTAGAGCTCAAATCACAGATTGAAAAGAAGGTTGGTCGCCTAAAAGCAGAGAAGTACTTTGATCTCCTCACAAAGTTTTTGAATCTTAAGGTCAGCAAACCTGACTTTGATAGACTCTGCACTGGCACTATAGGCCGAGAAAATGTTCATCTTCATAATAATCTCCTTAGAGCTATTTTAAAAAATGCGTGCCTTTCGAAGACATCCCCGCCAAAGGATAGCAAAGTAGAAGGTGCTTTGAGTGTGAAAGTGCCTAATGGGTATCAAAAAAGTAGTCTTCAGTCCCTATGCAGAGATTTCCCCCTATCTCCTCGTAAGGGGAGGACACCAAATATCCGTGACCGCAAGTTTAAAGATCGTCCCAGCCCTCTTGGTCCTCATGGGAAGTCCCATGGTAGTGCATTTGAAGAGTTGCCCCCTAAAAATCATGAACAGCAGAGCGCTACTGAGTTGTTTTCTTTGGGCAGCAGACCCCCAGGCTCTGTTGAAGATGGAGAGGAGGTTGATCAGGCTTCTGGAAGCCCTGGCATTCATAGCAGAAGCCCAGTCAGAGCACCTCTTGGCATCCCTATAAGCTCTAAATCAGCGCGGAAAGTGCTGTGCAATCGCTTGAACTCTTCTTTTGATACTGAAACATGTCATCATATTGGTGAGCTACCTGATACCAGTTCTTTATGGAGGAAATTGGAGCAGAAGTTGGCAATGGATGGAATGAATGCCTCAGTTGATTCTATCAATTTATTAAACATTGGCCTTGATGTTTACCTGAAAAGACTGATAAAACCCTGTTTGGATCTGGCTTCTTCAAGGTCTGGACTAAAACCTATGCTTCAGAGACAGGTTCATCCCATACCTGGTTCGAATGGAACCTGGTCTGTGGGTTATGTACAAAAGCCAAGTGGGCCGATTTATTCATCTATGTCCGATTTTCGAGTTGCAATGGAGTTAAATCCCTCAATTCTTGGAGAAGAGTGGCCAATGCAACTTGAGAAGGTTTGCTTGCGTGCTTCAGAAGAATGAATCTGGAACATAAGTGCACAATTTGGCAGGGAAGGAGCTTAGGTTTGAACTCAATGTAAGTTAATACAATTATAGGATCCATTTTAATGCTGATTTTGAGTAATTTTCTGGCAACTGTTGAGGTACATAGGTCGTAGAATCCGTTAGAAGTTTTGAACCAGGTTGATTAGATTGTATATAGGCTTTTGGATTTGATTATTCCTGGGGTGTGATGGGGTGGAGTATAACATAACCACACTTGTAAGAATCTAGCTGTGAGAAATGGTTCAGTTGCCCTCTTCAACTGATACTATAGTTTGTTTGTTCAATTTATTTACTTTGTCAATAAGGTTTTACATTTTACTATTTTCTGCCTTCAGTTTTTAACTTCATGTTAATGAGGTTTTAATAAAATATTGTTTAACAATTTACCATTTGGATGCTCTCTGACCCTCCCTCACTCACTCATTTACACCTCATTGCACAATCTTATGTACTTAATTTTTTTATGGCAAGAGGCTTGACAACATATTGACTTACTGTCACTTCTGTCATTGTGCCAATTTGCTGTGTATTATTACTATTCTGTTGGAGCTCTTGGTTCTGTCACTGTTAATTTTTCTCTTCAACTGCCGCTGTATCGCTCAGCTTGTCACAGTGGATGCTTGCATCTGTTTGAATACATAGAGTTTTTAACCAAGATAAGCGATGGCTCACTATGTGTGTATAGTTCATTGGAAGAAGCTAACAATGATTACTTGGATTTATTTGTTTTAAATACCGGTTTGGAAACGTAATGTAATTGTATTTGTCACCTTCCCTTATCTTCCTCCAAACTTGTTCTTTCTCTGTTTACTGCTTAAGCTGCAGTGCTGTTATGGAAACATAACAAGAGAGCAGTTAATAATAGGAGATTTGAAGTCTGAGGGAATCAAATCCATCCCTGTTATGCTAAGTGACAGATCTATGGGAGTTGTCTTTTTCATACTTTTGTGCCTCTTGAAGGAAACAAGTAACACAGGTACTGAATGAGGTTCGGGTACTTCATGGAGAAGGTTCAGTTGCATATCACGTGCCAGGTGACAGATCTGTGTTCTTGAATTGCTCAATTTGGAACAGTGAGGCTGCTGATGACATTGCCTCATTTCACTTGCGGTTTGAAATGTTCTCTACTACATGGATTTTACTTCTTCAGTCTTCACATTGACGAGAATCTACTTGCGCTGGCTATCCTTATCGTAGGAGGTACGCTGATCTTCTTCAGATTTTA
This sequence comes from Viola odorata, assembly GCA_963691705.1. Classification (NCBI taxonomy): domain Eukaryota; kingdom Viridiplantae; phylum Streptophyta; class Magnoliopsida; order Malpighiales; family Violaceae; genus Viola; species Viola odorata. The sequence goes on from OY829540.1 coordinate 64,211,423, forward strand.
TTTTAGGCCTCCTGTACCACGAATTTTTATGCTAATGGTTGATTTTAGGTTTTTTCTTGAGGATGTGTAATTTATTTTATTTCTGCACAGCTTAGTATCAATTAAAAGATGGTGGTACTCGTTTAGGTGCTTGTTTGTTAGGCTTTTACTTTATCTTGAATTGCCTGTTCCACGATAAGTGCAGCCATGAGCTACAGTTTAGCTTTCTTGCTCTTTATTTTTATTCCCCAATTTTCGTTGTTACTTGGGACTTCTGTTTCTAACTACAGTTTCTTCTGTATTTAAACCAACGATTCAAGCTAGGATTAGTACAATAGGAAATACGGTACATATAACATGCATCTTTAAAGGTCATCAGCAGCTCATCCTCCATCAAATCCTATAGAAGAAAAGGGTATTTCTCCGAACTAATCATGCATTTTATTTTTCTGCTGGCAGGGATGCAGCTGAAGCATGAAGTGGGAGTACATATATGCATGTGTATAAGAGGTGCGCCTAATTTCAAAGTTGAAATGATTAAGTCTTGGATCACTATTATGTTATAATGAGATATACACTTCTCATCTCCTGTGTAGCGTTTCTCGCGTTTATTTCTGCCCTTTCATGGCTTGTCAAGCACTGTTCTGATCATATTTATACATTTTTAAAGAGCCTTCTTTTATGAACGATTCCCATTAGCTAAAGCATGACTGACTTATCATCTACTTATTATCTGCATGCTCTCTTTGTTGTTTCGAAGAATTCCACCACTTTTATTTGGTTTTTGTACTAAATTTGTGAATTTGCAGACCCGTCACAACCTGCTTCGTTTTCATCTTTTATGGAATGAGTATGATCAGCATTCAGCAGTAAGATAAACATTTTTTGGCTATGATTTCAAGCATTCTTCACAATCCAATTGCCCACCCTTAATTCAGACATCGAGTTTGAGCTTGATGAATGGAGTTGGAGTCATCCGCTTCAGTCCCTGACAATACTTGAAGTTAGTCTTATATACAGTGTGGAGAGAGTGGCTGCTCGAGGAGACCGGAAAAGTGAAAAACCAATAGATTTCCGTCCTGTGCTATATGTTAAGTGTTAACTAAGATGTCATGTAGAGCAGGTAGTAGAAATAAAAATGAGAACACAGTCAAGCACTTGACTTGATGGGGATCAAAATGCTTAGGACTGATATCTACTTGTAATTCTGTGAAAAAATTGAGAGCGAACGACTTGTCATTTTTCCGTGCCTAGTGCGAGACAAGGATTTTCAACTTTCTAATCCGTATCTTACCGTGGGATGGCACTCACTAGGTCCCTATTCGGGTCTAGCTGAGTTGAGATGTTAGTAGTACTATAGAGTTTTTAAAGTAGCCGCGTGAAGGCTCGAAATTGAAACTTTATCAAGGCTCGAAATTGAAACTTTGGTATCATTCAAATCCTCTTCAACTAACTCACCTCCTTTGGTTGTCTTGTATATTTTATTTATTTACTTAAATATTTACCGAATTAATATCAAATTGAAGTTTACATTTAGTCAACTCATTATATAAAGATGTTGTAAGAAAATTCCGGCTAACAATTAGATGGTGGGTATTACGAAAATTTAATAAAATTTTACTTGAATTATTAACATTATCTTCATTTTCGAACTCCAGACTAGCTAGATGTTCATTAGTTTATCCCAAACTTCTAAGTGAAACAAGAATCCACAGATCAGTTGATCATGATCTGGCGTACATGTTCTGACACTAGGGGAAGGGATTGGACTAATTAGTAGTTACAGAGGGCACATGGTGATAACAGAGGGCACATGGTGTTAACATGAAGGGCCGATGGCTTTTGTCTACAAGTTGAGCCGATTCCAAAAATAAGATTCGAACTTGTAACCATATCAATACTTTGTTATATGTTTATGGGTGATAGAATATATTTATACGGAATTTTGGTTCAGTTTTTTTCGGATCTCCAATGAGTAATAACTCTTCTAGTATGATTTTCTACGTTCTCAATACTTGAATTCGAAATTTTAATTAAAAATAGACAAATTCTTTACAAATTTAGCACAACTAGATCTGTGGGTTTTTAATTAGTCAATTTATCTCTTAAGCTAAACTATCTATTTGTTTCCAACCTGGCTAGCTGATGATGAACATGAAACAAGTTGAAACAAGTTGACATTTGCTCAATGATCAATGCCATGGAAAAAAAACTTGGGTACTCTAATTGGACAGACTCAGTCACATGTCATACGATAAGTTGTAACATAAACCAACTTTAGTGCTACTTATTAGATTTGTTAAGTTGTTTAGTAATATTAAGCACAATTTGGATTGTTTTGTCAATTTGTAATCTAAATTTACCCTTTTAGCCTTATTTCTTGCAGTTAACTAAATAATCAAGTAATCCCTCCCTTCTTAAAAGGATGCACATTTAGTAAAAAATAATAATATAATTAGATGTCTAATTTAGAGTTTTAAGGAAGTTGGTTGACATTTTTTACTTAATTATCTCTAAATTATCTCTACAAACGTACTTTAATTATTTTTAATTAATAAATTAGAAAGGTAATGCTAACTGTCAGCAAATGGTTGCATTAGTATTTTAAACATAGTTAAAAGGTTATCTTTGTAAAAAGAAAGGGATTATAAAATACTAGGAAAAAAATAAAAACCAAAACGATAAAAAAAGTGAGGATTTCATTTTTATCCCGCATGTATCCATATTTTGTTCGTTAAATACTTCTCTAGATATGAAACCATTCGGTATAGTTCAAAATGTTTTCTACATTTTTTTTATTTAGTCCTCGCGTTATTTTCTCCTCCGTCAAATTTCAGAAAAAAATAATAAAAATTTTAAATTTTAATTATTTATTTATTTATGATATGAAACACAATTTTTTTTCTTATTAATTTTTTTTTTTTTAGCGAGGAGATGCCATTCTTCTTTCTTTATTTTTATACGATAAACGATAGGGATGACAATTCTGCCCGTGGATATGGATACCTACCCAATACTCACAATTGTGGGTGGGTATTACCTGCATATTGTTAGTATTTTGCGGGTATGGATGTGAGTATAGATAGTGCTTACCCGCAATATATATAATATATTTTAATATATAATTAATTTGATATATAATATATAATTTTTATACCAAAATGGTGACGGCGTCCTTTTGACAATAAATCCAACAGAAAGGTCAAACGGTGACCATTACAACAACAAAACCACTCTCTCTGTCTCTCTCGCAACTCTCTATTTGTCTCTCACAGTCGTCGGGGCCAACACACAACAGTTACTGAAGTTTGCAGGACTTCGGACTATCAAAAGTGTTGAGTAAACATTGCAAGATCTTGGGGTTTGTTTCCTGAATCCTTAATGCTGTTTTTTCTTGCTATCCAATTCAAAATTATTTTAATCATGTATTCCGGTTGCTTTGAAGTTAATTTTAGGTTTTATTGCCGGAAGTTTTTTGTGGGTTTAAGAGAGAATTTCTCTGGTTTGTCTTATTTTTGAAAAAATTAAGAGAATTATTTTGGTTTTTGCAGATATAGAACTGAAAAGCTTATCCCTTTGATCTAGTAAATATTTTATTTTTGGCCAATGTGATTCAGTTTCTTTGTAGTGATTTAAAGCTTAGCCACAATAATATGAATTATCTTGTTCAAGAGTATAAATTGAGATTAAAAAAATTGACAATCATGCCTGGTAGTTTCCTTTTACTGAATGTTAAATTTTGTTGTGGTAGATACATTACATGAGGCGAAGAAGAAGAAGGACAGGAAAAAGGAGGTAATATACTAAGATGTATTTTTATTTAAGAAATTACCTACCTTTTGGCGTTTCCAGTTGCTTGTCACTGCTTTTCCTTCTTATTCTGATAAATCTATTTTTTTAAAATTAAATGTTATATTATTTTTTGTTTAATTGGTAGTGCTTCTCCTATGAATGAAGGATGACACATAAATTGTTGCATAATATGGTGATTGTATCATTACAAGTATCACACACACAAGATCGAGGAGCAAGGGGTGGCCGAGGAAACTATTCTGCTAACTACAACTATTTTGGTATTATCTTTTACTTTGATCCGAATATAATGGTTTATTTTTTGCTGAGCCCATGTATCCCTCCCTGGTTTAAAATATTAGTAACTAATTTTGTTCCCCTTACTACATGAGCTTCATCCCTTGATTATGTATTTCCCACTTCATTAAATCATTTTACAACTCCTTTTATGATTCTTTTTGAGAAATCAAATATAATACTATAAATTTTCCTTTAACATGTTAGTTTAAAAGGATTTGGCTCCTCTAATTTTTCCTATAACATGACCAGTCAATTTTGTTGAATGGTTCAGATTTTTCTAACATGACTGTTCATGTTCCAGGAAAAATTAGAAGAGTCGGATCCAGTTTAAAACAAAGAGTGCCAACAAAAGTTGTTTGTGCAGAGCATCTTGAATTAAGAAAAGAAATATTGACACTACTGAATCTCAAAAAAATAAGTAAGATTCACATTTGGTGTATGAAATTATTTCATGGACAAACTTCAGTAACTGCTGTTTCACTTTGTCAATTTATTTTATTAGAGGAGAACTTTGCTTATCTTTGCAATTTTTTATTTGTAGATATAATGGAAAATCAATAAAGTGAGTCTACAGTGGAGACAAATCCTTATCCTCCGGTTTCACAGAGTGGTACACTTGTGGAAGTTCCAATCTTCCAGTTTCTAGTATTGGTATACCTACACCCATATCAAGTTCGAATCTAATTGAAATCAATCATCCACACAAATAACATTAAAAGAAGAAGACGACGACGACTCCAATTTGAAATTAAAAAAAGAGAGACAAAGAAGTAATGTATGTGAATATTTTACACAGGTGATGGTTGGTAATAAAATTATTATGAATTATTATGTTGAATTAATGTATCGTATTATTATGTGGTATTGTTATTAAATTAGATTAGTTTTTTTATATATATTAATTTGATTAAAATTTAAAATTCAACCAATTTTGCCGGTATCTGCAGGTATTCGCGGGTTATCCGCGAGTACAATTACTCTTCCTTTACCCGCTCCATATGGATGCGGGTGCAGGTATGGATTACCCGCAAATTTACGGGTGTAGATATGGATAGTGCTTACCCGTCCCATACCCGCTCCATTATTATCCCTAGTAAACAACGAGACTAAACGAGAAAGATAGAAAACATCCATAATTAAATCCAATGGTTTCATACCTAGAGATGAAATTGAAGCTTCCAAAAAAAAAAACTAATCAAATTGCAACACTTTTATAGAAAAACAGACGATACAAGTTTTTTTTTTTTTATAAGAATTTGAACTCTTTTCAGACCCTTCACCATGGGCCCATGGACCCAATCTCAGCGACTTGGATAAAAGTCGCTTACTTATTTTCATCATTTGTTAAAATCACTTTTTTCCTCGCCCCATTAAAATGAAATTGAAACAACAAAAAGTTACAAATTTTCCTGATATTTAAAGTCACAAACATGGATCAAAACATGCACAAAGATGTTGAAATTCATGGAATTGGGAAATTAAATCCACAATCTCTCTCACCCCAAAACGCCACAGTCTCGACGAATGTTTCCATTCCCACTCGTTTTGACCCCGACCCGGCCCAACTTCGTCATAGCTGTGATAAAGGCTTGGTTAAAGGCCTGTGGGCTATTGGCCCATGAGATAACAGTGTTCCTGGATCTTAAGTCAGAGAACAGAACTTGGTCTGAAGTGAACAGGCCCTTTCCACTTTGCAGATTCTTGTAGTACACATTGTCAAAAGTTCTAGGGGTGTTTGGATCCATGTTTATGGCTATCCTTGGGTCAACATTTTTTGGGCACATGCTCTTCAGCTGAGCTGCATATCCTGCGTCGAGTGTTGGATCCACACTACCTGGACGGCTGAAATTGTATATTCTGTTGGAGAACTTGCCACAATGGGAGAATCCAACGGTGTGTGCACCTAGTTTAAGTACCAAACAAAGAACAAAAAAACAAGAGTTAGCCTAGGCAATTAATGCATTTGATGTGTCCATGAATTTATTGGGTAATTAGAATAAATGGTCAGCACACGAAAAGAGTATTGAGACACTCGAACCAACCAAACCATTGGTTAATGTGTTGAATTGAAATAATGTAGTTGGTTGTGTGTATGACATGTGGCATGATATCGGAGGGAAGGACCATATAGTTGAAGTTTAGGATATTATTTGGTTATTATATAGTTGTTGATTGAGGAGGCATGATTCACCAACTAATCTGTGTAAATTAATGGCTCATGGTTAAAGCCCCCATGGGAATCCCATGTGGGGGCCTACATGGCAGGAATATTCCTGCCGGTTGGGTAGGTAGAGAGAGGGGCGGGCGGGCAGGGCGGGGCATGTTTGTTTGATACAAAATTAATTAACTAACATTTACCTGAGAGGGCAATCATGTCAGCTTGGGTGAGTCCATGGGCACCAAACATGGCATTAAGTTGATTCAAACTGAAAGTTGGATGAGGTAACTTCCCGGTTACACTTGCAGCAGTTGAGCTAAGCCCATCCAATCTTCCCAATTCCACAGCATAAGATGGCCCACCAGCCTGCATTATATATAATTGAACAATGAAACTGAGCTTTGGCATGATTGCAACAAGTTGTATACGCACCGTACTGAGTGGCTACCTAAGTGGTCAATCACTTGTTTCAATTAGGATGATTGTATCGATCTTTTAATTTATAGTTCATTTTCTTGAACCTATACAGTTTGTTTCTTTTTTTAAGACGTTTCATTAATTATTACTTGTAAACCAACTATTTGTAACATATTCTAATTCGATCGTGCAGAAACAGCACAATCAATCAATGGTAATGATTGAATCACGGCAATTCAGGTCAAGAAATTAGAAATAAGAATACTGACCAATGCAATAACGTCTCTGGTGGCCATGGTAAGAATATCAGCGCAGGAGACCTTTCTCGCGCAGCCAGGGGTGGCTTCTACGGCGGCTTTGGCTTTGATGACGGTGTCGAATCCATCTCCAGCTAATGACAGATTGTCAGGGTGGTCCTTTTCCGCCTTGTTTGTTGCGGTGGATGCCACTATAACCGACGCATCACATCCCTATACATAAGAACAACAAAAAAGAGAAAAGGCAAATTAACTTTCCTGATATGGATCCTAATAATTGAAATTGTAATGATTCCTTTTCTATAAATAAGAATGTAGGTCAGACTGAACTTAAAGCTTAACTTTCAATACTTTGCAGAAAGTACGACTAAATGAACGTGTTATGAAAAATACAAACTATTTTTCCAAAAAGTATCATTGAGTTAGATCCTACTTACCGAGACGAAGCAGTCGTGGAAGAAGAGACGGAGGGTCGCAGGAACAGTGACGAAAGTTTGCTGAAATTTCTTCTGAACAGCGGCCCTGACGATTTTTTCGACATTTGGGCAAGAATTGGCGTAGAAATTTTGTCTGAGCTGAGCTGATGCTGGGCTGGAGAAGAAGAGCAAACCCAGAGACAGAGTAGCCACTAGGACTGCTACAAGATTTAACTGACCCATTAAAGAGATTAATTAGAACAAGTTAAGCTAATAATTAGCAGAGAGATTTTTGCAGGAGAGGATAGATTGGTATGGCTAGCTAAGTTAGGATATATATATTGAACAAATGGCTGTTGGATTATAATCTTTTTTTTTTTTTTTCTTCTGGACAGCAAAGCAATAAGTGGTGCATTATTAGTTTCCTACGAGTTTTTGGTTTTTTGCATTTGTTAATATTGGTAAACCTCCCGATTATTATTAGTTTTATGAAATTTATTCAGTCTCTCACCTTTGGAGGAGTGTAAGGACATGTTTTGTGGAAGAAAAAAAAAGATTTTGATCTGTTTGGTTTTATTTTGTGTATCATTTTCGGATCTGAACCACAGTAATCCATAAATTTATTAGTTTTGAATTAAATTTTTTTACACCAGGTTGCTCTATTAATTAGTAAATTGCATGAAATATATAATTTCTTTATATATAAGGATCGAACATAAAATCTCGAATGCTAGAAATTGGATGGTTTTGTGTATTGTCTGTCTGTGTGCGCAAATATGCGTGAGATTAGCCGCCTTCGTTGTCGTCTACGAAGGTTACTAACTAGTATCATTGTAGCCTGGGCCAAATGTTTGAGATGAAGCCCTCAAATGGGACACAGGACACGTAAGCGGCACTGTAACTCACTTACAGTTCACGGTTTAATTTCGATTTTAAGGGGGAAAACATGTTTAGGTTTTAAACACGTTTTTTTGGAATGCGGTATTGTATTTTTTTAATGGATTATATTATTAATTTTATCATTATAATACTAGGAGATCGAAATCATTACTTTACGTCATAAATATGATATGCACTAATCAGTTGAACTATAATTTTATATTATATCTGATTCTGCATTAATAAACATGGATCATTAACCGTTTAAAAATTATAAAAAAAATATAGAAAATGAAAATTTTAGTCATAACGTTTCTATATATTTTAAATTCTTTTTTTTGACACATTATTTTTTTAATTTAGATACGAATTATAATAAACTCGAACTCGGTACATAATATTCTTTATTTTACATTATTAACCTATTACATCACTGAAAATGACCATACTTTTAACACAATTACTACTCCCTCCGTCATTTTTTAGTAGTCGTTCTAGCCAAAAAACGCTTGCCTTCAATTAATTGACGTTGTTACCATTTCGGTCCCTTAAGTTCGTGTTTTATCAAAAACGCCCATCGTTTCCTTGCTGAGCCACGCGTCATACAAGGTAAAAAAGGGAAACGAAAAAATTAAAGGACCATATTTGATCATAGTATCTCTGCCATGGAAAAGAAGGTGTCAGCAAAATCAGAAAAAAATTTTCTCTCTCATCTTTCCTCCTCCGATTTCAAAACGAAAATAAAACATGTTTGGCTGATCGGAATGGCGCGACGAGCATAGATTATTGCCGGAAATGACGAGCCGAGCAGAACGAGGGTGATCGCGGCTGAATCGGACACCGCACGCGCCGGCGCGTGGCGGCGCGTGACCGGAGCTCTGGTTGCTTCGGCGGCGCGTGGCGGAGAGTGGCAGCTCGGAATGGTGCCATTCGACCTTCTCCCGACTCGAGACGTCCTTCCGCTCCTTTCTGTGGCGGAGGTGAGAATAGAAAACGATCACAGACGGAGCAATATTCGGACAGAGGGAGGAAGAAAGAAAAGAGAGAAAGAAAGAAAGAAAAGAGAGAGAAAATGAAGGATGGGCGAATCAGAGGGTGACACGTGGCGGAGATGCTGACTTTTGTCTCCCTTGCCTAAAACACCGTGATTCACTCCCTCGCGTCTGATAAAAAATGACGGAGGGAGTATTTAATAACTACAGTAAAGCAAATAACGCCAAAAGATTTCTTAAGAGAACGTGGCATGTTCTATTTTTAGGTACCAAATACACTCTTGTGGCTTTTTGGTGGTGAGTGAAAGCTGCATGTTAAACAAGACAGGTCTCAATCTCATTATTCTAAAAGCACGGTTGATTTTTAGATTGCAAAAGGTTACTTCCCTCCGCATTATTTAGTTAGGTTAAAATCTTTTTACTTTTTGTTAAAAAACAAATCGAAATAGATTAACTCATATCTGCAAGTACAAAAAGCGCGATCGTATCGGGGTATTTTCCTATCCATACATTTCCTAAACTGGAAATCAAAACCAGTTGGTCTAACTCATGCGCTGGGATATTCGTGGACCATCTTGTATGCACGAAGGAGCAACTATGAAAAGTAGAAGTCAGTCGTGCCACCTCTTTCAGCACCAATCCCGCATAGTTTATTGGGAAATCTCCATTGGTCAGAGCTAGGATTTTCTGTAAGCAGTCCGACTCAATTATAATCTTATCACACTCCATTGGCGAGCCTGCCTTATAGCATCTCTTAGAGTTAGTGTCTCTGTTGTTTGCACCTCAGTTCTATGATGAAGGTAAATTGCTCTTGAAAATACCATCTCACCTCTCGCATCTTGAGCTATAAATCCCAGGTCAATTCTCCTAACCCCTATCGCTGCATCAGTATTCACCTTTACCACCCCTGTAGTGGGAGGCTGCCATTTCGGATCGACAGGTTGAGTAATCGAAGCAGCGGGCCTTTGCTGCAGATACCATGCCTCTTTGAAATCAGACAACAATTTTCCACCTCGGATGACTAGCTCTTGGATTGATTCATCACATTGGCGGAAGATCTTGTTGTTCCTCGACGTCCATAGAGACCATAAGATGGAGATAAGCTGCTCTATATCCAGTTCGTCCACTGATGTCTTTAGCCCTGCTAGCCAATCTACCCAATTGTCTTTTTACTTTTTAGATGCTCATTTTAAAATTTCATTGAATTTAGTTAGTTTACTCTTTTTACATTTTTTAATAATTATATTGTAAATATTGACTAATGAACTACTCCGTTTATTCCTAATCACAAGTCAGATTTAGAGTTTGCACATAGATTAAGGAAAAGTTGTGCAGAGTATTTTTTATATTAAATAATTATCTTTTTTTCTATGATTTTAGTTAACTATACTATAAATTAACTAATGAGCATTAAAAAAATACACAATTTACGAATCACTTGGGAACGTGTAAACCGACATATAATTAGGGAAATTTTCTAACCCCAAATCAAACTGAATGGAGGGAGTCTATCAGGAGGTACCTACCATTCATCAATATCTCTCTCCATAAAAAATTGACACGTATTAATTTTAACTGATATGATAATAAATATTTGAGGTTTATTTTTCCCCTATTAAGTTATAGTAAAATATAACTCAATTTTTATCATGTGTCAATTATTATGTGGAGAGGTACCAAGAAATAGGTACCCTCAATACACCTAAGATTTTCTCTCTTTTTTATATTTTCAACGATTGTAATAACTTTCTCCATCTTTCTCACTACTTTTAACTAAAAATAATCATTATCTTGATATTTAAAATTTCAATTAAATAGTTAGTTATAAAAAATCGGAAGGAATAGAGTGGTAGAAAATTTGGTACCTATTATATTATTACTCGAATTAAATTAATTTTTTGTCCTAAAACATGGAAAATAGTGGATACGTTGTGAAAAAAAATCATTATTGCGTATCCCAGAAAATTAATTTGGCTCAAATTAATCATGAGGAAAAAAAACCATTAAGGACAAATAGAAGATTTGACTTATAAATTAAATGGTCATGATATGTATTTCCCAAACTTTTAAAATTATTTACAGGCTGGCAAGAATATGAAATATTGTACAGCTGGTGGGGGATTGATGTGAGTGATGAATAAAATTAATTAAGAACAAATAAAAAGTTTGGCAAATCACATAAAGATAAGAGTGATTAAATCTATATATATATATGTATATATATATATATATAAAAGTTAAAAATTAGGAATAAAATCCCAAAGAAAGGAAATTAAAATAGATGGACGAAAAATAGCACGCATTCGCGCAGTTTTATAGCGAGAGAAATAATACAAAGTTTTTTTTTCTTTTTTCGGAGAGGTAATTGGCGTGAATAATTTGACACTATAATTTTTAATTAACTAAGAGATTGTAGGTTTTATTATTATATATTTGAAGCGCTTTACTTTTTAATAGGTAAATTTAATGGGTACAAAATTAGTAAGCATACGTGTGGTGCGGACTTACAAGGGTTGTTTTGAAATTTTAAGGCGTTATGGATTGAAAGATTAGATTTTTTTTATTAGCAAATGTGAAATTTAATCATGAGCTTGAGTTCTTAGTGATATATTCTCTTTGTTCCTTTTTAGTTGTCGCTTTTTTTTTTTTTACAATAACGTGACAACCATTAGATTACATTTATTGTATACTTTTTTGACTAAACTACCCTTATTAATTATGAACCAATCCTTTTTAATTTTTCTCTAAAAAGTGATTAATTTAAAATTATTTAAGATTAGTTTTGTTATTGACTACAAAAAATAATTTTGAAAATTTAAATACGATAATTAAAATAGGTAAAATCATTTTTTGAAAAAGTGACAATTAAAAAGAAACAAAATGAGTAGTTATTACTAGTAAAACAACTTATGTTAGCGATTAAAATATGCTATGGTCGAGAAAAAGAAGAAGACCATAACCAAAGTAAAGGCGAGAGAGAATGTTCAACTTCTTCAAACAAGCAAAAACAAAAAAAATTAAAGGCGAGATGATAGTGAAGGAATATGATTTTGAATATTATGATGGCTATCTGTCTATGGGATTGGGCGACTCATGCACGTAATGTTTTTGACTTAACAATTTTCATGTGGCGCCTTTAGGTGGGCACGTTCTTGTCCGTTCCATCAATAGGACATTTTCATTTTTTTAATAGCTAGTCCTTTCTTGCAGACAACATGCATTACAGTTAGTTTGTAATTATGATGAATGGAAGGCAAATCCGTTGATGGATGAAAGAAAATGACTACCCAACTCCATAAGAATACGATCAAAGTTTTGAATAAATCTGACTTTACCTAATTGTGTTCCAGAATCAAGAATGGTAACAATTTATCTACTCTTAATTAATTTTAAATTTTGAGTTCATTCTCAATGATAATGCAACATTTTGAGAACCGATTCTAAAGTTCTTAGTGTACACATGAGCATATGCAACATATAGAGGATTATTCTCGATACAAAATTTTACATTTTTCAATATCTTAATTTCTTCAAATAAATTCAAGTATACGCCTTATAGTGTCTGGTTAATGATGAAGTTAATTGTAATATCTCAAATTATAGTTTGAATATCATTTCCGTTTATAAAAGAAAAAAACTCAATTGGAATTTTTTTATCTTGGTCCACCCAAGGTTTATTTTTTTTTGTTAATGACCAAGTCAAGCGCCCTTGAGAAATTAATATATTATTATTAGAACACCAAATGGCTATAGTTTACCACTTTTTAAATTAAAAATATATATATATTAGAAAAAACACCAAAAATTAAATAAAGTTCGAATTAAATAAAGTTTTCGTTTAGAGATTGTCAACAAATTAAAATTTGCAACCCCATGCCCTCCACCCCCTCACACGAATCCACGTATACAAGAAGACTCAACTCCTAATTGAAATCATTGCATGTTACAAACTTACAAGGAACGTTGCCACACACCGTGTCATCCATTGTATCAGTAAGGTAATACTCCCAATTATTGCGACTTTTTCTAGGTTAATTTTTACTCTAATACTTTTATATTCACTTTTTTTTTCATTCCCTAAAATAATAATTAGAAGTATTGTGGTAAAATTACTCCAAAAATTACATAGAAAATAATAAAACGTCATTATTTTAAAACAGAAAGAGTAACAAATTTTACGATTTTTGCAAAAAAGAAAAGAAAAAAACAATGTGAAAAAAAGAGAAATCTTTTTCTTCTTCTATTTTTCACAAACAACTTGATAAGATTGACATTTTTCTTTCATATGAAGTGGAGCTTGATATAGTACGTAGTATAAGTTAATTTAGAGACGACTTTTCTTCAATCGATGGGTTGATTGATTAGATTTAGCACCCAAAATGTGGATTGATTAGTTCTGATTATGATTGAAAGAAGATTATATTACATTCAGCCCAGACGTTAGGTGCGTCCGTAACATCACTAGGTCCACCGGAAAAGACCCACCGGAAAAAAAGGAGGAGCAAGAATGAGGTGAGAAAGGTTTTGGCCTTTTTGATAATCGAAAAGAAAAACGAAAACGAACATACGGGTCTGCGCCTTTTGCTCCAAGGACGTGTTGTGCACCTTGGGAAATATTAAGTGAAGGAAGCAGCTGAGCCAAGAGTCTTTCTTTTATTTTAAAAGGTTTTGACTTATATTGAACGGAAAAAAAATTGCAATATACCAAAAAAAAATTAATGTTTATAAGATTAATAATAAGATATTATTTTTTATTTCTATCTATCTATATATATATATATATATTGTAATAAGTCTAGTGACCCAAAAAAAATTTCGGGTCAGACTAATCCATACCCATCATATTAGAGTGAAGGTCGACTTAAATAGTACCTCAATTTTTTTAAAACAAATGTTACTCCAAGGCTCGTACACGAGACGTTTGAGTGTAAAATGAGTCATAAACCAACTCTATTGTGCCCATTTAGTAAATAATAAAATGAGTTGATGAAAATTAATAAATTAACAAAAAATAAATCTCAATGCACAAGAAATATCACACTAGCAATTAGGGATTCGTGTTGTGGCCTGGAGTTTTATTCGAAACTTTTTATAAATACAAGAACTAAATTAATTATTAAGAGTTTAATTGATTTTTTTTTATAAAAATAGGGAGTAAATTAATTATGTGTGAGTTTGATTGAAAGTATTTTAGGAACACATGGATTAAATGAATCACTAAGGGGTTTAATTGAAAAAAAATACAAAAACGGGAGCAAGTTAATCTTGTATGGATTTCATGGAAAGTCTTTTACGAACACGGAGATTAAATTAATCATTAAGGGGTTTAATTGAAATTTTTCTATGAATACAGAGACTAAATTAATCATATAAAGATTTGATTGAAATCTTCTTAAAAATGAGGACTACATTAATAAACAAATTTTATTTTCTTAAAAAAAACAAGTTTTGTCTTTTACCTTAGTATGGGAATGGGGATTGTTTTTTTAAATTTCCCTTGTACGGGAAAATATATGGCAGTGGAAAGGAGCGGAAAAATAAATAGATTTTTTTCCTCTTAATTATTTAAAAAAAAACTCCCATAAGTGGAAGGAAAGGGAAGAAAAATAAAATATTTATTTGTGTATTCCTATTTTAACCTTTAAGAGTATATATTTAAACTTTTATCAATTAACATCGTAATAAATTCATTCATTATTTTTCTCTCTTATATTTAAAGTTGTTATCAAGTACTGTTCCTTTTAAAAATGATAATCGGATCGGATTGATGGGTTATAATTGCTTGAGTTTGGCAAAAACAAAAACCATATTGTTGGGCTTCATGGGCTTTCAGCCTTGAAGTCTGGGAATTTGTGTCCCCTCATGATATGGATAGAGAAGAGGTGCAAAACACGTATGGATCGAAAGAGAGAACCTAGATTGGGTGAATAATAAAATATTTTCACCACCACCTTCGTCTATAGAAAAAAATAGATAAGTTTTTGTATTTTAGATCGATTACTGTTTGCAAAAACAAGCTAAAGTATATTTTTCTTAGGAGTAGTAAACTTTGCTCAAGGCAATATGGTTTTATTAGAGCTTATTTATATTTTGTTTGAACCACAGCAACTTTGCAAGTGCTTCGGCCAAAAGTTTGAGACAATCAATGACATTCCGGCCCAAAGTTCTAAGATGGGCCTAAATTCATTGGTTTCGCTCAACACCAAGGCTAAACAAAATTGCTTCTACCAATGCCTCTCACACACAAGACAGAGTAGGGCTGTGCAAATACCGACCGTACCGAAATTACCGTAATACCGTACCGAAGTTTATTCTATTCGGTCGGTATTTTTTTTCGATTTTTTACTGTTCGGTATACCGAATTACCGACCGAACTTTATTCGGTACGGTATGGTATTTGTTTTGACAACTTTGGTAATACCGAAATTACCGTACCGTTTTTAATATTAATATATCTCATTAAATATTTATTGAGTAATTAAAAATAAAAACAAAATACCAGGAATAAAAGAGTATATATTAAAAATAAATTTTCTACGCCTCTGCTTTTCTTGCTCCTCTGCTCTGTTTCCTCGTCATGCTGGTCAGACACTCACTTTCCATTATTTGTTTGTAAAAATGCTATTTTTTTTATTTAGAAAGTACTGTGTTTGCATGTAATTGGATATGTAATTTGGAAAAAAAATTGTTTGGTATTTATTAAACTAATGATTGTATATAATTCGGTAATACCGAAATACCGAAATACCGTACCAAAATTATTTCGGTAATATGGTAACGGTATCAATTAATAGAAACTATGGTACGGTATTTAATTTTTTTAGTTCGGTATACCGAATACCGAAATTTTTTTACGGTAAAATTACCGTACCGACCGATGAACACCCCTAAGACAGAGTACTCGACCATCTAAATTTAATATCTTTTATCTGAGGAGATAGAATGAAATAATAGAATACCAATTGAATTACAACCCATTATTTCATAATAAATTATTTAGGTTGTAGACAAAAGCACATACAAAACCTTTCAAATCTGATTCATTTGGCATACTCCACTATATAATATATTCTATTATGTTTCTCATATGAACCCTTATCTATAGTCCCCACAACCGAATCTCAAAATTCTTAAAAATGGTTTGAGCTCAGCTGTAGTAAGCATGGACAGATACATACGTATGGGTAGCGGATGAATTTGGAGAAAAATATGTGGCTAGGCGGAACATGACAGAAAGGTGGTGTGGATGGAGACAAAGGTATCCCGAAACCCAAATAAATAATAATATCTACCAAAATAAACTAAAATAAAAACTTTAATTCCAATAAAAAAAAGTAGTAGTGATGTGAAATTAATTGAGTCCGCATTGGCCACAAGGGCCCTGGACTGGACTCTAAAGCCATGATTGTGTTTGTGCTATGGTATGTGCGCTTTCTTTGTGATGGACTCCCATCATGATATATGCCTTTTATTTTGTGCAAAATTATGTGTTTATTTATATGGGACATCACTAGATTTTTGTTAAGGACACGTGATATTCGCATCGTGTTCTCTTTTTTTAATTATAATGTTAAACAATTATTGGTGCTAAAAAATATTTAGCATAAATTATAATTAATAAAAATATTTATAAGACTAAATTTAATTTGAAATACTTTCAATTGCATTAGTTAAAATTCCTTTTTTTTATTGTCGTGAATGATGTTTTTAGATAATATACATAAAATGCCGATTTCCTGTAATTTTTAATATTCTCATATTATAATATTGATGTCAATATTATATCTCATGTCCATGTCAGCGTGGGTGATTTGTAGATTTAAAAAGTGATAAAGTTGGGCTTAAAGCATTAAACATTGGTGTGAGCCGGGTATAGTGTACACTTCTATTTGTTCCCTTACCAATGTTCACTAGGTTAAAAAGTCTCTATGCACAGAAATTTACTTAAATATGAATTATTAATGTACGAAAGATTGAACTCAATAACCTATGTTATAAAAACGATATGTACTAACATAGAACTAGTTATTTTTATTTTTAAATTTAAACCACTTATTTATATCGAAGTCAAACTCATTAAAAATAAACGTTTTTAATTGTTAGCAATTTCATATCCAACTATCAAAATATTTGATTTGATTAGGCAAATGGGAGACATATCTAACTCCCTCAATTGATGTATGCAACAACTGTTGTCCCCTCAATCGTGATTTGTGATAAGCTTGAGATAATAAATTTAAATTGTAGGATTAATGGATAGTAATTTAGATCAGCGCACATTTGCTATTGCCCGAAAAATCAAAAAAAAAATTGACGATTGAGGAGGCAGCTATGTGGAAATAGCTGAGCGCCACGTGTTTCTCCACTAACTAAAACACTTCAAATGGGTGTTTCTCCACTAACTAAAACACTTCAAATGGTTCCTTTCCTAACTTGAGATAATAAATTTAAATTTAGGATTAAATTATTTTACAATCTATTGGTTATGTTTAAGTGATAAGAGATTAAAATTTTAAGTTCGAATCTTAAGAATGAGAAAAAAGAATCACCTCCCTTTAAAAACCCAACTGTTAAAGCAAATTAAAATTGCTTTGATAGAAATGTAAGAGCCTGAGGCGTGAAAACCTTTGAAAGTGTTGAAGCAAATGTTATTACATAATTGCTTAATTTCTTCAATATAGAATTGTCCTATATTTATACTACAATATAACAACTATATTCTAACGGCGGCTATATTCTAACATCCCCCTTAAACTCAAGATGGCATATTGCATGACAACTTGAGTTTAAAGAGTAGGTTTTGAAAACGGCGGGCTCTTTAACATCACCAGTGATATAGTGCCAAAGAAATCGACCGGGAAGGGCTGAACGACGAGAAAGAAAATCCGGCGATGAAATTTAGAGACCGATAAATGTGTATCGGAGGTTTGCAATAGATGAATGAAAATGAGGCCGAAGATGGTGACTAGAATAAAAGATGATAATGAGGCCGGAGGTGGTGACTAGATAAAAGATGGAAGTGATGCCAGAGGTGGTAACCGGATAAAAATGGAAGTGATGCCGGAGGTGGTGACTAAAATAAGAATGGAATCAGGAGACTAGCTCCGCTACCATATTAAAGCAAATTAAAATTACTTTGATAGAGGCGTAAGAGTCTGAGACGTGAAAGCTTTTGAAAGTGTTGAAGCAAACGTTATTACATAATTGTTTAATTTCTTCAATACATAATTGTCCTATATTTATACTACAAGTCATATAACGGCTATATTCTAACGGCTATAACATAACGGTTATATTCTAACATCAACAATACTCAAACGAGACTAAACACTCGAAGAAAAAAAATTATTTTTTACAGTAAAGATTCCGGATTCCTATATCATTCATCATTACTGACTGCTATTTAATTTTTGAATATATTAATATATAGTTGAATGAAACTGATTAATTAGAAGTGTTTTGTCGCTAATTGGTTTTGCTTAAACCCGTGATTACGAAAGCTTACCAATAACTCATATTGACAAGCTTATCGAAAAAAATAAAAATCATATTGACAATCTTCTTACGGTGGTTGAAAAGTGTTTACAATAAACAAAGATCTAAAAAGAAAAAAGAAAATTGTGACACATAGCCACGATCTATATCTCATAATGCTGATTTGATTAATTGAGAACCAAATTATTATTATTATATATTTTCTAAATATGGAGTTCAATTATCTTTAAATTTGTTGAGTAAAGATAATTTATTTGCATTGAGTTAATACATAAAAAAATAAAATATTTGTAGTAAGTATTTTTTCTTTTATCCAAAATATTTAAACAACATCTTAATTAATTGTTTAAAGAGTGAGAGCGTTAAATCGGTGATAGCAATGTGGTACTATTATTTAGAGCTAAAGTTAAAATACAATGAACTAGTATACATATTGTGTACGTGTAGGATTAATTACAGAAGGGCTTATTTGTGATAAACTTGTTTAATTATTTTGTTTTCGTTTTTAACAAATTTATCGGTTTGGTTTTTAAAACTATGATACATAAGTTTTGAGTATCGCAAGTCTAAAAACTCTAAGCTAGCTACGTGGTAGGCATTCTCATCCAATGATATTACGTCTCCAACCAAAATAAAAAAAAAGTTCAATTTATTGTTGCTGGCTGTGCATGAGCCATGAAGTCCTATATTACAATTCTTTTTTCTTTTCTTTTTGTCTAAATTTACTCGTGTATATAAATAGATTTTACAATTGCATAAAATCTCTCCCTTTCAACTCTTAATAAATTACATGTGGGTAGATAGGGGGTGCTAAATGGATAAATTTAGATGGGTATGGGTAAGGGTTAAATAAGTATGGGTAGGTACAAGTAATATACCCATTTATTATCTTTATAATTTTTTAAATGAGTAACATGCCAATTTTTTACTCAAATTTAGGTGGGTTTGGTCGTTTAGGCACGAGTTAAGCTGTTTTTGTTTGAATTTGATCGTTTAGGCTCAGGTTTGGCTGTTTAGACACAAGTTCGATCATTAGGTTCAAGTTTTAGTTGTTTAGGCACGAGTTTGACCATGTAAACTCGATTTTTATCATTTATGTTAATTTTTTCATTATATAGACTCGATTTTTATCATTTATGTTAAATTTTTCATTATATAGACTCGACTTTTACCATTTAGGCTCCGTTTTTCATTGTGTAGACCCAAGTTTGAACATTTAGGCTAAGTTTTCACCATGTAGGCTCGATTTTTCCTCATGTACACCCAAATTTGACCATTTAGGTCTAATTTTTACCATGTATATTCGAGTTTCACCATTTAGACTTGAACGACCAAAATCCGAGCCTATATTGTCAAACTTGAATCTATATGGTCAAACTTGAATCTACATAGTCAAACCTGAGCCTAATTGATCAAACACTTTTCTATATAGTCAAAATAATAATATTTGATGAAAGTCAACAAATTTGATCAAACTAAGTGAATATGATAAAATTAAAGTTTACCTAGTTTTATATGGTATATCCATTTATTTTATTTTAGATGAAATACACTTACCCATTTGTACCCATGTAAAAATTAAAAGATACTCATTATGTACCCATTTTAAATTATATGGATATAATTGGGTAAAAGTGTTTAAATGAGTATGGATTGCCATCTCTAGCGATAGATCAACCCACAAGTTTCTCTTAATAAAATGATATTATCCATTTTGGGTTTAAGTCATTACAGTTTTCATGAAAAGATTAAAAATCCCACTACTCTTATATTTAGTTATTATTTCTCTTGTTTTTGCGACGTGAGATTTTGGTTTGCACATTTCAACATTTCCCCCCTCAAACTAAGTACCACAAAGCCTATCCCTAAGGCTCATCAATCCCCTTCGAACAAAATACCACAAAGCCCATCACTAAGGTCAACAATCTCTCTCTCAAACTATGTAGCACAAAACCTAAACTAGGCCTACTAGGTACATATAGCGCACCGTGAAGATCCACCGATTTCCTGCTAGACCTGAAGATTTACTATACTTTTTCTTGTTCGGATTGGAGATTTTTCGCACTTTTCTAGTTCGGTTTAAAGATTCACAGTGTGGTGCCCACATCGAAGCTCATTTTGCATGCCACCTAACCATTGACTTCGCTAACATTTGTTAAAGATATAAAATCTCACAAACTATTCTTAATAGAATAATATTATCCGATCTAAATTCTCACAATTTTCATAATTGAACCACTCCTCATTAAGAATTTTAGTACTCTATATTTAGTTTTTATTGCACATTTTCTAACCAACGGTAAATAAGTACTGTGGGACTGGGACCGGGACCGGGACCGGGACCGGGACTGCACCGACATGGTAGGGGCAAACAGCAGCAACAACAACTATAGATTCCGATTCCTCGACGGCATCGATTGCTGTTTCGAAAATATTAAAAGTAAAAAGCACACAACACAAAGTGTGAAACAAAATACCCTGCAAGTAGTACTGTACCGTGCATTTTTGCTTTCTATTCTCTCTCTGATCATGTCCTTCACACAACTCAAATTTTGACTATTCCCCCTTTCTCCTGTGCCTTTCGCCACCGATAATGCTTCTTCTTTGGCTCATGTCTCCGAATTTAACTATGATCGAATGATAAGAAATAAGTTTGAGATTCGTGACTAAGTTTTTTTATAAAAAAAATACATTGATACAATCATCTTTTTAAAACTCAATACTCTCCAACGGGATTTAATAAAAACCTCAAGTAATATTCAGTTTTGTTGCACCTTGAAGTTGTTGGATCGGATTGCAATTCAGATCCATCTTAATTAACAAGGCTGACAATGTTAAGAAATAAATAAATTAGAAATACTTCTTCATTTGACATCACTTAAGAGCTATTTTTTTAATAAATTAACTTATTTTCAAACAAATAGGAAAAAAATCCAACCTAAATTAACAAATTAATTAAGGTAAACATTTCGTTGTCGTATTTAGTAGTACCATTTTATATTTAATCATCACATTAAATACCCACTACCTCAAATTCAAATTCAATTCAAATAGGATCTGAAAAATGAAAAACGATTTAAACATAATTTTATACCCCAAGACTTTAATTAGTTAATTGTGGGGCCTAACCACATCCACAGGCGCCCGCGCACCCACCCAAGGTCTCTCAGCCTTTTTCAGCAAGTCCAATGGACCCACCCTCCCATACGGCTGCGCCTTCCCTCACCGGCAACGCGTGCTTTCATGTCACTCTCTACTCTCAAGATTTTTCTCTTTTTTTTTCACTTTACTTCTAACTTCTATGTTCCTGAAATACATAAATTCATAAGATTCTTTTTTCTTCGTGTGCATCGATCCTTCTTCCTAAATCCTAGTAACAAATTAATTTTGTTCTTATATTATTAGGTTAAGTGTGAAAAAAATTCTAATTTATTGTTGAAATATTATATCGAATTTTATTCATATAACCCTATAAAATTATGTTCATAAATGTCATTACTAGTATAATAGTTAAGTTTGAATGTAAATTATGACATGATATTTTAAAATCTATTAAATTAGTTTGATTTAGTTTAAATTTTCAAATTTAAACTAAATATTGCAGTTTAGTAGTTACAATACCTACAAAATTTAATAAAGTATGAACGAATTTCTTGATATAAAATTGTTTTTTCAATAGATTCTTGGTTGGAAGAGGACATGGGGAGAAAAACAAGACGTGCATAGGTCAGCAAGTTATTTCACATATAAGGCCTACATGCATGTGAATGTGATAATATATGTTTGTTGATGATAAGCATGAGCAGACAAATGGATTTAATTTCTTCTTTGTTTGTTTTATGTTTCTCCCGTTTACTTTTATACATATATTCAAGATCGTAATTGCATTATTACATTGGGTATCAATTCCGAACTTAAATTGAGGAGGATCCTGAAAAACGGAAAAATTCTCTCATAAATTTCAATATAATTATATATTCAAAGCTTGAATCTGTGACCTCTAATTAAATTATAATAACTATATATATATTTGTCTATTTTAGTAATAAATTAGTAATTTATAGTATAAAAAAATAACAATATCTTTCTCATAATAATTTTGTGGTCGTAACGTAAAAATGACCCCGTAAACCAAAGGAGATCCATATCGATGTCCACATGATGCATTATTGATGTGCATTATAATGTTGCTAATCAATAAACATATAGATATAGTAGTACCAAAGTAAGTAGTACATTTAATGTGTACCATATTTCCTTAATTAAATTAAAGTATATTGCTGGATTTAATGAGCTGCACTGTTTGATGCCTTAATTACTTTATTTTTTCTTAATTAATTATGACTTCTAATTAACCTTTATAATATACACCATTCACATGGGTGTTCCTCTCTTTTAATTCTTTGTTTGATAATTAACGTTATTATGTTAGATTTTTTAATGGAGGATAAGATTAGGAGTATTTTAATTTTATAATTAATTTGGTCAAATAATAAATAAAATGTCAATGATCATCAATCCAATTCGATCATCGCTTTCTATTGTTCAAGACATGAAATTAAAAATATATTTTTTTTCCCTTTCTTTTCTAGGCACTATCTTTGTTCATTCTTATTTTAAGACTAATTTTATTTTAGTGAAGTTGATTATCCGTCGAGAATATCAAAAATAGTTGTAATAATGGATGTAAAAATATAGGGTAGAGAATACAACTTAACACTGTCCACAATAGACTTGTATATGGTGGTAAGAGGATCGTCCAGAGAGACTTTTAGGGATTTGTAGTTATGGTTTGACTTCCTCGTCACTGGAATTGGTTGATTGTTTTTGCAACTAAAGCAAACAAAACAGAAATTAACTAGTAAGTTTTGGTCAAGATTGGATCTTTCTTAACTAGTAACACCTAGTCTCTCCTTTTATAACACTACTATAGATTGAGGAGTACTCCTTTCCAATCCTACTTTTTTCCTCTTGAAATCACCTGGCTGGAACTCCCTCTCCTGATGATCCTAATCAGTGGACACCTTGCTGGTTAAAGGGTTTATTTAATTGATTGCTGGCTTGAACGGCTGCACCTGCTCAATGGCATAGGGAAAGACAGTGTCTAATCCAAGCTACCCTCCAGTCGGGGCCCTAGGTTGTCAATCTGGTCTGGACTATATCCTTCAATGCTCACTAACCTTCGCGAGATTAGTTGTCTACTTAGGCCTTTCTGGTTTCAACTAGTCCCCTTCAAGGTTGACTACAAATTCTTCACTAAGCCTAAGAGTGATCATGTCTTGGGATCAATGAGAACCGGTTTGTTAAAACAAAAATTGAGAGGATTATAAATGGAGAGGTTATGAAGAATGTTTTGATCTCACGAACATAAGAATTGACTCATTTAACCCTTACTAAGAATATTGGTTTAGCTACTGGACATTGTCATGGATAGAAAAATAATAATGAATTGATGAAAAATGGAAATTAAATCTGTATATTCCCTGCTGGGATTTACAGAGCAAAAGTATTTTTTTTGGGAATAATGAAGGAGATGAAGTCGAGGGAGTCCTCTAAAAAAAAAGTCTCCTGCAGCTTAAAATATGTTGCCCCTAAAATCCTATTTCGACTCCAACTCTTTCAAAATTAAAACTAATTATTACAAATTCAATTTATTCAAATCCTAAATTTGAAATTAAAATAAAATAAGATAAGTGATTGTTTTGTTGAAATGGGGATAATCCACTTAAGGATTTGATCTTACAACACGTTATCTCTTCCACAACCGTTTCCAGCTGTCAATCCAATCTTATAGTTCAAATCTCGTGACTCCTTATACAACACGTTTCTAGCTTTGACAATCTTAGCAATCTTGGCCAAGCCTGCTGTCTGTCTTAGCCAAAACTAGTGATTGTCTGATTTTCGTTCCAGAAATAGCTTTTCTCCATTTTTTCTGTCTCCAAGCAGTTCCTGTAAAAGTGGAGAGAATTGGTACAAATAAATAGCCTTACTATTTAAATTAAAAATATTTAGATAGTAAAAACACGAGAAATAAATGGTCAATCAGAAGCGCCAGAGTGAACAAAGTTTTTTTATTAAAAATATATCAGATCATATTTAATAAATTATAGGAAACTATATAGTTTTGTACCAGCGTGATATGTTATTATTTTATTAATAAAAAAATTAAAATATAATATTTTATGTAATTAAAATATATAGTTAGCAAAATAAGATCAAGTTTTAAAATTTTGGAAATAATATTTATCTTTCAGTATATATATATGCTATATAATCAAAAGTTTTAAAAAAAATTTATAATAATCAAAAGGATTAAAATAATAATAATTAAATGATAAAAGGTCTTGATTTTTTATACAATTTTTTAATACATTACATTTTTCTATATTATCAATTTTTATTAGTATATGTATGTAATATAATCTCAATGAAAAAATAATCAATTACGATAATAGTGTTGAATGACTAATAATATTTAATTAAGTACAAGATGAACAAAATTAATCATCAGTCACACCTTCATTAATATCCATTAAACATCTACTTAGTTTTATTTGTCAATTAATTCAAATGAATAACTTTTTTATTAGTATTTATTACTCCCTCCGTCCCATATTAATTGTCCACTTTCACTATTCATGCACGCGTTTGAGGAGGCCGGATGACGTATTATTTGACCTAAAAAACTTTCGAATTTTTTCTCGAATGTAGGTTAAGGATTAACGTACGTTCGAAAAAAAGTACAGATTTTTTTGGAGTCAAATAGTGAGTCATTCGGCTTCCTCGAAATACGTGCACGAACAGTAAAGTGACAGTTAATATGGGACGGAGGGAGTATATTTTATTGAAATAATTAATTCCAGATTATAAATGTGAAAATATATTAACAAATATTGAGTAATGATAAAAGTAAGATTTAAGTATTTCATTTTCTTTTTATAAAGAAAAAAACAAAGACAATTTATTTTTTGACAGCAAATAATATTGGGGTAGATTTTGGGAGAGTCTAGTTGTTTTATTGAAGTAAAACAAAAAAAACATTTATAAAAAAAATAGCTTAATGGCCACCTCATCTTGTCGAGTTTTCTTTTGTAAAAAAAGTTGTCTACCAACTTAAAATTAATTTTTTCCTAGTATATGATAATTCCAAGTTCCTTCCTTCACCAGAGGAGTTGAGATCCTGCGGTCAGTCCTTTAAATTTAGGACTGTTTAATTTTCAATGGTACCCGCATAAAACGTACGGCCAAGATCTATCTGTCGGTTAGGCCAGGAGATGATACCTGTCCCTTTAGCTCCCTCACATTAATGTGCAAATAAAAACATTATAAAATGTGCATAGATAATTGAGACAACTAATAACTTATGATATATGCTCCTACAATTCTTGGCTGCATGTGATCATTCATCTTAATTAGCAGGCTAACCTGTTATTTACAGAATTTTAAGTTTAATTATTGGGTTGCTGTTATTTTCATATCTTAAATTATTATTTTTGTACATTTTATTTATAAAATTATTATTAAACTTACCATTTTTTAAAATTTCACAACAACTATAATTTTTAACTTCTAATTGGTAAATAATTGTGAATTTAAGGCGTTACGATAACAATTTAAGATATTGGAATAATATTACGACACCATTATTTTATCCAAAAAAAATTTAAACTATCATTGTTTGTGCAGCAAATGTTAGGTCCTTGTGATCTTCAACAATTAAAAAACACACACACACACATAAATTTGAGTATTATTCTATCCAAAATTATTTTATATGCCTGCATTGCTGGACTTGTCTGTGGCATCTTTTTTCACAAAACTTGAATTTCATTGGCTAATGGACTGGGATTTGTTTGGCATGCCTAAAATTAATCCCCAACCCCCCCATTCATGCAGCAAACACTTTGGTTTCTGTGTTTTGAGTCTTAGCAAAAGAAAGAATAAATCTTAAATTCTTTGTTTCAGTACCATTTTTTTCTTATTTTATATGTTTCCTTCTGCAGTACTGATATGGAGAATGTGAAGCCAGGCTCCTTTCTCTAAAATACCAAAAAAAAACAAAAAACAAAAAACCTGTTTGGTTTGAAAGATTTTTGGTGCAACATATATACAAGTGTTGGCCTTTTCCCATCATCAAAGACTTCTCCTTTTTGCTGCATAGAATTCCCCCTCTTTTCCTTTCTTCTGCAGAAAATAGTACTACTGCGACTGCTGCTGATCAAATCTTCTTATCAGCTAGTTCTTGAATCTCTTACAGGTCAGAATGTTATCAATCTTTTCCTTCCCACCTTTTCTTGCATGAATTCCATGGTAGAATTATAGTCTTGTAATTAAAAAGAAGAAGAGAGTTGGGTTGTTTTTCTGGACCCTAGCTGGAAAAGAGTTAGACCCCATTATGTTGTTTCCAATTCTTGAAGATGCGCGCATTCTTGATTTGTATCAAAACTAAGGAAGTGTTCATGTTTTCCTGTTTTTTCTTTTATTATTTTTTGCATAGATCTAAACAGTAGAAGCATATAAGGACACATGGACCTAATCCTGGGTCAACATCTGGGTATAGTAATTTGATCCATATAGGAAAATACAGTGTATATATATATATTTATGACACATGACATCATACTGTTCTTTCATTCATGTGTGGGGAAGATATTTTTGTGTTAAGAGATTATGATTTGTGGCCCAAAGAATAAGGAAATTCTAGATATGGAAAATGGAAGAAAAAGAAGATAAGCACACAGACAAATTGTATTGTGTTAAATCAGATACTGCTCTCTCATCTTTTCATATCACTTCTTCAAACCTAAGCAATATTGAATGAAAAATTTTAAAAAAAATCCCATTTTCTTTTAATATATTTTCTTGGGTTTTTTTTAACAGGTGCAAAAGACTGAAAAAGAGGTATCAACCATGATGGAAAATGTGATATAAACGCATTTCTAGGCAGGAGTTTTCTTGGATAGGAAAGAGTCAACGCATTACAGATCCAATATATAGCTTCATCTTCATCTCATCATATATCAATTTTCAGTACAACCAACCTATATTTAAGCCTTTTAAAGCTAAAAAAAACATAAAGATTGATTCTTTAATGGAGAATAGTTTCCTTAAGCCCTATGACAAGGAGTACATGAGATTGGCCATGTTAAAACATGAAGAAACATTCAAAGAACAGGTAATTCAGGCCACTAATCATGTAAAGTTTTGATCTTTTATTCATTAGTTTTCCTTTAATTATCATCAATCTTGTTTTAATTATTTGCTAATTATGCCTCTTCAATTTGTTTCAGGTATATGAACTTCACAGGCTATACAGAATCCAAAAGATAATGATGAGCAACATTAATCAGAGCAATATTAGGCCTAATTATGCGAGGAATCATCAAGAACAATTTTGGAGCTTTAATCAGAACAACAATATTATTCGGGTTCGCAACACTCAACAGCAGAGTCCTGTGATGAAACTTGACTTGGAAAGGCCTGCCACTGCTGCTACTGATGAGTATGTGATTGCAGAATCGCGCGGCCGCGGTGGTGGTGTAGAGCATATAGATGAGAGTGAGATTGAGCTAACCCTTGGTCTTGGACCAACAAGCCACAACGACAACAACAACAACAGAAGAAGAAGAAGGAAGAAAAGAAATGATCAGACACCATTAACTTCTGATCATTCAGGGCCAACAAGCTTCTCTTCATCTTCTACTGGATCCAGTCATATAAACAGGACAACATCAAGTTCTTTTACCAAACAGAAAACATCAAGAGAAGTTGTCCAGGTTCAAGAAATGTCATTAGGGTACCAAAGTGGAGAGCAATTGAGACAGGAGAGCCTAAAACAACCACCTTGGTTTTTCCAAGTTTTGAGCTTGAACACATCCTGATAATCTTTAATCTCAAATTTAATTAAGTGGATGATAGGATAATATTTTAGAACTTGATTCCTATCAACTTTAATTAATTCTATCATTTGGTGTTTTTATGAATTTCCAGATTAATTAGTTTCTAGTGTAATGGAATGTTTCTGTGTAAAGATAACTTGATTTTCCTTTTCTTGCATACCAATTAACTTCAACAATCTAATTGAAGATTATTCACCAGATTATTTGCAGATTGTAATTAGTCTCTTCCTGATCATTGTTGCGATCGCCATGGAAAATGATTTGGTTTAATGAAACAGACAGAATTCTCTGTACCACCTGAAAATAAAATCTAGCAGGATATCTTTTATCCACCAGATTTTAAGACAGAAGCACATCAGTTCTGCACCTGGATTTGATTTCTCTTTGCTGTTTCATAACTTTGCTACCCTAAATTCAGGTTCTATCTCAACAGGAATATTTCTGTTGGACAAAGTATTTCAGATTCTGTAAATTACCAATATATCAGATCATGGTCATCTTTATATATATCAGATTCTGTAAATTCAGGTTCTATCACTTTCTTCTTTTTCTGACAGGCGGAGGTGGAACTTGAACCCGAGTCTCTGCTGTTACTAAGCCACCAGCAGACAACCGTTGAGTTACATGCCCAACAATAGGTTCTATGACATGATTGTTGCATTTCAGCATTTTTTCAAAGACAGCTACTCAAGTAAATGGAGGAGAGTTTACACATTCTTCTTCTGCAAATTTCTTTTTCCATCTAATAAATATAATTTTAGGCTATTTCAAAGAATCATTTAACAATGGTCTTTCTATAATTCATCCAGAAAATGAAACCGTAAACAACCAATTTTAATTAGAAGGGCTTATTTGGATTGTCTGCCACCAGATAGACAATAGATTCCCTTCTCCAATAATTAAGTCCTAAGTTCATAAAAATAAAAATAATTTAAGTCCTATAATCTAACCATTGCCTGTCCTTAATTAAACAAATATGATGACCACAAGATCCCCCATGAACATTCATGTATCTGTCTTGAATTCAAAAGCATCATCATCTCTTTTTGCAGGATAATCTGTCTCAGACATTATCATGCAGTATCAGTAACAGGTCCCTTAAGTTGTTCCTACTTTTCTAAAAGCTCTTTTTATCTAAAAGGGTACAATAATTTAGGGGCATGCCCTTGCTCTTCTGATTAAAAAGTACTAAAGTTCAATAACCTAAAACTGTTTTGTCTTGGTTTGAGATAAATTATGCAGTAAGAAGAAGTAAAACTACCTGCCTTGGGATATTATTAGGCTCACATCAGTTTTGCAATGCAAGAGTCATGGTCTCCTCTTGTATGAACTGATTAGGTCTCTCTTTTTTGGGTCAAATTATCAATGTCGCGGAACAGATAGCCCAGGTGTTGTGAGTTTTTCCTGGTTTCGCTGCCTCAATCGAGCTTCTTTTGCTCGGATTGAGTCATTTTCTCATAAGATAATTCATGACCAAGTTCTTTAAATCATATTGCCCCTATAATGAAGCTCTCATGGTGTCCTTTACTATCACTGAAATACGGTCTCAAGCATTCATAACAATTAGTAATGTCGTAGTTATTCGATGAACGCAACATACCGTTATTTAAAACCTTGGTCATAACAGTAAAATACAAGAATGATGCAGTAATTGGGAGATTGCTTGCTCAATACCAGTTTCTGGTAGTATTTTAGCTCTTTCTATGACTTCCTCTCAATCATCACTCGCTTGCGCGGTTTTCGGCTGCAGAATTCAGTATTACAATGCCTATATGTTTCATTTTGAACAACAATTATGCTTTTTTCAATGTGGAGAACACCATATCTTAATAACCAATACTCATAATCTCTTAGTTCTTACATTCATCAACCTTTGAATCATCTATTTTCTTGAAAAACAATAATCTGGTAAAATTATTTACAACAATTTTGACACAATAATATGGAGAGTACAGAGACACATAACACAAATCAAAACACACCGAAGCTACTAGTCATCTCAACCTTTCTTGCAGGCTAAGTCACAGAAATAGACACGACTACACTCTTAACAAAAGCTGTGGTGGAGTTGAAGAAAGTCTCAAGAAATGGAATGTCGCCGATCTTTGGGTGGTTTCATTCGGGTTTTACCACTAGAGGGTGTGACACCAGCATCACTACGCACGAAGGGATAAAGCCGTCCTAGCTTTCTTGAGACAGAGTTGATGAATGATTTCCGCGGCAACGGAGGTTTATCAGAAGAAGGACTGCTTAAACCATATACAACTGTAGATTTTTCCATCTCCTTCATTCTCATCTTCATTTTCACAAGCTCCATTTTCAGGTCTTCATTCTCCCTTTTTAAGATGGAGAGCTCATCAGGAGCTTGATGGGTTTCAGTCGAGTAAGCGTTCATTTTGGAAGGAAAAGCTGGGGATTCTCCACCCGAAACACTGCCATTCATAACATCTCGGAGGCGTTGTTGCTCGTAGTAAAGAACTTGAACCACGGTCTGAACAGGAAGCCGGTCATTTTTAGCAGCATGAGCACAGGCCTCCCTTGACAGCTTCTGGCAATCCATCAAACTGCAGACTTTCTTCCTCTCCATGTCACTCAGAGATGGATGAGCCTATAGATGAGGAAAGTGGAACCAGAGCAGTTTTTTCTGTTTAAACAAAATTCTTGAAGATACAAGTGTTGTGTTCATAGTTTTCAATTACATTTGCTTTGTTAATTTATCTCATGAATGTAAGAACAAATTCTGAAGGTTCCAATCGCATCGACACCATAAAAATCAACAAAATAACAAAAAAAGAATGTGTTACACCTCCTAGTTTTGTAAGGAAGTCAAATGCTGATGTTGTCCTGTAAGCAACTAGATCATTTTTCTTGGCAAGAAAGAACAGTTCTTGAGCATAAATATTGAGGTTAACATCTAACTTATTTGAGTAATCCACAAGTTTTGAAAATTTTCTACTAGTGCAATTTAGGTTTTTTGTAAATAGAGAGGGTAACTGCACAGAAGAGAGTGTACCTTGAGGAATATGTCTATTGCTCTATACATTCCATCTTCTGTAATCCTTGCTTGTTCTGGAATGATTTCTGCAAGAGAAATGAACTTTGAGACAGATAGGTTACGATCGGATGATATTTCAGCTACATAGTTCTCCATCAACGTCCCAACTCGTTCCAAATCATTTAGTGGAGGAGAAACAAACTCATCATCTGCAGGGTAGGCCATCCGGTTCCCTTGCACTTCGCATTCAAGGTAATTCGTCAATATCCGCTGAACTGTATCCACATCGTACAAAGTGTCTCCTGTAAATGCATAGGAAGGAATCAAGAGATCATCCAGGACAGCCTGTCCTAATTGCAAGGCCATCCTCTTCTCCAGATCAAGACGGCAAGCAACTGTTGTCTCGAGATATATCGCAGCACGAAGCAGCATAGACAGGAAGCTCACTGATAGTGCATTCCTCTCCCTTGGCAGAAGACTTACAATTGTTTCCACAACAACCCTCTTCTCATGCTCCTGTCGTGGCTCAATTTTCTTCCTTCCCTTACCAAACACTTCCTGTTGCAAATAAACTTTACATCCTATAACCAAAGAGAACAACAATAGAGTCAAATCAAGTTTTCAGATAGGAATCTCACCAAACCTCGTAGAGATTTCTGCGCGTAGAGCATCAGTACAGGACCAAGAGCGAATTGCTTGAACCCTCTTGCCATCATTGCAACTAAAACCCTTTGGAAGATGTCAATTCTAAGAACTGTAAAGTCTTCAGCCCACCAGTCAAGAATGGCCTTTGGTTGAGAAACCATGTGAGAAATGGCAACCTCATTGCCTCCATCAGACCTAGCAGACATCGAAAACTGGCTTTCCCTGCAGGCTATAAGTGCTATTGCATCAATGCATCGGCTTACCACTTTTACTTTCTCTGCCATTGGAAGCAGAGTTTCTGACAAATGCAAAACAGATACCGCTCCGGCCAGGCTCTTAAGTGCCACTTCATTCAAATAGGCCTCAGTTCTTGACACCAAGTTTCCAACTGCATAGTCCTCAGTCATTTCTAAGTACTCTGCCACGCACCGAAGCGTGGCAATGTTTTCTGTACCGATTTCGAAGTTGATTCCATAGCAGAACTTTGCTGCAAGCTCAAATGCCTCTGCCCCACCAGGGATATCATGGATTTTAATCTCAGAAAGATCAGGATCAGTGGATTCTGATACAATTTTCCTTATATATCCTGACTTTGACACTAACGGAAACTGAAAGATGAAATTGGCAGACCAACCAAAAAAAGAAAAATCCCAATTCAAATAATCATTAACTTTTTAATCTTCTCATTATAAAAAGCACAAATTCAACACAACTGAGCAGTATACAGAATAACTAATGAAATTAGTAGACCAGTAGTAATTCTTGCAAAGCAAAGAGGGTTAAGTCTCGAGTTCGAGTCTCCTAACTTGCAATTCCTATCCATGCCAAAAAAGAAGAAGAAGCAGTATACAAAATAAGTTAGGATTGAGTCATTCATACCTTATGCAAAGAAAAGGAAACTCCTGCAGCATTAACAGTAACATCACTGGGGATTTCCTGAGAGAAAATCCTGTAAAGAAAAGGAAAGATTGAAATTTTCAGTTATGATAAAAGAAAAGCAAAAAAGAAGAAGAGATGGGTTGTGTTTTTCAGACCATGCACTGGTTCTCTTCATAGCAGAAGACAAAAGCTCTTTCTTTCTAGTGGACATGTTAGGAGTAGTAGTTGTAGTGGTGGTGGGTGCTGTTTGCTGATCCTGATCAGGTTCTTCCACCATAGCAGAGCTGCAAGGAACTTTATGATCACGATCATGATGTCTCCATCAAGAAATTGAATGATGAGGTCAAAAAAGCAATCTTTTCATGGCTATCTGCAGTACATTTTTGTTTCCATATGACCACCCTCCTGCATAAGAAGCTGAAGCTGATCTACAGGCTTGCTTGTGTTGTATATTAATATTAATATTTATGAGAGCAAAAAGCTATGGATAGCTCAAGTGTTTTCATTTTTATTTTATTTTTCCAAATTTTTGTATTTAGATTGTGAAATACCCATATCAGGCCTCTTGTTTGGAGATGAGTGGTCTAGGAGTGTGTATTGTGGAAATTATCTGGAAGAAGAGGGGTAAAGAGAGAGGAGGAAGATGTTGATTATTGGTTTGTGGTGTGGGCTTTATGGAGCTGTCTTGAAAGGATGAGATGATTACATGCTCATTGGTGGTAAAAGGCCCCGGAGATCATTCCCATCCATGACCGTAATAATGAAAAAGACAGGAACCATCAGAGAGAATATTCCGATGGGGCAAATAAACACACCCGAAGAGGTCCAAAAAATACTACTTATATTAAAACTCAATTAAAAAAAGAAAGTGCAAAATGACTATTGGTATGTAAAATTGTTGAATGAGTAGATAAGTGTCTGCTGATTGCAGAATTCTAAGTTGTAGCAAATAGTTCATTAGTACTTTTTTTTTTAAAAAAACGTCAATTTTTTCATTTTATTTATTCTAAAATTGATTAAATGCACTATTTATCAACCTATTTTACTCGTTTGGATACATTTTACCATCTATTCATATTTTCGACACATATATAAGGTAGTAGAAAGACTTAATGTGTCGAAAACATAAGTAGAGAGTAAAATGTGTTCGAACGATTAAAGTAGAGAGACTAACCGTGCAATTTAACCTTTCAAACACATTAAATCGAGATCAAACATATTTGTACCGAGCTTGTTCATAATGGAGGAAAGTATTCCTAACACTTAATTAATTCATATATAAGTATTGAATTAGTGATCACTTTATTAAAACATAAGAACACCAAATTATTCATATTAATCACGGACTAACATTGTCCAATATAACTAGAATTAATCAAAAGCGAGAAATGTGGAGTTTTTTTCTTCAATTTTCTTTATGAGTATGCAGTTGATTTAAGCTTACCTACCTGTATGATGACATGGTAGATGGAGAGTTATGAATCAGTATGCAGTGCACCTTTGAATCAACAGTACATGCAATAATACAGGACACAGATAGAAAGTGAAAGACATTTTGTTTTACTGTGGTTCGGTGATGTGGATAGGGTAAGACACATAATATTTCACCATAACGATTGAACAATTTTAAATACAATTTAGAAAAAAACCAATTGTATGGAAAATCTAAATATTTGATATCAAAGCCGTACTGTGCGGGCATCAACTCTAGGCTTATATATAAATTCTAACCGATATTTAACATAAATGAATCGATTTGCACTATTAGAAAGAGGAAGGATAATAGTAGTATGTAATTTAATTATTTTTCTTAGAATTTGGTCAAAAATAAATTCCATACAATAAATGATGTTTCCTTGAATTAAATGAGAATTGCACTCTTGTACACATCAAAAGGAAAAGGTGACCTCTCCAAAATCCAGAGTCCCTTCACATCATATGATATGATGTGCATATAAGGGTGCAATCTAGTTATGTACTTCATGGGACAGGAAAATCATCAATGGATTTCAAAACAAAGATTTATAATATTGGTGTGGTGTCATTACAATAATAAAAACAAAATATATTAATTTCACAATTAGAACAGAGCGAGGTACGGAATATAATAATTAAAATTAGTCCCATTCGGTCGGCAATTTCAAATAATGTAAGTAGCATAGTGACTATTAGCCTCACTTGGCTCCACAATTTCAAGATATGTGGCTGCTAGCTCCAGCGTGATTTTTACAAAATTACATAGCAATTTCCTTTCTTATTAATGCATCAACATTGTCAAAACTGGATAGGATGCAGCTATCTATGAACATTCTATAATAAATTTTAGCGAATAGAATTAGGTTTGGGTATTGAAGTATTGTCATTATTATGGCTAAACAACTACTACATTAATGTATCATATATTTCTTTACTTTTTATTCTACAATATAAAAAACAAGATAGTGTTATGAATAATTGACCTTATTCACTTTTAAATCAACTTACACAATAAAAAATTCTAAAATAAAGGAGTAAAGAAGAGAGAAAGAACACTTTATTTTTACGTGGAAAACTTTTTCAAATAAAAAACCATGGGCAATCCAGAAAAAAATTAACTATAATGATCAAAGCACAAAGTACAATTTGTAAGAAAATCAATACCATAAGACCTTTATTTATACACCTCATGGAAGTATTCTAAACTCTCTTAGAATCCTTCTAGGCTACAATCTCCTAATTCTACCCAGCCACAAATTCCTAATACATATATGACAAGTATAGAAGACTCCTGCATGACTTCAACCTTGTAGCACATGTAATACAAGTCCTAGTAGAATTAGGACACTTGTGGGCCGACATAACTTGGGCCTATATTTAATATTTTAAGCCAATATTTAACAATCTGGCTTGAAATTTCTTCCATCATCAGCTCTGAAATACATCATCATTGATTTGCCAATGCCCCTAAGGGCCTAGTGTGTCTGCAACATACTAACCAAGTCTAGGCAATGCCTAAACTTGTCTACCACCACTGTCTTTGTCAACATATCAGCTGCATTGTCTTGAGTACCAACTTTCACAAAATCAATCTCACTAGAATTAACCAATTCTCTAACCTTGTGATACCTCACAACAATATGCTTCGTTCTAGCATGGTATACTTGATTCTTGGCCAAGTGAATCACACTCTGACTATCACAATGTAACAGAATAGTTTCATGATTGCAACCAATCTCCGAAACCATTCCCTATAACCACACTGCTTCCTTAGCCGCCTCTGTTAGAGTCATATACTCTGCCTCTGTTGTAGACAAAGCTACCATAGATTGTATTGTAGATCTCTAACTAATAGGACCACCAGACAATAAGAAAACATACCCTATAGTAGACTTTCTACCATTTAAATCCCCAGCATAATCGGAATTCACAAACCCAATAAGAGACAACTTATCATCACAAGAACCAAACTGAATATCAAAATTAGAAGTACCTCTCAAATATCGTAGAACCCACTTGACAACTTGCCAATGTTCCTTTCCTGGATTAGCCATAAACTTGCTAATCACACTCACAACATGTGCCAAATCCGGTCTAGTACACACCATAACATACATCACACAACCAACGACATTAGCATAAGAAACCCTAGACATCTTGTCAATCTCATCATCTGACTAGGAACACTGAGAAGAAGACAACTTAAAGTGACTAGCTAACGGAGTAGCTACTGGTTTGGCTTTATCCATGCCAAACCTCTCAAGCACCTTTTCAATGTACTTTGTCTAAGAAACTCATAATTTCTTCTTCCTGTCTCTACAGATTTCCATGCCAAGGATCTTCTTTGCAGAACCAAGATCCTTCATATCAAATTCAGTACTCAACTGCATCTTTAGCTGATTTACATTATCTATACTATTTGCAGCAATCAACATATCATCGACATATAATAACAGATAAATGTAAGTCCCATCAGCTAATAATCTATAGTAGACACAAGAATCATACTCACAACGCACAAAGTCAATACACATAATGAAAGAGTCAAATCGTTTGTACCACTGCCTTGGTGATTGCTTCAATCCATACAACCTGCAAACGTGATCCTCTTTACCAAGCTGCCTGAAACCCTCAGGCTGCTTCATGTAAATTTTCTCCTCCAAATCGTCATGGAGAAATGTCATTTTAACATCTATTTTCTCAAGTTCCAAGTCGAACTTTGCTACCATGGCTAACAAAACCCGAATTGAAGTATGCCTCACTACAGGAGAGAACACCTCATTGTAATCAATCATTTCTTTCTATGAGTATCCCTTGGCTATAAGCCTTGCTTTGTACTTATAGTCATCCTTTTCAGTCATTCCCTCTTTCTTCCTATAGACCCACTTACACCCGATTGTATTCTTCCCCTTAGTTAGTTTAACCAACTCCCAAGTTTTATTCTTATGCAGAGATTCCATCTCTTCCACTATTGCTTCCATCCACCTTTCTTTTTTTTTCTGAACTAGCAACTGATTCCTTAAAAGAACTCGGATCTCCACAACTAGTAACCAATGCAAACGAAATCATGTCCTCAAAACCATACCTTTAAGGAGGTCTGATATTGCGTCTGGGTCTATCCATGATTGAACTCTGCTGCACCTGCTCAACTCCAGCTGGAGGATCAACCTGTTCCACATTCTCGTCACTATCTTCCTATTCCTGAATCTCTACTGGCTGAAACTCCACCAGAACCTTAGACTCCTTTTTAGCAGGAATCTCTGACTATGAAACATTGTTGTCTTTTACCATGGATGCTTCATCAAATACAACGTCTCTGCTAATGACAATCTTCTTTGCCTCTCGGAGTTCGCGAGGTCTGATGTCTGGTTTAGTTCCATACCATGTGTGGACTCCGTAGTTACCAGCCCATATTGTAGTAGTATATTCTATAAGCCCATTATAGTTTTCGTGGGCCTAACATTTAGTAGCCCATAATATTTGGATTTAAAACCACTACTTTCCATACTTTTAATAAGGTCTGGCCAGTTTGGAGGCCAAAGCCTTAATTGTTAAGAGTCCCCAATGAATCACATCTTTTTGTATCTCTCGACTGTGGTGATTGGTGAATGACCAAAAATGTAAAATATCTCCGATTCATTTCGCCTTATCCGTCATCTCCTTCACTTTCCCCAAAACCCCTGGCAAATGCCATGAAACCCAACGCCTAAAACCCTTCAACACCACCACCCATCAATTTCATCTCCTCATACTAGTAAATGTCAAGCTAAAGATTTCAAATTTACATCGAAATTTTACTCATGGAACTCTCTTCTTCCTTCTCTCATCTCTCAAAACTCTCTGACATTTCCTTCTCACATAGCTTCACTCCTTTCCATCTTCACATCCACCATAATAAACCCCACCACCACAACCTCCGTGTGTTCGCTGTCGCGGTAGACCCGCAACAAGATCTCCCAAGAAGCAGCCCGCAAAGACTCCTCAAAGAATTACAAGAGCGGAAGAAAATCACCTCCCCCAAGAAAAGATTGCCCCCTAAAAGGTTCATACTTAGACCCCCATTAGATGATAAGAAGCTCACTGAGAGATTCCTGAACAGCCCTCAATTGTCGCTCAAGCAATTCCCTTTATTGAGTTCTTGCTTGCCTTCTGCGCGGTTGAACAATGCTGACAAAACGTGGATTGATGAGTACTTGTTAGAGGCTAAGCAGGCTTTGGGGTATCCTTTGGAGCCGTCGGAGAATCTTGGAGATGATAATCCTGCGAAGCAGTTTGATACTCTGTTATATTTGGCGTTTCAGCATCCGAGTTGTGAGAGGACTAATGCGAGGCATGTGAGGTCTGGGCATTCGAGGTTGTGGTTCTTGGGACAGTATGTGTTGGAGTTGGCTTTGGCTGAGTTTTTCTTGCAGAGGTATCCAAGGGAGTCACCCGGGCCAATGAGGGAAAGAGTGTATGGATTGATTGGAAAAAGAAATCTTCCAAAGTGGATTAAGGCTGCCAGCTTGCAGAACTTGGTTTTTCCTTTTGATAATATGGATAAGTTAGTTAGGAAGGATAGGGAACCGCCCGTCAAGTGAGTTTGATTATGCTTCTCCTTTAATTTTTTGGTTTACTATACAATTCATCATGTTCCCTTTAGTTGTGCTTTATAATGTAGTTTCAAAACCGTAGACACAATGAGTTAGAGAGTTTACTTTTGTACTAGGTTACTATGAATGGATAAAAGTGGCACTGGATCGTTTGTTCTGTCTAGTCTTAACTTGCGTAGGGCATCTTAACAGAGGATGACTTGAAGAGACTGTCCCTCTTTCTTCTCATGCATGCGATATTTTCTTAGGTTATCTGAGCTTCATTTGACATAAGGGAACTTGAGAGCATCATCATGTTATGGCTTTCTTTTTTTCCCTGAGGATCTGTTTTGGGGATGATTTTTACAGATAGTTACTCCTTTCGCTTATGTGAAGTTGGGTGGCAGTTTGGAGAATGAAAAGAATATGCTGTTGTTTGAGGGCTACGGTGCTATGTGGCAATGATTCAAATTTCATTTGCTAGGTTAAGTTTAATCTGACTTTGCAACAGGGATAGGAACAAAAAGAAGCCGACTTACCAATTAAGATTCAAAATTTCCCAATTTGTCTATGCTCTCTCCTAATCTAATGGGGAAGCTTGTTTTAGTTGCACTTGTTACATGCTATCACATTTCATGCCAATGCTTGGGGAT
Organism: Viola odorata; assembly: GCA_963691705.1. NCBI lineage: Eukaryota > Viridiplantae > Streptophyta > Magnoliopsida > Malpighiales > Violaceae > Viola > Viola odorata. The sequence continues at coordinate 64,251,226 of OY829540.1, forward strand.
GAAATAGATAAGAACATATAAAATTGTTTCTGAAAGCTAAATGTATTGGTTTGGCAGTTTTTGTGGCAATTTGCAGCCTATTGCGTGAAAGAATATTAGGTTGGGAATTCTAAAAATTTGGGAAGATTAGTACTACCAATACATTTTAGTTGAGACTAGGATGTGCGAGGAACTATGGGGACAATGTGTTGCGTGTTTAACTAGAAATGTTTCCATGAGACCCTCATAATGTCTGTGTGATCGTGGGCAGCTAGATTTTAGAAAAGTTTCATTGTAACCAGTCCTTACTTGTTCGTACATGCACGAAAGCATAGATTTGATGTAGGTCTGAAAATTGTTGCTGTGACTTTGTTTGGTGTGCATCAATTAGTCCACTGCATGGAGCTATTTTCCCCTTTTTAAATTGTAGGCTTCTTCCTGCAGCTTCCATGCATTTGAACAATAGGTTTTTTCCTTCGGTGGTCAAAAGAGACATCAGCTTTTTATGCTCACACTTAATGGTTGGTGGTGAAATGTCAATATGCAATTGTCAGTTAGAACACCGGGTGCTAACTTTTTGTAACTGTGGTCAGGTCTGTATTCTGGGCATTGTTTGGGGCAATATATTTGTGTTTCGGTATGCCAGAAGTATATCGTGTTCTTTTTGAAGTATTTGGAATGGACCCAGACGCTGAGGAGTGCCAGCCAAAGTTAAGGAGACAGCTTGAAGATGTAGATTATGTTTCTGTTGAGTTCGAGGGCAACAAGCTAAGTTGGCAAGATGTTGCTACTTATAAGGTAAGCTCTGGTTTTGTTTGTCTGTCTTTTATGTCAAGAATAGTGCCAACTTCCTTGTTTCTGTAATTTTGTTGCTATGAAATTTTACTATTTAGAATGGGAAATAGAAACTGAAAATTACAATCCAACCATAATTGGATTCCAATGTCATCTTGTAGTACTATCATTTTTGTTGTATTTTTATCATCATTCTTGTTCATATGTTGCAAGAACAATGCAGGATCCATAAGCTTTGTGTGCAGAATTAGGGAGTACATGAGAGAATGAATATGAGAATGCTAGAGATTTAGGTACAACCGTACAAGTACTACTACTTTTCGAGTTAGGAAAAGCGCTGTAATGGAGGGTTTCTGTCTAACAGTGATAAACATTAAACATAATGTGTGTTGTGAACCTGTCTTTCTTTTCAATTGAGCTTGCAAACAAATGTGTGCATTTGCTATATGCTCCAAATAAGTTCCTGTGATCTCCTTTTACAGCCTCCTGAAGATGCCCTCTTTTCACACCCAAGGCTTTTTAGGGCTTGTGTTCCACCAGGCATGCATCGTTTCAGAGGAAATATATGGGATTTTGACAGCAGACCCCATGTTATGAAAACACTGGGTTACCCCTTACCAATGAAGGATAGAATTCCAGAAATAACTGAAGCCAGGAACATCGAACTTGGACTTGGTTTACAGGTAACTCTTTTTTGTACAGTGTAATATCTATCTGCATGCGTTTGTGTATAAAATGTATGCTTGTATGTGTTGTTATATATTCATGCCCATGCCTGTATCAAGAGGATGACATCTTGTATTTAAGCATGTAATCCAATATACCAGTACTTCTGATAGTTGTTCTGCTCAAATACAATTGCACGCTTCACTAATGTATTCATCATTTTGGAATAGAGCACCTTAGTTTTAGATAGCTTTAATTTTCATCACTAGGTACTTACCGGTGGCACACTCCTGTTTTTGCTATTATTTGAAATTTGAGAATTACCTCCAATGTGGTGTTTCTAATCAACTACCCTCTGGAATTGAACTATTTTGGCTGTATGACATAGTTCCTCTGATCTTTTTTGGATATATTGGAGATTAACCTCACCACTTGCTTTCTGGTTACAGCTTTGTTTCTTGCATCCATCAAAGCACAAATTTGAACACCCTCGGTTTTGCTACGAGCGATTAGAATACGTTGGCCAAAAGATCCAGGTATTGTGTTTTTCCCGATTGATGCAGCTATGCTTTTTCCATCATCGCCCATTAAAATCATGTACTCAATTGTGGTTTTCATCTTCCTTAGGATCTTGTAATGGCCGAGCGGTTAATAATGAAGCACCTAGATGCTCCTGGAAAGTGGCTACAGGAGAAGCATCGCCGCGTTCTTATGAACAAGTTCTGTGGAAGATACTTGAGAGACAAGTATCTCCATCGTTTCATTGACTACTCTGAGCAGGTTCAAGACGCGTACGAGAACAACCGAAGACTTAGAAACCCATCCACTACGGCTGTTCAACAAGCCATTCACGGTCTTTCGTATGCGGTATATGGGAAACCGGATGTGAGACGCCTAACGTTTGAGGTATTTGATTTTGAGCAAGTTCAGCCAAAACCTGTGTGAAGTGAAGCACTCGAAGGAAGTAAAGAGAACTTTCAGTTTAATCTTCCTTTGGATCTTGGTACAGGATGATATATATACTAGTGTCAACGTTTGACTGAACTGAGTCAATCCTCTTTTTCCCATAAGGACAAAGCTGATGTATAATATTAATTAGTAATTAATATAACTATTTTTCATTAGTGTTGATAATTAATAGTATTACTCTTGGAAAGTGATTGGTATGGATTGTGTAGATTGACTCAACAAGCTTTAGGAATTAGGATATGCTTGACATTTATTTATTTTTTTCATAAAAAGAAAATTATTACTCTATTAAAAAAATAATAGAATAAAATAAAATAAAAATAATACGAGTATACAGAGAGCTACCAAGCGACCATCCAAAACGCGACGATGAAGAATACAAAACGCAAGTTGCAGCTTTTTATCCAAATTATCGCATTTTATTTTTCAATTTTAATTATTTTCGCGTTTATGGGCTTAATGCAGAGTGACACATGAAAAAAAGAGGTGCTCGTGCTGCTGCTACTGCGCCACAGACTATACTTCCTCCAGTTTTCCCTCACTTCCTCTTACTGTGCGCACTCCTCGCTTTGCGTGCGCCCGTCGCGCACCAACCTAACCTGCGCACCCCTAATCTATAGTCACTTGCTCCGCCTCCAAGGAAACCGAGAGTACCGATAACACCATCCCCGTTCGAGTCGTCCACGAGATCTCGCCCGGTTCGAACTCTAATCGCTCGCGATCCATGTCGAAAGCGCGAGTTTATGCTGATGTCAATGTTCTACGTCCTAAGGAGTACTGGGATTACGAGGCGCTCACTGTTCAATGGGGGTAATTATGTAACCCTAATTTGTTATTTTTGTAGCTCATTTATTTATTGCGGAAGCTGACGTTGTTTATTCCCGATGGTTTATTCGGCGGTCGTTATTTATAATGGATCTATTTGGTTCTATTTAAATACTACTAGTTTGTGTTTGGTAGATGAAAATATAAGTTTGAGCACACAGTCATTTATCAAATTGCAAGTTGAGTGTTATGGAAGTAGTATTGTGTGTGTTTCATTTTAAGTTTATGAAATATTGATTTGTGGAGAAGTTAAAATAACTTGTTATATTCAGGAGTAAAAAGTTCTTTAACCTTTTTGATTGAAATACTTATCTGCTTTCTTTTATAACTTGTTATATTCTTTTCAGTGATCAAGATGATTACGAAGTTGTTCGGAAAGTGGGAAGGGGTAAGTATAGTGAGGTTTTTGAAGGCATAAATGTGAATAGCAATGAACGGTGCATAATCAAGATCCTGAAGCCAGTTAAGAAAAAGAAGGTAGAGTTTATGAGTGGGTTTCCTTTGTTCAGGGTTATCTTTCTGATTCTTATTAATTTAGTGGGAAACTTAAGCCTAGTTATGATTCGTCTATGATCTCCCTGCAGATCAAGAGGGAAATAAAAATCCTTCAGAACCTCTGTGGTGGTCCAAATGTTGTCAAGCTTCTTGACATTGTCAGAGATCAGCACTCAAAAACTCCCAGCTTGATATTCGAGTTTGTGAACAGTACAGACTTCAAAGTTTTGTACCCCACATTGACTGATTATGACATACGCTACTACATTTATGAACTTCTCAAGGTAATTTATGCCTGGGGGCTCCTATCAATACTTTTTTCATGTTGATGGATCCATAATTCCTTTTATTTCTTGTCATTCGTTTTAATATTCGTAGGTATTAGTCTATCAATGCAAATATTTTGGTTGCAATTCAACTTGTCCCTGACAAGAAAATATGGAGGCATGTTGATTAGTAAAATTAATCTCTTAGAGGTCCTGGTTCCTGAACCAAATATAGTTAATTTCTTTTTGCAGGCACTAGATTACTGCCATTCGCAAGGAATAATGCATCGGGATGTCAAGCCTCACAATGTCATGATAGATCATGAGTTGCGAAAACTCCGCTTGATTGACTGGGGTTTGGCTGAATTTTACCATCCTGGCAAGGAGTATAATGTTCGGGTGGCATCAAGGTATTGGTTTGAAGACATCTGTACGATTATTTATAATTGTGGCTGGTTTATTCTCTGCTTTAGTTGTGTAAATGTTGGATTAACCAATTAGGGAACATCTCTTACTGTTCTGTCTTCTTTTTCTTATTTTTGTGTGATGATATGTTATGTAGTGGAATTGTCGTAATGTGGTCTCTCTTTTCTTTTTCCAGATACTTTAAGGGGCCCGAGCTTTTAGTTGATTTGCAGGACTACGATTATTCCTTGGACATGTGGAGCCTTGGTTGCATGTTTGCTGGAATGGTGAGAATAACTCATGTGCCTCTGCTTAGTAGTTCTGTATAAGATTCAAGTTTGATTTGGCCATTTGCATCTTTGTTGCAGATATTCAGAAAGGAGCCATTTTTTTACGGCCATGATAACCATGACCAACTTGTCAAAATTGCCAAGGTAGTAATGATTTTCTTGCTTGGTTACTTGTTCTAAAATGTTCAGGCTTGCTGTTATACATGAAAATGATGATCTTTGACTAGTCATTGTTATTCTCTATGAAGGCATTAATCGCACAGACATCTTTGACCATGGTCTGATTTTGATGTGATTTCAGGTACTTGGAACCGACGAGTTAAATGCATATTTGAATAAATATCATCTAGAGCTTGATCCTCAACTTGACGCCCTTGTTGGAAGGTTTGTTATGAGTCTGGTTAATTTTTCTGTAGTTTGAAAATCTGTGATCGCATTCTTCTGTGGATTTTCTTGTCTTGAAAATCTTTTCAAGAAAAGACGCGCTGAAGTTCAAAATTACAGTCACTACTAGCATGGAACTGTGGTCGGCATGAATTAACTTCTTTCTTTGTACTACTTCAGGCACAGTAGGAAGCCATGGTCCAAATTCATTAATTCAGATAATCAGCATCTTGTTTCTCCTGAGGTTCTTATTCTCATTCAATAACATTTGAATCTCTTTTTAGCTTATTTTACCAAGTCTTATGAGCAGAGTTGGTTTTTAATGTTTCTGATGCATGTTTTGACTTGCAGGCCATTGACTTTCTTGACAAGCTCCTTCGGTATGATCACCAGGACAGGCTAACCGCAAGAGAAGCAATGGTAATATTATTATTCTTAGCAATATGTGCCAGCATATGTGGGTGTTTGTGGGGGTCAATACTCAACTGCATAGCCTTCTCCCATCCATATACACTCCTTCCTGAATGGTGCACCCGTCCACAACTAACCGAGTGGAAAACTACTTTATAGAGGCTTCTCATAGAAGTCCTTGCCCATCTAACTAAGTGTCTTACCTTTTATGAAAGCTTGTTGCTTTACCTTCGCCCCACTTTCAAAATACGACTTCACCCCCAACTGAGGTTTAATTTCTCACAAACTAATCTGGCATTTAATGACCGTTTATTGTTATGCCAGTCATTACACATCGACCGTCTTTCCCCCCTGTATTGGGAGAGCGCGTAGGACTTTCCGTGACTTCTGCCATGGTGTAGAGGGTTGATTAGTAGTAGTCTAAGAGATGTTTTCATGTTCTTGGCTTCATTTTGGTTTCTAATTACAATGCAGCTTATTTTTCAAAGCATTTACACAGCATTCTCATTGATGCTTTTGGTTTGCAGGCTCATCCATATTTCTCTCAAGTTAGGGCTGCGGAGAGCAGCAGAATGCGGATACAGTAGCTATTTGCTGGTCTGCACTTTGGAGTCTTAACGGATTGGTATGAGATAATGTACCGATGCTTATGATTATCAACCCTGCAAACACTAGTGGCTGCTCTTTGTTGCTTGTGGGCAGTTAACTTATGTGTATGGATAATTTACTTCTTCAATGCGCTTACATTGTTTGAGTATATAATGGAATCATGTTGCCATATAGTGTTCCTTTTTTTCTCTTATGGGTAAGATTTTTTCCGCAATGTGAGTTTGGAATTCCTCAGAATGTTAACTTTAGATAGCCATCCATTTCTTTCCCGTTTCCTTTTTTTTATTGCCCCGAGTATCCTGGTAGAAGACTATAAAGAATTATTAGGGGAGGTTCAAATTAAATACGATGGAGTGACGTGTTAACCCCATCTTACAATCTTATCTTTACAATTATGGGTAGCGACTGGCGACTGGCGACTGGCGACTGGCGACCGGGACAGCATTTCCTTGTATTTTCTATGAAGGAAATAACCATTCGACCAAGCAATTAAGGTTAGATTCATTACAGGTGTATCATACATGTACTAAGGCAATTTATTCCAAATTGTCTGGGAACACTCTCATTAGCCTTCTAATTATTATTGTTGTAATTATTATTTTCCTAGCAGGTAAGTCACCTTCCAAAACCAAAACCAAAAAAAATATAAGTATTATATGCGTGTTTGTCTCGTTTTTAATTGCTTTGTTTTAAAATAATTATTATTTTCTTAGTAGGTAAAAATAATACTAGTGTTTGGTTTGATTAGAGTCTCTGTTTTAACTGCTTAACTTTATAAAAAAATAGTTTTTTTTAGTTATAATTTAACTCTACTTGAAAAGTATGGGAAAATATGTTTTTAAAAATAGAAAAATAAAAATATATTTATTAAAAATATTAACATAAAATGTTAGCAACTTCCTTAAAAAATATAGTTGTATATATAATTATTTTTTAAAAAGGATAAATATTACTCCCTCCGTCCTCCATTAAATGACGTTCTGGAAACAGTAACATTCAGTAAAGCAAATACCAAAAACTCAAGTAAAGTTTTCAATTTATATAATATTTAGATTAAAAAAATTCAACTAGTGAATGAAATAATTAAAACAATTCATACCACAACACAATAGTTTATAACTAAACAATTTACTTACTTTATTTCAGATCACTTACAGCACAACATATCGGGGCCAAACATGTGCTATATATATATATAGTACACATCATTAAGCTAACCTTTTCTGGTTTAAGTTGGAAATTAAGACCTTAATCTCTATAGTCTATTTTAGTATTTTGCAGTATACACTATACAGTATATATAAATATCTTCCTTAAGTAGGAAAGGCAAAAAAAACGTTTTTTATTGCAATTGTTTTTTTTAATATATTAAAAAAAAAATCATGCTTAGCAGCAAGAGTATCCTTTTGAAACACCATCTCTACAAGAAGGGACCGATGGGCTTGCGGTGAATACAAAATTCATCCCAGTAAAACTAAAATAAAAAAGAATATTCCTCTTCATCTTCTTCTCCACTGACCCTGCAATCCAATTGTCGATATAATTACTCCTCTTCCTCTCCTCAATCTCTGTAAAGAAAAAAAGGGTAAACCAACATGGATTACCACTACCTCTACTCTTTTCTAGTAGTTTTGAGTCATTCTATCATTGCTCTCCTCCTTTTGCTTTCTCTCTTCCGACCCATCTCCAGTGATCAACAACAGGGAGATAAAACTAGACCTAAACGTGGATGCAAATCAAATGCAGAGACGAAAAGGAAAGCTGGGTTCGTTTCGAAAATCCAAGTTGATGACTCCAGCAACCCGAAACAGAAAAGGCTGATTGCTATGCAAGACATCTCCGCTGATCAAGAACAAGGAGATAAAACCAGAGCGAAACGTGGATGCAAATCCAATGCAGAGACGAAAAGGAAAACTGGGTTCGTTTCAAAAACCCAACCGAAAGAGAAAAAGCTTATTGCTTTACAAGAAATCTCTGCTGAAAGTTGTGGATCGAGGGAGATGGTTGTTGGAGAAGGAAAAAGCTGTGAGCTTTCTGAGTCCGCAGAAAAAATTGTATCGGCTGAAAGTTGTAATCCGCCGAAGTGTGAGATTGTTGATTCTACAGAGAAAAATACTAGTGATGAGCATGGTAATAATGTGGTTTCTTCTGTTGTATGTCAATGCCAAAAAAGCTTGATTGACCAAAGACTTATTTGTGTAAATTATGGAGAAATCGAGATCGATTTGGCGAAAGAAGAAGTGGGACTGGACAAAATTGAGTCTTTATGCAATGAGGTTACTGAGGAGGTTGATTGTATAAAGGAGGAGTTTCTTGATGAAGATGATGACTGGGAAGGAATTGAAAGAACTGAATTGGAGACTCGGTTTGGCTCTGCTGTTGCATATGTTGGCTCAAAAAATAATGCTAATAAGAAATCAAAGCTAAGAAGTGATTTGAAGTTGGAGTTGTATGGTCTCCACAAGGTTGCCATTGAAGGACCTTGCCATACTCCCCAGCCAATGGCATTCAAGCTCTCTGCTCGCACGAAGTGGTACACATATCTGAAACCCCTCCTCTGTTTCCTCTGTTACTTTTGTTCTGTTACTTGCTGATATATTATCATGCACTATGGTTTTGTTCACTTCCAATTTCTCATTGGTCAGGGTTGTTCTTGTTTCTGGTAAATAGTTCTGTTTGATCACATTTCCTAGTTAGTTGACAATAATGCAGTGACATTAGTTGAAATTGAGGTGATTGCAAATTCTATGATGTGTTGAATTGGCATGCGTTGGAAGTAACGACAGCGGCACATGAAAGGAAGTGTGTCAGATCTCCATCAAGGTTTGGAGAGAGTATTTAGCTATAAAAAATTGACAAGATAAGGATTGAAGTTGGGGGAATAGACACATGAACAACAAGAGGGAGTTAAAGAATGAAGTACATTTTCCTTTTTGAACTTGGAGGAAACGAGTGAAAGGGACAGTTTTCTAACTCCTTGACTCCTTTTTCTGAATCAGAAACTGGTTTACATTTTGGTAAAAGGACATATTTCTGGCAATCTAAGATAACTTAAGGTTGATCAGTAGAAGAAGTAAATGGTTTCTAGTTTCCACCTCAAACGCGTTTTGTGATGAGGAATCCACTTTGTATAATAAACCCAGTTAATAACTTTCTAAAATTCAATGCGATTCTATCTAGGTGATTAGGTGGAGATTCAAATCCAAGCGAAGAGCATATTCGCGTAAACAAGGAGGCTTTTCTTAGCCATGGTCAAGCCAATTAATATAGCTGTGGTTTGGATTATAAGGAGTGTCAAAATGATTTAAAGCTATCAAATGAGTTTCCAACTCTAATAGCTTCCCCCGACATTTCCTAACAGGAAATGAAATTCTGTCATCGGGAATTAGTCAATAATGGACAGTTTTTGAGGTTTTTATGGATGAATTGAATAATGAAATGAAACTCATGCGGTTGTCATAGGAATGCTTGGCAGAAGCTGGGGCATATGAGCCCAGAGGAGGCGATGGAGCAGTACATGAATCTTGTTACAACAATGTTTCCAGAATGGCTGAAAGATGATTCTCGGGTAATGCTTTCCTTTGCTCTTGAATGATGTGTTTGTCACTACACTGCTTTCCACAATGAAGAAAACTCACATTCGTCTTTCGCTTGCTTTTTTCTTGTTACAGGAAGTTGATGATCAGGATATTGCATATGGTGAAGAATCTATGGAGAAGCTAGAATCCTATTCAATGACAAATTCAGGAAGCCAGCAGCTAGGTGGTCTAGATGAGAGGTAATAACTAATAGTAGTAGTGAATGCCTATTGTCCCTCTTTTGATTCTTGAAATGTCTTATCAACTTGTCAGCTCATGCAGGAATCCTGAAGAAGTAATTCATCGCATTCAAGGTTTTGGTTCAGCTCCAAATTCCTCGAGACAGGTGCGGAATCTTGTACTCATATCACATTCGATGTTCTCGTGCGAAAAATCTTTAGCAAACATGATCAAGAATTTAACTAATCAAAGATGAAATGAATGCTTGTTAATTCCTGATGGAGAAACCATTTTACGAAACTGCTAAACAGTAAAATGTTCAGAGAATGTTTTTTGTTTTACATTCAGGAACGTTGGAGCTTCACATTGAGCGAATGAAGGAAGGATTGGATTTGAAGATTCAAAGATTCCAGGGCAGTAGTATGGTTTGTTCTGCAGATGGTAACAGTTCTTCTGTGCCACTAAAAGATTAAGAAGAACCACAAGGATTCAGTTTGATTCTTTTTTTCTTTTTAAATTTTTTTTGATGTGAATAAATATTATTTTATTCTTTCAGTATAAATTAATTTCAGGTTTACAGTGATTACTCTTCTTTTTTTTTCATTTAATAATAGAACAAAAAAATTCTTAATAATAATGTGATTAACTGATTATCGGAGAGCCACTGTTTTCGGTTCTATTGTGTTCGAACAAAATTATTTTTCAGATTATACTCAACCAGAATTATTCATTATTCTTGAAAATAAAAAGTACACCTAAAGATCGGAAATTTTTTAGACACAAAAACTAATCATCTACTCTAGGTGATATTATCATAATGTGTAATATTTGAAACTTCAAAAGTAACTTTGAGAAAAAAGAAAAAAGATCTATTCCCTCATTAGAGAGCGCTTTGAAGCTTTGAGGGAGAGCGGTTTGAGGCTTTGAGCTGAATGCAGAGAAGAGAGTAAGCATTTTGAAAACTGAAATGCTCACGACACTCACATAAGCGATCTAATCCCTCGCATCCTCATCGTCTCCGTCTCCGATCGAGATCCAAAATGGGAGTGGTGATCGAGACTTCCGTTTGGGAACCAAGCCCCTCCCTTCCCGTTTTCCTCTTTGTCTCCTCCTTCCTCTCCATCACTCTCTTCTCTCACCTCACCAAAACCCCGGCCGCCGCCGCTACCAAGTCCTCCTCCTCTTCTCCGTTCGACCACCCTCCGTCTCGCAGCTTCCACCTTCGCTTCCTCCTCCTCTACTCTCTCGCCTCAGGTTTATCATCTCACTGTTTTAGTCATTTCTTCTGATTACTTTTATTAGTTTTCCAATTACATTACGTATCGCTTTGTTTGTGTTTTACAGTTACAGAAGGAATCTGGTCGGTGTATGGAGAATTTGAATTCGCTTCCTCTCCATTCAGTAAAGATCTAATGCTGACGTCACTCTGTGTCTGTTATGGATCCGCGCTTCTCTTTGGGACTGTGCTGGGAATGCTTTCTGATGTAATGTAAGCCATTTCGTCGCCATACTTCTGGTGAAACTACTGAATGTGTGTTAGTTGAAGTTACATATAGCAACTCTATTATTTTCCTGCTTTGCAGAGGGCATAAGAGAGCTTGTTTGGTGTTTTGGGTCTTACATCTTTTTGTTGCAATATGGAAGAGGATTGCATTTGGCCACAGCGTGTGGCTAGCAAGCATGTGCTTGTCTCTTGCTACTTCGATATTCTCCATCAGTTATGAGGCGTGGGTGGTCGTTGAGAATGAAAAGGTTTGCTGTATTTATAAATTGTTCAATAGTTCATTGCTGTGTTCATTTTTTTCTTCTTTTTTTCTGGATGAGTAATGATAGAAGAACTTTTGTGTTCTTCATTTTGTAGCAAGCGCACAGACCAGATGCCTTGAGTGATATGTTTTGGTTGATGAGTTTTTTTGAGGCAGCAGCATCTATTGGAAGCCAAATGCTTGTGAACTGGCTGATGGTTGGTAGTGTTGAAAAAAGGATTTCATGGGTTCCATCTTCTTCCAGTGCAGCTATAGTATTTGCGATAATAGGCATTATCCTTGTCAGTAAAGGGTGGAAAGAAACTACTCAAACTACTGCAACTAGGGATTATAAGGTGTCTTACATGAGTCTCTTAAGTGGTAAGAATTCTATTCTTGTCGCGGATCTTTTATTGTAAAAGTGCTCATTTCTGCTTTGCTTTCTCTGAAGGGACTGAAAACTTCTAGGCTCAGCATTAATTTTTTTTTTTATTGAACTAGGCTCATCATTTTTATGTGGTTTTGAGCTGTAATTCTGGGAGCTTAACTGTGGACTCTGACTGTGGACATCTTCAATGAACAGATAAACGTATAGGACTATTGGGCTTTGCCCACACTTGCCTTCAGTTCTCCATCGCAGTATTCTGGATACTATGGGCTCCAACATTGGTGGTATGTTCATGTTTTTATGATCATTTAGCTTCAGTTTTGGTTGAAATTTGATAAGGGATATGCACAGTTATATGGTAAAGTCTGAAATGCTAGTTTGCCATAACCTTGTGAACACTAAAAATGTGTGGATCCAGTTTGAGTCACCAGGTAACATTGTGTACTTATTGAACATGTTACCCATTTGAACCAACATTTCAAGGAAAAAGAGTTTCCAGAGAAATTTAATCCTTACTGTAAATCAGATATCATGTGCTGGTCGAAGTAGAGGAATGAAGTTTATATTTATTGTAAGCGTGAAGTAGCAATAAATACTTTGTATTTGTTGTTGTTTATTGGCTTTAAATGTTGAAGTTAGCTGCGAACCTTTAAATAGAAGGGGTTGATCTTTCCATAACAATCATATCTTAATTCATCTTGCATATATTTAGAAAATTTGTGAATGATACTATGGCATAAGTACATATGATGTCTAGGTTAGAAGAAAAAATCTATAAGCCAGTATTGTTGTAAACTGAATTATGAGCAGCAAAAAACCATAAGTATTTTACTTCATGTGACTTTAGGCTGACGGACGAGAAGTACATCTAGGGTTGATATATCCGTGCTTGCTGGGTGCAAGAATGCTGGGAAGCACATTATTCCCTTGGGTGTTGAGTGGTTCACCTTCTTTTCGGATTGAGGATTCCCTAGTGTATATATTCGTCGTACTGGGACTTGCCTTGTCAATAGTGGCTTATGATTATCAGGTAATCATGCTTTGTATCTGTGGAATGAAGAAAAGATAACTTTTCTGGTTGTTGTATTAGCTGAAACGGTATGTATACTTACATGGATTATCTATTAAATGCAGGAGATTGGACTCTTAGTGTTTCTGTTCTGCTTATTTCATGCTGGTGTTGGCCTGATTCTACCTTCACTTGCAAGACTGAGGACCATGTAGGTTAAACTCATGCTCCCCACTTTTATGTTTAGGGGTCTATTTCATGCTTTATTTTGTAGTTGAATTACAATTACCTTATTTTTGAGAGATTTCCCTTGACACTCTGAGCTGACAAGATTAAGTTTTATATTTAATGATGAATAACTCCCCAATTGTTTGTAAATACTTCGTTTCAAGTGATTGATTCGACTTTCTTACAAATATGTAAAAAAATTGTGTGTTTGTTGATTCACCTTTGGTGCAAAGTGCTATTATCTTTTCAGTTTTTACAAAACAATGTTATCATTTTTAAACAAGGGTGTAAAATAAAATAAAATATTTAAGCTTAGGCTGTTAAGTATAATTTTCTATAAGGAGACGATGCATAATGTAATTTGGATTGCAGTAGATGATGCTTTTTGTAATTTATTCCTTATATTTATTGGTAATGACTTTTTATCTTTTTATTTTGTTCCTAGGCATGTTCCAAATGAGTTGCGTGGAGGGATGATAGCGCTTTCTCTAGCACCAGCGAATGCAGCTATTCTGTTTTTGCTTTTACAAGTGCGTTTCTCTAACCTACCTAGCAGTTACTGTTTCTTTAATTAAAGTTATCCTTGGATTAAACAAAGATGGGCCTCATCGATACTTATCTTAAATGAGGAAATGCTCAACTCATGCTTTTTCCTTACATGATATTTACTCTAGCAAAGGCAAATGTACGTGGTTTACACATGACATTGCTGATATGGTGGAGAAATGATTTTTTTCAAACTAAAAAGAAAAACAGGTTTGAGTGCTGATTATGGTCTTCGATTTTTGGGGCCAAAATGTCTTTAAATGCTTTCATATTCTTGATGGTGCTTAGAAGGATTGTACAAAGGGTCTCAAGTATTCAACATGCCTTGCAAGACCTAGGAGATCTTGGGTGCTTATCCAAAAGAAGTGTTTTCCTGCTAAAAAGTAGTCCTGAATTTCTTAAATAATCAAGAACAAACTGATGGAATGCCTATGGACTGGGTTTTTTTAGATATAATTTAATGATCATTTCTAATGTATTCTAATAACATGATCTGTTTGAATGTTGCTAACTGTTCTCTAACCTTCATGCTACAATGCTTAGTTTCACCTGTGACTCATGGGCTTGTCTGATTATGTGCTATGATTTGGACACTAAATGGCAGAGTTACAGCAGCAGCAGCACCTTATGAATAGCGTTTTTTGTTTTATTTTTATTTTGTTATACGATGACGTTGGCTCACTGGCTACCTTTTCTTGCATATAGAGAGGCTACTACCAGAGCATTGAGAATTCAACAATGATGGCACTTGCTGCACTTGGGCTTTTCATAGCAGGAGGTTGCATGCATTTGCTGAAGCGACAGGGGAAGCAGCCGTATCAGAACTGGCACAAACTGTGACTTTTAAAAATTCCAGTATATTCCAATCCCAGTACATTAAGAGGATAAATTATTGGTGTCATTGATTGATGAAGCGAGAGATGAAAATGGGATTGCGTGCCCTCATGCAGTGAGGAAAAAGGTACATAACTTCTTCCCAAAAAAGCGTTAAAAACAAAGGAAAGCACATATGACTGCTAAAATTAGCCTTATATACCGTTCCAGTGGATTTTATGATTAAAAATAAAAATGTTCTCAGGAACATCAGCATGAAGATAACTCAGAGAAAAGGCCGAAAAGGACTACAAACTTGAAACTATGGATTGTTACAGCTGCAAGACCGACTGACTTAAACTGACCATGGGCTGTTAGACAAAGCAAAGCAACAAGCTGGAGAAAGGTAGCAGACTGATGTTGGTAAAGATTTTAGGTATTTGTATGTTGTGTTCATTTATTTAGTAGGAGTAGGGTGTGAAGTTTAGGTTTCATTAAGGTATATATTTGAGAACGATATGTTTTGTATTCTACTTAATTTTAGTTTGATTGTATTTGGTTGCCGGCAACTAGGTCGAGTCAAGGATGAGTTGTTTAGGATGTTTTGGAGATGTAACCTCAGAATTGGATCTCTTTTTTATGCCAAAGGTGCATATGTTGATGTTTAACTAGTAAAGATAAAAACTTCATTGGAGAGCGATATTGGCTTCACGGATGAGCTAGTGTTTTTTTTCCCGCAATGAGCTAATGCTCTCAATGACGAAAGAAATAAAATTAGAATAAAGCTATATACATCAGTTATAATTTTAAGAATAAATCAATTATAATTTATATGATTTTAATCCCCCCAAAACATAGATCTATAAGAATTGCCTCCACTGTTGCGTCATCGACGAAGTAAATATGTTAGGATTTTTTATAGAAAAACTAACGGAGGAACTTCTTTATAACTAAAAAATAGTTTAGAGACTCAAAATTTAATAAAATTATTAGGAGCTTATTGTTCAGGGTAGAAATACTAATAAAAAGATGAGTTGTAGATTAAGTTATACTCAAAACATGAGTTATCTATGAAAAAAATCATTCAAATTTTGGAGAAAAGTTATATATATATATATAAAATGGTTACTTATAAAAATATTATTATATAGCATTTGATGAATTTTGTTGTGTTTCTAAATTATTTCATGGGATATTTGAGTAAATTAATGCAAAAATATTATGGTAAATAATTTGAAAGATACATTATCTTTCATCCATCTAAATGCTCAAGTCACCTATTTCCTTTCATGAATTTCTTTTTAATTATTTATTTAATTTACTCAAATATATATTACGCTATTATTGCTATTTAGCCCGCGAAGCGCGCAGCATATTCATTAGCATAAATAATTTTTATGGTGATTAACCGATTTATCATTTATTTTGCTTTAAGAAATAAGCAAGAGTTTCTACATGCCTACCAGCCTTTGTTTGCGCCTGTGCACTATATTTATATGATTTTCATAATCGACTAATTAGCTGATGTCACGGGACATTTGTATAAAAACAGCATTTTGGAGGTAAAGATATCACAACAACAACGAATTCTCATTTAGTGCTTGATCTCTAATCCACTTTGTTGCCACCCATTTCTCCCCTTTGATTACAGGACAGCTTCCATGAATTGATGCCTGTCAAATCCCATGAACAACATTTAGTACAAACAACATCGAATTTCTTCCACTTTTTTTTTTTAAAGTTGAGAAAAAAAAGGATGGTAATGAGAAGAAAAGACATACTGGATCAATTGTGGTATTTGGGAACAATGAGTAGAATAAAAGTGCATCCCCCTGTCGTGGTTTTACCTTCAAACCAAGACACTTTCGGAAATCATAAATTTCATCATAGTCCAGACCATTCTGCAGGTGAATTTAGACTTGCGATGCTTAGACAACGTTGTAAAACTAAAATGGTATGGAGAAACAAAATAAGGTCTTAATCACCTCGAATGGAAACATAGTCTCTCCACCTTCTTCAACATCAGATAGATACAACAGGAAAGAAGCAACCTGCACAAAGACCACCAATATCGATTGTTTATCATGAATTAATGTTGGTTTTAATTGGTCTGAAATAGTTCAGATGGTATGTTTTGCATATGTTAACAAAAGTACCCTTTGACTCTGCTGCGGACCATACTCTGCAGGATTGAACGCATCATAGTGAGCATCATACTTCTGTCCAATCTCATAGCGCAACACATTGAAATCCTGAAACAAATTCATCCAAAATACCAACATTTACACTAGCACTCAAGCAAAAGTAATTAACTAGATAGATATTCCATTAACTTTGTCATTTTTTAAAAAATCGATATATTAAATCCTCCGTATTGATGTTTTTTTAATTTGGATGAATGATATACTGATATACCTCTCCATTGGCCCTGGGAAGCATGGTGGCTCTTGCAATTTTCCCTTCTATCGCATCTAAAACCCCAGTTTCATCACCAGCAGATGACATAAACACCCCATAGCTGTATTAATTCCAGAAAAAAAGAAGGAATTCAAAACAAACTTTAATCAGGAAGAAAGAAAATATATATATATATATATATGAAATTGTAAATACGATGAAGAGTGGAGGAGGACCTTGTTCTGATATCGTTTGTGCTATTTGGAGTCTCTCCTTTCCTTAAAGCCAAAGTGGAGGGTTTTAGGCTTGGCTTCGCAATGTTGATTATGGTTTTGCATTGCTCTGCTGTTGCAAAATTAGGGAAATATAGTGCACGAGGATTCCAGCTCAAAACCTGTACTACATGTTATTACAAAATCAGATTAATACTAACCAAGAGTTTAATAACATCTTAGCAAAATTATTATTATTATTATTATTATTAACGTAAATCAATATTATCAATCTCATATTATACCGGTCGATATAACAGGTCCATCCCTTCTCATAAAAAAAAAAGGACAAAATCAATAAACATGATAATTTGAACTCTCTCTAATTTATAACAAAATGACAAAAAGAAATAAATAACGATCTAATAAATTAATTTAACCTCCCAAAAAATTAACATTCTTAATTAGCTAATGATTTGCCAGAAGGTATAAAATACTAATAATAAGGGAAGAAATAAAAGAGATGTGGGACCTGAAAGGGGATGGAAGTGAAGAAATCGTCTCCGCTTTTTCCGTGAGCCAATAGCTGCCTTGAATTTGATACTTCCATGTCACCGTAATTTTTTACAACTAACCCCTGCGGCATTAATAAAAATTAGTAGAATGGAAACGACATCGTATAGATTTTTATTTTTATTCTCCAGCGGAAGACAAAAGGAGAAAGCAGTGATCAGAATTAAACTGACCTGGTGATGATGAGAAAAGAAATTGGAGGAGGCGAAGAAGCCGGCGACGAAGAAGAATGAGCAGGATATCAAAACGACAGGCAAATCCAGCTTCGTCGTCTTCAAGCTCCACCGAACACCTCCTGCTCTTCCTGATTTTGAAGCTTTCATGCCTTCTTTCTTCTGCTGCTGCGTTTTGATTTCCTTTCCGGTGCGTTTTGGCGGTCAATCTTACCAGAGAAAGAGAAAGAAATGTATTTAAAAAGTGATTTTGATTTCCTTTCCGGTGCGTTTTGAAGCAATTTAGAATTTGGAATTGAGAGAGAGAGAGAGAGAGGTGGATTCGGTAATTAGTTAGAGCAATCGCCTTTGCCGTCTGCTATAGGAGCAGCAGCAGCAGATACCCACCCCAATCTGATTTGCTTTTCTCCAAAAACAGTAAAGCATCATATCTAATCCACTACTGCTTGATCCTGTGAACGTTTATTACTGTGTGCACAAAAAATACCAACCCCCTTTGGTAAAATACTAAAAAGTAAAAATCCACCACATAATAAGGTTTCTTCTTTTGAGTTTTGACTCCCCTTTTGCTAAAAAAAAGAAAAATCAAATCAAACTAAGAATTGGTTGATGTATTTGTCTCGATCTATCAGTCTATCGAGTTAATCTCTTCACTCTCTTTTCTTCTAAGTAAAAGATCTTTCATCTCTTAAAAATTCTCCGGTGAAAATTAGTCAATAACTAATAAGATGAGGCAATATATATGGTGATAAAAAAATCAAACTCCATGCCAAAAAATATATTTTGATTATTGAATAATACTATATTAAAAATAAATTAAAACACGATTAAATGATTGTTGAACGAAACTAATTTTATGTATAAAATAATAAAAAGAACCTGTCTAAATGAGCAGAAAATATACACAAATACATCGATTATGTCACATTTTGTCTTTCTATTGGTGGGTAAAGAAAAACATATAAAGTAAAGACGAGAGAATTAAAGTGAAAGCGTTTATTGCTATAAGCCAAAGTAGAAGATTTTTGCAGATTTTTCAGGAGAATGTTCTTCTTTGTCCAAATTGATTTTTGAGCCCCAAATGACATCACAGTCACACATCATCAAACACGTGTCCCTTCGACCACTCTAAAGCTGACGACCTTGTTTCCCGTTTTCTACTTTTCCTCTGAGGGTTGGAAACAACGCAAGAACTTTCCTTGAAGCCCATAGAAACTATTCTAAAAAGCCCAAAGCAATAAACCCAACATGCATTCGCTCCAACCCAATCTTTTGTCTCGAAGCTCAGCCTACCCAAATCTTGATAGCACTCCACAAAAAGGCCCTACCCGTTGTTGCCACTTCCTCTAAATTTTTAGTTTAAATTTCTCCAACGAATGATCCCAAGATGGCGAGACTCGATTGCCTCCCTTCAAGATCTTAGGTTCAAATGTTTTAAAATAACCCGATGATATTACTTATTCCGACTTTTATTGGATTGAATAAAAATCCGTAGGGGATTTTTACATGAGAATTTAAATTAATTGGGCTCGAAAAGAACCCGGATACTACTCCCTCTGGTTCCAAACAAATGACTTTCTCGCATCTCAATATTCAATAGGTATAACACTAAAAATACAAGTAAAAGTCACAGTAAAAGCAAATCCTAAAACGTTTGTTTGGAACCGAAGGAAGTAGGTGATATAATAAAATTAAATAATATCAGAGGTATTAACAATTTTATTACTCCTTCCGGTTTTCTTTAAACGACTTTTACTATTTGGGCACGCATATTAAAAATGTCGAATGATTCACTATTTAAGACAATTTTGCCCCGAATTTTTTCTCGGACGTACGTTAAGGATTAACGTATATTCGAAAAAAAGTACAATTTTTTTTGGGGCCAAATAGTGAGTCATCCGACTTTCTCGATATACGTGCTCAAATAGTAAGAGTCGTTTAAAGAAAACTGGAGGGAGTAATATTTTTACATAAATACACACGTCACCTCGATATTTACTTTATGATTATTCATCTTTACAAAAGAAAAAGATTAACTGCGTAAAAACCATAAAATTTATAAAATATTCCCCTTAACCTTTTATTTTATTAAAAAAAATTGTAAACAACTTTAAAAAATATATATAAATTTAAGAAATGTAACAAATATGAAAATGTACACTAACCTGAAAAACAGAAAAATAAATAAGAAATATTTTCATTTTTTTTAAAATAACAAATTTGGAAACAAATTGTAAAATTTATCTAAATTAATTTTTACATTGTGTTAGATCCTCGTATATTTTTCACGTTTTTTGGCTAAATTTTATAAAATTTGCTAGCTTTTACTATTTTATTAGATTTTTTTTATCTATTATAAAAAGTTAAATTTGTAATTTTCAGAAAGTTATAATATTCATATTGCAAGCTTTAACTAAAGGGATTTAAGTGAAACGTTTTAAAATTATATAATTTTTTTATGCAATTTACGTAAAGAAAACTGACAAAATAAATTTGGAACTTTTACAACCCAAAATCACTGCCCCTAGGGATAGAACTCTAGCGTGGAAAAAGCAAGTGATGCACGCAAGACCGCGTGCGAGGCGTATAGCTTCCACTTTCTCCCTTCAGCAAAACACCTCCCAATGTTTTTGATAAAAAAAAAAATTAGAAACGGTGCAAAAGAAGCCACGTGTATGCGATCCGCGCAAAGTAGTGGACCCATCCATGAAATGCCACGCCAATTTATTCGATTGGTTACCACTTGTGTTATGTTATGTCCCACAAAGCAAAGAGATTTTATGAACTTCACAAAAACGACTCATCCAATGTCCTCCTCCACGCAATTAAATTTTCTGTTTTTACAAAATAAAACAAAATCAATGCACTAAACATCTAAACTGGGAGTTCAAAAGCATAATTCCTTTTTTCTTACCAAAAAACTGAAGAGAATCTCTGTACTTCAGTTCGGCCTGAGAATATAAATGCTCAGGCTAAATGTTTGTTGCTCTCTAATTCCTTGCTCAAAACAGATCAAACTTGGTGGCGGATACGAATCATGGATCATTAAGTACCATAGAGCTCAGAAACCCTTCGCCAAGGTTTCTGTCAAGGCTGTGAAAGATGAGAGTGATGGGGGTAGAAGCAGCTTTCCAGGCCAGAAGTGGGATCCTGGTTCCGAAATTGAGGTTCCTTTCGAACAGAGGCCGGTATGTCTACTGTCTTCTCTTTGAGTCTGGGACCATTCACACACAATAACCAAGGGAAGAACATGGACTGGGCTGCAAAATATACTTTTCTTAATTTATCCATGACCTATTCATACTCTCAGTAGTTTAGTTCCGTGACAGGTGAATGAATACTCATCCTTGAAAGATGGGCCTTTGTATTCTTGGGGTGAACTCGGGCCGCGGCAATTTCTCCTTCGTATTGGAGGTCTCTGTTTAGTGACCTTTACGGTTCTGGGAGTTCCAATAGCTGCTGCAAGTTTCAATCCCTCAAAGGTAAGTTTCAAAACAGATGAACATATTTACATACAAAGACGCGTAAAAGTTCACACGGAAATACAGGTTCTGCAACAAAGTGAAAGAAAACAGCTCTTTAAGCTATTATCTTGAAACTAGCATGAAACTGCACAACTAAAATAAAATAGACCAGTAGACAAACGAATATGCACAGCTGGCAGCCTGATTATCTGTTCCAACCTTGCAGGAGCCATTAAGATTTCTGCTCGCTGCCGGAATGGGAACTCTCTTCCTAGTGTCAATAATTGTCTTGAGGATGTATCTGGTATCATCTTTTTTGTATCCTCCGTTACTGAATATGCAAGAATATTTGTTGGGTGACCAATCGTTAGTTCATCTTTCAAAGAATGGTTACACTAGTTGAAACCGCTTGTTACATATGCAAAATGTTGCAGGGATGGAGTTATGTTGGGGATAGACTCCTGTCAGCTGTGGTACAATATGAAGAAACTGGATGGTATGATGGGCAAATGTGGGTAAAGCCACCTGAGGTTAGCATCCTCACCCTCTCTTTCAGTTCGTGTTTGTGTGTGTATGTGCACCAATAAATGATTTTGAGTATACATGCAA
This sequence comes from Viola odorata, assembly GCA_963691705.1. Taxonomy (NCBI): domain Eukaryota; kingdom Viridiplantae; phylum Streptophyta; class Magnoliopsida; order Malpighiales; family Violaceae; genus Viola; species Viola odorata. The sequence continues at coordinate 64,273,235 of OY829540.1, forward strand.
TGAAGCTTTCTTTAACCAACATGGAAAAGTAGGTTTTTTTAGTATGCTTAATAGTCAACTAGGGACTTCAGCATCTCAGATGTCTGTTACACATGTTATGTAATGGCATGAAACAGCATAAAATGCATAGGAGTAAAAGATAGGCTCATATTTACCCATCTCAGCTGGCAGTCATGCCATCATGTCCTCAATGCAGCACGTTGATGCCTAACTCCATTGACTCGTCCTAATCAGAAAGCAAATCTCAACCAGTAGAAGTCAAACCTATAAGAAACACCAGAACAAAGCAAAAAATAAATTTGAAGAACATCCATCAGAATTTGAAGTTTAAACAGATCCATTTGTTGCTACTCCTTTCTGTAGGACCAGAATTGTTTGTTGGTTTGGTAGTCTAGGCAAGAAAGTGGACAATCGGAAAAAAAGAAAGAAAGAAAGAAAGTGGACGAATAAACTTCAGCAACTAACAAAGACAAGGATGATTACATTTCTTCTGGTACGCTTGCTTCAAAGAAAGTTGTGCGCTGAACTGACTGGATAATAATAACATTTTCTCCCTTGCAGGTTCTGGCTCGTGATAGACTGTTAGGCTCTTATAAGGTAAGGATGCCATCACTCTTGCGTATAGGCATTATAAAGTAAGATTATCTGGTAGATCAAATGACAGAGACATATCAGACATGTACACATATAACACCACAACATGAAACAGTTCAACAAACACACACACACACAAGAGAATGTAAAACTAGAAGCAAGATACCATAACATAAAAATAACTAAGAGAAATGAGAATGTGTGGACATGCACATGGATAGCCACCCACAAAGTGCTAATGATTCTGCTTTTTCTCTCTGTTTTCTTGACCAAATAGCATTAAACAAAGCTGTAAGCTACAACTCTAAACTTAACTAGCTTAATGCAAAAGCCATTAATGAAGACAAACTCATGCTTCCAGGTGAAACCAGTTATCAAATTGCTGAAACAAACACTAGTCGGAACAGGGGCTTTACTCGTTACAGCAGCGATGCTATTTACCTTCGCAACACCAGTTGAAGAATTATTTCAGAAAACCTTTGCCACAAAAGAAACCCTAGCAAATGATGCAGCTTTGAAAGTTAACACGAAGTACAACATAAGGTATGAGAACAAATACAAAGTATCCCATCATCCATGCACTGAATCTATATCACAATATATTTTTGCACATCTCGCAGAAAGGAAGAGTTGCTAAGATTGCCAATGGATGTGAAGGCTGATGATGATTTAGCAGAAGCTGCCGCACAAGCTGCAGATGGAAGACCAGTTTACTGCCGAGATAGATATTACCGTGCGCTAGCAGGTGGGCAATACTGTAAGTGGGAAGACCTACTTAAGTAATGGGAGAAAGGAACGCATGGGTTTATTTTGAAGTCCATAACGTTGTAATTTTGTCAACTTGAGCAGGAGTCTATGTTGTAGTTTTCACTATCTTTGAGGAAACAATTTGATTGTCTTCAAGAAACAGAAACGTGAACACACATTGAAAACAGAGAAATTTTAGGAACATACGTAAAGATGACATTTACAGTGGAAATCCATTTAGTACTTTCCTTTACATTGGACCACATAAGAGGACAGGAAAATAGATCCAAGCCTTCAATTAGGCATGCAAACTTTTCTGATAATATGAGCAGATAATTTTATTACAAAAAATGGAAAGATGACACAAATTAACTGAAAGTTAGTATTCTACAGAGAGCCACCTCTATGATATATGGAACCCAAGCGCATATGCATATCATACTGTACCATGGGAGCTGTTTAAAACAACATATCCATCTTACATCAAGGGAGTTTGTGAGTTGCAGAATGTTGAACAGAATTTGTGCCTCAAGAGTAATACCTTGATAACAATTTGTACATCTTGTGCAGATGTCAGCACTCAGCAACAGAATAATATCATTTAGTGTAGACAAGCAGGCAAAAATTAAATGGATAAGTATTCAAACAATCATCTTCAAAAACCATGTTAAGCATCAATAATGGGAACTACTTTTATACATCCCCCTACTACCATCTCTAATAGCAGAGTAAATTGATGGATTCAAATGAAATCACTAGCAATGAAGCATACCTTAAGATAGATTGAGATTCATTCAATAACATCTTTCACTTCCATGCCTGACAATCGAAACCATAGAACTTCAGCATCTGAGATGAAAGATGTGCTACTAGATCAGATTAGGACAAATTAGGAGTATGCCTCCTGAGCTATCAAAAAAATAATTTATCTGCAGACCACTAGAGCCAGCTCCAACAGCAGGATACAGAAAGGTAGCTTCTTAATCAATCACTGACGAGGCCCACAAAAATCTTCCATCTTGATGCATTGATATCAAAGCAAGATTCAGAACTTATCTTTCAGCCTCGAAACAACTCGTTCAATAACTCAGATTTGAAGCATTTGACTGTCAGGCATCACAAACCCCAATGCCTCCCCTCTTGAACAAATTTCTTAAACCAACAATTGTGATTTGTGAACAGTTGTCTCCATTAGACAAAAAATGAAGAATTACCCCAGACAGCTGAAACAGTCCCTGCCCCAAAAAGACCACAACTCTCACTTTTAAACAAGTTTCTTGCACCAGTGGAGAATTCTCTGTAGGTGTCCTTCAACAAAACGCCTGGCTGTCCACTTCTTCCTTTTTGCATCTTCCATATCGAGAGTTCTATATGCAAGTGCAAGTAAATACATAGCTGGATGGAGCCTCCTGAAGTAGCATAAGTGGCCAAAGAAGTTCTGTTAAGGTTTTCTAGCAGATCCAAAAATGTGAAATAGAGAACAACTCATATCCAATATTTGGGGAGTGTAAGAGAATCAGTTAACATTGCAAATCCAAGAATCCAAAAATTAGCTTTCATCAATGCCATTCCGAGAAGCTCGTTGCAGAAGTACTAAATTTGGAAGTCTTAAACTCCTTTTGGAGCTCATTTTTCAAGAGATTCTCAATATTATCAATAAGAGACCACAATTTTTAACTGTTAAGAATGACTTTTGATGGCTCATTTAGTTCCAAACTTGAATGCTAGGTGGTTATTCGAACTTAGAACCAGCAGGTTTACACATAAAGCCCTTTCCGCCTATTAAAAGGCAAATTATACTTAAGGTAAAGTAGGAAAAATGACAAGGGCCAAAATTCCACGACTAAATGCCAGGTACTTACTTATCATGTTGTTCGCTTCCATCAATCCCATCCCAATACCTTTGAGATGGGACTGTCCGACCTTTCTTATCTCTACCAAATGTTTCAACATACCAACCACCAATATCATGCATGCTACAACGTGGTTCAAACAGCCAAAATCTGTTGTAAAAGCTCAAACATTAATTTATAACATTATATTGTAAGAAAGAGCACACTTGAATATGCAAGCGACAAAAGCTAACTGTATGAATAAAAGGAAATTGGTACAGTTATAATTTTATGCCCAGATTACGCCGTGCGGAGGAAATAGACATCAATGGTTGGCGTAAGAGTTCTTTTATTTTGTGATATAAGGCCAAAGCCAAGCTAATTATAATAGAAGACCAGTTGTTGGAGTCCTTAGGAAAACATATTCGGAAAAAATCTTCTAGAAAACAAAGGAAAATTGCATGCATACTACCAATAAGGGGTAAGACTGAAATGGTTGAGTTATCTAGAGAGTGACTCATCAAATTATTAGAGTAGGTGGAAATGCTGCTTACTTGCTTGGTGGTAACCGGGCTCTAGTGCATCTACACTCGCATATACCAACTTTATCACCTACTCCATACCAGTGCATATGCTTCACCTAGAAATTAGAGAAAACTATCAGAGAAGGCAACAATCAATACATCCTAGATAAATACAATCATATAATTCATCACTAAAGAGACTCTCCACGCCACAAAGACAACAAGTAGTTATCTTGATTTCCTCACCTCCATCATTCTATCCTGTTTTGTAAGTCAACCAGCTTTTTCAAAGCTGAGAATAGATAGTAAATCAGTAAACACATTACATGAAAATCACAGCAAACATTGCAAAGTATTAACTATTTTCAAGTTATTCTCATGAGAAGGAAACATCAGTAATTACCGCTTGCTTGGAGGAAAGGACAAACACAAGGATCTATAATCAAACCAGTACTCAAGTCTCAATTAATTAGTGATGCTACCACAAGCATTCGTCTTAAATAGAAATGTATAAAGAACCACCATTCTTCCCTCCCTCAACCCCACTCTAGTCCCATAAATAACAGGAATCCAATTACACTAGCCAGTTAGCAAATGAGACATGTATCAAGCAGAACAACAAAATTAGAATTTTAGCTTAAAAAGGAAACAGGGTGAGAAACCATTACAAACCATCAACGTCCTATGTTTCATTAAGAGATGAGTTTTTGTGCCATCGCTACCATATACAAAGCACGATCCCTCTTCAGGAATGGTCCCCAATCCCAAAATAGCCCCTAACGGAATCTTTGCTCCAACTGCATCATCCAAAAAAATCCCCCTACTACTGTGCATGGTACTGTCACTAGAAGTAAGATAAACATGTATTTGATCTTCATCTTCATCTTCATCATTCTTCCTGCCATCGTATTGGCCATCAGGAGGAATTCTCGTGGCGACAGCTACAACCTTTCCCAATAAATGCAATTCTAAATCTTCATATGCATCTGATGTGTGACCTAAACTACTCCCTGCATTCATCTGAGACCCCCCATCACCTCCTATAGTTGAACTCGTGGCATTTGAATTCTTGACATATTGACGCATCTCCAAACTAACAGATGTATTGGAATTTAATCTTTGGGCATATGAAGAAGAAGATAATTTGGGTATCTTATTGGCCACGCAGACCATACCGAAAAGATCACAGCCTGAAACCAAGTGCAGAACCTCATGAGTTTCACAGACAGACCTCACCTCTGCCTCGAACCGATCAGGAAGGAGATCCCAAGACTCGATTTCAGGGCCGTAGTAAGCCACGTGTATTGCTGAAAAAAAATCAGCTTCAAGGACATCGTAATAGCCGGTTCCAACCGCCACTTTCTTCTCCGACAATACATCATTTACAGCCAATCTGTACCACTTCAACCATTCAACAACTTCCATTTCATTTCCCGCACTCATTCTTGACGTGTATGTGTACAATGTTGAAACTTGTCTAGAAGATTTCTCCATGAGTTTCCGTTGAGATGACAGACAACTGTCATAATATGCCCTTCTCTCAGAATCTGAAAGAATCTGCTATTCAGATAACTTGATTAAATTTCTTTCTTTTGAATATTCTGCTAGAATTCTGACCTAAACACTAAAACGACATTAACTAGCACAAAACGACAATTTCATCAATTAATCGCGCGAGGAAATGAAACTAAATTGCTATATCTGTGGTTATTACCTCGTAAGCGGCGAGGATTTGAATGAAACGGTGATGAGAGGCGGATGAATCCGCGAGGTCCGGGTGAGTTTCTTTGGCTAATTTCCGAAACGACGCTTTGATTTCCGAGAAAGAGCTGGTTTCTGAAACTCCTAAGATGTCGTATGCATTCTCTCCCCGACACTCCGGCGGTGAAGAGTCGTTCCCGCCGGTGCTGCTGTACCTCCGACCTCTGGAAGTCCAATTCAAGCTTGGAAGGATATAGCAGCACCTAAGTCTCGTGGTGGCGTGATTTGAGTGAATTGAAATTACAGAGAAAATCATTTTGTAAAATGAAAAAAAAAAGGAGAAAAAGTAAGTACTAGAGTACTACAGCTACTTTAAAATTTAAAATGATTTTAATTATTTCCTTTTTGTGAAGAAATGGAAATGGTGATGGTGGCAAGTTGGCAACTAGATCTGTCTGTGAGACAGTGAGAGCGAGCTTGACGGGGCTATGACGACCGACGATTAACGAAGTGGTCGCTAACAATGCTTTGTTTATATATATGGACACGTGGATAATGCTTGGTGAAATAAACAATTTTATTTCTAATTTTCAATGTTATCAGAACCGAACTGGACAACGAATCGAAAATATTTTTTTTTTATTCGATCGGGTTCGACCGGATTGACCCATTGGATCGTTTTGAATCGTTCACGTATTAAATCGTTCAATCTTAGATAATTGAACTGCCTGGGTCAATATCGGTAATGGGCCGGTCCATCAAAATTTAAAATAAAAAAAAACCAAAACGACGTCGCTTTGTAGAAGAACCGGTTCAATCTGGGTCTCTAGTTCGATTGGTTGAACCCGATTCGCATGCATATACCGTCAAATAGCTAAATCAAACCAAAATTTTAAAATTTCGCGATTGAACCGGTCAGTTTGGTCCGGTTCTGATAACACTGCTAATTTTAAGCGTTCCAAATCCTTATTAATAGAGAATGAAATCATTTCGGAAAGAATTCTTATGTATGGATTTTCAAAAGAAAAAATATATTTCAATTTATTATATTTGTTCAAATATCATTGCACATAATATAAATGATTTCACATACTGCTATTTGACTAGAATACCTCTAATTAAAATATAACATATGTGTAATTTAGATTAGTTTTGTAATTTTATATTTTAAGTAAATTTCTACCTATTTTGGTGCAATTTACTTTATAGTAAAAAATAAAAAGTTGTTATTTGACTAAAATTTAACTAGAGTTTAAATATTAGGCATTTATCTACCAAACAATGAATTTGAAATAAAATCATTTCATTTTCAATAAATATGAGGTTCCAAACAAGCTTAGTTCTTTAAAGTTTAAACTCTTTTTTCTATAATACTAATTGTTTTGTTTTTTGATAAATTATGAAATTTTTTATTAAAATTATAGCAAAAATATTTTGAGGTTATTGTCTTTAATGTCTACTCCCTCCAGTCTCAAAAGAATGTCTTCCTCGCATCCCAATATTCAGTAGGGAACGCATATCGAGGAGGCCAGATGAGGCACTATTTGACCCCAAAAAAATCCGAAATTTTTTGTGAACGTACGTTAATCCTTAACGTACTTCCCTGAAAAAATTAGGGGCAAAATTGTCTCAAATAGTGAGTCTACCGGCCGTTTTAAGATACGTGCCGAAACAGTAAAAGTAAAAGCTAAAACGACATTGTTTCGAGACCGGAGGGAGTATATTACTCTTAGTAATGACATATTCATCCATTTTACGACGAATAACTGTCTTTTAATAAAGAGGGTTATCAAAACATTCTTAATCCTTCGATGTAGCTCCCATTTTTTCCCACTTTTCTCTACCCTTTTTTTTTGTTATGTCATATATGTAATAAAATACTTTATTAGTTGGCATTTTTTCAGTATTTATTTTGTGGACCATGTGGGCTTTTGAGTAGTGATGGATTAGTTTGGGCCTTGAGGTAATTTTAATTGTGGGCTTCAGCCTTTCATTAACCCCAAAAATGCCCCTTTTTTTGTTTTTTTATACATCAAGTCCTCACATTGACACATTGTGAGCATTTATTAAAATGATGGCATGACGAATATTTATGATAAATCTTTGAAAAGTTGTGTATGGCAAGATGGATGTGGTGTTTAATTTGCAGTGTGGAGAAGGAATGGGTAATGTGAGATTGGGAATCGAATGAAATGTCTAACATCTTTTTTCATTAACTAATTTCAGGGTAGCAATGAGAGAACTTTGGTTATAAGTTCCAATTATTGCCAAATATATATTTTTAAAAAAAATATCAAATTATTTTTAATTCTCATTGGCATGTGAAGCATTAGAACTCAGATGTGTAATCATCTTTCTGTCCAACAAATCGGAGACCACATTAATCAAGTTTAGTTCTTCTAGTGCATAACAGAAATTGAGACTTATATATATACACCAATCGCTTACTTGATTGAAAAGGCGAGCAGTTGAAATGAATAAGATCTCCTCTTGTTTAACCAAATATTTCAAGTTCGAGTTCGAGTTTTCGAAACGCAATGGTTAAGAAATGAATTTTTTGAAAGAAGTGGGTCGTCCGTATTAGTTCAATTTAGTGGGGACACGAGACAGTTGAATTATATTGGGGGAAAAACAATTTGAGTGATTCAGTCTAACATTATACCTCAAATTTAGGATCAAAGCTTAATTAAAATGAGTATTCTGACATATATTAAAAATAAAAGAAAAACACCTATACCCTATTATTTATACAAAATTAGTTAGAGAATCTAAATATTACAATTATGATGAATACAAACATCAAATTTAATAAAATAGGTCTCAGTTTTTTAAATTGAAATTCGAAATCAAATGAAATTTTTATAGAAAATATTTGAGTCAAACTCGACTTATTGATCAATAATCAATTCTAATTTGACATGACACTCACACTCCATATCATATCCTTAGAGATGTGAATTATAAACATACACAAGTAAAGTGTAAATTGTTGTGAATCTTGTGAGACAGCCACCAATCAATGATTTTTTCTTTTCTTTTCTTTGTTTTTGAAAAAAATCTTTTTTTTCTCTCCATTATGCACACAGATGTGATTGATATCCGCCATGATTGCCAGAACTAGTTGTCTTCCATCGGTCATTTTCGCCTGTGTCGACCTAGTGGGGGAGTCCTTTGCTAAATCCGAAAAAAATGTTAAAAATATTTAATGAATGTTTTATTTGATCACACCCTATATTAATTACTTATTTAATTATCAACTATATTTACATTTTTTGTTTAGTAATTCTTTTCTCGTAATTAAAGGATGATATTACTTAATTTTTTATCAAATAATTATCACATCAAATGACACATCAACACATTATGTACCACGTGACATGGTGTGATGATGTGGTACGTACTATGTCATCATTTGAAAGTAAAGTGATCATGTATTGAGTGACATGTCACCATATGCCAACAAATAATGTAGCATGCCATGCAAGCTTTTCGTCGTGACAAGAAAAATATAGGAGATAATTAAATAAACAATTAGTATAAAAGGAACGACTAAATAAAATATTAAAATATAAGGGATAAAATATCATTAAATCGTTACAGAAATGAAATGACCGCAGATAAGTAATAATCATACTAGTCGATAGTAAATTAAATCAATTTACTAGAAATTAAGGAAAAGTATATTTAAGGTAGGAAAAAACAAAATATTGTATCTGTATCTTTTTTATTCTATCTATAACAAACATAAATATTAAATTAATCATTATAGAATTGTTTTAAAATTAAAATAAAATTAAAGAAAAAAGAAACCAGTTTTGTCAGTAATTTTACTACAGTAAAAGTTCTTTTTGGTAATTTTGAAACTTACTGTTGCTTTATGTTTATTTTTTCCGGCGTTTGTGATCCTTGGGTCCACCGTCCGACGAATCCAGAACTAAAGCTTTGATGGATGAGATATTCTTACTTGTCGACCGACTATATATTATAACATTTCATAAACTATAAACTTTTTTTACTTCATTAACAAATTAAATTATTCAAGAGAAATTAAAGGGGTGAAGTTTTCCTTCAATAAACTCAAACCGTATATATTTTTATAAATTATGAAACTAATCTATATAATTTTAGATTTACTCAATTGAAACTTGAGAATTAAATGATCTAAATTACTGTCAGATTTTTCAATTTTTCTACGTCATATAAATGAGCTAATGATACCAAGAAATTGGGTCGAATAATTTAATAATTTATCGTCAACCAGTTGGGTCGAATAGGTTCTAGACTAACAAAAGGAGTACCAAGAAGATAAGAATTTTAGTAGTAGTAAATATTCTATTATACTTGGGTAGGAAAGGGAAAATTAGTTGGCTGATGGGTTAAAGTTTCTCATATTATCAGTCACCAACTAAGGTTAGAAAAGAAGAAAAAACAACAACAACCCGTGAACCATAACGCGTAACATTGAAGATTTTCTTCCAATCTGTACAAATTAATCAATCATCTAACTCCAAACAACAAAACAACAATCTTCCACCTCCACTCCCCGCACTCTCACGCCGTTCTCACTCTGTTCAAGAAATTAGTAGAAAATCTTGCTGCAAGAAAATAGTAGTCGTAGTAGGCTAGTAGCAGCTCAAGAAGAACAGAAACTATTGCAGAAAACAAAAGAAAAAGAATCTGACCACACGTGATGAAAGCTGTTATGTTTTGAAAAACTTCTCCTCTCTCCTTCAGCTGTATCATTACTCACACTACCCTTTTTGTCTCCACGCAATCATTCAAGAACAAAACGACAACCATCATACTCCACTCACTCCAAATCTCTCTATTTAACACAATCCTGAGGAGCTTACCTCGCCAAACCCATCTCACCACCTATCTCACTTCCACATTGTGAGAGCGCGACAAAAAGAAAAAAATGATCCCTTCTACTGCATTCAGTTCTCTCATCTTTTTCGCCCTTCTGGGCTTCTGCCACGTGTTGGTGCCGTTGACGACGGCGGCGGAGACGGTGGCGGACAGCAAGAGGACTTACATAGTTCACATGTCCAAATCCGAGATGCCGGAGACGTTCCAGCACCACACCCACTGGTACGACTCGTCGCTCAAGTCAGTTTCCGGTTCAGCCCAGATGCTCTACACCTACGACAATGCAATCCACGGGTTCTCGACTCGGTTAACTCAGGAACAGGCCGAGTTACTCGAGTCCCAACCCGGGATCCTCTCCGTGTTCCCCGAGTTGCGATACGAGCTGCACACGACTCGCACTCCCCAGTTCCTCGGCCTCGAGAGGAGCGCCGATTTGTTCCCGGAATCCGATTCCCAGAGTGACGTCATCATCGGTGTGCTGGACACCGGCGTTTGGCCCGAGAGCAAGAGCTTCGTCGACACTGGGCTGGGTCCGGTTCCGAGCAGCTGGAAAGGCGAGTGCCAAACCGGTACCAATTTCACGAAATCTCATTGCAACCGTAAATTAATCGGGGCCCGATTTTTTTCCAAAGGGTACGAGGCGACGTTGGGCCCAGTCGACGAGTCGAAGGAATCCAAATCCCCACGCGACGACGACGGGCATGGTACCCATACGTCGTCGACCTCCGGCGGATCCGTGGTGGAAGGAGCTAGCCTGTTAGAGTACGCGGCGGGGGCTGCGCGTGGGATGGCAACGCGCGCGAGGGTCGCGGTGTATAAGGTATGCTGGCTGGGTGGGTGTTTTAGCAGCGATATATTAGCGGCATTAGAACAAGCAATTGATGATGGTGTTAATGTTCTTTCGATGTCGCTCGGCGGCGGTACATCTGATTATTTTAGAGATAGTGTTGCGATGGGAACTTTTACGGCGATGGAGAAAGGGATTTTAGTCTCTTGCTCCGCCGGAAATGCTGGGCCGAGCTCATTTAGTTTGTCCAATGTTGCGCCTTGGATAACTACAGTAGGTGCGGGCACGCTGGATCGGGATTTTCCTGCTTTCGTTAGTCTAGGGAGTGGAAAGAATTACTCTGGTGTTTCTCTTTACAGAGGTGCGTCTTTGCCAGGAAAGTTGCTGCCGTTTGTCTATGCAGGAAATGCCAGTAATGCAACGAATGGGAATTTGTGTATGATGGACACTTTGTCGCCTGAGAAAGTTGCCGGAAAGGTTGTGTTGTGTGATAGAGGAGTGAATGCCAGAGTCCAGAAAGGAGAGGTGGTGAAAGCGGCTGGTGGATTGGGTATGGTTTTGGCAAACACCGACGCGAATGGCGAAGAATTGGTTGCGGATGCTCATTTGTTGCCTGCTACTGCTGTTGGACAGAAGGATGGTGATTCAATCAAGAGTTATTTGTTTTCGGATCCAAACCCGACTGTTACTATACTCTTTGAAGGTACCAAAGTTGGGGTTCAGCCTTCTCCGGTTGTGGCCGCGTTTAGCTCCAGAGGCCCAAATTCAATCACACCAGATATTTTGAAGCCTGACTTGATTGCCCCGGGTGTCAACATCCTGGCTGGTTGGTCGGGTGCAGTGGGTCCAACTGGATTGGCATCAGATACTAGGCGCGTTGAGTTCAATATCATTTCAGGAACTTCAATGTCTTGCCCACATGTTAGTGGCCTGGCCGCGTTGCTCAAAGGAGCCCATCCTGAATGGAGCCCTGCAGCAATCAGGTCAGCATTGATGACCACAGCTTATGTTGTATACAAGGATGGCAAGAGTTTGCAAGACATTGCTACCGGGAAGGATTCCACACCGTTTGATCATGGTGCTGGGCATGTTGATCCCGTGTCAGCGCTCAATCCAGGGCTTGTTTATGATCTAACAGTTGATGATTACCTAAACTTCCTATGTGCCTTGAATTACACAGGAACACAAATCAGCAGCTTTGCGAAAAGGAAATTCGCGTGTGATGATAGCAAGAAATACAGCACATTCGACCTCAACTATCCTTCATTTGCTGTCAACTTCGACTCGACGCAAGGAGCTAGTGTAGTTAAGCACACCCGAACACTTACCAATGTGGGTGATGCCGGGACTTACAAGGTGTCAATTTTGGGGCAGTTGCCGGGAGTGAAGATATCAGTTGAGCCCGAAACGTTGAGCTTCAGCCGAACGAACGAGAAGAAGTCTTATACAGTTACGTTCACAGGAAGTTCAATGCCAAGCAATGCCAATAGTTTCGGTCGGATAGAATGGTCCGACGGGAAGCGAATCGTTGGTAGCCCGATTGCTGTGAGCTGGACTTAGATGGAGAATGGTGTTAGGAGAAGGTACTTAGTTTCTTTAAGCACTCGAAGAGTGAAACGCGATTCCTTATTGTTGCTGTTAGTGTTTTGCATTTGTGTAAGTTATGGTCATACAAGTAGTGTGTATATCCAGCAAAAGATGTTGCCGGATATGTTGTTTGATGTTTATGTTTTCTGAGAGAAAAAGCATGGAAAAAGAACCATAAAAAGAAGAAATTGCAGGTGTACATACAGTGTTGTTGACCTTACAGATGCGCGCTTGGTCTTATCCTGTCAATGAACCCAGAGTTTATAATAATCTATAAATCAATTGCCATATTAGCTGTCAGTTTGTACTGATCCATTGATCATTTTCTGACTCGCGCCAAGTCACAACACACCGACATTAGCGGAGTGAATTACAGCCAATTCTTACAAGATTTGGAGCTTAACTCCCTCCGACATTTTTAATCATCAATTTTACAATTGTGTTAAAATTTAGGAGGTAGAACGTTACCATCTTGTAGGGTCATGCCTGGCTAGTACCGCAAATTAATGTATGTAAGGAGAGAAAACAGATCATCAAGAACTGAGGTGCTAGGTAGCAAGTCATCTAAATCAGAAAGCTACTGAACAATGTGGGCTGTCGGGAACTCGTTAGGAAACCTTCCTTGTCGGGAATTATTTACTATGATCACTGACAAGAACTAACCATATTAGTTACTATGCTCGAAAGATTAACGGCTTATTATCTCGTAATTCCAGTGCCTTAAAATTTGAGGTCTATCTCAAAATTTTCTAAATTTGGTTTTCACCCAATTTGCAAAGAATAATTTAAGAGAAGTTTTCGCATATAGGTTAGAACTTAGATTCATGTGGCTCAAAAACTAAAGGAAGGAAACCCATCCTCTGATCATGTGGTCAAAAGCTAGTAATGCCTGCTTTGTAATCATCGAAAATCCTTAAACAAGTCCCTGTATCAAGGAGAGGATAGCAAATGTCCAGAAGCCACTTTTGAAGCATGTATTGACACGTGGTGAGCAAGCAACTCTTAAGAGAAAGACACGTGGCAGAAGCAGAGCTAATCGAAAGAAACACCATCTAGCATTAGTAGAGAGGTTGTGATGGATTGACAAAAATGAAAAATAAAACTGATAACAATTCTTTGTTGTAAGAGAGGAGAATGAGAGGATGCAGGCGAGCACAGACCAGGAAAAGCTCCATGGCGAGGTGGAGAGCAAGAACAAGATGAACAACAAGAATGCAGAGGGATCTTCCGACGTGGCGGTGGCTCCACCGACGCCCCCACTCCTTCCGGCGACTCTAACGCCGTCCTGGGATCATACAAAAACCCCATCTAGTAGTAATATAATTAAGGTGTTAATTGCTTAATTAGATTAATTTTGTTTTCTTCTTCTGAATCTGATCATCATGACGTACGTTGGAATTTTGTTTTTTCTTGATCTCATGCAATATATTTATGAGTAAATTAAGTTCACCTAATTAAAATGTATTTCTCAGTTCTTCTCTTTTAATTAGAATTAGAATTTTTCATTTTAATAATTTCCTTCCCCAGAATTTTCCAGCTTCATTATAATCTTCCTCATAATTGCTGCCAATATCTCCTCAAAAGTGTTCTGCAATAAAAAAATTATATATTGTGTTTATAATTATACCACGAAAACAGATTTCACTAATTTTAGGATAGATGTTGTGGGGAAAAAATAAATGCATGTTTATTTCTTGCATGTCAGATTCTCATAAATAGCTAATAAAAAAAAAGATTTCTCATTAATAAATTTCTCGAAATATTGAGTGAGGCCCAATTGACATTTTGACAGCCCAGCCCAGCCCAGCCCACTAGGGCTCTACATTACGTAAAAAAGTTTGCTTGAGAGTGTAGATAAGGAAAACTCGAATACCACTCCTAAAAAATTATATCACGCACTCTTCCAACATGATTAAGGTATTCTAAGATTAATATTGTTCGACTCTCTCTATTCGAATACCTTTCACTCCTCAAAAATTATTCTATTCCATATTGTTTGGCTCTAACTTTGAAACCAATAGGTAACTCTCTCAACGTGTTTAAGATTAATAAAACCAATGAGTAATTCTCTCAACATGTTTAAAATTAATATATTTTATCTTTCGTATTTTCCGTTTATGATTAATGTTAGTTATAAATCAATTATCTACTTAAAAAATTAAGTAAACTACATAAATAAACCTATAGTTTATAAAATCCATTTAATCCCATGTAGTTTAAAAGCTTTCAATATAAACCGCTAAGGTTTTTTAAAATTGTATTTTTTACCTTTATAATAGTTTAAATATCCAAAAAGAATAGTAAAGAAATAGAAAAAATTTATGAATTTAGTCAAAACATATAACAAAATTGGACATAACACAATGAAATAAAATATTTTAAAATTTTAAAATAAAGTTTTGAATTTTATAACTACTAAAAAGGTTTGTAACTTTCATGAAACTATTGAATTTACATTGAATTTTTTAAAACTATATAAGATTAATTGGAATATGTTGTAAACTGTAGTTTTTTTTTTTTAGTTTATAATGATCCTTAAAATTTATGAATTTAGTCAAAAAAATATAACAAAACTTATTTATAACTTCTAGCTCTTTAATATTTTCTGCAAAATTGACAATTTCTACTCCAGTTTTTCTTCTATTGTAAAAAATAATTAATATTTTCTTTGTTTTCTATGTAAATGACTTACTCTTCTCAGAACAATTATTAATTAAGAAGTTAATTGACATTTTTGGTCCCTTTATTCCGAAAAGTCATTTAATCTCATCCTTCTATTTAAACTCTGTTAAAGAAGGTGCCGATGTGGCGTAAACGGTGATGCGACATATCCAAACGCTAATGCACGCGTCTGCATTCTGTAGGAGGAGGGAGTGAGATCAGCCAGAAACGCGGCAACATGGTGGAGAGAAAAGAGCAGTGGAGGGAGTAGGAAAAGGACATTTGTGCGCCCAGGAAATTAGAAAACGCATTGCAATAATGTAACCCACGGCCAAAGATGTGGCGCACGACTCACTTTGAAAAAATACGGTTTTTTTTCTTCTTTAATTTTTCTTTAAGCATAAATTCTTCAGCGAGTTATGAAGAATTTAAAGACCAAATATCATTAAAATATTTTAAAAAATGGAGTGTCTTATTTATATGATCTCTTCGCATATTCTCTCATCGGGGCGAAGCTAGAACCTAATAGGAAAATATTTGGTAGGCCAAACATGGTAATAATTTTTTTAGAGTCTAAATTATAATAAATTAATCGGAAAATAATTAAAATTTTAAGGGTCATTATAAAAATTTATAAATTTTCGGGGTCAAGTGTTAGTGATATTTTTTAAAGGATAAAATATGATAGGTTAATTTTAAAAAGATACAACATATAAGGACCATTACATAAAAATTACAAAATTTGGGGAGGATTTGTAATATATTACTGAAAAAATGAAAACCTGAAGGACTATAATAGAGAAAAATGAAAATTTTGGGAGGAGGGCGTGGCCCCCACAACCTATAGAGGGGCCCCGCCCCTGTTCTCTCGTCAGTCTCATGGGCAGGGGTTCAATTATTTTTCAATTATTTTAGGTGATTGTTAAGGGAAATCCAAGATTCGAACCCTGGACCACTGGTAGCACAAGCAAGAATCTTACCACTAGACCAAATGCTCTTGATGTGCTATCATTGATCACAACCGATATTTATTACTCCAAAACCGTTTCCTTAGTTCTCAACCCCAGACCGCCCCACCTTTCTCTGCCTCTCTCACTTCTCTCCGATTTGGTGAATAGCTTTCGATGTTCATCTTTTAAAATTTTCAAAATATGTAAAAATTTCAACAATAATTTAATTAATCTAAAAATTCTAAAAAAATGTAAAAATTCTAAAAAATTCCAAAAAAGTTTTAATTAATCTAAAAATCCAAAAAAAAATACTAATTCTAAAAAAAATGTTAAAAATTCACAAAAAAATGTAAAAATTCACAAAAATAATTTAATTAATTAATCTAAAAATCCAGAAAAACTTGTAAAATTCCAAAAAAAAATAAAAATTCCAAAAAATGTACAAATTCCAAAAAAAATGTTAAAATTTCAAAAAAAAATGAAAAAAATCTATATAAAATTATAAAATCCTGAAATTAATCTAAATTTTTCATTATTTTTAGATTAATTAATTTTTTTTTGGAATTTTTTACAATTTTTAGAATTTTTATATTTTTCTGAATTTTTAGAATAATTAAATTATTTTTGGAGCTTTTACAATTATTTTTAGAATTTTAACATTTTTTTTAAAATTTGTATATTTTTTTTGGAATTTTTACATTTTTTTGGATTTTTAGATTAATTAAATTATTTTTGAAATTTTTTAGAATTTTTACATTTTTTCTGAATTTTTAGATTAATTAAATTATTGTTGAAATTTTTACATTTTTTGAAAATTTTAAAAGATGAACATCGAAAGCTATTCACCAAATCGGAGAGAAGTGAGAGAGGCAGAGAAAGGTGGGGCGGTCAAGGGTTGAGAACTAAGGAAACGGTTTTGGAGTAATAAATATCGGTTGTGATCAATGATAGCACATCAATAGCATTTGGTCTAGTGGTAAGATTCTTGCTTGTGCTACCGGTGGTTCAGGGTTCGAATCTTGGATTTCCCTTATTTGGAGAATGATAAATGCTAGCATGTGAACGACACGTCGTTCATTTTTAACCATGAACTACTCGTAGTTCATGCCTGATGTGAAACGACGTCGTTTCACACGTGGAGAAAGACACATGTCAGATGTGATGACGTGGCATGCCACGTCAGCCGTATCCCACGTGGCATCCGCCGTGGCGTGCCACGTAGGACAGTTAACGGTGATTGTTGGACGGCGTGAGGTTGAGGTACCAAATGTGACGTTTTCGTATTGTACAGGTATCTTTTAAAAGCAATTTACAGATGAGGTATGAAACATTTCATTAAATTCATGTACAGGTACCAATTTTTGCAATTTCCCTACCACCGTGAGTCAAGTGTATATAATTACGAGTGAATAGATTTATTCATATTTAACCGATTAACTACAATTTGAAATTTTTTATATCACTAATCTAAATTGAATATAGTTGATTAGTGATTGGTTAGAGTTAATGAGACCCGAATTCTGATCTTACCTGAAAAACGAATATTTCAAATTTGAATAAAATGTTTCCATTTTCATATATAATCAAAATCAGAGTCTTGAAGAGGTTTAGGATTTAAATTTAAATTATATTAATATGTTACGTAGTAAATGAGTATAACTAATTAACTATTTTATTGTTCAAGGATATTTTTGAAACTCTAAATGTAAGTGATTTAATTTTATCTTCTTATAAAACATGATTATACTTAAAAAATCTTCATGTGTATATGTTAGGTTTGATATGAAGCACGATACTTCTTGACTAAATAATTGTTAAGCAATATATTAATACTAATATTTATTAATATTTAATAACTTTAATTTTTTATATATTTTGTATCATAAAATTTAAATATTTAGCATACTAAAATATTTTTATAATATTAGGCTATCATTTAGAGTATAAATTAGTAAATCAAAACATTATTTAAAAAAAATCAAAACTATGTGTTTATGCATAAAGACGGAAACGACGTCGTTTTGTGAAAGAATCGAAACGGTGTATTTAACTACTAAACGACGTCGTTTTGACAAATTTTAAAAATTAAAAAAACCGGGAACCAAAGTAAAGTAAAGTAAATTTTTTGAAAGAATTAAGTGATCTACTTTTTTTGCTGGTTAAAATTTATAATTTCACTCTTAGTCCATTGCTTTCAATAAAGTAAAGTAAAGTTTTTTTTTGTTTTAGTATGTTGCAGGGAGCAGTAAATTATTATGATGATAGCCTACCATTGAGAATGTGAGAATGTGAGAATGTGAGAATGGACCCCTCCCTTCTCTCTCCTCTTCCTATCCGTTAATGCTTTGGGGACTTTTTACTTTCACTAACCAAAGATACTCCTATTTCATTATTTACTTAAACTAAATTACTCTCAACTCGTCATTTTCGAGAGTAATTTGTTAGAATATGCATGTGGGTTTGTTTGTTGGGTTAATGACAATTTTGATACCTGCAGTCTAATTGATTGATTTATTTCATCCCTCCATTTTTAAAAAATAGTATTTGATCCTTCCACTGTATTCTTATGTCGAATTTCATCCCTGATCCTTACGCCATCCAAATTTGCCGTCCATTTGCTTACGTGGCACGCCACGTCAAGAGACACGTCACTGGAAGCTGACGTGTCTTGCCACGTGGCAGTAATCCACGGGTCGAGCAAGGATCCGGGTTGCAAAACGGGTATGCTCCATTTTTCTTGAAACGACGTCGTTTCACCACTAGGGAGCGTAAAACGACGTCGTTTCATCATTTTTCTTTTTCCTTCCCTTTTTCTTTCCTTCTTTCCCTTTTCTTTATTTCTTCACTTTCCTCCGACCTCAAACCTCACCTCTCCTTCTCTTCTTTCTTTTATTCTTTTCCTTCTTATTTTCTTTCCTTTGGAGGCCAACGATCTCACTCAGCTCTCCTCTTCTCCTTTTCTTTCTTTTTCTTTTCTTTTCTGTGTTTTTTCTTTTCTTCAATGCTACACCCAGATCGGATGTGTGGCTATGTGGTTGTGAGCAAGGATGGCCGACGGCGAGCAGCGACAGTTTGGGTTGTAGATCTGTTGTGTGGTGGTTGAGGCGGTGGCCGGGTCAGGTTTGGTGGGGGTTGATTTGGTGTTGGGTGTTGGTTCGGTGGAGGAGATCGGTGATGCTATGGCGGTGGCCGGCGGTCAGATTTGATGGTGGTTTGGGTTGGGTTTGGATTTGATTATGGTGTAAGTGGTGGAGGATATCGGTGATGGTGATCGGAATAGGGGATGGATGGCCGGATGTGGGTGTGGGTGCTGGTTTTTTGGTTGGATTTTGGATTTAGGTGGTTGTTTCGGGATTTGGTTCAGTTTTTGTGGAGGTTGGTCGGGATTTGATTTCGGGTATGGCTGGTCGACGGTGATGGTTGTGGTGGCCGGCGGTGATGGTAGCTGGGTCGGGTTGGCAGCGGCGGTGATGATGGCGATGGGGTTCGACCGAGGAAGAGATGGTTCAATTTTAATTGGGTTTGTGAGGGACGGGTTACGGATTGGGTGGTTTGTGCAGAAGGATTGATTTTGTTGTAGTTTTGGCCGGAGTGACGGGTTTGGCAGTGAGGGACGAGTGTGGTTGGGTGGTTTAATGATTTAATTGGCAGAAGGATTTTAATTGAATTTGGATTTGGGATTGATTTAATTTGGGATTGGAATTGAAATTGGCTTTTTTATTGATATGGCATGGGTTGGATTTAATTGAATTTGGATTTCCAGGGGATGATTGTTTGGTGGATTCGCGAGGGCTGCTTCCTCCCTGAGGTCGGAGGAAAGTGAAGAAATAAATAAAAGGGAAAGAAGGAAAGAAAAAGGGAAGGAAAAATAAAAATGGTGAAACGACGTCGTTTTACGCTCCCTAGTGGTGAAACGACGTCGTTTCAAGAAAAATAGAGCATACCCGTTTTGCGACCCAGATCCTTGCTCGACCCGTGGATTACTGCCACGTGGCAAGACACGTCAGCTTCCAGTGACGTGTCTCTTGACGTGGCGTGCCACGTAAGCAAATGGACGGCAAATTTGGATGGCGTAAGGGTCAGGGATGAAATCCGACATAAGAATACAGTGGAAGGATCAAATACTATTTTTTTTAAATGGAGGGATGAAATAAATCAATCAATTAGACTGCAGGTATCAAAATTGTCATTAACCCTTTGTTTGTTATTACTATTATTTTCGACAAGTTGGATATATATAAAAAGAGAGTAATAATTAACATCCGATGTCGTTTATAATGTTGTAACAGATATTTGGTGATAATTGCGGACAAGTAAAATTCCATGTATTATTTAAAACTTTTTTCTGTGGAATTTCAAATCTCATTTAATTATGTAAAGACATACCATTATCATTAATAGCTTTTATCAAATAAAACAGTATTTAATTAGTTTTCAAAAACCACCCAATTACTCAATAAATATTTTAAATTCCATCCCAAAAAAATGTACAAAATCCATCCCAAAAAAATGTACAAAA
Source organism: Viola odorata (assembly GCA_963691705.1). NCBI lineage: Eukaryota > Viridiplantae > Streptophyta > Magnoliopsida > Malpighiales > Violaceae > Viola > Viola odorata. Next base: position 64,294,006 of record OY829540.1, read on the forward strand.
TCCAAAAAAAAAATTATAAATTCCAAAAAAACGTTAAAATCCAGAAAAATATAAAAAATTCCAAAAAAAAGTGTGAAAATTCCAAAAAGCCTACAAATTACAACGAGACAGATCTGAGAATGGTGTGACAAAGTTGTGACATTTTCTGCTGTTGGTTTTTTTTGCAGGTCTTCTTCGTAGTGGGAAGAGCTGCCAGCGTAGGTGGACAAACCACCTCCAGCCAGGTATAAAAAGTGGTCCTTTCACTCCAGAGGAAGTGAAACTTGTCATTCAGCTTCATGGCATTCTTGGAAACAGGTACATCTTTCTCGCTCTCTCTTTTAGGTATTTTAGAAGAATCAAACAGCAAACACCGCTTAGTTGTTGAATTTCAAGGGAAAAACTGAAAGCCCTAACATTACAAAGACAAATTTCGTAGAAAAGGCATTGTTCATAACTTGATACTGAATTCATGAGTAAAAATAAAGAATCCAAGAAAGTTTCAATCTTTTGTTGAAGGTCAGTAATTCTTTTGTGATCAAACAACTAAACATTGGAATTTGAATGTTGAAATTCACTTATTTGTGGAAAGATTTGTACTTTGACTTTGGTAGTTGCAAATTGCAATTGTTGTTTGGTTGGAAAGCGTACAAGATCGTATGTTGTCTTTGGTTTACAGATGGGCCACCATTGCTGTTCAACTACCCGGCAGATCTAGCAATGCGATCAAGAACTTGTGGAACATTCACTTAAAGAAGCGACTCGACCTGTTAACTCACGAGCCATCTGCATCCCCTGCTACTCGCCACATGGCTCAATGGGAGAGCGCCAGGCTGGAAGCCGAGGCGCGCCTGTCTCGGGAGTCCTTACTTTTCAGCCCACCAGTTCCAGGAAAGGCTGATTCTGATAGTTTCCTGCGCAATTGGAACTCTGAAGTTGGAGAATCATCTAGAAAGTTGAATCCAGAAGAGAAAACAGCATGCGAATGCCCTATTTCTCAAGCATCTTCATCTACCAAATGTGGGTCAGTTTCGGCCATCACTCCAAGGGACATTGGCACCAACATGGCAGCAGGGTCTTGTACTGCAGCAAGCAATCGGAACGAAGATATGGGGTGCAAGAGCTGCAAGTCGTACATTGGGATGCAATGGCTCGATCGGATTCTTCGAGCTCTACCGATTTCCTCCAATTTCTGTTGGATTCTCCGATTAACAATGACATGAGCTTCTTAGAAGGAAACGTTGACAGCTATACCACTCCGTAGGCTACAAAACTAGTTACGAACAATGCCAATGATTTTCTACGAAATTTGTCTTTGTAATGTTAGGCTTTTCAGTTTTTCCCTTGAAATTCAACAACTACGCGGTGTTTGCTGTTTGATTCTTCTAAAATACCTAAAAGAGAGTGCGAGAAAGATGTACCTGTTTCCAAGAATGCCATGAAGCTGAATGACAAGTTTCACTTCCTCTGGAGTGAAAGGACCACTTTTTATACCTGGCTGGAGATGGTTTGTCCACCTACGCTGGCAGCTCTTCCCACTACGAAGAAGACCTGCAAAAAAAACCAACAGCAGAAAATGTCACACCATTCTCAGATCTGTCTCATTGTACAAGAAAAATGAGAATGATTGCATCTTTCCAAAAAATAACCATTTTTGATATCGAATAAAGACAAGAAATGGTTATGTATGCAGGGCAAGAGCAGGGGATGGGCAGAAAAATTATATTACGCACTCTTCCAACATGATTAAGGTATTCTATCTAAGATTAAATATTGTTCGACTCTCTATTCGAATACCTTTCACTCCTAAAAAATTATAGTATTACCTACTCTTTGACTATGGTAAGGTATTCCATATTGTTTGGCTCTAACTTCGAAACCAATGGGTAACTCTCTCTTAACGTGTTTAAAATTAATATATTTTATCTTTCGTTTACGATTAATGTTAGTTATAAATCAATTATTTATTTAAAAAATTAAGTAAACTACATAAATAAATTTATAATTTATAAAATCTTCCATTTAATCACATAGAGTTTAAAAGCTTTCAATATAAACCGTGAAGGCTTTTTAAAATTGTAATTTTTACCTTTATAATAGTTTAAATATCCAAAAAGAATAGTAAAGAAATAGAAAAAAATTATGAATTTAGTCAAAAAATATAACAAAGTCGGACATAACACAACGAAATAAAATATTTTAAATTTTTTAAATAAAGTGGACATAACTCTCTTTTTTTCCTCTTTTCCTCATTCCCTCCATTTTATCCTTCTAATATTAAACCATATATTTGAGTCCCTTGTAGAGGGCCCCATTGCCCTGCACTGCTGCCATGTACTTAATACCATCAAACGAGATAATCCCATATTTCTAATAATTCCTAACTTTTAGAAATTCACAAGTAAAATAATTTTCTAGGAAATTTTAAAATCTCTCAATCAAGAAAAGAAATGTGGAACATCATTTTTCGGCCCATCTTTTTTGTTGTTGGGATATTCGGCCCATCTTCTTCTTTTTTGGGTACATTCGGCCCATCTCCTTTAGTGCTCCTTTCCATTCAATTTCTTGTCTTTTTCTTTTTCCCCCCTGTAAATAGAAATTGTAAGACATGATGAGATGAGACCCTATTTTTTTGTTCTGTAACCATTCTGAAATTCACATGGTAAGAGAGTCACTCTTTGAATGAAATTAGTCTTCTTGTAGAAGATACACAGGAACAGCAAGAAGAAGAAGAATCACCAATCATCTTTATATATTTGTTAAAGTATAATACCAAATACTTGGTAGAATTAACTTTTTGCGTTATTAGCGAGGTTTAAAGTCTAATTTCATTCTTCACCCTATCTCAGATAAAACTCGTGACTATTAACTTGTTTACCTAGGGGTGATAAACAATAAGTAAATTTTAGCGAGTAATTAACCTGCAAAGCGCCAAGAAGTATTCTCGGCCTAAATACTAATTACAAAGTTTTTGTATGATAAAAGTATAGTATTCGTACCTATGGATTAAATAACTTAAATAACCTAATTTGTTTCACTCTAAATTAACGTACTTCTCATAGTATTGTTAGTGATCACTTTCTTTTTGTGGATCATTTGCCCCCACTGCATAGAAGAAACACAAGTCATTCCTTTACGCTAACCCCTATGGCTATCTAGTAGAGCAAACCATGAAATTAAATAAATGGAGATGCTTTTTGTCACATTCTTGTCTCAAAATCACAAGCCTTCCATGGCTATCATAAATAATATCCAAAATCTTTTGTTGTTTCACCTAATTCGACCACACAAATCCTCCATAAATCTATACCCTACATGAATATAACTCAATTCCCCACCGACGCATAAAATCATGCTATCCCTCCCTTGCTACCCCCCAACCAAATGGAGCAATTTAGCTAATCAAACAAAGAGTTCAATCCACATAGCATAAAATGGATTCCTAACCGCCGTACATCAATGTTTTATTATTTATTTTATTTTAATCTACGATAAATTTAAACTCTTAATTTCTTAAGTCGAAAATTATCTCCCCTCAACCTTTATTTGTGTGTTACGGATAACCTAATGGATTTATATAAGTTAAGGTTAAGTCAAGACCTTATAATTCTTTGTCTTTTTGTTTGAGATGAAATTTAATCTCTTTAGAACGATTAATTATATAGTGATTTATGTGTTAAAAAAAACATGTTTCGTTAGATCTATCACACTAAATAGTCGTTTCATGCGAGGGTTGATGGTTATAAATGGAGAGTGGATTAAATTTAAATTTTAAAAATATTAGGATAATTCAGTCACGCTAAATGCTAACCGAGGTAAAGGCCGGCCGACTAAACATTAAACTGGCTAATCTAATTTTTGTTCTTTGTTTTGGTCCCAAGTAAAAAGAGTGTTTGGGTAGCCTGCAACACACTGACAACGAATACACACTTCTCACTTCTTTTCTTGGTGGCTTTTTTAGCATTTCTATTGTTCTATTTTCCTGGCCATTGCTATATTTCTTTATTTATAAATTAACTTGCACATGTTCTTGCCCTCCTCGCCTCTAAGCACAAATATTCAAATCTCTGTCTTTTCCTTAGTATTTAAATCTCTCCTTCTTTCGAACATACTTCCCAATCTCTTTAGAGGAGGACCCAACAATCAATCTCTTTTCCTTCTCCATCTTAAAAATATGGCAAATTCTTCTGTTGCTGAAGAAAGATGGGATCTTTCACAACAAGATCAAGAAGAGGAAGCATTGTCACTATGCGATCTACCAATCAATTTTATCCTAGAAGACAACAACACCAACCAAGAAACAAGAAAAGATGATCAGGAAACAGAAACCCATCAAGAAGATTTCAACTTTAACAGTCCATGGGGTGGAATTGGTGGCCCTGTTTCACCAAAATCAGAAATGTGTGCAGCAGATGACATATTCTTTCAAGGTCAGATCCTCCCTCTTCGTCACTCGGTCAGTTCCGAATCGGGTCTAATTAGCAAGTTCAGAAACGACATCATCAGCTTGAACCAGTGCAGAAGCGTGTCTAGATCAGAATCCATGGATTGGAATTCGGTAAATGGGTTTGCAAGTTTCAGCAGTAGAAGCAGCAGCAGCAATTGTAGCAGAAGTAGTACTAGTCATTTCTCGTCAAGCACCACAACAACAACTACTACCGCAACCAAAACAGCAAGAATTTCCAAGCCAAGACCAATCCCAAAAAACCAATTTCAGTACAGCAATCATCCAAGCCCAAAACCCCAAATCAGACTCTCCAGTGCTTCATTGGGGAGTTCTTCCAACAGGAATCGGAATTCCTCTGTTTGGGAGTTCTTTAGAGTTGGTTTGGTCCGTACACCAGGAATTGAATTGCAAGACCTCAAGGCTAGGAATTCTGTGAGTCGAAACAGTAGTTCCAGTAGTAGCAACAGCAATCCCAATTTCAAGAATTCCATCAAACCAAACAGGTCTATTACTGTCACAAATCAAGAACAGAGCAGCAACCCAGAAAAACAAGAACAGAGCAAGAAACAGAGTAAAAAAAACAGTTTCTTGGAGAGGAAAGCGGGGTTATTGAGTGGATGCAGTTGTAGTGTTAGTGCGGTGAAACCGATTCCATTGGACAATTTCGTGGTCAAGAGCAGAAACAGCACTAGTGATATTGGTGATGATGGAAAATTTGATGAATTGATGAAGAACACAAAAAAAAGAATAATGGTTAAAAAACAGAGCACGAAGCAGCAACGACAACAAGGCAAAGGAGGAAAAGGGAAGGAGAAGCACGCGACGTCACGTCATAGAACGTTTGAGTGGATAAAAGAGCTTTCGCATTCACATGATGATGATGAGGATTGAAGAGAGAGCTATGTAAGTGTAGCTAGCTAAAGATGGTAGTGACCTTTCTTTTTCACATTTTCTTCGCATGCTTGTATTTCTTTTTCATCATTTCATGTTATATTTTATATTGGTTACTTATTATTGGCAATTGCTTTTTTGTTTCTTACGTTTCTTCTTTAATTTGAATCTTGTGTTTGGGCCACACATATCAAGAAGCACGAGTCCTGCCTTCCTGAAAGATTCGGATGCTAAGCTAAATAGCCCAATTTTAATTCCCCTATATTTTACCGATTCCAACTGTCTCTCTACTACCTTACAACTTCAACTCCGCCATCGATCACAGTTTATTCCATACCGGAAGATGTTTGTTCTTCTATTTGCATTTTGGGGATACCATTTGTTTAGTTGTTCCTGTTTTTTGTTATTGTAAGTGCATTTTAGCTTGTATTAGATACCGTTATGGTATTAGTTTGGGCCTTGAGGGTGCTCTTTTTGCATTCCTTAGAGTGTGTATTTCTTTCGTTCAACGTAAAAAAAAGATGCTTTCAGTGAAGAAATTTTATAATTTGACGCAAAATAAAAGTATCTCTCTACCGTGCTAAGATGGATGAATATGTTGAATTTTAAGTTAAACGTTGGTTTTAGACTCATCCTTTGAACTAGGCTCGTTTGACTAATTTTTTCTAATTAGTTTGAAAAACAAAAAATATATATAGCCTAATTTGTTTATATATATAAAAATAAATTCTTACATTATTAACAATATAAGTTTATTTTTAGTTTTCGCGTTTTGTAATTTTTTTCTTAGACATGAACCGTCAAGTTTATCTATTTTTATTAAAATTATTAGATAATCTGATTACCATATTAGAGGTCACTAATTTTATATTTGTTTTGTATTTTCTATCTATTTAACAAAAGTAGAAATTACTAGTTTTTGGATGATTGGCGGGTTTGGTTAGATCCGTCTCGTCATGGAGCAGGTTGGGCTTGAAGTAGTCCATTTATTAAATGGATTGATCTTTAAGTCTAGATGGTAAGGGTGACAGGTTGGGGAATTGCCTGATAAACGGCCTAGAGGGGGGGTGAATAGGCAATAATAGGAAATAAAAAATTCTAACACAAATGTAAATAATTTGAGTGCGGAAATTAGAATGTAAAAACACAAGTATGTATAGTGGTTCCAATTCCTCAATGAATTGTACTCCACTACCTAAGAGTCCTCCTCTTAGGATTTTGAACAACGAACACTTCGTTATTACCTTGAGTTTTTACGGGTTCAACTCAAACCTTACACCTTGGTTTTTGCGGGCTCAACCAATAAACCTTTCACTTGGTTTTCACGGGATCACCAACAACCTTACACTTGGTTTTTGCGGGCTCAACCAACAAACCTTACAATGTGATTTTTCCGGGCTCAATCACAACCTAACACAATCAAGATTACTTGACAAGAGAATGTTAAATAGCAACACAATTGGTGTACAAATAAACTATGTATGATTCAATAAATAACACCAATAAATGAACAAGAATACCTCAAAAGAAAGCTTAAACCTTACTTGAAATATGGACACAAGATTGAGTAAATTCGGATGTGAGAAGCTTGTGTTATGAAAGAATCAAGTTGAAGGTTTTGCAAAAACTCAGATTTTTGGTCTTTTGAAAAGAATGAGAGCTTTCTAAAATCTTTCTTGTGTTCTAAATGTTCTTGTTAAGTTCTAACTCATCTAGGATGAGTTATATATAGTGTAAGATCAGTGGATGATCAGACAAGAAAGTATGGAGCCAAAAAATCCGTTTGTAGTGGACAAAAGAGCTGTTTGAGAAACTAGCCGTTGGGCAAAACGCTATAGCGTTTTGGCAAAACGCTATAGCGTTTTGCTACTGGAAAGTTTCGCATTTTTGCTCACCAAAACGCTACAGCGTTTTCCAAAACGCTATAGCGTTTTGAAAAACAGCTTTGCATACTCTTTACGAAAACTTGAATAACTTTCGACTGAAAATTCGTTTTTGCGTAAAACTTTTTGCCACATCTTCTTGAGGTATAAATGAACATTAATCAAGTGTTAAATTGAATCATACTTACATGATTAGAGTTCTAATGTACACTTGATCTTCTAGCTTGTGATATCTTGATTTGTTGCTTCTTTTCTTATTTGCTTGATCACAAACTACACACACTTTAACTTCAAATTGCATTAGTAATACTAATTAGTTTGTGTGTCTAAAATCATCAAAACAAGAGTAAGTTGCCCTTGGGCTAACAATCTCCCCCTTTTTGATGATGACAACCACAAGCTAATTTCAAAACATATTTGAACTAGCAATTGAAATTAAAGTTAAATGGAGAAAACTTACATCTCCTATCTTTGCCAAAGGAATGCTCCCCCTACATAAAACATTAGTTGCACATAGAGCATAGCAAAGATTTAAAGCTTTGCTCCCCCTAAATCTTACCATTCTCCCCTTTGATGTAAGCTTCATTACCAATTGATAAATATCTTCCCCTTAACTCATTCTCCCCCTTTGTCATTAGCAAAAAGGGTAAAAAAATAGGAGGTCCAATAGATCAAATAAGGAGTAAAGAAAGGAGCAAGCAAAGATCAAATCCAAAAATACTTTAACAAGTATTAAGATCAAAAAATTATCCAATCCAAAGATAAATATCAACAAAAAGATAAAGAGAGGATAATCAAAATTATACTTGTCGGTTTTCCCTTGGGCTACCAATAGCAAAATTACAAAATAATTTACCAAAAGGGTGAGCTTCGATTCATCACCCGACTTGTGCCACGAACCCTACATATATTTCATTTATCTTCAAGGGGTTTTCGGCACTACTACAAAACAAACTAGTTAGTTTTAGGAACCCAAACACGTTTGGATCCTTTCTTAGCAAATGCACTTCTTTGTGCCCACATTTGTTTTGCATAAACAAGTCCTTTACGAATAAAGCAAAAATATGCCAAATGACCATTCTTATGACAATAATCACATTTATACAAAGGTCTATCATGTGATTGATTTGAAGAACTAGCATGGTCACAATTTCTTGTTTTAACAAAAGATGTTTTAGAATTATTCATGCTAGAAGAGTGATCAAATCCAATTCCTCTTCTATCACAATTAGTCTTTTGCTCATTTAAACACTTTTGTTGACTTTGTCCACTTTGGATAAATTTAGCTAAAGTAGCTTCAAGGACATTAATTTTTTCATTCAAAATGGCTACTTCTTTGCTAGAGTTTGCACAAAGTTCACAACTAGAGTTTTTCTTCCCTTTAGCAATTTCCAATGATTTAAGCTCATCTCTAGTATCACCCAAAACATCTCTTAAATCTTCATTGTCATTTTTCAAAAAATCATTTTCCTCTTTAAGAGATTTGTTCAAAGATTCTAACTCAAGAATATCATTTTTCAATTTTTCTAAATCCTTAGCAAGTTTAACATTTTGCTTGCAAGACTTTTTAAAATGACTAGACAATTCATCAAACGCTTCTTGCAATCCATATTCGTTATCAAGAGATTGAGAAGAACTTACCTCATTATCACTTTGCCCTTGTGCCATGAGACACACATTTGTACCTCCATTGAATGAGGTGGACGTAGATGTTGGTGACGAACTTCTTTGATAAGCTTCACAATTTCCGTGTCTCTTGAGTCCGGAAGAGTGTTCACGTGTACTTCTCCGATGCTTCTTTCTTGAATCCGATTTTACGAACTCACGAACAGTACCGGTGAAGAGGGCAAGAGATATGTCGTCTTGAACACCAAGAAAGGTTCTCAACCTTGTCTTCCAATGTCGGAAATTGTTACTATCAAGGTATAGTGAATGGTTGCGCACAACACCCTCTTTGGCCATTTGATCTTTTACTTGAGGCGATTAAACCTACAAAACAAGTACCTAGCTCCGCTACCAATTGATAAACGGCCTAGAGGGGGGGTGAATAGGCAATAATAGGAAATAAAAAATTCTAACACAAATGTAAATAATTTGAGTGCGGAAATTAGAATGTAAAAACACAAGTATGTATAGTGGTTCCAATTCCTCAATGAATTGTACTCCACTACCTAAGAGTCCTCCTCTTAGGATTTTGAACAACGAACACTTCGTTATTACCTTGAGTTTTTACGGGTTCAACTCAAACCTTACACCTTGGTTTTTGCGGGCTCAACCAATAAACCTTTCACTTGGTTTTCACGGGATCACCAACAACCTTACACTTGGTTTTTGCGGGCTCAACCAACAAACCTTACAATGTGATTTTTCCGGGCTCAATCACAACCTAACACAATCAAGATTACTTGACAAGAGAATGTTAAATAGCAACACAATTGGTGTACAAATAAACTATGTATGATTCAATAAATAACACCAATAAATGAACAAGAATACCTCAAAAGAAAGCTTAAACCTTACTTGAAATATGGACACAAGATTGAGTAAATTCGGATGTGAGAAGCTTGTGTTATGAAAGAATCAAGTTGAAGGTTTTGCAAAAACTCAGATTTTTGGTCTTTTGAAAAGAATGAGAGCTTTCTAAAATCTTTCTTGTGTTCTAAATGTTCTTGTTAAGTTCTAACTCATCTAGGATGAGTTATATATAGTGTAAGATCAGTGGATGATCAGACAAGAAAGTATGGAGCCAAAAAATCCGTTTGTAGTGGACAAAAGAGCTGTTTGAGAAACTAGCCGTTGGGCAAAACGCTATAGCGTTTTGCTACTGGAAAGTTTCGCATTTTTGCTCACCAAAACGCTACAGCGTTTTCCAAAACGCTATAGCGTTTTGAAAAACAGCTTTGCATACTCTTTACGAAAACTTGAATAACTTTCGACTGAAAATTCGTTTTTGCGTAAAACTTTTTGCCACATCTTCTTGAGGTATAAATGAACATTAATCAAGTGTTAAATTGAATCATACTTACATGATTAGAGTTCTAATGTACACTTGATCTTCTAGCTTGTGATATCTTGATTTGTTGCTTCTTTTCTTATTTGCTTGATCACAAACTACACACACTTTAACTTCAAATTGCATTAGTAATACTAATTAGTTTGTGTGTCTAAAATCATCAAAACAAGAGTAAGTTGCCCTTGGGCTAACATTGCCACCCTTTAAATCCTTAAGTCCAGGGAGCCAAAATTAATATTGGCCGCATAAAGTTGTTACTTAAGGAATAAAATGTTACTAGATTGTTTTATATTCGAGAATCGAACTAATATATTATTTTGTAATAAAAAAATTAATGTATTATCATATTCTTTTCGTCTTTTAAGAAAAAGACTCTTTAGAATTCTTTTTATCTTAAATAAAATAATATTTATTATTTTTTTAGGTGATTTGTAAATTGTGTTGTTTCTCTAATAATACATCCTTAATACTCCCTCCGTCCGTTTATATTTGACGGCGCAACCCAAATCACTGGTTTTTAGGTGAGTCCATTCGGCACTGTTGCGGCCCAGGCTTTTGTCATAAGCTGCTTGAGAGAGAGAGGATGGATGTCAGCTTTTGTCATGAGCTCTGCGTCTAATCTATCCCCTCGAAGACAACCCAAAATTACAAATCCCCCTAAAAACACTTGCTCTTAAATTTTCGTTTCCCTCCAAGTACATGAGGGACATGTGATTTGTACAACCGGACGACAAGTCATCTAGGGATATGAAAGTAAAAGCACGGCACATTCTCTAGGACGTCAAAGAAAGTTGGACATCAGATTTGGGCCAAAACGTCAACAATAAACGGACAGAAGGAGTATATATTAACTAATTTATAGTGTAGTCAATTAAAGTTATTTAATATAGGAGAAGAGATAGATACTATTTTAGTCTAAAAATACTCTTAAAAATTATAATTAATTATCACCTTGGTCTGTCTGATTTGCTCTAAAATATCTTTTTATAAAACGGATGAAATATATTCAATTTTGATCATGTAAATTCAATATTAAACGTTCTGACTAAGTTTTCGACCATTTAAGTTTGTTTTCATCATATAAGCTGGAATTTGACTATTTAGATTGTTTTTAATCATTTATACTCAATTGTGTTGTTTCTCTCATTTCTACTCATTTATATACACTTACTAAAAAAACAAAGACGATACGATTTTAAATCATTGTGAATAAAAAGGACAAAAATCTAAGATCTAAATGGTTGGAATAAGAGGAATGTCATGAGTTTCTTGTTTTCTTTTTGCTAGAGCAAGCTAGCATTAGTATATGCGTCTCAGATAGTGATTGAGAATGACAGCCGTGATGAATGGAAATGATGGACACCAAAGAGAGCTAGCGGTGCTTGTCATGATTCAAGTGTGAAACATCGGTGCCTTTAATTCTTTTGTTGTGACTGTCACAAGAAAAGCAAACAACTTTGCCGCTATGATTGGCAATTATTAATCTCAATTAAGATATGCATATCCGACTTCTTACGTTGATCAAATTTCATATTTTTATTAATGTAAAAAGTTCATCCATTTTTTTGGTAATTTAATATCTAATTTTAATGTGACAAATTAACTTCTTTTTTTCTAAACAGATAATAATTACTTCGACTAGATTGACAAATGAACTAGTGGTAAAACTCCGACTTAATATAAAATTATTTTTTATTATCTATTTTAAGGGGTTATAGTGCCCCATTTTAAAAAAAATAAAATTTAACACCTTACATTATGAATGGAGTAAAAACCCCATCTATCACCACTAACAATCGCGGAAATTCTAAGCGGAACAAAGCTAAACCATTGATAATTTTCTTGCTGAACACAAATTAAATTAGCTAGGTTATCTGCTCTGAAGTTAACTTCTCGGAAAACATGGACCGTGCATCACCATCCTCTGCTCACAAAATAGTCTGAATACGACAAATTAAGTCCATATTAGCGACGAAAAACGAGCGAGCTCGATTAATGGCATGGACAACGCTATCATGTCCACTTGAACCACTAATCCTCTCCAACCCTACGTAATGCTTCCTGAAGCTCGAGAAGCACACCCCACAATTCAGCTCTGTACGTGGAAGCATTGCTCAACTTGGCAGCAAAATCTCCTAGCCAAAGCCCCCACCATCGCGAAAACAACCACCGGTTTGTGCCCCGGTTTTCTTTACCTATTCACCGCAGTTCTTACTATTCTTCTAATATTTATATTTGTCAGGCTATTTGAAATAAAAATTATAAATATATTGAATTAATTGAGACAACTTACAAATATAGGGAATATTTAAGATTTTTATAAAACATAGGGGATACTATACGAGAAAAATGAACAAATATAGAGGTAACAATAAAATTTAGCCTTTAAATTTTAATTTTCGTTGGAGTCAATATATATATATGTATATATATTCTCCCTCTTTTCAATGGGAGGAAAGAGGTCATTCTTTCTCCTTGAGTCGATGAGGTTTTAGATGAGTCTAGTTCGACAGCGATTTAAACTGAAGAATAAAAAAAAAATATATATATATATAAAATAATTGTATGGATGGAACATATCATTTTTAGCTTTCTCAAATGTTCTCTCTACATTTTTTAAGTAGAGAATTAATGTTATCGAGAATTGTTGGGTCTTGTATAACTTAAAAAATGGACAATTTCTTTAGCACTAAAACATTATTAATATAAGTTATTTTTATAGGCACAATTAATATTAATATAAGTTAATAGAATACATTTAGAAGATACTTGGTCTCTAGCTAAACATGCCAAACTTCAGAACTTATCAACTTAATTATAAACTAGGAGTGAATAATTGTGTTTAATTAATTAATAATTCATGTTTGTCCATTTCACTCAAGATAAAAGAGATGCAGGATCCTTTTGAATACAAAAAGAGATACGGATACGATTTTGTCTAATTCTAAATTCCCACCGTCAGCTGTTGCGTACATATATAATTTGAATTAAAATGATCATTTAAAACTCTTTTCAGCTATTATTAACTGTATTTTTTTCCGTAAAAATAGGAAAGTAGTAAAAGGTACAATGTGGGCTGCTTATCAAAAGAGAAAAAAGAAAGTGGGCTCTGTTGACTTGGGCCACAATCGAACTGGGCCATAAAACACTGTCGGCCATGAATCGAAAAGATGAGGTGTTTTCCACTTAGTGAGATAAGCCACTTACAAGTACTTTTTTTAAGGAGAAGTTTTGTTATTAGGATTTGAACCTCACCACCACTTTGTATATTGATAATAGGAAAAATACTTAAAGTATCCAATAGGTGTAGTAAGAGTAAAAGATTTTCATCTAAAAATAATAATACAGGTTCGAATTCGAAATATTATTCTTTTTATTTTTTATATATTATAAAAAATATCAGTGAAACTACAAGTTCAAAATAAAAAAGAGTAAAAAGAGTTGTGTTAATATCTTTACTACTTACGTAAAAAAAATTGTTCTAGCTTACTAAAAGTCTCACGTTGAAGCCTGACGTTGCAAAAGTACACAAAGTCCTCCCTCCTCTCGTCCTTGCCTAACCGTTTACTTTGAATCATTCTCTCGTCTCCTACTGTCCCTTAACTCCCAATTTCCTCCATGTTTACATTTTTCTAAACCCACTCACACACTAACAATTTCTGATATTTTTGGATTGGGGTTTTGTTTTTGGTGTGAAAAAGGGAAACTTGTTGGAAATGTGCACAAGGCCATTAGAGAGGTGTTTTGGAGGTAGAAGTGGTGAAGATGGGCTATTGTGGGATATGGGTTTGAAGCCGCATGCTTCAGGGGATTTCTCAATTGCTGTAGTTCAAGCAAATTCCTCACTTGAGGACCAGGGTCAAGTTTTCGCTTCCCCCTCTGCTACTTATGTTGGTGTTTATGATGGCCATGGTGGTCCTGAAGCTTCTCGCTTCCTCAACGACCATCTCTTCTCTTTTCTGGAAAGTGAGTATCTCTTTGTACCCTTTTTTTTTTAGTTTAAATTTCTGTTTGGTTGATGGGAAAGTGAAGGAAATTGGGATTTGTTTTTGGGTTTAGTTGCTGTTGATTGTTATTCTCTCTTTATTCTGCAAAGTTACTATTGTCTTGTATGGTAAGAATAACGCATTCCATGATGGCAACCGAATCGATGTGTTTTTAGTATCGAAACCTTATTAGTTGTCTTTATGAAATGGTTATTTTTTTTGTTAGAGTTTGCAAGAGAGCAAGGGGGAGTGTCTGCAGATGTGATAAGGAAGGCATTTGATGCAACCGAAGAGCAATTCTTGCATTTAGTGAAGCAATCATGGACCGCGCGGCCTCAAATTGCATCATCGGGTTCTTGCTGTCTTGTTGGGGTAGTGTCAAATGATGTGTTGTATGTGGCAAATCTTGGTGATTCTAGGGTTGTGCTGGGCAGAAAAGTGTCTAGAGGCAGGGCTGATACCACGGTAGTTGCTGAACGGTTATCCACTGATCATAATGTTGCTGTTGAGGAGGTGAGGAAGGAGGTGGAGGCACTCCATCCTGATGATTCACACATTGTGGTCCTTACTCGCGGAGTTTGGAGGATTAAGGGCATAATTCAGGTAGTTCATTTTCATGACATTTTTTAAGATGGTGGATCTGTAATGGAGCTGATAAATGATAAATGATTATGCTTTTGCTGTTGAACTTTTTGGTCTCTCCTCGGTTTGTCCATGTAATTTTGTTACATTTGTGTATTATTGTACCGGCTGCATGAGTTAACTGCTGTCGCCTTGTGCTGGTTAATCTCGTGCATTTTGGAAGCAGGGTTACATAACGATATTGAACAGGACATTTTCTTGCATTTTGTTCCTTCTCTAGTAAATGACATAAACACCTTTGTTCCACAGATTTGATGTTTTTATATTGATTTTCTTAGGTATGAAATGTTTCCAGGATTAGATTTGATGTTGGGAAGTCTATATTGATTTTCTTGCAGTTTTGAGACAAAAAGACGTAAGTGTCTTCTTATATAGATGTTCCGCAGATGCCTTTTGTTCTGTTGTGGAACTAATTGTACAAACATTAGAAGCATTCTTCATCGAAAGTTCATGAAAGAATCAAGAGGCCCTTATGTGAAGGTCCTAATCTTTATAGATCATTGTGTTTCTTGGATGCTTTAAAAAACATTTTTTACGCATTCTCATCCTTATATAATCGCACATAACTTGCCTCGTAGGTCACTCTTTCATCTCGTGTATGTGTGAATCAATGGTGTTCCAGTGCAGATTAAGTTTTATGCTTGACTGTAGCTATAAGCATACAGGGACTGGAGCATATGCTACCCTCATGAGCAACTTCATCACTTTTTCATCTCGTAATCTAGAGCTACAATTCATATTTTCTGATCGAATTTGATAACTATATGACTTCTTGATTAAAATATACCAGCCATTGCCATGGGCATTGAATTTCAGTTACAGTGTAATTTGTGGATTGCCATGGTCCTTATTTAAGAACTTTTGTTGTAGGTTTCAAGGTCAATTGGAGATATCTATCTAAAGAAACCTGAGTTCAGTAGACACCCTCTCTTTCAGCAATTTGGATCACCCGTTGCTTTGAAAAGGCCTGTGATGACAGCAGAACCCTCGATATTGACTCGAAGATTACAGCCACAGGACCTGTTTTTAGTATTTGCTTCAGATGGTCTTTGGGAGCAACTGAGTGATGAAACAGTCGTTGGTATAGTCACGAAAAGCCCCCGTATTGTAAGGCCACTATCCTAATATTTGAACTTTTTTGAAAATTTCTCCCCGCTTTGTAATTAGTTACTACTTACTTTCTCATACATTTCCTTTCGCTGTTTGTGACAAGAAACTCACTTGGGATTTGTTCCAGGGAATAGCCAAGCGATTGGTGAGAGCTGCCATGCAGGAGGCTGCTCGTAAAAGAGAAATGAGATATGATGACATCAAGAAGATTAAAAAGGGCACAAGACGCCATTTCCACGACGATATTACAGTCATTGTGTTCTATCTAGATCATACATTAACCTCTTCAGATGCTACATATAAGCACAACAGTGGTGGATATTGTACAAGTGCCCCAGTCGATATCTTCTCACTAAATGCAGATGAATACTAACGTTTCACATCCATCATCGACAGAATTACTCGCCATCGGTGCGTGGTAACTGTAAATATATAGGAAATACAAGCAGTGAATGGTGACTGGACCATGAATTTTAAGACAGGATGGAGCTTGGGGGATGCCAAATTTAAGCAGCTGGTGATTGTAATTTTCCAATATTTGCTCTCTTTTCTTCTATTTTACTCATGCTGTACGACATGTAGTTGGTTTTAATGTAAGTAAAAGAAGGGGGTTAAAGAAAAATTGGTGGCAATGCCAATACAGAATCAGCATACTTTCTGTTACTAATCCTCTCCTAGTAAACCACTAATGAGCTGGTAGGTCCCTGGTGGTTTTTACAGAGTAGAAAAAATAATATTTTGAGTTCGATTTTTCTAGTCTTTACATTCTTATGTTCTGTCAAAAAAAAAATCTTAAAAAAATTCTTGATCTAATACATCTAGTCCACCAAAATAATCTATAATGTTTATTAAAAATAGCTGGTAGTAGAATTAATTTTTTTTATAAAATTTGTCAGTTTACTAAAAAATACTGACTTTTGAATTTATTTCACTTTTTATTCCGAATATTCTCAACTTTTTTTAGTAAGAGACTGATCTCGTTAGAATATTATTAGATTCTAAATAAGATCGATTTTCCAATTTGGTTTACTTTATTCTCAAAATTCTAATTTAAAATTTTAATTAATAGTAAACAATTTTTTTATTGTTTAACTAAGAGTAAATATTTCACAATTATTAAAATCGATCTAAAACATTAAAATCTTTTTTTAACTAGGCCCTCAAGATCCAATAGTAATATGGGTTCGTGACGCGAATTACTGTTAGCCACTCAATGCTCGTATATACAACTCATTAACTGAGATGTCTGCGGTCTGCAGCCGGAAAAAACTTGGGTAGATCATGATCTACCTACATCATGATCTAGGATGATGACACGTGCCCCAAATAGTGCTAGAATACCACTATTCTTAATATTTTTGGACACGTGTCATCATCCTACATCATGATGTAGGTAGATAATGATCTACCCAAGTTTTATTCGTCTGCAGCCAGCACTGCAGTCCTGAAGTAGATAACGTCACGAGCCCACGGTCACGCACACCATGACAACCTATTTCCTTACAGAAAAAAAAAATATAAAGAAATTATTGAATGATAAATATTATATAAAATAAGTAAATTGACTACTATCCGTCTTAAATCTTAACTCTTTCTTTTTGGAGTATAAATCGTAATTAAGTGGTAGGTAGATCATTGGAAAATAATAATTGATTCATCTTTTATTTTTCAAAATGATAATAAATATTTCAAAACAAATTTTCTTTTTCGAAACAACAAATGTTTTTTAATCGAATTGGTATAATTTATACAAGTTTTTCCAAAAAATTTGCCCCCAACCATACATAAGGCGGCGTGCCAGGCTAAAATTACAAACATGTGAAGAAATATAAGTTCTATATATGCAGGAGTTCGATTGAAAATTCTTTACACCACCAAACGTTGGTGGTTGCGAAGAAGTGGTAAATGACTTATTAATCCTAGCTAGCTCGGGATTCGGTGGCATGTGCCCGGCCAGTTACAAGCACAACCATGAGGGCACGGGCTAAGCTTGCACATACCACAATATCCACTACCAAGGATAGTATATGATACGCTTCGGCACGTTTTAAATGAACCGTAGAGTATGAAGCTCTTAATGGAGGGATCTAGTCAGTGAGTTGTCACACACAAGAGGATGAATAATAGTATAACAATGGAAAGGAAGGACTCAGATATGCGTTGCGGAAAGGAAGACGATGATGGGCACAAGGAAAAGAAGATGTTACCGTGAATATGTATGGAATGGATGGATGAATTAGAGCACGATGATGAATGCAGCGACACACTTGAATCTTGAATATTTCACACTCAAAAGGATTCTCAAACGATTACAAGATTATTCTCAAACGCAAGCAAGATCATACAATGATAATAATTCCTCGGAGGGGTTAGGGAGGAGTAAACTCAAGTCAAGCTGACCCTTCCAAGGATGGGAAAGAGTTTAGGAGTGAAAGGGGACGAGAAACTCACTCAACAAATTCACTCAATGTCTAAACTAATTAAGGAACGCAAGAAACTAGCTATTTATACAAGTTGTAAAAGGGGCAAACATCCGTCAATTAAACTGGACCTAACGGTATGCCGCTAAGAGGCTAGCGGCATGTCATTAGCTTCGCTTCAACGGCATGTCATTAGCTTCGCTTCAACGGCATGCCATTAGCTTCGCTTCAACGGCTTTTAATTCCCAGGCGTTAGCGGCATGCCACTAAAGAGCTGGCGGCATGCCGTTAAGGAGCTGGCAGAAATGTTGGATTTAGAGTTTTGAAGACACAACGCACGTTCCTCGGCAATGGGAGCTTCCTCTTGTGGCGTCATGGCTTTGACGCTCGATGTAGACGCATCAATGATCGAATAAGTATAGCAAGTGGGCCAGTGACAAGCACAATCTTGAGGGTAATGATGAAAAATGCAAGTATTACCACAATATTCATCGATGATATCATTTAACTCAATATGAGTATGATTATTCTTGATCAGGCGCAATCTTATTACTCGCCGTAATAAAAGTTGCAAAGATAATGATCACCAAAACCCCAACCTTAACCATAACTACTAATCTCACTTTTTATAATCAGTTGCTTTTTTCTTTGTTGTGTTTGTGCCTCTCTAATTGCATGTTTGTGTGCTACTAGTGCCTTTATTTGTAGAATGACATCTTCATAGAAATCCATGAAAACGGAATATATGCATATGTATATATGGAAAAAAAAAAATCCTGACGGCTTCGTCCCACGTGTTACTGTATCAACACATATGTATGCACTTTATATGGGAAAAACAATTCCTGACGGCTTCGTCCCACGTGTTACTGTATCAACACATATGTATGCACTTTATATGGAAAAAAAAATTCCTGACGGCTTCGTCCCACGTGTTACTGTATGAACACGAAACCAGCGTGCGCACTTAAAACACACCACGATATGAGTTAAGGCCTAATCATTTCTTAGACCGGAGATATGCCCAGGAGAAGATAACATGGACAGAAATTGAAATTCTAAGCATATCCGCCCTTCTTTTTGGCTCCAAATGTGCAGCCAAACAATATGGCAAAGATTATCGTTCCCTTCCATTGCCTAATCATTCATCCCAATGTTAATTAAGAGTATATACTAGTATACGTAAGTAATATATTGAGCATTTTTTATGAAAATATAATAAGATTCCATTCATATTAGACATTAAATTTAAAATTTACACATTTTTTTATAGGTAAAGATGAGACTCAAAAATTCACACTAAATAAAGAATTTAGTTAATTTCATTATTTATACTTATACTAAATATTTCTAAAATGATTTTTGTAAGTTGCACTAGATTAGACCAATTTGTTAAATGGAGGTAGATATTAAAAGCAAATAAAAGTAAATAAATAGGATTTGGAATTGTGAAATTGTTGATGATGGCGTTTATTATAACACTACACTTTTCATGTTTGATTTCAGTTTTTTTTTAATAGACGGAGTTGAGATTTAAATTTAGATTTGAGTTTTATACTAGTATTATCTTTCCATCCCCCACCATCCTGAATAAAGGAAGATAGAAAAAAATCTTCTCCCAATAGGGGTTTGGACTTTGGACTTTTTTACATTTCACACCTAACTACCTATTTACCAAATGAATATAAACCCATATTATTAACTAAGAAGCCTAAGGTCATCCATGAGCTTCCTCGAACTTTTAGATTTTCTCGATTATCTTTTTTGTTTCTTCTGAATAGAAAATTAATCTCATTTAAATTTAGTATCGGGGTTGAAAGGGATGGCTATCTAATAACTGTTTGCAAATACACACCTTTCTTAATACATTTGTAGGGTTATTTCAATCAGCACTCAACTTTGATCCACTCTCAACAAACTTCCACCAGAATAGGCCCCATGCTTATAAAAAAGAGAAAATATCTGATAACGTGATTACAAGAGCCATGGTCAGATCAGGGATTCAATTGCAGGATAGGACTGGCTGGGCCAGAGAGAGGAGGAGCCTATGATCTCAAATTATTAAAACTAAGTAAAAGCAGGTGAGGGTTCTGCCTGGTAGGCAGGCCACAAGATTGACTCCTGTCTTGAGTCCAGGAAACTCCATCTTAATGCTCAACAGTGTTCCATTAACTTAGAAAGAGATAAATGTTATGCTGTACTTGTAATTTGGAAACAAGCAACCAGCACAGCTGTATTGGCCCCAAATAATAAAACAATTCTGAACTTTAATGTTTTAATTAATCACAACCCTCAACTATTTGTTTGTTTAATTACCTTCTGGTCGGATTTATTATTGTTTAATTACACCCCTACCATTAAAAAAATCAGACCTGTCATCAACACCGTCAGCTTTTTTGCCACGTCTACTTACCATGTCCGCTTGATGTCACGCCAATGAATAGTGACAGGTGGGCCCGCCACTTCCTTTCCCCCCTTATCTCATCTCGTCTCCTTCATCTCTTCTCTATGTCTTCTCAAATAATTTCATCTCCTTCATCCTCATCTCCCTCCCTCATCTTTATCTTCATCATGTCTTTTTGATGAGTCTACTTTTTTTACTCCAAGTCCTCTCCTGGTCCGCCCACTCCCACCTTTATGGCACAATCTATTCCTCTCCTGACAAAGTTAACTCTGGCCCACTCATCCCTTACTCTCGGCCTAGCCCCAGCTATGATTCCATGTAGTCAGTAGCAGCTTGGTTCAGCCGGTTCCAATGAGCCCCTACAGAGGCCCATCTGCCTCCCCTTATGGATGACAGGTCGTCCACCCTCCTTTCCTCTTCCTCAAATACACAAGCTTCATCTCCGAGCCAGACCACACCATTACCGTGATTGGAGCGTTAAATGTCTATTTATCATCGTCTTTTACGTCTATTTTAGAACGATGATACTGTTAATTCTTGCACTTTCCACTCCTTTTTACAGATTATGTCGCTGATAAGCAAAACGATTCATTAGGAGCTGAAATCGTCAAGTTTAGAGTTGTTTTGGTCTGAAGCATGGAACGCCCGAAATTCCAGCGTGGACCAGCTGTCCTGTTCCTCTAGACGACCTCATTCTGCTGATCTTCTATTCCAGCTAGGAGTCCTGCTGCCACTGAATGTCTCCTACGCTTCTGTTAGGATTTTGGAACAGATATTATTAGACATTATCCTACTTTTGAATTTTGAAATAGAAAATTAATTAGTTATTATTTAAAGGAGGCTGCGCCTCTGTAGAAAAACACTTCATCTTTTACAACACTATATTTCTTTCTTCTTGGCAGAGAAACAATTCCATTGCAAGCTTGAACGTTGCTGCTTACTCCTTTTCTTTAATTAATTAAATTCCTTTCTTATGCTTACATCTTCTTTATTTATTTAATTATATGATGATAGGCTAAATTCCATTTATTCCTTGTGAGGATTAATAGCCATGCTTAATTAATTGTGAGATCTAAATGCAATTATTAAATTCCATCTTGCATCTTTAATTGTTTTAATTGATTGTCAAATTATGCATACTTCTTTGGAAGCTTGATCAACTACACTAGAATTTGTATGATTACTGTCTTCTCTCGATACTTTGGAGTCTACATTGTAGAAAGTGGTACGAAGGCAACCAACTGATCGACGGATCAGATTGGAAAACAATTAAGGTCGAGTTTACAGGAGTAGACACTTCTCTCTCTTGAACTCGGGAAGGTCTCTTACGGTAGAATTAATTGGTTATCTTATTAGACCTAATAGAATAGCTTCTTTAGGCCATAAGATATATCAAGGACCTTAATAGGTGAGAATCTTTAAGAATCTCGAATAGGTAGAGAGCAGGAGATCTAGGTGAGAACCTGATCTCTATAGCCGCCTGCAAGTTTGGTATTGAAAATACTTGAATCAATGATCGATTAATTAATTGCATGAGCTCATCAGAATCCTCACTGGGAATTTGTCACAACTGAATTCACACACTACTTCCATTTATTTCTTTCTGTTACTTACTTTTCGAAATTATTCACAACAACCCAATATTGGTATTTACCACTTGTTACCATTCCTGATTATTTACAAAGAGTATTAATTGCCACCGAATCCCTAAGGACGAACCTTTTACCACTAGCTACTGTTTTAAAACTACATGTGCATTGGTAGATTGTATTATTTTATTTTAACGGTTTCGGCAACCATCATACCGCCTCCTTCTCCCCTCTCCCCACCACTAGTGGTCAAAACCTATTCGATGATCCTCCGATAAAATAGACACATCCCAAATATAGCCTAATCGCGCATAGCGCCCTTCTCATTGAGACTGAGTCGTCCTCCTTCTTTGTTGTCAAGCATGACTCGTGCTGGTGTCAGGCTATGTCTAATGAATATTGAGCCCCTTTTCTCAATCAAACATGACGCCTAGTTCCTCGCCCGTCCGTCAGAATGTCATTGGGTGCAAATGGGTCTATCAGATAAAGAAGCGCTTTGATGGTTCTATTGACCGCTTCAAGGCTCGTTTTGTCGCAAAGGGGTTTCACCAAGTGGTCGGAGTCGACTACGGGGAGACTTTCAGTCCTGTTGTGAAACCTCCCACCATTCGTGTTATCCTTAGTTTGACAGTCACCTTCGGATTGCCATTGCGCCAATTAGACGTACAAAACGCCTTTCTACATGGCGAATTGAGGGAAAATGTGTACATGGAGCAACCCCTTAGTTTTCTGGACTACACTAAGTCGAATCATGTCTGCAAGCTAACTCGTTCACTTTATGGACTCAAACAAGCTCCTCCCGCTTGGTAACAAAGGTTAGCGGATTTCCTATGTCGCTTGGGCTTTGGTAGTTCTGCTCTCAATTCTTCTCTATTTATTTATCACACCTTATCTATTGTAGTTTATATTCTCATCTATGTGGATGACTTGATTATCACGGGGAACAAGCCTTCATTTGTTGAACAGTTGATTACTGATTTAAATAGAGAGTTTCGGTTACGTGATTTGGGTCCTTTAAGTTACTTTCTGGGTATTGCTGCAATCCGCACTCCCACTGCTTTATTTTTTTCCTAGAAGAAATATGCAGAAACTATTCTAGAAAAGGCACGCATGGTGACATGCAAACCGTGCCTCACTCCTTCAGCCAGTACTTCAGTCACCTCTCATTCCTATGCGCCCTTCATTGACATCACTTTAAATCGCTCGGTTGTTGGCTCTTTGCTTTATCTCACCACCACCAGGCCTGAATTTACTTTCGTTGTGAACAAGGCTTGTCAATTCCTGCAGGCTCCAACTGAATCAGACTGAAATTTGGTTAAGTGCATACTTCTGTATGTGCAAGGCACATTAGACTATGGGTTGCATTATCGTAGAGGTGATTGCTTGCAGATTGAGATTTTTACCCATGTTGATTGGGCAGGATCATCAATTGGCAGAAAAAGCACCGGGGTTTTTCTTACCTATCTTGGGTCGAATTTAATATCCTAGCAAGCTAAAAAGCAACGCACTGTTGCTCGAAGTTCTACTGAGGCAAAGTTCAAAGCCTTAGTTGATGGCGTTGTTGAAGGCGTCTGGTTTGCGCAATTTGTTAACTGACTTGGGGTTTAATTCACTGGCCACTCTCTGTTGTGGTGTGATAATCTTGGTGTAACTTATGTTGCTGCAAATCTTGTGTTTCATGCTCAGACGAAACACATTGAGATCGACTTCTACTTTGTGCGGGATTTGGTTAAAAAAGGTCTGTTGTCTATTCAATTCATTGCATCAGCAGACCAACTTGCTGATATATTTACGAAGTCGCTTCCTACGCAGAGGTTTCGATCTTTAACATCCAAACTGAGTCTGAACAAATTATTTTGGATAGAAAATACTTGAATTGAAGAAAAAAAAATGAGTTGAACTAGTCAATTGGACGATTAAGTGGATCAATGCAAATTGTGGAAGTGATTTCATCTCTCGTATCATTTTTTTTAATCAATATACTTTTACGTTCTATTTAATTTATTAATTTAAAGGTTCAAGAAATTCGATGTTCAAGTATAAGTTGATAACTATGCATATATATTCTATGGATGTTGAAAAAATTGCATTCAGATCAAACAAAAGTACAAATTCCACCACCAAATTTGTTCTTTGCGTATGGTATAGCCAGCGCTACAAGTGCTTATTCATCATACAACGAACTTTGGAAAAGAAACAAAATAAAAGAAACATGAATGGCTCAACGCCGTTTTAGCCCATGTATTCGCATAATAGTTCTAATCAAGTCCTTGTATGAGTAAATGTTGAAATTGTACTCAATATTTGCAAAGTCAGTTCAATCGGTCTCATCATTAATTGCTTAACCGGGGTGAACTAAAACAATCAAAACACACAAATCATATAATTAATGATGCTCCATATATAAACAAGAAGAAATTATTTCATTTTTTTTCTATCCCGATACAATAATTCAAAATTTCAAATATAAGGTGTGATTGGAGTTTTTAATTATATAAGGACTTAATTACAATTTTTTTACAACTGAAGTGACTAAATATTTATTTTAATATACTGAAATGAGACTCGAATTCGAAAATGATTAAAAATATTAGTTTTGTCAATAAATAGCACTATGAAGAGGAGAGAGGCAGCAGCAAAATCAAAAAACCCAAGAAACCTACCAAATTATGTAACATAATGTCGAGGCTTAGCGTTAGCGCGGTGAGGAGAAAAAGTGGTCGTTCACACGCTGATCATCAACCAGGTGCGGGATTTGGCACTAATTACTGATCAGACGGTGTGGAAGCGATTTGGTCCCACATCTGGTTGATGGTTACCGTGTGATTTTGTTCCACAACCATCTTAAGGCGCTGATTACTTCAGACTCGTCATCACCGGATCTACTACTCCAAGGTAATAATTAAGTTCCCTGCCTTCCTTTCTCGCAATCCAATTATCTTTGATTTAACGTTTTTTCAGCGTTGGTGCTAGGTAATTTTTTCCCTCCGTGGCTATCAATCCGTGACTATCAATCGATAAAAAATGTGATTCTTTCAGTATAATTTATTCTATTCTTAAGATTTATATTTAAAATTTCGGTTAAAGGTGATCAAGTAATTTACTTTTTGATCATTAAATATTGATAATTTTTTAAATAAAAAAATAATTATATTATTAATAAAGGATTTAACACAATTTATAGCCGCTATGAACTTTTTTATAGGTCGTATTTAATTTATAAAAGATGTGAAGTTTGAAGGGTTTTGCCCAAATCTCTATTTTATTATACTCTCTCTCTAAAGAAGCTTGGCCCAAAGCCAGACCCACATGCGTTCAAATCTGTTTAATTTCCAAGGAAAATTACTTTCTGAATATCTATGATTATTTACTTCCCAAAGCCAGAAGTAGTTGGTCACTCGACAATAATCATGGTCCAATAAATTATAATATTTGATTCAATCAACCAATCACAACCATAGTTAGTCTCTAGCCTTCTCGATCGTTCAGGTTCAGGCCCAGTACTAGCGTTATGGCCCATGAATGGTTTGTCCTTTCCGATGGCTCGCTTGATGAAAGCCCAAAACTACACTGTATGCTAGCGATGTGATGAAATTGTATCATATCATGTAGGGATTCTACTTCCTGAGAGATTTGAAAGGGTAACTTTAGATTATGGGAGTATTATTAGAAATCGTATCATAATTCATATTATCTCTAACATATTTCATGAAAAAGAAAAATAAGGATTTTTCATGTAATTAAAGGGTATAATGGTATTTTTATCGATTTCTTTAGTTTTTACGACTTTTGTCTATATATTAATCCCTTGAATTTGGCAGGCCCATCTTTTAGTTGGGTAGACAAATTTTAATAAATTATTTTAGTTTAAGACCCTTATCAATTTAATCACCCATTTGACTTTATTTTAGTTTTTAGTTTTTTAACTCAACAAAATGGGCCTAGCACGACGAAGGATTTTACAAGCGAGAAGCACACAGTCAACAATATTTATTTAAGAAAATAGTATTTTTTTTTCACTAACTAAAAGAAATGAAAATACATTTGGACCCTAAAAATAAGTTTACACCACTCACAAAGGCAATTTAGATTCATCAAGCTATAAACGACATAAACACTACTCCTTCCAAATCTAAATAGATATCAATTTTTCAGTTTTTATAATAACTAAAACAATCATTAGATTACAGTTATTATATAATTATTGGTTAAAATATTTTTATTGCATTAATTATAGAGTGATTAAAATTATTTAGGAATAAATACGGTGATCGTAAAAATTGAAATACAATAACTAAACGATCAAAACCATTTCTCGGAAAATCAACATTAATTTAAATTTGGAGTAGTGATCCCCTCCCTCTGATTTTTATTAGATGTCGTTTTTTCAAAAAATGGTTTTGACCATTTAGTTATCATATTTCAATTTTCAAAATTATTTTTTTATGACATAATTAACCCTAAACAATTTTAAATTAATCACTTTTTGAAGAAAAATTAAAAAAAGTTGATTAATAATCAATAAAGATAGTTTAATTAATAATTATACAATAATTATAATCTAATAATTATATTAATTATTATAAAAATTAAAAAAACGACATCTAAGATAGAGTATCTAATAACAACGATCAAATTTTGGAATTTATTCAAAGACTTCTTTTTAAAGAAATTTTGGACACTTGCGATTGTGCTGCAAATGACCTGGATCGTGCGTGCCATCAATTTAAATCCAACATTAATACGAGAAATTATTGGGACTATATATTTTATTTTTATTTCAGCTGATTTTAAAAAAATGACTACTATACGATGGTTTTAAAAAATATGATACACATTAGATATCAATTCACACTCTATATATTATTATAAGAATGTAGTTCATCGATATTATTTTACTATTATATTACATTGAGTCATGTTTGTGTGATTTTTTAAAATATATTATTTTATAAATTTAGGAGAAAATAATGTGTTCTATACGGTGAACATTAGGTATTTTGGTGTGACTTAACACAAAAAAAAAATTCTTCCACGTATACATCATCAAACTGTTTCTTTTTTTAAAAAAAAGAGAAGATAATCAAACTGTTTATCCACCCATATTTGCACTAAAGTTCTGTATCACAAGTCATCTTCAATCTATTTATTACAACCACGTCTAATCACCTCATTGCCGACCGTTCGATCTAAATACCACGCAAGAGAAAACAAGATCTCATGACACCAATCTACATCAGCAACAGTCAACCAAAACCCAATAATCTTATCTTTAAATGGAAAAAGAAAAATAAGATCAACACATGAGGTCCTTATTATCCCCCGTCTCCCCCTCTAACTACAAAACCCCAATCAAAACCCAAAAGTTCTTAACTTTCACAAAAAGAATCTAAATTAACCAGAAATTCAAGTGAAAAAACCAAATGGGTGTTGTAGAGGAAGCTCATAACTTGAAGATCTTGGGGTATGGGCAGCAGGTGATCATTTTGGCACATGGGTTTGGCACAGATCAGTCGGTGTGGAAACATTTGGTGCCCCACCTGGTTGATGATCATAAGGTGATCTTGTATGATAATATGGGCGCAGGAACAACAAATCCTGACTATTTTGACTTCAATCGATACTCAACTCTTGAAGGTTATGCTTATGATTTGCTCGCCATTCTTCAAGAGCTTCAGGTTCAATCTTGCATTCTTGTTGGCCACTCTGTTTCTGCCATGGTCGGTGCTATCGCCTCCATCACCCGCCCTGATATTTTCTCCAAAATCGTCATGCTCTCTGCCTCTCCCAGGTAAATCTTTCAATTATTCACGATTGAATTAATCTCGTCCGATCAAGTACATATGGCTTTCCCACTGTATAGTTTCTTTTTCCCCCCTACAAAGTTGTTTGTCCACGAATCTCTTTTTTTGTGCTTGATTTTGATTAATCATAGCTGAATTATGCGCATTGTCTTACTTATGATTAATTAACTACAAGCAGACAAAAATATGTGGTTTAAGAAAGATTAAGGTCGTTGTCTTGATGTCTTTGAAACATATATAGAAGTCTTGATCAATATTTTAATCTAGTACATTGTTCCAAATTGATGCTCTGTACCCACTTTTAAATTAACTTTCTCTGATTGCTCAAACTTCTTTTAATGTCTCTTTTTACTTTCGTCATATATAGTTTCCTGCAATTTTTAATCATTGAAAATAAGAAACTGATTTCATATCTAATTTAGAATGTTTCATATTTGCGTTTGTGGGCTGCATCAACCTTCCACTAGTAGTTTTTTTCTATTGTTTTTAATCATCAGTTGTTTTTTTCTATTGTGTCATGCCTATAGAAGATGCCCTTCTAGTATTCTGCTGTTATATTGCCACTGGTAAAACATGATTGAAGAAATTTTATTGAGAAAATCATCTCTTTTCAGACACAACGATTCTAAAAACAGATTGATATCTTATATAAAAGAGGCATATTCGGGAAAACCGAGTAATAAACATGATATATATGCCAGTTTACATGAGATTCTTCTCTCTTTTTCAATTGCTTTGGATATTTTTATATTAAAAAATTAGGTACTTGAATGATGTGGATTACTATGGAGGATTTGAGCAAGAGGACTTGGACCAACTATTCCAAGCAATGCAAGAGAATTACAAGGCATGGTGCTCAGGGTTCGCACCACTAGCCGTGGGTGGGGACATGGACTCGGTGGCGGTCCAAGAATTCAGCCGCACCCTTTTCAACATGCGACCGGACATAGCCCTGAGCGTGGCTCAGACCATATTCAAGAGTGACATGAGGCACATCTTACGTATGGTCACTGTTCCATGTCACATTGTGCAGAGCATGAAGGACCTGGCTGTCCCTGTTGTTGTGTCTGAATATTTGCACCAGAATCTCGGCGGTGAGTCCATCGTTGAAGTCATGACATCGGACGGTCACCTGCCGCAATTGAGCTCGCCGGATACTGTTATTCCAGTGCTCCTCAAGCACATTAGGTATAATATTGCCACATAAATATTCATACGGGGAGAATATGAAGATGACTATTGAGGAGGTGGAAATCGGCTCATCAAGTCTTGATACATCTTATGTTGGAATTCGTCGAAGCAGGTAAAATGAGTCTCGATTGAGGTGAAATGGACTTCAACACTGGTGAACCGAGAGCCATGAGATGCAAATCAAGCAAATAGCAAAGATTCACGTGTGCTTGATTTGCATCTCATGGTTCTCGGTTGGTTAATGTAAAAGATCACCTCACCTTAATCGATCAAGAATCCTTTAACGAGTTCCGAAGGAAGATGATGTATGAAGACTTGATGAGCTGATTTCCACCTCCTCAATGATCATCTTCATCCTCTCATGCATTTGATTTTTAA
Organism: Viola odorata; assembly: GCA_963691705.1. Taxonomy (NCBI): domain Eukaryota; kingdom Viridiplantae; phylum Streptophyta; class Magnoliopsida; order Malpighiales; family Violaceae; genus Viola; species Viola odorata. Next base: position 64,323,743 of record OY829540.1, read on the forward strand.
GTTAATGTTGCTAATTAATACTAGTATTCATGATACGCGGTATTGTGGGTATGTATATGTGGTACATGAGTTCTCAAATTCTATGATTGAGTTTAAGTAAATTCTTCAGTTATCTATAATTAGATTCAATCCAATAATTTAATACTTGTTCTCAAATAACAACGAGATTAAAATAAGAGAGAAAAAAATCTTAAATCCTTACATTACGAACTAGAAAAGAACCTACACTATCTCAAAAAACAACATAGAGATAAGTTTCTTACTTTCTATGAAAACACAAGGTAAATTTGAAAAATGATTTCCGAAGCAGTTTAATTTTTTTGGACAAATATGTCCTTGATGTTAGGGATGGCAATGGGTACCCATACCCGCATATCCGCCCATAACCATACCCGCAACCCGCATTTATAATTGCGGGTATGGGTATATCCATACCCGCAACATACCCGCAAAATGTCTCTCTCCTTTCTCCTCTCTCTCCACCACTCTCTCTCCTTTCTCCTCTCTCTTTCTTATCTTTTTTTATTTTTCTCTCGTAATAAAAACTCAATCTCTTCCTTAATGCTTGAACAAAATAAATTAAAAATTACAAAAACATAATCTTCATCTTATGATGAGTAATTACATATCCACTTTTCATATTTTTCTTAATCTTTTATAAATGGGTTTTTTCTTAATCAAATTGTTTAAATATGTTTTTAATTAATTTAGAAGTTTATTAAGTGAAATAATTAATAAGTATAAATGAGTTATTTTTAATCAAATTATTTAAATATATTTTGAATTAATTTAGAAGTTTATTAAGTGAAATAATTAATAAGTAAATGTAATTGGATATCCATTACATATCCAATTGGGTAATAGGTATAGTGAGTATAGATAATAATGGATATTTAATTGCGGGTATGAGTGGATATTTATCCATACCCGCCCATACCCGCATAATTGTCATCCCTACTTGATGTTAATATTTTTCTCTCTAAACAAAGGAGAAAGAGTAGCTTAATTTGTCTCTCCATGTTTTTTTTTCTTTTTTTATGTATTCTTTCAACTAACACTAATCTTATTTGAGCATTGTCGAACTTCTTAAAAAGAGTAATTCTCTCAACTTGATCTGTTGCATTTTTAAAATTCGAATTCGATACTTTTAATAAAGACGAATTTGACCATAACTTATATTGTTTCTCATCATACATTTTTAAATTTAGGACTATAAATGATTTCTTTATATTATAAAAAAGGTGGAGGTATGTGGAACTCTTACGTTGTGTTTGGTTGGTGAAAATATAAATGAAAGGAAAATGGGAGGAAGAAAAATATTTTTGTTTGTTTGGATGGGGAAGGAAAAGTAGGAGGAAAGAAAACTATTGAAGATTTTCTCTCATTTTGATGGTTATCAAAATGGTTGCATTTATTCTTCGGTAAGGTGAAAAAATTATAGATTAAAAAATTTCTTTTTATACCGATCTATATTTAGATCTTACACCTCTAATTTTATAAATTTTTAAAATTACAATTTTGATAGTTTTTGTGATAAAAAATTGAAGAAAAATAGAAAAAATCTAACAAAATGGTAGGATATGTAATAATTTTTTTTTTACGAAATAAAAAAAATACAAAAAAGAACAAAATTTCAAAAGAAATTGTGAATCTTTAACTTGTTCACGTTAATCTAGCTGGCTACCAACATGTAATGGCGGGGGCCGTAAAAGAGGGTCCAGCCCAGAAGGATGGTAATTAAATGAATATAATAATTAATTTTCTGAAACGGGGGTGGGCCGCAAATACAATTATAACCCTCCCATGATTTTACTGGGCCTAAAGCTTGTACCGGAATTTTAATACGGGCCTTAAGCTTGTCATACTCGTTTCCCTGTTTTTTTCGTAATAAATAAAAGTAGCAAGTTAAAAAGTTCGAGATTAAAATCTACTCATTTCGTTCTTTTTTAATAGTTGGATTTACCAAAAGAAAAAAAAAAAAAAATCATATTTAGTTTTTTTAGATGGTTCATTAGTAGTTTTTACTAAATTACTCCTTATTACTTTAATTATAGGAACTAATCACATGATAATCAACTCCCAATTTATAGTAATAGTTTTGTCAAAAATAAAAAATACAACTAAAATTATCAATTTCATTAAAATTATCAATTTCATTAGTATGTGTAATTATAGTTAAAAAGACTACTAAAAAAGAACAGAAGGAGTAACTCTTTTTTATTTTATAAAAACCATGTAGGTAGGGAGTGTGAGTTAAGAGGTGATTATGATATATCTTATCTTGAATCTTGATTTTGAGCTCATTGATCTTGCTTGTAATCTGCAAATTACTAGTGTTTCACCTAGTGCAAACACTTTAAAACTTAAGTTAGATTCAAATCGTGATGATCTTAAATCAAAAGGAAAATGATGAGTAATTAACAAAGATTTGTTAATGATTAAGGTAAGAACAAAGTGTAGAAAATGCTTGTGGAATTGGGTAGCTGTGTGTAGTAAAGATAGCATTTAATTGATTGTACCTAAAATGGGGAGTTATATAGGGTTCAAACCATAGTTGTTGGGAATATTTATGTAACATGTTAGTCAAATTAATACCTTAAGTCATATTAAATGCAGCAATTATGATTTTCTGAGTCTTTTCTTCCCTAAAAATATTTATTTTTTAGATTTTAATTAACGAGGCGTCGACTTCTTATTGTAGGATTATTGAATTTCGTGTGCTCTTGTTGAAAGTGGGTGAGACAATTGTCTTTGGGGCAAGGCAAGCTTGGTTTGTCGCCGAAGTCTATTTATTGATGTCTCAAGCTATAGCGACTCAGCTGAGAGTCACTACTTCGTTGGTTGGTCGGTAGGACCCTTTTTACCTCACTCATATTTGATATCTCTATTTGACCTTGTTCAATTAGTTTTGAATCTCTGTTTTCTTTCTATGTTTTATAATCATTGTCTAGTTTAAGATAGATTCGTCATTTTGTCTTTAGCGATATCATGTGATCTTTATTTTGTAATATAATTCTTTTGTTCATTAGGTGAATAGCGCGATTTGATAGTAATTTTTTTTAAAGTTATCAGTATCACTAAACTATTAATTTATTGTTCATATTTTCTTCTATTGACAAAAAAGAAAAAAAAAAGATTGAGTGATGTTTTATCGCAAGTATGATTAAATGAAAGGAAAACCAGAGGAAATAGGATTATTCTCTTTTATTCGGTTTGCATGGAGAAGTGGAAAATTACACTAAATAATATGTTATGATACTTTCAATTCTCGATAACGTGGAGATATACTAAAAACAACACTACAAGAAGTGAATTTTTATTATAAATTAATCGTTAGTTATGTATTTCTTCTGATTTTTATTAATTAACTTTCTGAAATAGTAATATTTAGTAAAATAAATATTAAAAAGTCAAGTAATGTGTACAGTAATATTCAGTAGGAAAATGACAGTTAATTGAGACCGGAGGGAATATTACGTATATATAATAATACCAATTTAGGTTACGATAAAATCAGCAGCTGTAATTACTATTTCTTTATGGTATAAACAAATAGAATTTATATTTAACAATCCTCCATTAGAATACCCTTTTTCCTTTCTCTTGCTTGTTGCTAAAGGATCGTATGGTCTCTCTCTATCCTTTACTTGCATGGCGAGGAAGCATCTTCTTCCTTTGTGTATCAGAGAGGTCATGCTTACATTTTTGTACGTTTTCTTGAGAAAGCAGTCCGTGGATAGTGTAGACTGTAGAGTACAATCTAACATCTTGTACGTGTTTGTTTTTACTGAGGTTTCTATTTTTGGACAATTTAATTAATCGCGGAAATTTATCTTCGAATGATTTAATCACTTAAGTATCCATTAAATTTTACAAAATTCAATCAACTCTCCATTGGGTGAAGGAAACGCAAAGAACTTGGCACTAATGAAATAAAAAGATATGATAATTTTATATCATTAAATCATTTATGTATACATTAATTAATTAAATAACATAAATTTCGCGTTTTCCCAATTTGCAAAAATTAGAGAGTTCATCGAATCGTTTAAAACAAGATGATTAATTTTTATGGATTGAATATTTATTTAAATTAACTATTTTTGAGTGTTGATATATTCACCATTTGATAAATACCATTTTAAATCATGCTCCAAAACACGATTTATCCACTATTATTTGGATTTGACTCTTCTAATTTTTCCTGGAACATAATCATTCATATTAGAAGAATCTAAATTATTTAATAAAATTGAACGGATGAGATTAAAATTTCAAATCATTAACGAGGAGCAATCCTAATCAATCCATTACCTAAACTTAAATTAATCCCATAACAAACCGACAATAAACTAAATATAGATTAAATTATAATTATAAATTAAACCAAAAGTCTAACACTTGGAAGAGTCAAACAAACAATCACATTCGACCTTCTTTTTTACACGTGTAATCCGCACGTACAAGCCACCTCCCCTCCTACTGGCCGCAGCTCGATTTCCCCATCTTCACTGATTCACTTCTTCGACCACAATTTTTCCTTCTGCTCTTTTCATTTTACTCTCTTGTTTTCCTTTCTGCCCCTCCGCCGGTTATAACTGTCGAACCACACCAAAGAAGCAAAAATCAGAGCAATCTCGGCCCCAACTGTCCGCCGGTGACTCAGTGATTGCTTCCATGGCGTCGGCGATTGCCGAACGAGTCGAGCTCGCCAAGCTCTGCAGCTCCCGAGATTGGTCCAAGGCGATTCGAGTCCTCGACTCACTCGTTTCTCAGTCAGGCGCCATTCAAGACATCTGGTTCATCTCTTTTTCTCTGTTCCAATTCTGCCCTTTCCTTTGATCTCCATTCGCAGTTATCTTCATTTCGGTCATCCTTTTGTTAATGTGATTATTATTGTCTAATTCTGATTGGTTGCAGCAATAGAGCATTCTGTTATAGTCAATTGGAGCTCCACAAGCATGTGATCAAAGACTGTGACTGCGCCCTCCGGCTGGAACCTACACTTATTCAAGCTTACATTCTCAAAGGTAGGTATTAGGTTGTTATTAGTGAGCGATTAACTTGTAACTGTTGATTTGAAGTTCAATTGGGGTAATCATCAATGTGCACTTGTATTTATGCAATGCCAAATAGGAGTTGGTGCTGTGCATTACGAGTTTAAACTAGAGTATTGTTGGATTTCTTTTTCTGTTGAGTGGGAAGTTCTTCTTCTGGTTTGACTTCCGAATTGGAGTTTCTTTATAAGGAATTTTGTTGCAACAGATGCCAAATGGTCTAGTTGTTTTGTGTTTGATGAATAAATTTCAAGGAGTAATAAATCCTATAAAATGATCTGCCATTTAGGATTCATGTATTCTAATGTGATTGGACTTATCTTTGAGCATTGATTTGGTGGACTTGGGTCCTGTGAAATTTGTTATGCAGGTCGTGCATTGTCATCTTTAGGAAGGAAAGAGGATGCGCTTTTGGTTTGGGAACAAGGCCACGAGCTTGCCTTGTGTCAATCTACAGATTTGAAACAGCTTCTGGAACTGGAAGAGCTCCTTAAGTTTGCAAAACAAGACAGAAATGTTGGTTGTGAAAACCATGTGACTGGATCTAGATCATCTATTGATGTAGCTGATTCTGGACCTAGAAGTAGCAGTGAAGGAAGTGAGAATTTGAAGACTGGAAATAAATTAGATGATAACTCTAACTTACGCATAGAATCAGGGGATACATCTGAGACCCGCAGTAAGTGTGGAGATGACTTTGGAATACAGAATGCTACAGATGATGAAGTTGGAGGAAGGTTCGCTGTGCCTGTCCCTCTATATGAACCTTGTATCAATGGAAAGTTAAGTGAAACTTGTGCAACTTATGATGCATCAAGTGTCAAATCAAAGTTTTGTAGCGAGTCAAGAGATGGAAGTGAGCTCAGAAGCAAGGGTGGGGATAATTTTGTTATTCCCCGTGCGTTTAGTGATACAGCTGGTGGGAATAAAAAAGGAGATAATGTCATTAACGGTAAGCTTAATTCATTGAGTGACTCAGAATCTTGTAACGGCCAGCTCAATGTGTTGGAGCGGCCTAGTAAATTCTTTATAAGCAACAACTCAGGTGACACAAGTGAAATTTGCCGTAAGGCAACTAATAAAACCGACATGCATAATGAAGGAAGTGAAGGAGCCAAGAGAAGTAAAAATATATGCGTGACTAGGATTTCAAAGTTCAAGTCCATAAGTGTGGATTTTCGACTGTCAAGGGGCATAGCACAGGTATGTTTTATCTTTTATTTGGAAAGTGTTTTTTGCTCTCTTTTTATCTCAGTTTAACTTCATCTCTGTTCTAAAAGAGAAATTAATATCTAGTCCTTGTTCAGGTAAATGAAGGGAAATATGCTTCAGCCATCTCTATCTTTGACCAGGTAAATTATCGGATGTAGGCATGCCTTAATTGATGATTTCTATCTTATTTGGTGCTTATCTGGTTGTTCCCTTTCAATTGTTGGATGGCTTCTGGTTAGAAACATTTGGATCTACTTATCATGTCTTTGTCAATTTCTCAACTCATTAGGTTTTTGGATATCTGTCAACCTTATTTTAATATGCAGATATTGAAAGAGGATCCAACTTACCCCGAGGCACTAATAGGGAGAGGCACAGCATATGCTTTCCAAAGGGAACTTGAAGCAGCTATTGCTGACTTTTCAAAGGTGTTCTTTTATGCCTGAAAAGGTTGATGCAAAGATTTTAACTTCTACTTGTAAGTGACTCATTTGATTGATTTCTTAGGCCATACAATCAAACCCTTCAGCTGGTGAAGCATGGAAGCGAAGAGGGCAGGCCAGAGCTGCTTTAGGAGAAGCTGGCGAGGTGAGAATAACTCAACCCTCTCATATAACCCTAATTGTCCTTGTACTAAAAAAATATTGATCTCCTCCGTCTTATACAGCATTTTAATCTTTTTTTTAAGGGATAGCCCAATTAAGATAATTGATATGTTTGCCTAAGATGGACTGCCCTAGCCTTTTAGTTATAAGGGCTTTCTGCTGTTACTGTACTAGCCTCTTTATGTCCACTGTATAATATTTATATTTTTAACTTCATCCTTTTTTTGGTTAGAGAAGACCATCAACCAAATTGGGAAGGCAGCAATAGAGATGTTTGTTCTAGAGGAATGTGGAAAGTGAGAGTTTTAGTACCTACTAAACCACAAAATACACACAAAGTTTTCAATGTGGTGCATGTGTCAAACCAGTTGTTTCTGTGTTAGGATGCCATTTAACTTTGTTTTTATAGCACATTCAAATTAAGAAACTTGTTGCATTGAAAAATAAATAAAATTGAGGCACCGAGGGTTTACACGACAAAAGAACAAAAAAATTGAAGTACAAACTTAAATCCCCTTAAGCTTAGAGGGTCTTATTGTGCTTTACCCATATTAATTCATGAAATGATTACATTTTCCAAGTTCATTAGTGCACTACTACCTAACTGCCCAAAAGAAACAATTTATCTTTGCTGACTTGTTTACTCCTATCTTACTTTATTTTATAAAGCATGGCATGGTGAAGAAGATCGTTATGTTTACTAGAGAAGGCTATTCTCTTCCCTTGTTAGTGATAAAGAGCTTTCTTCTGTTTCTGCTCAAAGCCTCTTATTTTTATGCACATCAAATTGGAAGGCTGACATGGTCTGTGTTTGTTTTTAAACCAACAAGCATAATGTCTTGATGCTTATTATAACTCGGTCATTCCTGATCTTGTAATGTCTAAACTACAAATTACGCCCCCTAATTCCTCTCTTTTTTTGTTCCACTTTGGTACCTTTGTGTCTCAAAATCTGTATATGCCCCTCCAATGTTATTTACCACGTTTTAGGTGACAGACTGGTCATCTTGAGAACAGTTTGAAACCTATAAGGCATAAATGCGAAGAAAAAAAGTTTAGGAAATAATTACTGCAAATTTGGAGGGTCTTGTACTGTTGCCTATTTTCACACGTTGTATTTAAAGTTAAGTGCTTGTAATTACATTGTTGTCAAAATAACAAAATGGCATATTCATTTTTGCCTGATGATACCAGGCCATTCAAGACTTGACCAAGGCATTAGAGTTTGAGCCTAATTCAGCAGATATTTTACATGAAAGAGGTAGCTTCTTGAATTTTTTGCATTTCAGTACGTAGAGCTCTCTTGTTCAGGCTTTGTAAATGTTACAGATTTATCTTCCGTATGTTATCTGCCAATGTGTGAGAAATTACCTAATGTATTGTATATATTTCTCATAGTTTCTCAGTATTAACGAGAGTAGTTACTGAGATGCAAGTATCATATCCTTGCTATCACTATTAGCTCTGTTGCAGTGCCTAATGTTTGCCAACTGAATTTATGACCTTGTTTTTTTGGGCATACGTGATTCCAACAGAGTTTGTAATAATGCAGGAATTGTTAATTTCAAGTTTAAGGATTTTGATGGTGCTGTTGAAGACCTATCTGCATGTGTGAAGCTTGATGAGGATAACAAGTCGGCTCTAACATATTTGGTCAGTAACAGATATCTGAAACTTTACTGGTGGTACATTGTGATTGATGTTCGCACATGTCTACGTAATCTGATTGAATTGACCTTACTAGGGTTTGGCACTTTCTTCAATTGGTGAATACAAAAGGGCAGAGGAAGCTCATTTAAAGTCCCTCCAACTTGATCGCAATTTCCTTGAAGCGTGGGCTCATCTAGCGCAGGTAACTATGCTCAACTATTGTATTTTATCAATGGGAGAACAGTTTGGATGTTCTAGCAGTGTGATGACCATGATGCTATACTTTAAGGCATGAATTGTGATTTAAGACATCACAGAACTCTTATGACGTGGGATGTTTCTTGAAGGTGGTAGCAACAGACTATTGTGAATGGAAACAAGCAGCAAATATTTAATGTGTTTCTTCAATGTGCAACATCTCTGGATTTTTTATGTAGAATAAAAGGGGGTGGCGTGGGGAATCGAATGTGAGGACACAGAATGACATAACCCAACTCAAGTTAACATAGTATTCTAATATTTAGCATATGTGGTAATTGTGATTTTTATGCTGAATTGAGGGCATAAATTGTCAAGGAAGTTTAAAAGATGCCAAATATGAGTATAAGACTTGAAAAACCTTCCTTTGGAGGTTTTAACTTCTTAGAACGACCTTACTCGTTATTGCCAGTGGTGTTTTTTCCTGTGCTGTGACATGCATTATTTCACCTTGTTTTTGGAACTTTTGTCGACAGTTCTATCAGGATTTGGCAAAGCCGACAAAAGCTTTGGAATGTGTTCAACAAGTTCTCCAGATTGACGCAGGGTAAGTGTTATCAGCATGTGCTCTTCATTCTTATTCTGGATGATTGTTTTGTCTTTTGGTTTGGTGACAAATTCTGATTCCGATGCTTGCTTCTGCTTCATAAATTATAATTTTGTTGTAAAACTACTTTAATAGGTTTGCCAAGGCATATCATTTGCGTGGGTTGCTGCTGCACGGGATGGGAGATCACAAGTACGTTCCTTCATTTGTGGTTTTTTTTTTAAAAAAATGTTCCATCTCTTTATCTAGTAGACAATTAGTCCATTGACGGAACTGATTTTTATATCTCATGGACGATTGACAGCAACATGGGAAATTGCGGCGAACATTTTTATTCAATAAATTATTCTAGGGGGTTGTGGCATTCATGCCGTTGTGAGACAAGTTCAAGTTCTCAAGTTAACAGGCTGACAATAGAATTTTTAATGTGACAACATCTTGGCTATTTCCGAAATGTCTGTCACTGAATGAGATTGTTTTACCATTAAAACTTTAAGTTTTGATTCTCCCTTCCTATATTACTCTGACAAATAGGACCTCCTCATTTGGTATACATCCATGATAGAAGTTCATTAGAAAGACAGGTAGGGGAGCATTTATACCTTGTGTAGCTTTATACTAGGACTTCCGTTTTGTTTCTCTTCTATCCCACTCTGCAGTGCATCTGTTTGGTCCCTAAAGATAATCAGTTCCTAATAATTTTTATCTTGAAACTGCCAATAAACTTTTGGTGATGCATGGAGATTTTTTCTTCTGGATTTTCTTAGCATCTCTATGTTTGGCTTTTAGTTTCTATACCAGTTTCATCCATCAGTAGCTTGGAAGATGTTATAGTAATTGCTTGCAGTCTTTCCCATTTTCTATGTGGTTGCACATTGTTACTCACGATTTTTTTCCTTCTTCATAATAGGATATGTTCTGGAATGTACTCTAGATTGGTTCTTGTAGACAATACAAGTCCATGCATGCTGAACTTGCAACCAAGAAATGCTAATCTAAACTGGTGTAAATTACCAAATTGGCCAAATCCTCATATTTTTGCTCTTTCCTTCTCTTGACTGTTTAGAATTGTCATATGCCTTCATTTATTTAGAACTTGCGAGAAATTTCAGTGTTGTGCTGCACTAAATTCATAGAATCTGCGGAAAACCCATCTTATGCGATGCAAACAATTAGACACTGACCTCTGACTAATCAGGAACCAATGCTGTAATGTGCTCATTTTGTGACCCTTCTTTTGTCACATCATTCATAAGTGTTCTCTCTCCCTTCTGCCTATATACTCTGTTTTTTTGGTGGATATGAACCAACTTAATGAGGAAGACAAAACGGGTGAAAGAGTGAGTGATGGAGATCTGAAACAACGCGAGATATTTAAAAGGAAGATACAAAAATGAGTCAAGGACAATAGTTGATCACTTGAAACATTTTGGGGCTAAGCTGCTCTATATTGCTTGGGAACTCCTGTATCAGTTTTTCCCTTCTTTATAATGGAAGGAGAATTGCTTGACTAAGGTTTTTTTTGGGTGAAATTTTGAATATTTGAAGCATTAGTGGACAAATGACCACAAGGAATAATTGACTGATTGAAATATTGCTGTTGCAATAGATGTGATATAGGATGAGCTGACACTTTGCCTTTTTCTTTTGATGTAATTATAGGCATGGTACTTTCTCTTTAGGTATCAGTATTTAACAGGCGAACCTACTGTTGACTGTTGCAGGAAAGCTATTAAGGACTTATCAGTTGGATTGAGCATTGAGAGCTCTAACATAGAGTGCTTGTATTTACGAGCTTCTTGCTACCATGCTATTGGAGAATATAAAGAGGCGGTAATGAGTTTTTTCTTCTTTTTTCACTTTTCTTTTTCCTTCAACAATTGTCGGATTATGTTCCACTCTATATGGCAATTAACAATTACTAGTTGGTTGAGGATTTGTCAGATATGTAACTATCTTTTTTGTGGTCAGTTTAAGTATGTTGATTTCAAGTCAGATCGTTAAATTAAATCCTTCTAATTATAGAAATTTAATAACTAAAATGAACCGCCTTGACTTTTGGCAGATGTGATGCTTATAAGTAACTGTGGCGTTTTTGTTTTGCTATTGGCATATGTAACTTATAGTTGGTCACATGGTATACTGCACCTTTTCTTCCATATTGTTCTCTTTGCAAAAGATTTATTGGATTATCGCAGGTAAAGGATTATGATGCAGCCCTTGATTTGGAATTAGACTCCATGGAGAAGTTTGTGCTCCAATGCTTAGCGTTTTATCAGGTTAGTATGATGCAGAGTCATTAACTTTTAAAAGTGCATCACGAATTGCAGATCCATTGCTATACTTGTGCATTATGTCTAGAGGTTTAAATGTTCTAACATTTTTGTGCTGCATTTGTCGTAGTACGAGAAGTTGTTTACTCATTTTATGATAAATAGTTTCATTCCACACACACACCTTGATAGTTAATAGTTGATGTTAATCCTATTTGAACCCAAGAAGACGGAAAGCTGATTCTAATTTTTTACAGAAAGGTTTCTTAAAGTAATTATTTTCTTTTGTAGAAAGAGGTTGCTTTGTACACTGCTTCAAAACTTAACAGCGAGTTTTGCTGGTTCGATATTGATGGAGATCTTGCTCCTCTCTTCAAGGTAATAACTAGTGATATAAAAGCTTTTATGCAATTTTATTGTTGCTCTGTAGGTACTTATGAAATTTATTTCTAGTATTTGGTTTCGAGTCCTCAATATAGGTTTACAGAAAATTAATTCGATAGTATTATCGTTTATAATCCTTCTTTATTATTTATTGAGAAAATCTTTTAATTTCATTGCAATAGCATTTTGGTCCATATTGAAATCCAGAAGTGGATAAATCTTGCTTGCAAAAGTCACGTTATCTCATTTGAAGTAATAAAATTTTCAGGAGTATTGGTGCAAAAGATTGCATCCCAAGAATGTCTGTGAAAAGGTTTTCAGACAACCTCCTCTGAAAAGGACTAAGCTTAGAAAGCAAGATTTTGCAATCACAAAGCAGAAGACTGTTCTTCTATCTGCCGCTGATTTGATTGGCCAGAAGATACAATATGATTGTCCTGGGTTCTTGCCCAACAAGCGTCAGGTAAATGACTTCAATCACCATTCTCTCTTTCAAAGGAAGGAAAAAATTCCAGAACAGTTTTACTATTTCCAGTATCACTGTTATAAGACATATATCCCATGCTAGATTTTACTTTTTCTCCCACCTGATATTGGAACTTCAAAAAAGCTGCAAAGTGCTGTTTCTCATTCAATTTGCAACATTTCTTTGGAGGCATGCAAATAAATTGCTTGATGCCAATGATTTACTCTGATCTGTTGTATATTAGCTTCGGTTCAAGTCTCCTCCCAGGTGTTTTTGATCTGTTGGCTACGATAAACTTTGCACGAACTTTCTTTTTCTTCAAAAAAGATTGTGTTAAGTTTAGTGAACTGAGCTTATTTTTAATGTCTTTTCACAGCATTGTGTGGCCTAATATGGTTCATCTTTCTGTTATATTAGCATCGCATGGCAGGATTAGCTGCTATTGAAATTGCTCAAAAGGTTTCAAGAGCATGGCGTTCTTTGCACAATTCTAATAAGAACACGCCAAGATTTGGCAAAAGAGGCCGCAGAAGGGCTAATATTCCTAGCCAGAATAGAGGTGGTGCTGGTTGTAGTACAACCAGTTCTGCAGAAACTTCAACTTCACACGGTATTACAGAAGATAGATCAGGTCGTTCCATGATGTCATGGCAAGATGTTTACTCGTTGGCTCTCAAATGGAGGCAGATTTCTGAACCCTGTGACCCAGTTGTGTGGGTTAACAGGTTAAGGTATATGGTCTCTATGTAATAAAACATTGCTCTTCCTAACTGTCAGTGTTATAATTTTGTAGCATTCCATATAACTGGTTTCCAGCATGTTCTTTGACGCACATCTTGGTTTTTAGTTGCCTGTAGTGTATCTGACTGCATAAAATTAATTAGGAGATGCAATTTGCTTTTTTCATTTGTTGCATGACCATAATTTATTATTGCAACATCCGAAGTTACCTGGCAACCCAGAATCCTGCCAATACAGACGAAAATGCATTTTTTTGCGTGTAAATCACTCAGACTAGGCTGTGTATATGTGTATATCTTCAGGTTTTTTGTTTCTAGGTTACTGAAGGATTAGTACTTTGTATTATAGCAATTTTTTATTCCTCCCATATGCATCCTACGAATGGAGGTTATAGCCCCTCCTTTAGACACTGTTTTTTATCTGTTTAGCTGATAAGATATTAAATTTTACATAATGATCCGTGGAGGCCTAGAATTGATCAACTATTGTTATCTATTTCATAGAACCTAGGTATTCAATGCCATAATCTCACCCCCTTGAATGTATCTTTATATATTAGGATAAGTCTGTATGTTCTGGGGTTTCAGATAAATGATTTGGTACTGATTGAAGTTCTTTTTTCACTGTTCTTTGTGTGGATTTGGGCATCCGTGGAATCCAGTGAGGAGTTTGATTCTGGGTTTGGGTCTCATACACCAATGATCCTTGGACAAGCAAAGGTTGTCCGCTACTACCCAAATTTTAGAAGGTGATAATTCGAGCTTGACTCCCTATAAATTTATTTTGTTTAGGTACACTCATGGGTTTGTTAATACTGCAGAACGTTCGATGTTGCAAAGACTACCATGGTGGATAAACTGTATGTGCACAACAAGGCAGATGACATCATTCGTATATCCGAAGATGAGAAATTGCAAGACGTGGGTACTTTAACTCTCTGTTTTGAGTTTTTTGTATTCTCCATCGAGTGTTATTTTGTTGTGATGCTTACAGATAGAAGCTTGCACACTATTGTTTCATGCCTAAATTATGTAGAGGGTTACTGTTAGAATTGTATATAACGAGAAAGGGTCAACTAGTTCGGAAACAGAAGTTTCCAGTTAGTGGTGTGCCCATATGAGCATTTTGGTTATGCTTTGACTACTATCTGCACTGTTCAAATTTTATGGTTAAATGAATAGAATTATTCTGTTTATGTATATAAATTGATAGATATAATTTTGGTCTGAATCTGAACTGATTTCTTCTGGCCCGTTGGAACTGATGGAAAATATTGTGGATGGGGCTTACCCTGATATGATCAATGCAGATTATGGATGCAAAAACTTGTTCTGATCTTTACAATGTAGTTGGTGAGGACTTCTGGTTGGCAACACAGTGCAACAGCACAGCATTAGAAGGGTACTTTTGCGTTTCAGTTAACATGCAATGTGGTGCATTGTACTAAGAAACTTAGTTGCGATGATTCTATTCATTGATGTTCTTGTTTCAGGAAGCAACTTGAAGGGACAAGGATTACTGTGGTCAAGACGTAAATGCTATCCTAATTGCTGATTTTTTTTTTCTTAATTTTTTTATATTCTGAGTTTGCTTCTTTTGCCTTTTTGGACCAAATTCTGAAATTGTTGATGCAGGGGTGAGCGTGGATTTGACTTTGCAATCAGAACACCTTCTTACCCTTCTAGATGGGATGATTTTGATGCAGAAATGGCAGTGGCATGGGAAGTAAGTTCATAGAGTTCCCTTCATAGAATATGAGCCACTAAATTTGAGCATATTTGACTTGTATATTTTTCAACAAAAACATTAGGGCAATGCGAGATGTGCTCTTTGTGGTTCTTATCTAACTCTGGTGTTCTTGTGAACTAGCTTAGACGGCTTTGTGAGCTTAATCTGTTTAGTCATGTAGCTGCTGTGTTATCTTTAAGATGGAACTAGGTGTGTTCTAGTATTGGTTACTTTAGGTGCAAGTAGATGTATTCTAGGTTGGTTTGGCTCGGAGTATCTATTTGGGACCAAGATTTCTTTGAACTTCACCTTGACTTTTTATATTATGCATTTTGGTTCTCCGTCACCATGAGTGATTGGACCTAGACTTGTTGAAATTCTACTTACTGTTTGAGGTAACCGACTGCACTGTACTAAACTTTTTGCATCTATGCTGCCTTATCCTTGGAGGAAGCGACATACTCATAATTAAACCTGTTGTTGTGTTCTTCTCGTTTGCACCATATCACTACCCTTTCTGTAGACACCAGCTGTCGCTTTTGAATTTGCACCACTCAGCCGCTTTTCTTCTTTTTTTAATATGGTTTATGTTTCTTCTGATTATAACAACAATCTCGTTATTGGCAACTTCTATCCGAGTAACAATTTTTGGTTCACAGGCTGTCTGCAATGCTTATTGCTCTGAAGTTCACGGGTCTTCTGATTTTGATGTCCTTGAAAATGTTAGAGATGCCATTCTAAGGATGACTTATTACTGGTATAGTATGCTATGCTCAATGCATGAATTGGTGGTTTTCAGATTACTTGTGGTTTTTTGTGCCATAAAAACTGCACTGGTTTCCAGGTACAATTTTATGCCGTTGTCTAGAGGCTCTGCTGCTGTTGGCTTCATAGTTTTACTTGGATTACTTCTTGCTGCTAATATGGAGTTCACAGGGAAAATCCCAAAAGGCTTTCAAGTAGACTGGGAGGCCATTCTGGATTCTGACCCTAATTCCTTTGTAGATTCTGTTAAGGGTTGGTTGTATCCATCTCTCAAGGTGACAACATCTTTGAAAGATTATCCGGACGTGGGATCAACTCTTGCAACAACAGGATCAGTTGTTGCTGCTCTGAGCTCTTATGATAACTGATCTCCTTTCGTTCTTGAGGAAGTGAGTAGGCTTTGGTAGGTTTTTCTTCTCTTCAGAGAAATTGACAATAACCTGATCTGTTGTTGATGATTGCATGCTATTTTACTACGGTATGTTTTGGTAGTCCCTTAGGAATAGAATATCGGAATTGTTTCACTGGAATTTGAAGATCATGGTCAATTCCTAGAAATAAAGTTGTAACAAAACTTAGAAATCTATGACAGACCTGTAGAAAGAAAATTAATACCACTAGATTTCCTAAACGATGCTCCTTGTTGGATTGTGATGCCTATTACATATTATATAAATTTCGTTCTAATTGCTATCTACTGCAAAGGAATTGAGCCTAGCTAAATGCATTATTATGGACTAGTAATCACTTTTTGTCGCAAATGTATGATCATGGAGACTATAGACTGACTTTACAATTCAACATTGATGCAGTGAGGAAAAACGACAGTGTTTTAGAGAGTTGCTATGTGTATTTATATTTCCTGGAGTGAAGTTTTCCATGTTCATCGCGCCCCAAATTGCCTTGGTGCTTTGTATCTGCACAGCCTAACAATCTTGTAAGCGTGTGTTTGTTGTATTTGTATTTTATTTTATTTTTGTACATCATCTTACCATGGTAGTTGCAAAGCTCTTACCTTGTGTTTTTTCACAAATGTAACGAATAAATGACTCCGCTTGCCTGATTCATTTCAACGAGAACAATACCTTATCAGGTGTGTTTTTCATTTTCATTCGCTCGTCTGGTTGAAATCATTTAGGGTTGATACATTTGTTTTCTTTTTCTTCTGCTGATTACGCGCATCTGTTCACACCCAGCGTTTATTTTGCTCAAGGAACATCAAGGGTACTGTACCCTCGCACATTTTGCAAAGTAAAGTTCCAGTAAAATCAGTGGGTCCCACATGCATAGCATTGTTACCTCACCTTACAAAACGTGAGGGGTACGGTACCCTTGATGTATTAAAGTTTTTTTTCCGGTTTAGTTGATAAAAGTTATTCCGTGAATATGACCCAATTCTACGTGCTAAGGGCTAATGAGTCCTTGGCTCCTTGCAGCTGCATTGTGCCGCATTAAAGATGGATTCGTATTCCTTTCAATAGATCGATGGTTGTGATTGATGGGTTTGAAGCAAGCAAGTGATCAGAAATGAATTCAATGCTTCTCTAAATTGTCGGATAATTTAATTTGGCCGCCAAAACTCTAACTTATAGCTAGCAATTACCATTACTATATACCAGAGTATATACAGTAATGTACATATTACTTTTTGTGGCATTGGATAATAAATTATTGTTATTGCCTTATCTTATGGTTTAATTAGTGTGTTAGGTACGATATGATACATGTAAGTTATGTATTAGGTACAAGTTAAGATTAGGATTAGATTTGATCTCAGGAGAAAAAAAAAGATTTTGGTTAGATTTTCTGGTAGGTAGATTCAGTATTCTTGTCGTCGTAGGATAGGAGGTCGTAATCCGTTACAGTAGCCAGGAAGTCATCTCTGGACACGCAACATTTCCTGATATGCAGAAAACCGACAGCTCGGAATTGTATTAACTTATAAACCTCAAAAATTAGATCATAGAACACAAACATTACGGTACACCATAGATGATTTTAAACAAGATTTCATGATTTCCAGTTCGAGATTGGACATTTAAGGGGGAAAAGAAAACAAAAAACTATGTTCATAGAGCTCTCCTATTTAGGACCTGACAGCAACTCGACTAAAAATTAATCAGAGGGGTCTACTGAAGCAGGAAGAAGGATCTCAAACCTGGACGCCAATTCAGCAAAGACCGGCAGCATTTCACTCCATTTCTCTCTTCATTACCTTCAAACAGTTCCTAGAACGGTACCTGGAAAAAAAAATAGAACTTATTCCTTTCATATGATTGAAACAAAGAATTATGTGATATATCCCAACAGCTTTGAGACTGACCTACTAGAATTACCAAGTACACCCTTCTCTTTCACATCCTCTCCGTGCTTCCTCTTTGACTTCTCAGCCGCCACGGCGAAAAGCCACGTGGCATTCATATGCTTCTGAATCAAACTTGCTGTGTAGTAAGGGATCTTAACATTCTTGGTTTCCTTAGATTTCTTGGTGCCATTACTACTGCTGATGAAGGCTAAGCAATCCATCAAACTCTCCTTAGCTAACCCTTTCATGTCATAGCCCTGTGCTCTTCTCCACAAGCTCTTCTTGTGTGGATTTGCTGCACTGCACAGACACAAAGCTCTAGTTGTGTCTCTAATCACATCTTCTGGCTCTCTTAGCAGCAAATAGCACTGAGCTCTGTTGCTATAAAGAACAACCCTTTCTTTCCTCAACTTTAATGGGCACAAATCAAGAGCTTTTGTGTACTTCTTGACAGCTTTTTCAATATCACCACACCAAAACTTCTCGTTCCCCTCTTTTTTCAATGCATGCATCAAATGCTTCCTCTCTTTCAATTCTTGCTCACTCATTAAACCCTCTTTCTTTCTCCTCTCCACTTTCAAATTCCACGTCTCCTCGAGTGCCCTCTGTGCCTCTTCGCTCTTCAGCTTCAACCCTCCGTACTTGATCTTGTGGTAATCTTGTAATAGTACTTGTGTGATCTCTTCTCCAACTTTTGACCTCCTTCCATTCAAGCTCCTTACCTCAACCAAATCAACAATAAACAAAGCTGAAATTTCCAAGACCTTGTATCTCGTATCCTTGTCTTTGAGGAGCAAGAGAAGACAATCGATCGCCGCGTTCTGCCAATCATCAGAAGATCTTGAAATGTTGCATAAACCCTCTACCACTTTTCTTGAATCTGCTATGCTTTCTCTTCCAGCTTTTGAGTTGCACAGAGCTCTTATCAATCCAATCCCACCAAGTGATGATGATGATGACCTATAATTCCTTAACCCTCCTCCCCACATGCTGCACAGTTTCTTCAAGAAATGTTTCTTGCAGATTAGGTTAAGAGATCTTTCTTTACAAGCAAACAAGTTTAAGATGTGCAAACACCAAAACTGCAACTGACAACTCCATTCTTCAGCTCTTCTGTTCTCCATGTCCACCTCTCCAAGTCCAGTAGTGAGCAGGTCGCAATGGTATTTCACTCTCTTACTTTCTTCAACACCAAGAAACTCTAGGTAGACGTTGTCAAGACAATTGCAAGCTATATCCATAGCCAACTTTATGATCTCTTCTTCATGCTCAGCAATAGCTTCAAAAGTTCTGTCATAGCTGGCTATATGACCTAGTGCACGAACCCCGACTCGCTGCTCGACCCAGGTGATCTTCCCTCTTAGAAGCTCCATTAGAGGCAGAACAACCCCTGATTTTACTGCTTGATGTGCAAATTGAGGCTTGTTCATCGTATACGAACCGATAATATGCGCTGCATAGTATGGAATATAAATGTTTTGATCCTTAAGAAGCCATTCTTTATCATCGATGCCTCTTTGGATCAGTTTTCCCATGCATTCAAAGATGCCAACGGATGGGAATTCAGGGTCATCAGGTTGAGTCATGGCAATTTTCCAGAGCCCACTTAAGACCAAAACTTGCTCTTGGTCATCTTTCAATGGCATTTCTTTGAAACACTGACCGATTTTGAGTCTTCTGAAAGATGGATCTGGCTCATTCATGGTGCAAAAGAAACAGTAAGAGTTGCTGCATTTTGGTCCAGATGGGTGCATTTTACAAGTGATGTGACTTGAATTGATCAATCTTTGTTTTGGTGACTTCATTTGGAAGTTATGAAAATACCAAAAAAGAAAGAAAGAAAGAACTGGTGGTATTCTAATGGAGGTTTTGGTATTGTAATGTAAGGTGAAACTAAGCATGAGAGAAAAGAAAACGATATAAAGGAGCGTAGATGAGAGAAAGATTACAACTTAAGCAAGGTGCATCCCTCTTTATTATATGGGGTGGAAGGATTCAAACTCGATCATTTGGTTCAAGAGACTCCGATATCATGTCAAGAAATCATTGTACTTCAAAGTTATAACTAATATAAGGGGAAGTGACAGATGTAGCTACATTCTCTTGTTAATCACTTTGAATTACCAGCTGAACTCAAAACTCAAAATGGATAGTGGAGCACTGTTCTTGTGGGAATATATGCATTGACTCAATAACTGGAGATGGATGGATGGATAGATTGGATGATTCAACATTCACAACCGTGAAAAGCACTAACTCCAAAAATTGCAAGAAATATTACATGTCAACAAGAATAGAATTCGATTATATTACACTATTAGTTTCTCTATCTTACTAGTTTAGACACATTTTTTACCTTTTGTTTATATTTTTGACACGTTGAATCCCTTTATTGTAATTTCAGTAAAATATTAGTGTAATTTAACATAAGAATCTTAAGTAAGGCATTATTCCCTCCCATAAAATTGCCTTGTTTTTCAAATTATCAAAAGCCACTTTTTCAGTTTGTTGCCAACTCAAAAAAGTAAAGAATTAACCTCAAAATATGGTGTTAGAACTTAAAAGTACAAGTTTATTGGGGTGGTCTCAAGAAAATGCGGCTACCATATGAAAATCATGATTAGTCCCACATTAAGTATGCTACTCTCATTTGATTAAACTTGATTAAACTTTAATCTTGATGTGGATTTTGATCATGATCCATATGTAAGTAGTACAGTTCATATCTTGACATGTGTACAATTCTTTCAAGAACCAAGACAGTTTGGCTTGTTGTTAACTGTTAAGCGTGCATAAAAGAAAGTTTTAAGCACATGCTCAAGGATAAGCAGCAGCCTAGCCTATAGTTGAAAAAGGAAACGCGTAAATTCTGGGATAAAGATGGTACGTCAAGGAAAAACTTCAGTACAACATAAACAAAATGATATTTTTAGTATTGAAAATTTGAAATGAAATGTATCGTTAATACTAACTCATATGATGATACGAAATTGATAACGTCGAAAAGAATTGCTTTGAGTGAATATATTACTTATGTACCTCTGCGGGCTACTACCAACTGATCTCATGATTGTTGTACCGGTAAGGATGATGGGCTTAGTATAGGCATCAAATAGTACTATCTATGATTTTTCTTCTCTCAAATTAATTATATGACCTTTCAAAACATAGAATTTCATTGGAAAATATAAAAGATCAAATTAGTTTCAATGGAAAATAAAAGTAAAAAAATTGATTGTCGTTGAAATAATGTTTGTCAATTAAAAGCTATTACGCGATCATAATATTTGTTTTTTTTACAATTTTTGTGATATTACTTTACTTATGCATAAAATAAATAATTTTAAATGTATAAAACACAAGTTAAATCAAATAGAGAAATTAGATGACTAATTTAATCGAAATTGAATATTGAAATTAACCTCGATTTATAAAACAAAATTGGAGAAACAATATGAACACTTTTTTTTAGGATTAATAAAATATATTAATGGGCCTAACAGCATACTTGCTGGGTCCAAGGTGAACAACTAAGTTACAGGCTTCAACTTTGGCATCAAGTGCCGTGCTTAGCGATAACATTAACAACAAGAACAATGTTAATTACTTTTAGATGCCAATCACAATTGTCCAATCCGCTGTAGCACATTGGCAATTCTGAGATTTAGAATCCGGGTTCAAGTCCCGGCAGCGGAGAACTTTTCTTTTAGGAAGAAAATCCCTTTCATTTTATTTTATCCTCAAAGGAGTATAACATAACATTTAAAAATTAATACATTTTAACTCATAATTTAATATTGGTAGAAGTTCGAATTTGACGTTCACTATAAAATAAATGATACACCCCTCGGTCTCAAAATTTTATCATTTTATTTTAATCAGTCCCAAATTTTTTATTTATATTTTTATTAATCTCAAATTTTATATCTGTCAGTTCAATATAGTCCAAATTATAAATAAAAAACCATGACGGAAACAAACTCCGTTAAATTTAAATATTTTAATATATTTTCTTGCCAATATGACACTTCCCTATCCACGCCATCCTCCTCTATCTTGTCTGTCCTCTTCCTCCTCTACTTCCACCCAATCTGTGACTTCCTGAACAATTTCTTCCTCTTCTCAGCCACAAGCGGGGGAGGCGAAAAAGGGGCCGCCCTCTTTGCGGCCGGATTCACTGGATGCGTGACTGCCTTGACATCACTGGTTTTTTGTGTTTTGTCCAATTTCTCTGTTGAATTCTACGAATTGCAACGAATTTTGCAGGGATATGGCCACTATATTGTCAATGAGAAGATGAATGAACCACCGGAAGAGATTATGGGAATGCTGTTGGAAGCAAATCCATCTGATGCTATTAAGTTGTTGCAGAGCAGAGGCCTCTTTGTCATGCCCATGTCATTGGCAGACGGTATTTAGTTAGAAAAAGCACCACAGGCTTAAACTTAAAAGAAAGAGGACGTAAAAGAAGCTAAAGGATTTTTTTCTCAATCTTTCTATTCTCTGATCCTTTGTTTGTAACAACTCATTTCTAAGCCAAGTAATGACGTAAAGAACAAAGAATTTACATAAATAATGTTTATTTTCCATTATTGTCATCTATACCCGGATCGGTTTTAATTACTAGAGGCTCATGCATATCTAGATGTGGATCGGCAACGAACGGTAGCATCGTAGGAGTCAAGGTGCCCTGCATTTCAGCACTTGCAGCCAGCTCTCTGTCCAGAGATTCCTTCGCAACTTTAACAGCGCAAACCAGCATAACGACTACGTGGAAGATGAAACAGCAGAAGAAGAGTAAAGATACGGAAAAAATTACAAATCGTTTAGCTAACTGAAACTAAGAAAATACTTGAGGTGCCTATATTATCAGATTTCATAAAAGAAAGGAGAGATTGGAATCCCATCACGAGACAAAATAAATCTGTTTTGAGATAAGGGATTATCCAAATCACCCTCATGTTGATATTTTGGTTTCAAAACAGTCTCAAGTAAACTACACCAGGCTGAAACACGTAACAAGAACGAATTTGATGACAACTCACCTGAAACCATAAAGCCCAATGCCATAAGCACCTGCAGTCACAAATGTCCGAGTCAGAAGAGGACAAAAAAGTATGGCCTGTTCAGAACGAGTTGATTGAGATGGGTCCAAAACAGTGTAAAGTAATGAAAAAATCACGGGATCAATTTGATGATTAATGTGTACAACCAAATAAAACTCCTCTCTCTCAACTATATGAATTATCTGACATACACTACTAACACCAATAGTACCAATCAAACAATCTAATCAATATAATTACAGCACAAATGATGCTCAACATCTAGGCAAACAACAAAACAAGAGACGTGAGAATAGAGAACCAAAAACTAGATTTTCGCTACTTCTGTCAGGACAGGATTTCTACCACCTCAATTAACTTATCACCGATTCAACCGTTCAGATTTAAGAACTAGAAGTTTCGTACCTGCTGTTCAAATTTCAGCCTAATCCAACGGTTAACGAAATCGTAGTGACGAATCTTTCACGGCTACTTCTATTTGTGTGAAAATGATTTTTCTCTTTTCTCTCACAATTCAAGAGCAATCCTCTCACAATCTCTCTCTCAGCAACCCTCTGATTAATTGCTCTTCGTTGCAATTGATCTCTCTGAAGATGCAAGATGCTACATCTTTTCTTCTCTTTTTCTCCCTGTCACATTTTTCTCCTGTTCTTCTCTGGTCTCTGCTGCCTATATATATTTATTGCAGCAGAGACCAGAGAAGAACAGGAGAGAAAAATGTGACAGGGAGAAAAAGAGAAGAAAAGAGAAGAAAATATATATATATAGGCGATTTGTTAGGTGTCCTTCAACTGTTTCATTCTAATTAGGTTGCACACTCTTGGTGTTGTATTTTAACACCAATTTTGGGACTGTACACTCTTGGTATTGTATTTTAACACCAATTCTTAGTCTCCTAATTATGTGTGGCACATACAAATCTCCTACACACTTTCCTTTCCTTCTTTACAACTGC
Source organism: Viola odorata (assembly GCA_963691705.1). Classification (NCBI taxonomy): domain Eukaryota; kingdom Viridiplantae; phylum Streptophyta; class Magnoliopsida; order Malpighiales; family Violaceae; genus Viola; species Viola odorata. The sequence goes on from OY829540.1 coordinate 64,347,755, forward strand.
CAATATGAGCTAGACCCAACATACTGCTCCATTCTGTAGATTTAGTAGATATGTGACCAATCGCGATTTTTCGATGTGGGTTTTCCCATTTTGTGGTTGGGATGATGGAGATGGGGCTTCATTGGGAGTTGGATCGGCTTTGGAGTTCTGCGATTTCTTTCTTCTTCTGAGAACGTGAAGTGTGATAAGGGTAAATTTGTAAAAAATATATTAAAATATTTAAATTTAACGAAGTTTGTATCCGTTATCTTTTTTTTAACAGTTGAGATTATATTGAATTAATAGATATAAGGTTTGAAAACAATAAAAATTAAAAAAAATTAGAATTAATTAAAATAAAATAACAAAAATTACCCATAAAATAAAACTCATTTTGAAAATAAAAAACTCATGATTGTAGACTCGTAGTATGCTCGCATTTAAAATTATTATAATCAAATATTTGATTTCTATTAATAATTGTTTTCATATGTGTCATCACCAATTTATTTTCTATAGTATCACTATCTCATGTTGTTACTTGTATTACACCATCTTAACTAATTAGTAATTACCATTCAATTTTTTAGAAAAAAAAACCAAGTTTATAAGAAAACAACTTTTTTAATAACTAAAAATTAAAAAAACAGTAAACAATTTTTATTTTTCTGAAAACCTAAAATAAAAAATTGGAAGACATATCAAACAAACTCTACATTTTTACCACGGTCTTTTTTTTCTCAATTTCGATTGATGCCGTAAACATTTCCATGGCCATACAGCATCCAACAGGCAAAGATACAGTCCACTAATATAAAACATAGGCACTGATACTGGTACGAACACTGGACACGACACGAGCGTTGATATTGTGACACGAAAAAATTTAAAATTATAGGATACTGATACGACACATATATATATGCATATTATATAAAAATACCATTCATAAAAATAAATAAAAAAATTTAAAGATAATGCAATTGAAATATCAAATTTCAAATTAAGTTTAGTTTTATAAGATTTTTTAGCAAATATAATTTACGCTAAATATGCATCAATAATTGCTTAGAATTATGACAAAAAAAATAGAATACGGAAAGTAGTGAGTCGGACACGTATCGTATAAGTATCCATCGAATATCGGTATTAAAAACGAATATGACACAAACACGACATAAAAAATGAAATATCCGTAATTTATAAGTCTACCACAACCAAGTGCCAACTATATAAATGAGCTTGAACTTTAGCATTAAGGACCTAAGCTTGTGGATGGAAACACATTACTTTTATGGGCTTGAGAGACCATCAAGTTTTTAGAATTGGAAGCCCAAAATGCAAAGAGCAGGAGAGCAATTCAAAACCTTAAAGAAAATGGGTCACGGGTTCCTTTTATTACACAAATAAGCTTATATTATCCTTATTTAGATCAATTCAAAACATTAAGACTAAGGTTTAAGGTTAAACAACAATATCGATGATCACACGACATGTGCTCATTTGCCATCTCAAGTCGTGGTCGTGACGTCGTACTTGTTAGGTAATGAAAATAAATTAAGGATTTTGTGGTGTTCGTGATATGATAGAACCGTAATCACGACATTGAAAATAGTAATATTACAAAGAGAACAACAACAACCTGATTTTATTTATTGTAATAATAGTAATAATTGAAGTGTGTGCATGGTTTTATGGATTATTCATGGCTTTTGTTTATTTTTTACGGGCCTAGAGCCTCTATTAAGGGTTTGTGATTATTTTGAGTTTGTGGTATTGAATTGGATCATGAATTCTTATAGGGCAATTTTTTAAAGAAATTTGATGCCGCGTTGAACGAGTCAGTTCTCGATTATTTTTTGATCATTTGTATTATAAGAGATCTTTCTTGTTTCATTATTTAATCTGCAATTAATTTTACTCTCAAAAAAGATATATATCGAATAGTGCGAGAAATATTAATATTTTTACTAATTTATATATTAAACTACATGTATTATTTTCATATTCACTTAATAAATATTTATTTAAATAAAAATAATAATATAATTTTTACTGGATATCCATTCACTTAGTACAATGTTATTAGTAAAATAATTAATATTCCCACTATTATTCTAATATATCTATTGTAAATTAAAAATAAATATCGTGAAATTCACCGAACAAGTATAGCTGCGGTGGTGACTTGAGTTACCGAAACTATTCGACCGTTATTCTTGAGGGATGGCGAGGTTAGTATCCGTTGGCGTTTCTTCCGGCTATTATTTCCGCTTCCTACGTGGCATTCAATTATTGGGTTTAGAAAACTGGCATGTGGCCCCATCTCAATCATCACAGCTGGATCATTTTCTTTTCTTCTTACTATATACTATTCCAGAGGAAATACGAAATGTATATATAAGCTAAAAAGACCAATACGAATGTGCTTGACTACAGCTCGATGCAAAATCCAGGACAATGCGATGTATCATGCCTACATTACCATAATTAAACACTGGATTTTCCACATATTCACGAGATTTTAGGCTCGTATATTACCTTATTTATGTACTCAATAAAATAGTATATTTCTGCTTTAAAGTTTTTAGTCACGTGAATCGTGATTTATATAAGTATCCTCTGTATAATTTAATCATATTATGACAAAAAATATAATTATATTAACTCCAAATAATTTACTAAAAATTACTAAATTTTTTTATAAAAATAGTAAGAAGTCGATGATTAATTAAGAGATAGATACTGGAGAGTGTCAAACATCTATCACTAGCTATAATATTCATTGCAGATATAACATATTGTTGAAGTATTTTGTTTTGAGAATATAATATTATTTAATATTGAGCTGGAAAAAAAACTCAATTATTGTTAGGGCTGGGCAAACGGGAATTTCGGAAATACCTGTACCTGAATTTTTTTTTTGAGTATTTCGAATTCAAAAAAATCTTTCCAGACCCCAAATTTCAAAAAATCTTTCCCAAGAATCCCGACCTCGAATTTTTGAAATTTATAATTGTCGCAATTCTCGGATATCCGAAATTCCGACAACCAATATCCTACCCTAATTTGTAATTTTGCACCAATCAATCAACTACCTGCATTAATTTACAATTTTGCACCAATCAAATCAACAACAACAATCTGAAGTACACAATCCAAATTAAACATACAAATTTAATTGAAACCAACAAATTAACTACCACAATCCAAGAACCTTCCACTTACAAATCATAATTGAAACCAAATCTAAAGCTATATCTGCACACCCAAACCATAATTGAAACCAGATCTACGACACCTGCTATGATTTTAAGGGATTTAGGAACAAAGGAAGTAGCGGCGATTGCAGCAACAATGGCAATGGGTTCAACCATTTTTTGTGGTGGCAATGTTCGTAAGAGTAGAGAGAAAGAGGGTTGTTGGTGATGTGTATCGGAAATTTTAAAAAAAAATCGGGATAAAAAATTGGAATTTTGGGTATTGGAAATTTTGACCACCCCTAGTTACTACTCCCTCCGTTTTTATTTAGTTGATGCGGGCCCACATTTCACAGGAATTAAGGTGACTGGCGTCGCAGGCACCGTTGCAGGAATTGCAGGCAAAACGTGGGCTTTTCTTCCTCCAACCACAACGTTTCTTCCTCCGTTGTTTCCTATTCTCACCGCCCACACAGAAAGTAGGGGAAGGTCGTCTCGAGTCGGGAGCAGGTGGAACGACGCCACTCCGACTAGCCACGCGCCACCAATCGTCGACGAAGCTTCCGCGGCTCCTTTCCACACACCGGCGGCCACCGTTTCCGCCGTCGTCACCTGGGTTCGACTCGTCTCGTCATTTCCAGCACGAATCTATGGTCGCTTTGATTTTTCTCTGCTTATTTGTAAAAGAAAAAGATGAAAGGGAGATGAAGAAGAGAGAGGGAGAAGATGGAGAGAGAGGATGCCAGAAACGATTTTTTCAAAACAGCCACGTATGATGCACTGTTTCATTTCACTATTTTGCCCCCGTATGACACAGTTTAGTAAGCGAATGACATGTTGTTCAAGGGACAAAAACGTAAAAGCGTACCCAAGGACAACACGTTGAACGAAGGCGTCAGTTAATTTTGAATTTTGAATTTAACACTAAACGCGTCAGTTAATATATAACGGAGGAAGTATATTGTTAAAGAAGAGAATATATAATAATAATTTAAACCAATTACGTAATTTCTGCCAACACAACAAAAGACACAAAATAAAAAATAAAAAAAATAGAGAGAGACAAGCCATGTTCCGGTGCCACTTTGTGTGTTAGTACTACAATAAGATGGCCCAGCATCATCACCTTTAAACGTTAATCAAACGGCTATAAAGTGGTCCTACATTTAGTCCTCAACGGTCCAGATTCCATCCAGAACCATCTATACGTGTCCTTTCCCTATATAAATAAAAGCACCATAAATAGACAGCCTTGTACTAATAGTAATACGCTCTCTCTACCTCTCTCGATTTCCGCTCTCTCTCTCTCTCTCTCGTCTGAAAAAAGAAAATGGATCGCAAGGGCGTGTTTGGCATTGCATTTTTATGCGTCATTATCGCCAGTGTCGGCGGCCAGGCTCCTGCTGCGGCGCCCACTGCTACTCCCACCACTCCAGCAACACCTGCTGCGCCAGTCACAGCGCCAGCTAAGGCACCGGCAGCGCCTAAAGCACCGGCAGCGCCTAAAGCACCAGCTCCCACCACTACCACTACTCCAGCTCCTGTATCTTCTCCACCGGCCGCGACTCCCGCCGCTGCTCCTCCGACCCCGGTGGTGCCTGCTCCAGTTGCGACTCCTGTTAGCTCCCCACCCGCACCAGTTCCAGTCAGCTCTCCACCAGCTAAATCTCCTCCTTCCCCTGCGCCGGTTGCTGCAACGCCGACATCCTCTCCCCCGGCGAGTTCCCCTCCAGCAGAGGTGCCGACAACCGTGGAAACTCCTGCACCGGCACCAAGCAAGAAGAAGACTAAGAAGCACGCGCCGGCTCCTGGTCCTGAGATCGCTAGCCCACCAGCACCGCCAACAGAGGGTCCTGGACCCAGCTCCGATGCCAGCTCACCTGGACCAGCCTCCGCCAACGACAATGTAAGTTTTTCTTAACTTGATTTAGGGATTATAATTAATTACATCATTCGTCTCTAACGTGCGCCTGGGGTGCAACGCGCACCCAGATCTAGTACTTTAGAAGCAAGATCTAACGTTTTTGGTTATGGTAAAAATGGTCGGGACCGATTTACGTTTCCTAAATTGGACACAATTAATTGCTTAGTTTTTGTGTGTTTGATGTTGAAATCTGTTCTTGTCTTGCCGTTGTGTTTTGTCGGTGATTTACGCAATCTGTACAGTATGTGCTGCTTGGTGGTGTACGGCTGTACGCGGCTTTGCGCTAGCGCGTTAGATCCACACTCCTTGTCAATACCGTTAGTCCCCGCACGTGCTGTACAGTACACCAGGCCGACACGAAATTACCAAATTGTCCATGATTCTTTACTTTGCTGTTTTCTACTAGTATGTTACTGACTTTTATCATCCCACCAAATAAATTATACTACCATGTTACAAAATTAGACAATTCATTGTTGTGTTTGCCAAAATCATAACTTGAATGCTGTTTTTTTTCCCCAACCAACTAGGCATTGATTGTTAGGAGCTTGTAGTTTAGGGATACTTCTTGCACAGTGCGCCTTTTTTGCTAATCAATTGAGAGTGGAATGTTGCATTGTGTTTATGTATGATTTTAAGTTGCAAACTGCGTAATCTATACGATTGGATGGCGAAGTTTTACGGAACGATACAATTATTGATTATTAATTTATGAAATTGTATGGATGAAAAATGTGCAGAGTGGAGCTGAGATGATAAGGTTCGGAAAGATTTTGGGAGGATTGGCATTAGGATGGGGAATGGTTGCTTTGCTGTGATTTGATATGTGAGGGAGGAAGAAGAGAGATGTTAGATGAAGATATTGTTGGTACTCGGTAGTGATAGTACTTTTACTATTTATTTCAATCTTTTGTTCTCCATCAGGACCAGACCATATGTTCTTCATCTTCTCCGTCTGGACTCACATTTGATGACATGTTCTGTTTTTTGTTTATTCACATTTGTTTTGTTGAATTGTTGTTGTTGTTATTATTATTATTATCATTGACAGCTGGCATGGTGGGATGGAGAGAGGACTCTTTTTTTTTTCAATTTTTTGGGAGAGTTTGAGGTGGGGAATTACTTACTGTATTTTGTAGACTTATCTTTATATTCACTAGTCCCTTTTCTCTTTTGGGTTATTCATTATTCTATTTCCTTTTAATTTAGTACTGATTTGATAATTGGTGGGCTTTATTGTTTACTTGATTGTTACGAATGATTCTTGATTTGATTTTTCAAGAAACTAAAGAAGATGATGATTAAGCTACTAGCTTTATAGTCTTAGTGAGATTTTGACAATTTTAATAATTGTGTGTATAGTTCTCATATTTTGTAGTTGATATCTAATATTAATCATCCAACCGGCTGGGTCAACGTTACCATCAAAATGGCGTCTTAAAGCGTCGTTTTAAGGAAAGAAAAAAAAATAATACCATCCGAAAGACAACAATGTCGTTTTGAGGAAAAAAAGGAAAAAAAGTTTGTTGACCGGTTCAATTTAGATTGACTTTTCTTGACAAATCGGAAAATGCTACATCTGTTAGTATGAAAATCTATCGGTTCAATCCGGTTCAATTATTTAAGATTGAACGGTTTATGTGTGAACAGTTCAAAATGATCCAATGAATCAATCCGGTCAATTGAGTGACCCATTCGTTTTCAATTTACTGTCCGGTTCTAAAAATACCGAAAATATCAATAACCCTTATAATATCTTCTTCAATTGTCGGGAAAAAAGAGGAGGGTGTGTATCACATGTAAAAAGAAAAAAAAGACTAATTTATTCACATTTGACCTTAAATTTATAGCTTAATCAGTAGCATTTTCTATAAAGTATAGAGTTTTTATTTCGAATTTGAATTTTTATATCTACATTTATATCATGTTTAAAAAATTATTCATAACCGAAAAATATAATATTTTAGTAGTTATTGTCGTTATGAGCATTGTTATAAAAGTTGGATCGGCCATATTGACATGTATAGTGAGTCAGTAATATATGATGTAGATATTAAATTAGATTGATCAGATGTTTTGAATCGAAAATACAATTGACTCAGTCAATTTGAATGATTGGATTTATCGATTTGTATTACTTAGGATTTATATTTTTGTTCATTTTTTTATTTAAGTTATATATGTTACTTATTTTTTATTAGATTTAGTTGAACCATCAATTTGCTAGACCCATTGGTTTTTCTTTATAAATGCTCATTACTTCGTGGTCCCATTAGAGGCAAAGGCTTAGACAAGTAAAGTTTAGCAGGAAAAAAAAAATAGCCAAGTAAGCAACTTTAACAAAAGGAAAAGCTGAAAATGGAACAGAAATATCTTTCATATCTTTGCTCGTAGCCACGAATCGGACCCTCACTCCCAAGAAGCCTGATTTGATAGGTATTCACCATACACTAATTTTAGTTTTTTGATTTTCATAACTAATTTTTCACACCATAACTGGTTTGCCAAAGGGCACTAAATTTAGAACCGAAAGCTGACCCCGAGACTTAAAGACCTAAATAATCATGCTTACCTTTTTCTTCACCTATATGCACTTAGTGCTGCAAATAACCCGAATAGAACTGAGAGGTGAACTCAAATTTAACTCGTTAAATTTTAAAAAGTTCAAATTCAGATCAACCTCGTGATTGGCCTAATAATAAAGCCCAAATTTAGGTATAATAATGTATAAAATTCATTCATCAAATTCTTTAAGGAAAATAGGTTTATTAAAAAAAAAATCTTAAAATTCATTTATATATGTACTTATACATAAACACCACAAACCATAATAGAAAAAAAGATAAAATGGTTCTCATGTGTCTATTAAAGTTTTATAAAATACTATTAAGCTAGATGATGTATAAATTTTAATCGAGACAGCTAATAAACTTAGCTCACAAATCAACCAACGGACATAAATGAGCTAGCTCATGAGCGAACTTACACGGATGAGTCTTATAACTGAAGTTGAGGTTAGCTCACGAGCTGAGTTTTAATGATTTTTTATCAAGCTAAGTCTCTAGGCACTCTCCAACGGCTCGGCTCATTTTGTAGCCGTATTTGCACTCACTTTCTTCTCACCCATGCACCCCAAAAAAATCTGATCTTTCATAACATAGAAAGGCCGAAGGCCCAGCGTATATTTGTGGGGAAAAGGATAGTAGCAGGCTATTCAAATTCATCTATCAGTTGTGCAGAAATAGATTGGGCTGCTCTAAAGTACTCCCTACAAATTAAAAGCCCATTGCTACGTAACTGAAAGTGATTAACTGGTGCATATATACTACAGAAGCACAGACGCCTCCTTTCAATGTAGTATCCCGCACCGGACCGTGTTTTACACGGACACAACGGATACTTAAACGATACATATCGGAATTGCTACTTTCTATATCAGGTCTGTTTAGCCGTGACTTTTAATAATTAATGGTATCAAATAGATATGTATTGTAATTATTGTTGTAAAAAAAATCTATAAGTGTTGAAATGAGCCAACAAAGTTTTTTTCTTTCTTTATAATAAATATAGGTGAAATTCGAACGCGAGTTTGAATTCTTACTGGTACTTTTTTTATGTATAAATAATCAATTAGCTACATGTCTAGTGGCGAATTCCTTGTTTTATGTTTTTAATAATTCAATCTGATATAAACAAAATTAATTAACATCGTTAAATTCACGATACTTATATAAAAAAGAATTGGAGTCCAAGATCACGAGGAAAGCAAACAGCTAGGTCAACCTCTTTCAAATATGAATTCCTCCAATAAGAGAAGTTTTATAACTGAGGACGACGCTACCATTTGTTGGAGAAATAAAGACCAACTGAGTCTCTCTTAATGGAATGATACTGTCCGCTTTGGGCCTAAGCCCGCACGGTTTTCACAAAAGGCCTCATGATAACACTCAGGTTCACCTCCATCTGTCAAGGTAACATATTCATCAGAAGGATACCTAGTAGATGGTTTCCTCTGCCTAGTAGACCTCCAAGGTTGAACTTGAGGTGGTTCAGGAGCATCACCAAGATTTTCATCTTGTGGTATCTCATGTTCCTCTTCAGAATCATCAATAGGAACATCTAAAACATCTCCAAACTGCTGATCACCAACATAGTCATATTGCTCACCATTCTGAACATTGTTCTCAGCAGCATCCAGGTCATGGTTAGGCGTCTGAACTGGATCAATATCAGACAGACTACTATCTTTCTCAGGTGTAGTCTTCTCCATCTTATCAATGTCTTCAATGGTTTGGTCTTCCATGAACTTCAAATCGCGGCTTCTGACAAACTTCTTCTCAATAGGATCATACAACCTGTAACCAAACTCATCTTCACCATATCCAATAAAGATACACTGCCTCGTCTTCGCATCTAACTTGGATCTCTCATCCTTTGGCACATGCACAAAGGCCTTACAACCGAAGACGCGCAAATGATCATATCTAACATTCTTGCCAAACCAAATTTTGTCTGGCACTTCAGCATTCAGGGCAACTGCAGGACTGAGATTAATAACATGCATTGTCGTGTACAATGCCTCATCCCAAAAATGCTTAGGTAACTTAGCTTCAGAAAGCATACACCTAACTCTCTCAATCAAAGTCCTGTTCATCCTCTCCGCTAAACCATTCAGCTGAGGAGTTTTGGGAGGTGTCTTTTCATGTCTAATACCCTGCTGCTTGCAATAACTATCAAATGGTCCACAATACTCACCACCATTGTCAGAACGAATACATTTCAACTTCTTACCTGACTGTCTCTCAACCAAAACCTGGAATTGTTTGAACTTGTCCAGCACTTGGTCCTTTGTCTTCAATGCATAGACCCAAAGCTTCCTAGAGCAATCATCAATAAAGGTAACAAAGTAAAGTGCACCACCAAATGACTTTACCTTTAATGGACCACAAACATCAGAATGCACCAATTCAAGCAATTCTGACTTCCTTGAGGGAAGATGCTTCTTAAATGATACTCTGGTCTGCTTACCAGCCATGCAATGAGAACATTTCTCCAACTCAGCACTCTTCAATCCCGGAAGTACATCATTTTTAGCTAAACAATTTAGCCCATTTTCACTGATATGACTAAACCTTCGGTGCCACAAAGAAGCCTCCATATCCATGACATTCACACTGTCTCTAGCAACCAAAGCTTTTGTCCAATACAGTTTACTAACTTTCTCCCCTCTGGCCACAACCAAGTTACCTCTAGTGAGTTTTCATTTTCCAGAACCAAAGTGATTGTCATAACCACCATCATCAAGCATCTGCACAGAGATCAAATTAAAACGGACATCTAGAGCATGTTTGACTCCTCTAAGCAACAAATGCACTCCCATATTGGTTTGCAAGCAAACATCACCAATACCAACTACCTTAGCTACACCATTATTCCCCATCTTCAACACTCCAAAATCACCAGAAGTGTAAGATGTGAAGAACTCCTTTCTCGGTGTAACATGCAACGTAGCAGCACTATCAATTACCCACATGCTCTCATCTGATACAAGAGTAACTAAATCTTGATCACGGAGAATAACAAGATCATCACAAGTAGCTGCAGAAACACGATCATCATTACCATGATCCTTCTCTTTCTGCTTACCATTGTTGTCTTTTCTCTCCCTTTTCCATTGAAAACAGTTCTTCTATATGTGCCCCTTTTTGTGACAATAATGACACTCCACATTCTTGTATCTGGACTTAGACTTACTTCTGCTCTTGTCCCTACCACCTTTCTTTTCCTTTCTCTGGCTTCTCCCCCTGTTTTCAGTAACAAGTACCTCGGAATGAGATGAAGTACCTTGTGCCTTCCTTCTCATCTCCTCATTAAGAACACTTCCCTTTACATTTTGCAAAGAGACAACACCATCGGAAGCCGAATTCAAAATTGAAACCCAAAAAGTTTCCCAAGAATCTAGTAGAGTATTCAGTAGCCATAATCCTAACACCTCATCATCAAACTTGATACCCATTCCTGCTAATTGATCTAGGAGTCCTTGAAAGTCGTTCAAGTGATCTGAAATGGAAGTCCCATCCTTGTACCTCAAATTCATCAAGGAATTCAACAAATACAGTTTATTATTCCCTGGTTTAGAAGCATACAAAGATTCAATTTTCTTCCACAAGGACACTGCATGTTCCTCATTAGCAATGTGATTATAAACATTGTCATCTACATATTGCCGAATAAAACCACAAACCTGTTGATGCTCAAAATGCCAATCCGCATCAGTCATGGATTCCGGCCTCTCAGTAGCAAACACAGGAAGATGCAACTTTTTCACAAATAACAGATCTTTCATTTTTCCCTTCCACAAGTGATAATTAGTGCCATTCAAACTCAACATTCTATTTGTATTTACATCCATCATTCAAGCAAGTCAAAATATCCTCAAACCAAGAGCTCCGCTACCACTCTAATGGGAAATACAACACAATAATAGCAATACGCAATGGATAATAATTTCCCTAACTTGCTGGAATCTATGAGGAGCAACAACAAATTAATGGCAGCAACTAATTCATCACACACATGAAGAGACAACACGATTTTTACGTGGAAAAACCTTCTCAATGCGAGAAGTAAAAACCACGGGCACAAGCCAGTCAATCAAGCTCCACTATGATAAAAAATAGGGTACAAGAGAGTCTCAAATCACAGCACAAATCGTGCTCAACAACTAGGCAAACAACCAACAAGAAGTATGAAATTAGAGAACAAAGGAAGAACACAAAACCAGATTTTCCATAGCTGCTAACGGGACTCGATTCTCCCTGCTCAGATATCGTCTCACTGATCCAACCGGTCCGATTTAAGAACCGTATGTCATAAACCTTCTGTCCAAATTTCAGCCCGATCCGACGGTTAACGAAGTTGTAGAGTCGATTCTTCCACAGCTGCGCAGAGATGAACGAATCTGTTTTTTTCTCTTCTCCTCTCTCTTTTCTCTTTTTGTTTTTGCTAGAATGAGCTGCCCCTCTCTTGCCCTAATTTGACTCCCTCTAAGTGGTATGTGGTCTTGCTCCACATAGGAAGGGAGCCCAAACCCAACAAATCTCCCCCTCACAACTATGTGGAGATGACCGCCAAACCGGCGATCTCACAACAAGTTTCAAACTTGCATCTCGGTAATGCCTTAGTCATCATATCAGCACCATTATCATCTGTATGAACTTTGGCTAATTCCAACAACCTAGCATCCAATGCATCACGTATCCAATGATACCTCACATCAATATGTTTGGATCTAAAATGGAAAGTTGAATTCTTACCAAGATGAATTGCACTCTGACTATCACAAAATAACATGTATTTGTCCTGGACAAAACCAAGCTCCTGCAAGAATCTCTTTAACCAAAGCAACTCTTTGCATGCTTCTGTAATGGCAATGAACTCTGCCTCAGTAGTGGACAATGCAACACACTTTTGCAATCTAGATTGCCATGCCACAGCCCCCCCTGCAAACTTAATCAAGTAACCCGAAGTGGACTTCCTGGAATCAATGTCTCCAGCCATATCAGAATCAGTATAGCCCACAAGGATAGGCTTATCACCTCCAAAACAAAGCCTCAAGCTAGTAGTACCACAAAGATACCTCAAAATTCATTTCACAGCATTCCAATGCTCTCTACCTGGATTTGACAGAAATCTACTAACTGTACCAACAACATGTGCAATATCTGGTCTTGTACACACCATTGCATACATCAAACTACCCACAGCAGATGCATAAGGAACCCGTTGCACATCTAGTCTCTCAGCTTCATTTGAAGGACTTTGTTTAGCACTCAATTTAAAATGAGTAGCAAGAGGAGTGCTTACCGCCTTAGCATTTTCCATCTGGAACTTCTGTAGCACTCTTTTGACATAGTGTTCCTGTGACAACCAAAGTTTCTTCTCCTTCCTATCACGCATGATTCTTATACCAAGAATCTGATTAGCAGCTCCCATGTCTTTCATGGCAAATGACTCGCCCAATTGATTCTTTAACCTGTTAATCATGGAAATATCTTTCCCAACAATAAGCATGTCATCAACATATAATAACAGGATAATGAAATCATCATCGGAAAACCTTTTAATAAAGACACAATGATCAGAAGTAGTCTTCTTGTAGCCTTGCTCAGACATAACTGACTCAAACTTCTTGTACCACTGTCGCGGAGCTTGCTTCAACCCATATAGGCTCTTTCTCAACCTGCACACATAGTCTTCCTTGCCTTCTTCAGCATAAAAACCATCAGGTTGATTCATGTAAATTTCTTCCTCCAAATCACCATGAAGGAAAGCAGTCTTACATCCATTTGCTCTACCTCCAGATCAAGAGTAGCAGCCAAACTCAACACGGTTCTAATGGATGACATCTTCACTACAGGAGAAAAAATCTCATTGAAATCTACACCCTTTCTCTGTCTGAAACCTTTCACCACTAATCTGGCTTTATACCTCGGAGATGCTGAATTACTTTCTTGCTTCACCCTATAAATCCACCTATTTTCCAAAGCCTTCTTGCCTTTTGGCAATTTCACCAAGTCAAATGTGTGATTATCATGCAAAGATTTCATTTCATCTTGCATTGCATCCAGCCGCTTCTTCTTTTCTTGACTCTCCATGGCCTCATTCCATTAAGAGGATCAACTCCTCTTATATTTGGTATTCATTTCTCTTTTCTTTCCGATGTGGGACTTTAGTTCTCACACCCCAACATCTAGGAATAACCTTTTAAACCATTTTTCGATTAGTGTGTCTCGTCGTTGTGCTTAACGGTGCTCATCGGTATTACCGAACTTTTTAAGAGTCATACCGATCCGAATTCTAAATAACTCATACCGAAACTGAATTTCCGAATTGAAATTTCGGTAAATTGCGGTTTACCGAACTTTACCGAAATTTCTGAAATTATTTCTAAGTCAGAACCAAAATTCATAAATTCGTTAAGTTCGGTATTACAAAAAATGGAAGTATGAAAGTAAAATCCGAACCAAAAATGGAAGTATGAAAAATTATATCCGAACTTTCGGAAATATAGTCAAAATTTGGGTAAGTTCGGTAAATTCGGGTTACCGAACTTTCCAATATTAATTCCGTACCGAACTGAACTTATAGTTCATTAATCGTCTACCGATACCAAACTGAAATTACAAAAAATTCGGTAATTCAATCTGATATAAACAAAATTAATTAACATCGTTAAATCCACGATACTTATGTTTCATAAAAAAGAATTGAAGTCCAAGATCACGAGGAAAGCAAACAGCTAGGTCAACCTCTTTCAAATATGAATTCCTCCAATAAGAGAAGTTTTATAACTGAGGACGACTTGTCTAGGAATAACCTTTTGAACCATTTTTCGATTAGTGTGTCTTGTCGTTGTGATTAACGGTGCTCATCGGTATTACCGAACTTTTTAAGAGTCATACCGATCCGAATTCCAAATAACTCATACCGAAACTGAATTTCCGAATTGAAATTTCGGTAAATTGCGGTTTACCAGTTTACCGAACTTTACCGAAATTTCCGAAATTATTTTTAAGTCAGAACCAAAATTCATAAATTCGTTAAGTTCGGTATTACAAAAAATGGAAGTATGAAAGTAAAATCCGAACCAAAAATGGAAGTATGAAAAATTATATCCGAACTTTCGAAAATATAGTCAAAATTTGGGTAAGTTCGGTAAATTCGGGTAATCAAACTTTCCAATATTAATTCCGTACCGAACTGAATTTATAGTTCATTAATCGTCTACCGATACCAAACCGAAATTACAAAAAATTCGGTAATTTTGCACACCCCTAGTGCTACCATGCTAGTCTTCTCTGAATCGTGTCAATTTTATCGGAAGTCTATAAAGGGGCGTACGAATGACCTTTTCAACAAAATTGGGTTGGTTGAGTAAAAAAGTAAAAGGATACCCAAATAGATATACTTCGGTTAGGCCCAGGTATTATCAACCAACATCTGAACATTTTTAGCCTTCACCAGCCAGCCCAGCCCAGCCCACCTTTTCATGCCACTCACCTTACCGATTATTTCTTGTTTATTTGTTCACCGTACTCATCTTTTCTTTTTTAATAATATTTCTACTAGTACTAGTTTTATACTAATATACTTAAAAGTTATGCTAGAATTTGATTTAATGTTTAAGTGGGTGCGACATCCAAAATTATTATTGATCATGATTAAAATAATTAAAAGAAATATAAAATAATGATAGTGAGATCCCATTATTAAAAAAATTATTAAAATAATAAAATCTAAAGGAGTTTATCTCCGTTAATCTTTTCTTGACAATTGAGACTATATTGAACTAACGGATAAAAGTTTGAAATAGATAAAAATAAAAATAAAATATTTAAGTTTGATTAAAATAAAATAATAAATATTTAAAACCGTGCGGTGTATCAATATTCTACAATTTTTAATTTTTCCGCCTTTTGCAGCAGTTTCCGTGTTCCATACTTCATAGTCTATTTGCAATACTACTAATTGAGGCGTTTTTTTTTAAAAATTATTATTATCCTTTCGATAAGCACTACAAGTCTACGAGTCAATCGTAGGTAGCGTTTTAATATGGGCAGTGGTTGATAATAATAAATAAATAAATAAATGAATAAAGAAAGAGACTTAATTAGTTCTTATTATTAGTGCTTCTAATTTATATCCATAAGCTCGCATTTCTATTCGGCGCCGAGGCATCAATAATTCGAGTATTCGCCGATTTTTTTTATTTCGAGTATTCTCTATGTGAAATTAGTTGAGTTTTTTATTTTGAAATAAATTCATATTGATCATAATCTGATCGTATACTTTGCAACTTGGATAGGTCTACTCAATGTATGGGTATACATGAGCTGGTTCGCTCTGATTTTTAAATTGAAATCAGATCGAACTGAAATTTATCAGTTCGGTTCGGGACGTGACAATGCTAAAATTTCACCACATCACCCTTTGAAAATAAAAAGCAAAGCTGCAAGCAATAGGTTTCGAACTTGTTTGCGTTGGTAAAAAGGGGCAAATAACTTACCAGTTGCCACTACGCTACCACAAATATTGCGATCAAAGAGTGAAATTTTTATCTATATATTAATATACAACATCTATTGACAAAACAATACCGTTTAATTGTTAAACACAGTTTTGATTTTTTTATTTATTTTAAATAATGTTTTGATTTATCAATTTATAAATGATAGCCTAATATTATAAAGATATTTTAGTATGATAAATCTTTAAATTTTATGATACAAACATATAAAAATTTAAAGTGACTAAATATTAATAAATAATAAGTATTAATATATTAAAATGTAATGAATATGTTTAACAAATATCTAGTCAAGAAGTATCATGCTTCATATCAAGCCTAACATATACACAAGAAGAATTTTCAAATATAATCATGCTTCATATGAAGATAAGATTAGATCACTTACATTTAGAGCTTCAAAAATATTCTTGAACAATACAATACTCCCTCCTGTCCGAATTAAATGACGTTTTAGCATTTGCTTTTACTGTTTTGGCACGTATCTTAAAGCGGCCGGAACAGTCACTATTTGAGACAATTTTGCCCCTAATTTTTTCTCAGAAGTACGTTAAGGATTAACGTACGTTCGAAAAAAAGTACGGATTTTTTTGGGGTCAAATAGTGAGTCATCCGGCCTCCTCAATATGCGTTCCCCACTGAATATTGGGATGCGAGGGAGTCATTTAATTCGTGCCAGAGGGAGTAGTTAATTGGTTATACTAATGTACTGCGTAACACATTAATACAATTTAAATTTAAATCCTAAACTTCTAAACAATTAACTCAAGAAAATAATGATATTGAAATATAGATACCATAAATCTAAATCATAAATGTTCATTAACCATTATGCAAATTCATTATTTTAGTTGTCATCTAATTAGTAATTACATTTTTTATGACAATTGACATCATTCTTTCTTACAACAATATAATTCTCTTTTTATTAAGTAAAATACTGAACAATAAACATATACCCACGATATACCTTAATAATTATGTATTAGAGTAAGGATTAATGGTAGTATTACTAGTATATGCCTTATCATTAATAATTAATGGTCTTAGTTTATACATATAGTTAACTGATGACATGGCTATTACAATTTACAATAATATAGTTTTTTCCTCATAATAATTCTTATACAACTTCCTTAATAAAAATTTATATTTAAAATAACAAAAAAAGAGAAAAAAAAGGATTTTTAGTTAAGTTCAAAAGGAAAAAAGGAAAAATGATTAAAATTTTCTATTTCTTGGTTCTTACTAGTCACAACGAAGAAAATATTTTTTCTTCATAATAATTCTTATATAACTTCCTTAATAAAATTTTCTATTTAAAATAACAAATAAAAGGAAAAAAAATGAGAAATTTTAATTAAGGTTAGAAGAAAAAAGAAAGATGAGGAGTTAAGTTTAGAAGGAAAAAAGAAAGAAAAAAGGAAAGTGGGAGCCATAGGGATTTGAACCTCAAGAGTTAACCATTAAACTAAATTTAAACTTTGATATATATATATATATATATATATATATATATATATATATATATATATATATATATATATATGTGTGTGTGTGTGTGTGTGTATGAATGAGTTTTCCCGGTTTTACAGTTCGATTTACGAATTTTAGAATTAGAGAGCCGGATCAAACCGTAAATTTCGGTTCGGTTCGGTCCGGTTCAGTCTTACAATTTCATTAAAAAAAATCAACGGTTCGGACCGATTCAGTGCAGTTTCAATTCAGTTCCTAGTTTGAATCGATTTTGTACAACCCTAATTCAATGTGTTGAGTGGAAGATCATTAGTGGTGTCAGCGAGCCGGGTAACCCGGGACCCGCCCGGGACCCGGACCGTTATACCCGGAACCGAAGACCCGTCCGCTACCTAAACGAGCCGGTTCCGGATCTGAGTTAGGAACCGAGACCCGAACGGGTATACCCGGAGATACCCGGATATACCCGTTAAGGATTAAGTATATATACTAAAACTAAAAAACCTAAACCTAATTCCAATTTCCATCTTTGCAGAGCCGCTGCCGTTCTTCAATCTTCAACAAAAAATTCCATCTTCTTCGGCCTGTTCCATCTTCTTCGGCCTGTTTTCTTATCCAAATTCCAATCTCCATAATTAAACAACCGTTCTTCAACAAAAAATTCCATCTTGCAGCCGTTTTCTTCTCCAATCTCCATAAACAATCGTTCTTCAACAAAAAATTCCATATTGCAGCCGTTTTCTTCTCCAATCTCCATAAACAATTAGAGTAATTTCTCTTTTCTCTACTTTAATTAATAATATTTGAATTATGCAAATTTTATTCAATTTTACTTGGGATTTGATGGGTTTATGGTGGTGGGGTTGTTTAATCTACAGTGTACCGAACTCTCAAGCTGCTCTGCTTCTTCTCTCTTGTTTTATTTTTCTGTTTCTGAAATGGACTTCATTCTGCTGCTTCTACACTAATTCGATTTTGGAATGAATCCCGAATGTTTATTTTTCATTATTTTTTCTTTAATATTTATATTTCTTCACTGGTTATGTTTATAATAATTGTGGATTTGCATCTGTTTATAATAATATGAATTTGTCTTCAATTTGTGAATTTTTCCTCCATTCTTGAAATTTTGTTGTTGTAGAATAAAAAATATATGTAAAACGCATTTTTTCATTTACTTCAAAATTTTGAGTTATGTCTATTCAAGATTCTTCAGTGACTCCTCCGATGTCATCTGTTGATGATCAACATGTGGAAATTAATGATGATGATGATGATGAGACCATTGGAGACCTGGAGAAAGGAGAGTATTTAGATATCGTAGAGTCTGGACAGCAGTTTGGTGTTGATAGCCAAACGAATACCTCAACCTCACAATCAAATGAAGGTGGCCCATCCCAAGATGATGTAGAGGATGATTCACTAAAAAATGCATATGGGAAGGGGAAGAGAGCTAAGACCTCAATTGTCCACAAAGAAATGCAAATTATCAAACTTCCAGATGGCACCGAGAGAAGGAAATGCAACTGGTGTAATGCTCAACTCAAAGTTGATAATGTAAGTCACAGTACTTCTTCTGCTAAAAAACATTTGGTTCATTGTAAAGCTAGAGTTAGAGGAATGGCTAAACAAGGGAAACAGACTACTCAATTGAAGATTAGTGGTTTTGATAATGTTGGTGGTCCTAGTCTTGAAACTTGGAATTATAATCATTGTAGGGTGAGAGAACTAGCTGCCCATATGGTCTTAGGACATGAGTTTCCATTTAGCATAATGGAAGGGGAGATATTTAATAGATTTTTGAGAGAAGTATATCCATGGTATAGGAGAATAACTAGGCATACTGTTAAGACAGATTGTGAGTCATTTTATGCTGCTGAAAAAGATAAGTTGAAAAAGTTGATGGAAACTCAGAATAGAGTTAGTTTAACGACTGATTTGTGGTGGTCTAGCGAACAAAAAATCGGGTATATGATAGTTACATGTCATTACATTGATCCAAAATGGGTGCTTCATAAGAGGGTTTTAGCGTTCTTAAATGTACCTCCTCCCCACAGTGGAGAGGTGATTGCTAGGGAGTTAATTAAGATCATGGACGATTGGAGAATCAAAGATAAGGTAGTGTCTATTACCCTTGATAATGCCTCTGCAAATGACAATTGTATATCAAGATTGAAAGAGGATTTTACTAGTAAGAAATCTTTAGTGCTAGATGGACAACTATTTCATGTGCGCTGTTGTGCACACATCTTAAACCTCCTAGTCCAAGATGGTCTTGATGTCATAAAGGATGTGGTAGACAAAATAAGATGTGGCGTGAAGTATATCCTTTCTTCTGAAAAAAGATGCTTAGAATTTGGACGGATTGTCAAGTTGTTGGAGCTTAAAGGCAGATTGCTAGTACTAGATACCAAGACAAGATGGAATTCAACTTGGCGCATGTTGTCCACTGCATGTTTCTATAGAAGTGCTTGGCCAAGATATGCTGAGGAAAATGCAGCATTTGCTCATTATTTGCCAAATGAATCTGATTGGGACAAAGTGAAAGATATATGTGACTTTTTAGAAGTCTTTGCGGACATTACAGAGATAATTAGTGGTAGTTACTACCCTACAGTGAATCTGTTCTTGGCTGAACTTCATCGAGTCAAAATTCTATTAGATGAGTCCATTGAATTGACCACGAAGCCTCATTTGAAAACCATGGCGAAGGAGATGAAAGCAAAGTATGATAAGTATTGGTCACAAGGGGATATTTTACTATCCATCGGGGCTGTACTTGATCCGAGGTAAAATTCAATTATGTCACTGTTTATGTAATCTTATTTTTCTTATTCTCGTTGCCAACTTTGGATTAAAGAATAAATTCTTATTCTCGTTGCCAAACGTTTCTGTTTGCTGCTCATTTACGTTGATTGTTTGCATTCCCATCACTATCTTCATTTGGTTTTCTGTAGCAATCTGTTTCCCACCATTTGAGCAATCTGTTTTTTCATTTTGTTTGTTAGGTACAAGATGAAACTTATAGGATTTGCTTATCCTGCAATGTATGGTGAGGTGGCTGGAGAAGAATCTATGAAGGAACTTTTAGACAAACTTAAATGCTTGTTTATGGAGTATGAAAAGATTTATAAGAAAAGTTATGTAAGTACACAAAAATCTGTTGGGAATTCTTCAGGATTTGGAAAAGGTAAGAGAAGTTTTGAAAATTACCTTGCAACTGTGGAGTTGGTTGATAATTCCAAATCTGAGTTGGAAATCTATTTGGATGAAATGATACTTACTGGATGTTTAGGGTCAAACTTTGATGTTCTTCAATGGTGGATGGTGAACGAATGTAAATATCCTATTCTAAGTAAGTTGGCAAAAGATGTGCTTTCAATTCCAGTCACAAGTGTAGCTTCGGAATCTACATTTAGTTCAGGGAAGAGAATCATAGACCCTAAGAGGGCGTCTATGAAAGTAGAAACAGTTGAGATGCTTCTTTGTGGAGGTGATTGGGTCAAGGAAATATATGGAATCAAGAAGGGCAAGGGAAAATGTTTAGTATGTATTCATTCCTTCCTCTAACTCTATATTTGTTTCATTCTAAATTTATTTTTTTCTTGTTTATAACCATTTTAACTTTGTCAATGTAGTTGGAAGAAGAACATGTTCATTTAGAGTTTGATTTTGCCAAATTGACTCTGGTGTATATATTCTTCCAGGATGCAATTCTATTGTTTGTTTCATTATAAATTCACTATATTTAATGTTGTTCTTTTTCTACTTTCAGGATGCAAATGCAACAGTTGAAGCTTCAAGCACTTGATGATTTTTGTTAGTCTTGTTTCTTTCGTTTTGAATGTAATAGATTAAGATATTCGTTGGTATTTTCTTTATTTTGGTGATCTTATTGTTCGAACTTGATGGACATTTTGTGCTTGAAGCCTGGCGTCAGGCCTACTCCACTGCAGGAAGTTTGCTTCTATTTATGGCGTAATAACGCCGTCGCTTTGGCGTTATAACGCCGGATGGACATTTGTTTTTTCTTAAGAAACCGGGTCGGTTCGGGTACCCGGGCGGGTACTAAACGGTCCCGGTCCGGGTCTGAAATAGGGACCCGGTTTCCTTAACGAGCCGGTTCCGGGTCTACCTGTTAGTTAACGGGTCGAGTCCGGGTATCTCACTACCCGGACCGAACCGGCTCGTTAACAGCACTAAAGATCATACGTAACATTGCATTTTAAGTTTTTATTAACGTACAAATATGAGCTATCTAAAGCAACACTTTATTTAAAATTTAATCCGACTTATCTTCTTTTTATCTAAAGCAACACCCCAAAAGGAACAATGCACGACACTATTTCTTTCATTCTTTGGCTAAATCTAAAATTGTTGACGGCATCGAACTGTTACAATTATTATTTATTAATTTAGTCATTTCTTACAAAAATATTTTCGATCATTACGATCAAACTCCTACCTAACTAATATAGTTCCCGTGTTTGAAAAAAATCTCAATAAAATTTGAGCTCACAATGAGCCCTAATAGCTAACAATGTTTTAAAACTCGTTTGGAATACACTATGCTTATAATAATATAATATGGTAATTAAACTAAATAGTGCGTACACAGAACAATATTTTAAGGGTCTGTTTGGCGTTTCGGTTCTGATCCGAAAAGTGCTATGGGAAACGAGAAATTGTTTTTGGTGTTTAGTAAAACTTTAAAAATGAAATAGTTGGAGTATAAAACCCATTTTTAAAAAATTAATAAAAATAGGAAAAGTTGATCTAGAATTACTTATTTTGAGATGAAAATTTTATTGTGGTAGTTTTTAATTTATTTTGTTCTATTATATAAAGTAAAAAAATGAAATTAAAATGAAAGAAAAAAAAAATGAGAGAGAGGCAAACGCAGTAGCACCATTGCTGCTACTGGAACATTTTGCTCTGTTCCGTGGTAGAGGCATTTTTGTCTTGATTGAAACTGGGCTTCTTGAGAAGCCTAGTGAGCAATGGTGTTACCAGTGAGCAATGGTGTTACCAAACACCGATTGCTCCGTTGAGTTTGGGAAAATGGCGTTTGGTAGCCAACCTTAAATGCCTAACGTTACCTAAAACTCATTTGGTAGCCAACCACTATCTCAAAAATAATAAAAGACCCATAATCTTTTTTTATTTTCTTTGTTGATATCAGAACTACAATGTCCTTTTTAATAACAATAGTTTATCCATCTTTCATAAATTTTAAATAATACCAAGAAAAAATAAATTTTAAATAAATATGTTTGGTCTGGTCTGGTGTGATGGGTAATATAAATATTAATTTTATATTTGCTAGAAAAATATCAGATCCACATAAGTTGTACGGTAGCAATTTAGCAAAGGCATAAAACGATATACGTTGAAACTTCATTCATTATCTGGCATGACATGACTGATGAGCCCACAAAATGAGAAAGAAAGAATAATGAAGCATTTCCACAAAAGACCCAATTTAATTTTTGCCCAATTCTTATCCCTTTACACCACGTGATTTTAATTTCAGTGTCTGACAAGTGAGAAGGCACCTCTCTTATAACTCACACCTAGTACATCTCTCTTTTTGCTTGTTTGCTGTTGCACACCTTCTACTCAAAGCTTCAAACTTTACTAGTTTGTCATATACTGTGTTTCTTTTCTTTGGCCTGCGTCTCTTAAAAGGGGAAAAGTGTCTGCAGAGAACTTAATTTCCATGGATATCTTCATGTTGGAAGCAAGGTATGTGTGTCTATAGGTTTTCTTTCCCTTGTTTTCTTTGTTGGGCTGTCAAATTGGTTATGCTTCTGCTGTTTTTTTTTTTGCTGCAAATTTGTGGAGGTATCTGTTTCAGAGGACTTCTGTGTAGAATGTTGTTGTTGTGGGTAGTTTGGTCTAATGCGTGCGGTTCTACAGGAAAAAAAGAAATCTTGACTCGAATTGGTGAAAAATATTTGCTTGGGGGAGACCCACATGGAAAAAGCAGTGTTTATTTTAGTTTGGAACTTACTTTCCCCTTTCATTAATGTGGATAATCTCTTTTGATTTTACTTCTCAACCGTTACATCAAATCTAGAGCTGACTAGCTTGCTACTTGAGTGTGGAATGGCAATGATTAATTTGAAAAGATAGATACTATCCTTTTAACTGGCCATTTAGCTCTGTAGAGAATACAAATTGATCTACATGGATAGAGTTGCTTTACTTAGAGATCCTAATAAGAACGAGGGTAAAAAAAAAATTACCGGAGACAATTAGGATTCTCATCAGAAGTTTTGAACTTTGATTGCTTCTTCAGCCTAATTGTCGAATATGTTTGGTCGCTAGATGCATGCCCTTTTTTTTGTTATTGGGTTTCCTCTTAGTTTCTTTCCTTAAAAAATATATAAGCAAAGGATCTTCTCAAGATTTGGTTGACTCACATACTGTTTTCTTTTTGGTGCTAGGTATCTCGATTCTTGCCGGAGAAATGAAGTGCTACCTAATTCTGAAGTATTGTCATGGTTTTCTAAGGTCTTTTAAGTTAATCATCTGATCAGTTTTCACTGTTTTTCTTGATGTGCATATGTAGCTGTATTTGAAGAAAGTCTTTACGAAGCATGTTTTATGGTTATAAGATGACTACTCCACTGCTGACTAAGAAATAAACCATGCCCTCTGTGTCATAGGCAGTTGAACTTTGACTTCTAATTTATATAATCTGAAGAATGCATAAAGGCAGAAAAGGAAATTGTTGATCTTGTGCATACGTTCTTTAATCTTTAAACTTGCAAAATTTAGCATTGAAGAAAGCACTTAGTGACCGACAATCTAACTTTCCTTTCTCTATAGGCCAAAATTCAAGAGTCCTGTCATGAGAAGTGCAGCTTCGTGGTTCACCTAAATCAGCTAATGGATGCAGATATTTCTCCCCTGATCAGTGTTTTCCAGGAAATTGACTCTTCTGATTTTGGAGCTGTTGACATGATCCATGAATCGCCTTGCAACTTGAGTCAAAAATATATTATGCCTTTATTACGTCTAATCAATCCGAAACTCCAAGTTGTTGATCTCCTAGACATGTCGCTGGAAGAGGACATTTTGCGGTTCGTGTTTGCACTTTTCTAGGCCTTACAGTTTAAATATATTCCGAGTTCTTTTGACATTCTACTGTAGAAGAATGATTGTTCATAGCTGTGCAGTATTTCCTACCTGAAAAAAGGTTTATTAACTTCTTTTTGTTGTTGTGTGTTACAGGGACATCTGCGACGTTGGCCTAGCTTGTCATACTTTAAACTTAAGATCTGCTCATATCCAAAAACTGAACATGACCGGAAGCTTTCTGCGATTGCATTCATTGAATTTAGATTTTTGTACTTCAATCACTAGCTTAGATAAAGACTGCTTTCAATGCATGCCAAATTTGACACGTCTATCAATGTGCGAGACAAGGATTGCTAATCTCTGGACAACCACTGCTTCCCTGTCAAAACTGCGTTCTTTGCAAGAACTACGTTTCCAAAGTTGCTTGTGTTGCAAGGACACAGGACCGTGTCCAGCATCATTTGGTGAGAAGGCAGACGTTGTGGGCGAGAGGCTTTATTCAGTTCAATTGGAGAAGTGCCTATCCAATAAGGCAACAATTATTAGTCCTAGAGAATTTCAAGCTGATGAGGCAAGTGGGGACTTCCTTTCTCTCACCAATTCCTACATGATTAGTGAGCTTTGCCAAGGAATTGATGATTTATCAGACATCAGTGAAGTTAAAATCTCAAATCACCTTAAGAAAGTTGGTTTGTTAGAAGTAACATCAAATGTGCTTTATAATTCGAATGGAGAAGAGAAATTGCAGAATGAGGTAAGAATATTAGATAATTAGAAAGTGAATACTTTCACGGCTGACTGTCCTTATGGATTGCTTTTAGTCTGTCTAACAGGTTTCTTTTGGCGAATTATAGGTTCAAGACAGAGAGGATATCCTTCCAAATGTGCATAAGCTGGAGTTGAAGAGTGGTGCCACCAAGTTGGAGACCTATATTTTGCATCATCCTTCACCTATATGCTTTGAGAAACATTATAGGGCATACATGATTGCTTCATTGCCCCATTTGGAGGTATTAGACAATTCGCCAATCAGCATGATGGACAGAGAAATGTCAAAGTCCGTCTTCTCAGAATTCTACGAGTACTTACCTTACAAACGACCACGGAAAGAAAGTGTTGCATGTATTGTGCAAAAGCGTGAGATGGGACTAAGTGGTGTTTATTGCCCAAGTTTCTCGAAGTCAAAGCGGTCATTTTCTTGTGGAAAGGGTCAAGGTTTCTTCCCAAGGTCTCTTAGTGCTGCCAAACTTGGGTCTGCTGCATGGCCTCTCTTACATCCTCTGTCTAGCCTTAGCCATATATACAAAGGAGGAGGAAGTAAGAGGCTTCGGGCAAGGCAGTTTGAATATCATCAAGCTGATTGCAGTCTTATGGCTTTTGGAACTCTGGATGGTGAAGTAGTTGTCATCAATCATGAAAGTGGGAAAATTGTAGGTTGTGTTCCAGCAGTAGGAGCAATGAATAGTGTTTTGGGTCTCTGTTGGCTCAAGAAGTATCCATCAAAGGTATGCAATTAGCACAAAGCATGCCATTCAGTAACATCCATTCCATTTGTTTGTGCTAATTAGAGATTCTAAAATTATGAACTAGATGGTCGTTGATAGTTTGATGTTACTCTCAGGTTTTAAGTAGTATATGCTAACATGCCAAAGATAAAAGAGATATGCTTGTTCTCTTTGTGACCTTTGCTTTCGCTTTGTTTCTGTGTTGATCAGCTACTTGCAGGCTCTGATAATGGTTGCTTGAAGTTGTTTGACATCAACCATATACCACCAAAAGTTACTGATTTTAGCCGGCATGCAGGAGTGGTCACTTTCGATGATTTTGAACAGTTGACTTCAATTCATGTGAATTCAACAGATGAGCAGTTCCTTGCCAGTGGCTACTCAAAAGATGTTGCTCTATATGACATTAACAGCGGTACACGCTTGCAGAAATTTACTAATTTGCATAGAGAACCCATAAATGTTGCTAAATTTGCGAACCATTCCCCTTTCCTCTTTGCTACATCGTCATTTGACCGTCATGTCAAGTTGTGGGATCTGAGACAGAAACCAGAACAACCTTGCTATACTGCCTCAAGCTCAAGAGGAAATGTGATGGTCTGCTTTTCACCTAATGATCTTTATCTGCTTGTATCAGCTGTTGACAACGAGGTACTCCTCTAGTAGTCTATACGAAGTGATGGTTATGATGAAATTAACAAATACACAAAAAAAAAATTCTGTCACTTATGTGATAATGATGTACTTGTTCCTTTTTTGTGCTGAATATGATGGTTTACATTTGACTGATACTAGGTGAAGCAGCTTTTGGCAGCAGATGGAAGGCTTCATATGGATTTTCAGATAGCTTCAACCGGAAGTGCTCATAACTATACCCGCTCGTACTACATGAATGGAGGTGACTACATCATCAGTGGCAGTTGTGATGAAAATCTTGTTCGCATCTGCTGTACTCAAACTGGACGGCGACTCAGGGATGTGTACTTGGAGGTATTATTCCCCTCGATCTGATCTGTTAATTTCAAAGTTTGTGCTTCTACATTCTAACTTAAGTTCACTAATTCTTCGCACAATTTCATTTTGCAAAACTAATGATGAACTTATCGATGATGGTTTGGTGATTGGTCATCTGCAGGATAGCGAGTCAGGAAATCCTCTGTTTGTGCAGTCCTTAAGGGGTGACCCTTTCAGGGTAAGTTCCTATCAAACAAGAATACAGCATAATAGTAACTTCTCATACTTTGACTTATTAACACAGAGATCGATCCATGTAGTATCATATTGATCTTTTCATCTCTGACTTCTATACTGCCGTTTTTATATTAGCTTGTCTTGCAAGTACTAACATTATATGGAGAAAATGAGCTGCCAGCATAACACTGTCTGAAATACATTTCAACACTTGTATATCATGCTTGTTCTTGGAGATTTATTATTTGTGTTTGTGAATGCCAGCCATTTCACATGAGTATCTTGACAACTTCCAAGCGTCCAGGCGCCAAGTGGGAGATCATGCAGGTCAATTTGCTCGCTTCCAGCCTTGGCGCCAAATAATGTCGTCGTCTTGATGAACATGCGAGCTGCCCTAGTGGTCTTGGAGGTTGAGGTACCTTGACTGTACATTGTATATATGTAGTTGTACATGCATTCACTAGCGTCACATATTGTAAATACGCGCAGTTCATATGTAACTCACCTTTTCGATCGAGTAGCTGAAGTGTATATACATAGGTTTCAAACCTGTGAGGTTGTCCGTTCAATTTAAGTTTCTAGGTTTGAACTATAAGTATTCTTAAACACACTTAGTCGCCCCGGGTCGCTCTATTTAAGTTGTTGTTCCCTGCCTGACAGCAGAAACATGGGTTGGATATCCAGGTGAAATGTGTATGCTGTACATGTTTGAAGTATCAATTAATGGAAAAATTACACTTGTCTGAGTGTCCACGAATCAGTGTTTGTTCCAGTATATCTTGATTTCTGCTAAATTAAAATCTTGATTGCCATAAATGAGTGGGATACAAGCTACAAGTGACAGATGCCTTAGCCAATTTAGCCTTGACTCACGAGTACAGCTTCTAATTGGACGGGATGGGATGGGTCGAGCCGGGGTGGGCCTAATTTCGTTAAATTCTCTAAAAATTGAGGCAGGCCAAGCTAGGTCGGGCTTTAAGAGAGCCAATTTGGCTCAAGTCTAACCTTTTTACCAAATAGGTTGCCTGTGAGTCTAACTGGCCGGTTTGTTTAATTTTATATAATTAGAAAAATTGACAATTTTTGTATATCAATTAGAGATCTTAAATCTAAATATTTATAGAAATTGAGTTTTACTAGTTTAAAATAATAAACTGAGTACTTTAACCTTATAATTTCAATCGATAGTTAACTAATAATGGCAAATATGCTTTTATTTTTCCTAAAAGTACTAATGACCAACTTATGAAACGGAACAAATTAAGAAAGTATCAAACTCAATTAGATAATCCTGAAATCTAAGGAGTGCATAACATTGATAATAAAAACTCATGTCACGGTTCTACAATTTATTTAGAAATTAGAAGTTATCGGATCAGATTATATATTTATATGAATATATATAACGAATAATTATGTGAAATGGACCGGGCCGGGCCGAAAATTAGAGAACCCAAACCCGACCCTTTTACATTAGCGGGTCGGACCGGACTTGAAATTTCGCTGTCCAAGCTCGTCCATTTAGAATAAGCCCGAACTGATTTTACGAGCGATCCATCCAGTTAGCAGGTCTAATCACGAGCAACTTTGCATCTTTTGCCCTGATGTTAAAAGAGGACAATAAGATAGGGGTTGTCTTTTGTGCTTTACACTGCATGAATTTTATTAATTCTCCTTCTTTCCAAGGGTTATGTTTCAAGTTCGAGCCTCTTGATTTTATTTTATTTTTAAAAAAATGAAATAAACGAACATAGTTTTATTTTCTTCAAACTATTTTGACAGAATACTGATACACAGGTTGGAGAAGGCTGGCAGTAAAACCAAATTGCAAGTTTTTTTTTTATAGGAGCACCACAGCCTACAGCAACTAACTGGCCACTCCCGATCTTCACTGCCCAAATCTTTGTTCTTTCTTTATTTTTAACATTTAAAGTTTTTTTCTCCAATTAATTAGTATCAAAGTTGTATAAAATAGGATATTGTTTGAGTGACTTGTTGAATCAACCGAATACAAAATGTACATTTAATATGCGTCACTTAGCTCTTTGAAAAGTTACATTCGTTATAATAACTTTAAATGTTACACTTGCATTCGTTCTATTGTATTAATTTTCTGCAAATATAAGATCGAAAAGATAAAAAAGATTAACGACAAGTATAATTAATTATTTTTGCTCGAATACATAATCTAAAATCTCATTACTCCTGGAAAAATAATAAAAAATTTAAAACTAAATTAAACACTTTATATAACTATTTCTACTTTCTTTTAGAAGAAAAAAAAGGTGTCAATATGAAATTAAATGGAAATTTTATGGGCTACAACAACACAAATTAGTCACTATCACTATCAAGTATCAACATTAAATTATTTTGACGCGGTTTCCTTTTCACTCATGAGTAAGGATGAGCTGGGTTCAATTGTGTGATCAGAAATACTCAATTATATAGTATAAATTTCTATACCAAAAAAATAATCATATTATAAATTTATAATTATATTATATAGTACGGAAGGAGACAAATTTAAGAGAATGATTTTTGGACCATATTTTTTTGGCTGTAGTTTTCAATTTGTCTATCTTTATAGTATAATTACAAAAATATCACTGTATCAAATTAATTGGTTGGGTGCTAAAACCAAGACAGAAGGCATGAATCGTAATTATGATTTAAAACGACAGTTAATTTGGACCATATTTTTAGTAGGAAAACGCCAAATATTGAAATACGAAGGGAGTATATAATTGAATGCGCAAGTCAACCCAAATTAATAAATACTCATTTGAAAGAATTCTCACCTTTTTCTTAGGATCATAAGATTTGAGGGAGGAAGAAAAAACTATAACTATGGCATCAATGGAGTTGAGCCGTGCAGAAGTAGGAACATTCTAGTGCAAAAACTTGCTTAATTAATTACTAAAATAATAATAAAAAATATTAACAAATACGAAAGCCTACACGTACGTACAAGTGAAGACAAACCCATGTTCGTAAGTGCCCAGCCCATTAAAAATGCATCCTACCCACGAGACATGATCAGAGAATCGTACGTAAAGATGTAGTTTTTCTTTTTCTTTCTCTCCTCGAATCTCTTTTCTGATCAGTTTAATTCACACTTATGGTACGTTAAGAATTTTAAAACAATTACTATAATAAAGCTCAAATATAAAATTTTAGAATGCTAGCGTGGAAAATAAACTAATTCTGATGCACTCTTGTACTAATAATAATACTCCCTCCATTTTATTTTTTAATTGAAAATTTGGTTAAAATTAGAATTTTTGACAATAATAATATCTCTAAATTCATCAATTACTGACAAATTATATATTCCTTTACTTATGTATCCTCCCAATAAATTAGACAAATAAATACCCAAATTGACCGATGATCCTTTAAAATGATTAGAGGAAAAATGAATAATTGAGTGAATACGCATTTAAGTGTTGTAATTAATTATAATCGGGATAAGGAAGTAAAATTGATAATATAAACCTATTTATTTAAAAATAAAAACTCTTGTACTCAGGTTATAAACGTATAATCATGTATGATTACTAGGTAGTTATGCAATTAATTCCTCTTTCTGAAGTTTCCGCGTAAAGTTCCACCGCTACATGTGTGGTCAAGGTCCACAGCTACATGTTTGACCAAACCACTATATCTATATATCCTGCAAACCCTTTCTCTTCTTTCATTCACTCCTATACTACATTTCTCTTCTTTTAGTAAAAATGAAGACTAGCTTTTCAGTTTTGCTGCTGCTTCTTTCATTGTTTCTTGCCTCATCTTTCTTTGAGGTTGCAATGGCTGCACCCGCTCGTTCGCCCACTTCACCAGGTCATGATTTTTTCTATTTATCTCGTAATATAAGTCATTTTAGAGTTTTTTTTTCTTATTTTCGACTCGTAATTAGTTGTTTTTAGAAGTTTAAGGAGTTTTTTTAAACACATCAGTTAAATAATATTAATTACTTTTTAATTTTCTAAGTGGGCTCTTTTGAAAAATTATGCAATGAGTTCTATCAGTTTTTTTTTGTATAATCTTTAAACGACCAGTATTGGGAGATGATTATGTTAATTATTTCGATTCATTATTTAATAAGTACCATTAATTGCATTAATTAATGAATAGTTGGACTGACTTTTGGTCTTCTTTTTTACTGAAATTTATAAAAAAAAAGGTTTTTGCGACAGGAAATGTGCAGTTAGATGTTCAAGGTCCGGAAAAAATAAAATGTGCGTGAAGCTTTGCGGGATCTGCTGCTCCAAATGCAAATGTGTGCCATCTGGGCCTCGTTCAAGCAAAGATGAGTGCCCTTGCTACAGAGACTGGTATTACAAGGGCAGGCCCAAGTGCCCTTAAAAAAACCTTACATTTACTATTTACTACTATTTTCATGAGAGCCCATTTGGCCCAAAACAATTAGAAATTTAAAAAAATTAAGATACTAGCTTTTTCAATATTCACTAGCCTAGCATATTATGCATTTTCCGAGTGTTGTTTTTTTAGTTAAGAGATTAATCTTGTGGCGGTGCTATGGAATGAAATGTGTTGCTCGGGCAATAAGTATTTCGAAACGTGCGTTTCTTGCTTTTTCATTGTAATAGTAGGTTTCGTACGACCATTTTAATAAAAGTTTTATGTTTTTTTTAAGCACATTGTTGTCGTAAAATGTTTGGCGCATTTTGGTGAAGAATCCATTCGTCTCCTTGTAACTTTACTGACTCTTGGAATCTCTTGTTCTTCAAACTATAGTTAATATTGTTCTAAAATCGCATAATATTTACACATGACGCAAATGATCATACTACTATATATCGGAGTGTGCAAATCAAAATTTTATGTCGACTAAATAAGAGAAACGTAAATTAATATGGTAGTAAAAGAATTGGTAATATAATGAGATATTTTGGAAACAATCTAATCGGACAGTATTATACCTAGTAGGATAGAGATCAGTTTACTTTTATTATGTCATTGTTTATTTTTGTTTTCCAATCTTATCGACTACTTGTTTTTTGTTTTAAGTACCACCGACAACAAGTTGGAGCTAGACAGATAGTCTCATCTTTCTTGTAAGTTTGGCAGAGATGAGTGCCAATATTGTTACAGAGGGCACAAAGATGACATCAGGAATGGCCTTGATCATCTTCAACTGAGGCACATTCTCTCCGGCTCTTTTAGCCGCCATCGCCGCCGGTGGCGTGACTAATCCACTCACCAATGTGTAGTGATCAAGCTTGCTCAGTGCTATTTTCTGCCTCATAAACCTCATAATCACTTCCTACTTCTTCACATCATCTGTTGCTTTTTCCCATTCTTTAAAGCATTTCTGAGTAAAACAATTACTAGCGGAATGCCGCGTTACACTTTACACCCTACTCGAAAATCGCATACGATGCAATTGAACAGAAAATGGAGAGATAATAAGGCTATGTATATACAAGGGACTCTTTCACTCACCTCTACTTCCTTCCGGGAGGGCACATCGTAATGTTTTCCAGGCAATGCTGAGTTGAAAGTGCTGCATGAATATTTTTTTCTTAAGAAAATTAATTATGTCTTTTCTTTTTGTTTTGTCATTTTGTAAAGATTGCACTAATCTATTTTCAAAGTGATCCAAAATCAAGTTAATAGAAATGTAAGCACGGAAATTCAAATTGAAACTTAATGCTTCTCACGTCGCAAAAAATAGACAAAGCATAGTTCTTCTTCTTATTTCTAGGAGATAAGAACCCAAAACTTAAAATTTCTTGTTTTGCAGCTAGATGTGAGTTGAACAGGAAAAAAACGACATTTTTGGTTGAAAGTTGTGCTTTATGGAAAAAAAAACGAAAGAATTGCAATGAATGCATGTTTTTTCTTACTTGAAAATATCAAGAATAGCGCAATGAAAATCATCGAAGCTTTTGACATTTTTATCAACAAATTGTTTGTAGAGTGTTCCCATGAGAGAGCTCAGCATCTGTGTTGAAGGCAATCCTGTCAGCAAAGAGAAAGGAGTAATATGTAAATGAGGAATTTGAAGGGACGGAAATGGAGATAAGAAAATCAACAAGGGACGTTTTACATCGGAAACAACGAAAAACAAACCTTTTCCCAAGAAACCCATTGATATCCCCATCCCCATTTTTGCAAAACTTGAAAGCAATAGATTCGAAGATAAGCAAGAACACATAATGGGCGATAAATAGAAACAAAAAGAGGCAAAGAAAAAGATGCCTTGCTCTGCTTTTGGGTCACTTTCAAGAAAAGAATCGGAAGAGCCTGATTCCTGGCTTGAAACAAGTTGTTTTTCAGGTCTCTCGAGGTGTCCTCACGGCCCCTTCCGAGAAAAAGAAGAGAGGTTAAGGAGAAGCTACTGTTTCCTTATACAATAGAATAGGGAGTAAAGTACCTGAAAACTGCCCTCTACTCAACCAAGTAAGTCTGATTCTGTCCCAAATTAGTGCTAATCTTGGCAAGAACATAAACATTTGAGTTTTGACCTAGGCTAACGAGAAAACGTATGAATTCATAACAAAACAGATAGGAAAAGGATCAATTGATTGATGACATGTGCGATCCACCACAACTACAAACAATGCTCTCGTCAAACCAATTCCTATCATCATTTTATCAAAATACTAGAAAATTCCTTCTCGATTATATGGTGGAGCCTACGAGAGGAAAAGAGGTGGTGTGGGGGGGGGGGGGGGGGGGTGGGGGGGGGGGGGGTGGGGGGAGAGGGGGGTACAAGCACTGCCGCTGAGAAGTTATTCTGGTAAGGAAGAGAGATGTTCACCAACACAATCCAGCTAACCAGATGATTTCTTTTTCCACCCAATTGCACCACGCGTTCTCTTCCCTCGTTTTCTCTTGTTATTCTTGTTATTAATGGGGACATTAGACCTGGATTTTGGAAGTGATTTCCCACCAAATCGCACACGAGCCACAACCATCTCTGCTGACAAGTTTGGATCTGGAGCCTGGATCATCTGCTTTTCCATTGCTACCACAGGCATCTCTATGAGCTGACAACCCGAATTTTCACGGCTTTTCAGGTCTTCTCCGGACACATTTTTGGGTGAGATGATCCTTTTCTTGGCCTGGGTATAATCAGTTTTGCAGCACAAAATGAAGAAAATAAGCACATACAGACAAAAGAGTACGTCTTAGCACCTATCCACCTTCATGTGTGAGTGAGTTATCTATTAATGGATAAGAATAATATTTGTTCTCTTTGTACAGCAGATGCAAAATTGGAAAATGTAATATCAGATGTTACAGAAGAAAAACTTACATTGTCAACCGAAACCCCAACTTGAGGATTACCCAGGCTTTCAATAGGGTCAGGAAGGGGAGTTACGTCTCCATGGCTTGAAACTGCAGTTTCAGGCACGAGATGCCGAACGTTGTCCTCGGTCATCTGCTGAGATAAAGCATTTGGAGATGAAATAGGCACTCTCTTTCCATTTTGAGGAAGCAGAGCAGGGTTTTGACCACTGCTGGGTGAACCCAAGCTCAACCTATTAATAGAGGCAAACTTCCCAGGGTTTTCATTCACCACCTTTTCTACTCGGGCCTGGAGCTTATGAACTTGCGATTGCAGCATTTCGATTTTCCTAAAAATATCTTCATGGACAATATCTCTGGACTCAGCAGTCAAAAATCCTTCTAGAACCCCAAAATCATCAATGCCATTGATTGCCTTAACTACATTACCACCTACACAAGAAAATCAAGAACCCAGCATCATTGCAGGTTTTTTGGGTATAGCAGTATTTGACACAAACGAGAGCGCGCACACACATAACCTAAGGGTTGACGCCATAGAGCATGAGACATTGTGATTCTTCCCCTTTTTTTGCTTTCAATTGACATATCAATCATATCACAATTGCAATATGCCCACACAAATAAGGAATTGGCTAAAAGTATATACTATATATTTAAGCTTACTATGAAAATAAGTACAGTAGTAATAAACAAAGAAATAAAATGATACCAAACAGCAGGGTCTCACACATCAAACCAAAAAACTAAGACCAGCAAACCATAGATACCAGTCAAAAACTTCATACATCTTACTATAAGGACAAAGTCCACACACAAGCCCTTTTAGAAATATTTCAAAATTTTCCATACTGCAAAACTGCTTTAATACCTTGAACAGTACAGCAAAATTTAATATAAAAATCATATATCATCCTAATTTCACCACTATGGTAAATCACAAGGAACTGACTAAAGTTCACGGGTGCATGCCCATAAATAACTTGATAGTACCCTTGTTTCTCCTAGGTAGGATTTTTATGACAAGATCAAGTACACTACATCCAATCAGCAAAAGAAAAAGTAGAGACAAAATTTGAAGTTCTTACCTAGATAATTGGAATCATCACCCAGAGAAGCACCATAAGTGGCAGACTTCTTATTTTCTGATATTAAAAAACAAAAAAAAACAAAGACTTATTCTAATCCGTTTTGCAAAACATTAATCAAAGACAACATCTAATAGGTTAAAAAAAAGAATAAGCAAGTTCCGTACCACAATAAGAGAACAGGTTATGAGTTAATGTGTATGATGCTAAATCAGTAGTCTCTTCTAATCTTTTTCTCTTCTTTCTCTTCATGGTTTTCTTTCTTTGCATACAACTAGAAAATGGTAGCGATCTTGCATGAAACCCTTCTACCATAAATGTGCCATAATCAAAACGTTTTCTTTGTTCATGCTCTTCAAGTTCCGCATCATACTTTTGTGCTTGGGATTGAAATTCATTAATTTGCATTTCTAGCCACTTGCACCGCCACATAAGAGGACGTATAAATCTCCTCCAATGATCTGTTAACCTCTTCCTCCTGAAAGAAATGCAAGCAAAATTGCACAAGAGAGTATTTCAGAGTCAGATCAAGTAAGAATATGTGTTGAAATGGCAGAAGTCAAACTAAGCCATTTTCCTCAAGTACACAAAATGAATATTGGCACATAATTAAGAATGTAGCTGATAGGAATGTGACTGATGTTATCATACAACCAAAAGAGAGCCACTTCCCTGCCATTAAAGGAAAAGCATCAGTTGAATCTTTAGAGGGACAATTCATTTGATTATAAAGATCTGAATCAATGCCTACTCAGTGGACATCACACAGAATATATATGGGGTCCATGAGGAACAGAACTTTCCATTCTGAGAGAGTCCGTTGCAACTTGACACTAGTACTTCACGTCAGAGTAGAAGCTTTTCCCAAGCATAGAATTACCATACAGCACAGCATTGGGACTATTCTTGATGGTGAAATCACCAGAGGCTTCCAAAAAGACAACAATGGGCACAATTGTAGCAGGTATTGCTTTTCTACAAACAATATCATGATTGTTCACTACATAAAAATATATATGCAACTCATGAATCATTTCCAATCAGCCGTCTCCCTCACGATGTTAAAGATGAAGCCTATCATTGTCCATGGAACCTCTGTCATACAGCACAATCACATAGCCTATCCACAGCAGGAACTAGTTCACAGCTCACGACCTCATTATTTTTCCAGTCTCCTCACTAACTGAAGACTCTGATGCTATACTATATCTACCAAACTTGGTTTTAGCAAAAACAAAATAAAATAACAAGTTCATCCGAAAACAACAAGATGAATGCAATTTCATTACTTCTGCAATCAAACACACACAAGCAAAGTAACATCTTTCATCATTCCATGGATAAACCACCCATTAAACAAACAAACAAACAAACAAACAAACCAATCGAACTAATGAGCATTACCTGATTGGCAACGACCCATTGCAAGCATCAAACAAGGAAGCGGGCGCATTCCCACTGCAATCTCTAGACTCCACTTCATTATCACTCAACAAATTACCATTCTCAGCCTCTGACGCGGTGTCACCAAAAGAACTCAAACTCTCGGTAGCATCATCCCTCTCCTCCTTCTCACCACCGCATCTTCCGTCGCTTAAACCCTCAGAAACAACTTCTTGATTCCCATCCCCAATTATATTAACCTCCGAATCCTCATCCACATGAAACATCCGGTCCTCACAATTACTCGCGCATTGCATACCCTTATCACCTCCTCCTGACGCCTCCACGTCAGCACCCATAACTAATTCACAGCAAACTTCAACAATGATTACAAAGGAGAAGGGAAAAGAAAAAAAAACAGAAAGGTTTCAACAATTAATTTAGTGCTCCAAACAAACTAGCATATTCTAACAAGAAAATTCCTTGAAATTAAAAGGGTAGAAAAGGAAATTAATTTAAAATTTCCTTTTTTAAGCAGTTCCGAGGAAAGTAAGATATACCTTAGAGGTCACCGGAGGCGACGGTTGGCGGAGCCGAGCCGGTGCCGGCGACGGTGGAGAGAGGGAGAGAGCGGGGTTGTGATCGGTTGAGGTGAGGAAGTATGAAAGAGCAAACGGAGTAGTGACGTGTCCTGGTGTGAGAGATTTCGTGAGGAGGAAGGGATGGAGGAGAGGGAGAGATCAGGGGTGTAAAGAACTGGTATGATATGTAACCATATCAGTTACTGCCACTCCCAAAACGAAAGAAAAAACTCATTGAAAAGGCGTATTAAGGTGTGGGGTCCACTACTGCATTCACGAGCTCTCTCTCGTCTCTGTCTGTCTTATTCTGTTTGCTTAGTTGGGTTCTGAGTTTGGTTCGTGTAACCGGTTCCTTTTGAAACAAAACAAAAAAAACAAAAACGAAAAATTAATCTATGATAAATAAATAAATAAAAACCTCCTAAATTAGATTGAAAATAGGTGGTGTGATTTACCTATTTATTATGTTAATTTTAGGGAGTCAAATACGTTTTGTTACCTTTCTTGCTTTATTTATTCCTTCATTAATTTTTAAAAGGTAAAAGTCATAATATTAACTCTACCAAATATTCAAAAAATACCTCATGTTTGTTATTGACTCTAATAGAATTCTACGTTTTACCAGTTGCTCGTTTGAGCACACTAGACGGACTATTAATATTCCAGCTCATGAGTTGGGTTAATTTGCTTCGATTTTCAATTTAGAAAATATTTGGGTAGGGGAATGCCCCGAGGCGATCGCGCTTTTTGTACTTGCTGATGTGAATTAATCAAATCCGCTTTTACCTTAAAAAAAAAACAGATCACACATTATTTTCAGAATTGTCTTAAAACTTATTTGACTCTTCCCAAATATGATCTTAAATGTAATTGGGATGGAAATTAATTTATTAAAAAAATGACATTAATTTTTTTCATCTCTCTTTACCGTAGATAGACAGTAACGTGGCATAACTCAAAAAATTGCATCGACATTTTTCAGCAATTTTTTAATGTTATTTGGAAAAGATGTTGATACTCGGTTTAATGTAATTCAGACAATTAATTAACTTGTGTCCAAATTTTTTTAAAATTTTAAAGTTTGCATTCCTTTTAGTTTAGATTAATAGGATCTGTATTTTTAGATATATTGGGGTTGATTTTAAATTTTATTTTATTTTTTTAATAGTCTTTAGGTTATGTCATGTCAGCGTTTATTTGGCGTAAAGAGAGAGATGAAAAAAAATTCATCTCATTTTTTTAATAAATAATTTTCATATCAACTAAATCTAATGTCAATTTTTTAGAATATTCAAATAGGTTTTAAGACTATATTACAATTTTAAAATAGGGTGTGATTCGTTAAAATTAGCAAAAGTTGAATATTTGTCAAGTACAAACGTGGGAGTGATTTTATGGATTTTTTTATATTTAAAATAAGGTTACTTAGGTTAAAATTATTTGACTATTTTAACCATAATAGTTAGTGTATAGATTTTACCATATTTTTGTCACAAGATCTGTCAGCAGACAACTTTCTGGTTGTAAAAAAGTGTTTTTTTTTGCCACAAGAGAGCACAATATGGCCTCCTCAAATCAATTTCTCTACACATCATATAAAAATTCAACCAGAAAACCCTTTGCATTATTTTTGTAGCATCTAATGTACACACAGACACTATGTATCCAACTTCCAATCAAAACCTTGGGTCGTAGCGACGTGCATCAGCTCCTCCCACCACCACCGTGGCGTTGGCTTCTGAAGTGGCTAAGAAGTGCTTGTGCCTGCAAACAACCAAAAACTCATTAAAATGCTTTCTAGTTTTTTTTTAAAAATTTAATTTCCACTTCTTATAAAGACATTGAATTGTAAAGAGAGATCAACCGTACTTTTTCTTTCGCTCTCGGGGTGCCAGATTGTGACAATGCCACTAGCGGCGGAACAGCACCTTCTTGAAGAACCATGTGGCAAAACCTACTACTACTTATGCAAAGTTGCAAAAGAGCAGCAGCAGCATTTTCCTTCCCACGAGCAGAACCCAACTCAACAACCTCAACCAGAACAGGGATCCCTCCCAACTGACCAATTGCATTCCTTCCCTCAGGAATTGTAGCAAGATTGGCCAACACAGCAACTGCCTTATCAACCATCCCAGCTGCTGGGTCCATTAACTCCACGAGGTGCTTAACAGCACCAGCCTGCACGATCCGAGTCTTGTTTTCGTGAAATATTGACAGATTAAACAAAGCTGTGGAGGCATCCTTCTTTCCCCTAGGAGTTCCATTCCCCAATAAATCGACGAGAGGAACAATTGCTCCAGACCTTCCAATCCTGATCTTATTCTCCTCAAGGACAGAGAGACTAAAGAGCGTAGCAGCAGAATTCTCTTTAGCCTCAGGGCTTCCGGTTTCAAGGACATGAATCAAAGGTTCAATAGCATTTGCATTAGCAATTGCCGTTTTGTTGTTATCATTGATTGACAAGTTGAGAAGTGCAGTGACAGCATTTTCCTGAATCTTTGAGTCTGTTGAGCGGAGCAAATCAACCAACAAGCTTATGGCCCCACAGTTTGCTATTACAATCCGATTATCCATGTTGTGCTTGGCAAGGAGCCTGATTTCAGATGTTGCACCTCTTTGAACATCAATTGAAGGGCTTTTCAAGTCCTCGAAGAGCTTCTGGACTTGAGCTTCAAGAGCAGAAAGATCAGCTCTCGTTTCAAGAGAGGAAGAGGAAACAATTCTTGGAACAAGCCTGTCAGTCGGCCGACGCCAAATTGTTTGGCCTCGAGACCGAGAATCAACAAAACGGGGTGAGAAATCCGGCTCTCTATTAGGAATATTTGAGGCAGTAGATGCGTGCAGCTCTGCTTTGACCTCCCCAGAAGTATCACTACTGTAAGAAGCAATATGGTTTGACAACTCTAGAGACTCGTCACCATCTCCGGATGCTTCCTGAGGAGATGCTGCATTGGCCAGTACAGTGGAGGCTGAGGCACTTCTATTATGGTTGCGAGATAGTACCTCTGCAGGTCTAAGAGCATTTAAAACTTCTCTTCTAGATGGTGATGCAGAACTGTAGCCAACTGAATCCATATTTTGTGCTTCTGAGATAGCAGATCTTTCTTCATTACCTGCTAGTGACATTCTTCCAATATCCAAACCAAGACCATTTCCAACTACACCTGATAACGAACCCTCAGAGATTGAACGGGGATGTAACGGCGAAGTGCCCTCTCGACGAGTTCCACTGGACGAGATAAAGCTCTTAGCAGGTGAACCTGTAGATTGCACTGATTCAGGTGACATTGATTGGTTGGTTCTAGAATGGGAAAAAGCATGTGACTCCTTGGGTGAATCAGAATCTGCATGCACAAGTACTGGCAACTTTTGAGTTGAGGTCACAGACTTCATTGGATCAGGCAGCTTCACATTATTTGACTCACACCAGTTCACAATTAGTGCCTTCACTGTGTAATTGGGTATCAGATTTGTGTGAACAAGAGTTTGCCGTGTCTTAGGACACACAGTAAGCCCAAGTTCAATCCAGTTTTTAATGAATGCCCGCTCGTATGTTTGACCTGATGCAACTATCACTGGATCTGTCATCAATTCCAGAGAGAGAGGGCAGCAAAAATCAGGAGGTATTGGAACTGGACTAGGTGTCTGCGTCTGTTTTGTTAGGACAAGGCGTTCATGCATGCAGGTCACCAGGGAGATTATCTGATCAATAAACTCAGCTTCATCAGTTTTTTCAGCTTGTTCAGCATTCTCCTTCAACTTTTCAAGGGCCACTGCTTCAATAAGAATCTCCTGATTGGACCTCAAGCTCAGGCTCTCTGAAACTTTCACCAGGGTTTCTAACTTGGGTCCAACACCTTCTGCTTGATCTCTTATTGATTCTTTAATGAGGGATGAGATCTGTTCATATCCCATGTGCTTAATTTTCTGTACGCAATGCTGCAATAATATGCACCGATTGTTAGATAAAATAAAGGGAAATAAGCTAACAGGTCTTCCCAGCTTAAGAATCACAACAAATCAAGCAACTAATATCCATCCAGTGTATCAACAATCATACAGAAAAAATCATCTATATATAACAATAGTTAAAAGATCAAAACAAAGTATCCCAGGAGAAGTACCTCAAGAGATGATGAACTTAATTCATCAGGAAGATGTTCACGAGAGGAGTTCAACAGCTGAAAAATATCCAGGCTAGAAGACCGAATCTTTGAAATCAAAGATTCAATTTGCAAAACCTAGATAAAATGCACAACAAATGAAATTAATAAAAAATAGTGCCTCTTTTACATTACGTACTATAAATCTATTTGTTTTTCCTGTGAGCAGATATACTACACTATGCAGTTAATGGGCAAAATAGCAGCAGATTGGCTTTGCAATGCATAAGAACAGATTCTTGATTGCCAGAACATGATTTTTAATGCTATGGCCACGTACATTATTCAAACATGCACTGGAAATGAGAATGCTAACCACTACATGGGCAGCCTAGAAACCTCAATTAAAACCCATGAGCAAGTTATATCGGCCATCCAAAATGAAGAAACTATAGTCTGAACTTACAAAATAAACTTTACTCGACAATGACTGGCAGTTTTCAAAGAGCTCCCTTAATTCCTCAACACATTGGTGTAATTCTTGAAACGTCTTATTAAGCAATTCATGAGAAGCTATTTCAGAATCAACAATGGCATCGAGTATCGGCTTCAACAGCTTCAACATCTCTGCTGCCTTCTGGTAATACTTAAGAACCACATCCGAGCTCATGTTCTCATCTTTTGACAAATGTAGAAACGAGGAGATAATCTTGAGAAGGGATTTTAGTAACGTTATCTCCATTGTACCTGCATTCTGATAAAATCACAAAGTGCACAACAAAGAAAAGAACAACAAAACAAGCAAATACTCTCGTGTATTTATTCATCCCTTATTTTACCCATTTTTAGGATTCTTTGCCTCTCCATTACCTCCATTATCACTATCCTGATTTTTGGACAGACATAACCCAAGAGATCTACAATCAAAAACATGGGTTTTCCTAATCATTAGCACTTTCATTCTCAGATAATCATGATTAAAAAAAAATAGAAACCTGAGATGAGAAGGTTAGTTCTCATTTATGAACATCCAATAAAAAAAAATCCATCCAGAATGAGGTGTCTTATCCAACAAAATTATGTCAAGATACAGTGAACACATTAAAAAAAATTGAAGTCATACAATTTTTTAAACTCCCTGCCTTGGGTAAGAAAGGAAGGACTGAGAGAATATTAATTTAGAGGGAAAGAAGGGACTGAGAGAATATTAATTTCAAAAACAACACATGGCAACACTGTTTGGCTGAGCATTCAGTCCAAATCCTAAGTTGGATCAGTCAGCTTTATGTAGGAAAATATTCCAATTCACGAAGGGAGACAACGCACACAAGACTGAGTATGACAGTACCTGTTTTCCTCCACAAACGTGTTATTCCAAATACCCAAGTTATCTCACATTAATACTCCTTGGGCCTTTACAAACACAAATACAGAGACTCTTTTGGAGCAGCTATGATTAAACGATGCATTCTTTGGAACTTATTTCCTCAGCTAGAAAAACCCTGTTCAAAAGCAAAATTCAAAAAACCCACTCAGAAACATCAAATTTTAGAGTTGGAAAAACGACAAATGCAGTAGCTGAAGCATTTGCAAAGCATGTATATTGAATCCGACCAAACAGCAATCTCGATCGAAGTTGTCATCAGTCTCTGACAACATTCCTCAATACCGTTTATTAACAAAATAGTACTTGTAAAAGATGGTAAATAAATAGTGCTAAAGGAATTGAAAGTAGGGGAAACTTTTTAATCTAGTGGTAGAAGTCTCAAGATTCCAAGCAATCTAGTGGTAGTTGCAAGTTGGCAGTAACAATTTCATACACAAACTTCTAATCCAGATCTCAATATACTATCATATCTATTCATTTGGTTAGAACTCAATCGAAACTTTGAGTTTTCGCACTTTGTAATCATTTCATCAAATCACAAAATAAATACCACTAAAATTACCCATTATTAGCTTTACCAAAATCTACTCCCCAGTTAAAACACTAAGCTTCCCTGTTTCCCCCTACAACCGAGTTCCAGACTACCCTCCAATCACGACCCATGTTTACAAGAACTGAACACCTTAGCTACAGTAACAACAAGCGAGCAAACAAATCTCAAAGATCCCAATCAGATGACCTCCGCACAAAGATATCATCGAACCTAATATCATTTCCGCTAATTTAACTCTTAAGACGTACAATACCAAAATTCCACCACAAAGTCAATAAGATTGCGGACCAAAAAACACAGACTTTGACGGGATAAAACTTCAAAGCCCTAAAATTAAACAGTAAAGTCATGATACTTAATCGACTGAGACGAGGGTGGAAGTGAAAAACCCTAGACAGATCAAAATGATGAGAGTAAGAAAAGGAACAAAAACATACCTGACTGCAGAGAAGAGAAATGAGAAATATGAGCTGGAGTACGAAGGAGCAAGAGATGGAGATTTCAGGATTGCTTGGCTGCTCTCTCCCTTTCCTCGGAGAAAAGATCAGAGGACAGCACCCACCTTGATTTCGCTGATTTCGCTTATTCTTTGCTCTTCCTCCTCTTGGGTTTTTGTTTTTCCTCTTTTCTTTTTGGTACGTTATGGTTATTTCTTTACTAATATTTGTTATAATATTATTATTATTATTTTTTCCAGAGCCAAACACTGCACTGCATGTCGTCTACTCCAGATTGTGTAGAGCATCATTCGAAAGGGCTGATATAACTCTCCGATGAGATCTTGGACCTTAACGTAATTACATACTCAGTATCGAATTTGATATTTTAGTTGAAGCTATAGAACAATCTTTGCCAGCGTCAGCCTATCTTATATTATTATTACTAGTATTTTTTGTTAAAAAAGATTATTTTATTATTTTATGGGTGCTAGCAGACGCGGAGTCATTCTCCTGGTTCGGTTAGTCGTTGGGTAGTTTAATTTTATTTTTTTATTATGTATTGCTCTCAATCAAATATAATTTGAACGGAAACATTTGTAC
This sequence comes from Viola odorata, assembly GCA_963691705.1. Classification (NCBI taxonomy): domain Eukaryota; kingdom Viridiplantae; phylum Streptophyta; class Magnoliopsida; order Malpighiales; family Violaceae; genus Viola; species Viola odorata. The sequence continues at coordinate 64,392,621 of OY829540.1, forward strand.
TTTTTTGTAGTCTCGGTAGAGATGAATCTTAGGTAATGAATGCTAAGCCTATCGAGTTAGATATAATCACGTACTTTTAATAATTTATTTTTCATCTACAATGAACCAAATAGTAGTTTCTTATCTAACGGGTGCTAATTAGGGGCAGAGGAGGGATTTTTTTCAAAAATTATAAATTTTTTCTCTTCCTATACGATTGATGAACTTTGATAATCCTCAATGTGAGGGGAAGATTATTCTATAATTCGGCGTGCTGATGTGAACCTTCTCGCCGCTCCTAAACCACCTGCAATACTCCAGAGGGGTCCGGCGTAGAAGCTCCGACACTCAAGTCAGTAAACATGATAATGGTAAGTATGAGCAGTGAGGGACAACTATTGGGAAGGATTTGATATTTGGGCAGAGTTCTGGTACGCGTGTGTGTGTATGCATGCTTGTGTATGAAGAGGTGATAAGGGGGTATTTATAACCTCGCCCTGTGCGTCACCCTGTACACGTGTCATTTGAACCTGATAGGTTGTTACTGATACCTGTCCCTTGACCCGATAGTTTCCCTGGCATATAATATAAGTTATGTATTTACTTGATATAGCCGGTATATATGTAGTCGAAACCCCCCGTTGATGATGAAAAGTCGTAGTTGCCCTTGTGATGCCTTGTCAAATAGGAGGTATGGGTGCCGATATCATACATACTTACCGGTAAACTCCTCGACCATACAACTAGATAAGTGAGTGTCATGAGGTTACCGGGACCTCGTTGATTTTGTCCACGTGGCATGCACCTCGCCAGTTACCAGAAGCTAAATAACCGGTTCCATAAAATGACAGGAATGCCGTTGATGTATGTTTATATATTATCATTAGATATTAATGCTAGGTCCACACTATTAGAGGTACTAAGTGGGTGTTTGGGGTTCTGGGTTGGGTGCCCAATCCAACTTTTCCCAACCAAAAATGGAGTTTGGTGTTTAGTAACACCTACTCCAACTGGGCTTCTTGAGAAGCCCAGTTCCAAGGCTGGCCAAATTGGCCTTGCCTCGCGCTGGAGCAAAATGCTCCAGTGCCAAACCAGCAAGCTAGTTTCGCACTCTCTCTCATATTTTTTTTTTCATTTTAATTTCATTTTTTTACTTTATATAATGAACAAAATAAATTAAAAACTACCACAATAAAATCTCTATCTCAAGATAAGTAATTATAGATCCACTTTTTCTATTTTTATTAATTTTTTTAAAATGGGTTTTATACTCTTTATGGTCATTTTACATCCAAACCATAGTTTTGAAAAACTGTTTTACCAAACACCTCAGGTATCTTACACTCCGTTTCCCAGAAGTACTTTTCCCACAAATTTTTTTCCCATAGAACCGGAACGCCAAACAGATCCTAAGTGCCTGTTTGGGGTTATGGTTTGAGTAGTAGAAGTTAGTTTGAAAACCAAAAAGCTGGGTGAAGGTGTTTGGCGTCACCTTTTGAACCCAGCTTTCTACAAAGCTCGGTTGAGCTTTTGCCCTCTCTCACCTTTTTTTTTTTTCATTTTAAATTCATTTTTTTACTTTATATACTAGAACAAAATAAATTAAAAACTACCACAATAAAATCTCCATATCAAGATAAGTAATTCTAGATCCACTTTTTCTATTTTTATTAATTTTTAAAAAATGGGTTTTATACTCCAACTATTTCATTTTTATAGTTTTACCAAACACCAAAAACAACTTTTCGTTTCCCACAACACTTTTAAGAAATGTTTACCAAACAGCATACAAACTTTTCCAGAAGTACTTTTCCTACAGCACTTTTGCCACAACACTTTTCGGACTAGAACCGGAACGCCAAACAGACCCTAATAATGAATGATAAGCCCAACGCAGTAAATAACATTTTAGCATATTTACTACTCCCTCCGTCATTGTTTAAGTGTCGTTCTAGCTCAAAAACCACTACCTTCAATTAATTGACGCGGTTGCATTTCGGTCCACTTTGTTCGTGTTTTATCAAAAAAGCCCATCGTTCCCTTGCTGAGCCACGCGTCGTACAAGGTAAAAAAGGGAAACGAAACTATTAAAGGACCATATTTGACAAACTTGGGGGACGTGGACATCTTGGTGTCAGAGCAAAAGCTGCAACCTCTTTTCTTCTCATCTTTCCTCCTCCGATTTCAAATGCAAAATAAAACATGTTTCGACGACATGATCATGAAATTGACCACATATTCGCGCCGGAAATGACGAGACGAACAGAACGCAAGTGGTGGCGGCCGGATCTGAGGAGGGACGCGCCAGCGCGTGGAAGGAGTGGCGGACGCTTCGGCGGCGCGTGAAGGATATTGGCTGATCGGAATGCCGCCGTTCCACCTGCTCCCGACTCGAGACGTCCTTCTGCTCCTTTCTGTGGCGGAGGTGAGAACAGGAAACGGTGGGTCATGCTGATTCCGAGCAGAGACAGAAGAGTGAGGATTTTGGGAAAAGAATGAAGGAAAGAGAAGAAGGCCACTGCCAACAAGCAATTCACTCTCTTTCTCATCATACTCATCATCACCGTTGATCTTCCTTGTCCTTGGATTTTCAACTCATCCAACGGCTATCTCCTTCCTTGGAGTACTACCATTTTTTTTGGGCTGCCCATGAAGAGGCGACAAAACTTACAGCAAACAGGTGCCCGACCCCACTTTCTTAATTTTCGTGATTCAAGGGTGGGCGACATATAAAAAATGACGGAGGGAGTAGTTCTCCAACGACTTTTATTGGACTCTCTTCATCGCAAATCCTAATTGACCAAGGAATATGAGATGTTTCCACGAAAACCCAGTGGAAATAAGAATGTCAACTTTAAAGGTTTTGCCTGGAAGCTGCTTGGAATCATGTGCTACTTTTGTTTCAGAATACTTCGTGGAATCAGTAATAGCTAACCCGCAGGGGCGGAGCCTTGTTATGTAGCCCCCCCAAACTTTTCTAAATTTTAAAAATATATACATTGTTGGTTCGGTTCGAGCTAATAATACGAGCAATTTTACCTAAAAACGAATAAAAATTTGAACCGAAATTGCTAAAATGTGAAATAAAATAAAACAAAATAATTAGTACACAGTAAGGGACGAAAAGTCCGCTCTATAGTTCGATAAAATTCACTCGTAAGCGATAAAAGTTCGAACATAAGAGATAAAAGTTTTAAAAAATAATTAGTACACAGTAAGGGACGAAAAATCCTTTCAATTAAATCCCAAATCCTTATTTCCCAAATCATTACTACCAATAAACTAGTGCCAAAGCCAATTCAATCTCCGCCGAAATTCCATCCCTTCATTTAATTCAATTTCTACACCAAATCATCACATATCGATCACCCTCTCAATCTCTCATTCAATTCCAATCCTAAAGTAGAGAACAATTGTAAAAAATACGTATATTATATGAATTCTAATGTATAATTTTTTTTTTATATTGTCTTCTTATTTACCTTTTTGTTAAGTTTATCTAAATATTTGTTATTTAGTGACGGATACAAATACTCTTAACTATTTTTCTAATTTTTCGTTCAGCTCGCTTGCCTTCCCTTTAAAATACTCCAAAAAAAAATTTCGGGGGCAGCGCCCCCGAACCCCCGCACCACCTAAATACAAATCCTGGATTCGTCATTAATCTCGCCCCCCCAAACATTGAGAGCAGGATCCGCCCTTGGCTAACCCATTTGTTCAAAGTTCAAGCTATAAGACATGGGTTTCGACAATTCAACACAACGTTCAGGACTGATGGTAGGAATCACAATTCCACCCACGAGTATGGATACCCACCTAAATTCACAATTGTGGGTAGGTATTATCCGTACATTGTGAGTATTTTACGAGTATAGATATACCCGCACTCGTAAAGTGCGGATATAGATAGTGTTTACTCACACCAATACCCTCACTAAATATTCGCAATATATATAATATATTTTAATATATAATTAATTCAATATATAATTTTTTTTCCTTTTAAATTTAACTAAAAACCTTTTTTTTTAACTTAAGATTTTCTTTTTATTTTTTTAAATAGAAAATTTTATTAAAGAAATTATATAAGAATTATTATGAGGAAAAATATGTTCTCCGTTGTAAGAATTTTTTCTTTTTCTTTTTTTTAAAATTAATTAAAAGTCCTCGTTTTTTTCTTTTATTTGTTATTTTAAATAGAAAATTTTATTAAAAAAGTTATATAAGAATTATTATGAGGATTGGAAAAAAACATTTTATCCGTAGCAAGAACTAAGAAATAGAAAAAGTATATTATTGTAAATTGTAATGGTTATGTCATCAGTTAACTATATGTATAAACTAAGACTGTTAATTATTAATAATACGACATATACTAATAATATTACCATTAATTATTATTTTGATACATAGTTATTAAGGTATATCGTGGATATATGTTTATTATTCAGTATTTTACTTAATAAAAAGAGAATTATATTGTTGTAAGAAAGAATTATGTCAATTCTCATAAAAAATGTAATTAGTAATTAGACGACAACTAAAATAATAAATTTGCATAATGGTTAATGGACATTTATAATTTAGATTTAGGGTATCTATATTTCAATATCATTATTTACTCGAGTCAATTGTTTAGAGGTTTAAGATATTAATTTAAATTGTATTAATGTATTACGCATTACATGAGTATAATTAATTAACTATTGTATTGTTCAATAATAATTTTGAAGCTCTAAATGTAAGTGGTCTAATCTTATCATCTTATGAAGCACGATTATACTTGAAAATTCTTCATGTGTATATGTTAGGTTCGGAAGTCATAGTCAATACTTTAATATTTATACTTACTCGATACTTCTTGATGTGTACTACATATTTGTTAAACGTATTCATTACATTGCAATATATTAATACTTATTATTTATTAATATTTAGTCATTTTAAATTTTTATATGTTTTGTATCATTAAATGTAAATATTTATCATACAAAACTATAGTTATCAATATTACGCTATTATTTATAAGTTGGTAAATAAAAGCATTACTTTTAAAAATAAACACCAAAACGACGTTGTTTTGTCAAAATAAATCCAACAAATTCATGAAGATGATGATGGTAAATAAATTAAAGTTATCTTATTAATAAATTAATAAATAGTTCTATTTTTATTATATTTATGTTAAGTGAATTTGTTTTTGGTATCGTGTAGCATCTACACTTGATGATTAAATTGGAGAAGCTCTTATTTTCATCAAAGATTAATAGGGATGTAAAATTACAAGATGACAACTATTTTGAAAGAACTTGTTAGTGCAGGAGTCGTTGTTTATTTTATTAAATTGTACTATTTTCTTATAAATTATTATTTCTTTGTTGGATTATTATGGATTACTTATCTTATTTTATGGATTATCTTGTTGAATTAGTGTATCGTATTATTGTGTGATATTGTCATTAAATTAGGTTGATTTTTTTTATCTATTAATTTGATTGAAATTCAACCAAATTTGCGAGTATCCGTGAGCAACCGGCGGATGCGAATAATCCGTGGGTATAATTACTCTTTCTCTACCCGCTCCGTATGGATGCAGGTGCGGGTATGGATTACCTGCAAATTTACGAGTGCGGGTATGAATAGTGTTTACCCTCCCTTACCGACCAGATCATTCCCTTACCTTTGGGGTAACATCAAAAGCAAAAACAGTCGAGAGAACGAGGAGATTATTATGTACATTCGATACATCAAATATATAATTAGTATATTTTATTCGGTTTAAATCAAAACATAAAAAAACTATATCAAGAGGTGGGCGAATACTAAAGAAAAATTCACCACCCTGAAAGACAAAAACGCATCATTGTATTTTTTATTGCGCAAATGGTAGATTCTGTCCTGTGTCAAGATACAAAAATCATTATTTGTTTCTTTCTATGGTGCCCAGGACATCTAAACAATTTGAATAGAATTCCCGTCTGTCTCGTGAGGAAATTTACATCAATTTGGTAGTTCAGGTTGAAGAATTTACAGCAACTGTGAGCTTCCTCAAAATTCGACAAATAAAGAGAGCTGATGAAAACACGGAGTCTACAGCGGTTGTAGTTCCTGCTCCGGAACTGCAGTATTGACAGGTTTGTAAGCACTCATTGTTTGTTGTCTGCGTCTCCAAATATACCACATCCCAGAAGCTGATAATACTAGAATGAGAGTGATCGCAATTGCTAGAACGATCCATAAATAATTTTGCTGCCACCATGTCCTGCATCATTTCAGAAAGCAAAACACAATTTTCATGAGAAGCAAAGCATAAAGCAATAAGCAGTAGCTGCGCCAAAAAGTGTATCCCAATGAAAACGATAACTTTTAGATCTACTTATAATTTTCAAATAACTTACCAACTTGACACAGGCTCAATTTTCCACTTGATCAACTTATAATTTCTGAATTTGTCAGGAAGCCGCATGTGATGTTCAGCAACCTGGTCAACCATACTCTGCATGTATAACTGAAAACATTACCAAACAGCTACGATCTTCTGAACAGACAAGCTGAAGACTTTAAAAGCAAACTTACATGAGCGGTGGCATTAGAAATGTGGACACCAGGTCCAGAAGGGACCACAGCCCATTCAATGACTGAACCATTTCCGTTGGCTCTAACATTCAGCAAATAGACCTAAAACAATGGATTGTAAGAATTGGGCTTCCCAGTGTAATGATTTATAATTTAAAAGAAAAAAATACCATAGTATCAACTGTGCTAATATTACTATCTTCTTCTTTTCCTCTGGTTAAGAGGAGCAAATGATTTTCATTAACCTGTAATCAATATGATATTTGGTCAAACCTGTGAAGCGTTAATGCCCAACTCTTGAGCAATGGATTCAATAAGTTCTGTGGTGTGAGGTTTCAGATTTGAATAGTTGACATTCAACGACATCTCAAATGTTATTTGTCCAATTTGTTTTCCATCTGCACATGGAAGCAAATGGGAAAGTATCATACGAAAAACATCAGACTCGTGCTATGACAGAAGAGAGAGGGGGCAGCATGATTTATTGAAGACACAAAAAGCACAATGCATAAAGCAAAATTTTCAGTTAAAATCCCATTGGACCAAAGAATGTACATGCTAATACAGTAATTTCAAATGAAGCAACCATACCTGGAAAAACAGAAGACGGTTGGGCAATAGGAGGCAATGTAGGAGGCATTTCAGCGGTTGAGGTCTTTCCCTCTGGAGATGTTGGCGATGGAGGTGGAGCACCAGCCATATGAAGTCTTTCCCGTAACTCAGAACAATTGGTCTTCCAGAAACCTACCTTTGAATTCTCCCGATCATAGACAACTAGGGTATTGCGGACAACGATGCCTGTTCAAAGCAAATTTTCCAGTGTGAAACAAGACCTTCTAGAATATATCAAAAAGATAATTCAACGCAGTGGGAAAGCGCACACTTTCAGTGAAAAGGTCATAATATGATTTAATCATAATCCATATTTAGTCCAATTGCACATACCTCCAAGAAGAGTAGTTGGATCCCTTCCATTTTGGAATATCCCCAGACAATATGCACCAGCTACTTTTGAATGCTTCATAAAATAGAATACGAAATAGAGCAAAAATCTCGATCAGCGAGTCACATTGGAATGCCAAGTCACAACTGTAGAATCTTCAATCCAGTAAGAATAAGCAAAAGATCAACTCCTCACCTGAAACAAGTAATTTTCAGGAGACAGTACCAACTTTTGCCCATTGCCAAATACCATGTCGACCGCTGGAAAGGTATTTGAAATTTGTGAGATACCACTGAAGAAAACCATTAATTTGAAGAGTCAATCACACCATAATGAAAAGAAATCAATCTATTATTCAACTTTTTATTTAGGTATGTATAGCACCTTCCGGCACCAGAAAAGCAAATATCATTATAATTTGGATCAGGTCCACGAATTTGCCTTAGGGAATGAAGCTCCTTTATAATCTGCACAACCGATAAGAAGGATGACAAGAATGAAGAAATATTAAAAGAAGCTGCAACAACAGTATAAATTGGAATGTTGTCAATAACAGTCCAAGAGACAGAATGGTCTCATCTTTTGAGAAAAGCTTTGATTACTACAGGCATGCTATAAAAAACCTTTCCAGGGGAAAAAGTGGGAAAGAACATAAATACATGAAAATAAAAGCAATATTTAAAAATCACATTCTGAAAGAGGAAAAAAACAGGAATATACTAGTGTCATAACAAATCATCAAATTGAAATGTTTCCATAAATTCACATACACATGCCACTCCTAGTTAGTTTTGTCGAACGCATCCCTGCTTAGTTCATCAAATTTAAGCTTGAAAGCCATCTTGCTCTTACTTAAAAGGACCGAGTTGCAATTATTTCATTGAACCTATATCAACTTAGTTAGAATAGAGAGCCAAATCTCTAGCTGTTACTTGAAGATCCTTCAAAACTAACATGGATTGAAAGAAAAGAAAACAATCAAGGATGAAAAGAAACTAGAGCTCTTACAGCATCCTTGAATGCTACAAATGCTTCTTCTGGTAAGTAGGCATATGTCGTACCACTATCCAAGACAGTTCCGTGTTTTCCATCAAATACACTTGCATCTACAGGCAATGGCTTTCCCGCAACTTGTATTCCCTTCAAATCAATATTGTAGTATGGACTGTTGCCATCCCGAAACTAGAGTAAATGTGTGAGAGGTACGAAATATATTTGTTAGGAAAGTTCACGACATGTTATGCCTTAAGACCATAAAAGTTTAACACACCTGCGCCCAGGATCTGAATCCGTAAAGACCATATCCGATGGGTGAGTTATAGCACCAAGAACCATGGCACCACCACCAATCTCCATCCCACCATAACATAATGAGAAGGAGTCATTAATTGCACCTTTTTCAACGAGTTGATCCACAATGCTCAAATCACCTCGACCCAATCCCATTATACCATCAGCATGCTGGCTATAAAGATCACCAGTTTCCAGAGTTTCACAACCAAAGACAGCACGCTGGGGCTCAAGTTCACTTTGATTGCCAAATGACATGATGTCCTCCCCTAACACCCCACTACTTGTGCTCATCTCAGCATATTGTCTCTCATACACACAATTTACCCTGTCATCATCACAGTTGCAATCCACGTTGCACTTCACTGCTTGGTACGTGCTCGACAGGTCAGGCTGGAACTTAGGATCCTAGAGAAACACAAAAGGTGTAACAACTTTATTACTAAACGCTCATACATAAACATATGAATCCTCGCGCACCAAACACTAGCAGAGTAGAAAGATTCAAAGTGCAAACTTCAAGCATTAGTGACCAGATTAATGCATCTAACCAGAGCATATAAATCAACAAAGCTAACTCTACTAGTTCCAGAAAACAAGAAAACTAATGCAAAACTTGCAGGGACTAATCGTGCCAAAAAGCCTCACAAAGCAAACAAGACAAGCGCTTACAAGATTTTCCAAAAACAAATAAGGCCAATAGTTCCCGAAGGAGTACAGAAAACATATTATATACACAAATACCTGATGCTTTCCGCACTGCTGACAAGTAGAGCACGGAACATATGTAACAGTACTGCCTGTATCGACAATAAGCGCAAATCTCTGAGGTGGTGTCCCGATCCAAAGTCGCGTAGTATAATACCTTCAATATCATAACAGATCAGATCACAAGCAACAAAAACGAAAATGTGATATATAATTTCTAATTATGCATACTGTAACTAACCCGTTGCGGAGGAGATCATCGTAGAGTCTCATTTGCGCGCTGCTGTTAGATCTCTCCAGGTAGCGGCGCGGGGGAGGAATCAGAAAGGTTTTAGAAGGATGCGGAGGAGAGTGAATTAACGGCAAGACCATGGCGGGGCGGGAACCCCGTGCGGCGGCGGATGCATTGGGAGAGAGGAGGAGGAGGAGGAGGAAGGTGGCGGTGAGGAGGAGGAGGAATGGGCGTGTCATGATGAGTGAGTCGACTGAGAATCAGAGATGTGAGGAGGGAGAGGGAGAGGTTTCAGAATTTCGTCCGGAAGAGAAATAGAGAGGGAAGTGAGCTTAGATGTGACTGAATTGAAAAATAAACAAAACTAATTTTTGAAATCACATTTCCACGTCACCCAACTGAATCTGAAGTACAATTTTATATGTATTTTTTGCTTATGTTTCACCACTTAAATATTTCACATTCTCTAAGAATCCACTTTTAAATAACAATAATAATAATAATCTTCATAATATTTTGTCGTTATCTAATAATATTCCCAATGACAAAGTCAAATCCTATAATTAAACATTCCCTAATTTTCTCATTTTGGACCATAGAAATTATCAGATCCTCCGTGCTCTTTTCTTCATATTTTTGCCCACCAAAATGAACTAATAATAATATACATCAATTTTCTACTAGGGTCAAAAAATATGTGCTTCAAATCTCACTCCGTCTATAAAAAAAAAAGAATAAAAAAAAGTATCCGCAACTAATGCAACCAAATACCCAAAAAGAAGAGTCAATTTGACTAGTAAAACATAAGCTATGCATGGAAAAGAAGATTGAATTGCAATTTCTTCTCTTTCAGGGTGTCCTTGCTTAATATGCAATTCTGATATAGCTAGCCTATTAGCTCTACTCCAATGACTACTTTGATACTAGCGAATCGATGATTAAAGGCATATATGTATGGCAACAAAAACCTGTGAGAGATAGCAGGAAAGCAACCGGTGGACAGTCCATCCTGCATCCCTAACATCTTCATACATAACTAGGAAGATACACTACATGTAAGGCTGGCGGGTGGATCGCATGCCATTGCCTACGTATCCACCATAACTAGCCGGGCCTGCACTGTACGAACCAGCAGTAGTCCTGTCATCTTGAGGATTAAAGTACATTCTTTGATCAGCAGTTTGCTGGCCGTACACGGCAGAGTGGTTAGGAACTTGATATTCGTAAGGGTTTGGAGCACCATGAGCATACCTATCTGGTAACCCATGGTATGGTGTCCTCTCGACGAAAGCAGGAGGAGCTTGCCATCCACCTGCAGCAACAGGGGCAGCACCACCACGGAATCCTCGATGGCCTCTGTCTCTATTGGGTCTTGATTTCTTTGCTTGATGATGTCTACTGTAATCCCCTCCAGCCCTCTTCTTATCGGATTTTGACCTCTCTAATTGAGAAAGCCTTTTCTGGAGTGAATCAAGAGGATAATCAGTTTCAAGCTTGTAATCTTCTACACACCTGATAACAGCCCTCAGTGCAGCAAGTTCCAGTGCATTTCCATCACTCTGTGCTCAGGAAAAGATAATAGCAAGTTAGCAATGTCCTAGCAACACTCCACTCCGTTACTGTGACTGTGCATATGTTCAGGAACAGGAAAAATACCTGCGCACCAGTAGCACCACCATAATTTCCACTTTTCCCTTGTGAGTTTCTCCTTAAATCCTTCAAGTATGTTTTCAGTAGGGGGACAGGCGGAAAACTTTCACTAAGCTGGAATGCATGTATAAAACGTACAGCATCAATTAGCTTCCCACTGTCAACCAAAGACTCAACAATACCTGCCCAAATAATGGGGACTTCAGTAAGATTTTAATGAAATAAGGGAATAGTAAACTTAGTACAATAGCAGTAATGAATGCAGGTGTCCATATTCCCCTCTGAATTTGAAATACCACCGTACCCTAAAAGAATCAAGTTTAAGAGACACCCTATAAAACAACGGTCCACTCTCCAGAGCCTAGCAGGTCAGTCAATTAAAAGGACACCAACCTGGCATTTTGGGTGCTAACCCAAGAGAGCGGCAGAGCTCAGGTGCTTGCCTGCGGTGAGCAATTACAAGGACAAGCTTGCAGAGTTCTTCTTCATCAAACTCCGAAGCAATTCTAAAAGTTGAGAGGAGCTGCAAGAAAGCCTCTGCTTCCAATGAATTACCATTGGTAGCATCATTACCTGCACTAGCCAACTTAGGCTTCCACTCATCAGCGATTGCCTTGGCTTGCTGCCTTATTTCAGGGTTTATAAGGTGATCAGAACCTGGGTTAACTCTTACCAATAAGGCAGCCATGGCTTCCATAAACATAATACAGGATTTGCGCATGCCCTGAAGGGCAGCATCCCTCTCATTTGTTGGCTGGGTAATTTCAGAAGGATAAAACCCCTCCAATGAATCCAGCACTAAACGCGCTGGCTCAGATGCACTCTCAAGTGCAAAAGAGAGTTCCTCACGAATTGCAAATAGATTTTTTTGATTCTCCTTTGTAAAACTTAAAAGCCCTTTTGCATCCATCTGCTCGCAAAATTGCGTCAGCTCAGGGCGTGGCTTAGCATCAGCAGCCAGAGTTTCATCATTCTGAGCCATGTTAATAGGAGAGTACTCCTCTAGGGAATTTGTGTGACCAATAGAGCTGCTTACCTTGGTGTCTTTGTTGTCTCCTCCATCAGTAGACTCCAAATGAATTGGCTGGTGATTAGCTCGTGCCTCTGCAATGACAGCAACAGCATCATCTTTTAGCACCTGTATTCGATCTAGGAGGTCTTGCTCCTCAGCAACAACAGCTGCCTCCCTCTCTACAAGTAATGCACGAGTTTCAGCTTCTTTCTCCTTGTATTCCTTTTCCCTAGCCTCTAACTCTTCACATTTTCCCTTCAACACAGACTCAAGGTTGCGGAAGTGTTCTTCAACTTCTGTCCACTGAACCCTGTCCTCAGAAGCATCCTTGAAAGCTTTCAATTCGTGTAATGTCTTACCAAACTGTTCTATCATATTGGACACGGTAATATTTTCCACCACTTGCTCAGAACTGGCCATGGTTGTTCAATGAACAGGCTCTACACAGACCTTCACACAATTTAATAAAAGATCAGAAACCCATGAGCAAAACGAAACATGTAAGCCATTCAATGTACATGAACATTCTCTAATTTGAAGCCGACAGTCCAAAGTCAAATGAACAATACGAAGAGGAACACAAGCAAAATCGGTTCCTCAATGTAGAGAATGTAGAGCTCAGTTTCTACTTTGAATACCTGGGGTGCTTATAATTGATGTTCATTCAGAAACTTAAAATTTTCAAGCTTGTTCAGTAGTATCCTTAATGTTTCAGAACCAGAGCAATATTTCTTTAAACATTGGCGCTAGATTTAATATTCATTTAAGCACATTGTTGTTGAATGAAATGAACCCAGAAATTTAACCACCAATATAGTTGCTTGAGTAGAATGGTGGATCATCTGGATTCAAAGACACCAGTTTCTAGATAGGCAACCACTAGAGACTTTTCTAAATACAAAGATGCAACAATTAGGTTTCAACATCATCTCATAATGCATTCACTAGCATGTAATTTGTGAGTAAAAAATCTCACTCGAAGCTATAAACAAGTTACTGACGAATTCAAACAATAACTTCAACCAGAAAAACAACATCAAAATTTAAATCAGTGGTTAAAAAAGCATACTTTCCCACCAAATACAACGGGATACCCAATTTGGCGTTCTATTCAGCAACACTAGGGCTAATACAATTTTACTCCTAAACGATTCGAAAACTACAACGTTGAATTTTAAGAGTGATAACAATAATAGTAAGTGAAAGAACAGGTTACCTCTTCAGGTTGAATCATGCAACTAAAAACACCTGGAGATGGAACAGAGGAGGTATGCAGATTAACGCGGATAGATTAGCTGCAAATAACGAAAGAGAAATTGATTGATAGTATTTATTTATTTTTTCTTTCTTTTTGGAGAGTATTTATTTGTTGTTATAATTTCGTGTCATTATTTTCCAGAAACGAATGGGTGAGATGAGAGTAGAGTCACTAAACTCACCGAAGAGCCCTTACATATTGGATCATTCAAATGGGCTTAAATTAACTAGGCAATTTTGGCCCATGTTTTCTCGTCGTATTGGGCCAAAACACAACAGTAAGAAACTTGGAAACTCTTTTTACATTTTGTTTGTTTGTTGAGAATGACCATTCATCATACTATTACTCACTGCACTGAGGGCTGTTATTTTGAACTAAACATTAATTTATGAGTGCCCTTTCAATCTGATCGACTAAGAGACTAATTATATTCTCATTATTCTTCTAAAGAGACATGGTCGTCCGCAGAGGTGTTTCCCTCTTAAACAACTAACATGGTTAGGCTCGAAGTTGGTTTGCTTTTTTTGTTACCGTACCTAAACTCGAATTTGAAATCAGAGTTATCGAGTAAACTCATCAGTAACACGGCAGATGTATAACAAAGAGGACTAAGAGGTATTGGCAGATATCAAAATGGACTGAATAATTTAATTTCATTGCATTCATCATAATTAGTTACATACAATCTAGTTCAGTGGCAAAAAAATGATTACAGCATTTCATTACAGTGCTGTGTGCGCGAAAAACATATCAATCTATTCCTTTTTGTTATAAGGTAAAACAACTAAAATTATAGTATGTTACACAAGGCTAAGCATTCATGAGGAATCAACAAATTCTATCCCTTTTTTGTTATAAGATGAACAAAAATCTAATGCTCGACAACCCAACTACGCGTTGCTGGAATAGTTACTGCGTTATTTTCAAGATACTGCCATAGGAGTTAAAGATATATCAATTCCCCTCTACCTGTTTATGCTGTGGGCTGTACCGAGAAGCAAAAGCGACGTCCCTTAAAATGAGGTAAACGATGAACGAGACATATCCTCCTATAAAAACGCTCATCACGCTGGTAAGCATTAATCCTTTTGCTTCCCCAGAGAAGAAGTCAACCAAAAGGTAACCATTGATTACCATCACCAAGGCAGCCACAAGCCATGAAACAATCTGAAAAGTTAAAAGAGATGAACCAATTTTATCAGATATCTGGATCCAATCAGAGACAAAAATAAAAATGTGGAAAATAAAGAACGCTACAAATGGAAGATTTAAGAGGAAAATCATCAATCAAGTAAGAGACGGGCAAAGCCAACAGCATGTTATCACGATGAAGTCTGAAAATATACTTTACCTTCTCAAAAGGGGAAATTATGTAAAGGTTAATAGATTGTACTGGAAAACAGATTAATCAGAGCCTGTGGACAAGAAGCTAATCGACCAATCTATTCACCAACAGCATGTTATCACGATGAAGTCTGAAAATATACTTTACCTTCTCAAAAGGGGAAATTATGTAAAGGTTAATAGATTGTACTGGAAAACAGATTAATCAGAGCCTGTGGACAAAAAGCTAATCGACCAATCTATTCACCTACAATTTTTGGAGCCCACTCTGGAGAGGGGCTTGGGGGTCATCCCCATTTAGTGACTCATTATAGTTCTCTACATCTATATGACAAGCGCAACGACAGTGGTCATGATGAAACAATCTAAAAAACAAACAAGTTCCAAAACAGAAATAGAGAACATGCAATTTAGATCATGACACTTAAAACTTTCCACATTTTTTCCAACAGAATTTGACTCCTAAAAATCTTTGCAAGAATATGTAAATGAAAAGGTTTTATTTATATATATCAGCTAGTAGAATTTGAGTGTGATAGATAGATAACTGGCAGAAATGAAGAATGTAGTAATAACTATCATACCTTGAGAAGGGGGCCAATTTTGAAGTTCCCCATGACTTGTTCCTTGGAGACCAAAAAGAGAAGGGGGATAAGGGCAAAAGGGATCTGAATTGACTGAAGCACGTTTAGCCATTCATTTAAAACATCCAGTGTATCTTCAGACGTATCAAACGCAAGTGCAACAATCATAGTTGGAATAATTGCACAGCTCCTAGTGATCAATGCCCTCAGCCATTTTTTCAATCTTAGGTTCAAGAAACCTCCCATGATAAACTGCCCTGCGTAAGTTCCCGTAATAGTGCTACTTTGACCTGCCGCTAATAAACCAATACCCCAAATGTATAAAATTGGGAAAACACCGCCTCCATATTTCTCTTGAAGATATTTCCCTGCATTAGCGAGACCAATATTATTGGCTAGTTCTGTACCGTAAAATCCCTTTGCAAACACAGTTGTCACAAACAAATTGATGACAAATGACACTGCAAGGGCAACTGTAGACTCTATGGAATAGTATCTGAGAGCTTCTTGAACCCGGCCTTTCTTTCTGTGGTCAACTTCCCTCGACTGTACAAGAGCAGAATGCAAGAATACATTGTGAGGCATGATAATGCATCCCACAACTCCAACAGCTTGCTGTATTGTTCTAGAGCTAAGTTTTGGAACTAAGATACCTGCATCATAGAATCCAGACAACTACACTTTAGATCCATATTAATAACCACAACAAGTGCAACATGAAAATCTAATACCAGCAACAAAAATCCATCCAACTGCATATGGGGAAACATAGAATGAAATTTTAAATTAATGAAATAAACATATGCAGCAAAAACACTACCCACCAAGAAGAAGATCACTGCCACTTGGTTTTGCATCACCAAACATCCATGCAAATGAAACTGCCATCATCGCGATGAGAACACCAAAAACAGCTTCCAACTTCCTCACACCATAGTTCTCCAGAAAGAGGAATATAAAGCTGCATTAAAACAATGTTCAGCAAAAGACATAAATCTCAGTTTAGTTGCTAGTAAAAATGCAAGAAAAAGGCACAAAACACATTAATTAAACAAGTTATTCAAACAATAAAAGACTGGAATTTTAAACCACAAAATTCACAAATGGGGAATCAAAACCAATAAAATGAAAGTGCTCACCAATCCAATGCAGTGATGATAACACCAACCCACAAAGGCAAATACCCATTACTCAGAATCTTAAGAGCAATAGCGCTCCCAATAACCTCCTGTATATCAGCACCTATCAAAGCCAATTCCGCCATGATCCACAGCAGCATCCTTGCCCACCTAGGATACTCTTCACGGCAAAGCTCGGCCAAGTGTCTCCCAGTCGCCACTCCAAGCCGAGCCGATAAAAGCTGAACCAGAAGCCCCATAGCCGTCGCCCACAAAAGCAGCCACAACAACGAGTACCCGGCAATTGCTCCCGCCTGTAAATCTCCTTCTAAATTCCCAGGATCCAAGAATGCGATAGACATCAAGAACCCAGGGCCCGTAAACAGCCATAACTTCCTCCATGAAAACGGCGGCGGGATTGAGTCGTCGTCAAGGTCAGAGCCGATCCCAACTATGTGAACTTTCTCGTCGGAATCATAAGCTCTTTCTTCCTCCTCCTCTTCTAAAAGGGGTTGATTAGCTTCTTGGGCAGGCATGGTTTTTGAGCAAGAGGGAGTGTTAATTGAGGAAGAAAGGTATCACTTTTAGAAATTATGGATTTTGCCTTTGGGTGTTTGGTTTTTGGTTTGTTTTATCTGTGTTGTTGTCCACTGCCACTGGTAGTTAGTTATACAGGCTTGATCGCAAAGGATAACGGAGCTCGCCTGAAAACAAAAGAAAAAAAAAGAAAAAAAACTACTACTCTATCCTATTCAAACAATGTCGTCCACGTGGATAGTAATTGATGGGCTGGAATGGTAATTATGGTGATCATTTACATTACATTAACTGCCCTCGAATTTGAGATTACTTTTTTTTTTTTAGAAGAATATGAGATCAATTTTGAAATGGGAAATCGAAAAAATTGGCAACTCCACTTCATTTAAATTTCCAATTTAGTATTTTTACTCATTTTTGTATTTAAATGGCACATGTACTCAAAAGAAATGTCACATTTTACTCACTCACCGTTAATTGTCCTACGTGGCATGATACGTCGTATGTTGCTAATGTGTCATGCCACGTCGTCAAACAACTCGTACCCATTCATACAAATCCATACCCGTTCATATTACCCAAAATCAAAGATACATAATTTGAAATGAGAACCCATAACCAGAATAGCAAGAACAGTTCATTAATATTGCATCAATAAGAGAGCTGATTGCAAAATATCCAAATTGCTCAAACAAATCAAATTGTTCACAATTCTATTATAAATGGGAAAATAAAAGAAAAAACTAAGAAACAAAAGTAGTATGATATAAGAAGAAGAAAAAAGGTAATAACAATAAATAAAACCCAAAGAAAAAAAAGAAAGAAGAAGAAGCCACGAACCAGCAACAATGGTGGTAGCCTAGAATTTTATGCTCTCAAATTCCCATCCCCTGTACATACAAATTATCTTCTCTGCAACCTACCACAACTCTTCTGCAATTTTTTTGTTCTTTTATTACTTTGCGTTTAACTCAAATATTCCGTCATAACAATTTCAAATAAATATAGAGACGGACTTCCTCATCTTACCTCCTCATACATATTTTTCTGCATTCTCTAAACAAACATCAACAACTCAATAATGCTCATTGAAAGATTTAATTGCCGGTAGAGGAGTTGAATCTATAACAAACTGCAACAAGCCCTTTGAATTACCACCCTGTTCTAAATCAAAACCCTAAGCAAATTCAATTTTTGTACTGATAAACAAACAAATCCTAAGCATAAATTGAAAATTACCAACTCAAACAACCAATTTAGGTAAAATTACACAAAAACCTTAAAATTCAAGAACAAATTTAGGTCGGAGAAGAGTTCTGGTCGGAGAAGAAGGAGAGGCGAGGAGGTGAGGGTTCTGGTCTGAGAAGAAGAAGACGGCGAGGGTGACGGTGTGGGTCTTCGCACTAGTCGGAGAAGAAGGATACGACGAGGGTGAGGGTGAGTGTCTGCACTGGTCTTTCTTCGAAGGAGAGGCAAAAAATGAATGAAAATCTGGGTTATGAATGGGTTTGGTAGTCAATTTTCTTCGAAGGGTAATTTTGGTAGTGAATGAAAGACACGTCCTTCGCACGGTTATGACATGACGTGACACGTCAGCAGCTTATGACGTAGCGTATTGTTGGCCCAAGGGAGATATTAATCCTTATTTTGATGATTTATAGACACACAAATTAATTAGATTACTAACGCAATTTTAAGCTAAAGTGTTTATATAGTTTGCGAACGTGACAACAAAAGAGCAACGAAGCAATTATCGCAAACTAAAGATCAAATGTGTTATAAAGCGTAAACATGTAAGTATGATTGTATTTAACACTTGATTTATGTTTAAATATACCTCAAAAGAAAGTGTTAAAAGGTTTTGCGCTAAAACGAGTTTCGAAAAATATAGTGTCGCTTTTGAAAATAGTAGTTAGCGACATACCGCTAAGAGCTTAGTGGCATGCCGCCAAGGTTGCACCAAAACTGGTATTTCAAACCAGTGGTTAGCGGCATGCCGCCAAGAGCGTCCGAGAGGATATTTTTCTTCCAGAGATTAGCGGCATACCTCTAAGGGCTTAGCGGCATACCGCTAAGACTCTGACAATCATAACAACTCTTTCCCAATCTGGAAAAAACTGTTAGTTCTTGCTCTCTCCTCTATGGACGAGCCTCCAACCTCTTGGCACTATAAATACTCATCTAAAATGAGTTTCTAGCATTCAAGAGAGTTCTTACAAACTTCCAAACACACAAATACACTTACAAGCTTACAAAATCAAGATCTTACAATACAAGCTTTTCTCAAAGGTTTTGATTCATTCTTGTGTTGATCTTTCAAGTGTATTTAAAGGTTTCTCTTGAGGTAATATTGAGCATTTATTGGTGTTGATTTTCAGTCATACATTTATCATTTTATACACCAATTCTTTGTTGCAATTACTATCATATTTATTGTGAAGGTTTGAAAAGTGTACCTAACACTTTTGGATATTGGGTAGTTGTTCTTATCCCTTGAAAAAGAACATAGGTTGTGGTTGAGCCCGTAAAAACCATAGGTTGTAAGGTTGAGAGTTGAACCAAAAAAAACTCAAGTAATAGCAAAAGGGTTTGCATTTGAAAATCCTAAGGAGGAAGCTCTTAGGTAGTGGAGTACAATTCGGTTGAGAATTTGAACAACTATAAATCTTGTGTTTTGCTATTCTCTCTACTCTTACTTGTGCAGAAATTTAAATCGGCTATTCAACCCCCCTCTAGCACGTTTATTGGATTATCACGTATGACACGTCGGACGGTTAACGGTGAGTGAGTAACGACGTGAGGGGAGGTACTAAATGTGACTCTTTTTTTAGTGCAAATGTCATTTAAATGCAAAAAGGAAGAGATGTACCAAATCGGTCATTTAAATGGAATGCAGATGTTACTTTTTTCAATTTCCCATTTTGAAATAATAATACTTTTTTTATCTCTGCTTTTTATGTCTTTTATAATGTCCTATCAGTTTATTCTGGTTAGAAAATTAATCCCACTTCTAGCATTCAAAAAAGTTAATTTAATTTTTTTTGTTTACTTATTATCTCTGTTTTACTCATTACGATACTTTTAGTGTTTTTCTAAATAAATATTTTATAAAAATGAGTTAATTTACTGATAATATCTTCTTCTTTTTAATCTTATACCTACCGCAATAATCATATAAAATCTCGAATAGTTTAAAAATAAATCATAAACAATTGAGCTCTTTCAATATAGTTTTCTTCATTCTGAAAGTACAATCATTTTGCGTTCTCAACCTACAATCGTGGACCTTGGTACATAGGGGTGGTCAAAAATTTTGATACACGAAATTTTGATTTTTTGTCCCGATTTTTTTTTAATTTCGGATCGGAAAGAGATCCAATAAGGAAATTTCGGATACCTAAAATTTCTCAATTTTTTTCTTAATTCCAATTCTCACCTTATCCTTTCACTCTCTCATTTTCTCCCACCTACACAAAACAAGTCTCCCACAAACGCTCTCCTTCATCTTCAATCTTACCATCTCCCTCTCTGCCAAGAACCACGCCATAACCTAACAGCACCAATCTTCAATCTCACTATCGCTCCCTCTCTTCCTCACTCCCTCCTCCTCCATCACCATCACCGACAAGCCTCTCTCTCTCTCTCTACTCTTTCGAACATCGCCACCACTAGAAATGGCTGAACCCATCGTCGTTGCTGCTGCTGCAACCACCGTTGCTGCTGTTGCAACCGCCGCCACTTCCTCCGTTCCTTTCCTAAATCCCTCAAAATCATAGCAGGTGTCGTAGATCTGATTTCAATTATGGTTTGGGTGTGTAGATTTAGCTTTAGATCTGGTTTCAATTATGATTTGTAAGTGGAAGGTTCTTGGATTGTGGTAGTTGATTTGTTGGTTTCAATTAAATTTGTATGTTTAATTTGGATTGTGTACTTCGGATTATTGTTGTTGATTGATTGGTGCAAAATTGCAAATTGCTGCAGGTAGTTGATTGATTGGTGCAAAATTGTAAATTAGGGTAGGATTGGTTGGCGAAATTTTGAATATCTGAAAATTTCGACAATTATAAATTTCGGAAATTCGGGGTCGAGATTCTCGGGATTTTTTGAAAAACATGACGTTTTTTTTCTTCTACCCACCTTATAATCCATTTCACTGGTTGATTAGGTCAGATTCAAATTTTTTAGGTTTATAGGTGTAATCCTAACTCCTAATGAACGAATTTAAAACCTTGGTTAAATTAAAAAACTTTCTTACTAATTCATATATCCCTTTTAATTGACGTATTTATTTAAACATTTTCTTTCATCTAATATTACTTTTTATTGTTATTGATAAAAAAAAGTAATAAAATTAAATATCTCATAAAATAAAAATAGTAAGATTTTAAATTCATTGCATAATATACAATTCTACTCCTTCCGCCACATAAAATAACTTCCTAACATATTTGAATTGTTACAAACCGGACATCCATAATAAAAAAAAGCATTAAAGCCATCAACATTTGAGTTAAAGTTTTACATCATAGGACATCCACATATAAATAATTGTTGACAAATATCTAAATAATTAGTGGCATTTATTGCAGCGGGAGGAGCATTTCACAGGACAAACGTGCAAACGTGTAAGCCGACGTGGCGCCAAGAGATGGCGTGGAGGGCGCAGTTAAAATCCCATGTGTAGAAGACGGCAAAGTGCGATGGATGTGGCGGACGTGGAGTGCGATGCTTGCTTATCTTGTGGGGACAACGCTGCGTTTGTGTGTGGCTCGTGAGTCGTGGCGGCATGCGACGCGGCGTGCAAACAGTTATAACGGCAATTAGTGATATTTAAACAAAAGGTGTACTAAATCGTAACTTCATTCCATATATGTCTGATTTGATGCTAATTTAGTCCCAAATCTTTTTATCACTATCTAATTTTAAATTTTCTTTGTTAATGATCTTATCTGTATCGTCCATTAGTTGTTTTATTAGTGATAAAAGTAGCGATTATTTTAGATTCGAATCTTTTTTTTAACTATAGAAAAAAAATACTCTTTAGTTTTTCAAATTCACCTCACCTTATAAGTATTAGGGTTTTTATTGTTAAATTTTACATAAAAATTCCAGGTCATGGTAACTAACTAAAAAAAATTAATAACATTATTTAAAAATTAATTCTAGGACTTCAATTCCAATCAAATAAAGAGAAAAAAATTAATTTTTTTGTTTAAACTATCAATTAAGGTTGTTTGTGGGACTTCAATTTTATTTTTTTCCATTCATCTAGGTGTAAAAAATTGAAAAATTAAAAAAACTTCCAAAATCAAATAGAATTCTAATCTAAAACATAATTTCTTTTTTTCTAAATTGAATATTAACTTTTATTTACTAATAAACTATATTAAACTCACATGTAAGATAATGTGGTTCATATAAGACCAAATACCCGTGAAACGTAAATCAAGATCTAATGTCTATATCATCCTATCTCGTTATTGATAATGAAAAAAAAACTAAACCAAAAGTCTCACTTCTTTGAGGTAAAAGTGAGAAATAGGATTATAACCAACATGTCAAGTTCGTAACATTTGAAGACAAAGGCTTCCAAAAGAAACAATAAAAACAAAAAACATACCAAGACAAAGGAAAGGACACAATTTTTTTTGGGGAAATAGTTTTTACCACCCCTGAACTATCATCGAAAATTAAAAACTTCCCTTGAACTTCATTTTTTGAAATTCACCCCCCATGGACTATTGTTTTCGAGCAAAAAGCCCCTTCTGTCCATAATTAAATCAATTTTTTTGTGAATTCTTGGAATTTTTGACAATGTCTCTTGATTTTTAGGTTAATTACATTTTTTCGTGAATTTTTACATTTTTTTATAGATATTTTACAATTTTTTTAAAATTGTAAAAATGTGCATTGAAGGGGTTTTTTGCCCAAAAACAATAGTCCAGGGGGGCGAATTTCAAAAAATGAAGTTCAGGGGAGGTTTTTGATTTTCGACGATAGTTCAGGGGTGGTAAAAACTATTTCCCCATTTTTTTTCCTTAGTAAAAGGATAGGACACTGACTAGTGAGTACTTCTGGACCATTCACAGTGATAGGGAAGCTTCCTTGAATCGAAAGGACACATTTTTTCCCTCAGGACGTTTAGTAGTGAGTACTCTGGACCATTCACGGTGAAAGGAAGCTTCCTTCACTCGGCTTTCCTCCGCACCATATTTATTTTCTTTCGTTTCGTTACAATAATAAAGATTAAATTCGTCTTAAATTAAAAATGTCATATACTCCCTTTGTTTTCGATTAATTGACACTTACCTACGGATTTTCTGGTTCATCTCCTTTTATCATTTTATCTTTTCCGGAGCATATTTTTTTTTGAAATGACAAATTAACCCTTCTGCATCAACCCAATTTGATGATGATGTGATAATTTGAGTGAAAATTAGAAAAAAAATAAAATAATGTGAAATAAAATAAGATCAAACATCATTGTTTTAAATCTTACTACTATTTCAAAATGATGATTATTAAAAAACAGAGAGAGTACTAACTAACTAGTTGAATTACAACATTTATGTGCTTTTCTTTGGTTTCATTGTCTATATTTATTTCCCTTAAACGTTTTTTTCTCTCATTTTTTGTTTCCTTTTTTATGGAGAAGTCCACCATTCAATTCCACATTGCTACTTAAATTTATCCCAAGATAATTATTTTTATGATTTGGGTTAAAATAATCCTTTAAATCACACTCATCTAACCTGGCCAGGATTTAACTAGGTCGAGATCTTAACTCATCAAATCAAAAATTAAGGGTTTCTTTGCTGTGAAGTAACACTTAATACATATCATTAAACTTTTTTTATTTCTTATTTTATCTTGCCAAGTATATTTTTACCCTTTTCGAATAAGAGATTAAGTATTGTTCGTTGTACTCCAAACAGAAATGGTTGAGATTAATAATTTATTAAGATGGTTAATTTAATGAATGTTATCTTATTTAAATTATGTTTAAGTTTATTTAAATTAAACAGAAAATAATGTGAACAGATGGACTATTTGTCAGTTGTGTAAAATGTAGGAAATTGATTTAATTATTTCCCAAATTAAGTTTCTTCTAATATTAAATGCACAGTGTTACGACCTTACTTGAAAAGGATCAGTTCTATACGATCGTAAACCTGTATCCTTAAGCACTAAGGAGACAGAAACAACTAAAACCATACTCGTTATTCAATCCAAGCAATGGGCCGGAGTGGGCTTCACATGCACTATTTCCTGAAACCTGAGCTGGGTCAACAATACTTTTGGGCTAATACAATACAAGCCCAAAGCCAAAATGCAAACTCGCGGGCACAGTTTTGGGTCAAACCACAAACTTTGGAAATGCGTTTGGTTTTGTAAAATTGATTAAATTATTCTTTAAAGTGGTTTAATCAAACAAATTCTAGGGTAAATTCCACAATTATTTAAAAGAAAACTAAATTGCAAATTTCTAAACAAAGCAAAGGCTACACAGTGTACTAGGTTTTTGAGTTCTTCCTAATTTCTAACTTGAAGAGGAATGGAATGAACTTTTTGTTCACACAATGACCATATATGGTACATTTTCCATGTACTTTGATGCCGAAAGAAGATCTAACAATGATGATGATACTGCCGGGACACCACAGTCGTCCTCGATACTCTGATGTTTCTTTAGACATCAAACCTTTTCTTTTTTAGGTTTCAAAATCAAAGAATCCAAAGCTTACTCAAGACCAATCATATTTGCCTCAACATTACTTATATGGTGATAATATAGTTATAAAAATCGGCCTTTGTCGTCTCCTAGTCCAGTCGGTGAATAAATGACCCAAACCTCAAACCGTGAGTTTGTTCTATTATTTTTGGACGGAAAATGCAATTAATTGGAAAAAAGTCGATTCATTAGACAGTTAGGCCGATCAACTTGAAGTGGCTGAACCGGCTCGACATTTCATGATCCAAAGTGATCAAATCTGGTTGAATTATTAACTCAATCTTCTGAATTTTAAGGAATTCAATATCCAGTCTAGTGCTAATTAATTAAAAAATTAGAATCATGAGTGAACATGTGGAACTACTCGTATCAACCCTAGCTCCTAATTATATCCAAGCTTTTACTTTTGTCTTATGTTTTTGGATGAAGGGGTTTTGCTGAGCAACTAGCACATGCTTTTTGGGTTTAGACTTGAGACCATTTTGTAACGTTTGGACCGTATGTTTGTTATTTTGATGACATTTTGAAGATTTTCTTCAACAAGGGCGAGTGACTTTAATTAAGAGACACTAGCATCCTCCAAAATTCTACTTTAACAACGTTCAACGAATTTGTTATAGTGACTTTAACAAGGGATGCAATTTTTTCTTGCTTCGAGGACTATGTTGTTACTATTGTTTTCTTACTTATCCTAATCGAGGAATTAAATTTCAATAATAAAATAGGTTTATGTGAAAATTGGTATTTTTCTCTGTGTTGTCGGCGAATATTTACCCATGGTTCATATATATATATATATATAGAGTAAGACTCGTCAAAGATATTAATTTCATATGCATGCATATTAAGAGTGAAATAGTCACAATATAGATTCATAAAATTGATTTAAGGCTTATGACACAAACGATTTCCATCTAGTGATAAAAGTAATTTGGGAGTAAAAAGCGCATCAAAGAAATAAGTTTCATACGCGTGCAACTGGGCAAATAACACAATAATTGTCGTCTACTAATAAAATATTACTAAATCTTATATTTAACCAATTTTTATCTAACATTTACTCTTAATTTGGACAATAAATTTGGTTG
Source organism: Viola odorata (assembly GCA_963691705.1). Taxonomy (NCBI): domain Eukaryota; kingdom Viridiplantae; phylum Streptophyta; class Magnoliopsida; order Malpighiales; family Violaceae; genus Viola; species Viola odorata. The sequence goes on from OY829540.1 coordinate 64,418,672, forward strand.
ATTAAGTTAATTAAAAGTATATATGTGCATGACACTTTTGTCCTTTTTCCTATAGTCATTGCACATACCAATTGACAAAAGAGTAATGCTATTTAGCTCACCCAGGTAGCACACCTGACGTGACAGCTGCGAGAAATTCAACAGTTAAATTTCTCGCAGCTGCCACGTCAGGTGTGCTAAGCCAAATAGCATTACTCTTGACAAAATCTTTCGACTAAATAAAAGCAAAAGCCTAAGATGGAGACTAGAAAAAGGCTATATAACATATATGGAGAATTTCTTGGCTATTGGGGAAATCCAACTTAAAGGTAAGAGTTGGAAAGCCCAGCCAATAATAAATGAAAACGTCGGTGCCAAAGGCATTGGCTGAATGACAGTATAAGACATGACTTGAAAAAGAGTGGAGGCTTTTCTCTTTCTGCTTATACATAGAGTTAACTTTTCCGTAATTGACTTTTTTCATACTCATGCTTTCATGACTACCTACATGGAACTTAATTGCTACTTAATTCATAAATTAATTAAAAAAAGCTCACATGCACTAATCGATTAGTGCTGTTTTACACCTTTAATTTGGAGGGTGGAAACTTTTTTCCTTAGTTTTTATTCTTGAAAAAGTAATTAAGTTTATTTTGAATGCAAAAATTCAAATTTAAATATTAATTACTTTTCTTTTATTAATTTATACTTTACTACTAGACGACAATCGTTAATTAGATAGCAAACATTTTTTGGTTCGATAAGTATATATCAAATATGTATATGTTAATAAAATCTTATGGACCAATGACATGGTGAGATTGAGAGGGAAGAAAAAAGAAAAATATTTTTTAATATATTATTATCTCAATCTAGAGATCAATGATTGAAATATAAAATATGAACCTACATCTATATAGTGATGGAATGTATACGGCACCGTAGCACGTTCGCATGAGTCTGCTAAACTCCATGCAGTAGTGGCCAATGTACACGTCACACAAAACAATAAACATTGTTGATCGATCGATCAATCAATCAATCAGATAATTAAATTTTCAGTAAAAAAAAGCTAATTAGCCACATTGTTTATGGAGCAAAAAAGAGGCTTATATCTCAGAATTCAAATTGTGACAACAAAGGAGTGCTACAAAGGATAAAGAGTGAATTCTCAATATTCAATTTATCCGCAGGGCCTGGTTTTCCAAAGGCCGAACCATCAAACGTTCCGTTTTAGCCAAGGAGCAGAAGGAGGCTCTCAATGGATCTCGTGACGCTTTTCTGTCGTATTATTCCATTTTTTCAGACCCTCCGCAGAAACAAGCAAGTCGGTGACAGCGAATTCTCAAATATGAGCAAATTGCATACTGGCCGATAGTGGTAGTTAATTAAAAAAAAAGTGTTAAATACATTCTCTTTTATTAGGATTTCTCACTCAAAAGAACAATCAATGCTAACCAGCACAGCTAATTAGCTCAAAAATTAATTAAGATTATACCCAAATTAATTAGGAGAAATTATATACTATTTGTGGCTGGCCATTTCGTAACGTCTAAGGACTGTCGAACCAATAAAATCATGTTTAGTGAGTGGTCTTCTAGGTGTTCATCCACCAATCCATTTTATCCTTTATAATGTACATATTATTTACGTATAACCATCTTATTAATTGTGTGTGGATACGTTAAGATGAAAAACTGGAAACATATAACTTTTCCAAAATTAGACAGCTGGATGAAAAGATTTACAAAATGTACAAATCTTGGCAGAATATATATGATCCTAGCAAGAAGGTTTTTTTGCTTTGTAGAGTTGGCACTGTGTTTTTTTTTTTACTTTGCAGCTTTAACAAGGCTGAAAAAAACACAAAAGAAAAAGAAATATTCACGACAATTAAGGACAAACAAACATAAAAAGAAACAAAGAACAATTACATATCATATGGCACAGTACACTATCAAGCTTATTACACAAACACCTGCGCCAAAATTCCCCAAAAGTAAAAAGAAACACACGACACCAATAAAAGACACTTTTACAACGAGTTGCTCCTTTCATCCCCTTTCCTATTCCTTTTTTTTTTCAAGCAGCACGACGTCGTTCTGGGGTCCAATGTGGTGCACCTTGGCTAAAATGCTTGGACATAACTCGTGAGTCAAGCAACTCCATAATCGGAGAAAAGCTAACACACCTCGGCACCTTATACTGATTGATCGACGCACCTCTTGAAATTGCATAATCCATCAATTCCTCAAAAGTACCACTCCTCACCACTCTTATCTCCAATGGTCCTATTGAGTTGTCCGCAACTCGGCCTTGTCGGTACACTGAGTTCATCATTTCCTCCATCTCCAAACAGCACTGATCCAGCACCTCATTGGTAGGCGAAACACCCGGATCCTTCCCCAACAACTCCCAGTAGATCACGTAATGCCCCGGTATACTTTTCGTGTCCGCGTAGCTCGTGTACTCGACCACACTGGTATTGAACTCGTGAAGCAGCTTGGACGCGTTCTCAATCGCCTTCTGCAGCTCGGACTCGTCGGTTTTATCCGAGTCAATGCTTAACAGGACATTTTTCCTCCGAATAAACCGAAACTGTGGGGTCGCGTTGTAGAAACCGACGACTTCGAGGATGTCACCGACACGGTACCGGTTGAAACCGGAGTAGGTGGTGATAATGAGCTCGTATTGTTTTCCGAGTTCCACGTCAGCGAGATCTACAAGGCGAGGAGGGTTTCGAGGGGAAAGAGATGCAGCGGGTGATTCTTCGTTGTGCGGTAAGAACTCGAAGTAGGCCATGTTTGGCATGATTGTGTAGGAAACTTCTGATGGCTTTGTGAGCGGTTTCAGGTTAAGGCCAAAGTAGCATTCGGAGGAAGCGTACATCGTACAAGCCATCGGTAGCTTTCCTGCGCTATAATAATCTAGCGTCGGGATGTACTGCGCCATGGCACCGGTCACGATAACTTCGAGATATCTTGTGTTTGGCCAAATTCGGACAATGATTCCTTCCCAATTGTCGCCAGAACATTCTTTCCTAACGAAATCTGCTAGTTCAAGATTTGGTTCTGTCAGGATTTTATTCATGCTTTCCCTTATCGAAGGATCTGTGATTTTAGGGTTCAATGTTCCGGTTTCGATGTCAAAAGCGAGAAGTTTCCAGTTGAGTTGGAGGAATCGGATCGCGCGAAGGAGCCCGGACGCGAACACAGCACCGACACGCAGGACCTCGTGGCGCATGAGGAGACCGCAAAGCATCTGAGTGTGCATGCTTTGGTACGAGTCCGGGCAGAGGATTGCCTCGTTGGGGCTGGTGTAAACATTGTACGGATCGAACGGCCTGTTCTTGAAATGCTCGCTTTTGTAGTAGCTTGTGAGAACCGGTCGGGCTAGTAAACCGCCGGGGGTTTTGGTCTCGGCTTTTACAAAGTAGAAGTAAAGAGCCTTTCCTTTATCCAATCCCGGCTCGTACCTTCAAAATAATTTGGAAAACAATTTTTGTTTTTGTGTCAGCATCTACTATAGTATTAATTAAAGAGAAGATAATTAAAGGGAGTAATATACATACAAGTTCATGACGGGCATGAGAAGGCTGTACAACTTCTGACGACGGTCCAATTCTTCATGAATTGTTGGCATCAGCTTTCTCTCACCAGCAGATGTACCAGAACTGCAAAATTATAGTATTATAATTAATTATTTCATTTTGGAAAAACAATAATATTAATTATTACTATATATATCAACTATATAAAAATGAATAGAAATAAACCAACCACGGTTTGGTCGGCTATTATGTGGTGATGTACTCAACTAGCCAAACAAACTTCAAAGTATTTGTGTTATTTCGAATTGGATTATTCAAAAATGAAAAATTAATTAATGTACACGGTGGATTTTACCTAAATCAGCTTGAGAAGAGTACGATTCAAACTATAGGAGTTTAAGATATTTACGTTGAAAGAACCATCTCATTTCAAAAATCCAAAAATTAGTTTCGAGCTTAAAAGAGACAGAAAGAAAACCCAAATAAGAAAGAGTATACATACTAATTAAATCATAAATAATTCATGAGATTATAAATTAATTGGTTTATCTTACCTAGTTATTCCCAAAAAAAATCCAAATTGACCATTAATAAAATTAATCGGTTACTTTGGTGATGTTGGTCATTTACCGACATCAATCGAGGAGGATTTTAAATTAATTTAAGTGTTTAGGTTTACCAAGGAATTGATTTCTTCAACATAAGTAAATATTTAATCAATTAGTTATAATACCTGGTGAGGAATTCAGAGATGGGATGAGATGACAAGATGGGCGATTTGTCACCATTAGCAATGCGTTGGATCTCCGGTTGGAGATCCTCATAAGTGATGACCGGAACTTTCGACTTGAAAGTTTCCCGATCAGTCGCTCCGTTCAGGTTGAACCGCCGGAGATACTCCGTGGCCTCCCCATTCCTGCTCAGAATTTCTTCCAAAACCCTCCTTTGCACCTCGTCCACATTCCTAGTCATGTCCTCTATAAATTCAAGGGCTTTTGCGTCTTTTCCGCTTACAGGAGGAGGAGAAACAACCGAGTCAACAGTCATTTTAGGTTTTATAAAAAGAGAAGAAATTCAAGTTGTTTTTTCTCTTTTCTTTTGATTTGGAGAAGTAGTTTTTGGTTTTGATATTTTTGCCATGGAGTGGAGGAGGGGTATTTATAGGAGGGAGAGAGGAGTGGTGGTGCCGTCAGCCTTTTTACACGTCAGCAGCCGGACCAACAGTTCTCTTTTGGAGGAGGGGACGTTGACGAGGAAAGGGACGTTTAGGAAAATATTTTTGTTCCAGACACTGTCCACGGTAGGAGGGACATCTGGGACCCACCAGACGTCACGTTTGCCCTTAGAACCGACATTTGTGGGCCCACATGTCTTTGCCATGTCAGCATGCGATTGTTTTCATTCAGCCCCTACGCGTCGGCCACACCACGCGCCACTTTTGTAGTGAATTTGTTGGGACTCAGATAGCGATTGCTGCCGGCTTAAAATAACACAAGTTTTTTTTATTTTAATTACTAACGAATTATGGAATTATTATTATTATTATTATAATAATAGCCTATGGTTTCCTCCTTCTGTGTAGTCTTACTCTCTAATCTATACTACTATATACTAGTATAATAGCCATGGAATCAGACTGTCTTGGAAAGAATTTGTGTTTCCCTATATATGCTTTTTGAAAGTTTTGTAATTGTTTAGACGAAGTTGTTATGAAATTACACTCCCACTCTCTCCTCGTTCTTGTAGCAGTGTTTTGTGTGTTTACATTATTTATGTTAAATAGAATAAGCAATACGAGTTTTGAACACAAATGAGCTTGTAATTCATGATATATATATTTTCCGTAAAATAATAAAGATTTAAGTCTCTTATCTGCCCTTCAAAAAAAAAAAAAAAAGTCTCTTATCTGATATCGATATCACTTTTACGATTTAATTTCTTTTAAACTTTAATCACATTCATAATATGTAAATCTACGCTTATTTGCAACCCCTCGAGAGCATTTCTTTAATTCCTCGTCACGCTATGATAAATGTAAAATATTTCGTCACGCTGTGATAAATTTAAAAAATTAAGTCACCTAGCTCGACATTAAAAAGAAATCCTAATTAATTAAATCCAAACAAATGTAATTATTGATGAATAACTAAGAAGAAATCCTCCTTAAGGGAATGGTCCTCCTCTCAAAACAAACGTAATTATTGATGAATTAGAAGTCATAAACGGAAAAATGTAATCTGTAATGACGTGGATGGGACACACATATGACATATGTGTAATTTGATATACTTTATCATAATTAATAATTAAGTAACAATCTAATCATATGTGTGATTAATTTAATGATATTATTAATAATCATTATGTGGTCATAAAACTTTGGATTATACTTTGTGGAAACAGAATTTGTACGTATATAGTTATGTGATGATGAGATGGTGAGGCTATAGGTGAGCTAGGTAGCTAAGGCTTTTGCATTGTTTTAACGTCACAAGACAATTTACCATGCCACTGTTTCCTTCACCATCTTATGGGAGAATATTAAATCCTTTAAAAATATATTCAGAATTGAGATTAAGTAATACCCAAAGATTTAAAATGTTTATATACATAAGAACCTAGAGTGGTAAGAGCACCATATTTAGGTTGTAGCGGCTTGATTGGAGAGAGCGAGGGAAAAGCATTGTTTTCCAACCGCAAACGTAGCGTAAAGAAAGTAATTAAAAAGGATCTAGATACTAAGTTTATATTATCGAAAATAAGTAGAATATGTAAAAGAGTTAAAAAATAATTGGTTAATTATTGTTGATGCGTCTATTGGAAATAATTGGTTAATTACTTCTTTCATATACCCTTTTAAGTTTTTTTAGTTGTCGTATTTAGAGGAAATAAAATAAACGAATTAATTGTCTATTTTTACTTTTCAAAATAATTAAGAATAATTATTTACGTAATTATCCATAAATACCCTTAATTACTCTATAATGGGCAAAAAAACGTTGCAATTTGGTTGGCCGAAAATGTAAAATATACTTCTTTCATATACTCCCTTTAAATAGAATGAGTGAATTGGTTGTCCATTTTCAGTTTTAAAGATAATTAAGAGTAATTGTTTACATAATTATTCAAAAATACCCTTAATTACTTTGTAATTGTCAAAAAATGTTGCAATTTGGTTGGCCGAAAATTAAAAATATACTACTAGTATATTTTTAATAATCACACCATAATTGACAACTAATAATTGCCTTACTTTCTAAAAAAAATAAAAAAACAATTAGAAGTGTATAATTAATAGAGAGAAAAAAATAACTTTTACTCAAAATAAAATAAAAAAACAATTTGATAAATTAATTGGTTGCCGGCTTAGCGGTTTCCAAAGGTAGGGACATAGCTGCGAAAGGTGAAACCGAAAATTAATTATAAGTAGAATTAAACAAATCAACCTATATATATAGTTGAAATCCGCAATAATTAAGCAATTAATTATGTGAAAAATAATCATTCTCTTTTTCTTATGAAAATTCACATCCAACGTAATTAATAAATATTTTAAAATAATAATAATAAGAAAAAAATAATTTTTTTATTTAATTAATTTCCCTATGAATTTTTTGAGAATATTTGAATTGAACCAATCAAAATGAAGGACGTTGCTTGTGAAATTAATCAACTATATCACACATGAATATGATCAATTAGTCAATTATGAGTAGATAGAAACAAATATATGTATTGGAGACATTGACATAGACCTATGATATAGGCATGCAACATGTTTAATTAATTAAATGGGCTAAAATCGAAATCCTTGTGTTGCTGGATCATATGACAATGACAAATGATTATTGGATAGACTGATCTTAATTAAATGGGCTAATCACCTAGCTACGCATCTACTCCTATAAAGCTTAGTTGAGAGTGAAGCATATGGAGGGGTTTTGAGATGTACACCTACAAAATATGTAGAGTTGTATAGTTGTCCTGTATGATTGAGTTTTTTATAAAAAATGTAAAAAAAAATAGTTATTTAATGCTTTCTCTCTTCTTAAATAAATGTCGTTATGGGTGTTGACACACTTCTTAAGGTAATGATTGGTTCGGCGAAACTGAGGTTTTTTTTATGATTGTTCTATCCCTAATGTTTTCTAGTATTTACAAAAATATCATTCTTTCTGATTTGTGAATAAAATTCAGAAAAATAACGATTTAGATTCCGCCCAAAGAAACCCATAAGTCTCTCAATTATTTATTTTCATATATAGTCATATAATTGCTACATATGCAAAATCTCATACTTGCCTTGTTTGTTTGAATAATCCAATTTAATTAATTGAAGTGGGTTGAAACTTTAGAAATATTATATATTTTTTTCCACAACAAATAAGATTTTATGGGATATTTCTAATTTCGAATTGAATAGTTAGTCTCTTGTTAGGGGGCGGTGAAACATGAAAAGTTAAAAACTGATCTCACCTTGCCCGGTATTGACTATTTACTTTGTGTGATTGGAGTCAATTGGACACATGGTCAAATTTTGTTTGGTAGAAGATTTTTTTATGGTCTCGAGAAAATTTTTATTAGAATTTTCGTTCTTGAATTGTAAGCCTACGTGTACCAATCCACGGCTGCCACCTATGTAGCACAAAATCTTATAATAAATTTGGCTTACTTGTACTCAGCACAAAATCATTATTTTATGACAGTGCATATAACAGTTGACGAATTCGAAACTTAGCTAATTTTAACAACTTCTCTTACTACGTGACTGTTTTAGTTCATTTTTATTTTTATTTTTTAAAAGGATTAGCTATCTTTTACTCTTTTTTGTGTTAATGATAAAATTCTCTCACTTTTATTTTATAAGATAGTTTCTTTTTTATTGACGGGTTGGAAAGTTTCATCTGTTAGTTAAAACAAATTCATTAATATGCATATTAAAGAATATATATATTGATGCGCATAAATAATTTGATCGTTGTTGATGTCAAGTCATGGGCTTAAAAAGTTCACAAGTTCTACCCAACCCGTGGGCCAGGAAAGTTATAGGCCCGTTGACCTTCCATTAAGGCAGTGGCGAAGCCATACACGTTTTCTTCTCTCTTTTTTAGAAACAAATTTTCTACATTTTTTATTTTTTTATTTTGACTTCAAATTTTTTTCCCCATAATCTGACTTTAAAAAACTTTAAAACGATAACTTTGAGTAAAGAGTTGTATGAAAAATCTATATTATTGACCAATCATGTCATCCAAACAATATGATTTTGGAATAATCTCAGATAATTGAGTACAAACTTTTTATTGATTTTTTATGTTTAAATTAACATAAGTTATGATTTTCGAATAATCTATACTTTTGTTTTATTTAATAATTTTTTTATACTAATTATTAGTTTATTTATTTTTTAATTTACCTATATTTTAGCCACTTGTTCCCCGATATTTTTATTATAACTCGGCGACTGAAAATAATAACAATTATTGTTTGAATTCATTGTAGAGCGAAAGAGAACACACATCTTGTTACTATAGGTGAAAACGATGCGCGTTTGGCCATTCTTGGAAAGATGTAGATTTGTCTGTCCAACGACTTCTCTTTTATCCAATTGCCCATCCTGACAAATTCCATGCACGACGAGGCGTGGAAAACATGGTAGTAAGTTAGTAACTAGTGTCGCATCAAATGAGGAAAAAGATAGGGCAAGACTCAGCCGTCGTCGTCCCCTTAAAACACAACATTATTGTCAACTAACAAATACAGATACTTTATTTTTATGTAGTATCACGTCTCGAAAACATTTCTAACATTGACACATAATGAACATCCATACGATACGTATCCGACTTACCACTTCCTGTGTCTAGCTTTTTGTATCATAATTCTAACTAATTATTATTAGTGACAAAAAAATATTTAGTGTAAATTATAGCTGCTAAACATATTTATAAGACTAAAATTAATTTAAAATTACGTTTCAATTGCACTATAGTACTTGGATATATATATATATATTCATTAACTAATTATTTTACATATACATTAACCGTGTCGGTATTCTATAATTTTTAATTTGTTGTGTCACATTGTCGGTATCGAGTAACTCTATCAAGTATCAAGTATATGTATCACTGTTTGTGCCATAAATAGATGGATATGATTTTTTCCAGGAAAATTAATGTCACAAGTGTCGCTCTACTACTTGATATCATTTTTATATCTGAACCCAAGATATAAATAATTAATCCCGATAAAATATACCAGAGAGATACTTAAGATACAAGATGGATCCAATACAACGGAAACATGTTAGAAACAACTGCAGGTCCAAGGAAATAGTAGAACCATATAAGACGTACAGATTCATGATCTTCTTATATATCTAATTCCTAACCTTTTTATCATTAAAGCGAGCAGAATATTCTATCTAGGTGTGCACATGATAATTCATATAGGCGTACTCCCAGTTAATAAAATGGTTACACGTAGGTTGATTTTTTTAGGGTTTAATTCTATCTCTATTTAAGTTGAGAGTATTTTTAAAATACTACTTCACACTAATATATAGCTTCTTTATTGATATGACTGATCCAACTAGACGTTTCTAGATGTTGCATTATATAATTACTCCATCGACCCGAGTAGATTATATTAATAATAATCATTTTGATACTCTCCAGTAGGGGTGTTCAACGGTTTTACAAAAAACCGAACTTCCGATTTTTCGAAACCGACTTTAGCCTTATTCGGTTAGTAATTAACCAAACTTCCGTTCCGAAATAATTATGGATAATAATTTAGTCAATTACGGAACGGAAGAGACTTAGAAAATTTTGGAATGAACAAAACCGAACTTCAAAATTTCAGTTTTCTACCGAAATAACCGTTGAATTTAAATTTTATGTCTTTTAAAATAACATAATTATTATAACATTATTCTAAATTGGATCCAGCAACTAGATAGAACAATGGCAGTCGGCTACGGCCCAATTAATGGACCATACAATTTATGAACTATTGGGCCACAATACTGATTGGTTTGCATTTGTTATTCATGGCCCCAATTTGTGTTGATTCCATAATCCATGTTGGAACTTGGAAGTATTAATGGAGAAATGGGCCGAGTTTCCAGTTGCAGAATTGCTAAACACGATTTTCTTTTGGCTAAGCATCCCTTTTTTTTCCTCCTCACAAAAGAGTTTCCCGCTTAGTGGAGGTGGAGGAAAAAAACACCCATGAGAGTAAAAAAAATGACGAACTAAAGAGATTGATTAAGTCTTATAGATTAAAAGTAATTCAATGATAGTTTTAGATTTGAAGCACATGTGGCTGATATCGAGCAAAGAGTTACCCTACCCCCTACAAACAAATTAAAAAGATTGAAATACTAAAATCACAATTTAAGATTCAAATCAAACTTAGGATCATGATATGATGTTTGGTTTTCGTCAGCTGGAAAGCTTCCTGGCCACATGATGAAATGGTCCATATCTTCTTCAACCATAAATAGTACTGCCCAAGTTGCATGATTAGTAGTACCAACTCTTGCAACCAAACTAGAGGACGAGGATGACCCATCTCTACCCTTTCTGGGATTTTGCACGAGGGAATGAGGTTGGACCGTAAGTGGAACGGAGTTGAAGTAATTACTACTATCTGAGAACCTAAATGTGTTCATCATCATTCTATGATGAAATTGTAACTTCTTGACTGCTCCTCTCTCTTTCTTGTGTGCATTTTGGTGACCACCTAATGCTTGGGAACTGTAGAATTTTCTCATACAAAAGTTGCAAGGAAAAACCCTTTTGTTGTTGTTGCTAATTCCTGCTGCTGCTGCTCCTACTGGTTTTTGTTGTTGTTGTTGTTGATGATGATGATTATCAAGGTCAGAATAGCCTTCTTTGCTCACTCCTAGGCTCAACCATTCTTTCAAGTTGTCGATTTTTTCATTCATGTTTACTGATCTTGATTCAGCAAACAATGATATTCTTAATCTAATTTATTCTCATTTGGAAGAACGTTGGTGATGAGGAGGAGTTATAATCAGGAGATACGGAGGAGAGGTGTGGTTTTAAAGAGAGGGAAAGGAAGTGAGTGGAAGAGGGTCTTATTCAATTTTAATGAGATGATCCCCACAATTATCAGATCATGCTTACGTCAACTTAAGGGTTTTGTCTTTGTTTTTATCAAGTTGTGGATTCATCTACTAATGTTCAACTCTCTTTTTTCTGTTCTTTTCATTCACTATATTTTAGGAGTATATTGTCCAATTAAATCGCATGTCCATCAAATCTAAGTGTATACACATAATATTATTAATTTATTAGAAAAAATATTAAGTTGATATCTGGATTTTATTACTTGTCGTTCATTGTTCACGCACGGGTTCCTAGGCGGCCCGGATGACTCACTATTTAACCCCAAAAAATTCCGTAATTTTTTTCGAACGTACGTTAATAGTTTACATACGTTCGAAAAAAAGTACGAAATTTTTTGAAGTCAAATAGTGCGTCATCTGGGTCGCCTAGGGACCCGTGCGTGAACAATGAACGACATGTAATTCAATCCAGAGGGAGTATTATAATCAAACGTCGTAAAAGTGCATCATTTTCAACAAAAAAGAGAGTATAAAAGTGCATCTTAAATTATTTTAATGATGCTTATTTTAAAAGTGCAACCTAAATATAATAATATCATTATTTTCGAAATATATAGTCATAGGATTGCCGACAATAGGAAAAAAAAAACCTGATAGCATGTTTTTATGCATGATTTCCCCTCCATTTTCTCACTTATTTAGAGTTTGATCTTGCTAAATTACCCTCGATTTCATTACTATTGCAGATCCAGGCCTAAAAAGGGAATTTATGCTAAAACAAACATTTTTGGTGCATTTTGAGCGAATTCGAGCTTCAAGACCAAAAGTCGAGGTCCCGAGTCCAAAGCAGCGTTCAAGGTCCCGAATCGGACTCCCAGTTCGGGACTCCCGAAGGGTAAAGGATGACGTTTCCACGTGTCACCCCACCTAACGCCCATGTGATCCCTCTGACACTGTTCTGACGCTCTGCACTGATTACCAAACACCTGCGGATTTCAGTCTTGAGCCCACTCCAGACCTGCCAAAGCTGGAAAAACCAGACAACTTTATGCTTTTCCAGCTTTGTGTTTTTGGGAACATAGATCCACTTCTTTAGGCTTTCAATTAATGCATTTTGTCCCTAGTTTTTGGGCTGTAGATATTTTGTGCTTGGAGCTCTACTATATAAAGGGCATCCATGAATAGTTTCAGTAGTTTTTAGAGGGGATCTCTCCTAGTAATTAATTAATTAGCATAATTTAGAAGTAGCTTAGACTTCTCTCTAGCTTCTCTTTTTAGCCATTGTTAGCTCCTCCAACACTGCTGCCGAGCTATAAACGGAATTTTATTAACAAGTTTTCTTCTCTTACACTATTTAATTACTTGCTATGCTTTCTTTAATCGTTATTTGTTTATCTTTAAGTATGAGTAGCTAAATTCCTAGTTCTTGGCAAGGCTGATTCAAGGGTTGCAGGGGCAGATTCGAGGCCTTAATGTGCTTAATATATTCTTGATGCTATATTCAACTATTCATCATTTTAATTACATCTTTGCATGATTTAATTTGAGGTCTGATCAACTGATTATTATCTTGTGTAAATGCTGCCATTTATGTGATGAATACGGAAGGAAAGTTGCATGAGCAAGTAGGCATCTGTTTAGTCTTGACTGTGTCAAAGTGGTCTCGAATAGATAGGTTGGGTAGTTGATTAGAGCTGGGTCACGAGTCTGACAAACTGAGGGACTTTAGCTCTAGATCTGTCTTTTCTTAACTTCATGGGCAGTTTGAGTATGGCCCTCCCGCATTCGTGCCTGGAGGGATGGCAAACTGTCAAGACTACCTCATATGTGGAAACGGGGGGTAGTTTCTCTTAAGAGAAAAGTAGGGGGCATCCGAGGAATCTGGTCCCCATGTCATTTCTATGACGTTTTGAATGGAATACCCTTGAGCTGATGACGATCTGGTCCCGAATGCAACCCAGAATGCCTTTGCTAAGAACCCTTTCTCCATCTGATTATTTGCGTTTATTTCACCCTTGTTCTATTTCACGCCTACGTTGATATTGCTGCATCTGTTTCTGATTTATTTTATTTCCGGAATTATTCAGTGATTTGCTTATTTTACCATTCGGGACCTCGAACGTGACGTTCGAGACCCCGAATATTGCTTTCCTAGGTAAAAATTGTTAGCTCCCGAAATCTGCCTTGGCTAACTCGTTCAGCCAAGTAAACCCCCCCTAATTGTTACTCTTTGTGCACTTCTCCCCCGAATAGATTCAAGACTATAGATCAGTTTCTCACAATCCCTGTGTTCGACCCTGACTGCCACTGTACACTTTATCTCTTGTGCACACACGTTTTCAGGCACTATAAATTCTGTATTTGATTGACGACCAAATTGGCGCCGTTGCCGGGGATTGTTTCAAGACTGATTTATTTTTCTTGTTTGTATGACCAGGAGATCCGCACCCGAATTACTACCCCTTGATCACGAGCTAGGACAGACCGAAAGGGGACTTCGACGACTGGCACGAGGAAATTCCAACCCTTGCGTTCGGGACCTCGAACGTCTTTTTGACTTAGAAGACAATCCAGACCCCGAGAATTTTCCCCTTGATCACCCAGAAGGACCCGAAATGGATGACCACGGTCCCGTAGGAGATCGCGTTCCACCACTTCCCCCACCAATCCAGACCATCGATGACTTCAATGCTGCTCCCGAAGCCCCAACCAGTTGCATTGTCTGGCCAGCAGTCCCGAATGACTGGGAACTCAAGTCTGCAACCATGCATCATCTGCCGCTCTTTCGAGGGTTGGCCAAAGAGAATCCACACCGCCACCTACAGCAGCTACACTCCATTTGCGACGCCATGAAGCCTCACAACGTTTCTGTTGAGCATGCCAAGCTATGTGCCTTTATGTGGTCCCTCAAGGACGACGCCCTTGACTGGTTTTATGACTTGCAGCCGCAATCTATCAATTCGTGGGCCGAGATGTCTAAAGCTTTCACGGACAAATACTACCCCGTGTCCATAGCAATGGTGACCCGAAAGCAGCTAGTATCCATCCTCCAAAAGGAGTCGGAAGATCTTGAGCAATACTATGAGTGGTTTAAAAAGATGCAAGCCCTATGCCCCTCGCATAATCTGTCAGAACATGCCCTCATGCAATACTTTTGTGAAGGACTCAACGGTCGGGACAAGGCCTTGTTGAACGCTGCTGCTAATGGATCCATCACTAGACTCACTCCGGCTGCTGCCAAGGCCACTATCGAACTCATGGCCAAGAACAACCTCCAGCTCAACAACTCCACTAGCGTTCAAGATGCACGCTCAGCCGCTATGGAGAATCAACTTGCAGCCATCACGGGCATGTTGCAAAACATGGCTTCGGGACAGCCAGTCCAGGTCAAGGCCTGCCAGATTTGTCAATTTTCAGACCACCCAACGGATGCTTGCCCATTCATCCCCGATGAGATTCCAGTCAATGCAGCCGGCGGATTCAATGCCCCATATGGCCAACACCACAATCAAGGTTGGAAGCAACCTAATTATGGATGGAACAACAACCAGCAGGCCGGACCCAGCCATCAGTATGGCCAAAATCCATACGGCAATCACCCCCCTCCTTTCAACATGCAGGCCTTCAAGCCTAGGCCCAATTTTCAGAATTACCAGTACCAGAGGCCGCCTCCCCCAGACCAGAATTTCACCATGCCACCACCCCCGAATGAGGACCCCTCCCCCGATAAAAAGAAAATCGCAGAACTGGAAAAACAGATTCGGACCCTCATGGCCGAAATGAAGGAAGTAAAAAATGGAGGGAGATTCCCAGGGCAAACGAAACCTAACCCGAAGCACGAAGCGTGCGCCATGAACCTCCGCAGTGGTCTCGAGATCCATTCTCATGCCCACCCAGACCCCGAAGCCAACATTGTTGGTCCAGAGGCCAACAACACTGCGCCACCACCTCCCGAACAACCTACTGACCAACCTAAGAAGTCCCGATTTGGCGACGCAGCACTGGATCACTTCTTCTCCAGCAAGAAGTCCCGCTTCAAGAAGAAGCAGCCCGTTGAGGAGGAAGAATTCTCTCAAGAATTCATAAACAAAGTATTTGAGCCTCCATTCCCTCAGCGGTTGGTCAAGAAAAAGAAAGAGGAAGAGGATCGGGACATCTTTGAGATGTTTAGCAAAGTCGTTATCAATATTCCACTCCTCAAGGCCATCAAGAACATGCCCCGATATGCTAAGTTTCTGAAACAGCTGTGCACCAACAAGAACAAATTCACTGAGGTAAATAGAATCAGTGTGGGGGCTAATTTATCCGCCCATATCCAGCGACAAATTCCTCCCAAATGCAAAGACCAGGGCATGTTTACGGTCCCGTGTAAGATCGGGACTGTCAATATTGGAAAAGCGATGTGCGATTTGGGAGCTGGAATCAATGTTATGCCCTTGACCATCTACAATGGCCTCGGACTCGGGCCCTTGAAAGAAACCACACTGGTAATCCAACTTGCAGACCGTTCGGTGGTATACCCCAAAGGAATCATCACGGATGTTCTTGTCCAGATTGGTGAATTCTTATTCCCGGCAGATTTCTATGTTCTCTCCATGGAAAATCCCACGAACACCAAGTCTTCGGATCTGCTCTTGGGACGTCCTTTCTTGGCTACTGCCCGCGCAAAGATTGATTGTTATGAGGCCTCGATATCCCTCGAGTTCGATGGGGAAATCATTCGTTTCAACATGCTGGACTCCATGAAGTACCCTCCCGAATTTTCCAGTGTCAATTTTGTTGATATAATAGATCCACTTGTGGAGGAGATTGCTGAACTGAATTCTGTCGAGCCCTTGAAGCTGATTCTTGACCAAAGTCTCACCCCCGAATCTCTGCACGAGATGACAACTTCTGTTACAGTCCCCTCTGAACTGAGCACCGTTGCAGCGGCCCTTGAAGAAAATGCTGCCCTGGTGGTTGAACCCCCGAGCGAGTCGCCCGAATGCGCAGATCATGTACGAATTCCCTCGTCTCTGGAACAGGCTCCAGACCTGGAACTAAAGACGCTGCCCTCACACTTGAAGTATGCATACCTTGGGGAGGCAGAAACGCTTCCGGTCATAATTTCCAACAAATTAGAAGCAGAGCAAGAAACTGAACTAGTGAATCTTCTCCAGAGTTTTAAGAAGGCCATCGGTTGGACAATTGCTGACATCAAGGGTTTGTCACCATCCTTGTGTACTCACCGCATACATCTCGAAGAAGACTCTAAGACAGTGAGACAGCCCCAAAGGCGTTTGAACCCTCCCATGATGGAAGTAGTTAAGAAGGAGGTCCTGAAGCTACTCGATGCCGGAGTCATTTATCCCATTTCTGATTCCCCATGGGTCAGCCCAGTTCAGGTGGTCCCGAAGAAAACTGGCATCACAATCATTCCGGGTCCCGAGGGTCAGCCAATTCCCTCACGAATCCAGAATGGCTGGCGTGTGTGCATTGACTATCGATGCCTGAATGAAGCCACCCGAAAAGACCATTTCCCACTTCCCTTCATAGATCAGATGTTGGAGCGCCTCGCGGGCAAGACGCATTACTGCTGCCTGGATGGGTATTCGGGATTCCACCAGATTCCAGTAGCCCTTGAAGATCAGGAGAAAACCACCTTCACGTGCCCCTTCGGGACCTTTGCTTACAGACGCATGCCCTTTGGGTTATGCAATGCCCCGGCCACATTCCAGAGGTGCATGGTCAGCATCTTTTCAGAATTTGTAGAAGAATGCATCGAGGTATTCATGGATGACTTCACGGTCTATGGTAACTCTTTTTCCGAATGCCTCTTGAATTTAAAGAAAATTCTGCAAAAGTGTATTGAAACTGACCTTGTTCTTAATTTTGAAAAATGTCATTTCATGGTTGACCAAGGACTGATCTTAGGCCACATCGTGTCCCGAAAGGGTATCGAAGTGGACAAGGCCAAAATCCAAGCTATCGAGACCTTGCCTTACCCCTCGAATATTCGAGATGTGCGTTCTTTTCTTGGACATGCAGGTTTTTATAGGAGGTTCATCAAGGATTTCTCCAAGATTGCCCAGCCAATGTGCCAATTACTACACAAGGATGTAGAGTTTGTCTTTGATGACAAGTGCAAGAAGGCATTTGAGACCCTGAAGGCCAAGCTCATTTCTGCTCTCATCATTCGAGCTCCCGACTGGACGCTCCCATTCGAGATCATGTGTGACGCGAGCAACCAAGCATTGGGAGCTGTTCTGGGCCAGAAGAAGGACAGGGAGACTTATGTCATTTATTATGCCTCCAAGTTGTTGGATCCCGCCCAGCAAAACTACACCACAACGGAAAAAGAACTCTTGGCCATTGTCTATGCCCTTGATAAGTTTCGGCAGTACCTCCTGGGCACAGAAGTGATAGTGTACTCTGACCACTCCGCTCTTCGATGCCTGCTCAAGAAGACAGACGCGAAGCCTAGGCTTATCCGCTGGATTCTCCTGCTTCAAGAGTTCAACCTAGCCATCAAGGATAAAAAGGGGACCGAGAACTGTGTAGCGGATCATTTGAGTCGACTCCCGCATCAAGAAGACGACTCCCAAGTAACCATTCGGGAGTCTTTCCCCGATGAGCATCTGTGCTTAGTTGACACGGCAAAGTACCCCTGGTTCACGGACATAGCTAATTATTGTGCCACTGGTGCGCTTCCAGTCGAGGCCTCGAGTGCAGAACACAACCGAATCCGCAAACAAGCCAAGTACTATGTCTGGGACAGCCCTTACCTATGGAAACATTGTTCAGATCAGATCGTTAGGCGCTGTGTCTCCACAGACGAGGTCCCATCCATCCTCAAGTTCTGCCATTCCACAACAGAAGGGGGACATTTTGCTGCAAAGAAAACCGCACTCAAAGTCCTAGAAGCGGGTCTTTACTGGCCTTCCATCTTCAAGGACAGTCATTTATTTTGCGCAACATGCCCTCGATGCCAAGCCATAGGAAACATCGGAGCCCGAAACCAAATGCCCTTGACCAGTATCATTGCGTGCGATATCTTCGATATTTGGGGCATTGACTTCATGGGACCGTTCCCGAATTCATTCGGGCATACGTATATTCTGCTTGCAGTAGATTATGTCTCCAAATGGATCGAAGCCAAGGCCACCAAAATTGACGATTCAAGGGTGGTTGCCGATTTCCTCAGAACACACATCTTTAACCGATTCGGGACCCCTCGAGCTCTCATCAGCGATCGGGGGACTCATTTCTGCAATCGAACAGTCGCTTCGCTACTTAACAAGTATGGAGTGACTCATCGAGTATCCACGGCTTACCACCCCAAACCAATGGGCAAGCTGAGGTCTCGAATCGGGAGATCAAGGCTATCCTCGAAAAAACAGTGAATCAGTCGAGAAAAGATTGGAGTCTCAAGCTAGGAGACGCGCTTTGGGCCTACCGCACCGCATTCAAGACCCCGATTGGCATGACGCCATATCGGTTGGTCTATGGCAAGCCATGTCACCTTCCGGTCGAGATAGAACACAAGGCCTTCTGGGCACTCAAGAAAGTCAACATGGACTTGGACCTGGCAGGAAAGGAACGCTGTTTGCAACTCCAGGAGCTTGAAGAACTACGGGGGAATGCCTATGAAAATTCCATGATCTACAAGGACAAGACCAAAGCCCAGCACGACAAGCACCTCGTAGTCAAAAACTTCACCATTGGGCAGAAAGTGTTGCTCTACAACTCCAGACTACGGATTTTTTCGGGGAAGCTCAAGTCCAAATGGACGGGACCATACCGAATCACTGCGGTGTTCGATCATGGTGCTGTTGAGATCCAGAATTTGGACAGTGGGGAGCCATTCAAGGTGAACGGTCATAGGTTGAAACCCTTCTATGAAGGATTCAAGCCATCGACTACAGAGGAAGCAAGGGTCGAGGACCCAACACTCGGCACTCCCGAATGAGGACACGACGTCCAGGCCTGGACGATAATCATGGCCAAGTGTGGGGACCAACCCCGAGTTTCTAACCCTCTGCCTTTAATTTTCTTGTCTCTAACTTCTGCATCCAACATCCTCTTTTCTCTTTTCCCAAAACCCATCTCTTATCTTCCCTAGGTGATTTTAATTAGTTTTGTCCGTCCTTATTCCTTTTGTCCGTCGGTCTCTTCAGTTTCTTCTACTTTATTATTTTTCATTTTATTATTTTGGTCAACTCTAGCTTTTCAAATTTTCTATGTGCACTTTTTATGTTACCTAGGTAAAAATTTAAATTTTCTTTGTCCTCTTTCCCCTTTCATTTAATTCCTCTGTCTCCTATTTAATGTCTTGTCTCCTCCTTTATTCACCCCATTTAATTACCCCTGATTTTATTCTTATCCCTCCTCTTTTGAAAATCCAAAAAGCTGATTTGCTTTTTCTGATTCTCGCGCAGGTGTAAGAGCACGCTGCCCATGGCACTGAGCGCCCTCTCCCATCGCGCCACGTGGACAGCGGAGACCGAAACATCAGCTCCCGCCTCTCTCTCCACGTTCCCACGCCTGCCAAAACCTACTCACCCACGCCACCTAAACCGTCACCCTTCCACGTTACCCAACCGTTACCCAACCAAAACCCCTCATCACTCCCCATCAAATCACAACACTCCCTTTTCTCTTCTTTCCGAAAACAAAAACCATCTCTTCTCCCTTATGGCACGCACAAGTCTAAACCTAAACAAAGACCCCACTTCTCACTCTTCCACTCCAACTCCTACTCCTCTCCCTCACCAAAACCAGCCGAACACCACCACCTCCAACCACTCTCCAGCAGCTACTGAACGGCTCGGATCTCCATCTTCCGAAACCACCATCAACCTAGACGAAATCCCCTCCCCTACCCCTCTCACAGACATGACCAGATCTGGAAAGGTACGCCGTGTCCCTCCAACCACCACCGCTGGCAGCAAGAAGAGAACGCCGCCCAGCCCTGTCAACTCCGTTCCCCTCGACGTTAAGCCCATTGGCTACATGATTCCTTCTGACACCGAGGAGGACGAACAGCCCCAGACCAGTTCCAGCCTCAGGGAAGCCCGACGGGTGGAGAACGAGAATGAGGAGCAATTCCCGTGGGATTCCGACGACCAGAGAGAGGAGGAGGACGACGGCGGACGTGCGGGTGAGGAGGAGGTCGAGCTGACTGAGCGGCCAGAAGAGCACGACCCTCAGGATCCCGAGCACACTGCTCCAGGTCCTGAGGACGTTCCAGAGGGCCGAGCGGAGGAGATAGCCAATGAAGGAGAAGGGGAGATCGACCCGCCCCACCCTCCCAGTCCACCCCCGAAACCGGCCAGGGGTAAGACCTGAGCCGCGAAAAACACCCCAAAGCCCCCTGCTCCTAAGGTTCCAGCCCCCAAACATCCGGTCAGTAAGAAAAGGAAGATCCCGGCCTCTTCCAAGGGTAAAGCTCCTGCTACTGAGACTCCCCGCAAATCCCAGCGCATCAAGGAGGACGATGAAGAGTTTGATTCTGCTCCTGGGTCCCGACCCAGTTACCTGGTAACGGCTAACCTTGAAACTTTCAATGAGCTTTTTATCTTTAATGATAAGCCTTCCTTGGATAAGGTGACTTTGATGAATTTCAAGGGAGTAGCCCCCTGCCCTAAGTTAGATCTGGAGTTTTGTGATAAGATGGGTGTTGGGTCTCGGATTCGGGAGTATATCAGTGGTATCGGGTGGGAACGTTTCTTTTACATGGATCAACCTACCTATTTGGAACTCAGTCTGGAGTTCTTTGCTAGTTTTTGGTATAAGATTGATTTGTTTAAACCCAAGGGTGGGGTCGCCCCCGATCTGTCTGCCAAGGGATGTGTGAATTTCAGGTTAGCAAGCAAGTGGCACCCGATGTCTCTCAACGATTTCAACGTCTATCTGGGCTTTGTCAGTCTTGAGGGAATTCAAGAGGCCGCATATCAGAACGCTCTCACCATTATCCCCCCGAGTTCAACAGTCACAAAGCTCTTCGGGAGCTCTCTGGACGAGACACGATACTGTTTGACTCTCGCCATGCCAAGGCCCACTGCATTCAAGACCCAGCCCTCCGTATCCTGCAACGCTTCCTGTCCATTGCCCTCGCAGGTAAATTCGGGACCTCTGGGCAGCTAGCCCAAACGGAGCTGTTTTTCCTGTGGGCCATGTACCACAAGAAGCGCGTCAATCTTGGCTACTGGATCGCCACCGCTGCCCACAATGTTGCCAATGCCCCCCAGGGTCGCTCCCCTGTTCTTGGATCACTCGTCACCAGCCTGGCCTCCCAACTTTACACCTCGACACTGCGGGAACTCAACCTGTATCGACACCCGAATTCCTTCAAGATCCTTTGTTTCAAATCCTTGGACGCGATGGAATTTCTTTGCGTTATTGACGGTATCTTGAGCTTCCATGCAGGTAACAAGGGCAGGATCGAAGGCAAGTATGAGTACCCAGACCTCTCCAAGCCGTCTGCTGCTCCCGAACCTCCTCCCAGCAAAGCAACCACTTCGAATGCCCCGAAGCCCACAGTTGACTCCCGAGTGCCCGAACCCACTCCAGATGAATCCACTACGAACCAGCTCCTCCGCCTGATCCTGGATACCAATCTCGCGATCCTTCGAGAGATCCAAACCCAGGCTGACATGCTGATTGCAATGCGCCGTCCTCGTCCTCCCCCATGATCCCGAACACTTTCCACCCCTTTGCCCCTGCGTGGGCTATTTATCTCTGAACAATTTACTTTTCTGCACTTTCTTTAAAACTGCCTTTATCTCCTTCCCGCATTGAGGACAATGCGCTGCCTAAGTGTGTGGGGGGGGGGGTTTCAACTGCTAGTATTTAAGTAGCTATTATACTTATGTTCTAGTTTAATGTAGTTATTATACTTATGTTCTAGTTTAATTTTCCTAAGCTTATGCATGATTTCTTTTGCAATTCCTTTTTTTCGGATTTTAGCTCAAGGCCTATTTTTGAAAACACCTCAATGATGGACACACACCTGACTTATGCACATAGAAGGAAAATGCTTTATTAGACAGGGTCCCGAATGATTCATGCTTTGCCTGTTATGCCTTATATCTGCTTCAAGACCTAGACACCAGTAGTCACGAATTAGCACCCTCTGAGCATTTGAGCCTTCATGCCGATATTTATTGTTTGAGCGAATGCATGACTAGGTACTGGTTGAGCTTGCATGATATCCATGGGTATAGACACACATAGACATAGGAAAGCAGCAAAAATATTAAGTCTTCGCATCACATTGTTTCCTCTCATTTCTTTTCTTCTGTGCTGTTCTTTTCTTACCCCCGAACCCCTTCTTGACCTTTCATTCTGACCATTTGAATTTTTCTCGATCTTTCTCTTGGCAGGTGAGCGATGTTGTTGGGAGCACCATCGAGGGCTAGACTAGACCAGAAGAAGCAGCGAAGGTAAAGTGTGGGGGTCACGTATCCATTCAAGACCCCGAATGCTAACGCCGATTCGAGACCTCGAAGCTAAAACAAAGAAATCAAGGGCAGACCAGAACGAAAAATCACTTCCCACCCACAGCAAAACACAAGTGTGGGGAAGTGAAATCAGAATATCTAGCCCCCGAAGAACAAGGTCTCAATCCTCAATTCAGATCTCTCTCTCTCTCTCTCTCTCTCGAAAAAAATAAATAATAATAATAATAAGAAAAAGAAAAAATGAAAAAAAATAGAAAAACACAAATATAAATAAAAGAGAGAGAGAAGAGACCAAATTTCATAGAGAAGAGGAAAATCAGCAGCCAGCATCCATTCAAGGTCCCGAGCCTAGGTCCCGAATGAAGAAAGTAAGGATCCCCCTCGAAGAAGAAAAGCCTAGTCTAGCTTTCGCTCCAGCAACATTATCTCACCATTTCGATTCTTTCTTGCCAAGGGAGCGTTCCAGGTTCGAGTTGGTTTAACCACCTTCTCATTTCACTTCCTTACTCTCCCTCTTCTCCACTTTTTCTTCTCATTATGCTTCTTCCATTCCCTCTTATCATTTATTCTCTTTGTTCCCCCTTCTTGCCCCCGATGCGAAGTCTTTTGATTGCTAGATTGCCTATCCATGTGTCTAATGTACTCGGATTGATGTGCAAACTTGATTTTGTGCCGTGTTATTGCATACTTGAGTGTTTAAACACCTAACCTTGTTCACGAGTATGAGTGCAAATACTAATCCATGTGAGGACTGCTGGTGAATAGGCTGATGTGGAAAAGTCTTTTCTTAAGGGTCGTTATCCTTCTGATTTGATGTAGGTGTATCTAGGTGAAGTCTGTTTTCGTTCGGGGTCCCGAATCTTTTCAAGCATGCTTATTCTCTGTGCTATGGTTTGGTGTGTCTGTTCTGTTTTGGGACTGTTTTAAATTTTGTGAATGCTCGAGGGCGAGCATTGGGCAGTGTGGGGGCTATTTGATAGCATGTTTTTATGCATGATTTCCCCTCCATTTTCTCACTTATTTAGAGCTTGATCTTGCTAAATTACCCTCGATTTCATTACTATTGCAGATCCAGGCCTAAAAAGGGAATTTATGCTAAAACAAACATTTTTGGTGCATTTTGAGCGAATTCGAGCTTCAAGACCAAAAGTCGAGGTCCCGAGTCCAAAGCAGCGTTCAAGGTCCCGAATCGGACTCCCAGTTCGGGACTCCCGAAGGGTAAAGGATGACGTTTCCACGTGTCACCCCACCTAACGCCCATGTGATCCCTCTGACACTGTTCTGACGCTCTGCACTGATTACCAAACACCTGCGGATTTCAGTCTTGAGCCCACTCCAGACCTGCCAAAGCTGGAAAAACCAGACAGCTTTATGCTTTTCCAGCTTTGTGTTTTTGGGAACATAGATCCACTTCTTTAGGCTTTCAATTAATGCATTTTGTCCCTAGTTTTTGGGCTGTAGATATTTTGTTCTTGGAGCTCTACTATATAAAGGGCATCCATGAATAGTTTCAGTAGTTTTTAGAGGGGATCTCTCCTAGTAATTAATTAATTAGCATAATTTAGAAGTAGCTTAGACTTCTCTCTAGCTTCTCTTTCTAGCCATTGTTAGCTCCTCCAACACTGCTGCCGAGCTATAAACGGAATTTTATTAACAAGTTTTCTTCTCTTACACTATTTAATTACTTGCTATGCTTTCTTTAATCGTTATTTGTTTATCTTTAAGTATGAGTAGCTAAATTCCTAGTTCTTGGCAAGGCTGATTCAAGGGTTGCAGGGGCAGATTCGAAGCCTTAATGTGCTTAATATATTCTTGATGCTATATTCAACTATTCATCGTTTTAATTACATCTTTGCATGATTTAATTTGAGGTCTGATCAACTGATTATTATCTTGTGTAAATGCTGCCATTTATGTGATGAATACGGAAGGAAAGTTGCATGAGCAAGTAGGCATCTGTTTAGTCTTGACTGTGTCAAAGTGGTCTCGAATAGATAGGTTGGGTAGTTGATTAGAGCTGGGTCACGAGTCTGACAAACTGAGGGACTTTAGCTCTAGATCTGTCTTTTCTTAACTTCATGGGCAGTTTGAGTATGGCCCTCCCGCATTCGTGCCTGGAGGGATGGCAAACTGTCAAGACTACCTCATATGTGGAAACGGGGGGTAGTTTCTCTTAAGAGAAAAGTAGGGGGCATCCGAGGAATCTGGTCCCCATGTCATTTCTATGACGTTTTGAATGGAATACCCTTGAGCTGATGACGATCTGGTCCCGAATGCAACCCAGAATGCCTTTGCTAAGAACCCTTTCTCCATCTGATTATTTGCGTTTATTTCACCCTTGTTCTATTTCACGCCTACGTTGATATTGCTGCATCTGTTTCTGATTTATTTTATTTCCGGAATTATTCAGTGATTTGCTTATTTTACCATTCGGGACCTCGAACGTGACGTTCGAGACCCCGAATATTGCTTTCCTAGGTAAAAATTGTTAGCTCCCGAAATCTGCCTTGGCTAACTCGTTCAGCCAAGTAAACCCCCCCTAATTGTTACTCTTTGTGCACTTCTCCCCCGAATAGATTCAAGACTATAGATCAGTTTCTCACAATCCCTGTGTTCGACCCTGACTGCCACTGTACACTTTATCTCTTGTGCACACACGTTTTCAGGCACTATAAATTCTGTATTTGATTGACGATCAAAACCCTACTTTCCTCGTCTTCTAATTTCTCAGCGGGTACTCCCTATTGGGCAATCCTAACCAAATAGCACCTTACTGGCTAAAAGATTTACTACTTTGGTTGATGGTATGAATTGATTGAAAGGTAGCACAATCAGCATCAAGTGTACCGGAGAAGACGGTACCTAACTCAAGCTACCTCACAGTCGAGGCCCTAGGTTGTCAAGCTGGTTTGAGTTATACTGTTTATTTCTATAATTTTCGCGAGACTAGTTGTCTACTTGGCCTATCTGGTTTCGCTCGTCCCCTTCAAGGTTGACTGCAACTTTCAAGTTATAAAACGAGAGTGATCAGTTCTAAGTTTAACAAGAAAGCGGTTTTATAAACTCAGTAAATAAACAATTATGAAAGATAAAGACTATTAAGATTAGTTAGACCTCACAACGCAGCTCGGTTGGACCTTACCAAGAACAGATGTCTAGCCGGACATACTCATGAATGAAAATAAAACGATTGATTGGATAAAAGAAATTAAATTCGTCAATCCAAAACTGGAAAGTGTGGAGCAGAATTGTTTACCAACAGAGTCCGTGAAAGAGGAAAAGAGAGTCCCCTTCAAAAAGGGTTTCTAGCAGCTTATAAGCTTCACTACTTCCTAGTCTTACTCTACCTCTTTCAAAAATAAAAAATAAGAATAAAATCCAAACGAAATATAAAGATAAATATTTTCAAAGATTAAAATGTTGTTCAAGAGGGAGATCCAGTTAAAGATTCTTGCTGATAATCTTCAACATAGTTGATCCCTCAAATCCCGTTCTCTGTTTCCATCGCCACCTCGCGGCCTTGCTTCGCCCAACGTCTCCTGCTGTAGTCTGTCTCTATCGCTTCTGTATTGGCCAAGCTTGCGGCCAAGACAGTTTCCAATTTGTGTTCCGCAGTAGATGTCTTCCTTCTTATCAACCTCCAAGTGATTTCTGCAAAAGTATGAGTAATCCATAGAAATCAATAATTTTACTGCTCAAATTACAAGTAATTAGATAGTAAAAGTATAAAAAATTAACGTTCAATCATGGGAACTTACCAGATTGCATTGGTGGCGCACAATATGAACAAACCTGTTTATGTAGCTGCTGAAAGCTATAAGGAAAAATGACCCTTTTTTATGTGCCCTTGTTCCAGCCATTTGGATTTTTTTGCGCTGTATTTTTTTTTTTTTTGAAAATACGCTGTAATTTTTGTTGGCTTCTTGGTTTGTTTGTTAATTATTTTTAGGGTAAAAATATGTTTATAAATACTAATTTTCCTTTCCTTTCTTTTTTTCAACTTACATTCTTATTATTTGTAACCTTATATGCCGTTACGGTTCGATTCAATTTATTTTAATTTTTATTATTTAAGTTATTTAGATTGTATTTGTATGTGCATGTTTGTAATCAAATTCGGTCAGAACTTTTTGCGACGGATATTCGATCGGAACTTTTCTCAACCCTTTTTTTCCGGAAAAATATCGCCGCTATAGCTTCATCGTTGCAACTGAAATTTGGTCAGAACTTTTTGCGATGGAAATTCGGTCGGAACTTTTTATAACCTTTTTTCCCTTTTTCTTCCGAAAAAATATCGTCACGATAGATGTAAGAATCGTGGCTATAGCTTCATCGTTGCGATGGAAATTCGGTCAGAACTTTTTGCGACGGAGCTTTTCCATCGCAAATGTCAAGATTTTTCGACCGAACACACTCCGTCGCAACATAATCAATTTCAATTTTTTCTTTGCGACGGATGTTAGTTTTGACGGCTTGTCCATCGCAACTTCCGTCGCAAAAAAGTTGCAACCGAATTTTCGGTTGCAAAATTAGATGTGCGACGAGCGTAATACCGAGGGTGGGATTGCGACGGACTTCTATCGCAAATTTCCAGTTTCGACGGAATTTTGATGATTATCGACAGAATTAGTCCGTCGGTAAATTTCGGTTTGTTTGTAGTGACACTATACTTACATTTATAAAGTTCTATAGAAACCACACTTATTTCTTATATATATAGAGAGAGTGTGTGCACCATATTAATTCTTTATTCAACCTAATAAGAAGTTGTGTTATTTAACTTATTTCTTAATATATTAATTCGTTAGGTTCATGGGCAACCCTGTTCAATAAGAGGGCCGAATTTGTACCATGTAAAGATTGAACCTTTTAAGATCCATTTCAGTTCGACCTATCCAATTAATAGATCTAGTATGAACTATGTTGCTCTGCTTCCACACTCCTTGGTCAAAAACAAAATAAATCAAAGGTACACCAAATTCTAGTCACGCCCAAAATGGAGAAAAGAGAGGACAAATTGAACTTTTAATTTAGTTTCTGGCGCATTGAATATTAAGTTTAGGAGAAACTACAGTTTAGTCCCTCAATTATTTTGTATCATTGTTTTGAAAGTTTTTCTTCTTCAATTTAGTGTATGTTAGTCGTACCTTAATTTTGCTTCTTTTGTTTTCACACCTTGCTTGAAACGAGCCTTTGAAATTAGTTTAAATAATTATTCTAATTCATTTCCGGGTCAACCAATAACATTTTTTAGAAAAAAAAACTCTAAAGACATGACCAAATTGAAGAACAAAAGAACGCTGAAGTCTAGTAATAATAAAAAATACTTTAGGGGCTAAATTAATAACCGAGGGATAGCTATGGGACAGAATTGTGGTTCATAGAATGTATAACGTTGTTTAGTTTTTGAAGTTTGAAGTTTAAAGTATGTTATGTTATCCAGAGCTGCACAGCATAGAATGTATAAGGTTTTGTCAAAGTTCCAAACAAATCAAACATCACATGAAAGCAGCAAATACCAAACAAAAGTAAGGACCTGCAGTAGTAGCCTCCAGTAGCATGCATCATAATGTAGTGAATGTTAAGGTTCCTTGAATACAAAAATGAGTGGGAATACCATCATTTTTTGTTGTTTTCTTCTTCTTCTTCTTTTTTATTTTTTCATTTATCATTCTTTTGGGAGAATTAAGGGATAAAACGTCAAATTAGCGATGATAGGAAGTTCCTATTACATCATGATTTGCCAGATCATCCGGCTCTAACACGTAAACGCCTAGACCAGAAGAGATTTTTGATAATCAAAGTAAATTGGTTGTCCGAAAAGGAGGTCATGGCTTTTTGTCATGGAATTAGGCGAATAGACAGTCTGCTCAGTAAGTTGGGCTTGGTAAAATTCATTCATGTTTTTAGAGAAAGTGACCGTCGCCGATGCTCACTCCAAGTAAAGTTTGTCAAGAAGAGTAGGGTTTTAGACCTGGATTTGATGTTTTTTTTAATCTTGTGACTTTGATTTGATACTTTTTGTACTATGAGGTTCTCTTGTTTGAGAGATTCTCTTCATAAATAAATACCTAGTTTATCAAAAAAAAAAAAGTCTTATTTAATGAGGATAAAAGATCCAAGGAAACAGTTTCCGAAGTGGATTAAAGGAGACACCTAAACCATTTACTTAATTAACATTTTTTTACTTATGTTATTTCACCCCCTTTTTTTTTATATCCACTTGATAGTGTTTTTACCCAAGAAAATATAGCATGATAGAGGGATGAATAGCAAGTTAGTTAAATCCAAACCGACTCGGTTGGTTCGATCAGAACTTCAGCAACTCGTCACCAGGCTGAGTTGAAAATCTCTAAACCCTCATTTGTGAATTTACCTTACAAATCAGTCGACTCGGCTAATCGGAATTAAATCGAGTTGACTAAAGAAAATAAATTGAGAAAAAATGCTAAACACGGGATTTAAACCCATGTTTAATATGTTGGCCAATAAAACTTTAATCACTACACCAACACTATATTTGTAATACTAAATTAGAACATATAAAATAAATATAAGATAAAATTTCATATTTATTTTTAATTTTTTTTATACTTTACGTAAATATTAAATTAATTAATTTATTAAAATTACGAGTCAATTTGGTTCGATTGAATCTTTAACCTTTAACTTTTTTTCTGACCGGATTTATCACTTGACCGGGTGTGAAATGAATAGACCTCAATCTATCATCTCTTAACGCATTGTTAGCTAAAACATGAGTATATATATATTCGGCATTATTCGTAAATTATGAGAAAAGACGTGTGGCCCAAGAAAAGTAGAGTGGTGAGGGGTTGCCTAGTGTCTACTTCCAAAGATTTTTGAGTTGTCTTATTGATTTAGTGGGGCGCTATCAGGCTCAGCTACGTGCAATAAGAACCACTTGTATTATTCTCAGAATCTTTACAGTTCTATATATACTCATAGTACGTTTTCTTGATAATCCACTAGGAGGTTTATTTGAGATAAAAAAAGAAGAAGGAGAAATTAGGTTGAAAAATCAAAAACCTAATTTCTATTAAAATTTAACATTCATGGCATATGCTAACCTCTTAGAATTTTAAAAAATAACATATAATAATGTAAAAAAAAATTAAGAATCCCAGCTGGTTCCTTTTCGATCCTCAACCTAAGTAATCAGTCGTGGTTATGTAATTATTGAAAATTTGAATCATCGTTTAGCACGTCCTCTTATTATTAAGAAGTTAGTGTCTTAACACTATTTACATTGCCGACAGTGGAATAAAATCCCATAATATTTATAGAGTTATTGGATTTGATTTGGAAACAGTAAAATTTGGATTTTTCCTTTGTCTACATTGCCATCAGTTAGTTGTCAAATCCAGACCTATATTCAATGTCTCTATGTTCCTCTTCTCCCACCTTGTATAAGACAGAGCCAGGAATCATTATTAATGGGAAGAAAAAGGCCAAACTTTCATTTCTAAGAGTTCTTTGAAATATCTAGTGAACGAAATCTCTAATGGAATCACAGCCATGTTGTTCATAAATTAGAGGTAATCTCCGATTCGACGATTCACTAGAATTCTCTATTCCAGTCCGGAAAGAAGCTGTGTATGTAATGTGTTGGATAGAATTGCTAACTACATGGTGTGATACTATTTGTCACCACTACTGATTACCTAGCTACAAGCCCACAATGTTAATGATGTATTTTTCCTCATTCCTCGTACTATTCTGAATTGAACTTACAATATATCTTCTGAAATAATACGTAATAACCAATTGTGTATTTTTTTTCTCCTGAATCAAATTTACGATATACTTTATGAAAAAGCATGTGTTAACCAACTAAGGTCATTTTTCATTAAATTATCTTATTGAAGAAATTGGTCACATCCATGGGGACATGTTCCCCTCCAGTACCAAGAGCTCTGCGCCATTTAGCCCCATGGCATCACCCTTTACCTACAAAAATAGTGGGCCACGTCGACATTTTCTTTTTATTTACCTAGCCAGGCTAGCCTTAGAGGCCTAACACTACCCTAATTGTTGAAGGTACGCAAAGCTAGTCACGCCCCAAATGGAAAAGAATAGGTACGCAAAGTACCAAAACAAAGAATGAGATGCGGAAATAAGCCTTTAAAAGCATGGTCTGGACTTAATACGGTAATTTTTTCGGTTCCCTCATCTGCCATCTAATCTTCTGTAATCTCATTCGAGTATAATTGAACCTAAAAATGGATGACTTTTAGAGTATATAGTTTTGTTTTATTTTCTAGATATGAACTCAAAATTTAAATTAAGGATAGAAAAAACAGTCATAATAAGTATTGGTAATCAAGTACCAGTTGAAGCAGTATGACAGAGCAATGAGTCAACCTAACATTCCAGTTGCATTTATTTAAAAGGTAAACTATATAGAAAATCTGGAATTTAAAATGTTTCACTTTGGTCTATCTAGTTTAAAAATTTACAAATATAAATTTTGTAGTTTTCTAAAAAATACGATATAGTAGTTTAAAAATTCATATAAAATAGTAGAAGAAATGCAAAAAATTATAAATTTTGGACGAAAAATGTACTAACAGATATGGTAGAACTTTAAACAATCTCATCATAAAAAAAAACCTTAGACAATGATATTTTTTTTGTTTCAGTATGTTTTTAAATTTCTTTCTATATAATGCTGTATAAAAAATTCTCATTTCTAAATAAAATACAACTTTAAAAAAACTATAAAATCATTAAACTATAAGGGCCAAAATAAAATATTTTATATACTATAAGTTTTATAATTAGGTAGTTTTCCCTTCATTTTAAGGGATTAGAATTCAAAAGAAGTACTCTTAATTAAGTTTTTGGCCCATTGAGATTTAAGTTTTAATGTATGTTTGACTAAAGATTGCTCATTATTGTTCATATATATTTATTCTATATTTCTCTTATTTTACCTGCCTGGTATTCGTGGTTTGCACTCTGCACACCTCTTTGTTTACATTTTTTTTTTTTAAAAAACAATAACTTTATTTACTCTGAACTATATTATGTTATATATTCTTTCCATTTTTAAAAAATTAATGTGACTGTACAAATCACACAAATTAAAAAAATAATAATAAAGCAGCAAGGTAGGTAACAAAGGGCAACCGAAAAAATAACTTTTAATACGAATTTTCAAAAGACGTTAATTAAATAAAAAATTAATTTTTGAACTAAAACGTACTTTTTGTCAGTTGATAGGTTTTGGCTGTTTTGTATCATCTGTTTCTGGGCGTTTGTGAGAAAGCTTTTGTGGGCTCTTCTCTGCTTGTTCTTGCTGGGTTGGTCATGACCTTCATGACATTTATTAATAAAATCTGCCTATTAAAAAAAAAAAATGAAAGCAGCAAATACAAACAAAGGAGAGCATTTTGCTTTCTACAAAAGGAGCAGTAGAGCTGGTAGCATCCAATAATTGATAAGTTAGTGAATTTTAACCTTCCTCGAGAACAAATGAGTGGGGATCCCATCATTTTTGTGTTCTTTGTTTGTCATTTAATTATAAGAAAATACTACTTTTAATTGGGATGGGTAATGATCATAATGGTGATTAGAAAAAGCAAAGCAATAGCGATTTTTATGCACTCTATCACCGGCGTTCCTCACCTCCGTTTCACTCGATCAAGTCGATCTTCGGTCAATTTTCTCCTATTTAGGCTTGTTTCCTACATCCTTTTAATTTTCTCTCTTCTGCTATGCTTGGTTTGGATTGAAGGGACTTCGTGGGCCCTTGTTTTTGTGGTAATATAGTAGATTGTGGATTTTAGTATGACTACAAGCTTAGATTGTCGTGGTTTTCGGAGAAAGGGGTGATCATGGAGGTTGTTTTGGGTAGGAATCAGCAAGTTTTATCACTTACTGAGGCTGAGGTGGTAGTTGAGGTAAAATAGGTGAAAGTCAGTAGGTTTTGAGGTGAAGTTTCCTTTTATACGGATTTATTCGATGGCGGGTACTAAGAAAATGTTCGGTTTTAACCGGAATTTGGCAAATGTAATCACTTATTACGTGGAAAATCTACCCTTTCATGTTGATCATCGAGCGCTCAGACACCTAATCTCTCAGAGGTGGAATCTGCCTCATTTCGGCAGACTAGTGGATGTGTTTATTCCTAACAGAAGGAATAAATCGGGGAAACGATTTGGTTTCGTTCGATTTGATTGGGTAGAAAATAGGATTGATATGGAACTAGCTCTTGATCGTCAACACATAGGAGCTTCGGACATAAGGGCCAACTTAGGTCGAATGGGGAGAAGGGGGTCAGGTTTCTTGAATCAAGACCGCGTAGAAAATTCGAGCTCAAACCCGAATCGGAAATATTAGGTGCGGAGCCAGAAAGGAACATTGAGAGATCGCTCAGAGGAAAAAGTGGCAGCCAATCAGACGTATAAGGAAGCAGTTTCCAATACGGGAAGTGATCAACGACAGGGGCCGGTAGCCAAGGAAGATTTGGGTTCACAGCTAGACGGCCGGATAGGTCAATCTGAGGAGGAAAATGTGAATGAAGTGGAGGATGCTGAGGTCTTAGATTTGGAGATTCCGGAAGAAAACAAGGATTGGCTATCTCGGAGTGTAGTGGGCATTCTTAGGAAAATTGAGAACATCCCAGAAATACAAGAATTGGTGCTTGATTTGGGGTGGACTAGTGTAACAAGAGTCCTTGGCAGGGGTCTGGTTTGGATTGAATTTGACAGACAGGAAGACAGAGAGCAAGCACTTTTGAATACTAATGAGGGCATTCAGCGCCTGTTTTCCAAGGTGGTCCCCTGGACAGAGGTTCTTTCAAAGGCTGATAGGTTGTGTTGGGTTCAATGCTCGGGTGTTCCGGTCCAGAGCTGGGGATTTGAGACCTTCGAGAAGCTAGGGTCGAAGCTAGGAAATCTAGTGGCAGTGGATGATAAAACACTAGCTCGTAGAAGGTTTGACGTGGCAAGGATTCTAATTACAACCGATCAGCTGTATGTCAAGAAGGATATTCGGGTAAAGGTTGGGGACTTTAGCTATACTGTGAGTTGCCATGAGGAACCTATGCAGGGGGAGATTTCCAATCTTGATTGGAGGATAGGTGTTAAATCAGATGAAGAGGCTTCTGATGAGGAGTCGGAGGTAGGAGATTATGAGGCAGCAGAGGAGAAAGGTGGCAATGATCATCATATTCCTTCTTTGTTAAAGGAATCAGGATTGGCGGAAAAAGAGAAGCTAGCTTCTCTTCAACAGGGTCTGGTGGAGTATCCCCTAGTAACGACGAGGCGAAAGGGAGATAAGATAAAGAAGATTACGGCAAAAACGGGCAGTTTACACACGGCCAACTCATCTGGGAATTCGAAAGTGTCAGTGTTTCGGGCGGAGGATAACGAAATTGTAAACATGAACAAGCTAGCTGATGACAATATTGTGGAGACAGACACTTGGGAAATAGGACGTGTTTTGTCGATAACTGCCAATGCCAGTGAAGAAGCAATCAAGGCCTTTGATCGAGAGAGATTTGGTGTGGAAAGGGACAATGTTCGAAGCAAGGCGGTCCGGGTGGCGAGTACAGTAGTGTCATAATGGTTCAATTATTTTCGTGGAATTGTAGGGGAATTTTGTCAATTAGGAAGAGACGGTTTATAAAGAAAATGTTTCAAGGAGAGCAGGCGTCGTTTTGCTTGTTACAAGAAAGCAAGAGAGAAGAAATTGATGAGTTTCTTATACACGAGTTAGGAGGGAATAATGAGACGCGATGGGTTTATGCTCCTTCAATTGGGAGATCGGGGGGCCTAGTTTCGATGTGAGATTCTAATGTTTTTCAGTTGGACCATTCAGAGGTTGGGAACAGATTTATCTGGATAGAGGGTAATCTTACAGAAAACAATAGGAGGTGTGCAGTTTTGAATGTTTATGCTCCCAACGAGGTGGTGTTACGAGATCAGCTATGGGAGATTTTGGGTAGAAAGATAGAGAGCGCTACGATCCCGGTATTAGTAGCGGGTGATTTCAATGAAACACTAGTCCCTTCAGATCGCTTGCAAGGGGGGGGCTATTCTCGGGGTATGGCCCAGTTTCAGGATTGGGTGGACAGGTGTGGATTGCAAGACGTTAGACTAGTAGGGAGGCGTTTTACCTGGTCTAATGCCATTAGCAGGAGTAAAATAGATAGGGTATTTGTTCAAGAAGGGTGGATGAATAGCATTAGTGATTGCCAACTAACAGCTCTTGAAAAGAGTGGATCAGACCACACGCCTTTATTCCTAAGATATGATAGGGTGGATTGGGGACCCAAACCATTCAGAGATTTAGCTGTGTGGTGGGAGGACAGAGGGTTCAAAGATTTGGTGGTAGGTTGGTGGTCAGAAGCAGGTATCGAGTTTCCTGGTAATTACCGGGTAATTCATAAGATGCGATACTTGAAGAAGAAAATTCAAACTTGGAATAAGGACGTTTTTGGAAATGTGGAGTCCAATCTAAGAGATCTACAGGATCGGCATGAGGCATTTGATCGACTCGGGGACGACCGCCCGTTGACCCAGGAGGAACAGAGAGAACAAAATGACATCAGGCTTAAGGTGTGGGCTCAACAGGAGCGGGTTGATAGATTTTGGCAGCAAAAGAATAGATTAAAGTGGAATACTAAGGGGGACCGAAACACTGGGTATTTCCACAGGATGGCAAAGATTGCAGTGAAAAGGAACAACATTAGAGAGATAATCACGCCTACTGAAAGACTTACAGACCCGGTGGGCATTAAGCGGGTAGCTGTTCAGTACTATGAGACCTTTTTCAGCTCCGTCCGCTGGAACAGGCCGCGGATGCAGGATTTGGGATTTTCGAAACTGACTGAGGAGGAAGCGTCAAGGTTGGAAATAGAGGTAACTCGTGCAGAAATTTGGGAAGCGGTTAAAGATTGTGACGGTCAAAAAACTCCAGGGCCGGATGGATTTTCTATGCGATTTTTGCAAAAGGCATGGCACATTATCGGGGATGACTACTGCAGATTGGTCCAGGAATTCTTTAGGGCAGGGATATTCCCATCAGGGGCAAATTCTTCGTTTTTGACTCTCATCCCGAAGATTAAAGATGCGAAGAGGTTCAGTGAATATCGGCCCATAAGCTTGGTGAGTAGTTATTATAAGATTGTGTCCAAGGTCATGGCGAGGCGGTTGAGCGAGGTAATTACAAAAGTCGTTAGTGAAGTGCAGCATGGATTCATTAAAGGAAGACAAACCCTAGACTGTGTCATGACAGCAAATGAGGTGGTGCATTACTTGCAGGAGACGAAACAACAAGGGCTGCTTTTCAAGCTGGATTTCGAGAAAGCCTATGACTCCATCGAATGGGAGTACTTAGATGACGTAATGAGGCATATGGGGTTCAGAAGGAAGTGGAGGAATTGGATTAATCAATGCATTAGCACGAATAAGGTTTCTATTCTAGTTAATGGGTCACCTTCTGGACAATTCTGTGTGGGTAGAGGCCTTCGTCAGGGATGCTCAATGTCGCCGTTTTTATTCAACATTGCAGCGGAGGGGTTGCATCGTCTATTTGTTAGAGCAGAGGAGGTGGGGATCCAGAGAGGTATAGGCAACCCGTTAGCAGGGTGGAATCTGAGCCATCTTCAGTTTGCGGATGACACATTGGTTTTTGTTAATAACAATGAGGAGGAGATCCGGGGAGTGAAGGGTATTTTGAGATGGTACGACGCCTATTCAGGCCTTCGAGTTAACTTCCACAAAAGCACCTTGGTAGGGGTGAATCTGAGTGAGCAGATCGGGGGTATCTTAGCTACTCGTTATGGTTGTAAGTATGAGGTGCTCCCTTGTAAGTATCTAGGATCTCTGGTGGGCTTCAATCCGAGACGAAAATCGGGGTGGGATTTTCTAATCCAGAAAATGAGGAAAAAACTTTCATCATGGAAGGGACATCTTCTCTCGATGGGGGGGCGTGTAACGTTGATCAAGTCGGTGCTAACGAGTCTACCTATTTATAACATGTCTATTTACAGGATGCCTAAGTCCGTCGCTAGCCAGTGTGAAGGAGTTATGCGGCGCTTTCTTTGGAGTGGCAGCGATATTAACAAGGGATTGGCTAAGGTGAATTGGAAAGAAGTGACGCGGGCGACAACTCATGGGGGATTGGGAATTGGGACGATACAAGACCGGAATATTACGCTGCTTTTTAAATGGGTGTGGGAGATGATGAGGGGTAGCAGGAATTTGTGGGCAGATATCGTTCGCAGGCAATACAAACTCCTTTCCATTGGAGACTTGTGGAAGGATAGGGAGGGGAGGATGTCCCCAATCTGGCGTGATATTATGGGAGTTTGTGGCCGAGGTAGTGCTTTCTTCGATCTGTGGACCGACAACACTTCGATAAAAATTGGGGATGGGAATAACACAGTCTTTTGGTGGGATACTTGGGTAGGTAAGAAGCCATTGGCCTTGCAACACCCTCGGCTATATAATATATCGAGCAATCGGTACGGGACCGTCAAGGAATTTGGTACATGGATTGGTTCGGTGTGGGAATGGGAAACCGTGTGGAGGCGAGGTTTGTTTGAGTGGGAGAGAGACGAGTGGGTTTGTTTGAAAGCTCTGTTACCACTTCCCTATAGGGGAGATCAACAACCGGCTCTTCGTTGGGAATTAGACCAATCAGGGACATACACAGTGAATTCAGGGTACAAGAAATGGGATGAGTCAAGGTTTGAGCCAGCTCCACTTCTTCGGTCTTGTTGGACTGGCCTGGCTCCATACCGAGTGGAATTTTTCCTTTGGTTAGCACTGCGGGAAAGAATTGTAACAAGGACTTTCCTCATGAGGCGAAACATGATTGCTGAGTACTTGAATGTCTGCCCAATGTGCAACAGGGAACCGGAGACTGTTACTCACCTATTCTTGCGTTGTGAGGTAGCTTCGGGTATTTGGGAGTTTATCATGCGTTGGCTTCAGGTGGTTTGGTGCCAGCCTCAAAATCTTTCGGACCTGTGGCGCACGTGGGGAAATTATTTACCATGTACAGACAAGCAGGCTGGTAGGGCTTGGAAAATCCTTTTTTATGCGGTTATTTGGACCATGTGGAAGACTCGCAACGGAGTGGTGTTCAGACAAACGGAATACAATGATGTGAGATGTATTAATATGATTTATTCGTTGTGGCATTGGTGGTTGAAAAGTAAGGACAATGGGTTCGCCTATAGTATGTCCGACGTTCTTCAATCACCGGCATGGTTACTCAATCGGTAAATCCAAGCTCGGTGTTTCTCAGATGTAAGTTTTTAAGGAGTCAGGTCCAATAGTGGCCTAGGGAGTCGGTCCTTTGCCCTTCCTTTAGGGCTTCGTTTGTTTTTGAGAGCGTTGGTTGCACTGCTTCTGAAGCGGTGTCTTGTAAACTTCAGTCATGTTCCTCATGACATTTTAATTCAATATATCTTTCTGCTGATTAAAAAAAAAAAAAAATCGTAAAATCTACCTATAAAATGAAATCCATCAACATAATTATAGGAATAATATTAATAGATTTGACCACTTATGTAAATAAGAGAGTAAACTTAACACAATATTTGGAGGTGGTGGGGAATCAGTAATACATGAGTATATATACAAGCTAACTTTGGGCCCAATAGGCCCAATATACAAGATACGAACATAAGCATATATGTGTCCTAACACCCCCCCTCAAGTTGGAGCATGGAGATCACGAATGCCCAACTTGCGAAGAAGATATAAGAATTGCCTCTTGCCTAACGCCTTGGTAAAGATGTCAGCAAGCTGCTCCGTTGTGGACACGTAGTGAGGCGCTACAATCCCATCTGTGACCGCGTCACGAATAAAATGGCAATCAATCTCAATGTGCTTCGTACGCTCGTGAAGAACGAGATTTTGGGCTATGTGGAGAGTTGACTTACTATCGCAAAAGACATCCATTGCCCGCGGATGATCAACACCGAGACACTGGAGGAGAGTCTTTAACCATTTCAACTCACATGTGATGGATGCCAGGGAACGATACTCAGCTTCAGCTGAGGACCGGGAGACCGTGTCCTGCTTCTTTGTCTTCCAAGAGACGGGAGAAGTACCGAGGAAGACGATCCAGCCAGTGAGCGAACGACGAGAGAGAGGGCAGCTCGCCCAATCAGAGTCACACCAGCCTGTCAAGGATAGATCGCAAGAGGAGGAGAGTAAGACACCTTAGCCTGGACTCCCTTTTAAATACCGCACAACGTGCAACGCAGCATCCCAATGCTCTTGGCGCGGGGCGGTCATGAACTGAGCAAGAATGTGAACAGAGTATGTCAAATCTGGTCGGGTAAAAGAGAGATAAATGAGGCGACCAACGAGACGACGAAACCGTTCCGGGTCATCAAGAACAGCACCGGCGGCAAGTGCCAAAGAGTGATTTTGCTCCATTGGAAAGTCAGCCGGTTTGGCGCCGAGAAGGCCTGCTTCCGTGATAATGTCAAGTGTGTACTTCCGTTGACAGAGAAAAATCCCTGCCGGACTGTGAGCAACCTCAATGCCCAAGAAGTATTGTAGGCGCCCCAAATCCTTCATGTGAAAACATGTGCTCAAATATGTTTTAAAAGCAGAAATAGCGGAAGAGTCATTACCAGAGATAATCAGATCATCAACGTACACAAGGACGTTGAGGAGCACTGTGTCTTGCCGTAGAGTGAAGAGAGAGTAGTCTGAATACGACTGGAGAAAGCCATATTTCTTCAAAGAAGCCGCTAACTTGGCAAACCAACATCTCGGTGCCTGACGCAGGCCGTACAGGGACTTGGTCAGGCTACAAACCTTGTTGGGGGTGTCAGATCCAAAACCAGGGGGCATTTTCATATACACTTCTTCATGCAGATCGCCGTGAAGGAAAGCGTTGTGAACATCCATCTGGTGTAACTCCCAGCGCTTAGCAGCCGCAACAGCCAGAAAAGTTCTAACCATGACCATCTTGGCAACCGGAGCAAATGTTTCGTTGTAATCAATGCCTTCCACCTGATGGTTACCGAAGATGACCAGGCGTGCCTTAAGGCGTTCAACTGAACCATCGGCATGATATTTGATTTTATACACCCACTTGCAACCGAGTGCCTTCTTCCCAGGCGGCAACTCCTCCACCACCCATGTCTCATTGGCCTCCAATGCGTCGATTTCTTTATGCATGGCTTCGCACCAGCCTGCATCTTGCATGGCCGCACGAAAAGAGCATGGTTCAACACCAGCAATGACAGCTGCGAGAAAGGTACGATGGTGCAATGACAGGTTATCACAATTCACAAATGGTGCTATAGGATAAGGAGTACCTGAGGAGCTGAATGGTTGCGAGGAAGGCGGGGATGGACTCATATTCCGTACAGTGTGCGTAACATAGTCAGACAACCAACCTGAGGAACGTTTCTCTCGGAAGCCGCGACCTAGTAAAGGTGCATCAGAGGACTTAACAGCAGCCGGGCCAGCCGATGGTGAAGCCGAGAGCGCACCAGCAGGCTCCGTTGGTGGCACTTCCTCGTCGATAGGGGGAAGGAACACAACGTCCTCCACAACCGGATCCAAACTGTCCGGGCGGTCTTCATTGACCGCGATAACATCTATGACAGAAGGCAAAGCAGCAGGTGAAGCGGTCGAATTCCCGTTGGCAAAAGGGAATTCATTTTCATGGAACACTACATCCCTGGAAATAAGAAAGTCTCCAGTGTCCAGATCATAGAACTTCCACCCTTTCTTGCCGTTAGGATACCCAACAAAGATGCAGCGCCGACTGCGAGGGGTGAATTTACCTTGTCGGGAACGTTGATCGTGAACAAAACTCAAGCAGCCGAACACCCGTAGGTCATCTAGATCAGGTAGATCCTCATGTAGCAGTTCAAATGGAGACTTATTGTCAAGGAGGGCAGAGGGAGTTCTATTGATCAAGTGTACTGCAGCAAGAACACATTCCCCCCAAAAGAGAATGGGTAAATTCGCCTGAAACATCAAGGCACGACCTATATTCAAAATGTGTTGATGTTTTCTCTCAACGCGACCATTCTGTTGCGGAGTACCAACACAAGAGGTCTGAAATAAGATCCCCTGCTCATCAAAATAGTCAAGCATGCATTTGAACTCAGTACCATTGTCACTACGCACAGTTTTAACAGTGGTGGCAAACTGTCGTTCAATCATTGCAAAGAAAGAGCGAAAGGCTCTAGAGACTTCCGTCTTGTTTCTTAATAAATAAATCCAAACAACCCTTGAAAAGTCATCAACAATAGTCAAAAAATAAATAGCATCACAGGAAGAAGGAACTGAATGTGGTCCCCACAAATCACAGTGTATCAATTCCAATTTTCTACTAGCTCTACTGTTACTAACAGGAAAACAGCTTCGCTTTTGCTTAGCTTTTGGACAAACTACGCAAGTGTCGTTGGACGGCTGAGAACTACTACTACTAGACTGTAAAGCAGGCACTAATTTGACAATCTTCTCAGAAGGATGACCAAGACGACGATGCCACAACTCAAACTCTGTCAACCCCGGTACCGTTACTGCATGCACTGTAGGAACGCCACGGAAATAGTAGAGTCCATCCCGTCGCTCACCCGCCCCAATCAGGCTCCCCGAACGATGGTCCTGTATAGCACACAAAGAAGCAGTGAATGTGATAAAACAGTTAGAATCATCAATTAGTTGTGTCACCGAAATCAAACTGCAGTTAAGCCGTGGAACAAATAAAACATTGATAAGGGTTATGCCACTTGGGAGAAGGACGGAACCCTTCAACGTGGCCACAACACATTGACCATTCGGTAACCCAACCAAGCGAGCATCCATCTGTACGACATCGACGAGACAGTCCAGGTTTCCTGTCACATGATGAGAAGCGCCAGAATCAATAATCCAAGACAAAATAAATAGCTCACCCGTCATACGATCCCCATCCTGACTCTTATGTTTCAGGAAGTGCAGCAGTGACTTCGCTTGGGCTTGGCTAAGATCAACAAATGGGGAATCACCCAGTTCCGTGACTGCATGGGCACGGGCTGGCGTTGCAGGAAAGGGACCAGGAGAGGCGGCATTTGTGGTGGTAGGTGTGACGGGAGTCCCACGGCTAGGTGTGACGGGAGTCCCGCGGCCAGAACCACGGCCAGACCCGCTCACTCTATTACGGTCAGCCCACCAGTCAGGGTAACCGTGTATCTTAAAACAGGAGGTAGTATCATGTCCTTTCTGCTTGCAGTGAGAACAAAAGAGCTTGGACCGATCTACACGGTCTGATGGCAGCCGAGAGCGATCAGCCCTCAACGCGAATGCGTGAACTTCCTGCTCAATTACCTTCTCGCGAGCGATGTGACGAGAGTTTTCTTCCTGAACAAATGCTTGATAGGCTTCATAGAGAGGTGGCTGAGGCTTCTGGGAAAGCAGATTGGTGCGCACTGCGGAGTAGAGATCATCATCAACTCCAATTAGAAATTGATGGAAATATGCCTCATCTTGCTCATTAGCAAGCTTCGCGGAGAGATCGCAGGTACAGAGTCCGCAAAGGCAAGTGGGTAGGGGTTTCAACCGAGTCAATTCATCCCAAAGAGCAACTAACCGATTATAGTAGTCATCTATCGACTCGCCCTTTGATTGTTTGCACAGTGTGATGGAAGCGCGCAACTGCTGAATCCGTGGACCGTTGGCCTTCATGTACTTGCGCTCCAAAAACAGCCACAAAGGTCGAGCTTCTTCATGATACGGGATGGACGCAGCAACTCTAGCATCCATCGTTCTAGTGAGCCATGAAATAATCATGGAGTTCACGGTTTCCCAATCCGAGATCTTCATAGCATCGGTGGGCTTCTTGATTGAACCATCAATGAATCCAAATTTGCGGCGCGATTTGAGAGCTAGTGTGATTGCTCTCGACCATGCAACAAAGTTATCGCCCTTTAGAACTGTGTTGGTGATAACGTTTCCAGGTTGATCACCTGAAGAGAGGTAGAAGGGAGATTGAGTTCTATCTTCGGGAGGTTGGGTTTGGTTTTTGTCTGCGCCGGCCATGTCGAGGTTAAAGGCGATTGCAGTAGGCAAATCGCTGAAGCTACGTCAATCGCAGTAGGCGGATCAACGGGAAGAGGGTTGGTTTGTCGATCGCAGTAGGCGAATCAACGTGAAGAGAGTAGGTTTGCTAGGCGGCTTGGCTCCGCTACCATGTTAAGTTTAGGGAAATAGGTTTTCCTTCTCTTCATTAATCAGTAATACATGAGTATATATACAAGCTAACTTTGGGCCCAATAGGCCCAATATACAAGATACGAACATAAGCATATATGTGTCCTAACAGTCTACTTCCTATATGTTTTGATCCCCAAGAATCAAAGATGATCTATGTGGGGGTGTCTTGATGCAGTGGAGCTATGTATATTGTGCAGGGATTTTATAATTGCTAAAGCCCAGCTTCGATCCCAACCATATATATATATACACGACTAGATGCTGAGCTATCTTGAGATGAAAATTAATTGCGTTGTTGGAATGCTGACTCATCTAACGTTGGACTTTGTGGTATCAACTGGTTTGAGATATGAGCCAAAGGAATGAGTAATAATATGCTAAAATAATGTAGTATAATTATCGGTTTATGTTAAACACTGAATCGCTTTCATTTTTAGTATGAAATAATTATTTATTATGACGGTATAAATAAAATTTAATAGGCTCGTGGATACATGCATTTTACACTCGTAAAGAAAATGTAGATTAAAAAATTGCATAAAAGTGTTGTCGTGTTGTTGTTCCAAAAATGGTTAAAATATTTGGATTGTTTGCATTTGTGTTTTTTTTTAAAAAATTATAATTAATAATAAATAATATTTTATGCTTATTAACTTATTTAAAATTATACTCCCTCCGGACACTTTTAAATGACGTTTTAGAATATTAAAAATTCGTAGGACAATGATCTTTAATCTTATTTTATTCCACATTGTTTCATTTTTATTCTTAATTTTTAATCAAA
Source organism: Viola odorata (assembly GCA_963691705.1). Classification (NCBI taxonomy): domain Eukaryota; kingdom Viridiplantae; phylum Streptophyta; class Magnoliopsida; order Malpighiales; family Violaceae; genus Viola; species Viola odorata. The sequence goes on from OY829540.1 coordinate 64,462,737, forward strand.
TTATCATAACATCATCAAATTGAATTAATTCATAAAAAAAAAATTGTCATTTGCACAAAATATATACTTCGAAATGCATAAAATGATAAGTATTATGAACAGTAAGAATCCGTAGGAAAATGACAATTAAAAGTATCCGGAGGGAGTAATTAGTAAAAATAAATATTTATTGGCAAATAATTTCTTTCTTAATCTTTGCAAAATCTATTAGAGATATTTTTTGTGATAGCCCTTCATTTGGTATTAATTGTCGTTCTAGCAGTTTGGAAAAGCATGAAAATTATATGTCGTGCCCCACTTTTCTAACTTTTTGAGGGATGATTTTACCACCCTGCCCTTTTCCACAACCACGCCCTTCACTCTCTTCTCCATTCTTTCGCTCCTCTCCTCCTCACCATAGGCATCGATCATGGTTTGGTGCTGGTTGTTGCGATGGCAATGAGGCAGCGGCGGCTGTGACAGGAGGACGAGATGGTTGTTGCCATGGGTAGGGCTGTGCAAATACCGACCGAACCGAAATTACCGTAATACCGTACCGAAATTTACTCTATTCGGTCGGTATTTTTTTTAGAATTTTTACTGTTCGGTAGACCGAACTACCGACCGAACAAAGTTCGGTACGGTATGGTATCCAAATTTGCAGGTACGGTATTACCGTACCTGCCGAAATTATGTTTTGATATATAGGCAAATAATAATAGGAAGCCATGCTGCCATCCGTACTTGCCATGCTGCCATGACTAATATATATAACTTAAGCCCAACTAATTGAAGCCCATAAGCCTATTGGCAATTAAGCGGCCAAACTCCAATCTTTACCTTTCATTTGTTTTCCCCTTCTCTCTCGATGCCCCTCCTCTTATTGAAATCAATTAAACCCTAAAACTTAAGTGTGAGCACCAGCAGGCATCGCCGCATCAGCAGCACCACCAGGCAGAACCCAGCTACCTCCTTTCCTTTGTTGCTGCCCGGTAAGCCTTCATGGCCATCTTGAGCATTTTTCAGTTTCATTGTTTTACTCTAGCTACCTTCTTTCCTTTGTCTGTGATCACATTGTTTTTTTTTTTTATATAGATTTCATATAATGGAGGCCATACCAAGCAGCATTGATGGCCAGATTGGGAGTGGAATTTCAGCACTACCTTCTACAAATGCTACACAAGCACAAGCTACTGAAGTTGGAGTTGTTGCGCAACCTACAGCTTCAAAAAGAAGGAAGTTGATACCATCAAGGTCTCCTTACTGGAAACATTTCAAGAAAATGGATAATGCGGATGGAGACCAAGTAGGTATATGCATTTTTTGTTCTAAGGAGGTACCTGCTCATCCACACAGAAATGGTACCTCTGTTAATTATAAGCTGCTTCTTTTAGGTTGTGGTTGGCACATGTTTGGTGAGGAATCTGGGCATGTATATTACAAAACTGCATAATAGTTTGTGTATAATATTTGTCCAGTACTTGAAATTTTATTCATAGCTATGATTACTTTTACTTATTTGTACAATTTTCGGTATTACCGTAATACCGAAATACCGTACCGAAATTATTTTGGTAATATGGTAACGGTATCGATCAATTGAAACTATGGTACGGTATTTAATTTTTCTAGTTTGGTATACCGAATACCGAAATTTTATACCGAATTACCGACCGTACCGACCGATGAACACCCCTAGCCATGGGGGTGTGGCGATGAAGGGCAGAGAGGGATGAATTAATTGGCAGTTTATGCTGTGGAAATGAAATTGGAATTGAGGGTGAGGATGTGAATTAATTGGAATTGAAATTAGATTGGATTAATTGGGGCGCGTATCAGATTTGCTAAAAAAATCAATAGGAGGGCAAGTGGCACGTGTGTAAATTCGAAGGAGGGCAAGTGGCAGATGAGTCTCAAACAGTAACTTCCTTAAAACCTGTGCACATGTGTAGAACGACACTTAAAAATAATGGGAGGGAGTATATGAATAAGATGTGAGGATTGACTTGTCTAGTAGAGTAGTAGTGAAGGATGAACAATCTATGGAAAAATGCTGATTAACTTAACTTGCATGGCCTACATTAATGGTTGGTGTTTAGAACCAAGAATCTATGCAATATTATATTTTTTGGCTTATTCTGATATATATTCCTATTGATGCTACTGTTCAATCAATAAGTAAGAACATGGAAATCCGTAGGTGAATTCAATTCGACGAAAATGACACATCCTATTCTCTTTTCATTACAAGCAATTTATGAGAGCTAGCAAAACAATGAGTAATACCAAACTAACAGAGTTATCAAATCTAGCACCAACGTGCAAACCTTTGTCAAGGTCGGATATAAATCAAAATTTGGCTAAAAACAAGTGTCAATGAAGAAGAAAAAAATCATAAAAAGGGAACACAGAAGAAGTTCAAGACTTCAGTTCTGAGTGCCCTGCTTCCTAACTACAGACAATCTGGTACCATTTTAGCACAAGGAAGACCCATATATGATCTGTTCTTCCATGTGGGAGAGTAGTGTAAAAAGAGGAAAGATACGATGGAGACGGGGACGAAAATAAAAAGTTAGATAAAAATGTTGTCGGGCACAGTGCCCTGAAATATAACAATAGCATGTGGTCCAATAAAGCACGTTGAAACAATGGAATGAGTTTTCGTTTGAAAAATTATTTAACGCCACAAATCTACCACTGATTGTAGCATATCTCCAGATTTCCATTGCATATCATTCAAACATCTACTAGTTCAGAAAAGTCAAAAACTTCAGGAAAGAATGCAGAATTTCCAGAACTAATCATTCCAAGTTTAGCATCTGTCACTCGATATTGGTAGTTTTGGATTTCAAACACACTAAATTGACTCATTGAGTTTCCATCCTAAAGGTCCTGTGCATCAGTGAGAAGCTTAAGTTTGATGACTGAATAGACACGGGGTGCAATTGACAAGAGGAAAGCAAGGCCTAGGCTTAGATAAAATTTAGTTCCTTCCAAGAGAAAGTAAAGTCACGCAATCATTTTGTGTCAGTCATATATCCAATGTAAACCGAAATATGAATCAATAAAAGGATCTGAAATATGAATACATAGTGAAAGCAGAGTTTTCCGCAATGAGAAGCTATGCAAACCCATGCCAATGAATCTGTATGCAGTTCTCAGAACCTACAAGCTACTACAAATTTCATATTGAATTCTCCACATGGACAGAAGTATGAAGCATTACCAGAACATCTGAGATACAGGTTTAAGCTTTAGATTCCACATACTTCAAAACCAAGAAGATATAAGCCTGGTGAGCTGATCAAGCTGCTACTTTAAGTACCTACAGAGAAAATCCAACCGGTATTTTTTCACTGTAGAAATTCCTTAGTCCTCTTAATTCAACTAAAAGAGAAGCATTGAAGAGAATGTCAAAGGTTATGGCTTCGGATCCAGAAGAAAATTCCACACCAATCTTTGGGGATGCATTGTTATCCAATGATGAGAGCTTATTTCCAAATAACTTTCAACAACTACAAGTCCCTTTGAAGTTTAAAAATAAAGTTTTTATCATGGTTTAATACCAGTAACGGAGCCTTGTGGTACCAGCAAGAACCGATATTTGGATTATACTGGCTTGCAAAATATCAGAAAAAGAGAAAATAGTGGAAAATAATTGCCAGGGTCAAGATCATGACGGTAATACGGACAAGGAAAGATTGTTCTCACATGGCATTAAAGTAATGCAGGGCTTGGGAAAGTGATTGGTCAAGGAGAAAACATATTATTACAATAGCTGGTACACCCTAAATTTAAGATCTTTTGGGGAATTATATCGTAATTTTAAGAAGGAACCTTGGAAATCCCGTTAATGTAAGCTAAGACAGGAGGCCTTTTAAGGTAGTTAAGGTTTACTGCAACTTAGACGCCTTAAGGTTCCCCAGCACTAACAAAACTCACTGAAGGACTCTTAACCCTAAAGCATCTTAGCCACCAACTAAGAAGTTCAGATGTATGGTGTACAGTGCACTTCCTCACACTCCTTTCACATGTAATATCAAGTGTTGATCCATGAGATCCTAAAGAAGGATATTTCTTTACTTCTTCCAAGTAATTGTTGATTATTGGTTCCTCAGTTCTTCTAGTTGTATAATGTTCTACACATCAGTTCCTGGAAACTTAAATATTGTACTAGAGTAAGGTGCATAGATTTTCTTCCTCAATGGCCTTTTGCTCAGTAAGCTATTGAGAAACTAAACCATTTCCTGTATTTTCAAAGAGAAGAGGTGGTTTAACTACAGCTTATTAATCTTTTCCTTGAACCAGCTTGAGATATTTCAGTTGCATAGTATCTTTAACAGCACCTCTCAATATCAATCACAATCTCCCTCCCACCACTAGAGATACAAAAGTTGCAAAACACACACTCCACTTTCATTTCATGGTAGATACCATTTCATCATCAAAGCAATTCCACACTCTGTTTTCTCCCTATTCAGAGAATTATTCTTTACTCTGGTGAATGGTACACCTCATTAGCAGTATCTTCGATTCGATGCACTCGGAATGATTACTGGTTCACAATACAGGAATGTGAGTAGAGGTGCATTGCACTGTGACCATGCTTAATTGCCTTCTCTATCCAATCTTAAAATTGATAAACACATCCTGCTCATATTATTGACACATCTTATGCACCTTTTAACATGACTACTTTTTTTTATCTTTGCGCAATGTGCAATTAAAAGCTTGAACTGATTGCCAAAATAAGTAAACTCCATAGATAGAACCTGGTTAATATGAAAAAGAAGGGCTCGTACTAGCGAGCTTGACAAGTACGATTGAAGGAGAAGGTACCCTGAGATAACTCGCAGCACGCGCGCGCTTCCGCTAGAACATGCGAAGTGAGCCTCGCGTCTGTCAATCCACCGTGTAGTGGCATTAACGATTGCGTACACCTCAGTGCCTCCATTATCATCCTTGCACGTAATCAAAACGAAAACAAGATAAATAAATTACACAGAAAAGTAACTATGGATGGATAAAAGTATGGAAATCGGAGCGGATAGAGGTCACCTGGGGATGGTGGGGCGGGGCGGGAGCTGGGAGATTGGCGAGGAAGCGACGGTCGAAGGCGGGGGAGGGATGATGATCGTGCTGTAGAGAGCAATGACCTGGTCCTCGATGGAGATCCGCAGCGCGAAACCATATTGAAATAGAAATATTGAAATAGAAATCAAAAACTGACCCAAACCATGTAGTCTATAACGTATTTAAAACCCAGGCGATAACGAATTTTATAATTAGAGAATAGAACCAAACCGAAAATTTCGATTTGGTCCGGTTTGGTCCTGAAGAGATTCGATACAGTTCTAATACGATTCCTGATTTGGGTCAGTTTTTGTACACCCATAATGACAGTGACTCGTAAAAGGAAATTTATTAGTATTTCAAGTGTTACTTACTGGACCAAGACAGACCAAAAAGGTTGGTTTTTTCTTTAATTTAATGTTTTGAATCATGCAGTGCAGAAAGAAGCATGAGGTTAAGCTGAAATCCAATAGGCAAAAACTATAATCATTGTTGATGATTTGAATCGTGAGCAAATATATCATCACATTAACCAGACCATGAATCATTCATTTTTTAACTTTTTTTTGCATCATAATTCAGAAGAAAAAAAAAATCAAATAAGGCAAAATCAAAATTGTCCTGTAAGAACCACCCCTTAAATAATCAAAGCCAATCCTAAATGATAAAATCGAGCATTTAAAATCAAAACAAAAACGCATGGTCAAACTTTGTCAAAACTTATATTTTTTTTTGTCAAATATTATATTTTTTATATTTTTTAATAAATAATTATATTTAAATTGGTGAGTATAAATTAAATGAGAATAAAAGAATATATATACTCATTTAAAAGATTATGTGGGTAATAAATAGATATTCTACCTATATCTACCCATACCCAACCAAACCTACCCATTTCCCACCCCCAGTAAAAGCAATAACATGAACTTAGCAAGGATGGTGTATGAACAGAAATTTAGATTCTCAACCTTAAGAAGCTGCAAGTTCCACACATTTCACGGCGAACAGTAATTCCTAATCCCAACCTACACAAGTTTGAGTCTATTCAAAGTAAATTATATACACAAATCCTTGCCAAACATATCCTAATGAGTAGTCCCTAGCTAAATATTCGAATTACCTCGCATCTTACGGAAGACAAGACACTGAAGTTAGTGATGCCTAAAACTACTGTAAGATAAGCCTACCAACCCAACCATCAAAAGAGTGCTTGTTTGCAGATGCTCTGTATGCCATCGCTCAAACATCATTGTGATCTTTACATTCTGAAGTCTAAAACACAAACAGTATTATTGGCAAAACAGCCAGCGATTTTGTCACCTTCTTTGTTCCAACAAACTTCAAATATTCCCCCATTGCCGGCATATGTCTTCACGATCTTTCCTTCCTTCAGTGACCATACATTAATGCATTTATCAAGAGAGCCACTTGCAAGATACTCTCCATTTGGGCTAAATGCGACTGAATACACAGGTTCCCTGCAGTTTTGACGAAAAGAAATCAATAGGGTGGCAATATTTTTGTAAATTATAAGACCGGCTCTCTAATCATGAAACATCCCTCTGTTTTGCTAGGCAGGCTGGGACATCAAGATTGTGCCACCTAAAATGGTCTGGAGTCCATGATATAGAGAGAGATGTCCAAGGTGGTCCCATTTGGTCAATAAAGGAGGAAAAAACTAAGAGTCCACTTATAATGAACTCTGTTCCTGGTTTATAGAGCCCTAGATCTATATCTTTCCTAGAGAAACAGCCGTACGCTCCTGCAAGGGCCAAGTGTACTGAAGACATCCAAGAAAACAAGAAAAAATGTCCTCAATGTTTTGTGTAAAATGCTAGTAAAGTTCAAATATCTAACTCATTCAAACATCAAGATTGTGAAACTACGCATTCTTAAAATGGAATAATATTAAAAGCTTTTCCCCTTCCTTGAGTACTCAAGATAGTTATATATACCTATGTCCATTCAAACTGCAAATAAGTTTTCCCTGCTCCACATCCCACAATTTCACTGTTGAGTCGAACGATGCACTGCGTATCCATAATGACACAGTATAAGAAATAAACCACAGAAAAATCATAAAAGTTCTATCTATGACTAAATAGAAGAATTTGTCAAGAATTGGTATTTTCTTTCCTTGACAATAACCAAAATGGAGGATCATCACCCGGCAAAAGACCAACAATGGTAGGAATCAAGCTAAAGTCTGGACTACTTGTAATATAAATACAATTTGGAGCAGATAAATCATATTGAAGACCATAAGGAAGCAATTACCTTGCCAACACTAACTGCTGGTTGGGATTGTTTGTTCCAGGCCCAGTGGGACTCCATCTGATGGTATAAATTTCCTGCAACAGAATAATGCAACAATCATACCACTAATCCCATTGCCGAGAAAAATGTAGGTGCAAAGAAAGCTTGACCAGGGAAAAATAAAAACTCAGCAGTACGGTACCTTTGAATGCTCCCTCAAATCATAAACATACTTGTCCTGCTTCATACTCCATATCTGCAGCATGAGTTTTCATGAGATGCAAATAATTAAATAACAAGCAATACAAACAGAGAACATGAATCATATTTAAGAGAAAAGCTTAGATGGAGAAGGAACAGGGTACTCATAAACAAACATTTAAAGAAAGAAAGACTGAAACAAAAGAGAAAATCAGTAAGAAGATGAAGGCAGCATACATAACCTTAGCGCTGATGTCATCAGAGCAAGATGCCAGCAATGTACCTGTTGGATCCCACTTAACACAATTAACCTCACCCTGTGCGAACAGAGAAATACAGAGTATATTAGCCCCAAGAAAGCTTTCTGAAAATAGATATTCCACCAAAGACGTAACTTTTATATGGTCTTCTGGACAACGATAAATAAGAATACCATAAGCAAAAGGACTTATCCAGTTATGGTGTTCTACTTCTACCACAATTGGGGAACGCCGATAATGAACAGGTACAACACAATTACTTATCAGATTAATCCAAGGACCAAAACCTGAATTTATGCCAGATCATTACCAAACCAAAATAATTGATGAACATGCAACATAAAATAATATTAAATAGCATTATTTTTTTTACAGATCGATGGCGCAATAGGTACTACTAACTTAAAGACAGCAAGGATTCGCTGCCTCTCAAGCATATCATACATGGCCCAAACTCAATCAGGAATTCACAGCCCAGAACCATCTGGCCATCATAAACAATAGCAGTAGGCCCAACCAAACAGACAATACAAAATTATATTTGGAAAAAATGAATAGAAGACTACATCAGATCACCCCTTAAATTTGATTATTAGGATGAGACAAATCATCAATTGGATGCCAGACAAACCTGATGCCCAGCAAAAGTTTTGACAGGGCGTGTTTCCCCAACTTTGCAAACATATATCATATTGTCAGTGGAGCTGGTTGCAAAAGAGACGTTGCTACGCCAATCAACATCAAGAGTAGGACCTGTAGTAGAAACAAATATGTACACACCAATCAGGAGACTTCGTAGCATGGAGCACTATTCATGAAACATAGTTGAATTTCAAACCTGAATGAAATTCAAACTGTTGTTTCCATTCCTCAGCCTTCACATCCCACACTATTGCTGTTTTATCACAACTTCCGGTAAGAAGATAATCCCCCTTCTTGTTCCACTTTAGAGTAAATATGGGCCCTTTATGTTTACTCAAAGTAGCCTCCAGTTCACCTGGTTGGACAAAGTATTCCAAGAGGTAAACTAGAGTTTCCAAAATGCAGCAACAAGTCATATGAAAGGATGATAACAATCAACAGCAGAAGTGTGAATCTGAAGTAACGTAACATCTTCAAAGAAATTTAACAGTAAACTGCACACTTATAATGAAGAACCTATACTACTTACAATCCATTGACCCAATACCAGGACCCTGGGATACCCACTTAGCAGGTTTATCACCAAGCTCCACAGGTTTTCTTATTCTACAAAATCTTCAAGGCTCTTTTTCCTTTTTTTGAATTAGGTTAATCCACAAGAATGATTAATGCAGCCTACCAATAAGAACAAAATTTATACTGCCACTAGTGTTAAAACAAAACCACAGAAAAGGAAGCAATATCCTATTTGTGTCTTGTTCAAGCTGCTGCGGGCTTTCAGGCTGGAAATAAAAAATTATAAACCAAATAATGTAACAGCATCTCACCATTCGTGCTCCATATTCTTGCTTGCCCATCATAAGAACCAGTTGCGAGTAATGTTCCCTCACCCTGTAAAAGACTTACAATTATGTTTCAAACAAAAAAGAGTATAGCATCTAAATGTAATTTTCCCGCTTCAAGAAGAACAGTTGAAACAGTATATATAAGAATAAAAATGAACCTAATACTACAAGGTATCTAAGATAAGGCAATGCATACTATCATGAACAACTGAAGCCTGCAAGAAACTTACATTCCAATCCAAAGTTGTCACATCTTTGCTTTTCTCATTCGTCCTTCCCTTTACATGCTTCAATACCAACACACTTGACAGACCATTTCGAACGCCAGTTCTAGAGATGGCATCCCCTATTGACCAAATGCGTGCTGTGGAGTCACCTGACCTAAAAGTTAGGGTAAAAAATAGTGTAAGAAAAGAGAATACCAAACTTGAGTGTGCCACTATATAGTAAGAGAAATCTACTTATAAGGTCCATTATGAACAGATGCCGGCATAAATATACTTTTTATTGAGTCTGTCACCATCAGATCTGGGTACTACAAAAGTTACCAATGAAGGACCTTACGTACCATCAGTCGCATAAAATAAGGCCATGCAATGAGCAATTTGGATATTGTCATAGATTACATACTGAAGCATAGCTCTATAATAGAACGTAAGAAGAAAGACTAGCTATAATTGAACTTATGAATATGCATGTTATAGAAGTAACACACATTTGTCTATAAATACTCATCAATAGTACTTTCAAGCACACAACACTATATCATTACTGTTGCTTTGGTTAATTCTCTTACCATTTAATAGGATACTAATAAAGCAGTTGTAACTATGATATTAGTGTTCATCAATAATTATGTAATTTCTTTATCAAGCAGAGACTATTATAACTATAACAATTAATACCATGTGGTCTTTCAAAGGATAAAAATGGAAGCTCACCGTGCATAATAAGTAGGTGCTTCATGGCCACTGAAAGGGAAGCTCTTATGGGAATATAGGCAACTTAATTATAACTGTGCCTAGTGTTTTCAAATTTAGTTTCTCATATACAGTCATAAAGTAAACATAAAACACAGGGACAGAAACCATAACGTTTTATGAAAGACAAAATAGTGTCCATTTCCTTAGCAGAATCTTAACACTGGAAACTAAGCAAATGGAGACCAGTATTCCCCTTGGTCTCAGACATGTAAAACATACATCAGCAACAATAATGGCCTTTGCATAGCCATTTTCAAAATGTTCTGCTCCTTCACATTTATATTTTATTTTATATATTACCCTGAGGGAAATTAAGGATAAACAAGCAATATACTTCGGCATATAAATAACAACCAGCACAAACATAAAATTGCCATCTACAAAGCACCTCAGATTCTCAATAATAGAAAGAAAAGCTACCCACCCAGATGCAAGAAGTGACCCTGTGGGGCTCCATGCGCAAGCACACACCTGAAGGTAACAAAAACAATCAAATAAGCACATCCACTAGCTGCACAAAACACTAGTGGAAAAACGAACAGCAACATTTATGCATGAAAGCACAAGGAGTGGAAATTGATCAAACCTCTGAAGTATGTCCTTCCAGAATCAGAACATCAGAATTAGAAATTTCACGTGTCTGAGAAGTTGATGCATTTAAGAGGTCCATAGGTTCTAGTTTCAAAAAAGAAAAGAAGAGTAAGACTTTTTGGCTTAGGCAACTGAAATGCACTGATGAAGAAAAAAACAACCGGGTAGCAAATGAGAGGAAACTAGGGAACTATTTTCAAACATTCAAGAAACAAACTAATAAGCAACTCCAAGTTGAACACTCTGCACTGATACACAAGAAAAACATATCATATCCATATTACTGTTCCCCAACACCTAAGCATAGTGCAAACCAAAGAACTGCATGGACCAGACTATTGCAAGGAAGTCATGAAGCAGCACCATGAAAAGGGGTACTTTATATTATTGGTCAACCATTAACAGCATAATATATCAGTACTAAATAAAAGGATAATGTTAAGTGTATTCCATCTACACGATCCCAATAATCGCTTAAAAATCATAGAGCTAAAATATACAACATGAAAAAGGAAAATCAAATAAACAGAGAAGGAGAATCACCTCCAGTAATTCCATTCGCATCATGTTTGACATTGACCTTCTCTTCATGATCAGCAACCATTTCTCTGTCAGCATTATTCTCATGGTGTTTTTCTCGCTCTTTCTCCTTTTCTATCTTCTCCCTTTCTCTTTCCCGTTCTCTTTCTTTTTCTCTTTCTTTTTCTCTTTCTCTTTCTCTTTCTCTTTCCCTTTCCCTTTCCCTTTCCCTTTCCCTTTCCCTATCTCTTTCACTCTCCCTCTCCCTCTCCCTCTCCCTCTCTCTTTCATGTCTATCCTTCTCCCTTACTCGAGCACGCTCCCTTTCATGCTCCCTTTCAAACTCTTTATCTTTGTCTTTGTCTTTGTCTTTGTCTTTGTCTTTCTCCTTCTCCTTCTCCTTCTCCTTCTCCTTCTCCTTCTCCTTCTCCTTCTCCTTCTCCTTCTCCTTCTCCTTCTCCTTCTCCTTCTCCTTCTCCTTCTCCTTCTCCTTCTCCTTCTCCTTCTCCTTCTCCTTCTCCTTCTCTTTCTCTTTTTCCTTCTCTTTATCTCTCTCCTTATGCAGATTTTTTCTCTTTTCCCTAATCAACTGACGCAATTCAACAACATCTTTTGTGATAAGATCCAATGGTTGCAAAAATGAGAAATCTTCATCCATGTCCACATCATTCTGGCACGCTTGAAACAAACCTTGATCAATATAAATTCTGACACTCAAAAAGTTACATGACCGAACACATACAAGCAGAAATAAAGAAAAGATCAAGATCATAGAGTTCTAACATTACTCAAATTTGCCTCCATCTCCAAATACTGAAGCCCCTTCTGCACAAAACTAATAAGTGCACCAGGTGGAACCATATTCCCATCTATCGTGCATTTGTTAACTGCTGCTTCATACCCTAATGCAAAAGCAGAATGTGTAAAGCCTGCAACCGCAAGTTAAAGCCCTCGTTAATTTTTATTTTACAAAACTTACACCTGCCATAAAATTAAAATTCCCGAGCTAAAGATAATATCCTCATCTCTCTAAATCGGGAATAACAAAAACACGAGCAAAGGCAACAAAAGCTACACAAGTTTGCAGATCTATAGTGCTGGCACATTCTCCTATAGCAATAAAGAACAGAAGCAGATAACTACACAGTAATGAAACCCTAACCTTGCATTTCATATCCAAAAATAAAACATCCAGAAGAACAATAATGAAGTGGAATTGCAAGATAAACTTCCAAGAAGTCACTGACCTGACTCTTGGAGGTAACGGAAGACGAGGTAATTCAATTCGACGGAGGTGATATAGGTCATGGTAGCGAAGCCGCCGGAAGCGGCGGCCGTGAGTAGAGATTGTGAGTATCGATTGCCCCCGCGACGGAGAGACGGGGAAGGGCGTGGATGGTGAAGCGGAGGTAGAAAGATTTGGGAGCGCGGATAAATGGAGTGTGTTGGAACTTGCGGGTGTTAACCTTTCTCCGTAGGTGTAGAAACAGAAAAGCGTTTACTCCTGCATTCTTTTTTATTTTTAATAGATAATAATTAATGATTTGTATTTTCCTTTTTCTTTTTTTCTTCTTCGATAAGGTTTTTTCCTTCCTTTTTTTTCTTCTTTCATATTCGTTTATGAATTTTTTTTATTTTTTATTCATAAACGAATATGAACATGGATAATATGGAAAAATGTATGGGTTGACAACGAGGTGAGGGTATTTGGTGAATGTAAAAATGTTGATGATATGACAATATAATTTATTAGAGAGATTTATTTACTTTTCGCGAATAGTTTAGAGTATAAACGTATGAATTTTTCTTTAAATTTCATCACGGAAAATCTTTTGTCCTTTCCTCTAAAAGGAAAAAAGAAAAAAAGAAGAAGAATCTCGTAACTAGACTAAATCAGATAAGCAATGAATCAGAGAATTTCTCGTAAATGTTGTTTCCAAAGTCCTAAAATTGATTCAATATATTCTTTGTCTAATTCTAACACAATGATTCTGACTCCATAAAGCTCAACCTCTAGCGTTAGCTATATAAATATGAGTAAAAATGTTAGACGAATTTCATCCAATTTTAACCTTAACGAAGGAAAAATAAAATCTATGTAGTTCTAACTCAATATAAAGAGTTGGATCGCTCGTATACCAACAACTTAGGATAGTTTCTCACGAGAATGGTAGCTGGAAAACTGGTGCTCTGCAACAAAGAAGATGAAGAAGCTTTCAACAATATAACCAAAAGAGTCCAAGTATATATATAGTTGAAGGTGATTATTTTGGTATTGCATTGAATTTTGTTTTCTTGTAGACAAACTACAAATAAATTAAGATTCACATGTAAATCTGTTTGTTACTTTAACAGCAGTGTAATATTGGCATGTGAAAAAATTTACCATAAAATCTCATCCAAATTAAACATATTATTACTCGAGTGGTAAACTCTTTAAACTTTTTTAATTTTTTTAGTGAAATAATATACGAAGGGAAAATTATGATTTTTTTTTTATAAGCTGACGATGATATTATTAAAGTCAGACACACAAAAAGTGTGCTAAATTGGAAAAACTAAAACTGATTGCATTGCATTTCATTTCATCATGTTTTTACTATCTATTTACTTGTTATTTGGGCAGTAAACCTACTGATTTATCCTTGTATTTCCCATATCTTAGCAGTTCTGGTCTGGAGGCAATTTATAGAAGAATATGAATTGTGGAGCGCTGAAGCTGTTTTCCCGAGTCTTGGCCTAGCGCTTGGCCAAGACTCCGGCCAAGACTGATCCGCGAGAGAGGAATCATGAGCAGCGGCGTTGGGTCTTGCGAGCTGGCAAATCACAGCTGTCCAGCAAGAAAGAGAAGGATCAAGAAGATATTTATTTAAGAATCCTATTAAGGATCTCCTTCCATCTTTTGTATATTTTAAATTCCTATTTTTATTCAAAACAAATCAGGATAATTTTTAGGAGATTAATTAGGAGACTTTTTAGGAGATTATTTAGGAGATTGAGTTGGAGAAGGATAGAGGAGTTTTAGCTTACTTATAGCTGAATTCGTTCTCCTCTCGCGACTCTCTTCTTCTCCTCTCTTCCGATCTCCACTCTTTTCTTGGATACAATTTTGCTCCGGATTCAATTCTTTGAATCTCGGATTTAATTTATTTATGCAATCAAGTATTTTATATTTTCTATCTATGAGTATGAGTAGCTAAACACTTGTTCTTAGTAAGGGTTGATGAGCTGAAGTTCTTATGCATTCGTGAGATCAAACCGTACTTAATAATCTCTTCTCTCGTATTTATTTATTTCTTGAACTTAATTTATCGCTTACTCACTATAGACAAGAGCTGGCCATTCTTGTACCCTAGTAGAGAAGAGTTGCAACTAGCCTAGAAGGAAAGGGAGCACCCGTCGGCTAGGCGAAGTAGGTGACTAGTGTCACACCCCCTTTTTCGTTGAAAAACGAGTTTAAGGTTCGCGGCGGATGCTAAGCATAAATGGATGCTTCGCATAGTACAATGAAGTCGCCACCCTATTTTCTAAGGTTTAGGGAACCTAAGCGTCATGGCATAAAAAAAATAAAAACTAAGGCACAATTGGTCCAAACCATTGAACAAAGGTTCGAGGTCGTTTTGTGGACTTGGGAAGGTGTTAGGCACCCAAGTCACACCCTAAAAAGGCTACCGGTTATAAAGGTGTTTGAAGACAGTTTTGATATACAAAGATTTGTTTAAACGATCGAAGCATGTCAACCTTCTCTTCCCACGAACTCAAGCCACTTTCCGACCATTTACATAGGCAAATGATCGAATCATGTCGACAAAGTTCGCTTACCGAATTGGGTCACTTTCCGATTATCTAAACATTTTTGACACGATTTGGCCCTCAAAGGTGACGTTACATCTTAGCATTTTCGTAGGGACATGTTATTTCCGATAGGGACACGAAGGACGGGGTTACCGTTTGTTCGTTATGCTAGAGCGGACGTTCCCCCTTTTCATCGAGCCATGCATGATTAATTAATTAATTACTACGTGATCCTAACATGGGTGGTACTAACATCGTACGTTTTCATGAATGTCAATAATTGTGTGGGATTTGAAGCCACCATGCTCACATATCAATATATAGCAATTAATTTCACGGTATAAAGCGAGTGATCTAAATATATAAGCATGTGAGTTTATTTTATCATGCATACGATTATAAGCTTTTTGGCATTTTTAGATAACATACATGAAAATAATATTTGCAAAAGACATTAAATAAATAAAAGAGACTTAGAAGAAAGACGTACTTGCGTTGCGTGATCTTGATCTTCCTTGCAAAATGAGAGTGTTAGCAACGTTTTCGAAAATAAATAAATAATAAAGAGCGCATGCAAACATTTAATTAATTTACGAAAAAGTAAGTAATTAATTAAATAAAACATGGCATAGCAAATAAACAAATCATTTAAAACATGCAAACATTTAATTAAATAGAACATGTTATAAACAAATTATTTAAATCATGCAAGCATTTAATTAAATAAAACATGACATAAATAAATTATTTAGATCATGTAAGCATTTAATTAAATAAAGCATGGCATAAATAAAATATTTAATCATACAAGCATTTGATTAAATAAAACATGGCATAAATAAAATATTTAAATCATGTAGGTATTTAATTAAATAAAACATGGCATAGCAAATAAACAAATCATTTAAAACATGCAAACATTTAATTAAATAGAACATGTTATAAACAAATTATTTAAATCATGCAAGCATTTAATTAAATATGGCATAAATAAATTAATTAGGTCATGTAAGCATATAATTAATCATGACATAAATAAGCATACGAATTATTCATGGCATAATTAAATATTTCATGTGAAGTGACGAAATCATACGAGCCTCATGTGTTTTAACGAAAATAAGTGGGCCCCACATCGGAAATTTGAGCATTAAAAAATGGGCTTGGCACAAGCCAAGCCCACCTTTTAATTTTAAAGCAAAATTGGGCCAAGGCCCATCACCTTTGTTCTTTCTTTTCTTTTTCCCGCCCTACCTCTTCTTCTTCTTCTTCTTCTTCTCTCCCATGCCAAACACCATGGCAAAAAACCAAGTTTTAACACTTTAATGAAACTTACCCAAAATAACCCCAATAATTACCTCACCAAAACAGCAACTCAAAGCCCCAAAAACAGCAATCAAAATGACTTAAAAACAGTAGCAATTTCTCATGGAAAGATTGAGTTTTTTAATATGCATATATGGCTATTAATTAGCTAAAGCATTATACAATTAAATTGAGGCAAGGAGAGCCTAACTAACATGAAAACTAAGCATTCTAAGCATGTTTAAGCATTTAAATCATGCATTAAAAGGAAAAACGAAATTTAAAGAAAGCTAGAGAGAGAGGGAACTTACCTCTCCGGGTGAGCAATTGGCCAAGAAGGTAGTGCAAGAAGTAGGGATTAAGAGGAGGATTTGGTGCCCTTTTCTTGTTGATAATTTCTTGCTATTTATAGGGAAAATATCAAGGTGAAGGCGGTTGGATGCTTGGTCGAGAATGGCCGGAGGATATTTTGGGAGGGTGATGATGGTGCTCTAGCTTGATATAGTGAGCTAGCTAAGGTTTCTTGTGGCCAAGAATGATCATAGGGGGCTTGGTGCTGATCTTAAACGAGATGGAGGGTGAGAACGAAGAGGTGGAGGATTTACATGCATTTATGTAGAGTTTATCCCATTTTTTTGGCACGAACGGGATATTTTGGTACGAGCGAAATCGTACGAAAGTGAAAATAAATCCGAGCCGAGGGTACAACTATGTGTAGAAAAATAAGGCAAGAAGATTAATATACAGTGAAGAAATGCGAAAGTTGATTTAACATATTTATTTTCTCTTTCGGAAGTGTCAAAACGTTCGCGCGTAAAATAAATGTCCTTACGACATAAATTGAACGAAACTGAATGCGGTGGCGTGAAAGAGAAAATTAGCACGTAATTATCAAACAAAGAAATAAAGAGTTCGATCCTCGATCCCGGGAAACTTACTCGGGATCGAAAGAAGTTCGAACGAAAAGACAGTTAAAAGTACGAAAAAATTAAAAGACTTGAAATGATGCGAAAGATTAAACAAATTAA
The DNA here is from genome assembly GCA_963691705.1 of Viola odorata. NCBI lineage: Eukaryota > Viridiplantae > Streptophyta > Magnoliopsida > Malpighiales > Violaceae > Viola > Viola odorata. The sequence continues at coordinate 64,480,217 of OY829540.1, forward strand.
CCTAGGACCAAGAATCGACAGAAATTTGATCTAGACGAGCTATTTAATATGATAGGCGTAAAAATATGTAAATGTGACGAAAAATGGGTCAAAAATCGGGTAGCAACAACTAGTCTCTCGCCAGACTAGAAGAAATAAGTGATCTAGGTCAAGACCAGATTGACAACCTAGGGTTTCCACAGGGAGACACCTTGGCCTAGGTACTGTCTTCCCCTATACCATTGAGGAAGCGAACAACCATTCAAGACAGCAGTCAAACGGATAAACCCTTTAACCAGCAAGGTGTCCCTTGGCTAGGATTATCAGGAAAGGGAGCACCCGCCAGGTAATTTGAAGAGGAGGGAAGATAGGAGTGAACAGGAGTACCTCCACTCTATAGCAGTACTATGAACGAAGAGGTGAATACCCTTGAGTCTATGATCGAAGCATAAGAACAGAAGCTCTCACATCACCCTTACCTGGAATTCCCTTTTATTTGATTTATCTCAATCTTGACCCCTGTCTAGGCCAAGCCTTTGGCCAATACTGTTTTGTGCTATTTTATTTCTTTCTGTTTTTGTCTTTATTTTCAGATTCAACCAACCAAACTCAGTGACGAGGAAGTCAACCAAGAACTACATTTCCTAGAGGTCTCTGTGGATCGACCCTCTTACCACAATCTACAAACTCTTGTGGACAGTGATAAGTTGTATTTCTACCCCCTTTTCCATACCTATTTCACTCTTATATTTGACGCGTTCGACGCGCGATAAAAAACCAACCAAAACTGTTAAGTTTTAAAAAGAAGAACCATAAACCAGTCCAATAGCATCTAACAAACAATCTCAATTTGTACAAGATATTTTTTGAGCCATATACTGATATTTCTAACAGCTATGAATTACAAAAAGTTTATCCTAACCTTCTACCTTTAAGTGTGCAGGCACCAGAAATTGAGTTTAAAAGTCTTCCAAGCCACCGTCCTGACCAAAAATCAACTCAGTCAGTAATCATATTTAACAAGATAACAATAGAGGAAAAAGGAAAGTTGGTAGAAATGAATGAAGAATTTTTGACACCAGAGATAGACTCTCTCTTGAGTATATTCTTAGCAGGGTGATTACAAAAGATAAGCTAATGTAAAAGCAAGAAATTGTGGTTGAAACTGCACCTCCTAAGTTTATGAATTGGACTGACCCTTTTCTCAAGGTTCCTACTGTTCACAGTAGTCAGAACTCACCATTTGTGATGAAGGAACAACCGAAGTTTAAACTTGAACAACCTCCCGATCCATTTCAATTTATATCTTTAAGGGTTGTCAAGAGAGTGCCACCTAAGGGTCCTGACAAACTTAGTGCATGGAGCGAATATGGAGAAGTTTCTTAAGAAGAAATCAATGGCAATGTTCAGCCTAGGTCAATAAATAAGGGTGTTGCATGGGAGGCAACCCATGTTTTTATTTCATTTACTTCCATTTTTCTTTTTCTTTTTGATTTTTCGCAAATAAGTTCAGAGGTTTTTTGTTGGTCCATATAACATCCTTTACACTTGTTTCTAGGGTTGCTACTGTGCGAGGAGAGCATACAAAATCATAGTAAAAATTCAGCTTCGGAAGTTATCTTGTCTTGTTTTGAGAGCGAGAGATGGTGATTCGGCGGTGAGGAGAGAGGGATGGTGCTACGGTGATGGTGATTTGGCGGTGAGGTAAAGGGATGGTGAGGTGGTGAAGAGAGAGCGATGATGGTTGCCGGCGGTGGATGGTGGCCGAGAGGTGATGATGAGGTGAGGGTGAGGGGCGGTGGGAGATGACGATTGAGGCGGCGGGAGATGGTGATTAAGGTGGTGATGCGGTGAGGGTGAGGGATTGAGAGTGGTGATGATTTGAGGGAAGGATTTGAAAGGATAAGGTTAGGTGAGAATTTTAATTAAGGGAGAAAATTTTCGAAAATTTTGGATACCCGAAATTTAAAAAAAACTCGGGATGGAAAATCGGAATTTCAGGTAATGAAAATTTTGGCCACCCATAATATATTGAATTAATTATATATTGCAGGTATATAAGGAAACTCGGGAGCGAGTGAGCACTATCCATACCCACATTCATACCCGCACTTTGCGGGTGCGAATATATTCATACCCGCAAAATACCTACAATGTGCGGGTAATACCCCCACCATAATTGTGAGTATTTGACGGATATCCATATCCGCGGGTAGAATTGTCATCCCTAATATTAATGAAACCCAGTCGCCTAAAACTTAGGGGGGCGATCCAACTCTAAAAGAGCCTGAGTATGTACATCAGGGTTGGCTGCCAAAAATCCCCATGAGGGTAGCATAGCAAGACCTAGACAACCGATCATCTATAACATTGAGACTCCTGCTAGCATAAGAAACTTCTAATTCGGGAAAAGATTTCTCATGGAATCCACCTCCTGAAGGATGTTTAGAACGTTCCAATCTCTCGGGCCTTCTCGAGCATTAATGTGTGAGACTAAATATATCATTCACATCGATATAAAAAAATTGAGTTTTACTTAGTATTCTGTATTGAATATATATTCGATATTATTAAGTGTTAAAAATTATGATCAATGAAACTGGATATGAGATATAGTAAATCTAACACGTACGTATCGGTATTCGTCGAATGTCGATAATAAAAATGAATCTGACATGACACGCTGACATGAAAATGAAATATCAGTGCTTTGTAGTTCTTCAGTTATATGGACTTTAGAAGGTAAGGAGAGTTTGGGCTTTAAGAGGTTTTGGGCTTTTTCAAAATGGGCAGTTGAGCTCAGCGATAAACCACAAGATGGATTTCAGTGATTGAGCCTTTTAAAACGCGGATGCACGGTGAGCTTCGTATGTTTTTGTATCACCAGATTATTATCTCCCTCTAGTTGCGTATGCCCATACGTTAGCAGCAGACAATGAAGTGGACTCTGCCACAAGTGTGGTGTTTCTGATTGCATTGCATTTCATCATGTTTTATTGTCCATTTACTAGTTTATTTGGACAGTAAACCTACTGAATTACCTTCGATTTCCCCTTTTCTTTGCAGTTCTGGTCTGTTGGCAGAACATTAAAGTTTCTGTTTTGGATGGCTGAAGCTGATTTTCCTAGTCTTGGCCTAGACTTCGGCCAAGACACATCCGCATCTCAAGCAGCACACCAGTCAGATCGTCTTGGCCTAGACTTCGGCCAAGACTCTTTTCGGGATACAAGTCAGTTGAGAAGTAGCGTTGGCACCCCTTTTGGGCTTCGCTTCGCGTGGGCCTTGGCTGCTAGCAAGCCGCTTCTATTCGCAAATCCAGAGGGATCTGAAGCCTATCTTATGAAGAATCCTAAGGGATCTCCCTCTTTTGTATTTGCGATCTTATTTCCAATTTCAAACAATTTATTGTTACAATCGTTTTAGAGATTTTCTAGGAAGTTTAGTTGAAGTAGGACAGAGGAGTTTTAGGGCTATTTAGCCAAACATTGTTCCTCCTCTGTCCGCAATCGGATTCCGACCTTCTTCTTCTCTCTTTCTTCTTCTTTGACATTGTTAAAAACCTTGCTCCGGATTTTATTTAAATCTCGGATTTATTATTTATGCAAAAATATATAGTCTTTTTAATTATGAGTATGATTAGCTAAGCACCGATTCTTGGTAAGGGTTGATGAGCTGAAGTTCTTATGCATTTGTGAGATTAAACTGTGCGTTATAATCTCTTTACTTGTATTTATTTATTTCTTAAGCTTAATTCATCGCTTACTCACTAGAGACAAGGTTTGATCATCCTTGCACTCTAGTAGAGAAGAGTTGTAACCGGTCTAGACGGAAAGGGAGCACCCGTCGGCTAGACAAAGTAGGCAACTAGTCTCGAGCTAGACTAGAAGAAATAGGCAATCTAGGTCGAGACCAGATTGACAACCTAGGATCTCCATAGGGAGATACCTTGGCCTAGGTACTGTCTTCCCCTATACCATTGAGGAAGCGAACAACCATTCAAGACAGCAGTCAAACGGATAAACCCTTTAACCAGCAAAATGTCCCTTGGCTAGGATTATCAGGAAAGGGAGCACCCGCCAGGTAATTTGAAGAGGAGGGAAGACAGGAGTGAACAGGAGCACCTCCACTCTATAGCAGTACTATAAGCAAAGAGATGAATATATTTGATTCCATGATCGAAGCATAAGAACAAAGCTCTCACATCGCCCTTACCTGGAATTTCCTTTTATCGGATTTACGACAATCTTGACCCCAGTCTTGACCAAGACTTTGGCCAATACTATTTTAAACTGTTTTCACTTCTTTCCGTTTTGTCTTCAGTTTCATATTCCACCCAATCAAAACTCAGTGATGAGGAAGTCAACCCAAGAATTACATTTCCTAGAGGTCTCTGTGGACGATCCTCTTACCATCATCTACAAACTCTTGTAGACAGTGATAAGTTGTATTTCTACCCCCAATTCCATATCTATTTCACTTTTATATTTGACGTGTTCGACGCACGATCAAATTTTGGCGCCGTTGCCGGGGACTTCTAACGGTATTTGTAGTTTTTGTTTTATTTTTTATATTTTATGACAGTTGATGACCAGGTCCTCAAGTAGAGAACAAGATTTGTTACCTTGCAATCCCAATCTCACCCGGACCGAAGCACAACTTAGGAGGCAAGCTCGACTAAGAGAAGCCCAAGAGGAAAGAGGATCAAAAGCCTCTAGTTCCGAAACAGATCGCAGTCTTGACCACGATCTTGGCCTAGATTCAGACCAAGACGAACTCTTTGGTCTAGACATGGCAGAAAATCAGCAAGAACCCACAATGAGGGAGCTAAACAAATCAGCAGAGCAGGAAACCTTTTCCTGCATCGCCTTGCCGCCAGTGGCAAATGATTGGTCGATCAAGACCAACATGGTGGCCAACCTTCCTAGGTTTTACGGTCATACAAATGAGAACCCATTCAAACACTTGAGGAATTTACACGTCCAGTGTGACATGATGAAGCCAGCGGGTGTGAGCATGGAGAGAGCGAAGCTAAAAGCCTTTCCCTGTTCTCTTGAGGGAGCTGCGCAGAATTGGTTCTACAGCCTACCTCACAACACGGTCAACACATGGGCCGAGATGTCCACCCTATTCCTCAATAAATACTGGAATACAACGAAAGCAGGGTCGGCTAGAAAAATTATGGCTGCCATCCAGCAAAGGAACAATGAGAGACTGAGCGAATATCACCAACAGTTCAAGGAATTGCAAGAAGTTTGCCCTACACATGGAGTTGCGGATCAAACCATGATCCAATATTTCTATGATGGAATGCTCCTACCTACAAAAGAGAAGGTTGATTCAGCAGCGGGTGGGGCACTACAAGACTTGACTGTAACGAGAGCAAAGCTTTTACTTCAGACCATGGCAGACAACTGCCAAAATAATACTTCCTCTGAAAGAAACTCAACTCTTTCTAGTCTATGTTCTATTGATGTTGAACAAAAATTGGCTGAACTAACTGACATGGTAAAGAATATTTCTGTCAATATTTCAGGTGCAATGACCACAGGGAATCCTACCCAAGAGCAGGTAGCATCTGTTTGTGGAATATGCCAACAACAAGACCATCAAACCAATAATTGCTACATGGTGCAACACCCCCCTGATGAAGTAACACAAGTAAATGCAGTCTATGGTCAAAATCAAGGAAGTATGCAAAACTTCCCACAAGGGAGTAATCAGTATTCGTAGAGAGCACATCCGAACTTTAGGTGGAGAGATCCAATCCCTCTAAACCAGAACCCAAATCAGAATGCCCCTCAGTAGCAACAACAACCTAACTTCCAAAACTTCATCCCCCGTCCTTCACACCTTAATCCTGGCCAACCTCCTGGTCAAGCCGCTGTACCTCAACTGCCGCCAGCACCTCAGGCTTTGCAACTTACTAGGCCATCTATGGAGGATACCATCAAAAACTTGATGGAAATGCAGAAGAACCTGATGCAATCAACTCAATCTACCTTGGCTGAAATGCAAAAGCAGATTAATCAGATGGCAAATCAAGGGAAATTGCCTTCCACAACCGTAGATAATCCGAAACACAATGTTAGTGCCATTAGTTTGAGGAGTGGAGCTGTGCTACCAGAGAGGGAAGGAGCGAAATCATATGAGGAGGTAAGAAAAATTCAGTCGGAAGGCCTGGATGAAGATATAGAAGAGGAAGCTGAAGCAGAAGTAGTCTTGACCAAGACACAGGTCAATACTGAAGTTATCGAAGGACAAGAAAAAGCAGAACCTGTCTTGGCCAAGCCTCAGGTCAAGACTGACCGGAAGGAAGAAATTATAGAAATTTGTCTACCATTCCCTCCTAGATCTTCGAAGGAGAAGAGGGAAGATGAAAAGAGAGACTTTATGGCAGTTTTTGAAAAAATAGTTGTGAATATTCCTATGTTGGACTTGATCGCAAAAGTCCCCTCTTATGCTAAATTTCTTAAGGAACTGTGCACCAATAAAAAGAAGATTGCAGGTGTAGAGAGGGTGAATTTGGCACACAATGTCTAGGCAGTACAACAACTTCCAGAGAAGTGTAAGGACCAAGGGACCTTCACAATCCCATGCCAAATAGGGAACAAAATCATTGAGAAAGCCCTTTGTGACTTAGGGGCTGGAATCAATGTGATGTCCCTAAGTGAGTTTGAGACCTTGAAGATAGGGACAATGAAGGAGACCGACTTGGTAATTCAGCTAGCCGATCAAACTATCATCAGACCAAAAGGAGTGGTGACTGATGTCTTGGTTATGATAAATGATTTTATTTATCCAGTGGATTTTTATATAGTTGAAATGAATGTTCAACTACCCTCTTGCACCACTGATATTTTATTAGGAAGACCATTCCTAAGGACGTCTAAAGCAAAAATTGATTGCTATGAGGGAAGCATAATTCTAGAATTTTGTTGAAGGACAATTAAATTCAGCATTACTGAGGCTTTAAAACATCCTAATGATTTACATTGTGTTAATTTTCTTGATGTTTTAGATTCGATTACTGAAGAAATCGCTGACATTTATATTAACGACCCCCTTGAGTATGTTTTAAGCAGGGGAATTTCCACTCAAACACTGGAAGAATTAGAGGAAAGGACTGGAGATCAGAAGGAACTCCAAGAAATTGTGGACAGTTTGGCCGATCAAGAAGATACGGATTTGATCTTGGCCTCGAGCTTGGCCAAGACGTCGGCCAAGACTGCCAACAAAAGAAGGAAAATAGCTAGTTGTCAATATGTGCAGCCATCGGTTCCTAAATTTCTGCCTTCTATTGTGCAGGCACCACCGTTGGAACTGAAAGCTCTGCCATACCATTTGAAGTACGCCTATCTAGGCCTAGACAACACCCTACCCGTTATAATTTCAGCCAAATTAACGGAAGATAAAGAAAAAAAATTGGTGGCAGTCTTGAAGATGTACAAAGAAGCCATTGGCTGGACCATGGCAGACATCAAAGGGATATCGGCCAACATATGTACCCACAAAATACATGTGGAAGAGGATAAGAAACCTATTCGGTAACCTCAGAGGAGATTAAACCCTCCGATGATGGAAGTAGTAAAAAAATAAATAATTAAGTTGCTTGATTCGGGTGTAATTTATCCTATTTCAGATAGTAATTGGGTGTCCCCTGTGCAGGTAGTCCCAAAGAAAACAGGGATTACAGTCATCGAAGGAGAAGATGGAGCCCAAAGGACAACAAGGATCCAAAACGGATGGAGGGTATGCATCGACTACCGAAGACTGAATCAAGTCACTCGGAAGGATCATTTCCCATTACCGTTTATCGACCAAATGGTAGAGAGACTCACTGGGAAGTATCACTACTATTTCTTGGACGGATACTCGGGGTTTCACCAAATCCCCGTTGCACCCGAAGACCAAGAAAAGACAACGTTCACTTGTCCATTTGGAACGTTCGCCTACAAACGCATGCCATTTAGGTTGTGTAATGCGCCAACCACCTTTCAAAGGTGCATGGTAAGTATATTTTCTGAATATGTAGAGAAGAGCATCGAGGTGTTCATGGATGATTTTACCGTTTACGGTAACAATTTCGAACAATGTCTACATAATTTAGAAAATATTTTAAAGAGATGTGTTGATACTTGTCTAGTCCTAAACTTTGAAAAATGCCATTTTATGGTAGACCAAGGAATTGTCCTTGGTCATGTGATTTCAAAAAAGGGCATTGAAGTAGATCAAGCGAAAATTGACATTATCAAGAACTTGCCTTACCCCTCATGCTTGCGTGAGGTTAGAAGCTTTCTTGGACATGCAGGTTTCTATCGCAGGTTCATAAAAGACTTCTCGAAGGTAGCTGAACCGATGTGCAAGTTGCTTCAAAAGGAGGTAGAGTTCGACTTCAATAAGGCATGTCAAAAGTCATTCGATGAGTTGAAGGAGCGACTGACCTCAGCTCAGATCATCCAAGCACCGGACTGGAGCTTGCCATTCGAGCTGATGTGTGACGCAAGTGACGCTGCTGTGGGAGCCGTTCTTGGGCAAAAGAAAGGGAAAGATCCACATGTGATCTATTATGCATAAAAAATGCTAGATGATGCCCAAAGAAATTATACCACTACTGAAAAAGAACTTTTTGCAATAGTTTTTGCCTTGGAGAAATTTAGATCTTATTTATTGGGCACAAAAATTATTGTATTTTCAGACCATGCGGCATTAAAATACCTCTTGGTCAAGCATGAGGCCAAGCCTAGACTAATCCGATGGATTCTTCTCTTGCAGGAACACAATCTGGAAATTAAGGACAAGAGCGGCAGGGAAAACCTTGTGGCAGACCACCTGAGCCGCTGCCTAGCAGAAGGAGATCTGGAGCCAGTAAGAGCAGAATTTCCTGATGAAAAACTCTTTTCAGTCTCACTGTCTAGCCCGGAGTCTAGGCCAAGACCTCCGCCAAGCCCTCGACCATGGTATGCTGAAATTGCGAACTACCTTGCAACAGGTAAACACTATGGAGATATGACTACCTATGAGAGGGTAAAGGTCAAACATGACAGTAAGTATTATGTCTGGGATGACCCTTATTTATGGAAAATAGGTACTGATCAATTATTAAGGAGGTGTGTCCCTCAAAATGAGACTTCATCTATTTTGACTTTTTGTCATTCTCAAGCGTGTGGAGGCCATTTTGGAGCTAGAAGAACAACTCTAAAGGTCTTAGAGGCCGGTTTTTATTGGCCTAATATTTTTCAAGACAGTTACTTGTTTTGTAAAACATGTCCTGCTTGTCAAAAGGTAGGGAATATAAGTTCCCGAAATGAAATGCCTATGAACTTTATTCTTTCTTGTGAAATTTTTGATTTATGGGGCATAGATTTTATGGGACCCTTCCCTACTTCTTTTGGAAATAGATATATTCTATTGGCTGTAGATTATGTATCTAAATGGATAGAGGCGAAAGCCACCAAGAATGATGATGCTAGAACTGTTATTTCCTTCATTAAATCTAACATCTTGAACAGATTTGGAATTCCTCGTGGGATCATTAGTGATCGAGGAACACACTTCTGCAACAAGATTTTGTCTTCCCTTTTCAGGAAATATGGCATCACACATAGGGTATCAACAGCCTATCATCCTCAATCGAACGACCAAGCTGAAGTTTCGAATAGAGAGGTGAAATCTGTCTTGGCCAAGACAGTAGGCCTAGACAGACGCGATTGGAGCCAGCGGTTAGATGACGCGTTGTGGGCCTGCAGAACGGCCTGCAAAGGTCCAATTGGGATGACACCTTACAAGTTGGTCTATGGCAAGGCGTGCCACTTGCTAGTGGGGTTGCAACACAAGGCGTATTGGGTCATACGAAAGTGCAATTTGAGTTATGACCAAGCTGGACAAGAGAGAAAGTTACAACTCCACGAGCTAGAGGAGTTGCGAGACCAAGCCTATGACAACCAGCTGATTGTCAAGATCAGAATGAAAGCTTAACATGACAAGAGAATTGCTGGGAAACCTCTCCACACAGGGGAGAAGGTCCTCCTTTATAATTCCCGTTTTAAATTATTTCCTGGAAAACTAAAAACAAAATGGGAAGGCCCTTTTGTTATTACTAATATTTACCCACATGGTGCAGTAGATATTAGAAACGAGAAAACAGGTGCCGAACTCAAAGTGAATGGGCAAAGATTGAAGCCATTCTTTGAACGTTTCCAGGAAGGGAAAATTTCTGAAAAGGTGGACATGCCACCAGAAAACAAATGAAGAAAATTCAGAGTCAAGCCTAGGACTTAAAATAAGGGCGCTACAAGGGAGGCAACCCTTGTTTCTTTTATTTTTAGGACATATCTATTTTTATTTTATTTTTGTCACATTTTATTTCGCTGGGTTGTTTTCGATTTTGTGCAGGAAATTAAGTGTGGGGAAAGTGAAGCAGTCTTGGCCGAGATCTAGGCCAAGCCTTTGGGCTAGACCGTTGTGAGCGGACTACCCTTTTTGAGAATTAGTGGGACACGTGTCAGCGCCGCCTTTTAAAGCCTTTATTTGCTTTTTGAACGGACAAATTCTAAAGCAAATTAAAGGAATTAATTGCAGCGTGGGAAAATAAAACTACCACCTCTGCATATTCCTTCTCCCACTCTGACACGATCTCCCCACGAACCAACAAAAATTCGCCCCCTCACCTGAGCTAAAAAAAGCAACAGTCCCCTTCTCCTTCTTCTTTCCCAAATCGCACGAGCTTTCCAGCAAAACCCAAACTCCAAAACCTAAACCCACAATTATCTCTTCTTTCTTCTCTCGCAACCATGACTGCACCTAATCCATCCTCACCCATCGACATGCCAGAGGCCAGCTCTGACCTCCGCTGCAAGAAAACCTAAGCCCACTGCCGGCGCAGCCACTGTTACCACACCACCACCGCCACCTCCGGCGAAAACACCAGGTACTGCTCCACCAAAGAAATAGGGGCGCATCAAACAAGTGACCCATAAGAAAATACCAACTAAGCAGCTGGCGAAGACCCCAATTCAATCGCCACCGCCCCCAAACCCTAAGAAAATTGCAGCTCCTTCCACTGCCAAGAGCAAAGGGAAGAAAAAAGTGGTCGAGGAAGAACCAGTTGAGGATGATGAAGATGTTTCAGTCTTGGCCGAGACTCCGGACAAGACTGCTAAGGTATCCTCTCTTCCTCCCCTGCACACACTCAAAGGCTGGTTGAAATTTGATACACCAGACCTTAAGGCCAAATTGCGTAATATGCATTCCTGTGATATTCCCGCATTTGCTATATTACAGTTTGATTTTCTTGATGAAATGGCATTAGGAAATAAAATTAGGGAATATGTGTATGCAATTGGATGGGTCCCTTTTATGTCTGTTGAGTGCGATGCCTACACTGAACTCTGCCTTGAGTTTCACACATCTTTCTGGTTTGACGAGGAAACCTTGTATGTTAGGGGTAGAGACAAACCTGATTTTGCTGCGCCTGATGTGATTAATTTTAGATTGTGTGATAAATGGAGCCACTTGTCTGTTGATGCTTTCAACTCGTTGTTAGGATTTGCATTTAGAGAGGAGGCAATTTTTGACTATCCCACTTATTGAGATAATAATGCTGCTTTTAGGGAGATCACTGGTGATCCAGATGCTAGGTTTGATAGGAACTCTAAGGCACATGCCATTTTGAACCCTGCGCTTAGGATGCTCCATAGAGCCTTGTCTATCAACCTTTCGGGGAAGACAAAGGTTTCTGGGAATTTAGCCAAGTCTGAACTGTTTTTGCTTTGGTGCATTTTGCACAAGAAAAAGGTAAACTTAGGCTTATATTTGGTCCAAGTGTTGCATGCCCATGAGTCTAAAACCAAACTGATTTTTGGGTCTTTGATTACTTGGCTTGCTATTGAAACTGCTAAGCTAGATCTAGCTTCTGCTGATTTACATAAATCTTGCTCCCCTAAAATATTGGATTTTAGATCCTTCGACCAAATGGGACATTTCCATTTGGAAGGAGAGTTTGTTGTATGTAATACAAGTTTTACACCTGTTGGGGAGCACATTTTCTCGAAGAAAAATGGAGGGAGGTACAAGCTGCGTCCAGTACATATCCCTGGAGAAGAAGCAGAGAGCAATATTGCCCCGGGTCTTGGCCAAGACGCTGGCCAAGACACCACCATTCCTAATGCTGCAGCTGATCTAGGCCAAGACTTAGGCCAAGATCCCCCTGCCAGTAACATCAACGAGCCTCTAGAGTGGGCCAGAGAATTCCAAGCTCGCCAGCTGCTCATCCTTGAGCAGCAGAAGATCATCCTGGATCGTCTTGGCCAAGACAAGGGCCAAAACCAGACTCAACCATCCACCAGTGCGGCGGTGCCTCGTTGGGCCCAAATACTTAATGACCAGCAGGATGTCCTCCTTGAGCAGATGAAGCTCACAAGGACGAACGTCCTCCATGTTTACCAGCACCTCCAAGTCCACCTCAAGTACATCAAGGCTCTATACGACAACTTGAGCTCCGAGAGTGATTCAGAGTCATCCGATGAGGAAGATGAGCCTGCAGCACAGCCCGCCAAGCCACCACATCAGTCCATGCCTCCTCCTGCTCCAAGAGATCCAAAGTCAACCAACCCTCCTGCCCCTGATCTAGGACAAGCTTCAGGCCAAGCTCCCCCGACCCCTGCAACTTGAGTTGCCTCTGCCCCCAGGTCGTTTCTGTCCTTCCTTTTATTTTTCTGTTATGTCTTTTATTTTTTGTCTCTCCACACAATGAGGACATTGTGTCTTTTAAGTGTGGGGAGGATGATTATATGTCTTGTGTTTTTGTTTTTTTGGGTGAATATTGAACGGTTATTGTGAATATTGAGTTAATTTTTTGTGTTTTAATTTTTTGTTTTCTTTAAGTCAGTTTGTCCAGCGTAAAGTCTGTCAAATTGCATGATTTTTATTGGTATTTTTCTGCATGTTTTGAGTCTGTTTTGTGAGTGCACATCCGAACCCCTGTTTTCTTGCTTAGATTGTTTAGTCTTTCGGTGGGACTGCATGTAGACACTTCTCTAGGGGATACAATGCTTTAGTAACAGGGAAGCAAATGAGCGTAAATGATCAATGCCTTAGGGGCATATTATCTAATATTTCCCAAACATTAACCATCCATATGGTCGTAAGGACGCTTAGCTAGAACCTTAACTCTTCTAGGGTGATGGGGTCTTGCTGATTTGAGTGTGTCGTTCTATCTGCTGTAGTGTGAGACAAATAAAGGTGTTAGAACGTCATAGGGCAGACATAGCAAAGGTGGAAGTCCCCGCAGAAAAGGACAAGCTCTGTCTATGTGCCGTGTCTGTAAAAATACATAGGACACTTGATTTGTCAAAGAAAAAAATTGCTAGGACATAAAAGAAAATAAAAGAAGAAAAAGAGAAAAATCTGTCAAAGTGATTTAAATGACACCCGTCTTCAGGCACTTTTGGATAGACGACACTCGGTGGGACTCAAATTTTAATGAACTTTGTTGCCCTACACCTTATCAATCTACTCTAGTGGGGTGTCTTGATACCATGTGGAAGGTGGATGTTTGGGGTATTGATTATTCCTTGTTATTCTAGCATTAGATATCTTAGTGAAGTGTCTTGGCAGATCCAGTGAAGGAGTAAGCAGTCTGAAATTAAGAAAGTCCGAGGGGTTCAAGGTGTCTGTTTTGTTTTGTTATGTTTTTATTTTTGAGTCTTTGAGTCTGTATGCTTGGGGGCAAGCATAGTTTAAGTGTGGGGAATTTGATTGCATTGCATTTCATCATGTTTTATTGTCCATTTACTAGTTTATTTGGACAGTAAACCTACTGAATTACCTTTGATTTCCCCTTTTCTTTGCAGTTCTGGTCTGTTGGCAGAACATTAAAGTTTCTATTTTGGATGGCTGAAGCTGATTTTCCTAGTCTTGGCCTAGACTTCGGCCAAGACACATTCGCATCTCAAGCAACACACCAGTCAGATCGTCTTGGCCTAGACTTCGGCCAAGACTCTTTTCGCGATACAAGTCAGTTGAGAAGTAGCGTTGGCACCCCTTTTGGGCTTCGCTTCGCGTGGGCCTTGGCTGCTGGCAGGCCGCTTCTATTCGCAAATCCAGAGGGATCTGAAGCCTATCTTATGAAGAATCCTAAGGGATCTCCCTATTTTGTATTTGCGATCTTATTTCCAATTTCAAACAATTTATTGTTACAATCTTTTTAGAGATTTTCTAGGAAGTTTAGTTGAAGTAGGACAGAGGAGTTTTAGGGCTATTTAGCCAAACATTGTTCCTCCTCTGTCCGCAATCGGATTCCGACCTTCTTCTTCTCTCTTTCTTCTTCTTTGACATTGTTAAAAACCTTGCTCCGGATTTTATTTAAATCTCGGATTTATTATTTATGCAAAAATATATATTGTCTTTTTAATTATGAGTATGATTAGCTAAGCAGCGATTCTTGGTAAGGGTTGATGAGCTGAAGTTCTTATGCATTTGTGAGATTAAACTGTGCGTTATAATCTCTTTACTTGTATTTATTTATTTCTTAAGCTTAATTCATCGCTTACTCACTAGAGACAAGGTTTGATCATCCTTGCACTCTAGTAGAGAAGAGTTGTAGCCGGTCTAGACGGAAATGGAGCACCCGTCGGCTAGACAAAGTAGGCAACTAGTCTCGAGCTAGACTAGAAGAAATAGGCAATCTAGGTCGAGACCAGATTGACAACCTAGGATCTCCATAGGGAGATACCTTGGCCTAGGTACTGTCTTCCCCTATACCATTGAGGAAGCGAACAGCCATTCAAGACAGCAGTCAAATGAATAAACCCTTTAACCAGCAAGGTGTCCCTTGGCTAGGATTATCAGGAAAGGGAGCACCCGCCAGGTAATTTGAAGAGGAGGGAAGACAGGAGTGAACAGGAGCACCTCCACTCTATAGCAGTACTATAAGCAAAGAGATGAATATATTTGATTCCATGATCGAAGCATAAGAACAAAGCTCTCACATCGCCCTTACCTGGAATTTCCTTTTATCGGATTTACGACAATCTTGACCCCAGTCTTAACCAAGACTTTGGCCAATACTATTTTAAACTGTTTTCACTTCTTTCCATTTTGTCTTCAGTTTCATATTCCACCCAATCAAAACTCAGTGATGAGGAAGTCAACCCAAGAATTACATTTCCTAGAGGTCTCTGTGGACGATCCTCTTACCATCATCTACAAACTCTTGTAGACAGTGATAAGTTGTATTTCTACCCCCAATTCCATATCTATTTCACTTTTATATTTGACGTGTTCGACGCACGATCAGTTTCCTTCCGTGTTTCCTCCGCAGACAATGACGTCTCTTTGCATTAAAATTGTTTGCGTTCTCACTTACGTCACATGTTACAAAAAGACAAACCGTTAATTAAAAAAAGTTAACGGTGACACATTAGCAAAATTTTAATTTTTTAATCTAAATTATCTAATTTTATTTGCATTAAAATTGTTTGCGTTCTCACTTACGTCACATTACTAGCACTAATTTTTTTAATTTGGCCACAAAATTTATTTTGGGACGGTTGTTTAACTAAAGTTACTAAGGCAATTCAATTCTTTTCCGTAGAATCAATCATCAATTGAGACGTGAATAAACTAAAAGAATATGGCCATATTTTCTAATTAAATCATCTTTTTTCCTTTCCTTATCTTGAATTAATTCATTTGTTATAATTCATACGAACGGTGAAAGGCAAGCATCCAATTTAACATTTTTTTTCCTTTTAAAAAGTGAATGTGACGTTCGAATATCAAATTTTACTGATATTTTATCACATACTAAAATTTAACATTTTTTTTATTTAAAACAATTTGGATGCAATCTTGAAACTGCTAGCAAGGCCCAGTAAAGAAAATAAGGCAATGAATGAAGAAAAAACTATGGATACGATAGTTCTTTTTGTCCACAGAGTACCTAACAAGTAAAGAAAATAAGGCAATGAATGAAGAAAAAACTATGGATACGATAGTTCTTTTTGTCCACAGAGTACCTAACAAGTAAAGAAAATAAGGTCGCTTTTGGCGGCAAATTTATTTTGAAGATTCTTTCAAAGATGAGGGCAAGATTTATTTTGGGAGGCCAGACTGAAAATAAGGTCGCTTTTGGCGGCAAATTTATTGTGAAGATTCTTTCAAAGATGAGGGCAAGATTTATTTTGGGAGGCCAGACTGTGCTTGATGGAGGCGGTGTAGAAGTTGGTGACTTTATAAAGCACAGGGAATTGCAATCCATATCCATATCAACGTAACACAAATTATTTGGCAAAGCAAAACAATGGAAGACATCAAAATGTTGGTTCTCTACTCAATCCTCTCAATCTTCTCCTTTCTTGCGCTCAAGTTCTTGCTTACAAAAAGAAACAATCCCAAGAACCTTCCTCCAAGCCCATGGGCGTTTCCAATCATAGGCCATCTCCATCTCCTGAAGCAGCCCATCCACCGCACTTTTCACTCCCTCTCGCAACAATACGGCCCAATCATATCTCTCCGTCTCGGCTCCCGCCCCGTCGTCCTCGTCTCCTCAGCGGAACTAGCCGAAGAATGCTTCACCAAACACGACGTCGTGTTTGCCAACCGCCCATCTTTCATCTACGGGAAATACATAAACTACAACAACACCACCATCGGCGCCGCCAGCTACGGAGACCATTGGCGGAACCTCCGCAAGCTGAGCACGATCGAAATCTTCTCCGCGACTCGGCTCAGCTCATTCCTCGACATCCGCAGGGACGAAGTGAAGATTCTGATGCGGCGGCTCCACCGTCTGTCCGGCGGCGAGTTCGTGAAGGTGGATATGAGGATGATGCTTACAGATCTGACGTTTAACCTCATGCTCAGGATGATTGCAGGGAAGAGGTATTACGGGGAGGATGTAAGTGGGCTGGAGGAGGCGAAGGAGTTTAGGGAGATCATGGACGAGATATCGAATAGAGCGGCGATGAGCGTCGGGGAACTGATTCCGGTATTGCGGCGGGTGGGCTTTGGTGGGTTTGTTAAGAAATTGGAGAAGCTGAGGAAGAGGATGGATTGGTTCTTCCAGCAATTGATTGACGAGAACAGAGCGAACCGAGATAGGAATACTCTGATCAATCATTTGCTCACTTTGCAGGAATCGGAACCTCAGTACTATACTGATGAAATCATCAAAGGCCTTATTTTGGTGAGTGATTAAATTAAATAATCTTGGTGAATGGTTTCTGGCTATGGAGATGCCGTGCGTTCGATCCTTGGATAAATTATGTATTATGAGCGCTTTACACTTTTAAGGAGACAACCCGTGCGATAAAAAATAGTGAATTTAGATAAGATATTAAATTCAAGTCACCTAACGTTGGACTGATTGTTCTACAGATGATGCTGCAAGGAGGTACGAGGACATCATCTCTATCTCTAGAATGGACAATTGCCAACCTGCTCAACAATCCAGAACTGCTAAACAAAGCTGCAGTTGAATTAGAGACTCAAATGGGTGTAGACCGATTGATTGACGAACCTGATGTATCAAAACTACCTTACCTCCGTAGCATTATCTACGAGAACTTGCGGTTATATCCTGTGGCTCCATTTCTAACGCCACACTTTTCGTCGGCGGATTGCACCGTCGGAGGATACCACGTGCCCCGCGGCACAATGCTATTGGTAAACATATGGACTATTCATAGAGATCCTAAATTGTGGGAGGACGATCCGGCCAGTTTTAGGCCTGAAAGATTTGAAAATGGAAGGAGTGAGGCATCCAAGTTAATGCCGTTTGGGTTGGGTAGGAGATCTTGCCCTGGGGAGGGGTTAGCGAGTAGGGTAATGGCCTTAACTTTAGGGTCACTGGTTCAATGCTTTGAGTGGAAGAAGAGTAGTGAAGGAGAAATTGACATGAGTGAAAAAGTGTCTACAACAATGCGTAGGGCTGAGCCTTTGGTTGTTATGTGCAAATCACGTCCCAATATAACCAAACTCATCTCTTAAATCCACAATTAGAACACCCAAGTCTTTTTTTGTTTTTTTTTAAAAGTCTTTTTTCCTTTTTCATGAAATATCTACAGTAACATTTATATTGCTTTACCTTTGTTAAGTGCGAATGACTTTTTATTTAATATTGCTTCATTTTTAGTAAATACGAATGACTTTTTATTTATGAGAGAAAAAATTATGAGAGCTAAAATCATTTAATTAGATAGGTAATTAAAGAAAATCATGAAAACTGTCAAAAATTGAAATTGATTGAATGATAGAAGGAGTAAACAATTCTGTGATTGCTTTGATAGAGACATAAAACCTGTTTGTAGAAGAAGCATAAAAGCCTTTGAAAGTGATGAAGCAAATGTTATTACATAATTGCTTAATTATACTAGAAGTGAAACCCTTTATCCAATCTTTTAGCACCAGCATACACGAAATTCTAAATATGTACAGAATATTTTGGCTAATGGCAATCCAGATTATCCAAGATCTAACTGCTCTCACTCCGATTTGGCTTGGAAGAAGAAGACACCTATACATGAAAAAGCCAAATCCAAAAGTTGCACATGGAATTGAACAAGAAACCAAAGTAAGAGATCCAATCACTCTCCACCAAATATTTTAAAGCTAATACTCATATACAGCAATACTTGATCGTCTCCCATCTTAGGAGTCCAATCGTTTGTTGCCGGATTGCTTCTGTAAGCAGTCACCACCGTCCCAACCGCCGCCGCTGCTGCGCCTTCATAGCCGCTTGATAATTGATGACCACCGCTTCCTTCTTCTTCTGTCACCACTCTTATAAACCCACTCCCCGTTTGTCAACAAAAGGGAAACCCAAAAATCACCCGAAACTTAAGAAATCGCATCTCAATCAACGATTGCCAAAGTGAAAGAGAAAGATTGGTGAACCACCGTATGATGCTGTTTGTCGATTGAATTCAATTCTTTGTAGTATTGGGTTTCCACAAATTCATCTTGCACATCGTTAAATCCATCCGCCGAAAACTGAACCTGCAATCAATCTCAAAATTCAGAAATCAATAAAATAAAAATGAACCCAAAATGGGAAGATATTGAGAGATTAATGTCGGGATGCGCACAGGGGATTGAGATTGAAGAGATCGAAGCATGTCAATTTCAGGAATTTGGTTGCTGAAAAGATCAAGATGAGGGATTTTTTGTTGGGTTGCGTCTGATTCGCTTCTGCTGGGTTTTGTGGGGCGTTTTGGGGCCAAAAAATCGAACCGGTCTCGGATTTGATTGGCGATTTTGAGCCATATACTGATATTTCTAACAGCCATGAATTACAAAAAATTTATCCTAATCTTCTACTTTTAAGTGTGCAGGCACCAGAAATTGAGTTTAAAAGTCTTCCAAGTCACCGTCCTGTCAGTAATCATATTTAACAAGACAACAATAGAGGAAAAAGGAAAGTTGGTAGAAATGAATAAAGAATTTTTGACACCAGAGATAGACTCTCTCTTGAGTATTAATGTGTGAGACTAAATATATCATTCACATCGATATAAAAAAATTGAGTTTTAAACTTTTTGAGTCCTAAACTTAAATTTTCTTAAGTCCTAAACCCTCAAGTCTTTTTCATTAAATATTTGAGTCTTTCTTTGAGTCTATTATTCATTTCAAGCCTCCCATTCCAGCCCACCTCCCATTCCAACGGAAATTCAAGGTTTCCCTCCATAAATTGGGATTTTTGAATTTCCTTGGAATTTCTGAAAATTCCCTTCCATTCTTCCTTGAGTCCTTGTAAATTTCTTGAGTCTTTTACTCATTTAACTCAATTTTTTTCCAGCCCTCCTTCCTTCCAAAGGAAATTCAAAAATTTTCCCCATAAATTAAAATTTAAAATTTTCTTGGAATTCTGAAAATTTTCAGCTTTCTCTTGAGTCTTTGTAATCCTATTGAGTCTTTTGTTGAGTATAATCTTTCCTACTCTTGTTCTAATCTCTTGAGCACTTGCGAAGGTTGTTGTTGATGAATTGCTTGATTCGAATCACAAGTTTGTTTGCGGCAAGGAGTTGTGTGGGGAGCAAGCTTTGTGTGTGGATGTATTGAGCGATTTGTGAGGCTATCTTTTGCGAGTGATTAAACACGAGTGTTAAACACGTGAGGGAGAGAATTATTTTTCTAACCCTTGTTTAAGTGTGCAGGTACACGGAGAACGTGGAGTTGAGTGTTTGTGAGCACGTATTTTTCGAGTGACCTAAACACCTAAACACGAGTGTTTAAACACGTGAGGGAGAGATTATTTACTAACATCTATATATATCTTTAGTTTGTTCAATTTTTTCAGGCAAATGTCGCAAGATAGTGATTGTGAATCTTGTGACCAAGGAGAGTATTATGATGATGATACTTCTCAATGCAACGACGATAGTGGTGATGAATCATGTGATGATGCTAGTTGCCAATTTGATGGTGATGAGAATTTTGAACCATGTGATGAAATCGGTGATGAATATAGCATTGGTCGTGAGGATGAGTACCAAGGTGAAAGTGAAGCAACTTGTAGCGAGAGTGAAGACAATGAAGACCCTCCAAGTCCTCATGTCTTTAGTCGTGGCTCAAGTTCAATTTGTAGTGAGGATGAAGACCAAGAAGAGACTTCAAGTCCTCGTCTCTTAATCCGTGGCTCAACTTCAAGTTGTAGTGAGGATGACGACGACGAAGAATTTCCGAGCCTTCAAGTCTCAAGCTATGGCCTCGGTTCCATTGTACACCAAAGCCTTGGCCATGGCCCCGAACCTAGAAAGCACTTCATCTCCTCAAGTGTACAAGTCCGAGTGAAACATGACGGAATGCAAAGTAGAGCACCTCTTCATCTTACTCCTTCGAGGATTCGACCTCACCAATGTCGAATACCTCCTCCTCCTCTCCAAGAATTTCAGCAAGGCTTCCGAACCACATCCTTGCCTTCTACTTCTTCCAAACAAGCAAGCGAAGTATTTTGCACTACATGTACAGGTAGAGGTCACTCGTGTGACATTTGCCCCAATAATAGAGTGAACGAAGTAAGTGCACAAGCCAAGCAGCATGAGAAGAATGATCATGCTAAGAAAGAAGAGAGTGGCAAGATAAAGAATAGTGATGAATTGCCGAGTGGTGTTAGGAATGATGCTTGGTGGGAAAGATTGTCCGGGTTAGCGAAGAGTATTGCCAAGTCTTAACATAACAAGAGGATTGGCCGGTTTTTATTGGCTTAATATTTTTCAGGACAGTTACTTGTTTTGTAAAACATGTCCTGCTTGTCAAAAAGTAGGGAATATAAGTTCCCGAAATGAAATGCCTATGAACTTTATTCTTTCTTGTGAAATTTTTGATTTATGGGGCATAGATTTTATGGGACCCTTCCCTACTTCTTTTGGAAATAGATATATTCTATTGGCTGTAGATTATGTATCTAAATGGATAGAGGCGAAAGCCACCAAGAATGATGATGCTAGAACTGTTATTTCCTTCATTAAATCTAACATCTTGAACAGATTTGGAATTCCTCGTGGGATCATTAGTGATCGAGGAACACACTTCTGCAACAAGATTTTGTCTTCCCTTTTCAGGAAATATGGCATCACACATAGGGTATCAGCAGCCTATCATCCTCAATCGAACGGCCAAGCTGAAGTTTCGAATAGAGAGGTGAAATCTGTCTTGGCCAAGACAGTAAGCCTAGACAGACGCGATTGGAGCCAGCGGTTAGATGACGCGTTGTGGGCTTGCAGAACGGCCTACAAAGGTCCAATTGGGATGACGCCTTACAAGTTGGTCTATGGCAAGGCGTGCCACTTGCCAGTGGGGTTGCAACACAGGGCGTATTGGGCCATACGAAA
Organism: Viola odorata; assembly: GCA_963691705.1. Lineage (NCBI taxonomy): Eukaryota > Viridiplantae > Streptophyta > Magnoliopsida > Malpighiales > Violaceae > Viola > Viola odorata. The sequence continues at coordinate 64,502,026 of OY829540.1, forward strand.
GTGCAATTTGAGTTATGACCAAGCTGGACAAGAGAGAGAGTTACAACTCCACGAGCTAGAGGAGTTGCGAGACCAAGCCTATGACAACCAGCTGATTGTCAAGATCAGAATGAAAGCTTACCATGACAAGAGAATTGCTGGGAAACCTCTCCACACAGGGGAGAAGGTTCTCCTTTATAATTCCCGTTTTAAATTATTTCCTGGAAAACTAAAAACAAAATGGGAAGGCCCTTTTGTTATTATTAATATTTACCCACATGGTGCAGTAGATATTAGAAACGAGAAAACAGGTGCCGAACTCAAAGTGAATGGGCAAAGATTGAAGCCATTCTTTGAACGTTTCCAGGAAGGGAAAATTTCTGAAAAGGTGGACATGCCACCAGAAAACAAATGAAGAAAATTCAGAGTCAAGCCTAGGACTCAAAATAAGGGCACTACAAGGGAGGCAACCCTTGTTTCTTTTATTTTTAGGACATATCTATTTTTATTTTATTTTTGTCACATTTGATTTCGCTGGGTTGTTTTCGATTTTGTGCAGGAAATTAAGTGTGGGGAAAGTGAAGCAGTCTTGGCCGAGATCTAGGCCAAGCCTTTGGGCTAGACTGTTGTGAGCGGACTACCCTTTTTGAGAATTAGTGGGACACGTGTCAGCGCCGTCTTTTAAAGCCTTTATTTGCTTTTTGAACGGACAAATTCAAAAGCAAATTAAAGGAATTAATTGCAACGTGGGAAAATAAAACTACCACCTCTGCATATTCCTTCTCCCACTCTGACACGATCTCCCCACGAACCAACAAAAATTCGCCCCCTCACCTGAGCTAAAAAAAGCAACAGTCCCCTTCTCCTTCTTCTTTCCCAAATCGCACGAGCTTTCCAGCAAAACCCAAACTCCAAAACCTAAACCCACCATTATCTCTTCTTTCTTCTCTCGCAACCATGACTGCACCTAATCCATCCTCACCCATCGACATGCCAGAGGCCAGCTCCGACCTCCGCTGCAAGAAAACCTAAGCCCACTGCCGGCGCAGCCACTGTTACCACACCACCACCGCCACCTCCGGCGAAAACACCAAGTACTGCTCCACCAAAGAAATCGGGGCGCATCAAACAAGTGGCCCATAAGAAAATGCCAACTAAGCAGCCGGCGAAGACCCCAATTCAATCGCCACCGCCCCCAAACCCTAAGAAAATTGCCGCTCCTTCCACTGCCAAGAGCAAAGGGAAGAAAAAGGTGGTCGAGGAAGAACCAATTGAGGATGATGAAGATGTTTCAGTCTTGGCCGAGACTCCGGACAAGACTGCTAAGGTATCCTCTCTTCCTCCCCTGCACACACTCAAAGGCTGGTTGAAATTTGATACACCAGACCTTAAGGCCAAATTGCGTAATATGCATTCCTGTGATATTCCCGCATTTGCTAGATTACAGTTTGATTTTCTTGATGAAATGGCATTAGGAAATAAAATTAGGGAATATGTGTATGCAATTGGATGGGTCCCTTTTATGTCTGTTGAGTGCGATGCCTACACTGAACTCTGCCTTGAGTTTCACACATCTTTCTGGTTTGACGAGGAAACCTTGTATGTTAGGGGTAGAGACAAACCTGATTTTGCTGCGCCTGATGTGATTAATTTTAGATTGTGTGATAAATGGAGCCACTTGTCTGTTGATGCTTTCAACTCGTTGTTAGGATTTGCATTTAGAGAGGAGGCAATTTTTGACTATCCCACTTATTGGGATAATAATGCTGCTTTTAGGGAGATCACTGGTGATCCAGATGCTAGGTTTGATAGGAACTCTAAGGCACATGCCATTTTGAACCCTGCGCTTAGGATGCTCCATAGAGCCTTGTCTATCAACCTTTCGGGGAAGACAAAGGTTTCTGGGAATTTAGCCAAGTCTGAACTGTTTTTGCTTTGGTGCATTTTGCACAAGAAAAAGGTAAACTTAGGCTTATATTTGGTCCAAGTGTTGCATGCCCATGAGTCTAAAACCAAACTGATTTTTGGGTCTTTGATTACTTGGTTTGCTATTGAAACTGCTAAGCTAGATCTAGCTTCTGCTGATTTACATAAATCTTGCTCCCCCAAAATACTGGATTTTAGATCCTTCGACCAAATGGGACATTTCCATTTGGAAGGAGAGTTTGTTGCATGTAATACAAGTTTTACACCTGTTGGGGAGCACATTTTCTCGAAGAAAAATGGAGGGAGGTACAAGCTGCGTCCAGTACATATCCCTGGAGAAGAAGCAGAGAGCAATATTGCCCCGGGTCTTGGCCAAGACGCTGGCCAAGACACCACCATTCCTGATGCTGCAGCTGATCTAGGCCAAGACTTAGGCCAAGATCCCCCTGCCAGTAACATCAACGAGCCTCCAGAGTGGGCCAGAGAATTTCAAGCTCGCCAGCTGCTCATCCTTGAGCAGCAGAAGATCATCCTGGATCGTCTTGGCCAAGACAAGGGCCAAGACCAGACTCAACCATCCACCAGTGCGGCGGTGCCTCGTTGGGCCCAAATACTTAATGACCAGCAGGATGTCCTCCTTGAGCAGATGAAGCTCACAAGGACGAACGTCCTCCATGTTTACCAGCACCTCCAAGTCCACCTCAACTACATCAAGGCTCTATACGACAACTTGAGCTCCGAGAGTGATTCAGAGTCATCCGATGAGGAAGATGAGCCTGCAGCACAGCCCGCCAAGCCACCACATCAGTCCATGCCTCCTCCTGCTCCAAGAGATCCAAAGTCAACCAACCCTCCTGCCCCTGATCTAGGACAAGCTTCAGGCCAAGCTCCCCCGACCCCTGCAACTTGAGTTGCCTCTGCCCCCAGGTCATTTCTGTCCTTCCTTTTATTTTTCTGTTATGTCTTTTATTTTTTGTCTCTCCACACAATGAGGACATTGTGTCTTTTAAGTGTGGGGAGGATGATTATATGTCTTGTGTTTTTGTTTTTTTGGGTGAATATTGAACGGTTATTGTGAATATTGAGTCAATTTTGTGTGTTTTAATTTTTTGTTTCCTTTAAGTCAGTTTGTCCAGCGTAAAGTCTGTCAAATTGCATGATTTTTATTGGTATTTTTCTGCATGTTTTGAGTCTGTTTTGTGAGTGCACATCCGAACCCCTGTTTTCTTGCTTAGATTGTTTAGTCTTTCGGTGGGACTGCATGTAGACACTTCTCTAGGGGATACAATGCTTTAGTAACAGGGAAGCAAATGAGCGTAAATGATCAATGCCTTAGGGGCATATTATCTAATATTTCCCAAACATTAACCATCCATATGGTCGTAAGGACGCTTAGCTAGAACCTTAACTCTTCTAGGGTGATGGGGTCTTGCTGATTTGAGTGTGTCGTTCTATCTGCTGTAGTGTGAGACAAATAAAGGTGTTAGAACGTCATAGGGCAGACATAGCAAAGGTGGAAGTCCCCGCAGAAAAGGACAAGCTCTGTCTATGTGCCGTGTCTGTAAAAATACATAGGACACTTGATTTGTCAAAGAAAAAAATTGCTAGGACATAAAAGAAAATAAAAGAAGAAAAAGAGAAAAATCTGTCAAAGTGATTTAAATGACACCCGTCTTCAGGCACTTTTGGATAGACGACACTCGGTGGGACTCAAATTTTAATGAACTCTGTTGCCCTACACCTTATCAATCTACTCTAGTGGGGTGTCTTGATACCATGTGGAAGGTGGATGTTTGGGGTATTGATTATTCCTTGTTATTCTAGCATTAGATATCTTAGTGAAGTGTCTTGGCAGATCCAGTGAAGGAGTAAGCAGTCTGAAATTAAGAAAGTCCGAGGGGTTCAAGGTGTCTGTTTTGTTTTGTTATGTTTTTATTTTTGAGTCTTTGAGTCTGTATGCTTGGGGGCAAGCATAGTTTAAGTGTGGGGAATTTGATTGCATTGCATTTCATCATGTTTTATTGTCCATTTACTAGTTTATTTGGACAGTAAACCTACTGAATTACCTTTGATTTCCCCTTTTCTTTGCAGTTCTGGTCTGTTGGCAGAACATTAAAGTTTCTATTTTGGATGGCTGAAGCTGATTTTCCTAGTCTTGGCCTAGACTTCGGCCAAGACACATTCGCATCTCAAGCAACACACCAGTCAGATCGTCTTGGCCTAGACTTCGGCCAAGACTCTTTTCGCGATACAAGTCAGTTGAGAAGTAGCGTTGGCACCCCTTTTGGGCTTCGCTTCGCGTGGGCCTTGGCTGCTGGCAGGCCGCTTCTATTCGCAAATCCAGAGGGATCTGAAGCCTATCTTATGAAGAATCCTAAGGGATCTCCCTCTTTTGTATTTGCGATCTTATTTCCAATTTCAAACAATTTATTGTTACCATCTTTTTAGAGATTTTCTAGGAAGTTTAGTTGAAGTAGGACAGAGGAGTTTTAGGGCTATTTAGCCAAACATTGTTCCTCCTCTGTCCGCAATCGGATTCCGACCTTCTTCTTCTCTCTTTCTTCTTCTTTGACATTGTTAAAAACCTTGCTCCGGATTTTATTTAAATCTCGGATTTATTATTTATGCAAAAATATATATTGTCTTTTTAATTATGAGTATGATTAGCTAAGCACCGATTCTTGGTAAGGGTTGATGAGCTGAAGTTCTTATGCATTTGTGAGATTAAACTGTGCGTTATAATCTCTTTACTTGTATTTATTTCTTAAGCTTAATTCATCGCTTACTCACTAGAGACAAGGTTTGATCATCCTTGCACTCTAGTAGAGAAGAGTTGTAGCCGGTCTAGACGGAAATGGAGCACCCGTCGGCTAGACAAAGTAGGCAACTAGTCTCGAGCTAGACTAGAAGAAATAGTGATGTGATCCTGCCTAGGGTAAGTAGGCCGAATTACAATGGAGCTTATAGAGGATCTAGCCGAAACAAATTACCTAGTGACAACAAGATCACAAGGAAAGAAAGGACACGAACAAGTAATATTTAGCGGAGAATTAAGGAAATATGTACCCGGAAATGATTAGGATTGATAAAGGATTGAAATGGATCACATGAGCATCCAAGAATTAATCCAAGCAAGTAGACATCCACGATCCTTGGAATAAGTATTTAATAGACCTTCATTCATTCAAGAAACTTGCCAAAATTACACATACAAATTCGAGGAATCCTCTAGCAATAATCGGAAGGAGTAATCTCAACTTGAACGATTTTTACTCAAGGAAAAGTGAGGAGTTTCAAGGCTTATGTGATACAAGAAGGAGTAATCTCACTTGACTAATATCACTCAAAGTCTAAAAACTAAAGAGGAAAATGATACAAAGACATATATATAGTAGCATGCATTTTGGGCTTGAAAAGCCCAAAATTCGTACCCAAACCAGATGCTGGCGTGATCACGTTAAGGCCTTAGCGTGATCACGCCAGACAACTTTCCCTTAGCGTGATTCACGCCAACACCTTAGCGTGATCACGCCAAGATGCCCAAAAAATCCAAAATAACATCCGAAAGTAGCGTGATTCAAAAACTCTTCACGTTAAGAGCTTGACGTGATTCACGCTAGCATCTTGGTCCTGGCGTGATCACGCTAAGGCCTTAACGTGATCACGCCAAGGATTCCGCCTTGGTTTGATGGACGGTTGCATGGACAGCCTTTTCCTTGGCTTTGACGGGTTCTTCCTCTCTCATTTTGCCTTCTAACCATAGGGACAACCCTCTTGCTCTACTTCGGGTGATCGGGCCTTGTGGTACTAGGTCTCGAGTGTCAACATTGGCTTCGGAAGGGTCCATGATCGCATCAACTCCTTCCCCTTCGAAAGGATTCGTCCTCGAATCCAAGTCTTGAAGGTTCTCTTCATCTCCAGGGCAAAGGGACAGATCATTAACATTGAAGGTACGGCTGATCCCTCCATATTCACTTGGAAGATCTAGGACATAGGCATTGGCGTCGATACGGCGGAGGATTTGAAACGGTCCGTCCCCTCGTGGACTTAGCTTGCTTTGTCTTTCACGTGGGAATCGATCTTTGCTCCAATGAAGCCACACCCATTGACCCGGTTCAAAGGAAGTAGGAATCTTGCCCTTATTGCGCTTGGCCATCTCCTTTTCATTCATGCTTTCAATGCTTTTGCGGACTTGCTCATGGAGTCTCTTAACAACTGTATCTTTGGCATTCCCGTCTACACACTTAAGAGAACTCAAGGGCAAAGGTGAGAGATCAAGAGGGGTCAAGGGTTTGAACCCATAAACCACCTCAAAAGGGGAATAACCAATGGAGGAATGATAAGCATTATTATAAGCAAATTCAACAAAGGCCATACATTCTTCCCATTTTACTCCATATTTAGCAATCATGACACGAAGTAATGATCCTAAAGTCCTATTCACCACCTCCGTTTGACCATCCGTTTGAGGATGACACGTGGTGGAGAAGAGGAGTTTAGTACCTAACTTCGCCCAAAGAGTTCGCCAAAAATGACTTAGGAACTTAGTGTCCCTATCGCTTACAATACTCTTGGGTATACCATGTATTCTTACCACATGTTGGAAAAATAAAGAAGCAATATGGGTAGCATCATGTGTTTTTGAGCATGGTATAAAATGTGCCATTTTGGAGAAACGATCCACTACAACAAAGATAGAATCATGGCTATTATTAGACCTAGGCAAGCCTAACACAAAGTCCATAGACAAATCGACCCAAGGATGTTGGGCAACAGGTAAAGGCATATGCACTGCATGATGCTTAGATGTGGACTTAGCAGTTTTGCACACAATACATCGGTTCACAAGGTTAGTCACATCTACTTTCATTCGTGGCCAATAGAAATGAGTTTTTAAGGCATGCAACGTTTTAGTAATGCCAAAATGGCCACTCAACGCTCCTCCATGAGCTTCCAACACAAGCAATTCTCTAACATTAGAACGAGGCACATACAATCTATCATATTTGAACAAAAAGTCATCGTGCCTAAAGAAATGCATGTGAGATCCACGAGCACAAGCCAAATATATATCACAGAAGTCCTCATCATTCTCATACAAGTCAATTAAATGAGAAAATCCAAATATTTGGGCATCAAGAGAATTTAAGAGAGCGTACCTCCGAGAAAGGGCGTCGGCTACCACATTCTCTTTACCCTTTTTGTACTTGATGGTATATGGAAATGCTTCAATGAATTCCACCCATTTAGCATGTCTCTTATTCAGCTTGGCTTGTCTCTTAAGGAACTTAAGGCTCAGGTGGTCGGTGTGGATGACGAATTGGTTGGCTAGCAAGTAGTGCTCCCACACCATAAGAGCTCTTACCAACGCATAGAGCTCCTTATCATAGGTTGAGTAGTTGAGTTGAGCGCCATTGAGTTTTTCGCTAAAGTAGGCAATGGGGCGACCCTCTTGGGTTAGGACCGCGCCAATGCCAACTCCGCTTGCATCACACTCCAACTCAAACACTTTGGTGAAATCCGGCAAGGCTAAGATTGGGGACTTTGTAAGTCTTGCTTTGAGCTCCTCGAAGGCCTTGGCTTGCCGTTCTCCCCACACAAATGCAACATTCTTCTTGGTCAATTCATTGAGAGGCGCCGCAATTGTTGAAAAGTTGGGCACAAACCGACGGTAAAAACTTGCAAGGCCATGGAAGGACCTTACTTCTCCAACATTATTGGGAATTGGCCAATCTCGGATGGCTTTCACCTTATCCTCATCAACTTGGACGCCACCTACACTCACAACAAAGCCTAGAAAGTGAACTCGTTCCAAGCAAAATTCGCACTTAGCAAATTTAGCATACAGTCGGTGTGTGCGTAAAGTGTCAAATATGGCACGCAAATGGAACACATGTTCCTCGAGAGATGAACTATACACAAGAATGTCATCAAAGTATACCACAACATACTTTCCAATAAAATTACGCAAGACATGATTCATTAATCTCATGAAGGTACTAGGAGCATTGGATAGGCCGAATGGCATTACCAACCATTCATACAAACCGTGCTTGGTTTTGAAGGCAGTTTTCCACTCGTCACCCTCATGCATCCGGATTTGGTGATATCCGCTCATGAGATCAATTTTGGAGTAGATTTGGCTCCCGCTTAGTTCATCAAGCATGTCATCGAGGCGTGGAATGGGATGTCGATACCTCACGGTGATCTTGTTGATGGCCCTACAATCAACGCACATCCTCCACGTCCCATCTTTCTTAGGCACGAGCAACACGGGCACGGCGCAAGGTGACATGCTCTCCCGGATGTAGCCTTTGCGCAACAAATCTTCCACTTGTCTTTGAAGCTCCTTCGTCTCCTCGGGATTACATCGGTAAGCCGGCCTATTTGGTAAGGCCGCTCCGGGTATCAAGTCAATCTTGTGTTCTATCCCACGAATTGGAGGAAGGCCACTTGGCATTTCGGATGGAAAGACATCGTCATATTCCTGCAAAAGAGAAACAAGGGGATTTGGTAGAGGAGAAGGGGGGTTAGTGTCAATTTCCAAGCAATGTGCCTTGTATCGAAGTACAAGACACACTTTATTAAAAACTAAAGCTCGCCTCACATCCTTACCCCTCGCTATCACACTCAAGTGTTTAGGCTCACTCTCTCTACCATGCTTGTTTTTTTCATGGCGGGTATTCGACTCTCCCTTTGTTTTCTTTCCTCTCCTCTCTTGTGTTCTCATCTCATGACTCACATTTTTTCTCTCCTCTTTGTGCATGCTCACTTTTTTCATGCACGCTATTTTCCTCATTCACACACCTTACTTTCTTTTCTCCACTCTTTTCTCTCATTTTCTTCCTAATTTGGAACTCGGCACTTGCCTTTTCCATATGCAATCGATCCTCAAGAACTTGAGCGGGTGAAAGTGGAGGAATGCTAAACTTCTTCCCATGGTGAGTGAGGTGAATCTTGTTGGTTCGGCCATCATGCACTACCCAACGATCAAATTGCCATGGCCGACCAAGGATGAGATGGCTAGCATCCATGGGAACTACGTCACACAATCTCTCATCCTCATAACTACCTACTTTGAAGGCAACAAGAACTTGTTCCTTCACCTTTACTTCTCCATCATCACTAAACCAATGTAAGGAATAAGGATTGGGGTGGGGTGTCGTGGGCAACCCAAGCTTGAAAACTAACAAATAGCTTGCCACATCCACCACACTTCCATTATCAACAATAAGAGATGCGACCTTACCATTGATTTCACACCGAGAATGGAAGAGATTCTCCCGTTGATCTTTGTTGGCAACCTCCTCCTTCGCATGAGCATTCATGCTCCTCCTCACAACTAGAGTCATGGTGGCTGCCGGAGCTACCTCTTCTTCACTACTCTCGGTCTCCTCCCTCTTTGCCTCTTTCTCATCCTCATTTGTCTCAATTTCACTCTCCGTTTCATAGTTGCCCTCTCGGATCACCACTACTCTCCGATTTGGACATTCGGATGCAATGTGACCCCTTCCTTGGCACCGAAAATATTGGACATTAGATGAGAATTTTCTTGGTTGGCTAGGGTTGGTAGGTGGGTTAGGATTTGTTTTTGGTGGGAGTTTTGAGAGATTACTTTTAGTGTAGGGGGTGTGGGGTTTAGGAGAGGGTGTATCGGTTTTGGAGTCTTTTGGTTTAAAGGGTTCTTTGGAATAAGACTTCCAAGGGGTCTTTGGGGTTGAGGAAAAGGTTTGTGTCTTGCTTGGGTAGGTCTTCTTCTTGGTGGCTTCATATGCTTCTACTTTTATGGCATAGTGAAGCATAGATTGTAGGTGATCGAGCTCCTTCAACTCAAGCTTGTACCTAATACGCTCGTTGAGACCATTGAGGAACCGCGCCATGGTAATCTCCTCTCCCTCTTCGGTATTGGTCTTGATCAATAGCTCTTCGAGCTCATTGAAATATTCCCCAACGGGCTTAGACCCTTGCTTGAGACCTTGTAACTTGTTTTGCAAATCTCTCTTGTGATGTGCGGGCACAAACCTTGCTCTCATCACCCTTTTCATTTCTTCCCAATCTTGGATAGCATCCATTTCTCCTCTCTTCTTACACTCTTTCTCCCACCAACTAATGGCATAATCTTCAAACTCCATGGCCGCTAGCTTAATCTTCTTCTCTTCCGAGTACCGATGACAATTGAAGATTCGTTGAATCTTTCCTTCCCATTTAAGGTACTCCGAAGGATCGGTGGAGCCCCTAAAGATAGGAATTTGCACCTTGATTCCACTCAACTTGTCATCAACCCTAGGCTCTTGTGGCCTCTCATCACGTTCAACAAACCGTGACCCTTGCCCCCGTTGACGTCTTCCCCTCGTTCGTTGTGCCACTTCATCCAACTCGGCATAAGTTTCCCCATAAGGATCCTCGTAGTACTCTCTAGTGTGATGAGGTGTGGTAAGGGCATGGAAATGAGGGATCTTGGGTTGGCTACTAGAGGCATGGAAGTCTTCGGGAACCCGACTGCCTTGCTCATACTTCTTTCTTATTGTCTTCATTTGCTCTTCCGATATGGCTAACCCCGGAAGGGAGACAAATGACTTTCGGTGATCCTCCTTCCTTGGAGTATTCTTCAACAACCTTTCTCCTTCTCCACTACTTCGATGACCCTCTGATTCGGTCTCAACGAAGACTTGTTCCTTGAAAGGCTTCGGTTGGGGCTTAGGGGGAAGGTTTTTTATAGGTGTTGTATGGGAAGGAACTTCGGAAGGCTTCTCATCCTCTCTACCACGAGACTTGATTGTTTCCTCCAACAAAGAAAGACGATCCTCCGTTCGAACCATGGTAGCCTTCAATTCTCCCAAGGCTGCCAAAACTCGGTCAAGTGCTTCAGCACTTCGGCTACCACTAGAACTAGGTCTACTTCTTCCGGACATCTTGTATATCCAACTACGATTTCTTTTTTCTTCCTTTTTTTTTTTTTTTTTTTTTACCTGCAAAATGTAAACAAACGAGATATATATATGTTAGTAACAAAACTCTCCCTCACGTGTTTAAACTCTCGTGTTTAGGTGTTTTTCTCTCGAAAAAGTTGTGCTCACAATCACTCAACTTCACGTTTTTCCGGTACCTGCACACTTAAACAAGAGTTAGAAAATATTTCACTCCCTCACGTGTTTAAACACTCGTGTTTGATCACTCGAAAAACTTGGCCTCACAATCACTCAAGAAATCTTCACACTCAAAGCTTGCTCTCCACACAATTCCCTTGCTACAAACAAACTTGTGCTTCAATTCAAGAGTTCAATTGCCAATGCTCAAGTGATGGAAACAAAAAAGGGGGGGAGGGCACAACTAGACTCAAGAAATTTACAAAGGACTCAAGTTAGGAAATGGAAGATTTCGAAAATTCCTAAGGAAATTCAAAAGTCCCAAATTTGGAGGGAAATTATGAATTTCCGTAGGAAAGAAAGGAGGGCTGGAAATTGGGTTTAAAGGAGTAAGGACTCTAATATATAATTTCAGAAATTTAAAGAAAGAGACTTGATGTTTAGGACTTAAGAAACTTAAGGTTTAGGACTCAAGAGGGTTTAGGACTTAAACTTAGTATTTTAGGGTTTAAGACTTGAAGAAAAGGAAAAGGACTTGAGCTTAGGATGAGTTTATGACTTAAATAAAAAGAAAGGAAAACTGGACAGTTAGGAAAGGGTTGGGACGGCTAGGCTGTTAGGGAAAGTGGGTTTATTTGGTTGAAATTGAATTTTAGTTAGGACCATTTGGTTTCTTTTTGGGTCAAATTGTCAACATATAGGGTGAGGTGTCCTATAGCATTTAATGCAAGTGATGGGTGATTTTACCCTTGGAGCTGGGTTGGCCGGCCAAGTGGAAAGGTTTTAATTAATTAATTGGCACAAACTTGGCTATCAAGTATTACAACAATTATTTTGGATCAAAAAGAGCTCTAGGCCAAGAACACCAAGAACATATGATGAACACCACAATCACACCCAAATGAATTTTCTCAAATTTTCAGAATTTTATTTTACCAAATTGATCACAACCAACAATCAAAAGTCCACTTGAAATATTTTTCGAAAGTAACGGTCGAAACTCAAGATATCAAGAAAGATAGGGTTCTAACACTTTGAACAAACTAGAAAAATTCGATAGGCGGCCAAAAGCTCCGCTACCACTTGATGTGATCCTGCCTAGGGTAAGTAGGCCGAATTACAATGGAGCTTATAGAGGATCTAGCCGAATCGAATTACCTAGTGACAACAAGATCACAATGAAAGAAAGGACACGAACAAGTAATATTTAGCGGAGAATTAAGGAAATATGTACCCGGAAATGATTAGGATTGATAAAGGATTGAAATTGATCACATGAGCATCCAAGAATTAATCCAAGCAAGTAGACATCCACGATCCTTGGAATAAGTATTTAATAGACCTTCATTCATTCAAGAAACTTGCCAAAATTACACATACAAATTCGAGGAATCCCCGAGCAATAATCGGAAGGAGTAATCTCAACTTGAATGATTTTTACTCAAGGAAAAGTGAGGAGTTTCAAGGCTTATGTGATACAAGAAGGAGTAATCTCACTTGACTAATATCACTCAAAGTCTAAAAACTAAAGAGGAAAATGATACAAAGACATATATATAGTAGCATGCATTTTGGGCTTGAAAAGCCCAAAATTCGTACCCAAACCAGATGCTGGCGTGATCACGTTAAGGCCTTAGCGTGATCACGCCAGACAACTTTCCCTTAGCGTGATTCACGCCAACACCTTAGCGTGATCACGCCAAGATGCCCAAAAAATCCAAAATAACATCCGAAAGTAGCGTGATTCAAAAACTCTTCACGTTAAGAGCTTGACGTGATTCACGCTAGCATCTTGGTCCTGGCGTGATCACGCTAAGGCCTTAACGTGATCACGCCAAGGATTCCGCCTTGGTTTGATGGACGGTTGCATGGACAGCCTTTTCCTTGGCTTTGACGGGTTCTTCCTCTCTCATTTTGCCTTCTAACCATAGGGACAACCCTTTTGCTCTGCTTCGGGTGATCGGGCCTTGTGGTACTAGGTCTCGAGTGTCAACATTGGCTTCGGAAGGGTCCGTGATCGCATCAAATAGGCAATCTAGGTCGATACCAGATTGACAACCTAGGATCTCCATAGGGAGATACCTTGGCCTAGGTATTGTCTTCCTCCATACCATTGAGGAAGCGAACAGCCATTCAAGACAGCAGTCAAACGGATAAACCCTTTAACCAGCAAGGTGTCCCTTGGCTAGGATTATCAGGAAAGGGAGCACCCGCCAGGTAATTTGAAGAGGAGGGAAGACAGGAGTGAACAGGAGCACCTCCACTCTATAGCAGTACTATAAGCAAAGAGATGAATATATTTGATTCCATGATCGAAGCATAAGAACAAAGCTCTCACATCGCCCTTACCTGGAATTTCCTTTTATCGGATTTACGACAATCTTGACCCCAGTCTTGACCAAGACTTTAGCCAATACTATTTTAAACTGTTTTCATTTCTTTCCGTTTTGTCTTCAGTTTCAGATTCCACCCAATCAAAACTCAGTGACGAGGAAGTCAACCCAAGAATTACATTTCCTAGAGGTCTCTGTGGACGATCCTCTTACCATCATCTACAAACTCTTGTAGACAGTGATAAGTTGTATTTCTACCCCCAATTCCATATCTATTTCACTTTTATATTTGACGTGTTCGACGCACGATCAGTTTCCTTCCGTGTTTCCTCCGTAGACAATAACGTCTCTTTGCATTAAAATTGTTTGCGTTCTCACTTACGTCACATGTTACAAAAAGACAAACCGTTAATTAAAAAAAGTTAACGGTGACACATTAGCAAAATTTTAATTTTTTAATCTAAATTATCTAATTTTATTTGCATTAAAATTGTTTGCGTTCTCACTTACGTCACATTACTAGCACTAATTTTTTTAATTTGGCCACAAAATTTATTTTGGGACGGTTGTTTAACTAAAGTTACTAAGGCAATTCAATTCTTTTCCGTAGAATCAATCATCAATTGAGATGTGAATAAACTAAAAGAATATGGCCCTATTTTCTAACTAAATAATCTTTTTTCCTTTCCTTATCTTGAATTAATTCATTTGTTATAATTCATACGAACTGTGAAAGGCAAGCATCCAATTTAACATTTTTTTCCTTTTAAAAAGTGAATGTGACGTTCGAATATCAAATTTTACTGATATTTTATCACATACTAAAATTTAACATTTTTTTTATTTAAAATAATTTGGATGCAATCTTGAAACTGCTAGCAAGGCCCAGTAAAGAAAATAAGGCAATGAATGAAGAAAAAACTATGGATACGATAGTTCTTTTTGTCCACAGAGTACCTAACAAGTAAAGAAAATAAGGCAATGAATGAAGAAAAAACTATGGATACGATAGTTCTTTTTGTCCACAGAGTACCTAACAAGTAAAGAAAATAAGGTCGCATTTGGCGGCAAATTTATTGTGAAGATTCTTTCAAAGATGAGGGCAAGATTTATTTTGGGAGGCCAGACTGAAAATAAGGTCGCTTTTGGCGGCAAATTTATTGTGAAGATTCTTTCAAAGATGAGGGCAAGATTTATTTTGGGAGGCCAGACTGTGCTTGATGGAGGCGGTGTAGAAGTTGGTGACTTTATAAAGCACAGGGAATTGCAATCCATATCCATATCAACGTAACACAAATTATTTGGCAAAGCAAAACAATGGAAGACATCAAAATGTTGGTTCTCTACTCAATCCTCTCAATCTTCTCCTTTCTTGCGCTCAAGTTCTTGCTTACAAAAAGAAACAATCCCAAGAACCTTCCTCCAAGCCCATGGGCGTTTCCAATCATAGGCCATCTCCATCTCCTGAAGCAGCCCATCCACCGCACTTTTCACTCCCTCTCGCAACAATACGGCCCAATCATATCTCTCCGTCTCGGCTCCCGCCCCGTCGTCCTCGTCTCCTCAGCGGAACTAGCCGAAGAATGCTTCACCAAACACGACGTCGTGTTTGCCAACCGCCCATCTTTCATCTACGGGAAATACATAAACTACAACAACACCACCATCGGCGCCGCCAGCTACGGAGACCATTGGCGGAACCTCCGCAAGCTGAGCACGATCGAAATCTTCTCCGCGACTCGGCTCAGCTCATTCCTCGACATCCGCAGGGACGAAGTGAAGATTCTGATGCGGCGGCTCCACCGTCTGTCCGGCGGCGAGTTCGTGAAGGTGGATATGAGGATGATGCTTACAGATCTGACGTTTAACCTCATGCTCAGGATGATTGCAGGGAAGAGGTATTACGGGGAGGATGTAAGTGGGCTGGAGGAGGCGAAGGAGTTTAGGGAGATCATGGACGAGATATCGAATAGAGCGGCGATGAGCGTCGGGGAACTGATTCCGGTATTGCGGCGGGTGGGCTTTGGTGGGTTTGTTAAGAAATTGGAGAAGCTGAGGAAGAGGATGGATTGGTTCTTCCAGCAATTGATTGACGAGAACAGAGCGAACCGAGATAGGAATACTCTGATCAATCATTTGCTCACTTTGCAGGAATCGGAACCTCAGTACTATACTGATGAAATCATCAAAGGCCTTATTTTGGTGAGTGATTAAATTAAATAATCTTGGTGAATGGTTTCTGGCTATGGAGATGCCGTGCGTTCGATCCTTGGATAAATTATGTATTATGAGCGCTTTACACTTTTAAGGAGACAACCCGTGCGATCAAAAATAGTGAATTTAGATAAGATATTAAATTCAAGTCACCTAACGTTGGACTGATTGTTCTACAGATGATGCTGCAAGGAGGTACGAGGACATCATCTCTATCTCTAGAATGGACAATTGCCAACCTGCTCAACAATCCAGAACTGCTAAACAAAGCTGCAGTTGAATTAGAGACTCAAATGGGTGTAGACCGATTGATTGACGAACCTGATGTATCAAAACTACCTTACCTCCGTAGCATTATCTACGAGAACTTGCGGTTATATCCTGTGGCTCCATTTCTAACGCCACACTTTTCGTCGGCGGATTGCACCGTCGGAGGATACCACGTGCCCCGCGGCACAATGCTATTGGTAAACATATGGACTATTCATAGAGATCCTAAATTGTGGGAGGACGATCCGGCCAGTTTTAGGCCTGAAAGATTTGAAAATGGAAGGAGTGAGGCATCCAAGTTAATGCCGTTTGGGTTGGGTAGGAGATCTTGCCCTGGGGAGGGGTTAGCGAGTAGGGTAATGGCCTTAACTTTAGGGTCACTGGTTCAATGCTTTGAGTGGAAGAAGAGTAGTGAAGGAGAAATTGACATGAGTGAAAAAGTGTCTACAACAATGCGTAGGGCTGAGCCTTTGGTTGTTATGTGCAAATCACGTCCCAATATAACCAAACTCATCTCTTAAATCCACAATTAGAACACCCAAGTCTTTTTTTGTTTTTTTTTAAAAGTCTTTTTTCCTTTTTCATGAAATATCTACAGTAACATTTATATTGCTTTACCTTTGTTAAGTGCGAATGACTTTTTATTTAATATTGCTTCATTTTTAGTAAATACGAATGACTTTTTATTTATGAGAGAAAAAATTATGAGAGCTAAAATCATTTAATTAGATAGGTAATTAAAGAAAATCATGAAAACTGTCAAAAATTGAAATTGATTGAATGATAGAAGGAGTAAACAATTCTGTGATTGCTTTGATAGAGACATAAAACCTGTTTGTAGAAGAAGCATAAAAGCCTTTGAAAGTGATGAAGCAAATGTTATTACATAATTGCTTAATTATACTAGAAGTGAAACCCTTTATCCAATCTTTTAGCACCAGCATACACGAAATTCTAAATATGTACAGAATATTTTGGCTAATGGCAATCCAGATTATCCAAGATCTAACTGCTCTCACTCCGATTTGGCTTGGAAGAAGAAGACACCTATACATGAAAAAGCCAAATCCAAAAGTTGCACATGGAATTGAACAAGAAACCAAAGTAAGAGATCCAATCACTCTCCACCAAATATTTTAAAGCTAATACTCATATACAGCAATACTTGATCGTCTCCCATCTTAGGAGTCCAATCGTTTGTTGCCGGATTGCTTCTGTAAGCAGTCACCACCGTCCCAACCGCCGCCGCTGCTGCGCCTCCATAGCCGCTTGATAATTGATGACCACCGCTTCCTTCTTCTTCTGTCACCACTCTTATAAACCCACTCCCCGTCTGTCAACAAAAGGGAAACCCAAAAATCACCCGAAACTTAAGAAATCGCATCTCAATCAACGATTGCCAAAGTGAAAGAGAAAGATTGGTGAACCACCGTATGATGCTGTTTGTCGATTGACTTCAATTCTTTGTAGTATTGGGTTTCCACAAATTCATCTTGCACATCGTTAGATCCATCCGCCGAAAACTGAACCTGCAATCAATCTCAAAATTCAGAAATCAATAAAATAAAAATGAACCCAAAATGGGAAGATATTGAGAGATTAATGTCAGGATGCGCACAGGGGATTGAGATTGAAGAGATCGGAGCATGTCAATTTCAGGAATTTGGTTGCTGAAAAGATCAAGATGAGGGATTTTTTGTTGGGTTGCGTCTGATTCGCTTCTGCTGGGTTTTGTGGGGCGTTTTGGGGCCAAAAAATCGAACCGGTCTCGGATTTGATTGGCGATTTTGAGCCATATACTGATATTTCTAACAGTCATGAATTACAAAAAGTTTATCCTAATCTTCTACTTTTAAGTGTGCAGGCACCAGAAATTGAGTTTAAAAGTCTTCCAAGCCACCGTCCTGACCAAAAATCAACTCAGTCAGTAATCATATTTAACAAGACAACAATAGAGGAAAAAGGAAAGTTGGTAGAAATGAATAAAGAATTTTTGACACCAGAGATAGACTCTCTCTTGAGTATATTCTTAGCAGGGTGATTACAAAAGATAAGCTAATGGAAAAGCAAGAAATTGTGGTTGAAACTGCACCTCCTAAGTTGATGAATTGGACTGACCCTTTTCTCGAGGTTCCTACTGTTCACAGTAGTCAGAACTCACCATTTGTGATGAAGGAACAACCGAAGTTTGAACTTGAACAACCTCCCGATCCCTTTCAATTTATATCTTTAAGGGTTGTCAAGAGAGTGCCACCTAAGGGTCCTGACAAACTTAGTGCATGGAGCGAATATGGAGAAGTTTCTTAAGAAGAAATTAATGGCAATGTCCAGCCTAGGTCAATAAATAAGGGTGTTGCATGGGAGGCAACCCATGTTTTTATTTCAATTACTTCCATTTTTCTTTTTCTTTTTGATTTTTCGCAAATAAGTTCAGAGGTTTTTTGTTGGTCCATATAACATCCTTTACACTTGTTTCTAGGGTTGCTACTGTGCGAGGAGAGCATACAAAATCATAGTAAAAATTCAGCTTCGGAAGTTGTCTTGTCTTGTTTTGAGAGCGAGAGATGGTGATTCGGCGGTGAGGAGAGAGGGATGGTGCTACGGTGATGGTGATTTGGCGGTGAGGTAAAGGGATGGTGAGGTGGTGAAGAGAGAGCGATGATGGTTGCCGGCGGTGGATGGTGGCCGAGAGGTGATGATGAGGTGAGGGTGAGGGCGGTGGGAGATGGCGATTGAGGCGGCGGGAGATGGTGATGCGGTGAGGGTGAGGGATTGAGAGTGGTGATGATTTGAGGGAAGGATTTGAAAGGATAAGGTTAGGTGAGAATTTTAATTAAGGGAGAAAATTTTCGAAAATTTTGGATACCCGAAATTTTCGATCCGAAATTTAAAAAAAACTCGGGATGGAAAATCGGAATTTCAGGTAATGAAAATTTTGGCCACCCATAATATATTGAATTAATTATATATTGCAGGTATATAAGGAAACTCGGGAGCGAGTGAGCACTATCCATACCCACATTCATACCCGCATTTTGCGGGTGCGAATATATCCATACCCGCAAAATACCTACAATGTGCGGGTAATACCCCCACCATAATTGTGAGTATTGGACAGATATTCATATCCGCGGGTAGAATTGTTATCCCTAATATTAATGAAACCCAATCGCCTAAAACTTAGGGGGGCGATCCAACTCTAAAAGAGCCTGAATATGTACATCAGGGTTGGCTGCCAAAAATCCCCATGAGGGTAGCATAGCAAGACCTAGACAACCGATCATCTATAACATTGAGACTCCTGCTAGCATAAGAAACTTCTAATTCGGGAAAAGATTTCTCATGGAATCCACCTCCTGAAGGATGTTTAGAACGTTCCAATCTCTCGGGCCTTCTCGAGCATTAATGTGTGAGACTAAATATATCATTCACATCGATATAAAAAAATTGAGTTTTAAACTTTTTGAGTCCTAAACTTAAATTTTCTTAAGTCCTAAACCCTCAAGTCTTTTCCATTAAATATTTGAGTCTTTCTTTGAGTCTATTATTCATTTCAAGCCTCCCATTCCAGCCCACCTCCCATTCCAACGGAAATTCAAGGTTTCCCTCCACAAATTGGGATTTTTGAATTTCCTTGGAATTTCTGAAAATTCCCTTCCATTCTTCCTTGAGTCCTTGTAAATTTCTTGAGTCTTTTACTCATTTAACTCAAATTTTTTCCAACCCTCCTTCCTTCCAAAGGAAATTCAAAAAATTTCCCCATAAATTAAAATTTGAAATTTTCTTGGAATTCTGAAAATTTTCTGCTTTCTCTTGAGTCTTTGTAATCCTATTGAGTCTTTTGTTGAGTATAATCTTTCCTAATCTTGTTCTAATCTCTTGAGCACTTGCGAAGGTTGTTGTTGATGAATTGCTTGATTCGAATCACAAGTTTGTTTGCGGCAAGGAGTTGTGTGGGGAGCAAGCTTTGTGTGTGGATGTATTGAGCGATTTGTGAGGCCATCTTTTGCGAGTGATTAAACACGAGTGTTAAACACGTGAGGGAGAGAATTATTTTTCTAACCCTTGTTTAAGTGTGCAGGTACACGGAGAACGTGAAGTTGAGTGTTTGTGAGCACGTATTTTTCGAGTGACCTAAACACCTAAACACGAGTGTTTAAACACGTGAGGGAGAGATTATTTACTAACATCTATATATATCTTTAGTTTGTTCAATTTTTTCAGGCACAATGTCGCAAGATAGTGATTGTGAATCTTGTGACCAAGGAGAGTATTATGACGATGATACTTCTCAATGCAACGACGATAGTGGTGATGAATCATGTGATGATGCTAGTTGCCAATTTGATGGTGATGAGAATTTTGAACCATGTGATGAAATCGGTGATGAATATAGCATTGGTCGTGAGGATGAGTACCAAGGTGAAAGTGAAGCAACTTGTAGCGAGAGTGAAGACAATGAAGACCCTCCAAGTCCTCATGTCTTTAGTCGTGGCTCAAGTTCAATTTGTAGTGAGGATGAAGACCAAGAAGAGACTTCAAGTCCTCGTCTCTTAATCCGTGGCTCAACTTCAAGTTGTAGTGAGGATGACGACGACGAAGAATTTCCGAGCCTTCAAGTCTCAAGCTATGGCCTCGGTTCCATTGTACACCAAAGCCTTGGCCATGGCCCCGAACCTAGAAATCACTTCATCTCCTCAAGTGTACAAGTCCGAGTGAAACATGACGGAATGCAAAGTAGAGCACCTCTTCATCTTACTCCATTGAGGATTCAACCTTACCAATGTCGAATACCTCCTCCTCCTCTCCAAGAATTTCAGCAAGGCTTCCGAACCACATCCCTCCCTTCTACTTCTTCCAAACAAGCAAGCGAAGTATTTTGCACTACATGTACGGGTAGAGGTCACTCGTGTGACATTTGCCCCAATAATAGAGTGAACGAAGTAAGTGCACAAGCCAAGCAGCATGAGAAGAATGATCATGCTAAGAAAGAAGAGAGTGGCAAGATAAAGAATAGTGATGAATTGCCGAGTGGTGTTAGGAATGATGCTTGGTGGGAAAGATTGTCCGGGTTAGCGAAGAGTATTGCCAAGCCTAAACATAACAAGAAGTCTTCTTCTTCCCTTTCCGTGAAGCAAGGCAGTAGCTTCTCCCAAGCTCGACCAAGTCAACACAATTCTCAATCCACCATGGCATTCGAGTCCGAACCGGAAGTGGTGCAACCTCCACAAGTCACTCCACAACAACAACCCATACCATTTCAATCTTTTGAACTACCTTGTCAATCGATTGAAAGAGATGTGGCTGAGCTCCAAGCTATGGAAGCTAAAAAGAGTGAAAAATGTGAGGTTATGAATGAGAGAAAAGAGTGTGGAGAGAAGAAAGTAAGCGATGAGGAAAATACACGGCATGAAAAAAGTAAGCATGCCAAAGAGAGTGAGTGCAACCACACCTGTGAGAATGAGTTGAGTGAGCTCAATGAGCCAAATCAATTTCAAGTTTTTAACAACCTATTGTTTGAATTATATTTTGACAATCTGTTGTTTGAGCTTGAAATTGAGGGAAAAGAAAGTGAGCAAAACAGCCCCTATGAAAAAAATGAGCATGGGTTAAGAGATATTGAGCAAAACAGCCCGCATGAAAAGAACGAGCATGCGAGAGAGAAACACACACATGAGAGGAGTGAATATACAGAAAAATTGAGAGAAGAAAGTGAGGAAAAGAAGCAAACTGAAATTGTGGGAGCTATTGATCCAATGAGCGTGCCTTTGTGCAATGAGGATCAATTATCTCACTCTAACATTGACAATCCTTTTCCTACTGTCGGTGTGTCCCTCAAAATGAGACTTCATCTATTTTGACTTTTTGTCATTCTCAAGCGTGTGGAGGTCATTTTGGAGCTAGAAGAACAGCTCTAAAGGTCTTAGAGGCCGGTTTTTATTGGCTTAATATTTTTCAGGACAGTTACTTGTTTTGTAAAACATGTCCTGCTTGTCAAAAAGTAGGGAATATAAGTTCCCGAAATGAAATGCCTATGAACTTTATTCTTTCTTGTGAAATTTTTGATTTATGGGGCATAGATTTTATGGGACCCTTCCCTACTTCTTTTGGAAATAGATATATTCTATTGGCTGTAGATTATGTATCTAAATGGATAGAGGCGAAAGCCACCAAGAATGATGATGCTAGAACTGTTATTTCCTTCATTAAATCTAACATCTTGAACAGATTTGGAATTCCTCGTGGGATCATTAGTGATCGAGGAACACACTTCTGCAACAAGATTTTGTCTTCCCTTTTCAGGAAATATGGCATCACACATAGGGTATCAATAGCCTATCATCCTCAATCGAACGGCCAAGCTAAAGTTTCGAATAGAGAGGTGAAATCTGTCTTGGCCAAGACAGTAGGCCTAGATAGACGCGATTGGAGCCAGCGGTTAGATGACGCGTTGTGGGCCTGCAGAACGGCCTATAAAGGTCCAATTGGGATGACGCCTTACAAGTTGGTCTATGGCAAGGCGTGCCACTTGCCAGTGGGGTTGCAACACAAGGCGTATTGGGCCATACGAAAGTGCAATTTGAGTTATGACCAAGCTGGACAAGAGAGAGAGTTACAACTCCACGAGCTAGAGGAGTTGCGAGACCAAGCCTATGACAACCAGCTGATTGTCAAGATCAGAATGAAAGCTTACCATGACAAGAGAATTGCTGAGAAACCTCTCCACACAGGGGAGAAGGTCCTCCTTTATAATTCCCGTTTTAAATTATTTCCTGGAAAACTAAAAACATAATGGGAAGGCCCTTTTGTTATTACTAATATTTACCCACATGGTGCAGTAGATATTAGAAACGAGAAAACAGGTGCCGAACTCAAAGTGAATGGGCAAAGATTGAAGCCATTCTTTGAAAATTTCCAGGAAGGGAAAATTTCTGAAAAGGTGGACATGCCACCAGAAAACAAATGAAGAAAATTCAGAGTCAAGCCTAGGACTTAAAATAAGGGCACTACAAGGGAGGCAACCCTTGTTTCTTTTATTTTTAGGACATATCTATTTTTATTTTATTTTTGTCACATTTGATTTCGCTGGGTTGTTTTTGATTTTGTGCAGGAAATTAAGTATGGGGAAAGTGAAGCAGTCTTGGCCGAGATCTAGGCCAAGCCTTTGGGCTAGACTGTTGTGAGCGGACTACCCTTTTTGAGAATTAGTGGGACACGTGTCAGCGCTTTTTAAAGCCTTTATTTGCTTTTTGAACGGACAAATTCAAAAGCAAATTAAAGGAATTAATTGCAGCGTGGGAAAATAAAACTACCACCTCTGCATATTCCTTCTCCCACTGCTTTCCAGCAAAACCCAAACTCCAAAACCTAAACCCACCATTATCTCTTCTTTCTTCTCTCGCAACCATGACTGCACCTAATCCATCCTCACCCATCGACATGCCAGAGGCCAGCTCCGACCTCCGCTGCAAGAAAACCTAAGCCCACTACCGGCGCAGCCACTGTTACCACACCACCACCGCCACCTCCGGCGAAAACACCAGGTACTGCTCCACCAAAGAAATAGGGGCGCATCAAACAAGTGGCCCATAAGAAAATGCCAACTAAGCAGCCGGCGAAGACCCCAATTCAATCGCCACCGCCCCCAAACCCTAAGAAAATTGCCGCTCCTTCCACTGCCAAGAGCAAAGGGAAGAAAAAAGTAGTCGAGGAAGAACCAGTTGAGGATGATGAAGATGTTTCAGTCTTGGCCGAGACTCCGGACAAGACTGCTAAGGTATCCTCTCTTCCTCCCCTGCACACACTCAAAGGCTGGTTGAAATTTGATACACCAGACCTTAAGGCCAAATTGCGTAATATGCATTCCTGTGATATTCTCGCATTTGCTAGATTACAGTTTGATTTTCTTGATGAAATGGCATTAGGAAATAAAATTAGGGAATATGTGTATGCAATTGGATGGGTCCCTTTTATGTCTGTTGAGTGTGATGCCTACACTGAACTCTGCCTTGAGTTTCACACATCTTTCTGGTTTGACGAGGAAACCTTGTATGTTAGGGGTAGAGACAAACTTGATTTTGCTGCGCCTGATGTGATTAATTTTAGATTGTGTGATAAATGGAGCCACTTGTCTGTTGATGCTTTCAACTCGTTGTTAGGATTTGCATTTAGAGAGGAGGCAATTTTTGACTATCCCACTGATTGGGATAATAATGCTGCTTTTAGGGAGATCACTGGTGATCCAGATGCTAGGTTTGATAGGAACTCTAAAGCACATGCCATTTTGAACCCTGTGCTTAGGATGCTCCATAGAGCCTTGTCTATCAACCTTTCGGGGAAGACAAAGGTTTCTGGGAATTTAGCCAAGTCTGAACTGTTTTTGCTTTGGTGCATTTTGCACAAGAAAAAGGTCAACTTAGGCTTATATTTGGTCCAAGTGTTGCATGCCCGTGAGTCTAAAACCAAACTGATTTTTGGGTCTTTGATTACTTGGCTTGCTATTGAAACTGCTAAGCTAGATCTAGCTTCTGCTGATTTACATAAATCTTGCTCCCCCAAAATACTAGATTTTAGATCCTTCGACCAAATGGGACATTTCCATTTGGAAGGAGAGTTTGTTGCATGTAATACAGGTTTTACACCTGTTGGGGAGCACATTTTCTCGAAGAAAAATGGAGGGAGGTACAAGCTGCGTCCAGTACATATCCCTGGAGAAGAAGCAGAGAGCAATATTGCCCCGGGTCTTGGCCAAGACGCTAGCCAAGACGCCACCATTCCTGATGCTGTAGCTGATCTAGGCCAAGACTTAGGCCAAGATCCCCCTGCCAGTAACATCAACGAGCCTCCAGAGTGGGCCAGAGAATTCCAAGCTCGCCAGCTGCTCATCCTTGAGCAGCAGAAGATCATCCTGGATCGTCCTGGCCAAGACCAGACTCAACCATCCACCAGTGCGGCGGTGCCTCGTTGGGCCCAAATACTTAATGACCGGCAGGACGTCCTCCTTGAGCAGATGAAGCTCACAAGGACGAGCGTCCTCCATGTTTACCAGCACCTCCAAGTCCACCTCAAGTACATCAAGGCTCTATACGACAACTTGAGCTCCGAGAGTGATTCGGAGTCATCCGATGAGGAAGATGAGCCTGCAGCACAGCCCGCCAAGCCACCACATCAGTCCATGCCTCCTCCTGCTCCAAGAGATCCAAAGTCAACCAACCCTCCTGCCCCTGATCTAGGACAAGCTTGAGGCCAAACTCCTCCGACCCCTGCAACTTGAGTTGCCTCTGCCCCCAGGTCGTTTCTGTCCTTCCTTTTATTTTTCTGTTATGTCTTTTATTTTTTGTCTCTCCACACAATGAGGACATTGTGTCTTTTAAGTGTGGGAAGGATGATTATATGTCTTGTGTTTTTGTTTTTTTTGGTGAATATTGAACGGTTATTGTGAATATTGAGTCAATTTTGTGTGTTTTAATTTTTTGTTTTCTTTAAGTCAGTTTGTCCAGCTTAAAGTCTGTCAAATTGCATGGTTTTTATTGGTATTTTTCTGCATGTTTTGAGTCTGTTTTGTGAGTGCACATCCGAACCCCTGTTTTCTTGCTTAGATTGTTTAGTCTTTCGGTGGGACTGCATGTAGACACTTCTCTAGGGGATACAATGCTTTAGTAACAGGGAAGCAAATGAGCGTAAATGATCAATGCCTTAGGGGCATATTATCTAATGTTTCCCAAACATTAACCATCCATATGGTCGTAAGGACGCTTAGCTAGAACCTTAACTCTTCTATGGTGATGGGGTCTTGCTGATTTGAGTGTGTCGTTCTATCTGTTGTAGTGTGAGACAAATAAAGGTGTTAGAACGTCATAGGGCAGACATAGCAAAGGTGGAAGTCCCCGCAGAAAAGGACAAGCTCTGTCTATGTGCCGTGTCTGTAAAAATACATAGGACACTTGATTTGTCAAAGAAAAAAATTGCTAGGACATAAAAGAAAATAAAAGAAGAAAAAGAGAAAAATCTGTCAAAGTGATTTAAATGACACCCGTCTTCAGGCACTTTTGGATAGACGACACTCGGTGGGACTCAAATTTTAATGAACTCTGTTGCCCTACACCTTATCAATCTACTCTAGTGGGGTGTCTTGATACCATGTGGAAGGTGGATGTTTGGGGTATTGATTATTCCTTGTTATTCTAGCATTAGATATCTTAGTGAAGTGTCTTGGCAGATCCAGTGAAGGAGTAAGCAGTCTGAAATTAAGAAAGTCCGAGGGGTTCAAGGTGTCTGTTTTGTTTTGTTATGTTTTTATTTTTGAGTCTTTGAGTCTGTATGTTTGGGGGAAAGCATAGTTTAAGTGTGGGGAATTTGATTGCATTGCATTTCATCATGTTTTATTGTCCATTTACTAGTTTATTTGGACAGTAAACCTACTGAATTACCTTCGATTTCCCCTTTTCTTTGCAGTTCTGGTCTGTTGGCAGAACATTAAAGTTTCTATTTTGGATGGCTGAAGCTGATTTTCCTAGTCTTGGCCTAGACTTCGGCCAAGACACATTCGCATCTCAAGCAGCACACCAGTCAGATCGTCTTGGCCTAGACTTCGGCCAAGACTCTTTTCGCGATACAAGTCAGTTGAGAAGTAGCGTTGGCACCCCTTTTGGGCTTCGCTTCGCGTGGGCCTTGGCTGCTGGCAGGCCGCTTCTATTCGCAAATCCAGAGGGATCTGAAGCCTATCTTATGAAGAATCCTAAGGGATCTCCCTCTTTTGTATTTGCGATCTTATTTCCAATTTCAAACAATTTATTGTTACAATCTTTTTAGAGATTTTCTAGGAAGTTTAGTTGAAGTAGGACAGAGGAGTTTTAGGGCTATTTAGCCAAACATTGTTCCTCCTCTGTCCGCAATCGGATTCCGACCTTCTTCTTCTCTCTTTCTTCTTCTTTGACATTGTTAAAAACCTTGCTCCGGATTTTATTTAAATCTCGGATTTATTATTTATGCAAAAATATATATTGTCTTTTTAATTATGAGTATGATTAGCTAAGCACCGATTCTTGGTAAGGGTTGATGAGCTGAAGTTCTTATGCATTTGTGAGATTAAACTGTGCGTTATAATCTCTTTACTTGTATTTATTTATTTCTTAAGCTTAATTCATCGCTTACTCACTAGAGACAAGGTTTGATCATCCTTGCACTCTAGTAGAGAAGAGTTGTAGCCGGTCTAGACGGAAATGGAGCACCCGTCGGCTAGACAAAGTAGGCAACTATTCTTGAGCTAGACTAGAAGAAATAGGCAATCTAGGTCGAGACCAGATTGACAACCTAGGATCTCCATAGGGAGATACCTTGGCCTAGGTATTGTCTTCCCCTATACCATTGAGGAAGCGAACAGCCATTCAAGACAGCAGTCAAACGGATAAACCCTTTAACCAGCAAGGTGTCCCTTGGCTAGGATTATCAGGAAATGGAGCACCCGCCAGGTAATTTGAAGAGGAGGGAAGACAGGAGTGAACAGGAGCACCTCCACTCTATAGTAGTACTATAAGCAAAGAGATGAATATATTTGATTCCATGATCGAAGCATAAGAACAAAGCTCTCACATCGCCCTTACCTGGAATTTCCTTTTATCGGATTTACGACAATCTTGACCCCAGTCTTGACCAAGACTTTGGCCAATACTATTTTAAACTGTTTTCACTTCTTTCCGTTTTGTCTTCAGTTTCAGATTCCACCCAATCAAAACTCAGTGACGAGGAAGTCAACCCAAGAATTACATTTCCTAGAGGTCTCTGTGGACGATCCTCTTACCATCATCTACAAACTCTTGTAGACAGTGATAAGTTGTTCTACCCCCAATTCCATATCTATTTCACTTTTATATTTGACGTGTTCGACGCACGATCAGTTTCCTTCCGTGTTTCCTCCGCAGACAATGACATCTCTTTGCATTAAAATTGTTTGCGTTCTCACTTACGTCACATGTTACAAAAAGACAAACCGTTAATTAAAAAAAGTTAACGGTGACACATTAGCAAAATTTTAATTTTTTAATCTAAATTATCTAATTTTATTTGCATTAAAATTGTTTGCGTTCTCACTTGCGTCACATTACTAGCACTAATTTTTTTAATTTGGCCACAAAATTTATTTTGGGACGGTTGTTTAACTAAAGTTACTAAGGCAATTCAATTCTTTTCCGTAGAATCAATCATCAATTGAGACGTGAATAAACTAAAAGAATATGGCCCTATTTTCTAATTAAATCATCTTTTTTCCTTTCCTTATCTTGAATTAATTCATTTGTTATAATTCATACGAACTGTGAAAGGCAAGCATCCAATTTAACATTTTTTTTCCTTTTAAAAAGTGAATGTGACGTTCGAATATCAAATTTTACTGATATTTTATCACATACTAAAATTTAACATTTTTTTATTTAAAATAATTTGGATGCAATCTTGAAACTGCTAGCAAGGCCCAGTAAAGAAAATAAGGCAATGAATGAAGAAAAAACTATGGATACGATAGTTCTTTTTGTGCACAGAGTACCTAACAAGTAAAGAAAAAAAGGTCGCTTTTGGCGGCAAATTTATTGTGAAGATTCTTTCAAAGATGAGGGCAAGATTTATTTTGGGAGGCCAGACTGGGCTTGATGGAGGCGGTGTAGAAGTTGGTGACTAAGCCTTTGCGTAATTATTATGAAAAAAACCATTTAAAAATGGAAAAAATGAAAAAAAATGTAAAAAAATTCTAATTTTTTTTAGTGTCCAAATAATACAAACCTAATTTCTATTTATAGATCTCAAAAAATTAAAAATAATGTATATTTTTTATAAAATTATTTCATTATTTATTATAAAAAAACTCCATTTAAAAAATGAGGGAAAAAAAGAGAGAAAGAAATCGGGTTTTTTTTTTTTTTATAAATAAGCTGATAGTGGGGACCACTGTCAGAAAAACTCGGGTGTCAAAATTTGACACCCGAATGCTCCTCCTCCGCAAACCCCTCCCTCCCCCCCCCACGCAAAACCACATTATTCCAAGCACCATTCCAAAGACTAGAACTATCTTTGGTGGCCTTTGTAAGTAAATACATGAAAATCCATTTGTTATTGACGCTAATATGGTCGCTTTTGGCGGCAAATTTATTGTGAAGATTCTCTCAAAGATGAGGGCAAGATTTATTTTGGGAGGCCAGACTGGGCTTGATGGAGGCGGTGTAGAAGTTGGTGACTAAGCCTTTGCGTAATTATTATGAAAAAAACCATTTAAAAATGGAAAAAATGTAAAAAAATTCTAATTTTTTTTAGAGTCCAAATAATACAAACCTAATTTCTATTTATAGATCTCAAAAAATTAAAAATAATGTATATTTTTTATAAAATTATTTTCATTATTTATTATAAAAAAACTCCATTTAAAAAATGAGGGAAAAAAAAAGAAAAAGAAATTGAGTTTTTTTTTTTTTATAAATAAGCTGACAGTGGGACCACTGTCAGAAAAACTCAGGTGTCAAAATTTGACACCCGAATGCTCCTCCTCCGCAAACCCCTCCCTCCCCCCCCACACAAAACCACATTATTCCAAGCACCATTCCAAACCCAAATTGGCCAATAGCAGCCCTAAACTAGAACTATCTTTGGTGGCCTTTGTAAGTAAATACATGAAAATCCATTTGTTATTGACGCTAATATGGTCGCTTTTGGCGGCAAATTTATTGTGAAGATTCTCTCAAAGATGAGGGCAAGATTTATTTTGGGAGACCAGACTGGGCTTGATGGAGGCGGTGTAGAAGTTGGTGACTAAACCTTTGCGTAATTATTATGAAAAAAACTATTTAAAAATGAAAAAAATGAAAAAAAATGTAAAAAATTCTAATTTTTTTTAGTGTCCAAATAATACAAACCTAGTCTCTATTTATAGATCTCAAAAAATTAAAAATAATGGTATATTTTTTATAAAATTATTTTTATTATTTATTATAAAAAACCCCATTTAAAAAATGAGGGAAAAAAAAGAGAGAAAGAAATCGGTTTTTTTTTTTTTTTTTTATAAATAAGCTGACAGTAATGCTCCTCCTCCGCAAAACCCCCCATCCATTGCTGTACCAAATAACACCCAAAAACCTACACCAAAAACATATTGGTGTGGATGGTCTAATGCATGTACCGAGAGAGAGAATCATTTTATTCAGTACTATGTCTTGTTACTCTTGGAACTTGGAAGTAGGCAGAATGAAAGACTGCACTTTTATCATTATTGCAAAAATTAGCCGAGTGTTCAAAGTTACCTATAAAATACTAATGCTAACTCTTTTTCACTCACCAATAAAATAGTCGAGTGTTCAGAGTCTTTTATAATATTCCAAATATGAAGCTACCTATTCTACAAACAATAAAATAAACTCCTCAAAAGATTATGAAATCAAATATTGAATAAGGGATTCGAAATTAAGTTCAAAATTCTATCGACTAATATATTTGTCAACAGTATGAACTAAATGTTTATTGAACAAATGCTACTTTAATAAATAGTTGTAATTTCCAAATTATAATTATAGTTGGCAGTAAAGTCCAAAAATAGGAATAATCCACAGGTCTGAAAAATAAGAACAAGCCTGTGCACTTTATAAAGCACAGGGAATTGCAATCCATATCCATATCAACGCAACACAAATTATTTGGCAAAGCAAAACAATGGAAGACATCAAAATGTTGGTTCTCTACTCAATCCTCTCAATCTTCTCCTTTCTTGCGCTCAAGTTCTTGCTTACAAAAAGAAACAATCCCAAGAACCTTCCTCCAAGCCCATGGGCGTTTCCAATCATAGGCCATCTCCATCTCCTGAAGCAGCCCATCCACCGCACTTTTCACTCCCTCTCGCAACAATACGGCCCAATCATATCTCTCCGTTTCGGCTCCCGCCCCGTCGTCCTCGTCTCCTCAGCGGAACTAGCCGAAGAATGCTTCACCAAACACGACGTCGTGTTTGCCAACCGCCCATCTTCCATCTACGGGAAATACATAAACTACAACAACACCACCATCGGCGCCGCCAGCTACGGAGACCATTGGCGGAACCTCCGCAAGCTGAGCACGATCGAAATCTTCTCCGCGACTCGGCTCAGCTCATTCCTCGACATCCGCAGGGACGAAGTGAAGATTCTGATGCGGCGGCTCCACCGTCTGTCCGGCGGCGAGTTCGTGAAGGTGGATATGAGGATGATGCTTACAGATCTGACGTTTAACCTCATGCTCAGGATGATTGCAGGGAAGAGGTATTACGGGGAGGATGTAAGTGGGCTGGAGGAGGCGAAGGAGTTTAGGGAGATCATGGACGAGATATCGAATAGAGCGGCGGCGATGAGCGTCGGGGAACTGATTCCGGTATTGCAGCGGGTGGGCTTTGGTGGGTTTGTTAAGAAATTGGAGAAGCTGAGGAAGAGGATGGATTGGTTCTTCCAGCAATTGATTGACGAGAACAGAGCGAACCGAGATAGGAATACTCTGATCAATCATTTGCTCACTTTGCAGGAATCGGAACCTCAGTACTATACTGATGAAATCATCAAAGGCCTTATTTTGGTGAGTGATTAAATTAAATAATCTTGGTGAATGGTTTCTGGCTATGGAGATGCCGTGCGTTCGATCCTTGGATAAATTATGTATTATGAGCGCTTTACACTTTTAAGGAGACAACCCGTGCGATCAAAAATAGTGAATTTAGATAAGATATTAAATTCAAGTCACCTAACGTTGGACTGATTGTTCTACAGATGATGCTGCAAGCAGGTACGAGGACATCATCTCTATCTCTAGAATGGACAATTGCCAACCTGCTCAACAATCCAGAAGTGCTAAACAAAGCTGCAGTTGAATTAGAGACTCAAATGGGTGTAGACCGATTGATTGACGAACCTGATGTATCAAAACTACCTTACCTCCATAGCATTATCTACGAGAACTTGCGGTTATATCCTGTGGCTCCATTTCTAACGCCACACTTGTCGTCGGCGGATTGCACCGTCGGAGGATACCACGTGCCCCGCGGTACAATGCTATTGGTAAACATATGGACTATTCATAGAGATCCTAAATTGTGGGAGGACGATCCGGCCAGTTTTAGGCCTGAAAGATTTGAAAATGGAAGGAGTGAGGCATCCAAGTTAATGCCGTTTGGGTTGGGTAGGAGATCTTGCCCTGGCGAGGGGTTAGCGAGTAGGGTAATGGCCTTAACTTTAGGGTCACTGGTTCAATGCTTTGAGTGGAAGAAGAGTAGTGAAGGAGAAATTGACATGAGTGAAAAAGTGTCTACAACAATGCGTAGGGCTGAGCCTTTGGTTGTTATGTGCAAATCACGTCCCAATATAACCAAACTCATCTCTTAAATCCACAATTAGAACACCCAAGTCTTTTTTTGTTTTTTTTTTAAAGTCTTTTTTCCTTTTTCATGAAATATCTATAGTAACATTTATATTGCTTTACCTTTGTTAAGTGCGAATGACTTTTTATTTAATATTGCTTCATTTTTAGTAAATATGAATGACTTTTTATTTAAGAGAGAAAAAATTATGAGAACTAAAATCATTTAATTAGATAGGTAATTAAAGAAAATCATGAAAACTGTCAAAAATTGAAACTGATTGAATGATAGAAGGAGTAAACAATTCTGTGATTGCTTTGATAGAGACATAAAACCTGTTTGTAGAAGAAGCATAAAAGCCTTTGAAAGTGATGAAGCAAATGTTATTACATAATTGCTTAATTATACTAGAAGTGAAACCCTTTATCCAATCTTTTAGCACCAGCATACACGAAATTCTAAATATGTACAGAATATTTTGGCTAATGGCAATCCAGATTATCCAAGATCTAACTGCTCTCACTCCGATTTGGCTTGGAAGAAGAAGACACCTGTACATGAAAAAGCCAAATCCAAAAGTTGCACATGGAATTGAACAAGAAACCAAAGTAAGAGATCCAATCACTCTCCACCAAATATTTTAAAGCTAATACTCATATACAGCAATACCTGATCGTCTCCCATCTCAGGAGTCCAATCGTTTGTTGTCGGATTGCTTCTGTAAGTGGTCACCACCGTCCATACCGCCGCCGCTGCTGCTGCGCCTCCATAGCCGCTTGATAATTGATGACCACCGCTTCCTTCTTCTTCTGTCACCACTCTTATAAACCCACTCCCCGTCTGTCAACAAAAGGGAAACCCAAAAATCACCCGAAACTTAAGAAATCGCATCTCAATCAACGATTGCCAAAGTGAAAGAGAAAGATTGGTGAACCACCGTATGATGCTGTTTGTCGATTGAATTCAATTCTTTGTAGTATTGGGTTTCCACAAATTCATCTTGCACATCGTTAGATCCATCCGCCGAAAACTGAACCTGCAATCGATCTCAAAATTCAGAAATCAATAAAATAAAAATGAACCCAAAATGGGAAGATATTGAGAGATTAATGTTGGGATGCGCACAGGGGATTGAGATTGAAGAGATCGGAGCTTGTCAATTTTAGGAATTTGGTTGCTGAAAAGATCAAGATGAGGGATTTTTTGTTGGGTTGCGTCTGATTCGCTTCTGCTGGGTTTTGCGGGGCGTTTTGGGGCCAAAAAATCGAACCGGTCTCGGATTTGATTGGCGATTTTGAGCCATATACTGATATTTCTAACAGCCATGAATTACAAAAAGTTTATTCTAACCTTCTACCTTTAAGTGTGCAGGCACCAGAAATTGAGTTTAAAAGTCTTCCAAGCCACCGTTCTGACCAAAAATCAACTCAGTCAGTAATCATATTTAACAAGACAACAATAGAGGAAAAAAGAAAGTTGGTAGAAATGAATGAAGAATTTTTTACACCAGAGATAGACTCTCTCTTGAGTATATTCTTAGCAGGGTGATTACAAAAAATAAGCTAATGGAAAAGCAAGAAATTGTGGTTGAAACTGCACCTCCTAAGTTGATGAATTGGACTGACCCTTTTCTCAAGGTTCCTACTGTTCACAGTAGTCAGAACTCACCATTTGTGATGAAGGAATAACCGAAGTTTGAACTTGAACAACCTCCCGATCTATTTCAATTTATATCTTTAAGGGTTGTCAAGAGAGTGTCACCTAAGGGTCCTGACAAACTTAGTGCATGGAGCGAATATGGAGAAGTTTCTTAAGAAGAAATTAATGGCAATGTCCAGCCTAGGTAAATAAATAAGGGTGTTGCATGGGAGGCAACCCATGTTTTTATTTCAATTACTTCCATTTTTCTTTTTCTTTTTGATTTTTCGCAAATAAGTTCAGAGGTTTTTTGTTGGTCCATATAACATCCTTTACACTTGTTTCTAGGGTTGCTACTGTGCGAGGAGAGCATACAAAATCATAGTAAAAATTCAGCTTCGGAAGTTGTCTTGTCTTGTTTTGAGAGCGAGAGATAGTGATTCGGCGGTGAGGAGAGAGGGATGGTGCTACGGTGATGGTGATTTGGCGGTGAGGTAAAGGGATGGTGAGGTGGTGAAGAGAGAGCGATGATGGTTGCCGGCGGTGGATGGTGGCCGAGAGGTGATGATGAGGTGAGGGTGAGGGCGGTGGGAGATGGCGATTGAGGCGGCGGGAGATGGTGATGCGGTGAGGGTGAGGGATTGAGAGTGGTGATGATTTGAGGGAAGGATTTGAAAGGATAAGGTTAGGTGAGAATTTTAATTAAGGGAGAAAATTTTCGAAAATTTTGGATACCCGAAATTTCCGATCCGAAATTTAAAAAAAACTCGGGATGGAAAATCGGAATTTCAGGTAATGAAAATTTTGGCCACCCATAATATATTGAATTAATTATATATTGCAGGTATATAAGGAAACTCGGGAGCGAGTGAGCACTATCCATACCCACATTCATACCCGCATTTTGCGGGTGCGAATATATCCATACCCGCAAAATACCTACAATGTGCGGGTAATACCCCACCATAATTGTGAGTATTGGACGGATATCCATATCCGCGGGTAGAATTGTTATCCCTAATATTAATGAAACCCAATCGCCTAAAACTTAGGGGGGCGATCCAACTCTAAAAGAGCCTGAATATGTACATCAAGGTTGGCTGCCAAAAATCCCCATGAGGGTAGCATAGCAAGACCTAGACAACCGATCATCTATAACATTGAGACTCCTGCTAGCATAAGAAACTTCTAATTCGGGAAAAGATTTTCTCATGGAATCCACCTCCTGAAGGATGTTTAGAACGTTCCAATCTCTCGGGCCTTCTCGAGCATTAATGTGTGAGACTAAATATATCATTCACATCGATATAAAAAAATTGAGTTTTACTTAGTATTCTGTATTGAATATATATTCGATATTATTAAGTGTTAAAAATTATGACCAAACAAACTGGATATGAGATATAGTAAGTCTAACACGTACGTATCGGTATTCGTCGAATGTCGATAATAAAAATGAATCTGACATGACACGCTGACATGAAAATGAAATATCAGTGCTTTGTAGTTCTTCAGTTATATGGACTTTAGAAGGTAAGGAGAGTTTGGGCTTTAAGAGGTTTTGGGCTTTTTCAAAATGGGCAGTTGAGCTCAGCGATAAACCACAAGATGGATTTCAGTGATTGGGCCTTTTAAAACGCGGATGCACGGTGAGCCTCGTATGTTTCTGTATCACCAGATTATTATCTCCCTCTAGTTGCGTATGCCCATACGTTAGCAGCAGACAATGAAGTGGACTCCGCCACAAGTGCGGTGTTTCCTTCCGTAATCCGTAAAGCCTGTAGCGCCATGTGGATTGGCAAATGACGTCTCTTTGCATTAAAATTGTTTGCGTACTCACTTACGTCACAAGTTACAAAAAGACAAACCGTTAATTAAAAAAAATTAATGGTGACACATCAGCAAAATTTTAATTTTTTAATCTGAATCATCTAATTTTATTTGCATTAAAATTGTTTGCGTTCTCACTTACATCACATGCTAATTTTTTTAATTTGGCCACAAAATTTATTTTGGGACGGTTGTTTTACTGACGTTACTAAGGCAATTTAATTCTTTTCCGTAGAATCAATCATCAATTGAGACGTGAATAAACGAAAAAATATGGCCCTATTTTCTAATTAAATCATCTTTTTTCCTTTCCTTATCTTGAATTAATTCATTTGTTATAATTCATACGAATTGTGAAAGGCAAGCATCCAATTTAACATTTTTTTTCCTTTTAAAAAGTGAATGTGACGTTCGAATATCAAATTTTACTGATATTTTATCACATACTAAAATTTAACATTTTTTTTATTTAAAATAATTTGGATGCAATCTTGAAACTGCTAGCAAGGCCCAGTAAAGAAAATAAGGCAATGAATGAAGAAAAAACTATGGATAAGATAGTTCTTTTTGTCCACAGAGTACCTAACAAGAATCATGACAACTTGTATAGTTGTATATAATAAACCCAACACATGATCACTTCCAAGCACACCACAAACTGCTAAAATAACTTCTTTCTCATAAAAAAGAAGAAGAAGCGAGAACTAAAGAAAGCATACATGGAAGAAATCACAATCTTTTACTGCTACTTCCTTCTTCCTCTCCTTCTCCTCATTGTTCTCAAATTCTACAAATCAACTTTTCGTCGCAAAAACCTTCCTCCAAGCCCAAAACCAACACTTCCGATCATCGGCCATCTCCGTCTCTTAAAACCCGCTGATCCAGTCCACCGTATTTTCCACAACCTGGTCCAAACATACGGCCCGATCTACTCTCTCAAATTTGGTTCCCGTCTAGTCGTCGTTGTTTCATCCTTCTCTGTCGCTGAAGAATGCTTCACAAAAAACGACATTGTTTTAGCCAACCGCCCACATTTCATCGTCGGGAAACACTTGGCCTACAACAACACCAGTCTAGTACAGTCACCCTACGGGGACCACTGGCGCAACCTCCGCCGCATCAGCACCATCGAGATCCTATCCACACATCGCCTCAACATGCTTCTCGGGATCCGAAAAGACGAGATCAAACGGCAAATATTGAAACTAGCATCGTTGCCAGGTTATTTTTTAAAATAAAATAAAAAATCTGTAAATTAAAAGATTCGAATTTGAGATCTTATATTTCATATTTTTTTCAGGAAATAACACCGAACTACGACCGCTATCGTCAGGTTTTGCTAAGGTGGAGTTGAAGAAGTTGTTTCAGGAGCTGACGTTTAATATTATGATGAGAATGGTTGCAGGGAAGAGGTACCATGGGGATGACGTGGCAGATGAGGAGGAGGCGAGAGAGTTTAGGGAGATCATAAATGAGGCTGTACGGTACGGCGGTGCGTCGAATCCAGGGGATTATTTGCCAATCTTGAATTGGATTGACTTTGGTGATTTCGAGAAGAGAGTGATCAAGATGGCCAAAAGAACTGATAGTTTTTTGCAAAAATTGGTGGATGAAGGTAGGCGAAAGAGGAAGGAAATAGAGAATACGGGTAATATGCTCGATCACCTTCTCTCTTTGCAAGAATCACAGCCTGAGTATTACACGGATGAGATTATTAAAGGGCTTATCCTGGTGAGATCTTCTGAATCCCCAAATTTTTTATTTATTTATTTAAAGTAATTATTAAAAATACTAAGCTGTCTAAGCTTTTGTTTGGGCTTAGAGATAGGATCCAGTTAATTATAAACATGGGCTTTTTGTACATGCTCCATTAAAGCCCATTTGATTGAAGAATTCTCCATCTTATGCTCCTTCCATTCCTTTTGGTTTTGTTTAAACTCTTTACTTTTAATATAGTAAAGAACAAATAACTTTAATCTTGTGTTTTCTATTTCTTATTGACAGAACATGTTATTAGCGGGGACCGACACATCTGCCGTGACACTAGAATGGGCAATGTCGAACCTTCTTAACCATCCGGAAACATTAAGGAAAGCTAAGGATGAAATAGATTACAACGTCGGACAAGAAGTTTTGATAGATGAACCCAAAACATTCCACTTACATTATCTTCAAAGTATCATTACCGAAACCCTTCGTCTATATCCTCCGGCCCCACTTCTACTACCACACATGTC
Organism: Viola odorata; assembly: GCA_963691705.1. NCBI lineage: Eukaryota > Viridiplantae > Streptophyta > Magnoliopsida > Malpighiales > Violaceae > Viola > Viola odorata. Next base: position 64,539,893 of record OY829540.1, read on the forward strand.
ATCCGATGATTGCACAATCAGCGGATATACAATTCCACGTGACGCAATCTTATTGGTGAATGCATGGGCTATTCACAGAGATCCTCAGGTATGGAATGATGCAGTAAGTTTTAAGCCCGAGAGATATGAAAAGGGAGAAAATGAGGCTCATAAGATGATGCCATTTGGTCTGGGCCGAAGATCTTGTCCTGGAGCAGGCCTGGCCCAACGTGTGGTGAGCTTGACTTTAGGATCCATGCTTCAATGTTTTGAATGGGAAATGGTTCCGGGTGAGGAGGAAATTGATATGACTGAGGCTAGTAGGGGGATTGTTATGCATAAGCGTAAGGCATTGGAGGCCACGTGCAGAGCACGCCCTATTGTGAACAAAATTTTGGGCATAAGCTCGTGAAAAAAACTACTCTGTTAATCGAGTAGTTTGACATCCTCAAGCTAAAATCTATGTAGTTCTAACTCAATATAAAGAGTTGGATCGCTCGTATACCAACAACTTAGGATAGTTTCTCACGAGAATGGTAGCTGGAAAACTGGTGCTCTGCAACAAAGAAGATGAAGAAGCTTTCAACAATATAACCAAAAGAGTCCAAGTATATATATAGTTGAAGGTGATTATTTTGGTATTGGATTGAATTTTGTTTTCTTGTAGACAAACTACAAATAAATTAGGGGTGTCAAACGGGCCGACCCGACCCGACCCGACCCGTTTAACTGTGGCCGTTGGGTTGAGGGTCAAAAACGACCCGACCCGTTTCTGACCCGCAGGATAGTGGGTCGACCCGACCCGACCCATCTGACCCGTTAAGTAAAACGACGTCGTTTTGACGAATCAAAACGACGTCGTTTTGACATATTTTGTCTTTATGAAGACAAATTTTCTGAGGGTCAAACGGGTCGTAAAGGGGTCAGCATGACCCCAGCGCGACCCGTTGACCAGTTGTGACCCATGAACAGTACAATACGGGTCAACCCGCACAAATTCGGGCGGGTCAGCCCATCCAAATTCAGATGGGTCAGCCCGACCCGAATTTTTTACCCGAATTTTAATTTTTTTTTTACTTTTTTTTAATATGGGTTTTTGTTTTTAAAAGTAATGGTGCATTTAAAATATCAATTTTCTTTACGAAAAATTTTAAAATAAATATTTTATAAAAACAAGTTGTTATTGACTTGATTCTTCGGTTAACAAGTTTTATACTATATATTTTATGCATTTAAATTTCTAAACAAATACTACAATGAAATAAACGGATTTAAAAATGAAATTCTAGCATAAACATTAAACAAATTATATTTGTACTAATTCTTACATTAAAATTGCATGTATTTAAACAAAAATTAGCAATCGAAAGTAAAATTAATTCTATACATGCAGTTTAGATTCTTAGAAGAAATAATATTTCCAGTGAACTCCATTCGTATACTATACATCACATCACAAATTAAATGCATGCAGTTTAAATTTTTAGAAGAAAATGACATGAGACTAATTCCAAAAAAAAGGATGAAGAGGTTTTACGTCATCTTCCTTTGCCTTCTCTCAATACCACTCTACATATCGAGCTACATAAATACGTCAGCTAAGGAAACTTATCATTTTCCTATTGTACACCTTAAAACAATCAGACATGCGTGTAGTTCTACTTACTACATGCAAATCTTTACGCAAATAAAGCAACAAATTTCTAATTACCACCCATTCAACGAACCGAAAAATGGACAGAGCAATGTCTTCATCTAGCAAAGCACCTACACTATGGGTCACCAAATGTCCAACACGATTCACCCTTAAATCTCCATATCAGTACCTTATGACATGTTTTAAGAGCAATTATAAAAAGATCTATCGCACAATGGGTCACCAACCAAGAATCATACTTTCTTCCATGCATAAATATATAGCAATCTCCTTGTTTTTCGTTTCAAATGTTTATCCTTTTTTTCAACCAATTGATGCTTGCCTCGACCCAAAATGGATTAGAAAATCAACAATACGAAATTAATAAATTGGTATCATCCTAATCTTAGACACGTCATTGGATTTTGTATCATCAGATTCATCAATGCAACCTAGGATCATCAGATAAGGACAGGCAAATCCTTTATCAAAATGAAAAATGGGATCAAAATTGTCCTTAAAGAGTTAAAGCACCAGGAAACAAGTAATGGTTTCAAAGAACATTCATCAATTAATATTGCACAGAATGCAAATCATGCCAATATAATGCAGAAGAGATGATAAATCAGAAAAATTATATGCATTTGCTTTACATGTTGCCTTGGCAATCAATAAGGGCACCAATACAATTTCCATAAATACAGGCAACTTGCAGCATTGATGACCCAGTAGACAGGCACCGCTGCTGCCACACGGAAACCATTTTAATTATTTTTAAAAGAGCACAATGGCATTTAGCCGCAGTAACTTCAAAATTTCAGCAAGTTTAAAAAAAGGAAAGAATGATTACTCTGCTAAGTCTTTCAGCTTCTGCAATATGTCATTCTCCTCTTCAGGTTCCTCGGGTTTCTGAGCAACAGTCTCCACCTCACTTTCCTTGCCTCTGGCTACAGAAGCACAATACATTATATCATAAGTATTATCTGGCATAATCCCATCAAATTATTGAGGATTACACAAGATCAGTATCTTGGATCACAGGATGAATGGGCAATAGCACTCCTTCACTCCTCTTATTAAAATGCAACTGTAGTGGAATTCCACGAAATCTAAACCAATTATTCTATAATGAATTTATCCTAGGGAGACAGCAAATGAGAGTTGAAAATCAACACTTGATCAATAAGGAAAAACACAAATCATCCACAGATAGCAAAGACATCTTATTGGAAGGCTGAGTTTTCAAGCGAATTCGTGACGGAGCAGTAGTAGTATTACTCAGAGTTCTTCAAGCAATTCCCTCTCTTTAGTACTGTAGGCGCAAACATACAGAAAGGAACTGACTAACAATGATATTGAAAAAAGATAAAACAATCCACTTCAATTCCAAGTCTTAAACCCAAACACACAGGAAACAAAAATCAACCAGATGAGAACAGAAGAATCTTACTCTGTGCTTTACTGCCTCAAAATCCGAAACTGCTCCGGCGACAAGACAACACGCCACTCCTCCTCCGATTTCTGAACCGGAGACCCAGAGCCAGCCATGACTACGACCCCTCTACGAATCCCGTGCTTACTCTGGCACAAAGACGACGACCCACCAAACCCAGCAACAGAAACAGAGTAACGACCCACTTTAGACGTATGTGGCTGCGATGCGCGGAAGAAAGGGAGGGGAGTCCAACACCTAATCATAAAAAATCCTAAAAAGAGAAGGAAAATTTAAACGGGTCAAATGGGTGGACCCGCGACCCTCCGTGATATGATCACGGACCCCTCCAAGACCAAACTTGACCTTCAAGGCATGTTGCCTCAAGGATCGATCATACGAAGCAAATCAAGAGGGTTGATCCTATGGTTTGAAGGCAAAATGAGCGAGAACGAATGTATCCAAGTCCAGGAAAAGGTTGTGCACGTGAACCTTCATCAATCCAAACTTAGTGAAGAACTAATGCCTGGCAGCATACCTCCAGAACCACCACCTTTGGGGATCACAGTCAATCATCATGCTCCGATGGACAAGCAAATGGAGTCTGATTTGAGCGAACAAAGTCTTGATAGAAACTTCAAGATGTTATCTTTATTTTGGGACAAGTTTCAGGCCAATCAGACGGGTGGATCAAAAGTTATGCTCGTCGACATTTTGGCGCGCAGGGAGACAAATGCTAGCGTGATCACGTTACGTCCTAAACGTGAATCACGCTACCTTCGGATGTTATTGGCGTTTTGTGGAATCCTTACCGTGATCACGGTAAGGACTAACCGTGATCACGGTTAGGCATTTTTGGCTAACGTGATTCACGTTTAGCCCTTAACGTGAATCACGTCAACGTTCTGGTGCCGAATTTGGGGTTTCCAAGCCCATTTTGCCTACTTGTATAAATAGCACTTTGTTTCATTTTCTTAGGCAGTTTAGACTTGAGTGATAATTGTAAAGTTGAGAGCACTCCTTCCATTATCACCTAGGCCTTAGACTCTTCAATCCTTCTTGGAGAAAGATCGCTTGAGTAGAGAACACTCCTCCCGATCTTCCTCCGGGAATTCATTTGTAATCGAATTTGTAACCGTTTGGGTGACGCAAATATATATATTGATGCTTTGTTGCTGAATTGGTTTGAGCTTATACAAGTTGGGCATTTGTTCATGGCTTCCAATCCGTCCATCTAACAACAATCAACATTCCGGGTACATCGTTCCTTTCTTTTCTAATCTATATTCCGCTGCAAATCCGTGTCTTTGTGTGTGAACTTCGTGTCTTTCTTTCAAGTCTTGTTGATAACTCCATCGGCTAGATCCTCCTCAAGCTCCATATATCATTCGGCTTACTTACACTAGGCCGGATCATATCAAGTGGTAGCGGAGCTTTTTGGCGCCTTGGAGTTTACCTTGTGTTCGTCATTTATCACGTTGTGAACAGTGTAACATCGTATTTTCCAGTTTCGTTTTGTTAGTTTCTTGAGTCAAAATGTATCCCATTTAGTCTCTAGTTCAAGTGCTAAAGTGAGTGATTTCTGTGCTGATTCTTGCTAGCTCAAAAGATCAAAATCTGAAAAGTGAGTTCTTGGTGTTCTTCATTGTTCTTGGTGTTCTTGCAAAAGATGAATAAAAAGGCAAAATTTTGATCCAAAATTATTTTACAAAAGTCTTAGCCAAGTGTTTGCCAATTAATTATTTATTTCCTCACTTGGCCGGCCATCAAGAGTCAAAAAGCCTATTCTATTGCATTTAAGGCAAGCAAGACTTTCACACCTAACACCAAGACTTGTGGAAAATAAGGAAACAAACATTCCTTATTAAAATCAAAAAATTTCCTCACCATTTGTACTCTACTCTTAGCCAAAGTCCAGCACGTCCTCTTCTTCTTCTTAGAGTCCAGCAGTCCTTTTGTCTCTTCCAAGTCCTAAACAAAGTCCTAAACTCAAGTCCTAAACCCATAAAATCCTAAACTTGAGTTTTATACTTTTGGAGTCCTAAACTTAATTATTTTAAGTCCAAAAACTCCAAGTCTTTTTCCCTCCATTCTTTGAGTCTTTTCCATTAAGTCTTTTACTCTTTTGAGCCCCCCCCCCCCCCCCCCCCTTCTCCTCCGAAGTTGTGTCCTCCCTTTCTTTTGATTTACTCCTTGATTATTTTGCAAAGATGGTTGTGAACAAATGCTTGACTTGAATCACAATGTCCAACCTAAGCAAGCCTAATTCTAGTAGTAGTGGGAGAGCCGAGGCCCTCAAACAAATCCTTGCTGCCTTGGACACATTGAAGGCTACTGCTGCCAAAACAGAGGCACACCTAACCTCAATAGAGAGAAAGCTCAAGTCTCCGGTGACCTCTAGGGAGCCCCCTCCTAAGCCCTCTAATGATTTCCGAAAAGAGAAAAATGTTTGTGAGGTAAAAGAAAAAGGAGATTGTGGAGAGAAGAAAGTAAGAGATGAGGGAAAGGAGAGGTTGGAAAATAGCCCCCATAAAAAGAGTGAGCCTTCTAGAGAGATACACACACATGAGGGAAGTGAGTGTACAGAACCATTGAGAGAAGAAAGTGAGGCAAGGAAGCCAATGGAAATTGTGGAAGCTATTGATCCAATGAGCGTGCCTTTGTGCAATGAGGATCAATTAGCTCATTCTAACCTTAACAATTCTTTTCCCACTCTCTGTGTGTCTTTCTTGCAGAAAACTCCAATGGGTTGCCATGACCACACGCCCCCTAATTTTCCAAGGAACAAAGGTGATTTCAGACCATCCATCTTATGAGGTATCGGAAGCGTAATTGCTCAACAATGGTGCTCTAGACAGCTAACCCATGAGTGTGCCGTAGAAAGAGTAGAAGAAATGGATTCGAGGACGAATCCTTTCGAAGGGGAAGGAGTTGATATGATCACGGACCCCTCCAAGACCAAACTTGACCTTCAAGGCATGTTGCCTCAAGGATCGATCATACGAAGCAAATCAAGAGGGTTGATCCTATGGTTTGAAGGCAAAATGAGCGAGAACGAATGTATCCAAGTCCAGGAAAAGGTTGTGCACGTGAACCTTCATCAATCCAAACTTAGTGAAGAACTAATGCCTGGCAGCATACCTCCAGAACCACCACCTTTGGGGATCACAGTCAATCATCATGCTCCGATGGACAAGCAAATGGAGTCTGATTTGAGCGAACAAAGTCTTGATAGAAACTTCAAGATGTTATCTTTATTTTGGGATAAGTTTCAGGCCAATCAGACGGGTGGATCAAAAGTTATGCTCGTCGACATTTTGGCGCACAGGGAGACAAATGCTAGCATGATCACGTTACGTCCTAAACGTGAATCACGCTACCTTCGGATGTTATTGGCGTTTTGTGGAATCCTTACCGTGATCACGGTAAGGACTAACCGTGATCACGGTTAGGCATTTTTGGCTAACGTGATTCACGTTTAGCCCTTAACGTGAATCACGTCAACGTCTTTTCTGGTGCCGAATTTGGGGTTTCCAAGCCCATTTTGCCTACTTGTATAAATAGCACTTTGTTTCATTTTCTTAGGCAGTTTAGACTTGAGTGATAATTGTAAAGTTGAGAGCACTCCTTCCATTATCACCTAGGCCTTAGACTCTTCAATCCTTCTTGGAGAAAGATCGCTTGAGTAGAGAACACTCCTCCCGATCTTCCTCCGGGAATTCATTTGTAATCGAATTTGTAACCGTTTGGGTGACGCAAATATATATATTGATGCTTTGTTGCTGAATTGGTTTGAGCTTATACAAGTTGGGCATTTGTTCATGGCTTCCAATCCGTCCATCTAACAACAATCAACATTCCGGGTACATCGTTCCTTTCTTTTCTAATCTATATTCCGCTGCAAATCTGTGTCTTTGTGTGTGAACTTCGTGTCTTTCTTTCAAGTCTTGTTGATAACTCCATCGGCTAGATCCTCCTCAAGCTCCATATATCATTCGGCTTACTTACACTAGGCCGGATCATATCACTCCGGGTCGACCCGTTTCTGACCCGTTATTTAACGGGTCGAAAATTAATGACCCGACGGGTCGAAATGAGGGTCGGGTACGGGTCGACCCCGTTTTGACACCCCTAAAATAAATTAAGATTCATATGTAAATCTGTTTGTTACTTTAACAGCAGTGTAATATTGGCATGTGAAAAAATTTACCAAAAAATCTCATCCAAATTAACCATATTATTACTCGAGTGGTAAATTCTTTAAACTTTTTTAATTTTTTTAGTGGAATAATATACGAAGGGAAAATTATGATTTTTTTTTTTATAAGCTGATGATGATATTATTAAAGTCACACACACAAAAAGTGTGCTAAATTGGAAAAACTAAAACCAACCAAAACTGTTAAGTTGTAGAAAGAAGAACCATAAGCCGGTCAAATAGCATCTAACAAACAATCTCAATTTGTACAAGATAAAACACACAATGGAGAAATGAGTGATATTTCTCATTTATCTGATCTTAAATTTTTTGAGTCATATACTGATATTTCTAACAATCATGAATTACAAAAAGTGTATCCTAACCTTCTATCTTCAAGTGTGCAGGCACCAAAAATTGAGTTTAAAAGTCTTCCAAGCCATCTTCCTGGCCAAGAATCAACTATGCCAGTAATCATATTTAACAAGTTAACAATAGAGGAAGAAGGAAAGTTGGCAAAAATGAATGAAGAATTTTTGACACTAGAGATAGACTCTCTTGAGTATATTCTTAGCAGGGTGATTACAAAAGATAAGCTGATGGAAAAGCAAGAAATCATTGTTGAAACTGCACCTCCTAAGTTGATGAATTGGACTGACCCTTTTCTCAAGGTTCCTACTGTTCACAGTAGCCAAAACTCACAATTTGTGATGCAGGAACAACCGAAGTTTGAACTTGAACAACCTCCCGATCCATTTCAATTTATATCTTTAGGGGTTATCAAGAGAGTGCCACCTAAGGGTCCTGACAAACTTAGTGCATGGAGCAAATATGGAGAAGTTTCTTAAGAAGAAATCAATGGCAATGTCCAGCCTAGGTCAATAAATAAGGGTGTTACATGGGAGGCAACCTATGTTTTTATTTCATTTACTTCCATTTTTCTTTTTTTTTCTTTTTCGTAAATAAGTTCAGAGGTTTTTTGTTGGTCCATATAACATCTTTTACACTTGTTTCTAGGGTTGCTGCTGCGCGAGGAGAGCATACAAAATCATAGTAAAAATTCAGCTTAAGAAGTTGCCTTGTCTTGTTTTGAGAGCGAGAGATGGTAATTCGGCAGTGAGGAGAGAGGGATGGTGCTACGGTGATGGTGATTTGGCGGTGAGGGAAAGGGATGGTGCGGTGGTGAAGAGAGAGCGATGATGGTTGGCGGCGGTGGATGGTGGCCGAGAGGTGATGATGAGGTGAGGGTGAGGGCGGTGGGAGATGACGATTGAGGCCCGGGAGATGGTGATTGAGGTGGTGATGCGGTGAGGATGAGGGATTGAGACTAGTGATGATTTGAGGGAAGGACTTGAAAGGAGAAGGTTAGGTGAGAATTTTAATTAAAGGAGAAAATTTTCGAAAATTTTGGATACCCAAAATTTCATTACTGGATCCCGTTCCGTTCCAAAATTAATTTCAGGTACCACCTTTCTGATCCGAAATTTCCGATCCGAAATTAAAAAAAGCTAGGGATGGAAAATCGGAATTTCAGGTAATGAAAATTTTGCCCACCCATAATATATTGAATTAATTATATATTGCGGGTATATAAGGAAACTTGAGAGCGAGTAAGCACTATCCATACCCACATTCATACCCGCACTTTGCGGGTGCGAATATATCAATACCCGCAAAATATCTACAATGTGCGGGTAATACCCCCACTATAATTGCGAGTATTGGACGGATATCCATATCCGCGGGTAGAATTGTCATCCCTAATATTAATGAAACTCAGTCGCCTAAAACTTAGGGGGGCGATCCAACTCTAAAAGAGTCTGAATATGTACATCAGGGTTGGCTGCCAAAAATCCCCATCAGGGTAGCATAGCAAGACCTAGACAACCGATCATCTATAACATTGAGACTCCTGCTAGCGTAAGAAACTTCTAATTTGGGAAAAGATTTCTCATGGAATCCACCTCCTGAAGGATGTTTAGAACGTTCCAATCTCTCGGGCCTTCTCGAGCATTAATCTGTGAGACTAAATATATCATTCACATCGATATAAAAAAATTGAGTTTTTCCTAATATTCTGTATTGAATATATATTCGATATTATTAAGTGTTAAAAATTATGATCAAACAAACTGGATATGAGATATTATAAGTCTAACACCTACGTGTCGGTATTCGTCGAATGTGGATAATAAAAATGAATCTGACAGGCTGACATGAAAATGAAATATCAGTGCTTTGTAGTTCTTCAGTTATATGAACTTTAGAAGGTAAGGAGAGTTTGGGCTTTTTCAAAATGGGCAGTTGAGCTCAGCGATAAACCACAAGATGGATTTCAGTGATTGGGCCTTTTAAAACGCGGATGCACGGTAAGCTTCGTATGTTTCTGCATCACCGGATTATTATCACCCTCTAGTTGCGTATGCCCATACGTTAGCAGCAGACAATGAAGTGTACTCCGCAACTCTTCAGCCACAAGGCCCACAAGTGCGGTGTTTCCTTCCGTAATCCGTAAAGCCTGTAGCGCCATGTGGATTGGCAAATGACGTCTCTTTGCATTAAAATTGTTTGCGTTCTCTCTTACGTCACATGTTACCGTTAATTAAAAAAATTAATAATAATTAATAAACGTTAACAAAAATTAACGGTGACACGTCAGCAAAATTTTAATTTTTTAATCTCAATCAGATCCTTATAACATAACTAAAGTTATTAAAATTAGACAATTCAATCGTTCTTTTCTGTAGAATCAATCATCAATTGAGACGTGAATAAACTAAAAGAATATGGCCATATTTTCTAATTAAATCATCTTTTTTCCTTTCCTTATCTTGAATTAATTCATTTTTTATAGTTCATACGAATTGTGAAAGGCGAGCATCCAATTCAACATTTTTTTTCTTTTAAAAAGTGGATGTGACGTTCCAATACGAAATTTTACTGATATTTTATCCTATACTAGAACTTAACCATTTTTTAATTAAAAATAATTTGGATGCAATCTTGAAACTCCTAGCAAGGCCCAGTAAGGAAAATAAGGCAATGAATGAAGAAAAAACTCATGGATAAGATAGTTCTTTTTGTCCACAGAGTTACCTAACAAGAATCATGACAACTTGTATAGCTGTATATAATAAACCCAACACATGATCACTTCCAAGCACACCACAAACTGCTAAAATAACTTCTTTCTCATAAAAAAGAAGAAGCGAGAACTAAAGAAAGCATACATGGAAGAAATCACAATCTTTTACTGCTACTTCCTTCTTCCTCTCCTTCTCCTCATTGTTCTCAAATTCTACAAATCAACTTTTCGTCGCAAAAACCTTCCTCCAAGCCCAAAACCAACACTTCCCATCATCGGCCATCTCCGTCTCTTAAAACCCGGTGATCCAGTCCACCGTATTTTCCACAACCTGGCCCAAACATACGGCCCAATCATCTCTCTCAAATTTGGTTCCCGTCTAGTCGTCGTTGTTTCATCCTTCTCTGTCGCTGAAGAATGCTTCACAAAAAACGACATTGTTTTAGCCAACCGCCCACCTTTCATCGTCGGGAAACACTTGGCCTACAACAACACCAGTCTAGCACAGTCACCCTACGGGGACCACTGGCGCAACCTCCGCCGCATCAGCACCATCGAGATCCTATCCACACATCGCCTCAACATGCTTCTCGGGATCCGAAAAGACGAGATCAAACGGCAAATATTGAAACTAGCATCGTTGCCAGGTTATTTTTTAAAATAAAATAAAAATCTGTAAATTAAAAGATTCGAATTTGAGATCTTATATTTCATTTATTTTTCAGGAAATAACACCGAATCGTCAGGTTTTGCTAAGGTGGAGTTGAAGAAGGTGTTTCAGGAGCTGACGTTTAATATTATGATGAGAATGGTTGCAGGGAAGAGGTACCATGGGGATGACGTGGCAGATGAGGAGGAGGCGAGAGAGTTTAGGGAGATTATAAATGAGGCTGTACGGTACGGCGGTGCGTCGAATCCAGGGGATTATTTGCCAATCTTGAATTGGATTGACTTTGGTGATTTCGAGAAGAGAGTGATCAAGATGGCCAAAAGAACTGATAGTTTTTTGCAAAAATTGGTGGATGAAGGTAGGCGAAAGAGGAAGGAGATAGAGAATACGAATAATATGCTCGATCACCTTCTCTCTTTGCAAGAATCACAGCCTGAGTATTACACGGATGAGATTATTAAAGGGCTTATCCTGGTGAGATCTTCTGAATCCCCAAATTATTTATTTATTTATTTAAAGTAATTATTAAAAATACTACGCTGAAATTCTAAGCTTTTGTTTGGGCTTAGAGATAGGATCCAGTTAATTATAAACATGGGCTTTTTGTACATGCTCCATTAAAGCCCATTTGATTGAAGAATTCTCCATCTTATGCTCCTTCCATTCCTTTTGGTTTTGTTTAAACTCTTTACTTTTAATATAGTAAAGAACAAATAACTTTAATCTTGTGTTTTCTATTTCTTATTGACAGAACATGTTATTAGCGGGGACCGACACATCTGCCGTGACACTAGAATGGGCAATGTCGAACCTTCTTAACCATCCGGAAACATTAAGGAAAGCTAAGGATGAAATAGATTACAACGTCGGACAAGAAGTTTTGATAGATGAACCCAAAACATTCCACTTACATTATCTTCAAAGTATCATTACCGAAACCCTTCGTCTATATCCTCCGGCCCCACTTCTACTACCACACATGTCATCCGATGATTGCACAATCAGCGGATATACAATTCCACGTGACGCAATCTTATTGGTGAATGCATGGGATATTCAGAGAGATCCTCAGGTATGGAATGATGCAGCAAGTTTTAAGCCCGAGAGATATGAAAAAGGAGAAAATGAGGCTCATAAGATGATGCCATTTGGTCTAGGCCGAAGATCTTGTCCTGGAGCAGGCCTGGCCCAACGTGTGGTGAGCTTGACTTTAGGATCCATGCTTCAATGTTTTGAATGGGAAATGGTTCCGGGTGAGAAGGAAATTGATATGACTGAGGCGAGGGGGATTGTTATGCATAAGCGTAAGGCATTGGAGGCCACGTGCAGAGCACGCCCTATTGTGAACAAAATTTTGGGCATAAGCTCGTGAAAAAAACTACTCTATTAATGGGGTAGTTTGACATCCTCACTCTTTATCAAAAAATCAATGGGTCAATTATTGCTATTAATACTATTTCTTGTAATAAATATATGTATGTATTTGTGGGAATATATATATTATTAATGCTAATGCATGTACCGAGAGAGAGAATCATTTTATTCAGTACTATGTCTTGTTACTTTTGGAACTTGGAAGTAGGCAGAATGAAAGACTGCACTTTTATCATTATTGCAAAAATCAGCCGAGTGTTCAGAGTTATACTATAAGAAAAATACTAATGGTAAGTCTTTTTCACTCACCAATAAAATAGCCGAGTGTTCATAGTCTTTTATAATATTCCACATATGAAGCTACCTACTCTACAAACAATAAAATAAACTCCTCAAATGATTATGAAATCAAATATAGAATAAGGGATTTGAAATTTGATATATTTGTCAACAGTAAATGTTTGTTGAACAAATGCTACTTAGTTGTAATTTCCAAATTATAATTATAGTTGGCAGTAAAGTCCAAAAATAGGAATAATCCACAGGTCTGAAAAATAAGAACAAGCCTGTGCACTTTATAAAGCACAGGGAATTGCAATCCATATCCATATCAACGTAACACAAATTATTTGGCAAAGCAAAACAATGGAAGACATCAAAATGTTGGTTCTCTACTCAGTCCTCTCAATCTTCTCCTTTCTTGCGCTCAAGTTCTTGCTTACAAAAAGAAACAATCCCAAGAACCTTCCTCCAAGCCCATGGGCTTTTCCAATCATAGGCCATCTCCATCTCCTGAAGCAGCCCATCCACCGCACTTTTCACTCCCTCTCGCAACAATACGGCCCAATCATATCTCTCCGTTTCGGCTCCCGCCCCGTCTTCCTCGTCTCCTCAGCGGAACTAGCCGAAGAATGCTTCACCAAACACGACGTCGTGTTTGCCAACCGCCCATCTTCCATCTACGGGAAATACATAAACTACAACAACACCACCATCGGCGCCGCCAGCTACGGAGACCATTGGCGGAACCTCCGCAAGCTGAGCACGATCGAAATCTTCTCCGCGACTCGGCTCAGCTCATTCCTCGACATCCGCAGGGACGAAGTGAAGATTCTGATGCGGCGGCTCCACCGTCTGTCCGGCGGCGAGTTCGTGAAGGTGGATATGAGGATGATGCTTACGGATCAGGCGTTTAACCTCATGCTCAGGATGATTGCAGGGAAGAGGTATTACGGGGAGGATGTGAGTGGGCTGGAGGAGGCGAAGGAGTTTAGGGAGATCATGGAAGAGATATCGAATAGAGCGGCGGCGACGAGCGTCGGGGAACTGATTCCGGTATTGCAGCGGGTGGGCTTTGGTGGGTTTGTTAAGAAATTGGAGAAGCTGAGGAAGAGGATGGATTGGTTCTTCCAGCAATTGATTGACGAGAACAGAGCGAACCGAGATAGGAATACTCTGATCTATCATTTGCTCACTTTGCAGGAATCGGAACCTCAGTACTATACTGATGAAATCATCAAAGGCCTTATTTTGGTGAGTGATTAAATTAAATAATCTTGGTGAATGGTTTCTGGCTATGGAGATGCCGTGCGTTCGATCCTTGGATAAATTATGTATTATGAGCGCTTTACACTTTTAAGGAGACAACCCGTGCGATCAAAAATAGTGAATTTAGATAAGATAATAAATTCAAGTCACCTAACGTTGGACTGATTGTTCTACAGATGATGCTGCAAGCAGGTACGAGGACATCATCTCTATCTCTAGAATGGGCAATTGCCAACCTGCTCAACAATCCAGAAGTGCTAAACAAAGCTGCAGTTGAATTAGAGACTCAAATGGGTGTAGACCGATTGATTGACGAACCTGATGTATCAAAACTACCTTACCTCCATAGCATTATCTACGAGAACTTGCGGTTATATCCTGTGCTTCCATTTCTAGCGCCACACTTGTCGTCGGCGGATTGCACCGTCGGAGGATACCACGTGCCCCGCGGGACAATACTATTAGTAAACATATGGGCTATTCAGAGAGATCCTAAATTGTGGGAGGACCATCCGGCCAGTTTTAGGCCTGAAAGATTTGAAAATGGAAAGAGTGAGGCATCCAAGTTAATGCCGTTTGGGTTGGGTAGGAGATCTTGCCCTGGGGAAGGGTTAGGGAGTAGGGTAATGGCCTTAACTTTAGGGTCACTGGTTCAATGCTTTGAGTGGAAGAAGAGTAGTGAAGGAGAAATTGACATGAGTGAAAAAGTGTCTACAACAATGTGTAGGGCTGAGCAGGGACGGATGCAGGATTTTTTTTTTTTTTAGTATTTTAAAGGGAAGGTAAGCGAGCTGAACGAAAAAACTTTTACAAAGATTTTCCTCCTCATTCCTCAACTAGAACCTAGACTTTGTCATGACAAATAGCAGCAGTCATGCTCTGACTTTTTCCAAGAAAACAGCCTGAAGTCAAAAGTTATAGTGGTCGAAATTACATATGTACCATTTCTCTCATAATTTATCAACCATATTAGACCACAAAGAAGGAATGCATAGATATGGAAAGTGGCAAAAGCTAATATCCCATGAATGCAAATAATGAATCATTCAAATTTTTTTATTCTCATTTCTAGTTGTAGGATACTAAACACATTAAGACATACTCCATAATTCTCACTCTCTACCTCTATTGAATCCATTCACATTTTTTGAGGTTCATTACGGGCAACCAAACAACTCGTAAAAGTATTAAATGAAACATGTGTTTTGTATAATTGGATTTTAAAAAAAATAATAAGATATTTAATTAAGAGAAAAAAAACTCTCAAGGAGTCGTGGTTTTATATATTAGACTATAGATCAATTGAAAATAGTTAATTGAAAGATGATATTAATTTTGACACATCGTACAATAAATTAAAAACTAACTTTGGCTTGCACAAGTTATTTATTCTTAATTAATAACGTTATGAATAAATCAAGAAATGTAACTTATTTCTTATAATATTTAATGACAATTAATGATATGTAGTGTGATTTTTTAAAATATTAATTTATTATATTTTTTAATAAATTAAATATGGTTCAAATTCAAACCTTATCAAGAGAAAAAAAAAATATTATAAGAGTCTCGTCTATAAATTCATGACTCATATTCGAAATATATATATATATATATGCAATATTTATCAAAAATTTCCTTTGCTTCAGTGGTAAAAAACTTTGTATCTAAAGGGAGGGGGGGATTCTCCCACGCATTCCTTTACAACAGGTTTTGGAGAGCTGGTGATGGGCTGGCTGAGCGGATTTGGGAATGAGGAAATTGGGATTTGGGCTCAAAAAATCCTCTAAAAAGAGGAGAGTTCCGTGAATCGAACACGTAACCTCTTGATCTTAAGTCAGACTTTACAACAGGTTTTGGAGAGCTGGTGATGTGGGCTGGGCTGGGCTGGGCTGGGCTGAGCGGATTTGGGAATGAGAAAATTGGGATTTGGGCTCAAAAAATCCTCTAAAAAGAGGGGAGTTCCGTGAATCGAACACGTAACCTCTTGATCTTAAGTCAGACATGCTACCATTGCGCCAAGGATGCTATTTGATGATAAATGGATAAAATTTAATTAAACCTTAAATTAAAGGTAAATTTTTTTTTTGGATTGGGTCACCCTGGCCCTAGACTGGATCCGCCCCTGGGGCTGAGCCTTTGGTTGTTATGTGCAAATCACGTCCCAATATAACCAAACTCATCTCTTAAATCCACAATTAGAACACCCAATTCTTTTTTCTGTTTTTTTTTTTAAAAGTCTTTTTTCCTTTTTCATGAAATATCTATAGTAACATTAATATTGCTTTACCTTTGTTAAGTGCGAATGACTTTTTATTTAATATTGCTTCGTAATTAAAGAAAATCATGAAAACTGTCAAAAATTGAAACTGATTGAATGATAGAAGGAGGAAACAATTCTGTGATTGCTTTGATTGAGACATAAAACCTGTTTGTAGAAGAAGCATAAAAGCCTTTGAAAGTGATGAAGCAAATGTTATTACATAATTGCTTAATTATACTAAAAGTGAAACCCTTTATCCAATCGTTTAGCACCAGCATACACGAAATTGTAAATATGTACAGAATATTTTGGCTAATGGCAATCCAGATATCCAAGATCTAACTGCTCTCACTCCGATTTGGCTTGGAAGAAGAAGACACCTGTACATGAAAAAGCCAAATCCAAAAGTTGCACATGGAATTGAACAAGAAACCAAAGTAAGAGATCCAATCACTCTCCACCAAATATTTTAAAGCTAATACTCGTATACAGCAATACCTGATCGTCTCCCATCTCAGGAGTCCAATCGTTTGTTGCCGGATTGCTTCTGTAAGCAGTCACCACCGTCCCAACCGCCACCGCCGCTGCTGCGCCGCCATAGCCGCTTGATAATTGATGACCACCGCTTCCTTCTTCTTCTGTCACCACTCTTATAAACCCACTCCCCGTCTGTCAACAAAAGGGAAACCCAAAAATCACCCGAAACTTAAGAAATCGCATCTCAATCAACGATTGCCAAAGTGAAAGAGAAAGATTGGTGAACCACCGTGTGATGCTGTTTGTCGATTGAATTCAATTCTTTGTAGTATTGGGTTTCCACAAATTCATCTTGCACATCGTTAGATCCATCCGCCGAAAACTGAACCTGCAATCGATCTCAAAATTCAGAAATCAATAAAATAAAAATGAACCCAAAATGGGAAGATATTGAGAGATTAATGTCGGGATGCGCACAGGGGATTGAGATTGAAGAGATCGGAGCTTGTCAAGTTCAGGAATTTGGTTGCTGAAAAGATCAATATGAGGGATTTTTTGTTGGGTTGCGTCTGATTCGCTTCTGCTGGGTTTTGAGGGGCGTTTTGGGGCCAAAAAATCGAACCGGTCTCGGATTTGATTGGCGATTTGGAGGTGTTGATGTGCGTCCAAAACCTCGTCGCTCCGGCTTGGTTTAGTCACCGTCCCTTGCCCCACCATGATCTGGACTCTTCTTATTTATTTGTTTTTTCTTGATTTCTCCTAGTCTCTACTCCCGTCCCTAGTTCCTTTCCCTGTCACTTCTTTTCTTTTCTTTCCATTTTTCTGGAGGGTGAATTAGGATATACATCGTGAAATGATCGGTGGCAAGTGACAAGAAGCGGAAAACTAATTTTCCAATGGTGGGCTTTGTATTTCCTTTTTGGCCCAAGGCTCGAAACAAGCTCGTCGCCTTTTTGGGCCCAAACTGGGATTTTTTTAGTGAGTTATGCAGGGGAACGATGCAGAAAGAAGAAAGTATACCGACACACATACTGCGAAATTAAAAAATTAAAATTATATATATATTAAAGTAAAAGGAGAGTGTGTGTATCAAGGAGCTGTGCATTCGGGTATTTTCGAATTTTTATTTTGGATATCGGGTATTTTGAAATATCAAAATCTGTTCTCGAACTCAAATTATATTTTCTACTATCCGAACTCGAATTTCCGAAATTTGAATTTCGAAAATTCGGATTAAATTTTAGAAAATTCGAATATAAATACCCGAAATTCCGTGTGGACATAACAAACCCAAATCAAAACCAATCAATAAAATTTTGATTTCGGGTGTTCGGGTTCTCGAAATTTCCGAGGCAACCATATCGACCACTTTGGGAATTAGGGATGGCAATTGGGCGGATATGGAGCGGGTAAGCACTATCCATACCCGCACCCGTAAATTTGCGGGTAATCCATACCCGCACCCGCATCCATATGGAGCGGGTAAAGGAAGAGTAATTATACCCGCGAATATCCGTGGATACCCGCAAATTTAGTTGAATTTCAAATTTCAAATTTCAATCAAATTAATATATAAAAAAATCAATCTAATTTAATAACAATAACACACAATAATACGATACACTAATCCAACATAATTTTTTATTTTTCGTTTGCCTGCAAGTCCAACAATTATTAAATAAACAAAAACCTAATTTTAGAGAAAATAAAAACTTGGCCATTTGTTTTTATTTTAAAAGCCCAAAAAGAAAGTATATTCAAATTGTAAAATAATTAATAAAAAATAATAAGACTCATGAGTTTAGAGCCGTTTCATAAATTTAAAGAAGTACGAAGCAATGCTCTTTTTTCAAAGATAAATAAATACTATGGTGTTATTTTGAGGAAGGATCATCATGCAGATTAGAATTGGTAGAAAACAAAATTAACTTTAAATTTTATTTTTTATTAAAAAAATGGTTATATAATGTTTCAATATTAGAAAGCCCCTCGCCGTGAAATTTTTTATGAAACTGGCTTCTTCTAGGTTTTACAACAAGTGCCTTATATATTATATATTAAAATATTATATATATTTATTTATTGCGGGTATTTAGTGCGGGTATTGAAGCGGGTAAGTACTATCCATACCCACATCCATACCCGCACTTTGCGGGTGCGGGTATATCTATACCCGTAAAATACCCACAATGTGCGGGTAATATCCACCCACAATTGTGGGTATTGGGTTGATATCCATATCCGCGGACGAAATTGTCATCCCTATTTGGGATACATCACTTGACCGTCACCCACCCATCATAACCACCAATACAAACCGGACTCAAGATCCATATCTGAAATTCCATGCCAACAAGCAACCCTCAAGCCCTCTTCTGTTCATATCTAGAAACCATGCCCAAAACCAGCCCGAGAACAACTATGGCACTTCAAAACCCACACCCTAAACAACAAATCCATCCTATGCAAACCACAACCTCAGAAACAAGAAGAATAAGGCCACACTCTAAGGAAGAGAAGCTAAATTACTGACTTGGCAGTCGCGGTGATGAGCGACGACGACGAAGGATAAAATTGGATGAGGACGACGACGACGAAGAAATTGGGTGGTGGGCGAGGACAAGGACGATCAAAACTATTTCCATACCCCTAAATGGTCTAGGCTTGCCCTAGGCCTTAGAGAATTTCTAGAAGGGCTCCCTTTGAGTAAAGCCCTACAATTCTTTAGTTTAAATCTTTATAAAGTTTTTACAAATTATAAAGGGGTAATAGTATTTTCCACCCCTGTACTATCGCCGAAAAACAGATACCTCCCCTATCCTTTAAAACGTCCATGACACCTCCCCTGGACAATCGTTCGCGTGCAAAAAGTCCCCTTTCGTTAAATTTAGTTGTTAAATCTAACAGATTACCTGCTACAACAGGGGTTTTTTTTAACCTGCTGTAGCAGGTAATTATGTATTAAATAATATAATTAATTTTAAAAATAAAAATAAATTTTTTTTTTGAAAAAATGTACAAATGATTTAAAAAATTAATTAATCTGAAAATCCAGAAAAAATGTTTCAAAAATAATTTTAAAATTTCCAAAAAATGTTAAAATTCCAAAAAAAAAAATTAATCTAAAAATATAGAAAAATATGTAAAATATTCAAAGAAAAGTAAACATTCCAAAAAAAATGATCAAATTCCAAAAACAATTAATTAATCTAAAATTTTCAAAAAAAATGTTAAAATTCCTAAAAAAATTAATTAATAAAAACATGTCAAAAATTCAAAAAAATATTAATTAATATAAAAATTAAAAAAAAACTTAAAAATCCAAAATATATTAATTAATCTAAAAATCCAGAAAAAACATTAAAATTCCAAAAACAAATAAAAATTCCAAAAAACTATAAAAATAATAAACAAAGCGTTAATTAATCTAAAAATCCAAAAAAATAAAAAAATTCCATTTTTTTGGATTTTTAGGTTAATTAATTATTTTTTGAATTTCTATATTTTTTGGATTTTTTAA
Source organism: Viola odorata (assembly GCA_963691705.1). NCBI lineage: Eukaryota > Viridiplantae > Streptophyta > Magnoliopsida > Malpighiales > Violaceae > Viola > Viola odorata. Next base: position 64,560,075 of record OY829540.1, read on the forward strand.
CAGTTTTTTAGGTTAATTTTTTTTTTTTTGGAATTTGTACATTTGTTTTGGAATTTTTAGAATTGTTTTGAATTTTTAGGTTAATTAATTTTTATTTGGATTTTTTACATTTTTATAGAATTTTTAGAATTTGTACATTTTTTGGAATTTTTACTTTAATTCAATTTTTTTTTGAAATTTTATCATTTTTTACAATTTTTTTTAAATTTTGTTCTTTTTTTTTAATTTGTACATTTTTTTTGATATTTTTCATTTTTCATTTTTTTGGATTTTTTGTTTTTTTAGAATTTGATGTAGGAGGTCATTTTAACGGAATCGTTAGTCAAATTGGTCAAAACCTAACTGAAGGGGGCTTGTTGCAAAAGGACAATTATTCAGGGGAAGTGTCATGTACGTTTTAAAGGATAGGGGAGATATGCGAAAATACTATTACCCCAATTATAAATTATGGGTCTTAAATCTTTAATAGCTCCCAACTCGATACCTAATTTAGTTGTTTTATCGTTGACCAAGTCTCTTACTAGCTGCTATTTAATGTTTGTTCTTGGGTATGAAACTAGACCTTAGAGCTATTAAACTAATAAGTTTCCTCTAATTATTTCACACAAATTCCTGCGCCATGCAGATCTTTAATTGTTCTGAACAGTTTATGAAAAATTGTCCTTTATAGGAAGTGAAATTCCCATTGCTACCCTTTTTTTTCTCCTTAGAATTTTCTTAACTTAATTGGCAATTAAGCATCTCATACGGTAGATAAGATACAATGACAAGTGCACTTCCATTTCCAGGTCCACAACTTGACCTTTCTATCCCCTGCAAGTCTTTCTTCCATCTTTAAACCCTTAAAGAAAACCATATTTCACACTAATTATCCTGAAAATCCAATCAAAAAACTAAATCAAAGACGCCCATTTTATTAATTAATGGAAAAATCCCTCCTTTCCCTACTCTTTCTCATCCATTTCTTATCATCACTCCATCTTCCTACCGCAGCTTATACTCTACCAAACAAATATTTCATCAATTGTGGTTCAGGCACTAATGTATCTGATGCAAACAGAATCTTCATTGCTGATGACTCCATTCCAAGAAATTCTGATTCTTTCACCTTCTCCACAAGAGGCAGCAGCAATGTTGTTATAGATATCAATCAATCAAAACCACCACTTCTCTATCAAACAGCAAGAATTTTCAGACAACAATCTTGTTACCAATTCCCAATCAGTACCAATGGTACTTACCTGGTACGTCTCCACTTCTTGCCCTTCCCTTCCTCTTACAATCTTACCTCAGCTCTTTTCGATGTTTCGGCTTCTGGGTTTTCATTACTCAGTGATTTTAGTGTTAGAGATGTTAGAAGCAGCAGTCCAAAGACCACAGAATTCATTCTTAGCATCAGTAGTATTGGAAGATTCGAGTTATGTTTTTCACCAAAACTGTCATCTTTTGCCTTCATTAATGCCATTGAAGTGTTTCCTGCACCTGATAGTTTCATTCCTGATGTTGCTCCACTTGTTAGTGATGGGGGAAAGGATTATTGCAAGGGTATACTTTCTAAGGTTTTGCACACAATTTACAGAATTAACATTGGAGGGCCATTGATCACACCTCAAAATGACACTCTATGGAGATATTGGGTGCCTGATGATAGTTTTCTGTACAATCCGAACGCTGCCAGGAATGGCAAATTGTATCCGAATAAGCCTAATTACCAGCAAGAAGTTAGTGAATACATTGCCCCGGATTTCGTGTACCGGACTGGGAAGGAGACGAGTGTAGATCCTGGTAGGGTTGCAAACATGTTCAATATAACTTGGTCTTTCAATGTGACGAAGAATTCTAGATTCTTCATTCGAGGGCATTTCTGTGACATTTTTAGTCAATCTCTTGATGACTTTACTTTCAACTTCTACATCCATGGCAACTTTAGCATTCAAATCAATCCTTATGAGATGATAGGTCAGTTGGCAGCTCCTTTCTATGAGGATTTTGTGGTGGATTCTGATGATTTTGGACTAATGAATATCAGCATTGGCCCTCGACGAGGGTCTATAGCCTTTTTGAATGGGTTGGAGATCTTGGAGATAGTAGAAGAGTTAGGTATTGTAGCAAGGAAAAGTGAGGACAGGAAGGCTTATATCTTTGTGGTTGTTGGTTCAGTTCTTGCAGGTTTTGCTCTCATGTGTATTTTGGCAGAGGTTTTATGCTTGAGCTTAAGATCAAGGAAACCAAAGGCTGCCCAATCAGCGGCCGGTTCACCCACATACGTAAATGGAGTAGGGAGTTCTTACCTCAAAGGCAGCCTTATGCCTGTCATGAACAATGCATTAAAGTTGTCCTTTGCTGATGTCCAGCTCGCAACGAACAATTTTGATGTGAAACTGAGAATTGGTAAAGGTGGATTTGGCAATGTCTTTGTCGGGACACTGAGGAATGGCATGAAAGTTGCTGTCAAACGCGGCAACACAGATTCTAGCCAAGGGTTTCCAGAGTTTCAAGCAGAGGTAATGGCCTTATCCAAGATGCGCCATCGACATCTCGTATCTTTGATAGGATACTGTGAGGAAAGCTCCGAAATGATACTGGTTTACGAGTTCATGGAAAGGGGTGCACTGAGGGATAACCTATACATTTCAACTCTGCCTCTATTGTCTTGGAACCAAAGACTTGAAATTTGCATTGGAGCAGCAAACGGTCTCCACTACCTCCATAGAGGACCTTCTGGTGGATACATTCATCGCGACGTTAAGTCCACAAACATCCTTCTTGATGAGAACTACGTTCCAAAAGTAGCAGACTTTGGACTGTCAAGATTACTAGCTCCACTAGATCAAACTCATGTCACCACTGGAGTGAAAGGTACCATTGGCTACCTTGATCCTGACTATTTCAGGACTCATAAACTGACCGAGAAATCCGATGTGTACTCGTTCGGAGTAGTCCTTCTCGAAGTTTTATGCGCGAGGCCCCCGATCAACACCTTGCTTCCATTAGAACAGGTGAATCTAGCAGAATGGGCATTGTTTTGCAGCGCAAAAGGGACCCTCGAGCAGATTGTAGACCCGTCGGTAAAGGGCGAGATCAATCCGAATTCGTTGCGGAAATTCTGGGAGATGGTGGAGAAATGTCTGGAAGAGTGTGGTGAGGATAGGCCTACAATGGGAGATGTGGTGTGGGATTTGGAATATGCATTGCAACTGCAGAATCAAACAGGAAAATGGAGAGAAGGACATGAAGACAGCTTGAGTAGTGGTGCTTCTGCTATGTTAGTGATGCCTAATGTTGGTCATTTACCTTCTCTTAGTAGCTTGTCTGGTGAAAGAGATGACATGCCTATCTTGAAGGATGAGGAGGATTCAAGTTCTAATACTTTTGGCCATTATCAATTTCAAGTTTTTCCCAATAGATAAAGGTAGTATAGTAGCAGTTTTCTTCCTTAAAATGGTCAAACTTTGTACAATCTGAAATGAATTTGTGGCATATAATTGGGTTCAAATCAATGAATAGAAAGAGGAGAGTTTATACTTTTTGGTGTTATGTGAGAAAAAAAGGTAAAATTGAATTTTAGTAAAAAAAACCAATTTCGGTTTTGTGTTTCATGTGGAAGAAATTAAATATATTGTTCTTCTAAAATGAACACATCACTTGGTTGCATTACTTATTTATTTATTTATGATCTAATTGATACGGTTGGTCATGAATAGGAATTGCAAAATTCGCAATTGCGCATGTATGGTGCCGTATGACTCGTCGCACACGCACGCACTAATGCGATGCGAGTGCACCGGTATCTTCATTTCGGCCCATATCCATGCAATGCAAGGCTTAGGCTAGTAAAATCTTCAAAGCCCAGGTAACAGTAATTCTTTTATTTATAATTCTCAAAATGAAATTATTCTTATGTTTTGCTACACCCACTTAGCCTTTTTTTCCTTTCTTTTAAAGTTTGTTAACATCTGAATGTGTCATCGAAGACAATAAATAGTTTAAGTTTTTACGATATCATGTAACAAAATATTGTGATTATAGTTGTTGGTTGAAATCAAGTATAGAGTGCGAGTATATCTGTGAGGATCCGATTCTTCTAATTTTTCTTAAAATATGACCAATCATTTTAGAGGAAAATTTTAGGAAAAATTAGAGGAGACAAATCTTGTATGTGATATAGGAATAAATGACCCCTAATCGTAAAACACTAGAAAAATGTGCATAACCTGCGGTTCAAATTGGTTTGATCTTTCCCAATTTTCCTGGCCGGAACTTACTTTGAAGAGATTATTCATTGATATACTTAGTATTCATATCTAACAACTCGATTATCATCACTAGTCTTGAGAGCATACACATGCGTATTATCAGATTGAGAGTGCAAAATAACTAGATTAATAATAAAAACATCAAATTTAGCCTAATTTGGTAGGTATATATATAAGCTAAAAACTACATGTACAACACGTAAAAATCTAAATCAAACAAGTGAAAACATGAAAAGTGTACATTTGTGGGACAAAAAATAATAAATCAAATGATTAGTGCCCGGATCCTTTCCTGTTGGGTCCAGAAGCAGCCGTAGTAAACACTTGATCATCCTCTACATGGGCCGCATTCTTAGCAGGATCAGAAACTGAGCCCATCCCATGATCACCCGATTCGGCCCTGTAATCATTCTCTTTCTTTGCTTCTAATTTTGATCCAAGAAGCAATCTGCAATCCACCAAAGCTGGCTTAGAACAAGAAGAGATGGTGAGGAGGAGGAGGAGCAAGAAGAAGAGTAGACACAAGTGTTTCATTTTGTAATTTCTTCTGACAATAATTTGTCTTAAATTTTTCCTCAACCACTATGAAAGAAAGGTCCTTTAAAGGTTGTATTTGAGTTTTTTTTTTTTTGACCAAAAAGAGTGGAAGCTGTTTTTTATTCTTGTCTTTTTGGGTTTTTTTAATTTGTCTTCCTTTTTCTTTGGAAAGAATGGAGCTAAAAAGGATAGAATTATTCGAATCTGCATTCAGTAAGGCACCGGCTCTGGTTTGTGGGTGGCAAAATATAATTTAAGGACGGAGAGCAACTTTTTGCTTGTGGGGTTACCAATCGAAGAGAAAGAACATTTGACAAAGAAAGACAAAAAGACAAAAGTACTTATATACTCCCTCATTCTTTTATTAAATGTCGTTTACTATTTGAGTACGCATATTAAAAAAGCTGGATGACTCACTATTTGAGACAATTTTGCTCTTTATTTTTTTTCGGACGTACGTTAAAGATTAACGTACATTCAAAAAAAAAAATTTTTTTTAGGTCAAATAGTGATTCATCCGGTTTTTTAATATGCGTGCCCAAACAGAAAACGACGTTTAATTCCAAACAGATGGAGTAGTTTTCGATCATTCAAAATATTTTTATGGGTAAAAAATTAATTTTATATTTTATTTTTAAGATTTGAATTTAAAATTTTGATTAAAATTAGACTTTTAGGGGCAAAGTCAGCAAAAAAAAGTTTAGCGTGAGAGGGGTGGGGCACGTACTATATAGAATTGCATATTACACAATACACATTTCATTACTTTTTTTGCTATTTTGCTAATATAAAAAAATAAAATAGTTAGAATATTTAAAAATCATGTTAGAAAAATATAAAAGTTAATAAAACATGCTTACTAAGTTTTTATTTATTTGCATTAATAATAGAATGTAAACTTGACTTTTAAATCATTAATTTTTAAGTCCGGACAATGTCCAAATATGATTAATCTCTCATAAAAAAAAGGTTAAAATGATATTCAAGAAGATTAAGAAATACTTAAAAATTTGTGATTTTTTAACCCGATAATATTCAAACAAAATTAAATAACTGATCTTATTGGTAGACCAACTAGAAGAGGTGAGAAAACCTTTAAAATGTTTGATTTTTTTTTTAAAAAAAAAAGAAGAAAATGTCACACGCTTTTGGCTTCCTAATTTTCTTGGCGCAGGTTTCATTGTTGATATCATTTTTAAGTTTTTGATCAAAATTATATTTGGTATTGTCTTGTTAGTGATAAAAATATCAGTAAAATCTTGATTTCAAATTTTGTATTTAAATTCTAACTTCGCCTATCATAAAAAAAAAAAAAAACTTTAATTAACCAACCAAAAACCTAAGGACGACGTTATAACTTCTTCTTTTGGTAAAGGACGTATTTAGATTTCACACTTGTCTTTGTTCCAAATCCTAGCTAGGTGCGAACGTGCTAGTCAAGGGAAAAGAATAAAAGGCATTTCATCGTTTTTCTTCCTTTTGCCTCTTAGCTTTTTCACAAGTGATGATTATCAACCGACGGAGTGTTTTAAATTAGTTGCATGTGGGTGTCGTCGACTTTGTCTTGCAAATTAAAGAAGAGGAAGGAATCTAAGTTGTCTTCAGTGAAAAGGAATATATTACTGCAAAACTGAAATTAAATCTTACTAGTAAATATTGACCGTCTTAGAGATTTGTTTATATTTAATTAAGGTTTTAATTCGAATTTTGGAATGAATTTTTTTACTAAAAACAGTACCATTTTATAAAATTTAACAGAATTTGAACGAGACTAGTTAAATCAAACCATCTATTTTTGTGGATGGACGGCTTGTTTGGTTGGAGAGAGTTTCTTTGGAAAAGCATAGGTCTGTGCAAAAAGAGAACATATAAAAGAATAAAAGAGAGAGATCCAGGCGCACATAAGTTATTTGACTTGCTGGATTCTTGGTTTTTTGTTTTCGATCTTTTGGTTGGACCTAGTTATTGGGTGATTGGGTGCGCCGCCCAACAGTCTGATCACCTGATCCTACTCGATGATCATTTTTAAGGGCTCAAATCTTTTCTTTTAACTTCTAACACTCAATCCCTCCTAAATTTGCCCATTAAAATATATTATTCTTTTTCTTGATTTGTTTTTTCATTTTTATATTTTTATCTAATTTTTTTAATTATTAAAAGACATTCAGTTTTTTAAAGTTATTTTCTTATCTACTTGATATTTCTAGAGATTTTTTTTTTGTTTTTCTCGATTTTTCCCCCAAATTTTCTTTATTTTTCCTAATACTTACATTATATTTTATCTTTTGGTTCATTAAAAACTTAATTTCAATTTTTTATTTTTCCTCTGGATTTTTTAAGTCTTTTACGGATTGTTTCTTTCTTTTTTTCATTTTTATAATTTTTTAAAAATAATTTATGACATGACATCACAATGTGAGCTATTTTGTTAAAATAAAATAATAAAATATTAAATTTTAACTCCGTTAATCATTATTTTTATATTTGGGACTTAAATAAACAAACGAATATAACCGAGAAAGAATTGAGACTCACAAAAATAAAAACACAAACATTTAGAATTCTCGAGTTGGCTTGTGCTCCTTCTAGATTTTACCTATTTACAGTTATAAGCTAGTTTTTTTCTTTCCGTTTGTGTTGTTGTGTTCTATATATATTTAGCTTATATAAATAAATAAAAAGTCAAAGTCAAAGTAATTAACTTGGATAATGTGGAATAATCAGACCATACGTAAACTATATGTGCATTGGAATGCTGGTGTTTGTATCAAAACCTTCTTCAAAAAGATCCAGATCATTCGAAATACTACAATTGTATAAAATTAAAGGAATAGATTTTTATAAGCATTCCAAATCATAGCGAGGAAAAGAAACCATGATTCTTTTTTTCTTTTTATATGAACAAATATGCGAGATATTCGAACCCAATTTTGAACTCCTACCGATACTATAAACGATTAAAACTATTTAATATTATTAATTAACTGCGTTCCGTATATTATATCTGAAACATTATCTAATACAAAAATACATACACTATCAATCTCCATCAATTTACGTCGTACTCTCCAGAATCTTGGAATTCCATTTCAAACATCACCATGGTCATTGCAACTGGTCTGTCTCTCCATTAATTCAACAATTAGGCCGCCTTTCTATTTGCAGCCAGAAATCTAAAATTAATTCAACACCCCTACCATATATTATATTATTATTATTATTATATACACCAATAAATTTCCACAATTAGTTTTTTGATAAATAAATAAATATATTTTTGGTGATGATCACCTTCCAACTTGGACTCGCAATCTTCCACTCCTGCATTTCCTTGAACCCAAGAATCTCCCTCGATGGTTCCTAGTTAGGACTTAGGACCACACCACAGCACACCACGCCCCTTCTCTCACGTTTTATTGAATAGTTTGTCCGCCAAGGAAAAACAACAAGAAAAATGGTGCATTTAATTACTAGTCAAACTCTAGCTAGATCCTTGACACTATAAATATACAACTTATACAACATACTAAAACAACTCATCCTCTCAATCACAAAAAAAACAAAGTCCTTCGCCTCTCTTTCTTTCTTTCTTTTCAGACTAAACCCCACTTTTAGTTTGTTTTACGATCTCCTATCTTACTCGGGTCGAGAAACATAACCCAATTCTATAAATCTTTCTCTATTATCGCTATTCGCGACTATTATTTTTATTGTTTTTGACAAGACATGGCAAGTATGCTGAAATCTTTTAGCTTGATCCTTGTCATTTGTATGGTGATTATGGCAACAAGCTCCAATTTTATTGACGCTCGTCCTTTCAATATCATGAAGCCAAGAGAGAACTCATCCGGTACTAAAGTGAATGTGGGCTTTTTCGATGGATTAGAACTTGGACAAATCAAGGAGTCCGGCCCAAGTCCTGGAGCGGGCCACAATTTCGTCAACAGCCAAACCCTGGGAGGAATAAAAAACTCTGGCCCAAGCCCAGGAGAGGGACACCACTTCACCAATAGCCAAACCCTTGGAGGAATTAAGGATTCCGGCCCAAGCCCAGGAGACGGACACCATTTCAGCAATAGCCAAACCCTTGGAGGAATTAAGGACTCAGGTCCTAGCCCTGGAGAGGGACACGGACAGACCCTTGGAGGAGTTAAGGACTCGGGTCCTAGCAGTCCTGGAGAAGGGCACTAATTAAGTCAAATATTACTTTAGGTTACTTTTCTGAGTGATTAATTTTATTTATTTATTTATTTATTTATTTTGACGATTAGAAGCTAGAACTCTATTGCAAAGAGTATGTTGATCATTCCTAGCCATTAATTCTTTTTTCCCCCGGTCTTCGGGTATTATTATATTTACCATTCTTAAACGATAAAAAAAACATTATTGTATTTACCTTCACCGGGTCTTAATCCCTTGATATAAAAATAAAAAAGAAAATGTATAAATCTACTCCAGCATTTTTACCACAAATCAAAATAAATTATTAAATGAGTCATATAAGTCATTTGTATTTGTTACGGCTATCTAAAAATAATAACAATTTATTTGCTACTAATCAATATGAAGTTCACTATTTTATTATATTTCAATAATAATAGCAACATATTTCTTGTATGCTAATGAAAAAAAACAAAACAGTTATACCAAAATAGTTCATCTTCTAAAAGATTTAAAAGCGCACACAAGAAGGAGCGGAAGAGAAATATATTTTATTTTATTAAATATTTAAGTGCATTACATTAATCTTTATTTATTTATTTTTGAAGACGCATGCATAATAACAATCTTGATTTCAAAACAATAAATAATAATATTATTAAGTGATTAGTTAAGGGAGTAAAATTTTAAGCATTTACTTAAGGAAACTGAATAAGCATTTAATTAGGATAAAATCACAGCAATTACTAATAATTTAGGAACCAATGAGAAGCCATCTGTTAGAAGCAGCACGGGAGCAGGAAATTTTTATTCTTATTTTATTTGCATGCCTATATACTTCTTTTTGCTCTCTTAATTTGACTTGACTGCTCACTTAATTTGACTTCTTTAGTCTAAACGTTGAGTTTGGATAAATTAAATTTACTTTCTAATATTAATATTAATGACCAAATATGATGAAATAAGGTCGGTTTTAGCTAAGGATGAGAATAGATTAGATAATAATAGATATTTACATTAATTATATCCATTAATTATCTATTTACAGTATTCATAATTCATTTATATCATATTTTTACATGTTTTAATTATCCAAACAATCCACTATCCACAATAATTCCTCATATATATTTTTTTGAGTAAATTTATCCACATATACTTGTTATGTTTTGAACTAAAAATATATATTATATAGTTTTGTAATAAGTGAATTAATAATACATTTCTATATATTTATTTTATTATATAATTTAAATAAAATTTTGACTAAAAAAATTAAAAAATTAAAGAAAAATATTGAATTGGAATTGTAAAGTCCCAACCCTAAATCGTATTCCATCCGCGGCCAAACTCAACAGTTTACAAAACAGCAGTAGTAACGACGCTGGCGCATCTCCTCTCCTTTCTTCATATATAGGGTCTGACTTGCCTCTATCCGTACAAAAAGACATTCTCCCTCCGCTCTGTCTGTTTAAATTTTTATTTTTAAAATTTTCATGGTGCCAACACAGAGACCATTTAGTTTAGTGTTTCTTTAAGAAATATTTTTTTTATTTATAATAGAATACATGAGTCGATTTACTAACTGAGAAATCAATCCATGAATGTTTGATTGGTGTTTGTTATAAGTTTTAGTATGAATATGGTTTGATCTAATGTAAAAATAAGTGGTAATGGTATAAATAAAAATGACGTGTAATAAGTACAAATTCATGTGCCACTTTGTTTGATTGTTAATCTACATTGGTAATTTTTCCTCTTCTCTTTTTGATAGCTGAAATATACTGAATTGATTGAAAGTAAACTATTTTCCCTAGTTTTCTGGTCACAAGAAAAACGCCGATTAATCTGAAAGTCATTAAGTTTGACTACTGTTAAGTTTGACTAATCGTGTGTCGCCATCATCCATGGGAGGAAAGTCAAACAGTTACTATAATCATTCATGCGTGCGAAAGATCACAAACTCAACGTGAATCACAATTTCCCAAAAAAGATGAAGAAACATGAAGGTAAACTTTGAAACGCAAATTCATTTCCCAAAATTTCCCGCTGCTGGTCTTTTGGATTGATGCAGTAGCTAGCTAGTGTTGGACGGTAACATGAATCAACTCTCAACTTGAAAAGGTGTTTAATTAACGGTTCAACTCGAAAGTGTCAAAAAATACTACGAAATCCATATATATGTACTCGTTGTTAATCATTATAAACATCAAATTGTGCTTCAATCATAATCATTAAATTGCATTTTTTCGGCCACCTCGGTTGGACCATCATGGCCGACCATGGTCTATTAATTACCACAATATGAAACCTCTCTACCTATTTCCTATCACATGACTACAACATTTTCCAATCTGGAAATGCTTAAAACCCATGTCGCCTATAAATACCATATACCTTACCTCCTAAATACTAACCCTCATCGTATACATTTCATTATCAACACCCTTCAAAAGAGAAAAAAATTCACAAAAATTCAGCCATTATATTTTCTTTTCTTAAAAGAAAAAACTTTTTAAAATTTTTGCAGATCAAAATTACCATGGCTACAAAACTCAAGTTTTTCGGCTTCTTGCTTGTCCTTCTTCGTGTGTTGGTCGTCTCCACTACTACTACACAAGCTCGACCATTCAATATCTTTGATGGGCTGAGCCTTGGAGCCGTTAAGCCGTTTGGTCCAAGCCCGGGTCAGGGAAAGAAACACACGGACGACATCCATTTCTTTGGAGGAATAATAGCCACTACACCCTCGCATCCAAGCCCAAGTGAGGGGAATAAATATGTGGACGACATCCACTTCTTTGGAGGGATAAAGGCCTCCAAGCCCTTGAGTCCAAGCCCAGGCCAAGAGAACAAATATGTAGACGATTTACATTTTTTCGGAGGAATAAAGGCTACTGAGCTCCCTGGTCCAAGCCTAGATCAACAGAACAAATATGTGGACGATATTCATTTCTTCGGAGGAATAAAGGCTGGCCCTAGCCCGGGACAAGGACACTAGCTACAGCCTACATCTAATCGGTCAAGCCATTACATTAAATTAATTTGCTACAAGTACTTTTTAATTTTTTTTAATAAAAATAATATGATTTGAATTCGGGATTTTTCTTTCTTTATTTTGTAGAAAATAGCAATGAGGTTACCAACTCATTAGTGTGTTTTTTTACGATATGAATTAATCCAATTATATTTTCTCTTTAAAAAAAACTCATTAGTGTGTTACTTATTATTTTTTTTCTTCATGAAACTTTATTTTGTTGTTATCTATCCAACTCTCTAAATCCATTAACTGTATTTTTTAACTCCTTTACTTTTATTAATTAATATAGTAAAAAATAATTAGAGTTTATCATTTCTTTATTACATTATATCTCATTTTTATTTAAATAAACAATTTATCTTTCATTAATTTTTTTACCGTGGGTAAAAAACAAAACAAAAAAAACTTAGCCGGGGTCAAGCAGTGAACAGTGCACTCCCCTTTACATGGGCTAATCGTAATATTTTCTCCAATCAACATCAACTGTTTAATTAAGGCGCTCAAAATGGAAATAGGAAAACAACAACGCTCCGCCCCTTTTCATTTCAAAACTTGCCAATTGAAGCTGGAAGTCGGTCCCGGCACCAGAAACCAGACATCTCCCTAGTCTCTATCGCTTTTTGGCCTCGCTCACTCACTCACTCACTCCACTCAGCGCCGACGACGGAGATGGGAAGCTCATCCAAGGACGATTCCGGCAGCGACGCTCAGGCTTCCAGCGGCGACGCTCCTCCTCCTCCTCCTTCCAATTCCAGTTTCTTCAAGGAAGGCGAGCGCGTCCTTGCCTTTCACGGCCCTCGCATCTATGAGGCCAAGGCATCTACTTCCCTCTCTCTCGCTCTCTCCGTCTCATCTACTCACTCACACTGAACTAGGTTTCAGTTTATTTGTTCATAATTAGAGCTTAATCTGTCACTTGGTATAGCGTCACACTCTGATCAGTGAAGAATTAGGGTTTTTACGGAGTTGATTTTGAACTCGTGTACTGATGCATAGTGAATGAACGAGTGATATTACCGAATTATGTGAATTTTATTTTCCCCTCTTGTAGTTATATCCCTTTCAATTTGCTTTTCTAGGTTCAAAAGGCTGAGCTCCGCAAGAAGGAGTGGAAGTACTACGTTCATTATCTTGTAAGCTCATTCTTCACTTTCTTTCGTTGAAAACATACGTTATAGTTTATGTTATTCTTAGGAAAAAGTCACATTCAATTAAGTGCAGTCTTGTGATTGCACCATATTGCTTCTATATTACCATTCTACTCTTGTGATGTGTGTTTATAAGTCTTTGTAAAGATTTTTTGTTAGAAATTGTGTAAAACAAGAGTTTCTGTGTTCTACTCTCTGATAGCATGATGATAACATTGCTATACCTATTTTGCTGCTGCCTGTTGTTGTATTGTTATGCTGATCCATTATACTATTTTCTTTTTTTACAGGGTTGGAATAAAAAGTGAGTATGGATTCTTTTCAATTCTTGTTACTATATTTTTGTTCAGGTGAGATATCAGTAATGAGGTAAGGTGCCGTATTTGGAAGGTCATGTATCCTGTTCCTATTTTACTTTCCCGCGGCATTATCATTTATCATGAAGTAGATGTTTATCTGTCGGAATGAATAATATAGGCTCAACATGCTTTTTCCCGTTAAAATAACTTAATTGAAAGTTTGTTATTAATGTACATATTTGAAATCTGTAGGTTCCTTTCTGCAATGAAAAGTTGAATCATTCTATTTTCAACGCAAATACATTTCTGTGCAATACCTCGTGAATCGTTGTTTTTTATTGAAGCTTATGTTCTTTAAGTGGTCCATAAAGAAATATTGAATTTTTTTATTAATTTTTACTAGTTGACATGAAAGGTAAAGGCTGAGAAATAACATGTAAAGGAAGAGGAAAAAATTATTTACAGTGTTTTTTTTCTCCAATTGTTGTTAGCTATGAAGGAGAAAACCAGTAAAAAAGAAAATCAATTAGAAAAACAGCCAAAAGAAAGAAATTGGAAGATTACTTATTACCATAGTAACAAATCTTGGCTTGGTTCCTTAATAGGAAATCTGTGTTTCTTTCGTTTAATAGCATTTCCTTTCATGGAAGTATTATTTAGTTGCACTTTTGAGAGAAAAGTTATCAATTGGCTGAGTTGGTGACAGCTGGTTCCTTGTGTTGAAAGATTCACTGTTCGAGTAGCAGTTCACTCGTGGGCTAGCGTCTTACCATTTCACTGGGGACAAGTTCAACCTTGCTAAGTTAAGGTTGATTGGGTTCACCATTCTATGGTCCAACTGAGTCTTTGATTATTTTTTATCTGGTTTGAATATTTAAGCGCTGTAGGAATAAACTGAACTGGATTCTTGGCTAGGTTTTTCTCAATGCCAGATTTTTCAGTCTAGTCTTGTCTTGACAACATTCATCTTATAATAAGTTTGGATGTGCTGTCCTGTAATGTGTTAACTCTCCTCTTTTTTTAACTTGCATCTCCCATAATTCCATTTTTCAGCAGGTTTGCCCGTTGTTAAATGATGAATTCGGGTCTTAATTGATAGAATTGGTTTTCTGTTATTATTTATTTATTTATCCAGATGATTTCATGAGCATTTTTCATTGGTATTTCTGTACTGTCCTCATAATTCAATTATGCCGTCGCTGAAAGATTTCCCAGAATTTTTTATTTTGCATTGGGATTTTTTTCTCTTTAATAAATAGCCTTTTCCAAAAGGGATACAGAAATCTTTACTGTGGCTTGGACATATTGCCAACAGTTGGGACGAGTGGGTGAGCATGGACCGACTACTGAAGCACACTGAAGAAAATCTTTTGAAGCAGCAGACTCTTGAGAAAAAGCAGGGTGTAGACAAAAGTTCGAAGCCTGGGCGTTCTTCTCAAACAAAGCCAAAAAGCTCTACTGGTTAGCTTCACTTTATATATTACTCATGTATATGATTGCGTACATGTTGTTGAGATTTTGAAAGCACAATATTGGCATCTTTTGATTGTTTGGTTATAAAATTCTTTTGCCTTTCATTTCTCCTGAGAGCATGCCAGACAGATTCTCTGCTGGTTAAGGTTGATATGCGTAAATATTCAACATTATGTTCATCAGACAACTCTCCTCAGATGGAGTGATGGATAATGCTTTTCTTTTATCCAAACATTATGGTCATTTAGTTGTGCTGGTGTGATTTTTACCCCTTTAAGTGGGAAGTTCTATTTCGTTTTATTCACTGTTAAACTTCCAGATAAGTTGATAGTTTTTGCTATTTTATTAATGCTCCTTGTTTTGTTATTATAGAGTCAAAGCTGGACAAGGAAGAGCCCAAAAGCACCGGTCCGTAATTTGAGATCTCTTTTTGTTCTTTTATTGCTATACTTAATCTGTTTTGTTCTCTATTTAATCCTAATTCATTCTTATGATTTTTTTTCTCTACTGGACATCCTATCAAGCTGTGGATTATAACTTTCATTGTTGTTCCCACAGTCCTGGTTTCATTCCATTCATTGATTTGTTCTGATGGTCTAATCAGACATCCAGTAACAAATTTAGGGTGTTTCTTCAAATGCAGATTTGAGATTTTTCAATTTCTATGTTTTCTAACAAGAGAGCTGTCTTTTGGGTCTTTTTCTAGTACCATATGGTTTTGCATGGAGCTTTTGTATGATTTTAATGTCTTGTGTCCTGGTTGATCAATTCTTTGTGAGTCTGCTATCTTAGTTTTTCTGTAAAATTATCGGGGCATGTGCTGTGTCTTATGAATTGATTAGAAGGATTATCAAACACAAACAATTTAAGACTTGTGTGTGAATAATGGAGCGCTGGTATGTTGAGTATTATTATTTATATTTTTTTCCTGGTGATCATAGTGAGAATTTCTTTCATCATATAAGCTTGTGAACTACAAAGATCTTTATTTTATAGAATATTCATGCTTCTTGCAGTGGCAAAAGGGAAGAGGCGCAAGAGTGATTCAGGCACTGAGGTCAGTTCTAGTTACTGTTTTATGTAGTGCCGTGCGTAGTTTCAGAGTATTCTTCACGCAACAGCTTTCACCTGCTAGACCACTTTGTTGCGCCCTACTCTTTTTCCTCCATTTTATTACCCCTCTTATGGATCCAATAGTATTTATTTGCATTGACAAACAAAAAACAGCAATTCAATTCTAATTTTTCTTTAACTAGCTTCCACATTCATATGAAGATTTCTTTTGATTTTTTTGGTTTGAAATTGTTAGAAGGATAATTTGCTTGTGGAAAAGCTTGTCAAGATCCAAATTCCATCAACCCTAAAGAAGCAACTTGTTGATGACTGGGAATATGTCGGCCAGCAGGATAAGGTATAAAATGAGTATTGACATTTCGTTTTTATTTATTGTCTATGTTGACACTATCAAAACAATTTAACCTGAAGGAATTTCACCCTTTATAGAAGCTGTAGTTGGATAAAATTGAAGTCATTTTCTAATAAGCTAGTGCTTTTTGTCATCCCCATGAAGTTGTCTCTTTATGATACCTTAAAAGAGCCTTGTTTGAACTGGCAAAATGCTACAATGGATATTTTCCTCAAAAGTATCCAGTCCACAGTACTGTCATTTGTTAACCCAATGGTACTCTCCATTTTTAAATTGCAGCACAGTAGAAGAAGTTTCAGATTTCAGGATTGAAACTAGGCAATAGTATACTCCTTTCGTCTGCTACAATTTTTGGATTGGCCCTGTTTTGGATATATCTATCCATGGAATTTTTGCCAAATTTAACTTTTTACAATGTAGTACACTGATCCTTGAGATAATCTGTTTTGCTCTGCAGCTTGTTAAACTTCCAAGGACACCAACTGTTGATGACATTTTGACCAAGTACCTAGAATACGTGTCAAAGAAGGATGGCATGTAAGGTTTTACTTACTGCTGTTTAAATTGTTTGAATCAATCACTGTTTAGTTTGCATATTGGTGCTCGCATCTATCTTTTTGTGCCCGTGTTTTTTGGGGGATGTCTTTGTAAAAGGCAAACATCTCAGTGGCCTCAGGAGATATTCTTCTCTCCTTGTTTCAGTTATAATTCCATGCATTTTGCGTTCCAAATTTCAGTAGAAATACAGTTTTAATATGTAAAAGAAAACACAAGATGTTTTTATCAAAAGAAAGCTCTAGAAATAGTTGAGCTTATGTGCAGCACCCATGAAGTACACTGTCCTTGAATTTGATGGCTATTACTATTTGCGAACTATTTGAACTGCAGTAGTGACAAGGTTTTTTGTATTTGCTTCAAGACATGAATGGAGAAGCAGGAAGAGGAGAATGACTTTAAGTTTTAATTTAAAAGCAATTGTAAAATTTCCAGAAAGGTGGAATTGTTTGGCAATGGAACATGGTTTTTATGCATACTTTTGACCAGCTACGCTGATTTTCCTTCAATGTTGGGAAATTGTTTGCTCAGGTGCATACATGCTTATACAATAGAACACATTGTCACCTGTGTTTTCATGTGAGAAGCACTATGTGCATCAGAGTGCAATTGAGGTATCTAATACCATCTATCAGTTGTGTTCTTGTGGTGTTCTTCTCTAACATGCTATTCTCGGTAGTTGCATTCTGAAAACCCAAAACTACATTATGTTTTTTTCTTTTAAGATGCAGTTTCGTAATAGTTAATACCAATTACACAGCGATAATGGGGCCATGCACTATATTTTCTTGGATACAGGATAACTGACTCAGTAGGAGAAATTTTGAAAGGCATACGATGTTATTTTGATAAAGCCTTACCAGTGATGCTCCTGTACAAGAAAGAGCGGCAACAGTACCATGATGCTGTAAAAAATGATGTCACTCCATCAGCTATATATGGTGCTGAACATTTACTGCGCCTCTTTGGTATGTTCATCCCCTGGTTCCTCAGGTCTTAGCTACTGATCTTTGACATGAATCAATGCTTTTGACAAGTAGTGTTGAAATAAAGTGATGCATTTAGTGGTTACCATTCATCAGCGACTGTCCTTTTCTGCAGTCAAATTGAATCACTTTGGTGGAAGTCGACCATATATGTCTATCCTGCTTCTGTTATGTCGTAGTCAAATACTTGGTTATTTTTGCCGATCTTTGTTAAGTTTCAGCAATGAGACTGTCGTGACAGAGGGGATCTTCATCCTTTTTTGAAGTCTTTTATCTTTATCTTTTTATGGAATAGCCTACAGCTTTTGACATCTGCAGTTAATGGGTGAGTATTCAAAATCAAAGATTGTGCCCTTCCAATCCCGAGTATCGTCAAATTTATTAGTCCTATGCCTTCCTGCTGGCTATAACATCTTGGTAGTTCAGCACCTGGTCATTGATGATATGTTGACAAACATCTTTCACGAATCTGCATCTTTCCTGAAGTAACTTTACGGGATGGATTCATGATCTTTGTTTCTTTAGCCAATAACCCTTGTGTTATCTTTATTGTTCTTGGATAAATCTGACAACTATTTCTCTTCAGGATTCTTGCATGATACTAATTTGCTTAAAAAATTTGTTTACATAGATGAAAGCTCAGAAGTGTCTGATGTATGCACTGAAGTTAGTTTGACTTTGTTACAAACCTTGGTCTTTTCTATTTGCAGTGAAGTTACCTGAGCTATTGGCCTATGTTAACATTGAAGAGGAGACTTTAACTAGCTTGCAGCAGAAGTTGGTTGACTTTCTCAAGTATGTACTCGACCCTTTACATCGAATCTTCCATCATCTCTGCTTAATTTCTTCTTTCTAGAAGTTACCAGAGAGTAAACTCACAGTCAATGTTGTCTTTGATTCGTAGGGAGACTAGTTTATACCATGCATGGCAGTTTGAAAAAAAAAAAAAACTATATAAAATTTCATGGCAGACTTCCTATTTAGTATTTCCAGAAAAGAAATGGTTTCATTGTGTGCACAGACAACTCCATTGACCCAATCTACATCAGTGAATGATCATTAATCAACTAGCTGCTTAGTTCTGTTTGAAAGAAGACTTGCTTTCTTCTTCTTTTTCCTTGATTTCAAGAACGATGGAATGCATTATAAACCATTAAAAAGGAGTGTAATGAGGGAAAAAACTATTTCTAGGACATGCTATACGCCTGCATCGGTGAAGCATTGTTTACTCTTCTTAGGTTTGAACCTCTATTAAATGTCTTGCTGTGTTTCAAATCAAGATAAATGTTTGAAATCGTGCAGGTATCTGCAGAAGAATCAAAGCACATTCTTCCTTTCCTCTTATGATGGTGGTTCTAAAGTGTCTGAAGGCAAAGGCAAAGGAAAAGACTAGTGACCTGCTGCACGGGGTCCTCTAACCACTCCTATTGTTCGTATCAGGATCATTTGATGGCAACCATACGGGCACGTCATCTGCTTTGTCGAAACTGGGAGATAGAGCATCTCAAATATTGTTGTAAGATGTAACAGTAGCATTCCTTATTCTTTTAGCAATACTGAGCCTAATATGAACCTAAATTTTGTAGTTCTTATCTGCTTTGTCGAAACCTTACGGGATTGAATATGCACTAGCTTGACTCATTGAGATGTTAGCAAATTTCAGCTTAAAATTTAGTTTTTGGACTTGGATATTAAGTTTGATTTTGATTCACCCTCAAGTTGGAAAATCTGTCCTCTATTTTTTATTGGCGCATCTTGATTCTCATGTAAAAGAGTCTAGTGCGATTACATAGTATGAACAATAGACTATAGATAGCATCGATCGAGCTATTCAAGGTTGCTGCCAGCCACATCAAGCACAAACCTATACCTAACATCATTCCTTTCCATTCTCTCAAATGCTTTGTTCACATAATCCATCTTCACCACCTCTATCATGGATTTCAAGCCCTTCTCTGCCCAAAAATCCAGAATTTCCTGCATCTCTTCTATGCCTCCAACGAAACTACCACATATACTTTTCTTTCCTGTATGGCAAAACACAAAGTGAGTAGTTAGTTGTGCTTTTGTTGTGCAAGTTATATTCGTACCAGGTCGGTCCACTTAGAAGTAAAGTGTTCCAACAAGTAATTGCTCGATACACAAGGGTGGAACCAAATTTGTTCGAAGGGAGACCAGGACGCTTACCTAAAATTAAGTGGCTTGCTGTGAACTCCAATGGCTGAGGAGAACCCCCAACTACAAGGAGCATACCAGAAAACTTGAGCAGTGAAATGTAGGGTTCTAAAGGATGAAGAGCAGGTACAGTGTCAAGAATGTAATCAAAACTGTTTGCAGCTTTCAACATCTCTGCTGAATTGGAGCTAACCAGGAAATCATCTGCACCTAAATTCTCTAAAGCCTCCTCTTTTTTCTTATCAGATGAGCTTATCACAGTCACATGATGCCCCAATCCCTTTGCAATTAGGACACCTAGGTGGCCAACCCCACCCAGACCCAAAATTCCTCCTTTCACACCATCATTAGACCCAAACTGTCTCAAAGGACTATATGCAGTGACACCTGCACACAACAAAACTGCTGCCTGCTCTGGTGCAAGATTCTCAGGAATCCTAACCACAAAACTGGAAAGAAAAAAGAAAAAAGAAAAAGACCTAAATTAGTAAATTACCATAACTTCATTTAAGGCTAAACACCTATTTTGCTCCCTTTATTTGTCCCGAAATTCTAAACAGCTCCATGTACTACATAAAAACTGGCGTTGCCCCCTCTGTTTGTATCTATTTAGGATTTTGAGACAAACAGACGAAGTCTGCTATGTAGGAGCTTGGGACAAACAGACGAAACAAAATGAGAGTTGAACTATTTCTTTTATGTATTGGTTGATTTTGCTTACTTTTGATGAACAACCATGGCTGTGGAGTAGCCTCCTTGAGTGGTTCTTCCATCTATGTCCACACCATTATAAGTTGGGATCCTTTTGTCACAGTACTGCTCCATTTTGGACTTGCATGCCAAGCACTCCCCACAAGACCAGACTATTCCCCCAGCTCCTACAATGTCTCCAACTTTGAATTTTGACACTTTTGGCCCTAATTCAACAACTTCTCCCACCACTTCATGCCTAATAACACACATCAAAACCAAACAAGAAAGAACACAGAGCTTACATTAATGTGGAGAACGTAAGCTCATTCAGCGATTGGCGGCCGTCACCAACTTGTGTAAAAAAATCGTGATCCATGATCGAATCAACTAGTGTAAGTGAAAGTAAAGCAAAAAGGGTAAGTAAGATAGTATTAACCCTGGGATTAATGGGTAATTAGCGGGTTGAATCTCAGCCCTAATGATGTGAAGATCAGTGTGGTCAACTCCACTAAACAGAACCTTAAACACCACATCTTCTTCACCTGTTTTCCTGTTCATTGAGACATCATCATATCAGTTGAAGTGAACAAAAACTGAAAAAGAGAGATTATTAGAGAAGTAATTTTCAGACCTAAGATTGAATGAATAAGGTGAAAGATGTCCAGATGTGTCCCTGGCTGCCCAGCCAATCACCTTTCTTCCCTCCATTTTTCTTTCCTGATTAGATATACTTAATTAATTAGGTGTTAATTAAGCAAGCAAGATGTTGTCTTTGCTTCTCTGAGGTGTGTGTGTATACATATATAGTGTTCAAACAACAGATATTTTATGAATTGGTGCATGAACCGGTGAGTAGGCGGCTGAAAAAAAGATCAATTATGAAACAGGATATCATCACACAAATTACTTTTTAAACTTAAATTAGGGACTAATTAAGTGCTTGAAAAGTTTTAAGTATGAACGACAATTATTCTTAAGAATTCACTCGATTAGGATCAGTTTTGTATTTTTTTATCTGATTGACAAGTATCTTAAAACTTAGGAGTATTAGATTGTGATGGATTAACCGAATTTTTTATGTTTCCAATTCAGAATAGAACCATACTCAACAAAATTAATTTTGTATAGAAAAAATAAAAAGAATAGCGACAGATGGAATAAATTAATGGTGGACCCCGGATTGTCTCAAATTTGTGTCATCACAGACGTTTTCTTTTTTTTCAGTGTCATCACTGACGTCATGTCTCATTAAATTGTTCATGGAATTGGATTAGGAAATACGAAGGATGGGTTCCTTTTCTTGGGTGACAGGCTGACAGCTTACAATGCTACGATACAACTCCCTTCCTATTCTTTCAAATAAATAATATTTTTTAATTTTTTAAATACTTTATAATTAATTTATTCAATATAAAGAAATGAGAAGAGTATTTATTTAATATTAAAAATACTCTCACTAATTATTACTTTAATTTTCGTGTCTGATTTCAAAACGTCATTTATTAGAGTTCGGAAAAAGTAAGATATACGTAACTTATTGCAAGATCTTTTCTTTTGGTTCAAAAATTACAAGAATTGGAACAACTTTTTTCACAATAATATTTAAACACATTTAATTAAATTGCCTAATCAAAATAGAGGGTACAAATGATTAAAAGTACTATCCACAGGTATAATAATAAAACAATTCCAAAAAATCAGGTTACAAATAATAACTCTATTAATTTTGTTTTAAAATAATAATAACTCTATTAATTGGGTGCATCTGATGCGCACATGTGTACATGCGAACTAATTTGCTGCCATTAATTTCTATACGAAGTATATTTTTTATCTTTGATCCTTTTCTCAACAAACTGACATCATTTTCACTTTTTTATTTTTAACATGAACAATTGTGGAGGATTGAAACGTTAATTTTAAATAAAGTCTATTCTTATAAATTCTCCTAACAATTGTATTTTATGTTAAATATCTATCTGATACTATTAATTGCGGAAAATTATTATGAAATCTATTGAACATTAGGGACCGGGGGAGATAACGTTAGGGATCGGTTTGTCTCCGTTAGTTGTTTTTCTGACGGTGGGGATTATATGGAACAGGCGGAGATAGTGTTAAGGACCGATTTAAACTGATTTGAAAAATGAGAATTGTCTCAAATAAAAATAATAAGATTGGGGACCCCAGATGCGTTATCTCAGCAATTATGTTACCTAATTTTTCTTTTCATAGAAATTTGACACGATTTTATTTCTAAAAAAGAGAGTAAGAGGTAGCCTTAAAAAAAAACAAGTAAAAGAAAAAACATGTCGACGACGTCTATTTTCTAGTTTATTTTCTTAAATTATCGGTATTATCTTTAGAGTTTATGGTTAAAGTTAAAGTAGGGTAAATCTTACTGCTTTATCTAACGGTAACAAATTGGATCGCATGTACGAACGTGTGCATCATAGATAGAAAACCAAGATTATTTTGTAGTTTTCCCTATCTTATCCCTTACCATTAAAAATGATTACACAAGACTTAACCCTTTATGTACTTGTATTTGTTTTTGTTGGAAGAAAGAAATTTATATTAAGATGAAAACATATTAGAACTAGTAGAGAGCTATTAGTCTATCAGGAGAATTAAAACACCAATAAGAGGGGCATTGTTTAGCTCATGCCGCATAGTAACGTTTCTTTTTACCAAAGTTAAGTACAAAATTAGTTCCTTAACTTTCAAAAAATATATTTAATTCCTCTACTTATCTACGAAAATTCGCAATGCTCCTTTTAGAGCTTCGACTCTCACAAAATTGTTGTTTTCGTAATTCAAAGACAAGCGAAGTTTTATTTGCTAATGACTATTAAATTTCTAAATACTTATAAAGTTCTCCCAAAATTCATTCCAAAATCTGTTGAATAATTTTTATAAATTTCAATCATTTCAACAATTCAAACTAAATAACGCGCTAGTGAATCCTTGTCTTTTTTCCACTATATTTCTCAATTAAATTCATTTGAATTAAGACTTGAATAAAGGTGGCTCTTGACTTTATACTTACCAAGTGATTTTGGAGTGTTATGACTACTCGCTTAACTTCGGCTTGTACAAGCAACCATCCACATCTATTATACACCAATCATTTAAGATCTATGTACAAAATAATACTCCCCTCCGTTTTTATATAATTGTCGCTTTTAAAATTTTTACAATGATAAAAAAATAATTAAATAATTATTATTTATAATTTTTTACTAAAATACTCTTATTAAATATGAACACATCCTCTTTATTATAAAATTCTTTAAGGTCAATTTTGTCATTGACTATAAAAGTGACATTAAAAATATAAAAAAAATTATCTTAAAAATCAAAAAACGACAATTAAATAGAAAAAAAACATTCTTTGAAAAAACAGTAGTTATATATAAAAACGGTGCGAGTAGATTTGTAAACACAAATACCAAGAATTATGCAACATTATCATTTTCAAATTCTATAACTTAAATCTTAAATTAATTCCTTCAATATACAAGTTAAATCAATAATAATAATATCACTTTTTTTTTTTTAAAAAGGGATTTTTTTTTGTCCGTAATACCAAATGAGCACATAATGTGGCTGCTATAACACCATCGACCATCTTCATACTCTCCTCTGTCGTTGAGTCTCCACTGTAAATTCCCAACTCTCGCCACCACTCTAACACAGGCACTCACCCGCTCGCCAAACAGAAAAACCAAAAAGAAAAAAAAATAATGGTCTGAAACAAACAAAATCGAATGGAGTCCACCCTCCGTCACGCAACCAGGGTGACCGGAGTCTCTTCCCTCCCTTTCCTCCGCTTCAAACCCCTCCCTCTCTCCCCTCAACTCAATTTCCCAATCATCCACCGCCTCCGCCGCAGCAGCAGCCTCCGTCTCATCGCCACCGCCTCCACTCATCACCAACACCAACACCATCACCATCACGATCATGACCACAGCTGCGGCCACCATCATCACGAGGTTCCTAACAGTGCGAACGGGCTTCAGGGAGCCGTTATTAGGTTCGCGAAAGCGACAAGATGGATGGACTTGGCGAACGTGTTGAGAGAGCATTTGCATCTTTGCTGCCTCTCGGCTGCTTTGTTTATAGGTGCTGCTGCTTGCCCTTACTTACTCCCCAACACGGCAATCAAACCCGTCCAAAATGCTCTTCTCCTCATCGCCTTCCCTCTTGTGGGGGTATGAATTTTTCTCCCCAAACTACACTGACGTTTCACTTTATGGCTTGGATTAGTGTCTTGAAATTAGTTCTAGGCATACACATTGTGGATATCCGTGTCGTTGTTGTTATTGTTTCAGGTTTCAGCAGCACTGGATGCAGTTATTGATATCAGTGGAGGGAAGGTGAACATTCATGTGTTGATGGCCCTGGCTGCATTTGCGTCCATGTTTATGGGAAACGCATTGGAAGGAGGTTTACTTCTTGCGATGTTCAATCTTGCGCATATTGGTAACTTTTCTAAAATTAGTTAAAGAGCTTGTTAAGAAAAGTGTTAAGCAACTGGCAAATGCTATATTGTGATGAGTTTTTTTTTTTTAACATTTTGCAGCAGAAGAGTTTTTCACTAGTAGATCCATGGTGGATGTTAAAGAGTTGAAAGAGAATAATCCAGACTCTGCCCTTGTGTTGAACGTGAATGACAAGAAATTGCCAGACCTCTCTGATTTGTCTTACAAGAGTGTTCCTGTGCATGATGTGGAAATTGGGTCCTTTATTTTGGTCGGAACTGGTGAGGTGTGTGGTATCAGAGTTATTATTTTGCTTTGGGGATTAGTTGAGTATGTAGAGAATGTAGCTAAATATCATTCTAATCTGTTGAAAAAGGATGGAGAATTTTTCTAATGTGTACTTGCTTGTTGCTTCTAAATTGTTGTGCCTGGAACAAAGTCTTTGTGACTTTAGGGGTTGTTGCGAAACGGTAGTGGCTGGATTAGGATAATATTGGTGCACATTAATTAACCATACATAGGAAATTAGAAATTATGTCTCATAACAGTACTTGATCTTTGCTTAGGCTGTGCCAGTGGATTGTGAAGTTTTCCAAGGTAGTGCAACAATCACAATTGAGCACTTGACTGGAGAAATTAAACCAATAGAGGCAAAAGTTGGAGATAAAGTTCCCGGTGGTGCTAGGAATGTAGATGGTAGAATTATTGTGAAGGTATACTGTTCTAATTAATTCTTTTAGCGCTAGTGTCGAAACAGGAATTATTGTAGTTTTGTTATTCTGATGATCCTTACATTATCAGTATGCTACTATAATTTGGATGCAGGCCACTAAGACATGGAAAGAGTCGACGCTGAGCAAGATCGTGCAGTTGACTGAGGAAGCACACTCGAATAAACCTAAGCTTCAAAGGTGGCTAGATGAGTTTGGTGAGCGCTACAGCAAGGTGGTTGTTGGTTTGTCACTTGCTATTGCTCTCCTTGGTCCAGTTCTTTTCAAGTGGCCATTTATGAGCACACCAGGTAACTTGCAGGAGTAGCACATCTTTGTACTCTTAGATGTGTTGAACTGATTTAGACTTTAGTTATGCTTCTTGCTGCTATGAAATTCCTCTGCACAAACCTATGACTTGTTAATTGTAGAATAGCCAGCTATTGTAACTTAGTTTATGTAGTCCTGATAATCAAACATGCAACTCTCTCAAAATGCCTGCCTTTTTGTCTCCGTTAATTGAATTCTCTAATGATTTTTTGCTTTTTCTTTTGGATGAGTTGTTATTGTGATAGTTGGGACACTTTATACTTTGTATATGTTCAATGATTGGTTATTTCCATAGCTTGCAGAGGATCTATCTATAGAGCACTAGGGTTGATGGTGGCAGCATCGCCATGTGCCTTGGCTGTAGCTCCATTGGCATATGCCATAGCTATTAGTTCCTGTGCTAGAAAGGTACCCTATCAACCTCTACTACAAATTCAGGCATGGAATTCATTGTTCTGATTTGTGTGCATTATGTGTTAAGATGCAGAAAGTTTAGTCTTCCAACTGAAGTGAAATAATAGTAGATGCACGTTATATTGAAATCTAGGTTCAGGAGCCTCTGTAGCTGGTCATTATATTATATACATAATTGAGTCAGGGCATGTGATCTACTTTTATGTTTATGCACTATTAAGTATCCCTTTGCTGCACAACAACACACTGATCACTCCAAAGTGAAATAGTGAGTTTCTTTTATCAGGCTTTAAGTACTATTTATGGCTGCTGCTAAAATATTGAGCATCTTTCATAGATTTTAAACAAGGTAGAACATTTGGTTTGTGGGGTAACCAAAGCACTAGTCTCACATTATAGAATTATCTAGAAAGAACAACTCAATGCATGCAGAGGTTAGAAAATATCAAGTTGAATTTCAAATGATTTTTAAGTTTTTAGCAAAAAGGCTAAATGTTGTGGTTAAACAGTTCATCTTTATTTAACAAACTCGGCAATGTGTGTTCAGGGAATATTGCTTAGAGGAGCCCAGGTTCTGGATGCTCTAGCTTCTTGCCATACAATAGCATTCGATAAAACTGGGACATTGACAATGGGAGGGCTTATATTCAAAGCCATTGAACCTATCTATGGGCATTTGGCTGGAAGCAAGTTGACGAATATCACTTCCTGTTGCATTCCTAGTTGTGAGAAAGAAGCTCTTGCAGTTGCAGCTGCAATGGAAAAGGGTACAACTCATCCTATTGGAAGGCAAGTTTTTGAGTCAATTTCTTTTTCATCAGTTTCCTATATGATCTATTAGAATGGTTTCCTACGTTAGCTACTGCTGCGCAAACTTTTACATTGTACTTTACTGGTCTAAGCATAACGAAAGAAGCTTAGTCAACTTTCTTTAATTATCATGTTATGCAATCCTAACTTGTCATCCTCCGATTTTATCCTACACTAGCTTCTGTCATGCCAACTTCACTTCTCACTTGTACAGTCTGTGCACAAACTTTTGTTACATCTCAAGAATTAGAATTTCTTCTCTTTTCTTCTTTTTAATTAAAAGAAAAGAAAACTGTAGAGTAAAACTGATTGTCCCAACCCTGGAAGTGAGATATGTAGTTCTTGTTACTAATAGCTTACAAGGAAACTGTTAGGCGCATCATAGACAGCAGCAGTAAGGGATTTTGAGGGATTTCATTAGCTGGTATTTCTTTTACTTTAATGCGTACACTATAGGTTTCAGCTAGAGTCAATTAGTTTGTAACCTCCTCGCTTCAGAAAGTTCAAACTATCAATCACCTTATCATATCTTTCTTTCACTTAATATCCCATTTGTGCCCTTGTGTGTTTGCATATTTCAAAATATTTACAGTCACACTTCTATTTGCGGCAGGGCTGTGGTAGATCATAGCATAGGCAAGGAGCTACCTTCTGTTTGTGTGGAAAGTTTTGAATATTTTCCTGGTAGAGGCCTTATTGCAACATTGAATAACATTGAGGTACTTTCGTTTCAGCAAATACAGTACATTTCCTTTTATGAAGCAGTACATTTCTTAATGTCCTCTTGGTTCCCTACATGCTTCAATAGCTTAATTCTTTTGGATTGGTTACTTGCTTTAAATAATCTATACCTTTTATTTTAGTCTGGAACTGGAGATCGCGGGCTGTTGAAGGCAAAGCTTGGTTCTGTAGAGTTCATCACTTCACTTTGTAAATCTGAAGATGAATCAAGAAAGATTAAGGAAGCAGTTAATGCCTCTTCTTATGGAAGCAAGTTTGTTCATGCTGCTCTTTCTGTCAACGAAAAGGTGAGGCTTCATCCATGATCATTTCTTGCTTACTTTTTATCACTTTTTTCAATTTGGAACTTTAAATCAGATTATATCTTATTTCATAGCAAATCAACTCTTCATAAACTTTAATTAAACTGAACTAACAAAAATCATGCCTATATAATATTAACTAATCAAACAGGTGGTGCTAATGCCAAATTTTCTAAGGAGCCTTAATCTTAAGAGATGCAGTGTGCTGTTCTTAGACTAGGGACCTTTTAAGTAAGAACAAAATCACTTGTGAGCCCATTGTTGTTATTATTGCTTGGCCCACGGGTTCCCACCTATTACACAGCATTATCAATTAAGAAATTTTGTAAGGAACAAAATTCATAGTGGAGCGTGTAACATGATCTGATGTGGAATGTTTTGAAGGATGTCCTAATAGATTCTAGTAAATTTATCTTTTCTTGAATACACTCTTAGGATTTTACCTCACTTGATTTCATCTCATGCCAGAGGGAAAACTTTAATTGAACGATTAGTGGTCCATGATAACGTTTGGCTGTGATATCTTTGTTACTAATGTAATCCTATGTGTGAGTAGGTAACACTGATTCACCTAGAGGATAGACCTCGACCAGGGGTTGCGGATGTCATATTGGAATTGAGAGAGAGAGCGAAATTGCGTGTAATGATGTTGACTGGCGACCACGAATCAAGTGCATGGAGAGTTGCAAAAGCCGTGGGTATAAGTGAAGTTTACTGCAGCCTCAAGCCTGAGGACAAGCTCAATCACGTGAAGGGTACCTCAAGAGGTGGGTGAGCTCTTCAATCATCACTTATAAGCACAGTCATTATTTTTTCCCCTGTTACATGTGATGCCTTTGGAGGGATGATGTTCCATGACCCTTGTGTTATTCTGATATGACTTCACATAAATTTGGAACCTACAGTGATTAGCTGAACGGATTTTGTACGTTTATCACAGGAGGAGGTTTGATAATGGTGGGGGAAGGTATTAATGATGCACCAGCACTTGCTGCTGCAACAGTAGGCATGGTACTCGCTCAACGTGCTAGTGCAACTGCTATAGCTGTTGCAGATGTGCTGTTGCTACAGAATACTGTATCTGGTGTCCCATTCTGCATCGCCAAGTCCCGCCAAACAACTTCCTTGGTACTTGCTGGAAACTGTTATTTTGTCATTTGCTAATCTTTCCATATTAAATTCTTGATTCCTTACACGTGCATGCAGGTCAAGCAAAATGTGGCCCTTGCATTAACATCTATAATCTTGGCCTCCCTTCCTTCTGTTTTGGGGTTTCTTCCCTTGTGGTTAACGGTATGAATGTATTCGATAATCTCCTTTAATAAATTTATTAGTTATATCAGCACTTCTCTCCAAATAAAACAATATGTTGGCAAAAGAGTAAAAACAATATACTTTCTGTTTGCACTCAGTAGCACATACAATTCATCTTTAGGATAATGGCATATTCTTCTGCAGCAATTGGCTTGTTGAACCTGATTTTAGATGATAGGTTACACAGATTCCATTTTCGTCCTTTGCCCATTTTTCTGGTTCTGTACTTGCAAACAGCTAATGTGACCGCATACAGCATGTATTTTGTCATTCTGGGGGAATCGTATTATTGCTCCCTATTCTCAGTATCATTGCATAGTTTCAGTTTGAAAATTGTTGGTTCTTTCACACTCAAATTCCATTGTTCATGACTGGTTTACGTCGGTGGATGTGCAGGTTCTTCTCCATGAAGGCGGTACTCTTCTCGTTTGCCTCAATTCTATACGTGCTCTAAATGAGCCCAAATGGTCATGGAGTGAGGATTTTCAGCATTCAGCAAATGAATTTAAATCCCGACTGCGGATATCAAAGACTGACAAAACGAACTCAAGCACCATGGAGGCTGCACCTTTATAACTCGTTTTCTGTTTATATTTGGTTATTTGTTGTAGAAAGAAGGAAATGTGCTTGTAAACGTTAATCTGTTCCCAATACTTCCTGATTTTAGATGTCTGGGTATATATATAACAGGAATAGTAGGAAGAAAATCTTCACCCCTCTTTCCAATTGTATATTGTTTCACAAGTAGTTTACACGGCAATGCAATTAGGACCTTTTTCCCGTGCGATGTGCATTGTTTCCAACAATACAATCCAGCAGATGTCCTCTTCCCGTGCTAAGTGAGTTTCTTTTTCAACTTACATGTATTCCTAAGCTCACTGGACCGATAACAGTTTAGTTCATACTTGGTCAGCTTACTACGGAGTAGAGTAGAATTTTCCGGATTGGCTGCTGCTTATAGATAGTTTCTTGTCTAATTTTTAACGGAAATGCACTTATAGCGAGAGAAGAAAACTAAAGTTTGGTTTGTTTACAATCTGTGTCAAAAAAAAGAAAACTAAACTCCTTCCTATTTTATTTATTTTTCGGAATTAGAAGTTGGAAAACAGTTGAGTAAGACTTTGTTGTGACTATATCTAATTACTCTGGCGTGTCCCTCCCACCACAGAAAGAATCAGTTAAATGGTTGTTGGCAGTTCAAAATGGGACCAACAACGAAACATGCATGCTCGTTGATCTAACCGCCAACTGCTAATTACTATCATTAAACACTAACCGTCTGTACCCAAACCGCACTCGTTTGACTTATCAACTCCCTAACAAACTCTCACAACAAATGTATAGTAACCCCATTTTAGTCTCGTTTTTTCAGTTACAAATATAATAATAATATTTATAAGACCACTAATCCGCTGTCTATGTTTTTTGGGTGCCACGAACTAACCTTGTACCATAAAAGTGAAAATGCATGTAGTAGTGCTTAGGTGTGAGACTCACTCGTTTTCTTTAGTGATCGAACCACAAGCCGACTTAGTACTACAACAAGTTTTTGTTCCAAAAAACCGAATTTCCAGACGGCATCTTTGTGTTAAACCACATGAACATACTCCACTTCCCAAAGTTACCCAAAACGGTCACTAACTGAAAATGATCCTTCATTTTTGCTGTTTCAAGTCCAAATCCAAACTCCAAATTTCAAAATGTACCAAAAAGCAAAAAAAGTACTCCAAATTCAAATAGGTACTGCTTTTAATTAGGTCCATTGGTCCAACCAAAAAATAACTATTTAGCCAAGAACAGCAAAATCTCAGCCATAACATGGACACCAGCTCCACTCCTGTCGTTATTACCATCCCACTCTTACTTTTCATTGCTTTACCAGTCTTACCAACATCCTTCCACCATCTGATTTATTCGAGCATAATTCCTAACATAATTTTCACCAATCAGACCCGTCAGACGGTTGTGATGCAATTCTAAAACACATCAAATTATATCCACAAAACAGTAATCTTGTAAAAAGGAAACAACTTGGATGCAACTCGTTCTTCTTTTAAAGAGAAGTTTTTTGGGTGTCTTTTTTTCATTTCTTCTGATAGTTCTTGTTCCAAAGTTTTAACGGCAAGGT
Organism: Viola odorata; assembly: GCA_963691705.1. Taxonomy (NCBI): domain Eukaryota; kingdom Viridiplantae; phylum Streptophyta; class Magnoliopsida; order Malpighiales; family Violaceae; genus Viola; species Viola odorata. The sequence continues at coordinate 64,592,057 of OY829540.1, forward strand.
AAAAACGATTTGCAAATTTACCCCATCAATTTTTTTTCCCCACCTTTTAGCTCTCTCTCTGTACAAAATTATTTCCCTACACAAAAGAGAAAAAAAACAAAAGCCCAGTTTTTTTCCCCACTCTACTCTGTTCATTTTTTCCGTTGACTCGTTGACTCACTCTATTTTGCTAACTCCAATCCGATTCACCATTTCCTTATTCCTAAATCCTTCCCGATAGCACATAACACCACCGGCACCGCCACCTCCGGAGACACTCTCGATCATGTAATTCCTTACCTCCCTCCTTACCATCTCCTGCATCACCGCCATAAACTCAGCACTGAATCCAAAAACCCCACTCCCACCAGCCGCGGCAGTTCTAACACCACCTCCATTCGCCGCCGCCGCCTGCGATGGCACCATAGGTACTTGATTCATCGCCGGCAACAACTGTACTGTATTCGCGTTCAGTACCGCCGCTTGAGTCTGCGGAGTTGACTCATCAGCTACACGCGGAGATGTCTCCGATGAGTCGGCTCCAGGCAGCGATAAGCTCAGTGAGGTTGGTGGATCGCTGTTGCTGATGCTGTTGTTGTTGGACGACGACGTCGGCGTTTCAACTGGAGGAATGACCGGTCCGGTTCGAGCAACCGGTCTGAACACATGAGAGCCTTGAACGCTGGAATCGCTGACGTCAGATCCAGAAGGGCTGCCCGGGCTCATATAAAGACCAGTAGAAACAGGCACACCAGAGCCCGCACTCACCGATCTTTTCAACGGCTGACCGGTTGTCAAATCCCCATCATACCCTTCCCGAGTCCCGTAATTACCGTCCTCCGCCACCGACGAGCAGCACTTGCGCTTGAGCGTAGAGTTCCAATGATTCTTGATCGCGTTGTCTGTGCGGCCGTTAAGGAGCCTGGCGATTGTTGCCCACTTGTTCCCGAACCGCGCGTGGGCTCGGATGATGGTCTCATCCTCTTCAGGACTGAACGCGCGGTGCTCGACCTGGGGCGAGAGCTGGTTGCACCACCGCAACCGGCACGATTTTCCCGACCGACCAGGGATCGATTTGCTAATCAAGGACCAGTTTCTTGGTCCGTGCTTCTCAACCAGCTTCTGTAACGACTCATCTTCCTCGGGGCTCCACGGACCTTTAATCCGATCCATATCTTTTCGGGTAATAGCCATTGAAATGAAATCAACAAGATTTCAGATCTGTAAATTTTAAAATTTTAAAATTTTTTGGGTTTCTGCTTCCTCTGGAATGAGGAGTTGTTGTTGTTGAAGAGGATTTAGAGGAGAGAGGGAGGTTTATATAGGAGGGGAGAGGGGTGACCGGGGTAGCCGGTGGATGGGAGTTATGGGCACCGATGGTTCGAGGTAAGCGGTTGGGGTTGGGAAACAGCTGGCAAACGGGCACGCGTCACGTCGTAGCAGCACTGATTTACACAAGTCACTCTCTCTGCTTAATATCTTTTGCTTTTCTTTTTCTTTTTCTTTTTCTTTATTTTTATTTTTATTTTTTATTTTTATTTTCTTTTGTATGTTTTGGGCTCACTTTAGATGTGGACTCTCCCGTACAGGCGCGTCTGTTACACTCTCTTTAATTCTCTTAACGGCCGAAATTAAAACTAGGAGTTGGCCGGTAGTAGGTGTACTCGATTGTTTTGGAGCGGATTTGGAGCGTCTATATCCTCCTTTTTATATTTATGGAGTAGCCACTAAAATCAGTCATGCAAGAGTGATGCGCTAATTATTTTAGAAAACATACACTGAATAAATCCGAATTTATGAGTAAAATGGTATTGTTAATTACAGTACAATTTTATTTTGAAAAAAAAAAGATGCGATATTTTATTTATATCAGCTTTAAAGTCTAAATTTTTTTTGTTCCTTGGCGTTTTTTTACACTCATAATTTATTAATTTAGTACCTTTCTTGGCAAATCTGTTACGATTAAATTCTTATATATTTAATTTTGTTATTGTTTTCGTCATAAAAAATAATTTAATCTCTTAATGATTAATTTAATTTTTATATTTATAAAAACTTTCAATTAAATTGATTTAGATAAAAAAATCAATTAAAAATTTTATTAATTAATTTAGTGTACATGTTTATCAATTAAATATTTCGTAAGGAGTGTGACACACGCGCCTTGGCATGACGTGAAGTTTGGCAGCAAGTATGGTGTATGGAAGATATAATTTGTACTACTAGTTGTATTAATTAATTAGTTGCTGTTTACTGTTTTGGAAGTTATAAATAGAGAGATGAGTGATGACCATAATTATTATTTATGTATTTATATAAGAATTCGAATATTGATAAAGATGGTAACGGTTGGATAAGGTTTGTGGATGGAGTCTGTGTGTTGACTGAGAAACGCCAGCCTGTACAGCATTTCCTGCAAGAAAAGAAACATTTTTCAAAATTTCCTTTTTAATTCTTTCTTTAAAAAAGAATTATGAGCGGCCGCACGGAAATGCTGAGCTGGCACAAAACGACAAGATTGGTCGCCGAATCAGAGGGCGAATCACTACTGCTGCATTTCTTTTTGTTAACTCCAGCCTGTAAACCTGCCACCACCACCCCTAACTTAACGGCCAATGGCCCGACACTTGCCAGTCACCTCTCCTATCCTTATCTTATTCTTATGTTCTTTGCTTAGCTAAATTTTCTTTTTCTTAATTTCTAAGTGTATACTATCAAGGAGTTAAGTTATTGTTTGCGTGACTCCATCATAGATTAAATAATGTGATATATATATATATATATACTTAGTAATTATTCAAAACAATAATATGACATTCGGTTTAATATACTTATAGTGAGTTGGATGTAAAAATACGAGTCAGAACCGGTAATTCGCTCAGTTTCTAATGTGCACCTGAGCAGGGGTGTTTCGCTTCAGCTTCCTAAGAAGAGCTTTGAACTAAATGAACTGAAGGTTTAAATTAAAGTTAGCACAGATTATTAGTAGTAATTAATTAATGTGGGAGATTAATTAAAATGAATTAAATAGAGTGTATTTATTATTATTTAATGAGGAAAGATACGGATTATATTTCCGTATCCTTTTCGCCATTACTCGTACATCGTACCTAATACCTAATGCCCTGTCGTCTGGTGTGAAGGGAAAGGGTGGCCCGCGGTGCTTTGTACCTGTATGTATTGTAGTATACCTTTTTCCATTTTTCTATTTTTTTTAAATAACATTATTATTATTACTTGTAGTAGTATTATTTATTTTTTTGCTTATGAGATTTCGGTCGGTGATAGGGAAAATCGCGAGATTTTCTGTCCATTCATTTCGGTGTTTGCCGGTCTGGTTTTTTCTTTCGCTCAACTATTTTCTTGTCGCTATAATGACTATATTGTTCCGGGTTTATTTGTGATAAAAAAAATTGAAAAATATGATCGAGTGTTCTAATCATTACTCCATTCGTGTTTTATTGGATGTTATTTTTTCATTTTTTACAACGATCACGACAATCATTAGATTATAATTATTGGCTAAATTGTCTTTATTAATTACTCCCTCCTTCCTTAAAATTTTGTCTTTCTCGCATCCCAATATTCAGTAGGGAACGCATATCGAGGAGGCCGGATGAGGCACTATTTGACCCCAAAAAAATCCGAATTTTTTTGTGAACATACGTTAATCCTTAACGTACTTCCCAGAAAAAATTAAGGGCAAAATTGTCTCAAATAGTGCGTCTGCCGGCCGTTTTAAGCTGCGTGCCGAAACAGTAAAAGCAAAAGCTAAAACGACTTCGTTTCAAGGACGGAGGGAGTATAAACCAACCATTTTTAATTTTTCTCCAAAAAGTGATTAATATAAAATTATTAAAGTTAATTTTGTCATCAACTACAAAAAGTGATCTTGAAAATTGAAATATAACAACTAAATGGATAAAATTATTTCTTAGAAAAACGAGATCTAATAAAAGTATATAAATTTGTTTACCAAACTTTTTGGTCATGAAATTAAAAAAGTATAATAACTATTTAACCTTAATTGAAAAGGAAAAATGAGAGAGGTACTTGAATCTAGTATACAACCATAGAAGTAAATATTGGCTTTTATCTAATGCATAAAGAGCTATTTAAATTTTTAGAACAATTATGATATATGTACTTGTAAAAGGTGATAAATTTGGTACCTCTATTAAATAAAAATGATGAATATAATATTTGTACTTGCTAAAAATGACCATTTTTGCTAAGTGCCCGTTATTCGCTGATGTAGTTGTTAAACTTAGGGATGGTAATTGGGCGGGTATGGGTATGTTAAAGTGGGTATGGGCGGGTATGGGTAAATATCCAACTCATACCCGCAACTAAATATTCATTATTATCCATACTCAATATACCCAATATCCAATTGGGTATGTAATGGATATCCAATTACACTTACTTATTTATTATTTAACTTAATAAAATTATTTCACCAAATTTTTATTTTTTTATAATTAAGTAAAAATTTACTATAATTTTATTTTATTTATATTATTTTTTTATACCATCATATTCCGTAAAACCCATTTATAAAAAATTTAAGAAAAATATGAAAAGTGGATGTCTAATTAATCATCTTGAGATAAAGATTATGTTTTTATAATTTTTAATTTTTTTTTTTCAAAGTATTAAGCAAGAATATTAAGTTTTTATTACGAAAGAAAATTTAAAAAGATGAGAGAGAGGAAAGAGAAGAGAGACAAAGCTAAGGAAAAAAAAATCAAGGAAGTTGAAAAAAATGCGGGTATTTTGCGGGTATTGTGCGGGTACCATACCCAATTATACCCACAATTATAAATGCGGGTATTATCCATACCCACAATTACCTGCTGCGGGTAATTGCGGGTATGGTTATAGACGGGTATGCGGGTATGGGTACCCATTGTCATCCCTAGTTAAACTTGACAATTAAAAGCTACCATCCACATTAGCATATAACAGACACTTAGCAACACATACATCAAAATTGTCATTTTTAGTGAATATATATTTCATATTTGTCATTTTATTTTAACTGAGTTACTAAAAATATATGAAAAATAGGAGAAAGTAAAAAAAATTATAAAAAATTAAAAAATTAAAAATTATAAAAATTCAAACAATTACAGAAAAATATAAAAATTTAAAGAATTCATATTCATATAAAAAGTTATGGAGAATTCGAAAAATTTGAGATTGATTTTTTTAAAATATTTATTCATAATTAAATAAAATTATCAAAAATCCATTTATAAGAATAAAATTCCAAAAAATATAAAATATCCAAAAAATATATAATTTAATATTTTTATAATGTTTACTTTCTCCTATTTTTGTTAATGTTTTTTTGTTATGAAAAAATATTGTTAGAAAAAAATCAATCTCCATTTTTTTTATCTTTCATAACTTTTTTATTTTTTAAATGCACTGGTTGGGTTTCTGACAGAAATTGTAGCGGTAGGAATCAAAGTTTGATACGTCTCGATATATTAGGGACTAAAGTGTATAAATGCTTATACTTCAGGGACTCTAAAATATATTTTTTTTAAAATTGATGTTGTTCGTACCTATAAAGTCAAATGCCTCGGTAAATTTCACTCTTAAAGTATGATCCACGGCAAAAACAAAAAAACAAAAAAACAAAATATTTCAGAGAAATAAATACAATATTTATTTCGGAACTGAAAATATTTCCTATAACGAAATTTGTTTTAGAAAGGAAAGAGTATATGGGGAGAATTTTCATTGATTTTAATAAAAATTAGAAACTAGTTTGGGTGATACGGGAAATCGTACTTTCAGCTTTTGTAACCGTTACGTGGGGCAGGTGTCAGTGCATCCAACTACCTTTTTTATTTTATTTTTTAAAGCTCTGCTTATGATCCTTCCTTCCTTCTTCCTTCCCGCCAAGGCATGTGCACAAGAGAAACTTTTCACGTGTTCCTATGCTCTCTTACCGGTGGAGACACACGTGCGACTTGTATCCTCTGCCCGCAACAGCGATAATCTTCCTTTCCACAATGACAATATTGCCCCCTTCTTAATCTCACTTTTTTCTTTTTATAAATAAACACGAGTCGAAATTTTATTATAGACGATAATCAGTAAGTTACATGTTCATTAATTTATCAACTTAATCTGATTTTTATCATAATTTTTTTTTTTTAATAAATACTACTTTCTTTAATTTATATATAAAAAAAGCGCTTTTCAAAATTGAACATACACGCATTTTCAATTTATCCATATTCTAATTAAATAGTCTACTAATGTGGTCAATAAAATACAAGCATTTTCAATTTAAATTTAATTATCCAATAAAATACACTGAAAATAGAAAAAAACTTTGTTTAAGTATATTTTAAAAATAGGCATGGTATGGTGTAAAATCTGCAAATATATGACGATCGATGTTGTTGAATAGTTTATGCAGCTCACGTGATGGGAGCTTGTGGCCAGATTAAATTAATTAATTCATTTGAAAACTTACTATATTGACTTATTCTACACCAAAAAAGACAAACAAACAAGCATGAATGTTGGCATTAGCGGTGGAGCTTGAATATATTATCGAAGTGCTAAAATAAATAAATAAAATTCAAAGGATTAAACAAGCATGAATGTTGACACTATCATTGAGAGAATTAAATTTTTTAGGAAGTAAATATAAAGGATTAAAGCAAAGAGAATACAACTTTAGAAAATTATAAAAAAAAATAAAATTTTAGGAAGTAAATATAAAAAATTAAAATAAAAAAAATGGAATTTGAAGGACTGTTTTTAAGTATAAAAATATGAAGGATTAGGATAAAAGAAATAGAACTTTAAGAACTTTAAGAACTTTTTGGAGAGAAACAAAATGTCGGAGGTGCAAATATAAAGAATTACTAATTCTATTTTTGATGGTGCAAGATGGTTTGGCAGAAATAGACCCGGTTGTCCAAAAAAGTCGAGAAAGTATTAAGTATGTCAAGGGGTCTCAAGGTGGGAAACAATTTTTTTTTGGAGTGTATTGCTCATAGTTCACTTGATGCTAAAAGGAGTTTAAGGCAAGATGTATCTAATAGATGGAATGCCACTTTTATCATGCTTCAAAATGCATTATATTATCGCATTGCTTTTATGCACATGAAGTTAAGTGACTCAAATTACACTCATTGTCCATCTAAGGGTGAATGGGATGATGTAGAAAAAATATGCAAGTTCTTGAGAACTTTTTATGAGACAACCTCACACCAATTACCCAACTGTTAATCTATATTATCCTGCTGTGTTTTCAATTTGTTTGAATTTAAAATGGGAAATGGAAAGTGATGATGAGTACATGAGAAATATGACATCAATCATATATGGTAAATTAGATAAATATTGGGCTGTTTTTTCAGAGATAATGGCTATAATAATTGTTCTTAATCCTCGATACAAGTTCTCTTTTGTTTAGTGGTGCCACAAGAAACTTTATGGTGATCGTCAAGCTCTAGAATTACTAGTTTTGAAAGAGAAATTAGTTTCCTTTTATAATACTTATTGTGCATCTTCCTCAAGTAAAGTTAGTCATCATTCATCATCTCAAGGAAGCAATACGACTGATGAAGTGTTTGAGGTATATGTATCTTGATTCTCTTATTCATTCTGCATTTTTCAGTTATTCTTCTATCTTCCATGCTCGTATCAATTGTTCATATTTTGACGTATGTATTAGGCTTTGTATACATTTAGTAATAAGCTCATTTACAGAAAATATTATTGTTTATTTTTTAATAGGAATTTGATTCTTTTGAAATGGAAGAAACTTCTCCACAAAAGACATAACTTGAACAATATTTGGAGGAGGCAAGGTTAGATAGACGACAAGATTTAGACATCATGACATATTGGAAAGCAAATGAATATCGATTTTCTGAAGTTGCCGCAATGGCTCGTGATATTCTAAGTATACCGATTTCTACCGTTGCGTCCGAAAGTACTTTTAGTGTCGGAAATAGAATGCTTGATCAATATAGGAGCACACTCAAGCTGAAAATAGTAGAGACATTGATTTGTACAAAAAATTGGTTGTATGGGACACAAAGTATATCATTTTATTTCTTAAACTTTAAATTGATTACATATGTAATTTGTTTAATATTTCTTACTTAATTTGTTTTTATTGTAGAGGTTGGAAAGTCAATTTTGGAAGAACTCACTGAAGATATTATCGACATCAATGACACTGAAAGTTTGAGTTGTTATATAAATGTTTAGTAAAATTTATGTCATGAAACTCATTTACGTAAGAAATTCATTTTTAAATTCTTGTGTTTCAATGTAGTATTTATTTAGAGATTTAAAGGTTATTTATGTAGCATTTAGAGATTTAAAGGTTATTTATGTAGTATTTAGAGGTTTAAATGTTATTTATGTTGTATTTAGATTGTTTTTTTATAGAAAAAAAAGGCCAAAACAGAGTTGACCTGTCCCAAATTTAAGCAGGTCGGGTCTGGACCGACCCATTACTAGACGGGTTTATTTAAATGGGTCGGATCGGGTCGGGTCGACCCATTTTGATACCCTTAAAATTTAGTATAAAAAAAAATTATAATTATTATGGAAGTATTGAAAAGTTTGAGGGGGGCATGGTTCCTACAAGGCTTCGTCGTTGGTTGGCATGGTCGGCCAATTATTCATTTGAGGTACTGATTAAGATAAAAGAATTACAATATTAGTATTCTCATGCCCAAATTATTAATCTCAAATAATTTTTACTTACTTAACTAGTATGTAATTAGATACTAAATATCGTCATAGATATAAGAATGATTGGTTAAATAAATTTCTAAAATAATACTAATAGAAATAATAGTTTAAAGTGTAAAAATAACGTCACTAAAAAGAATATATATATATATATATATATTTTGAAAGAATATTGCTAGAATTGTGGCTCAATGCTATTTAGCCCAAGACACATCTGATGCCGGGTCGAACAAGGCTATCGTACAAACAAGCTCTCGCGAACCTTTTATCTCATACTTGGATATCAACGAATCTATAATGGCATTAGCTGCTCTCGAGCTGTTGGTACCCACCTCTGTAACCACCCATTAGAGACAAATTTTAGCTGATCTCTTATAAAAAAACCACTAATCAATCAGTATTGCATATTTTTGAATTTTTGGAATGTTTTCTAAACTTTCATACTCTCATCGATGAATCAATGGACATGTAATTATCAGCTATAATAAAATTAATATCATTCTATATATAACTTATTTAATTTATAGTAATTAAAGTAAACAAAATCAATGCTTACTAATTATTTTTAAAAAAGGTTTAAAAAGGTAACATTAAGATGGTAATTTGTAAGATGGTAATTTGTTCTAATTAATGATTTTAATTGTTATCTAAATTGAAATCATTCCATATGTAATTTATTTAATTTATTGTAATTAAAGTCAACAAAATCAATACTTACTAATTCTAATAAACAATTTAGTTTAAAAATGTAACATTTTAAATGCTAATTGTTTCTAATTAGCATAACGAGGCCCAAAAGTTTCACCGTCCAAACATAACTTTTCCGCTGGCTCGGCTCCTGAATTATTTGTGGACCAACTTCTTGGGTCACGTGTAAAACGAGCGTTATTAGGCACCGCGTCTACAGTCCACTAATGGACAAAATTGACAGTTGTATTGAAAACGCACCACCACACACGTTGAATTCTAAGACGTGCCACGTCAGCACTGAAATTGACAGTACAACCTCAGACACACGCGTCCCCATATTCTCTCATCTCATGTCCGGTTCCGTTCCGGCCACGTCATCAAGCTTGTTGAAGAACCCTGTGGGCCCCACGTCCCCCGCCTTGTCGTCTTCTCTTTTTCCATTTTGAAACAAGTCGTTTTGTTTTTTGTGATGCACTCGCAAAAATTAGAAATTGTTTCTACTTGAGCACATTCCATGCACACATGAGTGGAGCCAGAAAAAAGTTAAATTTTTTATCCAAAAAAAATAAAAATAAATTAGGAGTTGAAATCAGCGAAATTAGACTAATTATTTTAAGCTGAATATTAATTAAGGATTTAGCGACACAATCGGTCTCATTCAAACAAACCTCAGATGAACCACAAGTCAACTCACTAGTTTGATCATCATGATTTAACCTCCAACGAACTATGAATTAAGTCCGAAAGAAAACAGGAAAAATCTGGATGCAAAACACGAATCCAAGTGAGTAACGCATGAACGAACTATCAACAACCCCGTTAAAATCTGCTCGAAAACAACCACAAGGACCAAGACACGGAGTATAACAACATGTGTATTCCGTTAAAATATAGAAGTTTGATAAATAAAAGTAATTTTTAAAATTTAGAGAGTTAAGGATTATATTAGGAACTTTAAAAAATTTGGAGGGGCAAATATTCATATTTTTACAAATAAAATAGAATTATGCTTGGTAAAGAGCATAATTCTTGGTGTGTGTTTATGTTCATCTTGCAATTATGTACTTAGTTCCTTAGTCTCCAGTTATGATAAAATCTTTTGGTTTATAAAAAAACTTTTCTTGGTGTTCTCTAAACGCAAGGGTTGTGCGCAAGATTATATAGTAGTAGTTGGTAGGGGTTATTCAATTCGATCTAATTCGAATTAACACATTCAATTCAATTCGAATTGTATCTAACGGAACTTCGGATATAGACGGTAGAAGATCCGATAAATTTTGAAATCTGATCCGATATTATCTAAAATATCTGAATAAATTTAAAATTTAAGTTTTTATTTTTTAGTTTTACTTCTTTTTTTCTTTTTTCTTACTATTTACTCTACTTATTATGTTGTAATACTGTTTGAATGACTTGTTAGGTTGCATAAGGGAGAGAGCAACTAAGGATTAAAAAAGAATTTAAAATTAATAAAATTTATTTTTTAAAATAAAAAATTTATTGAAAAGTATTTAAAAATTTAACCGTACCACTTGGATCTAACGGGCAGTCGCTGGTTTTAGAAATGATCATTTCCTTCCTCTTGATGTTTGCCGTTTCCAGCCTTTCGGATGATAGAGCGGTATATTCTATTCCTCACCCATTATTAAATTTGTAATCAACCTCATATTCATGTCTTCTAATCCTTTTCCACAGGAAGGACAATTAGCCGGGATCACTGTTGGAATGACCATAACATTAAACGTTTTGGTTGCAGGGTAATTCTAATTTCTACTTTTTCGTATATACGACATATCTTTATAAAAAATACTACTAAATTTCGTATCACCTAATTTTTAAATTTCTTAACACATCTATATTAATTTTATTTACTTGATGTTTATTTCTTGTTTAGATTAATTAAAAGTTACCATATGAATAAAAAACATCCATGAATTAGTAAATTTTTTATTGAAAATCTCTTTGTTAATTATTTTTAATTATAATGGAATTTCTCTTAAATGTATATTAAAAAATATTATAAATTATTGCAGGCCTATATCCGCAGCTTCTATGAATCCTGCGAGGAGTATTGGACCGGCTATCATTAAACATGAATATAAGGACTTATGGGTCTATTTAATTGGACCGATTGTAGGAGCATTAATAGGAGGGTTAGCATACAATCTTTTAAGACTCACAGACAAGTCTTTTGCTGACTTAACTAAAATGAGATTATTCAAGAAGACCGTCTCCAACAAAATCCCTCCCCTCGTTGAATTAAAATTAGACTATTCACCCTTGCCGCACTTAGGAATGTTTTTTTCCTCTTTCCTCAAAGGATATGGATTGTATTTATGCTCTTGAATGTATTTAGCAAACAATATTGTTCTATTTTTCTAGCGGCTCGTCTAGTTAGCAGGTCTACGATCTTTTCTAAAGGATATTATATTTTGATTGTTTTTTTAGGGCAACTACCATTATATTATCTATCTATCTCTTTACTATCGATTTAGTCCTAAAAAATATTCGTACTTCAATTGTGTTTTTTTTTCTTAAGTCTTATACTCCCTCTGGTTCCAAACAAATGACTTCCTCGCATCTCAATATTTAGTAAGTTTAACACTAAAAATACAAGTAAAAGCTACAGTAAAAGCAAATTCTAAAACGACGTTTGTTTGGAACCGGAGGGAGTATAAAAATCTCATGAAACTTAATTTATAACTAACTAATAAATTACAACTAAATAGTTAAAAAAGAATAGTTTAAGAACCTAAATCTAATAGAGGAATATCTACGATATGAAATTGTAGTTTCTTTTTTCTTTTTTTAGCATGGCACGAATCAAATGAGTAATTATCGTATTAAAAAACAACTATCTTAATATAAGCAAGTTTTTTTATCACTAGGGCGGCGCATGATTGTTTCATCACCCAACTGTTTTATTTTATTTTATTTTATTTCATTGTATACTATACTTTTAAAGTGTAAGGAAAGGGACAGCATCTTTTTTGGTGGGTTTGCTTGGGATTCGTTAATCGTTATGCCTCAACAATCCCATGATTCCCGCTATTATAAGCCGTGTATGCATCAACCGTACCCTCCTCTCCCTACACACACGTAACAACTAACAAGGTTCCTTACGGTATATATTACTTCTTCCGGTACTTAATAATAATTATTTAAAGTTTTTAATACGAATTTATTAATTAATTATTACGTAATCTATAGCTAAGAATTATAAAGGGGACCACTATATATTGTATATTTAATAAAATTCTTTTAAATATTAAAAACGTTCACATGGTAACTTTTAAGAAAATATATAAAATGTGTACCGCAAGTTTTAAAGTTATAGAAACCGAAGTAGAAAAAAATTACAAATTTTAGGATTTATATATAGTTTTCCCAAATATCTAACGAAATATAATAACCAAATATAATTGTACAAACTAATATTTGTTTTAATTAGTTGAGTATTAAAAAGACTTATCCGTTATTAATTCAAATATCAAGTTCGAATTTGAAAAATAGCATAATCATACCAGGAGGGCTATTCACCTTCGGCTCCCAAGAGAGTTCATGGAATAGCAAAAATATTCTAGAAGAGTGGCCACTTTCGATTTCCATGACGCTCACAAGAAAGACTAGTGTAAATTCAATGCGGTCTAATTAACGAAATGAATTTAGTCTCATATCTGGAAAAAACAAATAAAATACTCAAAAATACCGAAAATCCTCTTTTCTTAGTAATGTTGTCTATGTTAATAACGAAATAACATTAATCCAGCAGGATTGCCGTTAGTACTGCGACAGCTTTAAACAAATCCAATTTTCACGATCTCTGATCTAATTATATATAATTGAATGCAAGTAGTTTGATTGTTAATTACAAATTAGCTGTCAATTAGAGAAGAAAAGCGGCAAATTGGTAATCGTATTGAATTAATTAATGAAATTAACATGCTAGATATGCTACATTAAATAATTGGTGCATGGTAGGGCTGCCTTGGTTTGACTCCATTCTCTATTTTGCCAACCCAAATGATAAAACGTTTTTTAAATGATAGACGAGATCTGGCCCAGAGATTATACTTAGATTGTGACATGTAGCTTAACTGTACGCATAAACTAGAAGTTAAGTTTGAAAAAAAAAAATTGAATTTAAGAGTATAGTATATATTATAGTGTCCCCTGTCTTTTTTTAGTCAGACAAATCCATTGTACTCATAAATAAAATCATTCATATGCCGAAGTGAGTTAACGATACATATGGTTCATGCATAAAAAGAGTTAGTTTATAAAAAAAACCAAGGTTGTAAAATCAGACCAGGTCAGGAAAACGAGTCAAGGGTTAGAGGTTCATCCAAGGTCAACCGGATTGCCCCGTAATTTTAATAAATTAATAAATAAAATTTAATATTTGTGTAAAGTATAAGAAATTTTAAAAATAAATGAAAATTTTATTTTATATGTTGTAATTTAGTATCACAAAGATAGTATTAGTGTAGTGGTTAAGGTTTTGTTGGCCAACAAATTAAACGTGGTTTGAATTTCATGATTAGTATTTTTTTTCAAAATTTTTTTTCTTTAATTAATTCAATTTAACCCAAACCGGATCGATTAATTTTCAGAATTAACCAAAAAAATAAATATTTTTTTATGCTTTTCAAACCCAACCGGGTGATCCATCATCGGATTTTTCAGTAGGGTTTGACAACGTTGAAGAAAACATCACAAGCCAAAAGAAAATTATCATATCTTATAAGATATCATATAAGTACGTGAATAGTTGAAGCTTTTCTATTTCTTAAGTAAATTTATGCCTAAAGAATCTTTCTATTTTGAAGTCTGAAGATACTAAAAAAAGATTAATCTCGATTAGGTTTCTTTTTTACCCACTTAATGAATAACTATCCAGACAACAATAATTGCAAGGACCAAAGTTGTCTTAATTGATTTGCAGAAGGGTTGAGTGGAGTCCACATCAAGATAACAAATTTAACTTGTGCGAAATGAAATGAGGGCCATAGTCCATGGGCCTATATATATTTACTAGCTAGCTATTTAGTACTTTTTCAAAGTTAGGGTACTCACTTCTCTTTTATTGCCTTTAATAGAAAAATAGATTTTTCCTTTTTAAAAAAACAATAGAAGATTAGATGAAAGTTTAGTTAAATGAAATAATCATATTCCTATTTAAATGGATATATATATATATTTATATATAAAACATAAATTTTTAATTGAGTTATATATTAGAACATCGAATTTTCGACATTTTATCTATATCTTCTAATCTAATTATGTCACGTAAAGTGTGTTTTTTTCTTCAATTTGTCAAGTATGAGTCTTATTCATAAAAAAAATCACATTGCAAAACCTTCTCTTTTTAATTTTTTTTGGAGATGGATGAAATTTAGTAAAAATGTCACTAAAAAAATTGGAGCATTTTTTTAGTAATTTTTTATTATATAAAAAAATGGAACATTTGAGGTTTCTTTGTTCCCATCTTGAAGGGAATATATGACACGTGTCTCACCAGCTTAAGAGGAGGAAATAACTGTGTAAGCACTAAGAATAGTAATGATATTTCCCATTAAATTACTATCGAACTAGCTAGTTGTATGGCACTTTGTCTAAAACTTGAGGAATAAGATTTTCATCAAACAAAGCTTTAATCATTGCACTATATACATAGTGCATGCATCCATCCATAACTATCCTTTTCTCCTCTCATTTTACTATTTCAATCCTTTTTTAAAATTATTTATTTAGTTTTATTTGTTTATTAATTAAAAAGAATAATTTTTTATTAATTATTTTATGAAACATGAAATTTAATATTAAAAATGTGACAAAAAATGACATGTAGGTTTAATTAGTTGAAATGTATGACATAAGTTTTTTTTTTAAATAAGAAGAAAAAAAAAGGACTCACACAAATTGCAAATGCAAAACAAAAAGATTAGTGGGCATGTCAAATCCATGAACTGGCAAAAGTTAGTGGATTGGAAACTACCAAAATAGAACTTGTGTTTGGTCTAAAAAAATGTCCTTTGTAGCCATGCAAGTCAAAATGTTGAAGAAACAAACAAAAATCTTTGAAGAATTTGTGCTAGAAAGAAAATTATAATATTCTTAAATTTTAGCAAAACCAGCATCTAAATTAAAGATTTATTTTTCCAAAAAAAGGGAAATCACGAGTATTTTTAAATTTATTGGATTAATATTAATCATGTTTATACAGGGTTGATAAAGATAGAGTATTATGATTCAGTAATTTTTTCAATCAAACCAATCCACCAATTACGTTGCTGAAGTTGAGAGTCTTAGAGACTTTAAGGGTAGCCGGAGACCTATAATCAGATTTGTCTAATGGGTGGTGCGGTGTGGTGTGGTGGAGCCTTGTGTCTTCATTCAATTGGGCGGTGGTTAGGTAATGGGTCATTTTCTTTCTGAGCCTGAAAGTTTAATTGGGCTGACTAAATGATAAACCCATTCAATTATGATAAATACATTTATTGAGCCAGGCTCCCATGTTTCCTTCTTTTTTTCACCTGAGAAAGCACATGAATGTATTTTTTAAATTACGATCCGGTAAATTCTTTCTTTACGAGATAAGTTAAATATTCGCGGAAGATGGTTTATAAGTTTAAACCTCCCTTGTAATAATAGAAATAAATATTTTTGACTTCGTCAAATGATAAATCCATTAAATTTGTAAAATGATTTAATTGACCATTGAAATTGCATAAATCAAAATTTCTAATTACCAAATCAAGAATATAATTACTACTAGTAGTCACTCCCAACTTTTTCATTTTCTTTTCTTTTCCTAGGAAAATGAAGCTTTTCTCGGCAACCAAACAAGTGCCGTGGGATAAAAGAACTAACAAGAAGAATTGGAGAGAATGAGAGAACACCCAAACAGTACCTAACAGAATGATGAGCTGAAAATCTGAATTTATTTTTCCAGACAACTGGTATACGTAAGCTCACTCGATTATGACTGTTCATACTGGGAAATAAAATACTTCCAATAAATATTTTTTTTATACATAAGAATCGAATTTTAATCTCTTAAAGAATTAGAATATTTAACACTCGCATTAATTATTTGTTGGTGATTTTTTAATTATTTACGGAGAGAGTAGGTGTTGGTGTTGTGGGGTAGGATGTGTTTGGGTGCGCGAGCAGAAGAAATTAGTGGAAAATTTGGAAGAAAAAGGCAAAACTGTTTTTGATGCCTTGCTCATTTGGTGATGATCAGTATGTAGAGTCACTATCTGTTTTGCTCTTTGTTTTCTGGTGGCCGCCGCAGACCGCTGGGTCGTTGGGATTATTATTATTATTGGATGTATTGTCGTTTTTCTTTTATTTTTGGGGAAGGCATTTTTTTTTTATAAAATAAAATAAAAAATAAGCTAAAAAATATACCATGGAAAGCGACTCTCAACTGTTAAATTTAATTATTTAGGATATGTTTTTTTTTTTTACAAAATGAAATAATGATTAGTGGGGCCATCTAAAATAAATGCCAACAGTTCAGTCAGTAGTGGAGGTGACGTGACCAAATTATAGAACGGGCAAGAAAAAAGAAGTGTTTATACGTGTTGTTTGAAAAATTAAAAATAATTTGATACACACGGTCTGTAAGTTCAGGCCCGGTAAGTGCAATGGATGTCCATTAAATGTGAATAGGTTCAAAACTGTCAGCCCATTTACCTTCAAGCCCAGAAGTACAGCCCAGTTCTAGACTGAAGAAGAGAACATCCTGAAATATTGCAGAAAAAAAATGCGTCCCCGCTCCAAGGATAGAAATGTCCTTCTACTCACTCTCCCCACAGTCACCACCAACAACAATTCTAGTACTCTCCCCACTCTTCTTCCTCCGACGACCAATCCGAAACTTCAATCATTCAATCCGGTGCTGCACACCACCACCACTACCTCCGATGGACCAGAAAAAGAAGCGAGTCGCCGTATGCGGCGGCGGGGTAATCGGCGTATGCACCGCATACTTCCTAGCTAAGAAAGGCGCTGACGTCACTCTCATAGAAAAATCCTCCGTCGCCTGCGCCGCATCGGGGAAAGCCGGCGGATTCCTGGCTTTAGATTGGTGTGATGGAGGTGCTCTCTCTTCCCTCGCTCGGGCCAGCTTCAATCTGCACCGTTCGCTCTCCCAAGAGCTGAACGGCGCCGAATCGTACGGCTATCGCCCACTCACCACGCTCAGCCTCACGGTAACAGAAAATCAACAGAGTAAAAGTAAGGATAAAAGTGGAAATATCCCAGCGTGGGTGGATGGGCCGGCCCGTGGGCCGAGGGATATTGGGTCGACGGAAACGACGGCCCAAGTGCACCCGGGGTTGTTTGCGCGGACTGTGATGGGAGCGGCGGTGGAGAAGTATGGGGTGGAGGTGGTGAAGGGGAAGGTGGAGAGGGTAGGACTGGCGGAGGGGCGGGTTGAATCGGTGGTTCTGGAGGACGGGCGAGTTATTGAGTCGGATACGGTGGTGTTGGCGTTAGGGCCGTGGACGGCGAAGTTTGAGATGGTGGCGTCGTTGTTCAGAGTTTATGGGCTTAAGGCCCATAGTGTCGTTTTGGAGCCCAAAGAACCAGAGTCTATTACGCCACACGCGTTGTTTTTGAGCTATTATCCGGCCCAGGGAGAAAAGCCCATGGACCCAGAAGTGTATCCCCGTCCAACAGGTATTTTACTTTGGTGTGCTTTCTACCGTTTGAGTTATTTTTTGGTGCGAAAAAATTATTTTGGTAATGTTTGAATTTAGATAATGCACAAATTGTACACAAATGACAATATGCATACAAGTTCGAGACTTTAGCTTTATTTGAATTTCTAGTCCAAAACAAGTTGAAATAGTAACGATCAATTAGAATAGAGAAGAGTTGTCGAACCAGTCAACAAAGAATCCTCATGTCTGGAAGTACTCTACTTCTTAATCGATTGACCCAATACAAACAAAATAGTTTTGATCTTGCGCTCTTAAAGATATATATGATCCAAACTTAAAGAAAGAGTTTTGTGATGTTCTTGAAGTCAAATAGCTGAGGGAATTGTTTGTAAATATTTGTGAAAACTTTCGACTTAATAATGAGCACAATGCCAGTTTTGCTTTGCACTAATCGAAATGGTTGATTTGTTAGGGGAAGTGTACTTATGCGGGATGTCATCAGAGGCAGAGGTGCCGGATGACCCAGAGCAGATAGTAGGCGATCCAGAGTCGATAAAAGTGCTCAAGAGAGTAGCTGGAACTGTGTCAAGCCATTTAGCAGAAGGCAAGGCGCGAGTGAAAGCAGAGCAAGCATGCTTCCTACCATGCACAGATGATGGTGTCCCTGTAATAGGGGAGATTCCTGGGTTGAAGGGTTGTTATGTAGCTACTGGACACAACTGTTGGGGGATTCTGAATGCTCCTGCTACTGGGGCTGCAGTATCCGAGCTCATCATTGATGGGGAATCTAGCATTGTTGATCTCTCTCGGTTCAGTCCTGCTAGATTTACCACACATAGGAAGGTCTAAACACGATAGGTATGTATTTACATATAATTGTCACGCACACACATCTTCAAGTCTTTGCTGATAAAACAAAATAATATATGCAACCAATCGCGCAGAGTATGTGTACTATGCTATGTGTTTATACACCGAGTGCACCTAATAATCTTGTGCATATTTTCAGCTACATGTGATGTGTAAAACCCTAGAACTTGTTAGATGGTGGTCCAACACATATCGTGTCAAGCGCAGAGGTAACCCATCAACACATTTTGGAGCTGAACCTTAAAAGGGAAAGTGCTTTTTAAAATGGTGGAATGGTAGGGGCTATATAGGAGTTGTCCTAATCATAAGGTCCATAAAATTTAAGAGGATTGGTTTTTCTCTTTGTTTTCGTCTGGGATTTAGATTGGGAAGCTAGGTGGTCCATTTATGTAGGTAACCGATTGGGTTTTAAAGTATTAGATAGGGTAGTTATTGCTTGAAGGCCTACATGTTGTTGGGTCTTGAGGGCTTTTAGCCCTGCCCTACCTTTTCTTCTGTTGATTGATAGGGTTGCGTGCCATTGCCTGTTTCTGTTTGATATTTTGAAGTCTGAACACCCCTCCCCATTCTCCCCTTTGAACGGAATAAATGCAACCAACATGGCTGCTCAGCTCCCAGCAAACCAAGTAAATAATACCGAGTAGTTCGATACTCTCAAGTCTCATCTCACCTTTTAAGTAAGGTTGGTGTTCGGTTTTTATGTATAGAGTCTGTTGGAAACACTTGATTCCGAGTGCCATGACTTGGTATAAACATGACTAATCTGATTAGTTCTAACTCGATGTCTCGGGAGATATGGTTGGTTGAGAAATGTAAAATCAAGTAAATGCTAGTAGTACTAATCTAAGAAATACTACTACCCAAGAGAAGATTTGTGATGTGAACCTGTGTTGTTGTTTTCTTGTTTATGTTTATTCTAATTGGTAGCAGATTAACACAGGAATGGACAAAATGCTCAGAGCTAGAGTTGGACGTTTTAATTACGGATTTGAGGGGAAAAAACTAGTAACATGTTTGTGTCATTGGTAGCACAAATCTCAACAAATAATATATAGTAGAGAGTATTTCAGTATTATTAATTATTAGATGCTAGATGCAATAACGTCAGCATAATTAGGAAAATCTTTTTATTCTCTTGTGTTTTTGGAATTTAGTCCTTAAAAGTGTTAGAAAGAAACACTAAGAATTAGATTCTTACAAAGAATGTGAACACTTGTTTGATGTTTCTAAATCCCAATCCGCAGACACAACCTAGAACAAATTACAACCTGTCAGAAGATAACAAACAACTAATGCTAAATTGGTAATGACATTCATAAATGCTTAGCTAGCAGAGCAGCGGCAGCTGCGCGGATGATGATCTTACATAGTGTTATAAGGACACGTGGCATAGTTATAGTAAAGTTGGACCAAGTTTTTGGTCAGTGCCCTCTCTTGCACGGGGTGGACTCCATTAATCAAATATGTTTTTCAATTCTATTTAGTGTTTGTGATGTAAGATTCAAGTCTTGTCTCAATCGAGTATTGTTAGGTTGTAGAGGAATAATTCTTCTGGTGTACGTGCGTGGCTGGGTCTCTTAAGGGAATGACTCTTCACTCTTCAGATATAATTTGCTTAATTTCTCCGATTTGAACTCGACACTCTACTGCAATCAAAATTTATCTAACTGGGGCATAACACGTGCTATTACAGCCGGGAAAGATCGATGGTCTGCATTTTATTTTTAAAAAAAAGAGAGTGAAGATGGCAAAAAGTTTCCATGGGTGAGAGGATTGAGGGGAAGGAGTGGTAAAAAGCAGACTCGAATGGCTCCATGTCTTCGTATACTACAAATTAGAGCACATGGTATTCTACTTTTCCTTTGGTACCTCCATGTTGTCTCATCTTGTCTGATCCTAAAATGAGGAAAAAAAGGTCCTCAACAAATAATGTTTATGGCCACTATTTTCAATTTTGCATTTTGATTGAAGCAGACACAAAAAAGAGAGGAAAAAATACCATTCGTAAGAGCCTGTTCCTTTCAGACTTCGCTAAATAGTAGACGACGGCTCGTACTCCTTCTAACATTAGCCCATGAAATTTCTAGTGGTATACAGTAGTGGTGAATTAATGTTTTATGTGACGTGCACTAGACGGAGAAGGAGACATGATCCACTCATCTGGGGCTATGAGAAGAAGCAACCTTCTTGCTTCAAGCAAGTAAGCCTAGACTAAGTCGAGTCACGACCTAGCTAGGCCCCTTTCGCTCTTTTGGTTTATTTACATATTTGCTCAATCTGACCTTGGCAGTAAAAATTTGGCTCAAACTATTCGTTATTTTGGTTTGGAGTTGAAAGAGGTTTTTTTGCTATAATTAGAGTCAAAATTTAGGGTTAAAAAGATGGCCATGTTTTAACTACTAGTAGAAACTAGAAAGGATGCTGTAAGAATTCTTGACGGTTGGGATTGGTACATTCCAAAAGGTCTTCTGTCAAAAGCAAGAGATGGGCCCACATCTCACATCTCACATCTCACTGTTCTTTCTGACCTTTCCATGGTTGATGTTCATGGTACCACTTTAGTGAGTGTTTGGCGTTGGGAGTTGGGTACCCAATCCAACTTTTCCTTACCATTTTTTTTTTTTTTGTTCCTTTTGCTTTCAATGTAGAAAGGTTTGGAGTTTATCTACCAATGGAGATAGTAAAACAAGAAAAAAGATGTTCCGTTTTTTAATTTTTACTTATTTTAAAAAAAAATTACACATGGGAAGAAAGGATACTGTGTATCTGTACATTTGTACAACCTAAAGTCTACAGTGTAATGTTAGAGATGGGTTGTAAGCAATGAATATTTTAAATTAAAAATAAAGTTTATAAATTTTCAAATTTTCAAGTGATTAAGATACCAATCTAATGTTAAAAACTTTCTTTATAGAGGTATGTGTAAGGTACTATCCATAGAGAATTGATGGATAATTTTTTTTAGATTTTACGGGTTGTTTAGTTACTACTAATGGACTATCAAGAATGAGAATGAAAATACATTTCTTACTATTTCAGTCTTTTGATTACCAATAATAAGAACATAACAATGAAAATGGTCGAAAATAAAAATGAAATTCAAAACATAAAGCAGACTGCTAGTATATAACAATGAATTGATATACTCCTCTATTTTTATTCCTATTTATTTTCATTTTCGGGTACCAAACATGCCATTAAATCTTTCGTATAACAAAACAAAAAAACATCATTTATATATAAATACGTTGTTAATGTAGGTAAGTTTTTTCCCCTTATTTTCTTAGGGGGGAAAGTATACTAGTAGTAACAAGAAAACACCACAGAAAAACAAGAGGAGAGGAGGGCGAGGTCATGATCTGAGATTGAAACATGGATGGTTTTTGCCTAAAAAAGAAAAATGAACAGAAAGAGAGGAGCGAAGGTGGTCCGTCTAATTTTGTCCACCGTTAAAAGAGAGAGCAAGCGTCCAAGTTAAGCGTGGAATTATATGTAACGAAGCTTTTGGATTCATTTCTATGAGATGTCGACCAAGGGACAGTTTTTGGGGTTCATTTGATCCAAAAAAAAAATTAGTGAGACTAACGCTTTTTTTTTCCTTAATTAGTTTATCGAGTATCTTCTCAATTGAGATTATTTTCGTCCGAGTTGTATTGGGTTCTCAAAAAGTGTTTAATTTGGTGACATTCTCAACATGATTTATTCTATTTCTAAGATTTAAACTCGAAATTTAGATTAAGAGTGGATAAATCCTTTACCATTTGAATAAAGAATGTTGGTTTTGTTTCTTAATTAGTGAAGAGGAACATATTCACCCATTACTCTTGTTAATCGGTTGAACCATCATTACCTGTACTAGTAGTAGTAACAAAGGGGTAAAAAATAACAAGACCAAATCAATAATAATCCACTATCAATCAATTAGTTGTAGGTACAAAATTTGATCAAGTGTCAAGATCGTTAAAATTAAATACAACTTAACATTAACTATAAAATATTGCAAATAATGGTAAAAATGTGTTTTCCCACTCATCCATAAATTTGTCTCTCGCAACTGCTTTCTTAGTCAAGAATGATGGTTAGACTCGAGAAGTCTTTTCCAATTTTGATTATTTCTATTCTTTTCTCTCCAAAATTGTTGTTTTTATCTATTATAGTCGGTGTATGATTTGCACAATGACCGTTAGTTGATAGACAAAATACTAACAAAATGTGTTGGTTGCATCTCATAATTAGTCTAGGAGTCGAATCAGTCGAAAATTAGTTCATTGGGTGTTTTTGCATTTGAAGTATAGTTCAAGGGGTGATGATAAGATGCATAATGCGCCATTGTCTTGAAATTATAGGTTCGAATCATTGGAGATCATAGTTAAAAATGTATTATTGGTTCTATAAGTGATATGGATCAAGACGCAGTGAGGGTTTTTAGGTCATATGATACCTAGACCGAGGTGGATTCCACTCGGATAATTTTGTTCTGAGTATGATCGATCTGTGGATTATTCTCGTTCGTTCTGTAAGTACCTGAAAACGACGTTAGGGGGATCCCCCGACGTATACAATCCGAAGACCAAGTCAGTTAGGAGTCATTACGCATATATAATATGATATACTATAGGTAAGCTGAGGTTGAGTAGTGATGATGAGGGATGATGAAGAAGTGAGCATGTCCTTTCCAGAGAGAGCCCTCTTTTTGTCCTGCTGTCCTTCTTTTTTATTTATAGGGGGGTTAGATATAAAATATCTCTCGTTGTAAAATACAAATATACCCCTTTAATATTTATAGGTGTAAAATACTAAAATGCCCTCCTAGCATTATTATGTATTATCAATAACAACAAAGAAATTAATGTGCATTAATTTGTATTTGGAACTATTGATCAATCTTGATAGCTAAAATAATTGCAGATTAGGACTGCTAGTTGCCCCAGCTGTCTCTTTTATGACGTTTTTAATTAGCATAATATCTTTAATTCGCAAGGAAAAAAGAGTTTTTTTCTTCTTCTATCTGCAGCTATTCTGACTGATGCTTTTAATTGCTATCCATAAGAAGCTCTTGAAAGTGAAGGCACTTGATAGACAAATTGCAAGAAGACATTTTTCACTTTAAATAATTCTGAATATGACCGTTTTAATTTCCACTAATTGAAGAAAAAAATGCTCTTCTTTTAATTAGTTGCGAGAGACAAATTTATGTATGCTTTGTTTAATGCTGGGCCATGAAAATAACCATGCTCTTCAATTTAATTAGAAGTACACTTCTTTGCTTACCGATGGTTCGATAGACTAGCTCATTCTGTAGGGTCTATTGTAACTATTAACTTTGCTACTATTTATTAAAAAAATAAAAATTTATTTTTTTAATGGAATGATACAATCTATTTAAGTCTAAATCATTTCGTAATTTTTAAAAAAAAACCCATCATTTCATTTTAAGTTTTTTTTGTCTCCCATATAAAATTTTAGTTTGCATACACTAATAGTTTGTACGGGAAAAAAAAAACATAAATAGTGTCCCTAATAGAAGATATCCATGGGAATGTGTCGTGGATTTTCCCTTCAACATCTACAATCACGCCAAGGGAGGAGAGAGTGCTAATTTGCTAGTCAAAATTCCAAATAGTGGAGCAATGAATGAATAACTAGAAAATTTCATAAAATCATGAGTTTTGTTGCCACTTTGGGCCCTGCTGAACCCCACCAAGCAGCAATAATGCTGCCTCGGAAAATAAGTTCAATTATAAGGGAGTTGATTTTGATAGAAATTAAAGTGATATTTCAATATTACTATTTTTTCTATGGATATATAGTTCATTAGTATTTAACGGGGGATAGGTAAAAATATTAGTAAAGTTTTAAAATTAGGTTGGAATTCATTTGCAAATTAACAACAACAAAAAAATGCAAGAACCTAATCAATTCCATTTGCAGTTTCAAGTTTCAACCATATATACTAGTAACATGTTTCTTAACCCAAGTCATTGATCTACTTTACACTAACATATTAGCAAATGGAAATATAATAAACAAAACATGGGAGTTTTTAAAAGTCAATCTCTGAGTGGAAGTACTGCAGTCCCTAACACCACCTGGATGTCTCGTAGCAAAGATGCTATTCTGTTTTCCCATTTTTCATTGTTTCTTATTCATTTTCATCTCTGTAATTATCCTCTAAGCTAATTTATGCTAATTTCGTTCGAGTATTAAAAAATAAAAATTCTCTTATACTACTGTAACCTTTTATATTATTATTATTATTATTATTATTATTATTGAGAACAAAAGAAGACCCTTAATTTTATACTATATTTGTATGCAGAGCAGAGCTGCACTGAGAGTGTTTCGGTTAAAAAGAAGTTTGGTTTGGTGAGCTGTGTATCAAATTCCTTACTACATTTCTTATTTTATTTAGCAACTATCCACATGCCATGCCATCATAAATCATAAATCTCAGTTACAAACATCTCTCTCTCTCTCTCTCTCTCTCTCTCTCTCTCTTCCTCACTTTAGTATTATGTTGGATTGGATTACTGTGAGAAATCATGAGCTCCAAAAGTGTTAGACTCCATTTATGGTGGAGAATTCTTGTACTTAGACTCTTGATTCTTGTAGTTAAATCCTCAGCGCTAAACCTAGATGGTGTTCTCTTGTTTTCTTTCAAATTCTCTATTCTCAATGATCCTCTAAATGCTCTTCAGAGCTGGAATTACAGTGACCAAACTCCATGTTCGTGGAGAGGAGTTACATGTGGAGCTCAAGGAACAGTCACTGCTTTGTCTCTACCAAATTGTCAGCTACTTGGGTCAATCCCTGCTGATCTTGGCATGATCCAATACCTCCAAAGACTTGATCTTTCCACCAATTCCTTGAATGGGTCATTGCCATTTTCAATTCTTAACTCAACCCACCTCCAGTTTCTTGATTTGTCCAATAATTTGATCTCTGGTGAATTGCCTGAGAGAATAGGATTGCTGCAGAATCTTCAAGTTCTTAACCTTTCTGACAATGCCTTGGCTGGAAATTTACCACTTAATTTAAACACTCTTCATAATCTAACTGTTGTTTCTTTGAAGAACAACTATTTGGTCGGTCCTCTCCCTTCTGGATTGGAAACAATGCAAGTTTTAGACCTCTCATCCAATCTCATCAATGGGTCTCTGCCTCAAGATTTTGGTGGTACCAGTCTTAGTTACTTAAACCTCTCCTACAACAAGCTCGCCGGCTCAATTCCACCAGAATTTGCAGCCAAAATCCCGAATAACACCATCATTGACCTCTCATTCAACAATTTGACAGGAGAAATACCAGATTCACAAGTCTTTTTGAACCAAAAAGCAACCTCTTTTGCTGGAAATTCTGATCTTTGTGGCTCACCTGCAAAGAAACCATGTCCAATCCCTTCTTCACCTACCTCTCTACCTAACACATCTGCATCCAGCTCTCCTCCTGCCATTGCAGCAATCCCTAAAACCATAGATTCCGGCCCTGCAACATCTCCTCCTGGTCAACAACAAAGGGGGCTTAGGCCAGTAACCATTATAGGAATTGTAATTGGTGACATTGCTGGTGTAGCAATCTTGGGTATGATTTTCTTCTATGTTTACCATTTCTGGAAGAGAAAAAGGAAGAATCTTGAAATCAGTGACAAGAAAGACCATTCCACCACTGCCAAAGATAGCTGGTCATCTTCATCCTCAGAATCCAGAGGATTTACAAGATGGTCTTGTCTACGCAAAAGAGGAGATGACCCAGATGACGAATCAGATTCCTCCACCGACATCGAAAACGACCCAACAACAACCAACGACAGCAAAAATCAACCACCAGACCATCAACTTCAAAATCACAACAACCAACATCAAGAACAGAACAGAGCAGGAACCCTAGTTACAGTCGATGGGACGGAAAAAGAGCTCGAGCTCGAAACCCTACTAAAAGCATCGGCTTACATATTAGGCGCCACCGGTTCCAGCATACTGTACAAGGCCGTGCTTCAAGATGGAACCTCACTCGCCGTTCGCAGAATTGGGGAAAGCCATGTCGATCGGTTCAAAGATTTCGAATCCCAAATCCGGGTCATCGCCAAATTGGTCCATCCGAATCTGGTTCGGATTCGTGGGTTTTATTGGGGAATTGAAGAAAAACTCATCATCTACGATTTCGTTCCAAATGGTAGCCTCGCCAATGCTCGTTACAGTGAGTTCTCTTCCTCTTCTTCCTGTTTCTTTTCAAAAAAAATTATGATGGTGCAAGTTAGCGTATTCCTATAGCGTTTTACTAACGTGCACTGTGAGTAGACGACGATGGCGTAGGTGTAACAACCGATACATTTTTTTTTTCTTTCTATTTTTAAAATTTTAGTGATGGTGATGGTGATGGAGTCAACTGTCTGAAACTGAAAGTGAAAACTCTGGTCTTGGTGTAGTCGTTTTTGTTATTGTAAGCCACGGCGTTAGATTTTGTTTTTACCATCAAAATTGACTAGTCTTGCTATTATTTGTGCTCAAATCGCATCAAATCCTAATTTGGTCTCTTCCTCTTCTTTTTTATTGTTTTTAGGGAAAGCAGGCTCGTCGCCTTGCCACTTACCATGGGAGGCCCGTCTTAAGATTGCAAGAGGTGTGGCCCGTGGGCTATCTTTCCTTCATGAGAAGAAGCATGTCCATGGGAATTTAAAGCCCAGCAACATCCTCTTGGGCTCGGATATGGAGCCCAAGGTCGGAGATTTCGGGCTCGAGAAGCTCGTCTCGGGCGATACGAGTTATAAAGCCGGTGGTTCTGCTCGGAATTTCGGAAGCAAGAGGTCGACAGCTTCACGCGATAGTTTCCAGGATCTCTCGACCGGGCCTAGCCCAAGCCCGAGTCCAAGCTCCATCGGAGGTTTGTCGGTGTATCACGCTCCGGAATCGCTCAGGAGTTTGAAGCCCACCCCTAAGTGGGACGTGTACTCATTTGGGGTTATTTTGCTCGAGTTGCTAACCGGAAAGGTCATAATTGTTGATGAATTGGGTAACGGGAGTAACGGGCTTGCAGTCGAAGACAAGAACCGGGCTTTGAGGATGGCTGACGTGGTAATCCGGTCTGATTTGGAGGGTAAAGAGGATGCCTTGTTGGCTTGTTTCAAGTTAGGGTATAGTTGTGCATCTCCTATCCCACAAAAAAGGCCGCCAATGAAAGAAGTAATGCAAGTCCTAGAGAAATTTCCATCTTCATCGCCATCATACTTGTATGGACCCTAATGAAAAAAAAGAGAGAAAATTAGAGCATTGTGTAAAGGGATGTGTATCTATCATTGACTTTATTTTATAGGTGGGTTTGCTCGTCTCAAGATTTGAGTTTGTAATGTGTGACACTAATTTTTAGAACATCTGACGCAGTCCATGACATTTCTAGGTAATGGATCTTGGAATTGGAATCGATATAGTTTTCTTTTTCCTCTTAATTTTAGTTTTCTTTAGTTGTGTTCTGGAGCTTAGGCTGTAACTCATTCATTCAATGAAATTCACGAAGTAGAGGTGATTAGCTATGTTTTCACTGAAAAACTAGCAGTATTAGACTATTAGTGATAAAAAAAATTGGGGAGTCACATGTTGTTGCGTCAATGATAACGGTAGAGGGTGAGTACAAATGACGCAGGCTCTTACTTCACTTCAGTAGCTAGAATCCAAATTGCCAGTGGATTCCAAGTTTCCAAACACATGAAAGGTTAGGGATTGGATGGATGGGTATAGACAATTGCCAGCCTCTCGTTGCTGAAAGCTGGAAATGGCAATAAAACTCCTACTGCTGCTTCGACATTTTGGCTCCAACCTAATAATCCACCTAACCCACTCCAAAGGTACGCAAATAAGTTGTTAAGAAACTCTTCTAATTTAATCAAAATTTTGAATTTAAACCTTAAAAACATAGTTGCTTTAAAACTTCTGAGAAAGGTCCATACATGGAAAGTGACCTTCAAAACCTGAATATGGATCGGTCACCAATGAGTTGGATTATTGGATGGAAAAAAAAATTAATAATGTACCTAGGTTATTTCGGAAGTATATATACCGGAATTAAAAAGTTCGAAAATGATCCTTCCGAAATAATCCACTTATCACTTTTTATAGTATGGTTGATTTATATATTTTCTGGAAGTATATAATATATTTTAGTACTTGGTAAGTAAAATTTCGGTGAGTTATTAGTTATTAATATTTGATATTTTTCGATGAACATATGTAATATACATGTATAAGTTCGGAATAAACCATAATCCAAAGGTTATATTTTTAAACTTCGTTCCGTTCTGCAATAAAAGTTCGGATAATTGAAAAGAATATTGAACTTTAAAATTTGAGAAAGTTACTATCTAAACAAGCAAAATGTTGAGAATTTTTTTTTTTTTTTTATATATTTCGGATGGACACCCACATATTCGCAGTCTACTTTATTTATTTATCATATGTAATTTTGTCTAAGCCACCTTTGTTCATAAAACAAAAACATTATCATAACAATAACCACAAGTACTCCAATTAGTTGGTTTCATTCAATTGACTATTGAGTACGCAACGGGTTTTTTTCTTCCAATAAATTCTATTTAATGTGCTGCTTTTGCAAAATCGTTCCTAATTGTGTTATTGGCTTATGTTTGGTTGTGGGTTGTGAATTCATGATCAGGCTCGTGTCAGGTTCTTTATATACTGTAATTCTTGGTTTATCCTCTAAGTTGAATTTTAAAATATAAGGGGAATATTTCGATTAAATTCAAATACCCATTCGAACTAAAAAATTCTTCAAATATCCCATTTAAATTATTTAGATGTTTCAAATAAACTCATCCGTTAACTTTTTCATCCAAACTATTTACAAATAATGACTTATTTCATAAAATTAGAAATAAAAAGTAAAAGGTTAGGAAGTAAATTCTTTAAAATATCTTTTAAAATTTATTTGTGTCGCACTACAAACCAACTCAGTCACACTAAAAAAGCAATCAAAATAAAACTTTGTACTGCCTTACAAAAATCATCTAAATTTATATAATGATAAAAGTTAAAATCAATGAATATGTAACTTATTATTTAACTTGCTAGTACCATAGGTACCGATAGAGTCTTTCAAATCTCATCTCTGCTAAAACATAATTTATTACTATAAACAATTAACCAAAAAAGAAATGGAAATCTAAATAATTGGTTTCTTTTACATCATCTTTTTTAAGAAAAAAAGGGGAAGAAATCAACTAATTTTATGAATGAGTCATTTTTTATTAAAAAAAACATAATCCCACGTGTCGCATTTGACGGTCAACTTGAAGAAAAAGTAAACTAATAGGTTGATTTGAAGCATTTAAATAGTTTAGAATATTTGGAAAAAAAATTAATTTGACCGAAAGTTCAATAAGGTAAAATTAAGACTCCAAGATCATATGTTTTTAAGTATTAAATAAATAGCAACAAATTATGCACGTGAATTAGACCTAAACATTTTTTCTTTCTTTCTCAAAGTCATAGTCCAGGCCCAGCCCTTCATGCGAGCCCAGGAAGGCCACAAGCCTCCTTGTTGGATTTTGGCCTTCAAGTCATAAAAAATAATTTATTACTATAAACAATTAACTGATGGAAGCAACGATGAAGGTTTGAGTTTGAGAATCGGCGGTTGCTACTCGTTAATACTCCCTCCGGACGGTATTAAGTGGCGAAAACCTACGGAAAGTTACTGTACACTTTACTTGATTTTTTAGTGTAAAACCTACTGAAAGTTACTGTGCTAGAAAGACAGTTAATACCGTCCAGAGGGAGTATATTTATAAAAGAAGAAAAAGAAAATCCTAGGTTGTGGGTTTGGGCTTTTTGAAGCCTTAACCCACAGTTTAAAGCCCAGAGCAGACAACGGTTACTTCAAGTTTTTTGAATTGAAAAGGTGCCCGCTCCTTATTCCTTTTAAATTCTCTGCTCTCTCTCTCTTTTTCTCTCTCTTCCTCCACACACATACACCTCACACAAAAATCGCGAGGCCAACCATCAACGACACACCCCGCGCCGCCGCTCTCACCAAAGCCGACAAAGCATGGCAACCAACATCGGGATGATGGATTCGGCGTACTTCGTCGGCAGATCTGAAATCCTCGCTTGGATCAACTCCACACTCCAACTCAGCCTCTCCAAAGTCGAAGAGGTAAAACTGAAATTCCGATCCTCCGTCTCGTAACTTCAAATTTCAAACCCTAATTTCCTGATTTTTCTCATGTTTTTTTGGTTTTGTGGAAACTAGGCTTGTTCCGGTGCGGTTCACTGCCAGCTAATGGATGCGGTTCATCCGGGAATGGTTCCGATGCACAAGGTCAATTTCGACGCCAAGAGCGAGTACGAGATGATCCAGAACTACAAGGTTCTTCAAGATGTCTTCAACAAGCTCAAAATCACTAAGGTTTGTCGAGTTTAACGCTAGATCTGGACATTTAATTGCGCGTTCTTTCCGATGTAAACGCCGTGCGGTCTTATGATGTGCCTGATTTTGTGATTTTCGTGTTTAGCATATTGAGGTGAGTAAGCTAGTGAAAGGAAGACCGCTTGATAATCTGGAGTTTATGCAGTGGATGAAGCGGTACTGCGATTCTGTCAATGGAGGGGTAATCAGGTAATTTCAACTCCATTATCTCTGCGATTTAATTCCCGTCTCGATGTAACTTTGTTTCTAATCCTAATTGTTATTTGAATGAAAGAGTGAAATTAGTTGATTTTCTTACTGCAGAGATTTTGATTTCTGATTTGTGACTTGGGTTATGATATCTAACTAGGGATTCGTAGAACTTGTGGGTGTTTGGATTTCATTTTGTATCAAGTAGGAATTGAGTCTTTTGTTTAGGTAGTTAAAATTGGGTATTTTCATGTGTTGGGCTTTCTGCGGTCAGTTACAATCCGCTGGAAAGGAGAGAGGCTTGTAAGGGAGGGAAAGAGGTGACCAAGAAGTGTGCAAATGCTCAATCTTCAACGAGAGCTTCAACAACTGCACATAAGGCGGCTCATGCCTCTCGTCGTAGTGAGCCATCAGCTTCCAATGCATCAAATCAGTCTGTCAAGGCTGCTGCCTCTAAACCTCCCAGTCCTGTTGCAGCATATGATGAACAGGTATAAATGTAGCTTAAGTTGTTAGAAACAGTGGAAATTCTTATTTAGTGATCATGGAATGTCTGATGCAAATGATATATGTAGATCACAGAGTTGAAGTTGTCTGTGGATAGTCTTGAGAAAGAGAGGGATTTCTACTTTGGAAAGCTGAGAGATATTGAGGTTCTTTGCCAGAGTCCTGAGATTGAAAACCTATCTGTAATCTTCCTTCACTTTCGTCTTTGCAAAGCAGTAGAGTTCTAGATAACATTGTTGATCCTTCACATGTTATTCAAACAAAAATTAACCAAGTTATGGGTGTGTTTTCCTTTTGGTTAGGTTGTTGCAGCGATAAAGAAGATCTTGTATGCTAATGATGACAGTGCATCGGTGGTTGCTGAAGCTCAGGCTATGTTGTCTCGTCACCAGAAGGAACCGGAACCCTTGAGTCCAATTGCTGAAGTGTCAACTGAGGAAAAGAATAGTTCAGATACGCAGAAGAGAAAGAATATTGCAAACTTTGATGTGGAAGCTGTTGGCATCAGCACATTGTCACCAAGGCAGAGGCTTTTGGACGCCGTTGATGTACACTTTTCGGGGCCATCTCTCATGACTTACTGATATTGTTTCTTGATCTGGATTTCGATCCTGTTGTTCTTCAAAACTTGTTGTCAATGTCTGTCTACAGTCATTTTTAATGTTACATATATGTAACTCAACAAAGTAATGGTCGTTAGGGAAGAGTGTGTTTTAGTGGGTTAATATACATGTCTAGAGTATGGTTAAAGAACTAATGCCCGTAAAAGATATGGCAATGATAAATTTTGCCCTTCTGCTCGATAATCTTCAAATTCGGTTTTCTGTGCTAAATGGCTAGAACCTTGAGTTAGGGGTGTACATGGTCCGGTTCGGTCCGGTTTTGAGCTTGGGATCGGATTGGACCGGAAATATTCGGTTCTTATTGGCTTGGGACCGGACTGGACCGGAAATTATCGGTTCTGTCCCGCTTGGAACCGGACTGAACTGGCAGTTCGGTCCGGTTCCGGTTCCGGTTCTGGTTTTTTTTAATTAATTAAAAAATACATTAAAAAATTCAATAAAAAACAAACAATATTTTTACGGTCTCACAAATTCCATTAATTAATTCTGCAACACATTAACTCACCTATATTCCAAAAAACATCCATAATGAATTTATAAACAAAGCTACAGCATCCATAATCAATTTACAAACATCTAATGAATTTAAAAATAAAGCTGCGGCATCCATAATCAATTTACAAACATCCATAATCAATTAGCTGCATAATGCAAAAGAAGGCAATCCAATTGAACTCAAAGCTACAATCCAAAAAACATCCATAATTAAATTAAGTAGCTGCAACATGCAAAAGAAGGCAGTATCCCAATTGAACTCAAAGCCACAATCCAAAAAAACATCCATAATTAAATTAAGGAGTTGTAGCACGCAAAAGAAGACAAGTTTTTAAACAACAAAACAGAGACTTTTTCAAACATCAAGGGAGGGCCATCAATGTGATCACAGTTGTCCTAGAAAATCATCCCAGCATCAAGGGATTGTGTCACTCCTGCAAATGGAAGAAACATCTATTCAGAACTCAAACAAAGTAATCCTAACCAAGTAAAAATAAATGGAAGAAAGATCTATTAAGAACTTGACTAACCTGCAACCATCAATTAAAATCCTTATTAGATAATATCTATCACGGGAGGTGCAAATGTAATGTTCGCAAGGGCTGCCATTTACAGATGATTAAAATTAATCACAAGTCACATGATAAAAATAACCAATTCATAGCTAAAAAAATTAAAACTTAAATATTACCTTTCTCAAGCTCATCAACCTCTTTGTCCGTCTCTTCATTCTTAGAATGATATTCATAATTTGGAGCTCTCAACCAATCTTCAGTGCAAACCAGCGCCTCTACAATTTTTGCGGACAAGGAGCTTCGAAAATCTGCACCCAAACTGACCCAAAAACAGCCCCATAATCACCCAAAAATCTGCACCCAATCTGCCCCAAAAATAGCCCCAAAATCACCCAAAATATATACAAGTGATGAATGAAAAATTGGAACAAGTGATGTTTGAACAGATAGTTTGCTCTTACATTGATTGATGTGTTCATGTTCTTCTTGGGCGGTGAGGGAGCGACGAGATTCAGCGTGGGCGGCGCTGCGAGATGGATTGGAGGGAAGCAGCGAGACAGAGGGAAGCTGCGAGACGGAGGGAACGACGGAGCGTCGACGGCGAGGGAGCGACGGATTTTGGTCTGAGATGGAAGAATCAAGAATGAGATGGAGGCTTGCCTGAGTTGCCTCTGAGCGGCGCAAGGGAGAGAAGGTAACGTGTTTTAGGTTTTGATTTGGTAAGGATAAATGAATGGATAATTCTATTAATTCATTGTGTCTTAGGTTGGTAAAAAGTTTAAAAACCATTTAAAATAAAAAAAAATTAATAAAAATTTTTTGTGGGAGGGGATTCGAACCCCCTCCCTTTAGGACAAAATCTAAATTTTTAACCACTACACCAAAGTAAACTTTAGATAAATGTTGTATATATATATTTAATATATATATACCGGTTCTTCCGGTTCTACGGTTCGGTTTACGGATTTTGGTAGGAGTAGAACCGGACAGAACCGGAAATTTACGGTTCTACTACCAGTAGAACCGGACTGGACCGAAACTTTTCGGTTCGGTCCAGTTCGGTGCAAAATGCTCCGGTTCCGGTTCGGTTTCCGGTTCAATCCGGTTCTTGTACACCCCTACCTTGAGTTGGTCTTTTGGGCAATTTACCGTGCTATTTTTCGATGTTACAATCTTTTCCTGAATGGCTGTATTTGAATTTTAGTCATCAGAATCATTTGCCAATAGTCATGTAATTCCTTTTTGGAAGGCGAGTCTGTCAATGTACTGCTTCAATGTATAAAGAGAAGGTCTAAACCTGACCAAAAATAGTATAATTCTGACCAGAAAAATATGAATGTAAGAGGTTTAAGGAAAATAGAAATAACGGAGACTGAGGAATTTCAAGGTAAGAATTCGAAACGCGGTCGCATAGGGCACCATGTGGATGTGTTTTCTTGATGCTATTTGCCCTTATCCTCCTCCTCAGCCTAACAAATTTACCATTTTCGAAGACTAAACAACGAGTGGCTATACCTCCTTGAAAGGGAGCTTTCTATTTAAGCATCCATTATTAATCCTTCCTTCACCTGGATTAAGCATAAAAGAAAAAGAAAAACTGATCTCTTTGACCTTCAAACATGAGTTCACATATCAGAAAGGTAACGATCCCAGCTATCTTTCACATATTATTAGCCTTTTCTGTTTTCTTTTAAATGAAAATATATTTTCTTTTTCCTGAATTTTTGTATTCTGACAGGAAACACAGTCTACAAATGCAGAAGGTGTGGTGGAGAAAAGAGTGGAAACAATGGATTATCGGTCATCCCCAGGACAATGTCAAGAGATGAGGAGGAGAGTGGAGGTGACCCATCAAATGCCTCCCAGCTGTGACAATTCAAACACCAGTGGTGGTCTTCTTTCGAGAGCTGTAGATTCCGCTGCGTCCACCCTTCAGTCTGCTAAAGATGCAATCTCTGGCTCGAAATGTTGGGAAAAAATCACCTTTCCCGCCCAGGATCGAATAATGAAAAATACAGAAAGCAGCAACAAATAAACAACACACAGAATTTACGTGGAAAACCTCCAACGAGAAAAAACTACGGACCCAACTCCAAACAATCTTTCACTAATAATAAATTATTAGGTTTACAATCAAGAAAAATAAATACCCTCACTGGTTTATTTTTCTCTCAATCACACACAAGAAAGATACTCAACAGTGATCCCTCTCTCAATTCTCTCAATTGCTCTCTCTGCTGCAATTGCTCTCAATTGATACAACCCAATTCATTCCTAAGGCATGCTATTTATTTGCATTGCCAACCCCGAAAGAGAACATGATCACACGTGATCATGAGGAGTCCAAATTGGCTGCATAGTCAATTCCATTTTCCACTCCTCTTTTTCACTTTCCAGCACACCTTTTCTTTATTCCAACATACTCATCAGTCAATCATGGCCACCAAACAAGAAAACCCATCACACCAAATCATACACTTTTCACTTTTCTTTTTTCTTCATCTTTTTCTTAACAAAAAACGTGAACAACTCATTTCATCATGAGCTGGACCCTTCACGAAATGATGATCACCATTAAATGTTCTCCACCATCAAATGACCAAAGCTGCAACTTCTTTAGGTCTTCTTTGTTTTTTGTTTTTAATTTCTACTCTATAATAATACGGTGCATGAAACCCTTTCCTTTTTCTTGTAATCTCTCTACCTATCAAACTTATGAGCTCATCAATTGAATGAATGAAATGGTCTTAAATTATCATTTTTAATGTTATTTGTTCCTCTAAAAGGGCATATTCAACATACTTCTGCATTTCTTAACATCTGCAGCAGAATTTAACAGACTACAGATCAAAATTTACCACATTTTTGCTCCCAAAAAATGAAGAAAAAACGCTCCTATACACGAAATCGTAGGAATCGAAAAAAGAAAGAGGGAACAACATAATAATGATTCATGAATGGACCAATACAAAATATGGACATAGCAGAACATTCTTGGAGTCTAGGCTAATGACTTGAGACAAAAGTAATTGCACAACTAGGCCTACCCGTATTCGCGGCTCCAATTGGAAACTGAATCACAATCACAGGATCCCATTTTCCCAAAAGCGCACAGCTTTAGTCACATCGATGTCGTCAAGTGTATTATGAGAATAACCGAAAGGCGAAAGCAAAACAAAGCTAGGCCCCTTTATTCTTCCATATCCTTCAGAAGAACCCTATTCCTTTCTACAACTTTATACCTTTTGATCATCCCTCTTATTAATGATTATAAAATATGCAGGAAAGCCACGTCTCTTCCAGTTTTTGCCGATTCCTTTCTTTCCTGAAGCTAATTTTACGGTCTGCAAATCCAGCTGCACCCTTCTCTGCAATCTTTTCAATCCCTAAAGTTTATAAATTTGTAATCTTTTTTTTTTTTAATAATGTAACATTGGTTTGAAGCAGGTGAAGAAATGGGGTTATCAGTGTCTAGAATCATGAGGCTGTTCTTCAGCAGGAAAGAAATGAGGATTCTGATGGTGGGTCTTGATGCTGCAGGGAAAACAACCATCCTCTACAAGTTGAAGCTTGGAGAAGTTGTTACAACCATACCCACCATTGGTATAAACTCCAATTTCTTACTTCTTTTTCTTTTACCTTTTTTGTGCGACTCGAATCTAAAATTTTACTGCTATCGTGCGGCAAGAAACTGTTTAATTTTACTGGTTTTTCTAATGGTTTAGGGTTCAATGTGGAAACTGTTGAATACAAAAATGTTAGCTTCACTGTCTGGGATGTTGGAGGACAAGATAAGGTACAAAAATGTTAGCTTTGGATTTTTTTTATTTTCTTAAAACAATGTTCATGTTGTTGTGTTGTTACGAAAAGTATCGTTTCTATTTCTGTTTTTTTTTTTTTTGTGATCATTTTTTGAAAGCAGAAAGATTATTTTAAACTAAAAACAAAAACCATAATGTGTCTAAGAATATTATTATATGGATGCAGATTCGACCATTATGGAGACATTATTTTCAGAACACTCAAGGCCTAATCTTTGTGGTGGATAGTAATGACAGGGAAAGGATTTCTGAAGCCAGAGACGAGCTCCATCGAATGCTGAGTGAGGTATATGCTTTAGTATTACACTCCTCACTTGTTCATTTCTTATCTTATTGAAATCACTTTAGTGCTTAGTGAGCCGATTTAACATGATAAGGAATTTTATAAATGACACGAAAAAATTATTATTTATTTCAATACAACGCGGTGGAACAATATTAAATTATTTGCCTATGTTCCTATAAATTAATTTCCAAGAAAGTCATAATTCTAAAATTAATACTAATTGTTTGCAGTCAGAACTACGTGATGCGACAGTTCTTGTGTTCGCAAACAAGCAAGACCTTCCTAATTCATTGAGTGTTTCAGAAATCACTGACAAACTTGGGTTGCACTCCCTGCGCCACCGCCGTTGGTAAACATCTCTCGCATTCCTCTTCTTTTTGTAGGTGGGATTGAGACACTAAACCCAAGTTCCTAATGCCCCATTTTTTTCAAATTAATGGCATTTGGGAAATAGGTACATTCAAGCTGCTTGTGCTACCTCTGGTCAGGGACTCTATGAAGGCCTTGATTGGCTATCCAGCAATATCTCCAAGGTAATCATAGAGTTTTTTTTTTTTTTGACATAGATCCTCTTTACTCCGTAGAAATGATGGTTTTGCTGGCTTTACAGGCATAATCCTAATAGGGCCCAGGAAGCTTTGATCCAGCAGCACTACCTCAATTAAGCAAATCATGTGTAATATAACTTTTTTACAAGCTATAAGAGTGTTTTTTTTTTAGTAATTGTTCTCATTATGGTGTCCTTTTGAAGTATTCCTTTCAAATTTAAATAGATGTTGGTTTTTAAAAAAATGATTTTGGTTATTTAGTTATTGTATTTCAATTTTTAAAATCATTTTTTTTAGACAATGACAAAATTATCTCTAAATACTCTTAAATTGAAGAGAGGTTACTTGATAATCAATAAGGACGGTTTAGTCCATAATTATACAATAATTATAATCTAATAATTATCTTGATTATTATGAAAAATGAAAAATTGACATTTATACAAACTGTCAAAGGGTGTGTATTACCACCGATACTTAGACTTCAATACAAAAAATTAACTATGTGTGTAACTGCACATTTTATTGATAAAATAAAGGATTTTCTTTCCTTATGTTTCACAATAAAAAAAAGCTAGAGGATTTATATTGTTGTAATTTTTTTAAACAATTTTCCTATTTGTTTTATATTGAGAAGCTTCACATCACACTTCCAAGTAGGGGTGAGCACGAATCGGAGGATCCAACAGATCTGATCCGAATGTGTTGGACAAAACTTCAGATTGAGGGTAGAGAATCTGATAAATTTCAAAATCTGAAAATTTGAAATATTAGAATAAGTTCCAAATTTAAGTTTTTATCTTTTAGTTTTACTTATTAATTTTTTTTTTCTATTTACTCTACTTATTATGTTCTAATACCATTTGAATGCCTTATTAGGTTGCATAAAGGAAAGAGCAACTAAGAATTAAAAAAAAAAGTCTAAAATTAATAAAATTTACCTTTTTGTAAATAAAAAATTAAATTAAATGTATTTAAAAAATTTGAATTTATCCAGAAATCGATCGATACGAAATAGTCTGATTGCAATTAGATTAGGGTCATGTTCGGAGAGTTCGGATTTACCGCCAGTAAAATTTGATCCGAACTTTTCAGATTCCAACCGAACTTATCGGATTCCGACCGAACTATCCAAATGTTCATACCTATTTCCAGGTAGTTCTTTTCTTGTATTATTTTTCATTATTCTTTTATTGTTGATTATTTCACAATACGTCACTAACACAAGGATTTTTGTTTCTATAAATAAAACTTATTTTGTTTTTTTTTCATAGTTATACCATATTAGTTACATTTTTTTTTTAATTTTATTATTTTTTACTAATTATTTTGGATTTTTAAATATTTAAAAAAATTAAAATTATAACTTTTAAGAAATTATACAATTTATATTGTATAATTTTAAACTATAAAGAGTTTTTTTTTAACACAACAATAAATTCCTCATATTAATAGAACTATTCAAGGTGGGCGATCATACAAGAGGAGGATGCAAAAATCCTCATTGTTGTCAAATCCCAAAAATTACAAAGAGGATTGGAACGAGCAAATTATAAAAAGGTAAGAAGAACATTTTGTAAACTTATGAATTTTTTTTATGTAATTTACCCTTTTTATTATTACTTAAAACTTAAAGAATTCATTTTTATTATTGGATCCAACTAATGACACATCTTATAGAAAAATCATAGAGCTTCTAGCGTAGATCATTTTTCACTCTCTTGGCTTTTGATTGAGAGACTCTATGATGATTTACTAACAAACAAACAAAAAAGGACTTCAAATTTCTGGTAATTTGGTCATTTTCCGAATTGAGCTTGCAAGAAAAAAGCGCACTGGGTCTTATACTGTACAAGGCTGGCCCAGTGGGCCATCAAGATATGAAAGGAAAAAAACAGACAAAGTGACTTTCTTGGAAGCCATGTCGTTTGTCCGACTACACACTACGAAAGTTATACTTTTAAAGTTGAGTTGAGCATCTTGGATTCTTTACTATAAGTGTAAGACATATTCTTCGTTAGGCCATTTGTTACGGTTTTGAATTTGATCTTTAGGTATGGATGCAAAGAAGATAAAGAATTTAGTTCTACCTCAAAAATGCTTATAGTTTCGTACCTTAAAGAAGAACTTAGGACTCAAGCTCAATGGTGTGCGCAATCCTTGAACTAGGAAAACATATATATTGTTGAGTTCTCGGCTTAAAAATATAGATTAGGGGTCAAGGTTCGTGTTGAGCAAATGACGTAAGACTTCGTATCCAATTTCTTATTTTTTTTACAACCTGACACAATACGGCATTTCTTCTCTCAATTGGACAGATGTTGGAAAAGTACACCTATGACATATCAATTAATTTTAATACCATAAATTCTAGTCGGTGTAAGAATTAATTTTTAGATGGTACAACTAATTGATTTGTGAAAAGATAAACATATTATCCATGAAATCAAAAGACAAAAATACTCCCTCTGAACTCCAATAATTGTCACTTTTCTACGAATTTTTACTATTCATAATACTTGTCATTTTATGCATTCCGAAACATATATTTTGTGCAAATGACATTTTTTTTATACATCAACCCAATTTGATGATGGTGTGGTAATTTGAGTGAAAATTAGGAGTAAAAATGAAACAATGTGGAATAAAATAAGATCTAAGATCATTGTTCTACAAATTTTTACTATTTTAGAAAATCAATTATTAGAGTCCGGAGGGAGTATATTTTATAGACTATCTGTCCTACGAATTTTTACTATTTCAGAAAATCAATCATTAGAGTCCGGAGGGAGTATATTTTTTAGACTACCTACTATTAGATTTTGAATAAAAGAAAGATTTGGTGTCGCCACTTCGCTACTTTAAAATTACTAGCTACTCAATTCAATGATAGTTATAGATTTTTTATTTTTTATTTATTGATAATAGTCATAGTTCATGTTCTCTTAATGACATCTATTTTTGGGTTAATAACATTTTGGTCATATTTAATCTCCCTATTTTTCGATCCTCTTCCATTAGGGTTGTTTATATGGCCCAAGTACATGCCTAAGTGACTTATAGACTTGCTAAACTAACAGCCGAGTAGAGCTCGAGCCCAAAATCTCAAAGCCCTTATTGGATGGATTGGTCGGACTTTACACGGTTCTACTTTTTTCACCGTCTAAGTTCAACGGACTATCCGCGGGCTCTAGCAAATTTGTTAAAAAACAATTCTTACCAAATTGAATCTTAAACAACGACCTAGTTTTGCATTATATGATTATACTTGTAGTCACTTGATTCCTATATATAGATATATCCACACTATATCCAAACTAGATATGGAATCATGTGAGATCATATTTTTTTTTAGTAAGATTAGATAATCATGTAACTTGGCTTAAAAAAATAAAGAAAAAAATGGTGAATTGGTATATATAGTATTAGTATAAATTTAGTTATATATAAATAGACACGATGGGCCAAGACGGGACACGAGCCTAAAATTTTAAAGCCCTAGACCATTCCCTCAATAGCAACAAACATAGTCGAGCTAGGCTCGGCCTAAAATTCAAAAGCTTAAACCCTGACTTTTTAGTACAAGCTCGGGATAACCCGCTCATTTAGCAGTCTACTAGCATAGCCGATATGTATAATTATTAATAAACTTTAAGAAACTACTTTTCCTAAACTCTTTTTAGCTGATTTTTTCGAAACTAATTAAACTCAAATGAATTAATTTTTCTAAACTATTTTTCTTTTTAAAAAACTTAATTTTGTTTCTTCTCCATCTCTCCTAAACATATCCTAGTAAAGCGTGGTACATCATAGTTCCCAATATTCTATTTTGGCTTGTAAATTAATTATGAAGTTGCGCAATTCAACTGTCGTTCCTTCAATTAAGCAAGTCTTTCATTTTCCAGTTTATTAGTAATAAATAGTTCTCATTTCCTTGTTTTTTTTCCTCATTTTTTTATACATTTGGCTGTACATGGATGCCCCACTGAACTCAATTTTAACCAAATCCATGAAAAATGTGTTGGAACTTGGAATATATATCTTGGCTCTAAATCATGTGCAGTTTGTCTGTTTTCTTCAGATGGAGGCTTGTCAGGTTGGTTGATGCATCATAGCCATGTTCGGACCCTGCTCATCTGCAATCTTGTACTACTAATTTTCCTATTTTCTTACAAGAACATGACCACAGCAAAGGAGAAAAGCTCGTACTTTGCCCTTATTTCTCAAGGGTCACTCTTTTGTAGCAGGTGAAACTTTGAATCCCATGGGGTCCTCCTTCCTTAGGGCAGGTATGAGATATCCTCCATTTCAATTCACAAGATTTGGCCACTCATGCCCTCTCTCTCTAGCCATGGCTAATCAATCCTATTCGTTGCGGTCCGTCAATTAAGGAGTAAAATTATGCTCGCTAGTTATTTACTTTATATATAAAAATCGAACCAACGACCTCTTACTAGTAAAATTTAAATTATGAAATATAGTTATCTCTAAACCCACTAAATCATGAGTAATATTGTTCACAGACTATAGGTAAAGTACTCTCAACACGTAATTACTATGAACCAACGATATCTTACCTAAAGGATAGAACAGACGAAGTACTCACACCAACTATTAAATTCAGCAATAGTGCTCTTCTCCCGTTTTTTACGTTCTTTTTTATCTCTCCAAGTATCCTCTTTGTCTTTCCAGCATGAGACTAATTTTGTTCGTGTATAATCGAGCTAAAAAAGAAATGACTCTTCTAATATGGTTTTTTTTTCTATTCCCGAGACTCGAATTTAAAATTTGAATTAAACACGGCCAAGTCCCTTAACACTCGACCATAAGCAATGTTGGTACATTTTT
The DNA here is from genome assembly GCA_963691705.1 of Viola odorata. NCBI lineage: Eukaryota > Viridiplantae > Streptophyta > Magnoliopsida > Malpighiales > Violaceae > Viola > Viola odorata. The sequence continues at coordinate 64,635,283 of OY829540.1, forward strand.
CATATTCTACAGTCTGAAACTTCCCCTCATATGTTGAAATTATTTACCCAAACCAATATAATATCTCACACTGACAACTTTTTTCCTAGCTGGTTTATTTTGTTTTTATCAGTAAATCTCCTCCCTTTTCCTTTATACCCTCCTTTACAAGGTGTATCATCTTCCTGTATGTAAAAGATAGAGAAGAAAACAAAAAAGCTTTTACCTGAAATTATGCATGCAATTCCATTAATGGTGGCTTTTGCTTTCTATAAACCCTAATTTTGTACCTCTGAATTATCTTCTGCAAAGATGGTTTCTCCCATCTCATGCTAAGAGATCAACTTTCTTGGAAACATGTCATAATCATCAAACTCTGCAACACATGTATATCATAGTATTGTCACAATCATCAAAGGTTTCTTTCCATCCAATATTGCAGGAAAAAACCTGCATTTTTTATATATTGTAGTGTAGGTTTTGCCAATCCTGTCTAAAAAGTACTGTTTTTGTAGACAAAGACATTGATGATTTTTGCTTCTGGATCTGAATCATAAGGCTCATTATTAATACATATCTTCCTGTGAGCAGAGACTTAGAGAATCTAATTATGGATTCAAGAATTTAGTGTGCAGCTTACTAATGATTTTGTCTGTCTTATTGGTATAATGCATTCATCTTTCAATAAGCTGATTTGAATTCCTGACATCTTAAGAGATCTCCTTACTCCTCACCGCCGGATCGATCCTAGTGGCTGGGCTCGACATCCTAACACTGAATGAAACACACTTACGTAGGCATCAGACCTCACTAAACCATGGCATCCTAAGAATTCATAACACAAACAAAATCAAGTTCGATAGCAAATAGAGTTTCGTTTTTTTAGGTCCGAAATAGTCATCCCTAAATTCGCACAATAGAATATAGAACACACAAATGAACACGCTAGTTCAGCCCTGATTAAAACCATCAACAAGTTAAACCTAGGGTGTAACTGTCACGTGATTCCAGAATTATCATTTGGTGAGCTGTTGCCTGGAAAATTCTTACTCTCAAACAGTTATGATCACAATGGCATCATCAGTAACACACATTAATTAATTTCCATGGACTCCATTAATATAACAAAGCAAAAGAGAAAGCAGTATGGGAAAGAAGCACAGAAACAAAAGAACAAATCTCACAACACCAATAGAGCTTTCTAATATTCACTTTGCAAGTGTAATAACTTCAAAGAGCTTTCTAATATTGTACATGAATACAGGTATTTCAATCCTTCCATAGCATTTTGGTGTGATCATGACAGCAAAAATAATAATCCGTAACGATAATACGCAGAAACTGAGTTTTGTTGATGCCACAGCAAATGCAGAACTAAAGTACAAAAACTGCAACAACTTTGAAAAGTTCCACCATTCTTCAACAATTGATTTTCAGGTTTCTGATGGGTTTAAGATGATCAATATGCACCTGTAAACTTTTGTTCTTTCTGCCATATTCAGTTCAAAATCCAGAGAATTCAACATACTCGCATGTGAATACATGTCAACGAAGAAAATCTAGTAAATATGCACCACCACATCTATTATGAGGCCTACCAAAGACTCCAGGACTTGATACACATTAACACATGAGAAACATGTGTTTTATAAACGAGCCCTTTCGTAATGGCATTTCCACTCTCAAGTCTTAACACTCCCACAAAACCTGAGGTTATACAACTTGATACACCACTATAGGTCTCAACTTGAACCACCCACCTCTCATCTTCCCAGGGATTTTCAGTTGCTAAAGGAATTGAAATCCACAAGAAATCAAGACCTAATAGACTTCACAATTTCCGGTATTTATTCAACACTATACCAAATCAAGACCTCATGAATCAGTCACGGTATGAAGGCAGACATGGAGGGGAGACACAAATAGCTGCCTATGGGAAGACTTAAAAAGCATTAAATCAACCACTTGCCTAGATATAGAGAATGCCACTCCAAGTTGCAACATAAAACTTCCATTGCTCTCCCCACAAATATAACTGACATTTCTAAATAGATACTAAAAAAACATGATAATGAGACATCTAACATAATTCATGCATTTATTTCTTTTCCTGCATCCATAACTAGTCAAACTAATGTCTGACTCTCAAGCACAACTATCCATTAAGAAGGCATTCATCAGCAGCTTGAAATTGATAATCAATAAAGCAACCACCAAGATAACCAATTAAAGCACACACCACAAATATCTGTCCATAGTTCAGTCACACGTCACAAGCACCTCAGAAATCATAACATGCATCATTTGGTAAATCCTTTTTAAGTTTCAGCCTATTACTCTTGACCGCAGAATAGTCTTTTAGGTAAGCACAATCCAAGAAGCACAAGTAACTAAAAAAGTGTTTAGTAGATCTACATTTTTATCCTATTTTTCCACCCAGAAAAGATTTCTTCTAATTGACCATGGAGCTAAATAGACATACAGTGCTAGAACTTATCTTAGCTATTCTGTTTGTTTATATTATGCGAACTACTACCGGGAGAAATTAAGTTTTGTTTTACAAACAAGTCAACAACACCAATTATAATCATTGCAGATCAGCCATCAAGGCATCAAGGCTGTGGTAAAACAAGCTATTTTGGCAGCCAAACTCCATCTATTATAATATCACTTCCTACGATAACTGAAAATCTCAATCTAAGGAAAATAAAGATGATCTCATATTTACTTCAACAGAGAACCATGTTATATAAACCGAGTTATTATATGAGCGTATGGGAAGCAAAGATATTATGCACACAATTCTAGCAAAAACACCACCAATCCCTTCATCATTCTTGAATTTCAACTTTATCAGGGAATGAACCAGTTTCAAATGTTTTAGCATGAAAAGTAGTAGTAATTCAGGGAACATAAAATGACTGCACCTCAGTAAAACATACATCAATTAATATGCGAAGAAGGGAAATGTATATAACATTTCAATAGCAGACATTACAGAGCACTTTAACGAGGACTTCTAAGCACATCCACAAACATACGATTTAGTGAAGGCAACCGCATCTGCTGATCCTGAGCTCTTCTCCTTTTGAACTGAGGCACTGATGAAGATGACATAGATGATGCCACGGCCCATGAATCATTGGAGCTATCACAACTGAAAGATGCATCAATGACACCATTGGGGCTGCATGGTGCAGACAGACACTTGCGCTTGAGGCTTTGGTTTCCAGTGCCCAACAGCTCCAAAATAAGGTTGTAACACGCGTTCACGTCATTCTGGCAAAAAGTAGAAAAGGAAATTTAACCAAAAGCCTAAGAAGTTGCAAAGTTTATAAGCCAGGAGATTCTGTAATAAACAAACAGAGTCAAAACATAAACCTCACTGATTTTAAGCACGGACATGAGCTGATTTTGATAATCCACTTGATTACATGGCTCAACCTCTTTGATGACATGCAGCATTACTGCAGTAGCTAATATAGAAGGAAGATAGCTCATGAATCTTGAATCTGAAATCAAAATCCATAATGGAAACTGAAATTAGTGAGCAAAGTTCAGCCCAATACTTAAAGATCAGTTCTTTGTGTCAATGCTTGATACAAATTAATTAAGTAATTACTAATGAAACAATGAGATACGTAATAATCACTTACCAACAATTACAGAGAGGAGTAGACGCTCACACCTCAATAGAAATTCCCAATGCAAGTTTGTTTTTAGTCCAAGCCTCCTTATAATGTGATCAAAGAAAGAAATTGGAGTAACAGGATTCATTCTCCACTGAAGAGTAGACAGCACCAGAAGCTCCATTCTCTTTATAGTATTGGCTTCAAAAACAAGCTTTGGGTCTTCCACCTAATTAAAAATACACAAACAAAAGAACAATCATTGATAACTCAAATAAATGGTCAATAAACATAATTATGACATTTTAACAAACACCCAGGTTACAACATTACACATACTTGCAAATCTAAAAGCAATGGCACTTGGGTTTCCTCCACTTTGGCAGCCAAAGACAAACAAGCCACAGCAGCAAGATGACCCATCCATGGCCTCTCTCTTTGAAACTTCAAACTTGAAATGAACCTATCAAAGTAATTCACAGCTAGAACACCAGTCAAAGCAGTGAATTCATAATATGATTTGAGCTTCAAAATCCACTCGATAGCCTCCTTGCGTGCCACCATTAAAGACCCATCAGAGACTACATTATCAGAACTCAGAAAAGTATCTCTCTCTTTTGAGATTAGACTCGACAACTCACTATCCTCCCAAAACAAGTCATGCTCAAGCAAAACAAATGAAAAAGATGACTCCTTTCGCACATTGTCATCACAAATTTCACTAGTTTCGTAATAATCTTCCTCAAGGCTCTCTTCTTCACAATAAAGACCATCAAAAACCAATGCTGCTGGGCTTAGTAGCCGCTGCTCCTCTTGTATTTCTTCCTCTTGCAAGGCCATCTTCTTCCAGGAAGAAGAGATTCAGTCCTCTTTTCATTATACCATCAAATACTAGCTCATAAGAGAGAAAAAAGATCTCTCCCTCTAGACTCTATCTGTAGAGAAAGAAAAGAAGAGTGAGACTGATGAAGTAAGCCAGTGAAGGGTTTTATTTTTATCTGTCAAGAACCTTCACGCTTGTCCTTTGTTTTTTATCCCTTTATTTTTCTTTTCCTTTTCCTTTTCCTTTCCCCTCTTTTACTATCTTGATAAAAGTAAATTAATTTACTAATAAAAAGATAAAATTAAATTAATTTTTCTTTGATTTTTTTGCTAATGTTCTCTAAGTTTGTATTCATAAGTGATTTTTCCATTAATTCAGATTTTAGATATCAAGAAGAAAGATGTTGAGAGAGTCGATCATCTTTCAAGTTCGATAATATTTGAAATAATCTTACAAAACGGGGATAAAATCTAAATTTTATAAGTTATGAAAGGTAAATGAGTTTATTCCTAGACTAAAACAGAATCGATCATTTTTTAAACTCGATAATATTTAAACAAAAATAGTCCTATACTTATTGAAACAAAGCTGAAAAGAACTTTCAACCGTTAAAGATCACTTCTTATATAGAAAACTTGATGGTTTAAATCCAAAAAAGGTGCCTGTACATGAATTGATTGACTCATTTGGTACCTCTACTCAAAAAATGACGCATTTGACACCTATACTTCTTACGAATGACTCATTTGACACCTCCGACGAACGGCGTCTGCAATCTTCCGTTAACCGCTAGCGTGGCACGCCACGTCGTAAAGTTGGCCACGTGGCATGCTACGTGGCATATCCGACCCGAATAGCGCCGGATCGGGTCTCGAAGCGGGTCTTTTATTTGACCCATGAACGACGCGTCATTCAATAACGAACGACGCGTCACTCGTTCCAGACGACATGTGGAGCGGCTGAAGTGTCACTCATTCCAGGCGACGCGTCGTTCGTTTAGTAAGTGAGCGACGCGTCGCCTGGAATGACTCCTTATCCATGTCGTGCGATCTCTCCCTCCCTCCATCTGCTTCATTCTTCCAAAACCAACTAAATCAACCAAAACCCTAATTGCGATTTGTCCCCTCACTCCCGCTCGAATCACTCTACCAAACCCTAATCTCTATTCGTTGAAATCAACCGAAATCCACCCTATTCTCTCCATCCAGCTCTTTCCCTTTCCCTCCCTCTGGCTCCCTCCCGGTCGATTCATTATCCTCCATCCATCCCGGTCGTTTAGTTTTCCTCCCTCCTAGGAAATATATGTTTTGTGAACCGAAATCTCCCCGCTAATTCATTACCAGCGCTATTCTCCTCGATATTACTCAGGTATGTGGTTATTGTTTCGTTTCTATTAAAGTTTGAATTGATTATTGTAATTTTCTTATGTAATTAGGGTTTGCATATTGTTCTGTTAGTTTGCAATTTTGTCAGTTTTGAAGTGTTTGATGGGCTGAATCAGCATAAGTGCAGTCTCTATTCTGAATTTTATATTTTTACCAGTAAGTGAGTTATCATACTGAAGTTGGGGTTGGGGACAGGGAGATGATGATATTATATTTTTATAATTTATTAATTATTAGTAGTTTTTTGCGGTGTTCTTGAGGAGTTGACTGTTCTAAATATCTAATGATGTTTTACTAATTTATAACAAATTTTGTTTTATCACGAGTCTGCTTAATATCCGACTCTAAGATATTGCTTTCAATTTTATAAATGAATGTTCAAATTTAGACTCTGGAAAAATTTGGATTGTACCACTGTAATGGTGAATGCAGAAGACGGGGATGAGAGGTTTAGTGCGGTGTTGAAGCAGAGGCCAAACTATGACTACAAACCACCTATTTACTGTAAGTGCGGAGAGAAGACAGCTAGATGGATTTCATGGACGAAGAGGAATCCGGGACGTCGATTCAACAAATGCAAGCTCAGAGTCGAAGAGGGTGGATGTGGATATTATCAATTCGTCGATGATCCTTTTCCAGAAAGAGCAAATGTTATAATGAGAGGGCTGTGTGAAAGTGAGAAGGATCGAGCGGAGAAGAATGATAATTTACTAGCTGAAATCAAAGAATTGAAGAAGCGGGACAGTGTTTTCAATGGAATGGTGGACGAATTGCTTAGTTTGAAGGATGAAAATCATAATTTGACAAATAGGGTTAAGAAATTGAGGTTTACTTTAGTAATTTGTTTAGTTGTTATTGGTTTGATTGGATTTTTCAGTTTCTCGTAATGTATCTCTAATGAGAGTTGCTTAGTTCAAGTTTTTTAATATATAAGGAGAGATATTTCCCTTTCTTTGTTGAGTTTATAATTGTTTTAATGCATCTTTCTTTGATGAGTTTGGGTGATCAAAGACATGAACCTGGCTGGATTGTTTTCGATAAATATCACTCCTCATATATAAGCACATTTTTTTATTAATATTACTCGCGTCTCAATTCTTTCCTATTTTCGAAGAGTGGATCATTCACATTTGAATATTATTAATTATCAAAAATTCTGATAATTAATAATATTCAAATGTGAATGATCCACTCTTCGAAAATAGGAAAAAATTGAGACGCGAGCAATATTAAAAAAAAAATGTAAGTTACTTATTTTTGATAATTAATAATATTCGAATGTGAATGATCCACTCTTCGAAAATAGGAAAAAAATTGAGACGCGAGCAATATTAATAAAAAAATGTAAGTTACTTATTTCTGATAATTAATAATATTCAAATATGAATGATCCACTCTTCGAAAAAAGGAAAAAATTGAGACGCGAGCAATATTAAAAAAAATGTAAGTTACTTATTTTTGATAATTAATAATATTCAAATATGAATGATCCACTTTTCGAAAAAAGGAATAAATTGAATTCGATAACTTATGATCTAAAAGTGAACAAATCTCCCGATCTTGAGATGCTTAAAACTTTCATATACATTATTTTTATTTTGTATTAATTCTCCCTTAAATAAACTAAATATAGCACTAGTAAAATACATGCTTCATATCCAGAAACCATTTAAGAATTTTGAGTTAAAGTCCCGCCTCAAAACATGGGGCTGAGCAAATTAGTGAGAAACAGCAAGTCCAAAAAATAAAATGTTAAATGCCATTTATATTCGCATTTTTTCACAAAAACCGTGAGCTCCTTCCTATATTATGTTCAAGGCTACCCACAGAAACTGGCAATATTCACAACCAGCAAAATGACCCCATACATATTCATCCTTAAACTACTTATGCATAGCACTCAAAACCATTTCCATGATTATGCATATCACGCAAAACCTCCTAATGACTAAGTATCTTCAATCCTACCATCGCCCGTTCATACTACTGCAAAAAGAAGAGAGAAATAAGCAATCAGATACACAAATAGTTGACAAAACCAACAATATACGAACAACACATACAACTAAGTCTAATTCCACTATACCTCATCATGATTCGAACGCAACCTATTTTCTTGAGGAACCAGATCCATCATATTGAACCCAATATCTACCCAACATCGATGGATTCCTCTTGTCTGGGACGTCAATAACCTTTTGCGTAGGAGTTTTAGGCTAGAATTACAATACATAACACATGTCTATCACTATCTATGTTTAGGCAAATAAAATTGAATTAAAATCAGTTCCAGTAAACTCACATTAACGCAAGTCCACCCAGATTCTGCAACGAAACAACCGTATCCTGCTGGAAGCTTCCCCTTGCTTTTTGCCTTCTTCTTTTTCCTCCCTACTGTAGGCTGAGCAATTCCACAAGTCTGTCTAATTTCTTGCAACATTCTTTCTGTTCTGTCATGTTCTTGTGATGGATTAATGAAACGCTGTCACGGGGGAAAAATTAGTTTTTTTCATCCTACTTATTATATGATCACAATACCAAATTAAACACTACATTACCTTGCTTCCAGGATTAGATACACAAAAGTCTTTCCTATGGCCTTCCTTTTTACAATATGAACATGACGTTTTCCTTCGTTTTGGTTCAGTTTCAGTAGGGGTTTGAGTTTCAGCAAGGATTGGTTCAGTTTGAGCAGGGGTAAGTTCTGGTTCAGCAGCAACAGGCAGTTGTGGTTCACCACCAACCTGCAATATACGAAAACCAATCAACTAAATTTTATTGCCAAATAATCCATCAAAATGGTATATCAAATTTCAGTAAGGCTTACTGGTTTGTGAGGACAGCTTTTGGCTGTGTGCCCATTTTGCTTGCACACACCGCAAGACATCTTCCGTCCTTTCTTACTCATTTTAGTACCACCTTGTGCTGGCTCCCACCCTTCCCTTCTTCTCATCTTCTTTGGTCTACCGGGAAATTTTACCAAAATTGGAGGCTTGATCGGTGTGACAGAAACTCTTGGCCAAAACTTCTTGGATTGCACGGGCTGAATAGGGTGCTTATATGCCAATTCAAACATGTCCTTGCTGTACCACTTGGACACAAAACTTGTGACATCTAACCTGTTTCCCTCATTAGCAATAACACTCATGGCATGTACGCAAGGTATCCCAGTCAACTCCCAAATCCTACAAGTACAGCTTGATTTTTCTAGACTCACAACCCAGCTAGTGTCCTCATCTAAGTGCACTTCATATCCATCATCTCCATTAGAATCCACATAAAAGTTGACACTCTCTTCCATATTATGATGTATCTTTTTCCATATTTTAGGTCCCAAACCATCCTTAAACTTTGACAAAAACCCTTTCCTTTCTTTAAACCTCTTGAACACAAATTTACGAATGGTCTCAAACAGTTTGACAATAGATTTGTACCTAGACTCTATTATCAAGCTATTAAAGATCTCACTCATGTTATTATCAACCACATCAGAACAACAAGCGGTATCTTGAAAAGATTTGCACCAATGATGTGGAGGGATCTCTAAAAAATCACTCGCGGCAGTGCTGGACATACCTTTCAAAATCTCCAATTCATCGAGAAAATCAGAGTGCGTGGATACCTTGCAGGTAACCCAGAAATGCTGGTGCAACTCCTCACTTTTGTGTTCCTTTCTCCATTTTGCAAAGATGTGTCTGGCACATCTCCTATGGACAGCTGAGGGCATGAGTTCATTAATCGCCAAAATCAATCCCTACACAACAAGATTGTATGAGTTAGGATTCTCAGAAACTTTGGATATACAAGTAAAACTTAACAATTTAACGCACCTTTTGCTGATCAGACATGAACGTGAATCCTCCTCCTCGCGCAATGGCAGGGGCCCCATCAGCAGCATAAACAAAGTTCCCAGCAGCAACATCCAAATCCAATATAAGCAACTCCAGAAACCATTTCCAGGTCTCTTTACACTCATAGCTCACAACAGCCCAACAAATTGGGTAGATTTGGTCATTCGCATCTCTACCTACTGCAGATAGAATCTCACCCTTGAATGGACCCTTAAGAAAACACCCATCTAGCCCAATGATCTTCCTACAACCAGCATTAAATCCTTTCCTAACCCCATCAAAACACACATACATTCTTTTGAAGACTCCATCTTCGGTCTCCAAAACTATCGTACTACCCGGATTACTCCTCTTAAGCTCCTCCATATAGTCCTCCAATCGAGCAAATTCCTTAAGAGGATCACCAATGTAATGCTCAACAATCTTTTGCTTTGCATGCTTACACTGCCCCCTAGAAACTTTGATCTTTGTTTGGTCTTTAAAATGCTCTTTCATTTCAGCAATATTTAGTTTCAAAGTCAGCTTCTTCATATCATGCATATACCAATCAGCAATAGATTTATAACTAAGGCAAGAGATGTGGAATTGACGTTGACAAGTATGGACACCTATATATGTTTTAATCATCCATTGACCACTCCTACCATCAATTGAACACAAAATCTTCCAATCACAGTCAATATTAGCACATACAACCCTACACTTTGTTTTGTCATTACTAACAAAGCGCACATCTCTCCTAGACTGTATAGCATGTCTCTCCACAGCTTTCTTAAACTCCTTCTTGTTGGGAAAAACCATACAAACAGCAAAGGGAGAGTTTTGCTCACCTTGTTGGAACCGTTGCCTTCTAATGGGAATTCTCCTTCCTTGTTCAGCCCCACTGTCACTGCTTGTTGTCAAGTAGCTTCCCTCAGATGCAGAAGACAGCTCATTGTTTGCTTCATCAGATGCATCAATATTAATATGAGGTACAGCTCTTCTCCCCATTTCCCTTTTTATTTCAGCCACCAACCCATCAGGACCACTAGCTGCTCCACTAACCCCAGGACCACTCTCCCTAGTAGGCCCCACACCCTCTGCTGGACCGACACCCCTTGTTTTTGTCTCTTTCTTTTTTTCCCTCTCACCCCTCTTTGAGAATCTTTATCTCCTCTCCCGAGCCATAATTAAATCCTCGTCATCTTCACTTGACAAATAATCACAGTCCATCCAATATTCATCTCCTAAATGCTCATTATCAAGCTCATTTTCATAATCACTCTCACCTTGCTCACTATAGTATCCATCAAATTCATTTTCATCCGACTCATCATCAACCAATACACCTTTGCCCCTATTAGACACACTACCCACCCTATGTCCATGCTGTGATATCCCTAACTTTTCACACATAGTCTTAGGGTTTTGGTCAACAAAATATGGATGAATCTCCCCATGTTCTACATAAATATCAACACTATTATTTTTAAGTACAAAATTAATAAACCCAGTAGACATACTGTCCCCATCCAGTACTTTTAAAGATTCTCTCAAACCCAAACCAGCACACTTTTCAACATACCACAATTTCCTAACATTTTTATATCCATATTCACCACATATATCCAAGATTGTAAAGAAAGAGACCACATCAGCATCAACTGTGCCCTCAACAATGGTCCCACCAACATAAATCCACTCACTTACTGTCCTATTAAATTCCCCACCAATAAAAAATCTAAATGTTGTCATTTAAACCAGCATTGATTCCCTGGGCACAAATACAAAAAAATAAACAATTCGGGTCAGGACCACAGTTTAATTTAATCATTCTAACACAAATTGTAGTGCTACAGACTCTTTCAACAACTGTCATCAACCCAAAATCAAAATAAAAACCAAAAGCAGGAGCATTCCAATACTGGCAAGCTAACAAAAAACATTCAATTTCAAACAACTATTTAAATTCATTCAAACCAACATGCTCATCAACCCAACTCGAGAACTGATAAAATTTTAAAATAAAACAACAAACAGGAAACCCTAATTAACTAACAAAATCTAAATAATCAATTAAAACTGTAATAGAACCGTAGCAATAAGCACAAACCTGATTAAAATCGAGGAGAATGATCGCACGGGATGAGCGTCGCGGGTTTACACGAAGAGGCAAAGCCTTGATTTCGCGCGGCAGATGATGGAGAGAGAGGATGATTATGATGAGCGAGAGAGAGGGAAAAGGTTGATTTCGTGCTTAGGGTTTGTTGATTTCGACGAATCGAGCTTAGGGTTCGTTGTTTTCGACGAATCGAGCTTAGTGTTGGGTTGATTTCGCGATTAGGGTTTTGGTTGATTTACTTGGTTTTGGAAGAATGAAGCAGATGGAGGGAGGGAGAGATCGCGCGACATGGATAAGGAGTCATTCCAGGCGACGCGTCGCTCACTTACTAAACGAACGACGCGTCGCCTGGAATGAGTGACACTTCAGCCGCTCCACATGTCGTCTGGAACGAGTGACGCGTCGTTCGTTATTGAATGACGCGTCGTTCATGGGTCAAATAAAAGACCCGCTTCGAGACCCGATCCGGCGCTATTCGGGTCGGATATGCCACGTAGCATGCCACGTGGCCAACTTTACGACGTGGCGTGCCACGTGGCGTGCCACGCTAGCGGTTAACGGAAGATTGCAGACGCCGTTCGTCGGAGGTGTCAAATGAGTCATTCGTAAGAAGTATAGGTGTCAAATGCGTCATTTTTTGAGTAGAGGTACCAAATGAGTCAATCAATTCATGTACAGGCACCTTTTTTGGATTTAAACCAAAACTTGATGTAGACATAGTAAACCCATCTTAGAAACAAAAAATGATAAGTAAGGCTCGAGATTTTATCGGATGCAGTTAAAAAAATGTAGTTCTAAATAGAAGTTTGAAGAATAAGATATTTATTGTTAGTAATGTTTTGGGGTGCAATATTTATTGTTGGTAGACTCAACTATTAATTCCATCATCAATTTAAGTGAGCATTTTGGTAAAGTATAAAAAGAAAACTCTTCAATTTTTAAAATTTTCCATTTTCATTTCTATATTTATACATGTCAACTATATAGTTTTTAAATATTGGTAAAAAGTTAAAAAATGTAATAAATTATTAAAATACGGTATGACCCTGACTAAAGAATTGAAGAAAGTAAAGAGGAAATTTGAAAAAATACTGTAACAAAAAGAAAAAAAAAATCATCATCGTATACACTACCATATTTATTATATTTTTTCTTTATTTTTTATCACTTTTAAAAATTAATCACTAACGGATGGGTACCGAACCCGTCAATAATAAATGTGAAAATTTTATCATAGAACAATCTATGATAAAATTGTAGACAATGATAAAGAATTTATCCTTAAAGAAAATTGTGTGATTAAATAATTCCTTGTGATTAAAATTACACTTAAGTAAAAGGGAGTTTTGTTTAAAACTACAAAAAGAAATACCAAAATAAAGAGTTTAAAAAGTGGTGAAACAATTATGAAAAGAAACTCTCAATAAAAACACTAACAAAGGTATGAATTATATCATTCAATCATCGGTCCAAGATGCTATAGAATCCAAGACAATTCTCGACTAAAACAATTCGGTTATCAAGCGGAATATTCTAACTAATTTACTCACTCTCACTAGAATCAAAATTCGACCAAAACTACCTTGACTAAAACACCTCGGTTGTCAGACGGGGCTTAAGCAATGAACTCACTCTTTGTAGGATCGTTGTTTGGTCTAGGCGATTACTCTATTCTTAAAATCTTCTTTGTTGCTTACCAAAGACTTGCAAAAAATGACAATGATCATTTAATTTCGATATCTAAACTGACCATATTTTAAATATGAAGTAAATGATGCTGATAAGTAATTGAGGAGTTTGCAAATGCAATGCAAAAATTATGAAGTGTAATTATATCTTACTAATAAACACAATCATACACTTTTAGTTTTTACCCGAAATTAAAGTAATTTATCTAGACATAATAATAATTACAAAGCACAATTTATATTGCATAAAAAATAATCCTTGAAACAAGGAAAAAGATGAAGTTGAAAAGTAAAAGAAAATTGGAATTAAAATTAGAGAATAAAAGTTAGGTGGTCGATAATGCAAGAAAGAATTGAGTAGTTTTTCTCCCTTGATTATCTCCAGCCAATATTCAAAAGCTAAATAAATTGTATATAATCCAAAATGATTTACAATTGAACCCAAGTTAAACTCTCTATTTGAATTTGAACCGTCCAGAAGCGCCCGGCTGATCCCTTTTCCATTTTCGCGTCCCTTGCCCAAAAGCATGGCCCACTTTTTCACATCATTGCTTCGCAAATCAGAGTGTTTTCTTGGTCTGAACTTGAAAGATTTTCCTTAAGAGTCATTTTCAGATCAAAACACTTGCATTCTAGAATTTCTTCTTGTCCAGACTTGAATTATCTTTATCAGACAGTTTTTACTCATTTTTCTCATAACTACAATAAGGAAAGATTTATGGCTCTAATTAATAGTATTACCGTAAAAAAAAGTATATAATTAGACAGTAAAAATAATTAAAATAATCACTGGTATATATAAAAAATACAAAATTTTAGAAAATTGTAGGATTTATACTGCAAATTTTAAAATATAAAGATCAAAATAAAAGATTTTGTGACATTCTTTTTTGTACGTAACGATAATTTCCACTCATATACTCTATTTTTTCGTAATAAGATGAACTCTAATTAATAGTTCGACTTAATACGAAATCTGTATGCAATAATTTGTCTTATTTTAAACTTTGGGTTCTACCGGATAAATGATTCAAGTTTTTAAAATGTAGTACCTCAAGTGTGACAACAAGTATTGTTAATATAATGTTTAAATTATTATAGTTTACTGGGTACAAAGTTCATAAAACAAATTATTACTCTTCTTTTATTTTATTAAATGTCATTTTGGGTATTGAAAATTTGTCCAAATTGTATGTCATTTTTTATCTTCTAATGCAAATTTGGAAAGAATTTACCGTTTTAATCTGAATGCAAATTATATGAGTACGGTGACTTATTATAAATAATGAATAATGGAAGAAATAAAAAAAGTCAAAGAACATTAATTTCTCTAAATCAATCATTACTGTGCATTAATATCCAAAATAATATTTAATAAAATATGAAAAGATTACTAATAAAGGTATATAATATTAATAGTACAAAACTTTCTAATACTAGTGGTAAAATTGTTAAGTATCTACAAGGGGAAAAGGAGAGAGAAAACTCGTTACGTATCGGTTGGTACGTAAAGTCGTAAACTACGTATCGGCTCTTTTGTTTTTTTGTCTTTTTTTAAAAAAGATGCATAAACCTACGAAAACCTTACGACGACTTATGTAATGTTTCTAAAACAAGCCGCCTTCGCACAAGTAGCCGCGTGAACATCATGCCTATCCTCTCAGTGAATGGTGTGGAGTGTGTACGACACGCGTTGCTGTGGGCTGTGTAGATAGGTACAGTATTAACTGGCATTCAATAAATAAGACGTAAAAGCGTTGACCACTTTGAACGGAGACTGTCATGATCTGAAATTCTGAATTCTGAAACGTAACGTACGTTTAAAAAAAAGTACGATTTGTCTTAAACAGTGAGTCATCCGACTTTTTTAATATGCGTGCCCAAAGTCAAAGCGACAGTTAATAAAACTAAGAGGGTGTAATATATATATATAAAATTAGTTGGCCTATAATTTTTTTTTCCTCAAATTATACGTATACGAGCACGCGCGCCCAACGGTGACGGGGTTTGATGTCTTTTTCTTTATAAATGATTGGGAATAAATTTGGATAATCTTAAAAAAACAAAAAAGAATAAATTTGGACATTGCAAGTCTCTCTATTGAGTTGACACGTGTCTAATAAAGTACTCCCTCTGTCCACAAATAACTGTCTTTTTAGTATGGTAACTTTGAGTAAAATAAACACTAAAAAGTTAAGTAAAGTACAGTAACTTTTCGTAGAAAATCGCCACTTAATTGTGGACAGAGCGAGTATGAAATTTGAGTTTAGGAAAATATGTATTTTTGCTCTATAGTAAGTGAGAAGTTTTAAGGTAAGTGTTTTGATACTCTTTAGTATTACTATTATTATTATTATTAAATGTTAGAGTGTTAAATAAATTTCTAATTAAATGCCATTTTACTATTTTTTTAGATGATTTATAGACTGCATCGTTTTTTTAATACTAAACCATTTTTAATGTGCATTAATCAATCTATAATATAGTCAACTTACATTATTTGATGCCAAAAAACCGTACTTTATGAAATATTAATTTCGTAACTTAATTTCGTAGCCACTAATTAAATAATCATTAAATAATCATTAAATAATCATTAAATAATCTATAAATTAATTAATCATTAAATAACTATATCCTTAGTCACTAATTAAATAATTTTGTAGCCAAAAATACTGTGATTAATTAAATGACTTCCTAAAAAGAAAAAAAAACAATTAGTACTCCAAACGGAGCAAATCAGACCCTACAAATAATAATTCAAAATTTGTTGGAAAAAAGGAGAGAAGAGACTTTAGACTTTAGATAGGGCAGAGAAGAAGATGTTTAACTTGCAATTTACGAGAAATATGGCAGCTAAAAGGCAACCAGTACAAGTCACACAAAGTAAGATAAAATTATAGAGAGAGGGATAGCAAGAAGAGTCTTACTAGAAGGAACTAGGAAGAGAGGCTATTAATTTTAGGGTTTCTTATTCAAATTTAAGGATTTTTTTTAAATTATTAAATTATTAATTATTATAATAATATTAGAATTGAACTCATCACTTATATGGTACGAGTATTTTAACTAACTAATATAATTTTAATAATTATATATTTTAAGAGTTGTAATATCATATAAAATTTATCAAATGTGATTCACTCTTTTTTTTACTCCCTCCATTTGGCATTAATTGTCATTCTAGCAGTTTGAAAAAGTATGAAAATTATGTCATGACCTACTTTTCTGACTCTTTGAGGGGTGATTTTACCACACTGCCATTTTCCACAACCACGCCCTCCACTCTCTTCTCCATTCCTTCGCTCCTCTCCTCCTCGCCATAGGCATCGATCATGGTTTGGTGCTGATTGTTGCGATGGGTGGATGAGTGCTTGAAGGGTGTGGTGTTGGTTGTTGCGATGGCAGTGGGGCAGCGGCGGCTTGTG